>OU611839.1:2500000-3750000 GCA_914767755.1 Agrochola circellaris | reverse complement strand
TCAATATAGCCTCGATATTCATACGTTTTTTGCACATTTACGAAGAAGTTGAAAGTTTGTCAAACTCTGACAAGTATTGAGTGGTGGTGGTTTGACAAGTTTTCAACTTCAAATTTCCAATTCAGAAACCGAGTGATAGTCTAGACTGTAGTAAAAATATTTGATTACTTAAACCTAAAAATAGAAGCATCAAACGGACAACCCAGACCTTCTTTTTTATCTGTGAAATCTAAAATTAGAACGACGATAAAAAATCCCAACACCCGTATAAAAACGTCAACAACATTTGCAAGAATGATACAAAAGGTAGCATTACTAAGATTGTGTTGAATTCCGATATAAATCTAAAAAGAAAAAGAATAATTAAACATTATCTCCGTAACCGTTGCTTTATTGAAAGATAAGGAATAACTGTTTTTAAGAGCTTTTGCATTTCCTTTTAAATGTTACAGCATTTGTAGGAATTTTTCTTTCGTAACTAGATTGTTTACGTTAGCTTATAATTTTAAGTTCTTCATTTCCCCCTCAACTAAAGAGTCTTTGTTATCGCTATTGTTATATTTATGATTGTTCAAGTTTATGACTGTTTTAATTAATAAAATTCTTTATTTTTTTCAGGTAAGTTCTGCAATTCATCACACTGATATAATTACTTAGAAATGATCGTTTTCAAGGTAAGAATAGAGAATCCAAGCAAACAGCAGTCTACGTGTTCCTATTATTAAATAGTAACTTTTCATGAGATAGCTTATTCATGACTTGACCATGATCTAATGCTGTTTTGTTAAACACATCGATTGCTCCTTGGAACTCTATAATTATGTTCTTTATCTTTTCCTAGACGAATAAAAACTTCTTCAATATTTTGGGAAGTGATTTCTCAATAGTTTTTACCTGTCCGTTGTTCGACACGGATTCCCTAGTAAGGCGCAGGTTATTGATCCTGTGCGGATGGTTTAATATTCAATGCGCGAACGCAACGACGGTGCGCGTCCGTTTGCTGCCCCGGCGCAGCCTGCTCCAAGTGAGAGTTTTGATTTTAGAACAATGGTAGTAAAAAAAAGTTATTTTTTGCATTGAAAAAGATGTGTGCTTTGCATTCCTGAGCTTTTTTGTTTCTTTTCTGTAGGAATTTTAAATAGTAAAACATAAGGCTAGAAAAAATTGCATACATGAATTTATTTTAATAATTAAATTAAACGCTCAATTCCATAACCATGGAAATTAGAATTACAAATGACACTTGAATAGAAAACGCATTAACATCTGTCCTCAAAGCCCTAAGCGTGAACACAAGTAAGTACCTTTAAGCTAGGAACTGGTGAAACCTAAAGTTTTGCCAGGAATACATTACGCACTTTCACAACTAACTTAAATATTAACAAAACTTCACTAAAGCTAGATAGCCTAGTGGTGTGACAGTCGGACTGCCAAGTCATAGGTCTCGAGCTCGAACCCAAGGCACGCACCTCTGACTTTTCGGACTCATGTGCGTATTGTATAATTATCACTTGCTTCAAAAACGGTGAAGGAAAACATCGAGACGAAACCGGCATGCCTGAGAGATATTTCTCGACGGCATGTGAAGCCAAGTCGGAGGCCCATGGGCGGCATAAAAACTCTGACACCAGGTTAGACACTAACCACACAAAAAAGAAAGACTAAAGCTAGAGAATATGTACTGCAGCTACATCAAGCGCATTCTTAAGGAGAAACTTTATATTTTAATAAAGTGTCAAAATAATATTGCATGTACTACTCCTTCTGGAAAATCCAAATTCTTAACGACATTAGGGTCGTTGACAAAAATATTTTTTGTCCGTCAGGTAGGTTATAAAAAAATGTTAGACACGTATTTTTTCTTTTTTTACGTAATCAAAAGATTACGGCAATATATTGAGTTAAAATATGGCATGACGTCACTACCCGGTAGATTTTATACTGACTTGTCACGTAGCGAGCCCCCACTCCTCAACGTTAAAGCGTTTTATCTAAACCATTTTTTATTAATATGATAAAGCAAAAAATACGTGTCAAATATTTTTTTATTATCTGACTGACGGGCTAAATAGTTTCTTTTTCCAGTCAACATGGGTTTAGCATATATCATGCCTCAAAAGACCAAAATTTCACTATGATGCAATCATCAATTGTCAATCATACCCTTCAAAACTTACATACCCATTACAATTTACTCCCGAATAGTAGGGAAAGTTGTATAACAAATGAATGAAGCTTAACATTCTAGTTTTGGTAATGCGATTAAGTATAGTGCGGCTACGGCAAACCTATTTTGCATTTGATCACGTTGATTGAGTTAAAGTGTGCCGATTAAGCCGTCTTCCAACGTTCCAAACTGTTGGAGTGTGAATTAGAATCCAATTCATACTATATACTGGTATTGTGTAGTACAGTATGTGGTAGAGGTTCTATAGTATTGCTGATTGATCTGAAACGACTTCCGAAATCTCTTTTGTTTTGGTAAATGGAATTCTTAATGAATTTGGTGGAATGGAATTCGATGTTGAAGAAACGTTTCTTGTACTAATAAATGAATGAACGGACTTCATTCAGATAACTAAAGTATAATTTGAAGATACGAAACTTTCTGAACTCTGTCACAAATTATAAATCCTTATTAGCAAGAGTGGTGAAACCGGCTCTAAGCTGAATGAACTTAATTTGAAGCTATGAACAGCAAGAGCATACTAAGTTACGTTACTATAGACCACAAGAACGCAGTTCACGTAAGACTTTCGTTCCAAAATTAGCATCCAAACGTCTTGTTTCGTCTTATTGATGTGCCTTTTCTCTTTTAGATCTTAATAGAATCAAGACTACCACTTTTTGTACGATTATTTCCAGTCCATTGATGGAACCTTCATTCCCGAACTTTTAAATCTAGCCTCCGTGCATTTCCTTGTTAGGTATAAAGATTTAAAACATGGAAACCTACTACGCTTTGGAATGGGCAACTTGGAAACCTACTACGCTTTGGAATGGGCAACTAGCTTCATATTTTTGACTGACCGATTCCTTGACAATTCAAAAGTGCCTGTAATGGTTTAATTGAAATAAATGATTTGAGTTTGAGTTTGAAATTGTGATGAGTCAAAGAAAAGGGGTTGACGCAGTTTTGAAACCGACGATAGTAGTGCGTTCATTATAACTTGTCACGTGACGCGATTGGTAGCACTGTTTTGTCAGTCGCCATTTTGAACTCTATTTGTATTGAAACTAAGCTTGACAAGCAATGGTGCCAACATGACAAGCTATAGTGAACTGTCTTGTAGCCATCATTTTGCTGTCAGCATAGTTCCAAATTTAAATACATGAACAATTAAAAAGATCCATGATCCAGAACTGTTTTACGGAAACTCCAGTGTGGTTCGAATTACGAGTCCGGTAGAGTATTTGCAGCTCCAAATGTGACACAATAATAAAATTCAGCAAACAGAAATTAGTATCGACTTCCTTCCAAATAGACGGTATATGTAAATGTCGAACGATAAAAAACAAAGGAAATAGTGCCCGAGTTCGTTGACATCGACGATGCCACTCATTCCGTATTCTCGAATAATCTAAGGAAGTAAAAAAATTGTAATTTTAAAACTGTCCCTGACGTTTGACTCGGCGGCCATTTGTTAACTAAAAAGTTTAAGGGCTATTAGTAATGACTGTCGTAAGCTTGACATCGAAAGATCAGAAGGTTAGATGTGGATACGACCGTCGACTGTGTTTGATTTACAAAGGTTATTTTAGCTACCAGAATACGGTTTGATTTTTTATGTTAAATTGGATGTAGGAATCATTGAATTTCAAGTGTTCCACGACATAGAGTTTTTTTTTTTATAGACTGTATCAGGTATATGAGAATAATAAAAACCCATAAATATCAATGGCACCAGCAGAATAATAGATGAAGCCACGAACTACAAAAAGTTTTATAACATTAAAACAAGAAGGATCGAAAAAGAAGACAATGAAGTTTCACTAATACAATTGAGATATCGTAACTTTTGGCTCTCAATTCTTTCAGCCTACCTAACAAGATGTCTGACAATATGATAGGTCATAAATAATCAGCCAACTGGCACGCCAGGGCAGCTCTAATTTATATCGACTAGTTGTCAATCTGACACCTCTAGTAACGCGGGCCCAATTAATGTAATCACCGCTAATATTATCGGTACCAGATGATTTGTTAGCATATTTAGCGCTAATTTCAGTTGGATTGCTAGTTTATTATTGGTAACGTTATTAATGGCTGTACTATGTACCTACCTGCAATATTTATTGTACATTTAAGAAAATCTGATAGTTTTTTTTTTCTTCTAAAAATGCTCCCTCACTGCGAGCTTTCGCCTGTAATGTAACAGTTCAGAATCGAGCATTACATCAGTGAGGGAGGAGAACCAAGCATTATAAGTAATTCGCAATAATGTTACATTACAAGTGGATGCTCCCGTTGAAGGAGCATCTTAATTTTGTCACTGCCATGTATGTGTACATTTATTACTCAATTGTTGCAAGTTAAATATATGTATAGTAAGTGCAAGTGAGTAATAAATATATCTTCTATTACTTTACGAACTTGACCTCACTATCATAGCACGAATTACAGTTTTTGTCTCCGTTCGTCTGTGTTCGTCTTTCATCCCTACCCATAGTCGGGCCCTATCAGAGTACCAGCGCTGCGACACTTATTTTTAAAAGCCGTAGCATCATGCTGAGACAGCTGAGATAGGAGCCTTTTGGCTTCGTACAGGACTTTGTTTTTTTTTTCATTTCACTTTGTTTTTTTAGGTTTCTATGAGTGTGTTTAGTTTAATTTGTGATCTCCTGTGCGAGTCCCAATTTCTACTTTTTCTTTCTTTTTCTGTTCATAGTTTCAGCAAGCTTTCTTTAAACAAATATTGCTTCAAAGATACTTCCTATAGGTATCAAACTCAGTAATAGAAGAAACTTAGGATACATCAGACCTCCAAACTAGTAATCAGCAACATCAATAAAACTAATAGCTCCAACTGTCTTAAGTTACCCAAAGCCACAGCAATTCCTCACTAAGAACTTTCCATCTTTAGCGAACGATACAAACAAACGGAGTAATGCCGAACTAACCAAAGGCTTTAATCTTAATTATTATCTCGCTCCAGTTTCAAGTTGGAGGAATCTGGGGACTGAGATGACTAGAGTTACAGATTGCCACAGTATGGTCGAATTCTTCTTATTTAGGTTAGTCTCGAGTTTGTATTCAAATATTAGGTACTTACTAAACTCTTGGCTAGCAATACTGGCGTGCCCTTAATATTAACGTAACTTTATGGTCAGTTACAGTCAATATTATGTTTACGTCATCGTACATTGTTATTGCCGCTTCCATTACCAGTACTTACAGTTTTTTGTTTCTAAATATAAACCAATTTTTAATGCGTTTACCTTAAGGCGCTGCCTTCTCCTCGGACGAGAGAATCGCGGCAATAGTCTCGCTGTACCATCAAATTATCGCCGCGATTATATCGCCGTGTGGTGATTGATTCATAGAGTGTATAACTTAATCTCTAATATTGTAATTTAACAATGCATGCCTTATAAGGTAGATTTTTGAGCTACTATTAAATATGTTTAAGACCCTGTTGTATCACCAAAAATCGCATTAATAAAAACTTTGAGTTTCTATTGAATTTGATGGCACGGCGAGACTATCGCGATTTTCTCACCCGTGGCGATGGCGCCTTAGTTTGTTCTGCATTACTTCCAAATCCCAAAATAATACAATTACGTGCTAGCAGCACTTACTTAAGCCCCAAATTGCCAATAATTAACACTCTAACCAATAAAAGCAAATAGTTCCACGAACTGTCTTGTTACCCCAAGCAATTTCTCACTCCCAACTTTCGTTGTCGGAAACTTTCGAGCCCGTAAACGATACATACAAATGGCGCCGATTTCGGTCTCGCGGTAAGCCGCGACCCGCAACTGATTCACGCTCGCGACTTGTCAATCCTAACTGGTAGGGCTGTCACCCAACGAAATTAATCACGGGACACCCCGCCAAGTTATATTGCACGTCAATACATAAGTTTGCCTCCCTCGCACACTCGAGGGGTGTGATGCAAGTGTAGCTTGACGTGACACGTTATAAATTATAGTTATAGCCGCCGAGAGCTTGATTAATTTTCCTTTTGACGTGTTTGATGAGAATACTGCGGTATTGGTTTTGAGGTCAATCGTGTTTGAAGAATGATATGATGGGATGATAATGTCATTTTAATATAATGGACGGACCATTAGGTTATCTTTTGGTAAATGCCGGGCGCAATTAGATAGGACGTGTTATCGAAATACAGCCTTGTGATTTAGCTCAAATGTGTTATAATATAAAAATTATATTTTACTAGCTGCGTCCCGCGGTTTCACCCACATAAGTCTCGATCCCGTGGGAATATCGGGATAAAAAGTATCCTATGGCCTAACCCCGGTCATGGTCTACCCATATGCTAAATTTCATCCAAATCCATTCAGCCGTTTTAGTGTGAAAACGTAAAAAACAAACTCACTTTAGTACTCAGCAAGAATGTTAGTTATTTTTCTCTTAATGGTAATTTTACGCCCTCTGAATCCGAAAATCATTTCTTCTAAATTAAAAAAACTTCCCTTTTTAATCAATCAACTCAATAGTCCACAGCTGTACATACGATTGTCAATTTACTCTCTTAAATAATAACAGCCAAATTTTGACAGCCCTATAAACAAGAGCGCGGCTCGACGCGAAGTGCGCGGTACACGAATTAATTGCCTATTGATTGTAACGAGAGTCTTTGCCGATACGACCTACGACGTACTTTACGCCGACTAATTAAGAGCTTGTTTACGTAGTTTACGTTGTTTACGTAGTTTACGTTGTAGTGTATAAAATGTAGTGAGTTAAACTTACTGCCTCGTTGGTCTTGTGGTTGCAAGCGTTACTGCTAAGCACGAGGTCCTGGATTCTATTATCGGGTCGGGCATAGTATTATTCGGTTTTTCTTCTATAATATTATATATAAACTATAATATTATAAAGAAAGAGAGCGAATTTTGTGAGTTTGTGTATATGTGGAGGGTAATCTCCGGAACTACATCACATATTTGAAAAAATACTTTCATCATTTTTAAAAGGTACATTATTCCAGATGGACATAGGCTATATAATATGTAAATATATACAAAAAAGTACTGAATTCTGAGTTCTATATTCATGCAAGCTTACGTAAGTAAGTACTTTTTGTTAAGTTACTGCTCAGAACTGTGCACAACGTGTCATGAAACTCGTGAACAGAATACCGTCTTCACATGTAAATTGCACCCATTGCAAACAACCTTTGTTGAAAGACCTACACTGTCCTCCCATACCTATATATTGTAAAAACCAATTATTTTTTAAAGAGTAACCGTGGAATTTCTTGCCGGCTCTTCTCCATAAGACACGACCAATTGGAACCGTGCACCTAGCCCATGTAGGTTTATGTGAAATAAAACATTTTGAATTGTATGCGAAGCCGGGGCGAGCCGCTAATAGGATTATAAATCACAAAGTAAAAAGGTACTCAATAATGACATTCTTAGAAAGTGTGCAATAGTAGAAACAAAGTACCATTAACTTCTAAACTCGATTTCTACTATACAACAAAAACGTTCAAGACGTCTTTTAATATTTTCGTGAAACTCCTTGACACCGTTGTCCAATCAACGTTTGCATCCATTAACATTAAATTACCGAGTAATTGATCACAGTTTATTTACTTACTAGCTGCGCCCCGCGGTCTCACCTGCATAAGTCTCGATCCCGTGGGAATATCGGGAACTCACTTTCGCATCCTAATTCTATGAACGCGAAAATGAGTTTGTTTGTTTGTTACGCTTTCACGCTTAAACGGCTGTACGGATTTGAATGAAATTTGGCACATGGGTAGACCATGACCTGGAGAAGGACATAAGCTACTTTTCATCCCGGATCGCAGACGAAATCGCGGGTAAAAACTAGTGCACTATAAAACAACATCTTGGTACAAATTTAATTGTATTAAACTAAATGCCTGACTCAGTAAATATTTATTATAATACTCGAATATAATTATGAAGCCCATGTATCACCAGGCGTTGTATTTCAAGAATGTTAGCACCTATGCGACACTGCTGCAATGGGAGCTATTGTTCTACTTTCAAATATGTCGCAGTCAACTATGGAATTTAGACATTTAGTAAACTTGTCTAGAAACTAACTAGGACCAAAAAAATGTGTTAAAGTGAGAGTGATTTTATCTTGAATACAGATTTTTTTATGTTTTATTTTTGCTGTACCTAAACTGTTTATGAATCACAATTTCTCCGTTATAAGCCTAACTGTCACTAACGAGACACAATAGAATTTTAATTATTATCGTCTTCTAAAGGCAAATCGACAGTTTTATTTGTTTTTATAAAAAAACACAAACATCTATCATCAATATCATCATAGTCTTACCTAATACAATAGTGTAGTTATAGTTACTTACAAATTTGAGCGGATAATGGAAAAATACGAATTTGAGGCAATTGAATGATTAACAAACAAAGTAATCCTGTTGCAAGTTTTTATTCTGCTGAGGTTTTTTTATTGTCCCTTGTGTGACATGTAATGACGCTAGTCCGACCCCTTTAAACCTTTCACGTCTACCACAATAAAATTAATTACAAAATTCGCAATTAAATCCACACTCCTCCCATGTCCGTTACCAATAAAAACGTAACCAAAAAAAAACATCCCCGGCCATTTACATAATTCACCGATTTCACGAAACAGCTGCAACTTTTATATCAATCCTGTACCTACACATTTGTGGTTTGAATGTGTTGTGTGTGTGTGCATTAAATATGTGTGTGCTGTGTGAGTGTGTGTGTCTGTTTAACTAATGTGGTATAGCACACAGGAAATGTTGGCGTTGACAGGTAAAATGAGTGTGTGTGCTGTAAATAAAAGGACATCGTTCTTGTGTGGGTCACAGGGCTGATAAGCCGTATTTTGGGCCGTATTTCGGTGTGTAAATCGAAATAATACTTGTTTTAAAAGTACTGGAAAAGTGTTATCCTCAATTAAGTTTTATTACCTATTACTTGTTATGATGTTATTTTTGTTGTTCAGTCTAATTATTCGTTCCACTTGATATTCGGTAATGAGCTAGGCTTAAAAGCAATGTATTTAACATTGCTTTTAGCCTAGCTCATTATCGTTAAGATACGTTACTTTTTAATTAAATATTACAGCCGACTGAAGTGAACTGTCAATTGTGTAAATCTTTAGCATCAGGTCGAATGATAGGTCAATTCACCTAAGTTTTTACCCGATTACGGCGACGCGAAAAGGAGGGTTATGATTTTGACCGGTATGTATGTATGTATCTTCATCTGTTCCCTAATTACTTCTAAACCACTCATCATAATTTGACAAATGAGGTATCGTTGGAAGCGTCTTGATCGTCCGCTGGTTAACATAAACATATAACATGGACATAAACTCATGAACTTAAAAAAAACAATAAAGAAAAGATTTTTTAATTATGCCATGTTGGGTATCAAATTAAAGGGCTTAATTAGCATATTTCAAATATATATATATATATATATATATTATAACCCCACAACATTTAAAATTAAAATTAAAAAAACTAAAACCCAACTACAACAAAAAAGTCAACTAAAAACATGTAAACAAGACATCACAGACAAAATAGACCTGATCAAATTATGATGTGTTGTTTATACCTTTTTTCACGAAGAGATTTTTACAGAATAGATCGGCAGGACATCTCCTTCCTCATACTTGGTCATCTTTAGATGCAACTTTCTCAGGAGACAACCCTATACTAATGTCACATAAATGCGACAACAATGCAATTTAGAGCAAATGCACTAAATGTCCTTTCACAAGACGTGGACGTTTGCTGTTCTTACCAGCCTCTTACCATGTTTACCTACTTAAATAACCTTTCAGGCACATTACCTGTACATTTTCGACATTTATATTGAGTAGAGTCACAGATTAATAGAGAAAGTCCACTCCGCAAAATCATTTAAATAAAAAGCGACTCTTGCTTCGACACAATAAAGTGCAATTCAGGTCGCACAGCGCTAATTACCTACAGTTATATTCACCTAGAAGTTGCCTCTCTTTTTATCGCGGTACTCCTACGTTACGATCACTGAATTGGCCCGACAAGACAAGCCCGCCCCGTAGTTGTAGCTTCATATCTAAAATGCGGAGTGCGCCTTCTGTACTATTCTGTGGTAGACATCATACATTAACTTCTGTTATCTTCATACTTCAAATCAACGTCAGAGACACAACGAACATTACACGTCTCAAAATTTAATTGAAAACTCAACTTTGTGCGACATTGATACGAGTCTCATAACCGTCCTGTGCCAGCCCTATTCCGGTGTCACATATATGTGACAACAATGCATCTGTTATGCTGACTTCGCGCCTTGGAGCCGTTGATATGTCCCTGACACGGAGTAGAAAGGAATGGAGAGTTAATAATAGGTACGCATTTTTCTCTGTTGGCAAAGACGTATTCTGAAAACAGAAACGTTTGTTTGTGGAAACATGATCACATCATTCTCTGTAGCATTATGGCAATAATACAGGTTTCAACCAAATTGATTCAGTTTGATTTAAAATCGCAGAGATTAAAGGTCCATAGAATAATGCACTTTTGTGTTTTACACGATTTTACATTTGGTTGCTTCGTCCAAATTAAACTGGCTTATGAACAATATGTTATTATTGCTATATTTAATAGCTTTGTCTTTATAAAATTCCCGTACCCTAATTACGTAATACACGATCAATCAGCATCTGAATCGTTTTGAAACAGATTGCTATACCATTGCTTCATAAGATCGAAAAAAAAATTTGCTCAACAACGTAAATAACGCAATGAATGTTGTTGAACTGTTAAAATGAAACAGATTAGTTTTAATCGTTTACGAAAATGTGTTACGTAATTAGATAGCTGGTTTACTTAGCCGTTTATCCAAAGCAATTCTCACAATGGCTTTTACAGTTTGAAAATAGATCACCCGCTCATTGCGGCTCCATTTACTTATTAATCCATGGTCGTCCAAGAAGTGTACCTTTGTGTGTATGTCACGTTCTTCATTGTTTTGCGTCCGATTGTCTATGGGTCCACCGAGGGATCGCTAGGGTACTATCGCGTTACAATTTCTGTGACACACTTAGAACTTAGACCGGTGTGCTGTTGTTGATAAGGAATTGTTATGTTTCGTGTTTGTTACGTTTCCAAGGACACTGTAAGGAAGGTGTAGAGCACTTAAACAGTTTAACAAAATGTTAACAAATTAAGAGCGTTTATAACTTTATACAGAAAGTTGGCAACGTCGCAAATAGCTGTCAAATATTTCGCTGTTTTGATTAATGTGGCAATATTACTGTATGGAAATAAGAAATGTGGCTAACTAGTGATCTAAAATATTGATTATGAAATGCAATAATTAATATCGTAACACCGAAATTTATTAATTACTTTTTGATGCAAGAAAAGTATTGCCTAAATGCCTTTTTTACACCTAAAACATCAAATTCAGTGTTATAGTTATCATTAATAATATTCTAGCTCACAAGTAGCCATTTTTCTTATTTCCATACTGTAATATTGACAGAATAAATATTTGACAGATATTTGCGACGTTGCCAACTTTTTGGATGAACGCTCTTAATAATATGACTTGACTTTTAAAAGTCACAGGACTGTTTTCCCACTAAACGCTTTGACGATTTAACCATCTTCATTGTCTCTACTAGCCTGCTGTTTATATTCCCCATTCCTGCTATTCTAACTATCTGTACCCTAGTTCTTTATGTAATCGGCTCACTTGAATCCTACAAGTTATGTATTATCATAAACAATACCTATCGTTTTGTCTTCATGATTGTTACTTTCATTATCAGATATACCACACCATTGATTCGTACCCTAACCTTCAGTCTTCTAATCAATGATTTTTGCTTCCGTATCCAAATAATTATGATTTACACTAAGCCCAGGCACTATAACACTTAAGAGTCTATAATACCTCACATTGCTTAGCATGATCCTCCGTTATATCGAAAATACTGCAGCATTAATTTTAAAATAAATATATGCTAAAATTAAGGATTAATGTTAAGTACTAAAACGCGATACCATAAAATTTCTCTATAGAAAAAAAAACCAAAGCTTACCTCCAAACCGAACAATAATCCAAAAAATACCTAACTATAAACCAAATACCATGTGTTTCTTTTTATTACCGTTATTTTCGCCGTAAAATTACCTAAACAATTGTCGCCTTGGAGCCTTTTCCCTGCCGCTCAGTGTCGCTCTGACTCAGCCCGTGAGCAGTATCGTGCGAACGAGATAAGGAGTGAATTTGAGCTGAGGTATTATGCACTCTTAATCTACTACGTCACAGTCAACACTCAATGTATCCGTTTCACTAGTAATGGATTCCAAACGTGACAGTTGATACAACCGATCGCTGCTCACAAGGAGCTCACGTTTCCTATTTATCATTAAACGTGCGCCTTTCCTCAATAAGTTTTCCTTCGCCGTACATAGCTGGTAATGAATTTTAGTATACTATATAATAGTGTGCTTAGAAATCGTCACGTTCGTTACCTTGTGATGATTGGCCGTCATGGATTTATTTGCTTCATTGTTATTGGTTCTGGCGCGACGAGCGATTTTGGTAGAACGATTTCCATTAAGTTTTCATAGAATTTTTTCTATTAGAGTCGCATCCGCGGAGCCCTAACACTTTCGACTCCACCCATTTTCATAGAACTCATACGCCAGGCCGCCATACATATTGGAAGTGAACTTTGCGCTAAAGTTAACTATCGCGAACGGTTAACGGCATTAATTTTAAAACGGTGTTATAAAACACTGTAAAATTAAGTAAAATTGCGTTTGTAGGGGGTCTTGTCGCTATACGTAGATTCCAACCTTAGCGAATACAGCAATATAATGCGTGAAAATAAAATCTGATGTATTTATTAGTATAAGTATACAAGATTTATTAGTATAAGCGTTTGTTTTAAAATCCAAGCTCTTTGTTTTTTGAACGTGTTAAACATCGTTAAAGTAAACGGTGGTTACTTCTACATATATTGTTCTGTTTTTGTTACTTCTGGAGAATCTTCGTGATAATCCACTCATCCTAAAGCTTGGCTAGTCAAAGATTCTGCTTAGTAATATGTATCTTAGTTTTGAATATAGGGCCAAAGCCTATTTCTGAAACTGTCCTGGACAGTTCTTGTTCCGTTCCCGTGGCAAACTATATCTTCGATATTTTTTCTACCCGATACTATCGTTTGATAAGGATACCCCAATCTTAACAAAGGTCCCTGACAAGAGAAACAATCCAAGGTGATGTCGATCAAGACCACCGACCCGCATTTCTGTGCATATCTCAATACTGTCGGCCACATCGCTATCTGTTTCAAGATAAATATATTTACCTGAAAGCGGTGAAATATTCAAAGGGCCTCAACCCTTACTTACACTTTGGAACTGTAATTAATATTAAACTGCGATTTAACGTTGTAATTGTAACTTCTCTTCTTTGGTGAAGGAGTGGGCGTAATGTATGATAAGATAACCTATAACTTGGTATGGGATTACGAATTATATGGAATGTATAAAAACTTTTAAACTGTGGGTGTTTACGATTGTTTTAAAGAGAATATAATATACTATTAGCGCCAGTCTGGTACTAAATATGGACAATGCCCAAATTGACAAAATTCTTACTTGTACAGCAGCATCTGAAAATTATTTAATGTCATCAACTTACTATCCTGCCCATAGCATTATCTAAAAATAGCATCCACTTCAAATGGGTCATTTTCTGACTGAGATTAAAAGACTAATAAATCTAGAGAAGATCTCTTAAATTATAAAACTAAGTCAAATTAATTCCAAGTCTGTTGAATAATAGGTAGGTACCTAAACATTTTGATACCTGTAACACTAACATATTTGCTTACATCTCTCATAATGATGCCTCCGAGCAGTCTCAAGCTCACGTTACCGAAGTTTACTAACTATGAGAACAAAACAAAAACAAACACAACATTAATTAATAGCAAAACAACACGATGATCAAACAATAACAGTTGGACAATACAATAATGTGACGGGGCACGATACCCTTCAAATGTTAACAGTGGAGATCAATAGTGAACGTGTAACGGACACCTGGACACAAAGATCCCTAGTAAATCCCTCAGGCGAAATGTACCGATACATGTAGAACTTTAGTGGGGTGTTATAGAACGTCTATTAATTGGAAAATGTTTTCCGCTGTGAAGTTTAATAGTCTTTGGTGTGAAAGGTATATTTGAGTTAAAACAGTAATTGTTCTTGGAAACGCCACAATTATTGAATGAAAAAACTTAATTAACATCTGATGGTTTTAGCAAGAATCGATCATTCTAGAGTCAAAACAAGGTGCATAACTAAGTAGTTATGCACCTTGTTTTGACTGCCACTAACCTGCCGTGGACAGATCTTTTCAAGTGTAAAGATCTATCTACTGCAGGCTATAGGAACGTGTCTATGTCAGTACACCTGATAGTCCTGATACGAATAGTCTACTGCTGGACGTGGAGCTCTCCTAAGTGTGCGCCCATTTTATCGACTGTATACGCTAATATTTTCCAGTAATATTCACAGAAAAGTAATAAAACGATAACAAAAATGTGTCCACTGCGGTTATTGAAATGCGCACGTTTACAAAAATTTTCACGCATATTAAATTCACGTCACGCGTTTTATGTTTTTGTCACGGAATTATATGAAGCAATTAGTGTATTTCATTTCGCTGCTACCAAATTTATCTTCTGTTTTAACACGAATGTTTTTTTTTTGTCACATGTTACGTTTACAATAAAAATAAAAAAAATATTTTGTATAGAATCAAATTTTTAGCAATAAAGACTGAATTATTTTTATTTTACGACACACAAACAGAAGAATATGGACACTTCAATGATTACCGAAATTCCTACTTCTACCACAACATCAAGAAATTACATCCAGTACAACATAATGTGCGTCTTAAATATTTGCACACAATGAGCACTTGTCAAAATGTCATCACTTGCGACAATACATGTTTTCTACATAAATATCACTGATCATTGTGGTCGAGACCATGAGAAAACTCACTTTCCTCTTGAAAATAAAACCAACAAGCATTGTGTGTGTGAGAACGTTTAAACAAACGCCATGAAGTAGTGAGCAGAGTAAATATTACGAGAAACTACAACAAAATGAATTAATTTGTGAACGCCAGTGCGAATCCCCTGAACACCGCTTTAATACTTTTAATTAAAAGGATGTGCCCCGTGGTGGCTCTCAGGAGTTTGTCAGAAAAAACAATTGAACACGCAAGGCCACGGTGAAAGTACAAAGTTGTGTGTTCGAGATAGTTTCTAAATTAAAAATTCCGTTACTAAAAACGTTGTTTGTGTCACATTTTACAACACAGACAACACATTTTACGAAACAGGAAGTTTTAATTGCATAATTTATCCTGTGTGTTACAGGATACAATTTGTTCAGAACTTTGTATTTTGACACATTAATACACGGCAAACAGTTGGTACTGAAAGCAAATTAATTCCAAGTTAATTCTAAAATCTATTCTTCAGTTTTCCGTCTGCAAAATATGTAAATACAATTCTCAAGAGTCGAAGACTTTCTAATCTGTTACTCGACTCGACTCAAATATCTTTAAGCCGGTTCTAAAGCTCAAATCAACTAATCCGCGCTCTCAACGGGTTTGTGTCAATAACTAACAAAATTCATGAATTTATTTCCATCTTTCCCTCTCCAACACTTCAAACTGTTCATTTGAACAGCTTTTAGCGAATTTAATTCACACTTGACACAAGAGAGCAATGTAAACAATAAACACTGTCCATTAAATCTTGACACTTTGTGGCAGCTCTGCTTGTCAAGCCAAATATAAATAGACTGTCAAATTGCATACATTTTCTATTTTATATATTTGTAGATAATGTGAATGAATGCATGAAATGCACCGACCGCAGCGTGGTTTGTTTTGCAACCAAGATTTGCACTAGCTCCTGGAGCCTCATGCTTCATGGTGTTACAGAGGCAATTGCATATCAAGAAGTAGACCGGGAGGCGCGATAATGGTAGGGAAGACGTGCCCTCAGGATATGGAAGGATTTGCGAGCCGTACCGGATATGCGACGACGGAATAGTGGAGAGACGTGTGATATTTAGCTATGCATGGCCATTTCTTTACGGGGTCGCCGCCAGGCCGGTTCATTATATATATTATATATTAAATTCAACGCAAGGGGGTCAGAATCATGTCCTGCTGTGTGTTGTGCGTCGATCCGTCCCTGCCACCCTGTATAAATCCTAAATAATAGAAGAGAGAAGTTCCATACGAGTATTTAGCCTCGGGTCAAAGTAAACTGGACATTCCGTAAAAGCTGTTACTGTAGCTCCGTAAGTAAATTGACAGTGATTCTATCAAACTGTTCATTCGTACATTTATTTGTTCAGTTTTTTAAAGGGGGACGACGCCCAGTGAATATTTTTAACTTGGATGTACTTAAGGTTGTGTTTGTGTGGTGGGGTAAGCGGGTTGAGGAGCGGAAATCCTAACGAATCTCCGGGTATAGACGTCATAACTAAATGTCACAAAAAAACTATCACTGTTTGATTGTTACAATTAGAGTCGTTCCCGCGAACGGAATTTCCTTGTATTATTTAATCGTACCTCTATCGTGGCTATAACAGCCGCACGGGTTGATCCATCAGGTTAAGCTACGCTTGCCGGGGTTGGTCCGTGGATGGGTAACCATCTTTATATACCGAGACTCCTCCGTGCTTCGGAAAGTACGTTAAGCCGTTGATCCTGGCTGTCTTTCATGGATCTTTGACAGTCGTTACGGGTCGTCAGAAACCCGAAAGTCTGACAACCAGTCTTACCAAAGGGTATTGCATTACCCAGTTACTGGGTTATGGAGGTCAGATAGGCAGTCGCTCCATGTAAAATACTGATATTCAGCTGCATCTGGTTAGACTGGAAGCCGACAACATAGCTGGCAAAAGGCTCGACAGATTTGATTTAATCGTACCTCTTCACCATGAAGAAAAACTATAATTGGCCAACCTAGCCAACCATGTATCTATTTAACATCTCCTCCTCCTCCTCCTCAGACACCCCCTTTTAATGTTAATCCCGCAAAACTTGCAGCAAGTAAACCTCAGGTCCGGGACTCACACAACACTACCTGTCAGCTATAACACTATAGTTCACTCGCTCGTCGCTCTCTAGTCTACTCAACGCTCCGACGACAACTCGATCCCAAATTAAGCCCCACTCGATACCTGGAATTATCGGATGCGAATCGATTCGACAGACTCCGCTCGCATCGTTGGCGATACCCAATATTGACACTTCATATTGAGCCGGCGACCGGTACGGACGTATGGACGGGTACGGTGTTTAAATGTCCAAATAAAATTGTGATTATTTAAGATAATAATGATTTCAATATGCAATGATGTTTGAGTTTTTAATGTAATGTCAAAACGAAATTTTCTTCAAATGAACCGTTTTTTTTTTTACTACCCCCCCCCCTTTTCCTGTTAGTAAGTCCACTGTTTAATCACAGAAATAATGTTAGCTGTTACTAATGAAAGTAACAACTACCAATCAAGCAGATTTACATAAGCTTCGACAACAGATTCTATTAGGCAGGCTTTCTGAAACCATGAGTCGCCGCGATCCGCAAAGGTAGCCCGCAAAATTCAAAATTTCTCACAGTATTGGTCTCAAATGTCATGATTTCATAAAAACTCATTCAATAGACCAGAGAGGCAATTCCCGTAATTTTTAAGAACGTTCACATTCGCGTCTCATTCGCTATCTGTCAATAGTACAACATTTTTGACAAGTTTGACAGATTGCGACTTGAATGTGAACGATTTTTAAGTAAGCTTCAGTTCTAACTTAGAAAGATATAATAATGATTATAATGTTCAGAATTTCTCAGTAGCAATCCGGAGTCTGGATTTGTGCACGATTGATGGCGATAGGCTCGCCCCCTATTACATGGGACTTAAACATAACTGGCGAAATGTGGGTGTACTATAGGTACACCTCTGCCTAACCCTTCAAGGAAACAAGGCGTGATGTTATGTACATATGAATGATTATAATTTTTAATTCTGTAAATACATCTTTGTTAGGGGCCGTGAATCATATTTTGATCAACATACAAGTTGACACTGACCAGCAAATTGCAAAAAACGTAAGAAAATTTTAATTTCGCTTAATCTAAAGTTATATACGACAAAGCAAGCGTTCATTTTCTCAAGTATCTCTTACATAGTCACGCCATCGCCACTGAAGCACAGAATAAAATTACGTATAAATAAATCCACTTACAACTTCAGATACATCGCACTATAATCTTATTATCTCCAAAGTTTCACTACAGTGGATCATACACTTACAATATTACAGGAACATAAAGCCGTATCTCATATATTAACAAAGAGATACGTTTCGCACAATCACATCTCGGGGGTAATAATTCGATTTGCTCATTTGACTATAGACCGGGGACGTCAGACATCACGGCAATCAGACGGTGGGAACGTACCTAACCTATTTGCGCAATGTCTCACAACACACAGACGACACGGAGTAAGAGCACCAGTGTCATACAGTCGAGTGAAATGGAAAGCGTTGACACAATCACAATCAATGTGTTGTTTAATTTTCTCACGCGTTTCGTGTGTATCTGACACACAGATGGTTCAGCTGGCGAGCGAAGACACTGTTTGACAGGTGTCTCATGTCAGAACTTGTTTACGTTTGTGATTAATATTGTTTAACTGTTTCTGAATGTTTACTTGTTTAATATTATCGAGTTATTGTTATAACTTTGCCAGATAAATTATTGTCTAAATATTACTGTGTGATTTCAAAGTAAACAATATTTTGGTAGCTTGTTTATTGGGTCAGAGTCTTCTTCACCAAATCGACTTAAATGTGTCTCATAATCGTATTCCATAATCGTTTATATCTTTTTGAAACGTTATCGATCTCTAGTTGGGATCCTACGATAAATTTAATAGATACTTTAAAAGGGAATGTGTTTTACAAACCAAGCTACTCTTAATAAGCGTGTGTATGTTTCAATCTGTAGCTCCATTTACCGCGACTCGGGAGACGCTATCTGACATCTCTGCGAAATTCCAGCCGAACGGACACAATGACGGCCCCATTGTACAACAAACGTCATATCTCACCCGAGATCGTGACGCTCATTGATTCAAATGATGTAAACAAATTGATGAGAAGTTAGCGAGTGAATATCATCATATCTTGAGATACGGCTTTGTTTGTGACGAAATGCGACGAAGTTGGTGTTTTCTTTTGATTGAAATGGTTTTTTTGTGATATTTTACTTTGTACTGTGATAAACTTAAAAATGAATTTGTACCTACCAACTTTTCTCTAAACAAGAAGGCATTATTTCCAAAATAATCGTTCCTAAGTAAACGCACTAATCTCTGGAACTAACTGTCCGCGTTTTTTTTTTAATTTGTTATTCCTTCTTCTTCTTTCGAGTCGATGGTAAAACACGTACCTATTATGTTAAAGGAGTTCAGCCAAGTACGTGGCCACGCCAATCGCGGCATCAGTGGCATTTTTAGGGTCCTCAGAAGTGCAAACGTGTGGATACATTGGACACTTTGGACACTAAAGCATATGGGACATGGTGACGTGGCTTATCACGCTACGACCCGTAAGGCCCGAAGCAGTGAAAAAAAAAGTCTGAAAAAACGCTAAGTGAAAACGAAGCTTTCCCTTCAATGATCATCAACAGCAAACTCCTTGATCCCCTGAAAAAGAAAACCATAATTTAATTTTAATCAAATAAAAACTAATCCAGCCCGCGGCAATCAAACAAATTGTCGACAGACGTACAATAAAAAAAAAATTATATTACGTTTCACGTCGCCATGCTGACAAGTCGCATATTTCTTTATTCGTCTGAAAATAATCCCCCTCCCAAGTTTCTCGCGAGTAATATCGCTATTTATTGTATTATTCGCATTTCTTCTCGCATCAAAGAGCAACAAAAGGAACAACATAATATACTGAACAGGTACGACGTTTCAATTTGCGATGAAATTGCTCCATCGACTGAGTACATCGGTATTGGCAAAGCACTCCTCCGCCCCGCACACAGATATTTATACGAATTGCTTATAAAATAAAATGGCATATTTTTTTCGCGAGCTAAGCTCACCTTTATTGGGTAACGTTCGCCTTTTATGTACTTCTTCTAAGATCACAAATTATGGTGGATTCGTCGAGCTTTTATTGATATTGAGTAATGAGGACATTTATTTACGAGTATTCGGATAATCACAAATTCTTGTTATGTATGGGGGAAATACGGAAAAAAATTCCGTGAAGCATTTTCAATTATTATTAATTCCGATCATTTCTCTCCGGATACAATTTGATATAAATGGCGGGAGTCCTGACATTCATGGAACAAATATTTTTCTGTATCACAGTCGGCGTTCAATTCAACGTTATGCTTAATATTGCCATAATTTATGGCGAAATAATTTAATAACTTTGTCGGGATCCTTAAGCCATTCCAGCTGCGCGGGTAATTTCATCAACCCCAGCCATATTTCAATAAACACGTATTTTATTACTGGAAATTTTAATCCCTTATTCGCACACATACGTACCGTCAACAAAACTGTTGGGTAAACAGGTGATTAGCAAACATAGCACTATGCTGACAACTTTCTTTTCTTGCGTGCCAGACGATCAGTACTCGTACCTACAACTTAGGAAAAAAAGTTGCAGTTAGTTGCCTGACTACCTATCTCTTGTGCGGACTGTACGTCAACCCTGCCACACCGAGCGAAGAGTATTGTAATAATGAACAAACAATATTTCGATTGCGTTCCCCCTATTTTTGACGCTTACCACCCCTTTCAACCCGCTAAAGGTGCTTGTTCCCGAATTCAAATTTATTCAATTCGAGGCGCGATCGCTGTGGAAATGAAACGTCTCACGATGCTACACTTCCTTCTCTATTAGCATTTGATGCCGACACGTCATTGTTATAGTTGGGTGCACACGGAGCTTCTATTTGCTGTTTTTTTCGAGTCTTTTCCCCACTCCTTCCCCCTTTCGCGATGTTATTGACGCCTTGATGATCGCGATAAAAATGGTTTGAGTGCGCATATTTATTTTTTTGGCGTTTTCTTTGTGATGTTTGGTGTTTGTACTTTCATTTTTTCTTACACGCGGCATGCCTGGAGGCTCTTATCACGTCGTGTTAAGTTAAATCAATAAAATTAAAAAAAAATGTTTTTGTACAATGCAATTTAGAATTTTAATACTACAAGTAAGTATAATTGGTTAGGCATTTTCGTATTTTAAAGTACCAAAATGTGATACCACTTAAACAAAAGTGGTTTACAACACTGTTATCACGAT
Source organism: Agrochola circellaris (assembly GCA_914767755.1). NCBI lineage: Eukaryota > Metazoa > Arthropoda > Insecta > Lepidoptera > Noctuidae > Agrochola > Agrochola circellaris. The sequence continues at coordinate 3,728,385 of OU611839.1, read as the reverse complement.
TTATGGTTCCATTAAGGGCCTCTAAAAGTGAGAATATGTTACTTGAGGATGACCGGCGCACCTTTACGCATGGCCGTACCCCGTGGCTCTATCAGCTTGCTGTCTGGCACAGCTTATGACCACAGCATGATCTATAATTGTTGTACTTAGTATCATTACATTACTGAGTAATCTAGCTGTGATTCACACTAGGGTTTGGTCAAGTCGGCGCGGCTCCGGACACGGCCGCCTCCAGACGGATACGTACTTGGAATCTGTCAGTGTCCGGTGCCCGCGGCTCGTCCGCAGTCTGTCCGTGCCGGTGTGATTGATCCTTGACTGAAACTAGTGCATAGTTGATAGTTTTAAGGTTAATTTTACTAGATTATTATGTGTATTAGCTGCCCGCTCCGGCTTCGCACGGGTAGCACTAAGTAATTATCTACGGCTACCTACCCTATCCTACGTACCTACCCTACCTAGCCTACCTAACCCACCTACCTACATACCTACCCTACCTATATACCTACCTACTTACATACCTACCTACCCTACCTACACCTACCTATAACCATTTCATGTGAATAACGAACACAATGAAAAAAGAATTATCCAATTTGGTGCAGCCGTTCGCAAGCTATAGCGTGACCAAGGGAAATAGGGATTAATTTTAATATATACAACCTTAGTTTTTGTTTACCCTAATCCTCTTAAGGGGTCATTGTACTCATTATTATGAACAACTTTCACTATGGGACCGACGCTGAAATCGCGAAAAAACATCTGCTGTTCCCTACATTTCGACGAGATAGACGAACATAAATGTAGGGAACAGCTGATTTTTTACAATGTACAATACAATGACCCCTTAAGAGGTTTAGGGTAAACAAAAACTAAGGTTGTATAGATACCTATTAACAAGCGCTTCTCGCACTCAAACTAGAAAGTTTAGCGAGTAAAGCTTCGTGCAGACCAGCGCGACGCGACAGCGCGACGCGACACCGGTTATTGTTATACCATCAAGTTTTCTTAGAAATTGTATTGTTCGAGTCGCGTCGCGGCGATCTGCACGAAGCTTAAAACTGTACTAATAATGTACCTAAGTTTGAGAATAATAAAAAAAAATGCACAATGAGAAATGCAACATATAGTATGGTACATGTTTTAGAGAAGGGCCAATTTAAAAATAAATACAAAAAGCTATCAGTCCCGCATATATATCTATACATATTATAAATTAAACTCGCTTTTCGTGTCTGTCTGTGTGACCGCGTTGCTCTTCTAAACTACGCAACGAATTTTGATGCGGTATTCACCATTGTTATTTAGAGATTTTTTTCTGGAAGGTGTTTGTGTATAATACATTAATATTAAACTTACATATATTAAGGAAATCTCGATGTTTTGTCAAGTCGTAAATACATTGCGAAGTTGAATATAAAACAGGAAATATTACAAAAAAAACAAAAAGTATGAATCAAAACATCAATACGTTTCCGCTGAGCCTCAATTGTCATCATCGCACGATATTTCGAGCACAAGTCGCACGGAAATCGTCGTATCTTTGCACACACGAGCGACCAATGACAATGTAATGACAGACAGGATTCTCTTTTCACTCAATCGGCTTCCCTCCCAACATTTAAATTTTATTTATTCTTTCTTTTATTACGATTTCTTCCCTTTGATGCCTCCACAAAGATTTTGTTGTAGATTAGGTAGACGATAAGTCCAACGAAATAGGCATTCTTTGCTTAATTGAATTTTGTTTCCATCCAAGAATTATTTAGGATCGCGCCAAACGTCGTACTGCTTTTGGACAGAATACGACATTTGTGACAATCTCCTAATTGCTGTCTATTCAACATTATTTTGGACACTTTCAGAGGCAATAATCTAACTACCCCAAATTAAATAAATTGCTTGGAACAAAATAACTTTTACGATCTACAACCTAACCTACCTGATATTTACTATATAATAATAGATAAAATACATTTATTTCGAGCAACCTTAACTCATATGTGCTGCACCGGTTGACGTCATCACGTCAACGCCGGCTGTCACTGAAAACCAGCGCTGGGGTTCTGTCACGCATAGGGTCGCAGCAGTATGCTGAGCGAATGGCCGTTTTGCGTGGATGTGACGCATATTTTCCCCAAAATTGTCATTTTCGTGTTTTGTTCTTTCTTTGCGTCATGTTTACCGCAAATAAACGTATTTTCTTTCTTTCTTTCTCTTTGATTTCGTATAACAAAATAATCTGCCTGAAAATATTCCAACACGCCAGCATGTTCCCAAAATTGTTTTTACATAATACACGCGACGTTAGTCATAATCTCTCAATTTTCATCCGAGATACGGCGAAAATTGGGGCAATACAATTTAAAACTAATCATACAACATTCCATGCACCCCTCTTAGTTTTCACCGAGGGGTTGGGGGGTACGGTTGAAAAGCTAGCGTACATAATGAAATCTCGTCAAATAAGTACAGTGAGCGAAATAAACGTGGTTGGGAGACACGCTGAGGTGAACAATACGAGTTTATACGACGGAATCGCTGTGTTTGCTTCGTAATTTCAAAAGCCGTGGCCTTCCTGAATGCAGCCGTGAAGTATTTTGAGAATAGGGATGTTTTCAACTACGAGTTACGACTGTGCTCTGTAAAAGGATCTCGCGGTGAAGTTTGTAGACAGAAAAAGTCGTGTCTCTTGTTGTGTAATGCCGATTTTTTTAAGCTGACAATGTTCGTATGCAGTTTGTTAGTTGCATTCGTTTTTTATACTCCTTAACTTGGGTTCGTTCTACCCTTTATACAGATTTTGTCGAAAATTTGTTTTGTACTCAAACTTTGACGTGAAATGTGTTACTTATGACTTTATGACATTTTGCTTATTGAGCTGTCCTTGTTTTTCACTACCCCTTTGAACTATCTCTGTCATTTCTCTTTTGGCTCTTAAATGGCTTATTGATTGATTCGCACGAATATGATCGCCGAAAATGGGCAAATCAATACTTTTTTTTTTTCTTGAGTTGATTCGCTCGAAGAAAAAAGTACAAAAGACTTGCATGCATAAAATTCAAGGGCATGCAAAAATTATATTATATAAAGTGTCGATTCGCCCATTTCAAGGGGAGTATATCCGTGCGAATCAAAGAATAAGCCACTTAAATAGTCAGCAAAAATTCTATAATAAGCGCAAATTATACAACTAGCACAATTGTTTGCCAGAGGAAGTCGTACAAATTAAACAAACGATGTAACGGCCGGAGCGCGTTAACGAGTTTTGACAAATTTTCTAACTAGCAACATAATAAAGAGAAAATTAGTCCCGCCGACGCAGTTGCCAGCTGCGAAAACTATTTTACTTGGCAAATTGAGAAGAAAATCTTTGAGCTTTAACTGTTCTCTGTTGTAAATGTTAGTCGATGGAAGGAACGGGGTGTAGCCAATGTGTTTTTGTTTTAAGTAGCGAGAAGCTGTGGCGTGTAAAAGCTGTTTTTTTAATCATTTTGATATTGTGAAGTTTTATATCTGTAGTAGGTCTGAGATTTTCAAAGTCGCCCTGTAGACTTTGAAAACAGTCGACAAAATTTAAGGGGGTGTTCTTCCCATCCATACACTCATAGTATGGGAATGAGACCAACCGAATATGCAAAAAAAAAAAACGATCTTCCCATATCGGGCGGGGACCATTTTGTATAAGAAGGTCGAAGGTCGTTTTGCGAAAACTTGTTTATATTATTTGATGGCTAAAAAGAAAATGAAATAAATTAATTAAATTTTGTCTATTGTTTTCAAAGTCACAGATGTTATTATCTATAAAAGATAGATAGAAAGCATTCCGGGTTAAAAGTAACCTGGAATACCACAAACCTAGGTGGTCTAATCTGCATACGTAATTTATTTGCCAAACACGAGTTTTCCACTTTATGAAAGTGTAATTAAAGTTGATTTTAGACCGACTAGTACTGTTGAAAAAGTCATAAAAAATATGAAGTTGTAGCGCAAACTGAACCTTATGTGTCGGCATTACAGTTGTTTTCTCTAAAACTTGTGTTTATTTACATGTTTGGCAAATGAATTGCGAACGCAGATTACTATTAATTCGACAGCTACGCAAACTTACGACTACAAGTCGTGGCCAGCTAACCTCACCATAGTAACGGTGACACGTCGTCGTATCCACTGTTTACAAGCTAATAAACACTTATGTCGATTTCACATTTCGCGTAGTCATGAGGTCGACAGTGTTAAGTCTTAGAGCCTGTACTTAGTACATGCTTGTGGAGATGGTTTATGCTCAGCGAGGTTGGGTGAAAATTCTGTCCAACACTCGTTTGTATAGAGCATTTTTATTGCTTAGAGAACTCAAATCAACTTATTCATTACTCTAGAGACATTAGTAACAGGGTGCAAAGTTCAGTCATCCTCTATAGAAAAGGGAGGATCTTCCGACCAGACGGGTGTCGTGTCTGGCGACCAACTGAAACGGATTTGACTGATTTGTGTGACGTCAGGATTTTGTGTGATGTCCAGGTCTTTGCTGCGTAGTTCGCATGTGGCCTTGTAGATGCGGCCACATTACTTTGCAAATATGAGTAATTGGTACATGAATGTTTTTTTTAATAATAAAGTCCTCTCTGTTCTACCGTCACATGGGCATGCAAATCTTATTTGAAGAAGTAATGTTGTATTGGTGTAGGTATAACTTTTTTTGTTAGGCTTTGTTCCGCTGGTGGGCCTTCTCTTTCTCCAACCCTCCAAGTATCCCGGGCGCAATAACTTGACACCTGGCTCGAAACTCGACTCCCCTCCCGCTAACCCGCGCGAGGCCCCGCTCTCGTCCTGAAGGACGAGAGCGGGAGGGGAGTCGAGTTTCGAGCCAGGTGTCAAGTTATTGCGCCCGGGTTGTATTTTGTGCGATTTAGGGCCGTGTCCGACTTGCAAATGCGTCCAAATCGTCACACCTCTGTAGCCGCATAATATTAATCTTTTTTTTTTTTTTCAATGTAATACGCACCTCCAACCTCTTAATTATTGTTTATGGTAGATACCCGCTATTTGACCTCCCGCAACGTAATTACTAAGTAATACGTCATCCTCAGTTAGACCGATTGTCAGACCTTCAGACTCCCACCCACCTGGAACTGGAAAGAACACCCATTCACACTATGCAGATGAGCACAGCTCATCAATCAACCAGAGAAATCGACTTACGCATCAGTTCTTTAACAATCCATCCCAGTGTGCCCAATTCATCGACCCATCCCCTGTTTCACTGTCTCTCATCTTTTTGTAGAAAAAAAAACCACTCTTTAATATTTAAAAACGACAAGCTCTCTGAATTATTCTGGCTTTTTAATTTACCTCATCAAGCCAAGTGCAAAAGGTAATTGTTATCAATGGGACTGTGCATAAATTAAAACGCGAAACAAGATAACTGAAGCTACCCAATGTTGGTAGAGAGGCGTGCAAAAAAATATGCCGCGAGGAGGTCTTAACTTTATATTTTTAACCCCCGACGCAAAAAGAGGGGTGTTATAAGTTTGACCGCTATGTGTGGGTGTCTGTCTGTGGCCGTAGCTCTTAAACGGGTGAACCGATTTTAATGCGGTTTTTTTTATTTGACAGCAGGTTTTCTAGCGATGGTTCATAGACATGTTTTATATAATCAATAGATTACGGCGATACATTGAGTTAAAATATGCTATGACGTCACTTGTATGTAGGTTTTATACTTACTTGTGACGTAGCTCCCCCCACTCCCCAACTTTAATGCGTTTTATCTAAGTATTTTTTTTATTAATTTGATAAAGCAAAAACTATGTGTCTTATATTTTCTTATTATCTTGCTGACGGACTTAATAGTTTTTTTTTTTGACCATTGCATCATCCCTATTTTGCCTATTGCATTTTACAAATTTCATTTGAGGATTTCAAATATCAAATATCTCCTTCACATAAAATTATTTTTCCTGACGCAACATGTAGGTGCATATAATGGCACGCGTGTGTACGCTCGGCAAACACTACTAAATTGTGTACACGTCCAAACAGGACCGGAAACCACTAATTTAATAAATCTTAAAACAGTCCCAACTTTTGCGATTCTGTTCACGAAACTGGTGAGATTCAGGAAGTGATGTAAATAATTAGCTTGAGTTTTACTGAAAATGTTTGCTTTCGTAAAATTGGGTTTTCTTAATTTAAACTAATATACATAAACTTACGCTTTATTCCCATGGGGGTACGCAGATACAATAGAACACCTTCTATGCTCCTTACATATTAGAAAATACTTAAAATTGGGTTAAATTTATAAAAGGAGCATCTTTTGCTCCTTTTATAAATTTAACCCAATTTTATTGCTAAGTTTCTGATCAAACTTCTTATCTGATGACGATACATTGTTCCAATGATGTCCTTGAACATTGCGATGGGAAAATCTTTCAATTTCAATCAACCAGTAATAAAGATATCTTCCATCATCTTTCTTTCTTTTTCGTGTGGTTAGTGACCAGCCTGGTGTCAGAGTTTTTTTGCCACCCATGGGCCTCTGACTTGGCTTCACATGCCGTCGGGAAATATCTGAACAAAATGCCCATAAACAAAACAAACATATCAAGAATTTATCAAGAATTTATCAAGAATTTATCAAGAATTTATCAAGAATTTATCAAGAATTTATCAAGAATTTATCAAGAATTTATCAAGAATTTATCAAGATTTATCAAGAATTTATCAAGAATTTATCAAGAATTTATCAAGAATTTATCAAGAATTTATCAAGAATTTATCAAGAATTTATCAAGAATTTATCAAGAATTTATCAAGAATTTATCAAGAATTTATCAAGAATTTGTCAAGATTTTATCAAGAATTTATTTATTAATTTGTGAGAATGTAGTTTTACATAGTATGGTGTTAGTATTTTTTTTAGCTCTATACATTCTACCACAAAGTTTATGGTGTACAAATATTCAATTATCGTTCTTAACTAAGTAGAATATTAATTTTAAGATTTGTGATTTACATTATGTCCAATGAATCAGTAGTATTATAATAAGGTAATCGTTATGTCCAATGAATCAGTAGTATTATAATAAGGTAATTATGATACTATAAAATGTCAAAATGAAGTCCATGTCATCTTGAAGTTTTACAATATTCATTAAATTCGTCAATGTCATAAAAGCAATTATCCAACAGCCAACTTGTCAGCTTTTTCTTGAACATGGGGATGGGAAGTTCCTTAAGTGAATTAGATAACTTATTATACACCTGAATGGCAACATAAACATAATGCATCTTCTCTTCCAAGTTGCACCACATAGATGGCACCTACTGTATTTTTTTTAAACATTAGACCATATTATACGAAGCTGAGCACTCCAAGGCTAATGTTAATGTTCTTACAATTTACACAAAACCACGACATTGAATAAATCGACGCAAAATGTTGAGAACCGAAACGGAAAGTGCTAAAAAATAATTCAACACAAAAAATATTTCACCTTGACTTATTCTCACAATGACAAGCACACAAAGTGGAGGATCTGTGTCAAATGATAATACACACGCGGTCATAACTAGGGATGTTCCGACACACAATACCGATACCGAAACCGCGGATAATCCGGCAGTTATTCACATCAGTATTTTTTTATCCGACAATTTGCTAGTGAAGTTTAAACGGATGTGATTTCCATTGTTTGTTGCGAATATCGCGTCCATTTGACTAAATAATTACACATGATTGATTTTGTTTTGATGTCTGGTTAAAGTAAATTGATGTGGAAGTTTAAAAATTATGTTTCATCAGATTTATTGAAATTCTCATTCAATTTGGAAATAGGGTTAACTTTACTGTAAGCAATTACATTGTTTTTATATATACAAATTAGCTTAACATGTCATTAAGGGCCTATTTCACGATGTCCAAATAACCACTACTTACCAAATAAATTCAAAAATGGAACAGAATTTGTAGGATATTATCAACCTAATCGTAAATGGTGAAACTGTCTGTAGTGATTACGCCGACGCTCATCTCTATGAGAAAACGCTCAATTTTCTCAGACGTTAAGATAATGTTTGCACAATTAAACTCTTCTTATGTAACAGTCACACGGAGAAAATGATACAGCATTTTATTTTTACCACTCTGTAGGTACTTAAAAATCCGACTCAAGATACGACGTCTCACCAAAAATCAGTGCTCACTAAAAGACGTGCTGGTAACATCACTAGCTCATAACTCGCAACTTAACGACTCCGTACGTGGCAACAGGCATACGCACTTTGAAGGGGATGAGTTACGAGCTTGGCGAGGATAATAGCTAGTAAAGTAGCCTGGACTAGCGGAATGTTGATAGTGTGGTCCCGGGTTAACGCGGTCTTTAGGTGAGATCGCGGCCAATAAAGTTAGGATAGGGTGGCGGTGTAAAAATGAGGTTTAGTTGAGTCCTGCAAGTTCGTGTCTGGTTCTTTTGCACGGCTCATAAATGCGAAGCATTAGAGAGTGCTTTGCGATCGAAAAATTAGTTTTGCCTCCTTTCTGCAGCTGTTTTTATTGTTACACTCCTGTTAGTACACAGAACCTAGATAATTTAATGGAGAATAATTCTGTACTATTCAAAAATTTATTGGATGCAGCAGAAACAAAAATAAACATCAAAATAGTTTTAAACGTATTCCCGTCAATCAAGTTTGCAACCTGAAAACATTGTAGCTTGCGAAAAAATCAATTAATTGAGCCAAATTTTTTTTCAATAGATTCGTTTCAGCCTTAAGAGGAAACCTATTGAAAATAGCTCTTTTATTGAAAGTAGTTTAATTATAATGAATAAAAAGCTTACTAATATAATATTTACTAAATATATTTCCAAATTTGACCCTCTTCCGTTGCCTAGCAACCAACAAAGCAAACTTAAATAGTCTTTGACAGTACGTAAAGATTGCGAGGTGAGACATTTTACCCATATTGATGGGTAAATTTTTTAAATGAGCGTAATGAGGCGTGCATTTTTGGATTTTCCAATTATTTTTAAATACTGTTTGACAAATTGCGAGATTCTTTCTTAGCCCCCTCCGACCGTATTCTAGCATATCTGTTACAGAGGAATCCTAGGATAGCTGTTGTGATTGGGATACCAATTAAAGCAAGCAATAATAGACATTGACATAAGTTTGAGTACCATGCATTGCAAGTAGTACAGTGGGCTCCAAAGAAAGCTCACCCACTTGCATTGTTTTTAACTTTTCTAGGGGGTGGGGTTTCTCTGGAACTTTTCTATATTAATCTTGAGATCACAAACTTATGCGTTAGTTCGTAATGTTTAGGTTCCAAATTACAGAAAAGCTAAAGCTTTAAAACTTTCCCTGTATTATTGTTACGGTAAAGTTAACAAAATATTGTAAAACATTTTAAAAGAGTAACGGTGGAGTTTCTTGCCCATTCTTCTCCATGCGAAAACTACCTTTTGGAAGGGGCGACTAGAATCAATTCAATTTTAATTTTTTTATTTTGACTTTTAAAAGTGCCTTTTATGGGCCTATTTGAAATTAATTATTTGATTTTGACTTTAACTCCTTCGTGGTGTTTAGTTGGAACTACTAGTACTTTCAGAAGGCCAATTCTCGTATTTACAAAACGTTCACATTCACGTCGCAATCTGTCAAACTTGTCAAAAATGTGGGTAAATTGATTGTATTTTTGACAGATCGCGAATGAGATGCGAATGTGAACGTTCTTAAAAATGACGGGGATTGCCCTTCAGATATTTGTGACCATAGTGTTCAACAGATTTTTGTCAACGGTCTTAGAAACGTTGATTACCTCTGATTGTCTTTTTACATTCTCCATTAATATAAATTAATTCAAATAAATCCCGGCCTTCCATATTGTTTAATAAAATGTTAATAGAGTATTACAATGAATACAATTCATTACAATCCTGTCAGGAGTTGAGCTCAGAGACAATACCTGTTTGGTATTCACTATTGTACCTCAGAGCCGTTCTCTTAATAATGAATGATAATTATTACTTACTTATTATAATTGTTAAAACTGCATCTGGCTGTGGTTTTCCTGTCAATAGAATTGTAGTGATAATGAATTGAAGTTGATAGACAAGGTGTGGCATAAATATGACATAATGATGTAATATTATATTATTTGTAATATTATGTAATGCGTCACATTTCGACAGAGGTCGAAGGGAGGGGAAGGGCGACGAGGTCAATATGAAGAATTTTGTCTATGGAAGGAACTGGCAAATAGAAAGAAAATCAAAACTCTTCTATACAAAAATATTGATTCCTATTCAACCAAAATGTATGAGACAGCTGATTCTCTTACATTTTTTATCTTGTAATTATTTAAATTTTTTTAGAAACCAGATTTTGGTTATTCGCCTTTGTAATATAAACTTTCATTTCTAGTTCAGTAATTCTCACTCACTGTTCCGCATAAAGGCCCTCGCGGACAGGCGCGACGTGATAACACGACGCGTCTCTAGTAGAACAATTTCTATGAAAACTTGATGCCAATTGTTATACCAGAATCGCGTCGCACCGTCGCGTCGCGCTTGTCTGTGGGAGCCTTTAGTCTCTTTATATTATTTCCAAGTGTAACTCTAGAAACAACAAGTCTTCGTAATAACGATGTTCTAACTAATCGCGTCGTCAAATATTCAAGGTTAAATTTAACTATGTAGAAAAACAATAAACTGTAGCACTTTAGAACTAGTAAACTGTCAGTTTAAACGTCCATTAAACTTGCATGTTCATTGTAAGGACGTCCTCCGGTCTAAGTGGCTGCCATTACTCATATTAACATACAGTTTACAAGAATTTTAAAAGTCATTTGAAGGATTTGTTTTGTTAAATATGTAGTTATGTTAAGAAATTCTTGGAAGATGGTAGCCTTATTTCTGTGACGTGTCTTTTTGGACAAGGAATTCAATATTAAAATGTAGTGCAAAAATCTTTTTGCCATGCAAAGATAAAAATTGTAAAATAAAATCCTTTTTGTCATATTTTTTGTTAAAGTTATTTATCAAGTTAATATCGCATTTCGTTATAAATTGTTTCTCTTGTTTATTTAATACAAGTAACCATTACAACATAATTATTTTCTCTCAAAGTAATCATGAGATAAATATTTAAAAAAAAATAGTATTTGTTTTTGCAAAAAAAAAAAAAACCTTTAACAATATAAATTACATTTATGAAACTCATAGTGACTCACAGACTGTTCCAGACCAGTTGTGGTCCTCGGAAGCACATTTCGAACGTAAGGACCAGAAAACTTAAATAATGATCTCATCCAACAACGTCACAATAGTTTGAACCAAATTGGAACTATGTAGTTCTAATGTAGGTAAACATTCATACGTATGTATTTTTACCTCTATTAGAACTGGCTTACGCATTTTCCCATGGCTGAAACTACAGAACACCATCTGCTACGATCATTACATACCTCCTTTTGTTTCGTTTACGTTCAGGTAAAGTTATACTTCTTCTTCTCGTGTGGTTAGTGACTAACCTGGTGCCAGAGTTTTAAAGCCGCTAAAGATAATTATACAATACGCACATGAAGTCACAGGTTGCCTCGAGTTTAGGCCTTGAGTTCGAACTCGAGACCTATGATTTGGCCGTCTTACAGTCACACCAATAGGCTACCACTGCGAGTTACATACATTGATGGCATAAGCCATAACTAGATTTCCGTAATCCACATGACATGTCATGACAGGAATCCCCCGCAAATCATTGGTTGTTTTCTCAAGCTGAACCTTTTGATTTATTTCCCTTCCCTAAAGGTCGTAAACGCTAAAAAATCTACCGTACGACTATAAAAACGAACCCGGTCAACGCAGGTACAGATGGGGGGGCTTCTCCCCTCCCACTCAGTCAAGAGGTTATGTAAATTGTTTAACGAAGGATGCCGTTACCGGCTCGATGGCGCACTTAGAACATTAACATTTTAAAGCCTTATTTGCTCTAAGTACACAATTACTTGTGCATTTAAACAGATTACAGCTTAAAGATTCACTTTAAATTATTCTAATTAGTTTGAGTCTGTCGCTTTGCTGGAGTTGGTTTCAATTGTGAATAGTTGTTGTTTTGTCTTCTTCCTTAGCTTGGCGTTTCCTGGCCTATTAGCTGGTCTACTTTGCTTCTAAAGAGTGCTCGTTGAGACATTAGTTAGTTCACGATTAGTGAGCACCGCGTAAAGAAGCCGAGTTCAAATAGTATCTTAGCATAAATTAACATTTTGAGTCAGGTTTGAATTGAAACATATTTTCGGTTAGACGTACGTAACAGATGTGAACATTTGTACAACTTTACATTCCCTAAAAGATTAATAAAACAATGTAGTGCTAGTAAATAGTTACACAGTTAAATATGCTTCCCTTTATTTATAAACGTTGCTTAGAGTTACCTATTTTATTTATAATTAGTTATTTTATTTTTATAAAGCATTTTCTAGCAAATAAATATTTTTGATTTATATTTTTATCACCTTTATCTCGTCTTTAAACATATCATTTATATTTTTAAATATTTTTATAAAATAAAATAAATAAATTGTCTCCTCTCAATCAGCGCACCTGCCAACCAGCGCATCTTATCGCTTCACCACCCAATGGTTGACTAGTAGAGAACTCCTAAGCCATTAAGTCCGCCTTTGTAACTTATTGTATACGAGAAGTTTAAATTAATAGATATATAAATAAATTAAGTAATCATTAGCGAATGTTCAACCATACATTTTTGATGTTTAAACGTCTCTTAACTTTAAATAACGTTTATAAATAAACCCCGCGATATCTAGGATACAGGCACAACACTTTTGGATACGTTAGGTAAACAGGATAAAGGAAACCAGTACCTACCAAAGAACTATCTCACCTGAATTGCACAATGTTGCACGCTTGAATCAAGGTCAATCAACTCGGCCTATTGCAGTCCACTGCGGGAAATAGGCCTCTCCCAGGCCACAACACCCTTTCCTCAGAATTCCGCATTCAGTCCGTCCCAGCCACCTTTTTAAGATCGTCGGTCCATCAAGCTGGGGGGCGTCCCACACTACGCTTTACGATACGCGGTCTCCACACCAGGACTCGTCTACTCCACCGGCCATCGGTCCTTCGACAAACATGGCTAGCCCACTGCCACTTCAGCTGAATCAATGTATCCCTTCGTATTTACGTCTTTGTCCTTAGTATTTATATTGTACTCAAAACATTTCGCTACTGAATGGAACATTATTACCCACAACGAGTTCATACGACCTGTCGTAAAATAATTCTCGTGTATATTAATATTAAATCCAAACACACACTGAATGGGGTGGAAAGCGGCAGGTATTAAGAGTAACATGCGGCATTACCAACGGAGTTTACACACGTTCGTCCTGAAATACCGCGAAACTGAAAATTAGGTGTACAATTAATATTTTTATATTAATGCAAGAGGTTGCAGTGAGATTGCAGAGATCTTAAAGGCTACACAACGTTCTTTCTAAAACTACATGCTTTTATATCAACTATTGGGACCGATATGCGTTGCGTACTTGGTCAGCTAGTTGCCCGTTGCGACAAAGTGCGCGATCCAAATCGGTTTCTATAATTTACCTGGTCGCTGCGACCTCTGGTTGTGGTCGTGGCCATTTAGTGTGCCATTTCCCTTAGCAGGAAATACATGTTGCAACAAAAATGCCAAAAAACGTTCAATCATCAGACTATCCTGATCTTCCTAAAAACATAAATTCAAATCTAAAGGTATATTTCCTTTCAACATTCAAACTTTTACAATACATTCCTGTTAAAAAGGAATTTAAAATTCCACCAAGTTCACTTGGGGCGCGCCGCACTCAATCTTCCTCCACCAAAATCGACTTGGCATCAAAAATGTATGGTTACGAGGTATTGCATTATCGCCGACGATTGCGCGATTTCCAGTTTCGTTTTCTCGTACAATTTCCATGCTAATCTTGGTACGAGCGCGCTGATTTCGCTGGCATGAAATATTTGTAACCTGAATTAGGGTGGGTCTTTACTGTAACATTTAATGTGACATTTCTGGCCTAGCTCCTTTTAAAATATCAATGATTTAATGTGGCGGAATTTTCCTGAAAAGTTGACGGAAGAAATCGATTTGGAAGGTTGAGGATACAAAAATTCGAAGTCAGATACTGCAAAAGTAATGAGCATTATAAAAGACATGACGATCCCACAAAAAATGACCTAAATGTCCAAGTTCAAGTTGTGAAAATAAAACATTTTCTGAACCATTCCTTAGCAAAGTCCACTACGTCGTTCATCCCTCGCTCATTTTGCACTACAAACTGAACAGTCTCGGTGCCTTTTCAATTTCGCCTCTCGGCTGCCTCACAGGGGGATTGAGAGGCCCCCAAATGTTGGATTTTACGCGTAATACTCCCCCACACCGTGCATTGTGTATCGCACTCCTTTGACGTTGAACATTTTCCGTCTGTCTGTGCAAACGTTAACATGTGTGCAGTTTTTAATCGTGGTTCCTTGCGACCTTGTTTTTTATGCCGATTTTTTTGTCAGGTGTGTAGGATTTTGAGTCTGCAGTAGTGGGTAGTTTGAACTAGGTTTTGTCACTATTAGCCTTTTTGTTGGTCGTCGCCTTAACTGTTTTCACAAAGGCTTCTGCTTTTGGGAATTATGCCAGTATTTTGTTACGGATAAGCTCGCCCTTTCCCGTGGGTGTCGTTAGAAGTAGTAAGTAATGGATTATGTCAGGTGTAGACCGACCACCCTCGCGCCGGTGCCCGATCACTGATCCGCTTCGTAAGCTCGGCTTATGGTTTATCTCTCAGTAATCGTTTGTTGGGATCGTTTATGGCGTAAAACTCATTTTTAGATTAAGACATGATACGAGTGAGTGGAGATACAGTTTCGCAACACTTCCTAAACTCGTACGCATGTAGATTCAGAATGCGACGGGACCGTGACAACCGCAACCCGTTAATAAATAGTGAAACCTTAAATCTAGGTCAGGATCCCGTCGCCGCCTCCCGCCCACACACTTGTCAGAACCTCAAAGATTTAACAGCATCAAAAATTCGTATGCACCGAAACGGAAAATGCTTTATGACCGACGCCGTTCGGGGTCGAAAGTCGTAAATTTCCCAGTTAACCCCGCGGCCGCCGAGCTTCAGGGGTTCATAGAGTACATATTTCAGGATCACGCCTGGATTTCTGCCGATACTCTTGTGTACGACAATGCACTTTGATATTGTGCGATGCAAATTCGAACGTGATATGCGTCCGACAAGAGAGATTTTACTCGTTTAGTTTCCTTTGCTTTATTTGGTTTGCTTGAAATGGGTGTGAGAATAACGCGAGGCTTCCTCTGATATGGCTCTAGCGAGAGCGGACTGCCGAGCGTTTCAACGCAACTGAAATCGGCTATCGACAAGAGACGTGAAGACCGTTAAATTCCTTAGCGCGCTTCGCCGTTGCTCACTCCGTTCCCATCTATTATGAAAGCTAGGCCCAAGGTACCTATCGTTGAGTGTGCAAAGGAAACCTACTTCCTCTGTTACGTAAACATATCATTTGGTAATGGTCTCCGTGATAATAGCTATACATTATTTAGCACTTAATGTGTGTCGTCACTGAATAGGCAATTTTTAACAGATTAAGGTTAAGCGTTTTTTAGTAACGTGTCTATTTATCTATATGGATTTCTACAGGTTTGTTGAGCTTTTGGAAAAAATGTTTAGACGATTTATTTTACTGTCTTACAATGTAACACATTGTAATTACGCAATGTAAATTGTCTCTGATCGTTGGCCAAGCAATAGACAAAATTGACAAACTTATGTTACTTACTACTCACTTATTACTCATCACATGTGTGTATTTTATGTAATTTTTTAACTAAAATTATGCCTCTCTCTTTGCCAACAGAACGCAAGCTATTCGTGGGCATGTTAAACAAGAAGCTGTCTGAAAACGACGTCAGGTCACTGTTCGCTGGTCACGGCGCGATTGAAGAGTGCACCGTACTGCGCGACGCACAGGGCCAGAGCAAAGGCTGCGCGTTCGTCACCTTCGTGTCGAAACAGGCCGCCATTGCTGCTATCAAGGTAAATATACCAGTGTGTAAGAAGACATAGGAGTTATATCTATAAATGTAGCTCTGAGGGACGCAAAGGTTCAGAGCAAGGGTGTCACTTTCGTCACCTTCTAATCGAAGCAGGCTGTCATTGCTGCTGTCAAGGTAAATGTACTAGGGTTTCATAAATCCTAGGAGATGGTAAAACGGTGATATAAGGATGCATCGTTCTACGCCACGCACAGGGCCAGAGCAAAGACTGCGCTTTCGTAACCTTCGTGTCAAAGCAGGTGGCCATTGCTGTATCCAGGTAAATGTACCAGGCTGTTATAGATTGTAAGAGGCGTTAGGATATTGGTTGAAGAGTGCGCCGTACTGCGTGATACAGAGTACAGAGCTGGGACTGCGCGTTCGTCATCTTCATGTAGACGGAAGCTGCCATTGCTGCTATCTAGGTAAATGTACCAGGTTGTCAATTCCTAGGAGGTGGTAGAATGAAGAGAAGAGATGATATGTCTGATGATGATGATGATTAAAGAGTTCACCGTGCTCAGGTCCAGAGCCAGAATTCCGTTACTTTATTGTGTAAGTAGGCTGTCATTGCTGCTATTCGGGTAAATATACCAGGGTGCTAGAAGATATAGGACCTCTTAGCATAGAGGAGCTTTGAACGACGTATACGGCACAAGGCCAGCCGGTCTATTTTGTAAAAATCTCACCGTGAAGACTTAGGTGAAATAAGCTTGAAGCGAGCTGTCTTTCCAACTGATTCTAGGGATTGACAATATTGACAGCTCAGTTCACCTAAGTTTACACGGTGAGATTTTGTCAGAATAGCACTACTGCAGTGCTATTCTGTAACCATCTCACCGTGAAAACTTAGGTGAAGTGAGCGTGGAGTGAGCTGTCATTCCACAGGGATTGACACTATTGACAGCTCACTTCACCCAAGTTTTCACGGTGAAATTTTTACAGAATCGACCGGCTGTTATGTTTTCAGCATGAGACTTGGGACGTAAAGCACAAGCATAGAGTGACTCACAAAATGATGCAAAGATGCATAATGAATGTTACAACATTGCACACAAATCTGTTTAATGACGTCATTTTGTATTCACCAATTCGCCAAACATGGTGATGGTAAGCAATATCTTCCTCAAAACATTATAAATAACAGATCTGTATCCAAAAATAAGTGTTGTATTTATTGTATTTGTTTTTTTAATGCCATATATGCAATACTACGTTGAACCTTCCATGCAAAGACTTTAAATGTGTATTTTAATTGGGAGAAGTACATTAAAATTCCTACAGATTACTTTTTAATCCGTCAATTCTGGAGAGACAGATATTAATGCCATTTCTGTAAATTAAAGCAAACTGTGTTTCAATATGTAACGAAAGCCTCTTTTGTCTGTGTCATCGATGCAAGCCTGTATAATTAATTGGCTTAATCATTGTGTTGTGACTGTACTGGAAGTAGTATCAAAGAAATTCATATCTAACCAGTTTCAAAACAAAATCCCGTGAATACGATGACAGATGTGTCTGTTGCCAGCCCGGTGCTATAGCCGCCGAGCGCTGCAAGCAAGAATAGTCCTTACAGTGGTTAGATATGAAGTTCTTCGATGGTACCTTACCTATTCTAACGTTGGAGAGCAGTAACAAATGAGTTATGGGATTAACGTAAATACAGTTAAGAATATTATGTAGAAATAAGAACAGAGACACGAAAAGTAATCATCAAAATTATTTTATTTTATTTCATAAACATTTTTTTTATAATTTTTCAATCATTTTCTCAAATTAGTGCAACGACTATTTCCAGGCGTTACACCACAGTCAAACTATGGAGGGTTGTTCAGCACCGCTGGTCGTGAAATTCGCTGACACACAGAAAGAGAAGGAACAAAAGAAACTTCAAGCAATGCAGGCGAGCCTATGGGGCCTAACGGCACCCATAGCCCCAGCGACGTACCTCGCGTCAGAGGCGGCGCTGTCGCCAGCTACGCAGCTGCAACTGTTGCAGCAACTGCAAGCTGTTGGGTTGCAGCAACAACTGTTGCAAGGACAGGGGTCGCAGCTTTTGCAAGGTCAGTGTGTAACATTTTTGAATTTGGAACATAACCAGATTTTATTAGCGTTGTTCTTTTTTTAAATAATTATCAGTTTAGGTAATGCGCTTTTTTCGGTTGTACGTAGTCGCTTTTTGAATGTTTACCTCCCTCGTGTTATTTTTGGTTTAAACACTTATATTTTAATCAGAACGAGTTCTACAAAACACCCTGTATTAATTCAATATCTACGCAAACAATGAATCATGGTTTAGACACGTTTATTATCTACAACCATCTGTTATATGAAAGATAATCATATTTAGAAAATAATTAATCGTAAGCTGTCCCGTAAAACAATTCTTGTATTTCTCGGTCATAAATTCATATACAAGTTTCTCATATTTTTATTCTGTGTCCCGGGATTAACCCCCACGTGACAGAATCAAATGATTCAATGTGTACACTGTGACATAATAAAATGCATCTAAACAAAATGTATGACATCAACGTATTATTTAAAGAGTAAACAAGACTGCCTTCAGTATAACAAGCCATGACGCAGTATTTTAATGATTCATTTACCCAAATGAACACTGCTTAATTAGTGGAACACTCGTTTTTTTAATATTTTGTTTCCTTTCAACCTAATTTTACCTCATCCCTGGTGTTGCCTGTTGGGATAATTGTGTTACTAGCCTATGGTCTTAATTGGATTAATAGTGTAGTGTTAATACTTTCATTTTTTTATTGGGTATTATGTGACTAATGAAGGAAAACGTAATCCATTCATTATCTTTGCTTTTGTGGGGAAAATATGAAAGTAGCATAATTAAATAGAACTATCATTATAATAGGTCCGAAAAATACGGCCGTTTGTCGACCGCACCGTGAACGTCAACGAGAACGAGATGACGATGCCGAAGTAGACATTTACTATGGCCGCGTAATCTCGTTTCTCGTTGACGTCCCGTTCACGGTGCGGTGGACAAACAGTGTATGACTGCTTTTGAGTAATTTTGGCAACACCACTCCCTGATCCCATCCAATTTGATTTTCTCCCATTTTATTTTTATTTACGCTACCCTTTTGTTGTTACTTAGGTGTTAACTATCAGGATATGGCTTTCAATGGTGCAGGCCTGAGTGGTGGCACCGTGACCGGCGTGGGGTCCTTAGGTGGGGGTGCAGCCGACCAGCTTGGGGGTCTTTTAGCCCCCGTGTCGGTGCAGAACTTAGCTGCGCTTGCAGCGATGACGCAGCAACCGGTAGTGTCGCAAGCCGCTCCGATCCAACAAGCCAGCGCGCCACAACAAGCCGCGCCACCATTGTGTAAGTTGTTCTTTTTTTAATTTGCATAGAGTGCCAGTTGTTTTGTTTTTTCTTTTTTTTATTATTTGTAGTCTGATGTCGCGGAGGTTTTAAGTTTGAAGTTTTAATTTCATTAGGTAGCTGTAAAATAATTAGTCATAAGATCCATCGGCTAATTGTAATGACTTCCTTTATAGATAGAGGTAATATAAAGCTGTAACAAGCTATTGATAAACTATACCAAGAAAGTGAGTTACTTATATTCATAAATATTTCAGTGTTACACGAACAATTTGTGTCCCATACAATAATAATTATCTGTCCTCTCTTTTTCCCCTTACATTTAAATCTCTTGATGCATAAAACTCATAATTTAAAAGTTTAAAAAAAGAACACTAATAAATGTTTTAAATCAACTGGAATGTTGTCACAGACCTTAACCTGCCTTCTTGGTCATCCAAGTTTATGGCAATATTAAATTCTCAAGTTAAGCACTTAAATAAACATGATGCCGTGTACAACTATTAAATCAGTATCAAAAGTAACTACATATCTACCATGATAAAAGGGATTGTAAGACTCTCATAGATTTCGAATACAATATTTCGATCATCTCATCTGTTTTCACGTCGATTCTCCCCCCACTAACTGTCAAACTGCCCTTGTCAAAATTCAAAATTGGAACCCACATAATTATACAGAAAAAAAAAAACATGTACCGACCTTTTTGTCCGCAAACTTTCCTCTTTCAGGTTTCGTTTCGCCTTAGTAAAAAAAAAGTTAATTAACGATGAACATTTTTCACACTTCAGGTCTTCTCGGGAAGACTAACATCACAGGTAACAATGCAATGAAATAAAAAGAAATATTTTGTGTTTTTTTGACATGGAATGACATTTTTTAGCTTCGTAGATTTATGTGATAAATGATATCTAAGCCATTGGATTATTGCGTATAATTTTACAGGAAACATTAAATTTACCAATATTTAACGTTATTTTATACTGCAAACGGAATCATCGTATAAAAATTAAGTCACGTTACCCATGTGTATTTGTTTATAGACCTGGAAAGTACATTTATTTTAATAATGTATCATCAACCATTACATTACATAATAAGGAAATTGTTCTTCGCAGCTAGTGCGTTTTTTCCAGGAAATCGGAACAAAAATAATACATTTAATTTAAAACCATACGATACCAGTGACTTTTGTGCAACAATAATGTAATTTTTAAATCGAAAACAATACAACACTGTCATAGGTCGGTTTTTTTTATATTTCACTAGGCAAAGTTCTAGCATTTGCATAAATTATACTTTCAACGAAGTTAAAATGTATAGACTGTATTGTTTTACCTATACCTTGTAGCAGACTATTGTAAAATATGACAGACTGTTTACCTGCCAGCCAAGGCCGCAATCTTTGTTCCTAGTATAATGGCTGAAGTAGATCATTTATCACATGAATCTAGTACTCGCCTGGTATGATTCTATGTTGGCATTGTTTAGGTAGAATGGACTACCAACGCTTGCTTTTTGCATAGGCTATGTAACCTCATGGATCGGTAAACTACGACGACTCGTGTTGAAGTAAATTAGTCGCATTTTCCCCCTCGGGGAATTCTGTAACATTAATTTTTATTCGTTTTTTTTTTTGTTAACATTGAAGTAAATTGCTATAATTTATGATCACGTTTTCCTCTGATTGCGATTTTTAATCAAAATAACGGTCGTTTATGCATTTAACACCATGAAGCATTAATTTTATTTGCGTTACGTACAGACCGTTCACTATAACTTGACCCTTGCCTTTATGTTGGCACCATTGCATGTCAAGCTTAGCTTCAAAATGGCGACTGACAGAACAGTACTTACCAATCACATGACAGCAAAATTCAGTGGTACCAATCGCGTCAAGGGTCACATTATAATGAACGCACTGTAGCCATGAAATGCAGCTATCGGAAATATTGTCGAACTTTTTAATGCTAATAGCAGCAGTATTTTGATATGCTGCCTTTGAACGTTTATTATTAATAGCTGTCGCAATAATATTTTTTTTAACATGGGCGTTTGTTTTACTTTTTGAAAACTTGCCCTGTTTTAATACTTTGTAAATAGTGTAGTGAATAACTGCGACACAAAACAGTTTTCATGTAAAATTAACACTTTTGACTGTCTCTGCATGAAAGTGCTAAAAAAACTATTATAATTTTTATTTTAATGAGATTCGTGAGTGTTATGTTTAATAATGTTTTACTTTTTTTTATTTTCTTTGTGTGTATAATTACTAATATTGTATGACACTGTTTAAGGCATGCAGTGTTTGTGTGTTTAGTTTGACATATTGTTTTTTTTTTTACTTTTTTGACGTTTTGGGCATCACGAGAATTATTTTTGCCTACACTTTTCTGTATGGTAGTTTTTGATAACTACTAATAACCCAACCATAAACAATATGAATTTAGGCAACAAACTTATGGACAAGGAACATTTCAAAAGTTGCAAACAACAGTTTTACAAAGTTAACGTGTTATGTGATTGATCTTTTCAACGCTGAGTTTATTCTGAACGTAAACTGGTAAAGGATTCTTTACCAGTTTACGTTCAGAATAAATTCAGCTGCTCTAACATTATCTTTTATCATAAGTAACTATGATTCAACCATTAAACTAACACGAACACTTAGCTCGAACACTTCGCTCGCGTAATTTGACGACGATTTACATTTTAAAAGACATTAAATATGCTTGTTTAAAGTTTAAATCTTTACCAACGCCTTGGTACTATCCGATATTCCTTTGTCTTTTCATATCTTTGGGTTATTAGTTGTGGTTCGTTTTGTAGTTTTATAAACCTCTCTAATTATGAATAGTTAACAATAGTAAAAGTTACGTAATGTAGAAATTGTGAAAAACTGTAAATATGTCATTCTCTAAATAGATATAAATGAACTGCGTAACACGATACCCACAGCTGTCATTAATCACAAACCATCATCTAACTGATGATGACAGTCAACTAATGGCAGACACTTTCCTATGAAAATAGAACTTTGACGAAGAAAAATGCAAGAGAAAGACGAGAAATACCCATTGTACGAAAATGCAGACGTATGGGAAAAAAAATAATAAGTTGAAAATCGAACACCTGTGATTTGAAATCTAAACCCGGGTTATTCTATTTATCCACCCCAAAAAATCCACCCTAAGATGGATACTCGGTAAACTATATAAACGAGAATCCACCCTAGGCCTTGGGTGGTTAATAGGACATACGTTTCCGAATATCCACCTTAGGGTGGATAAATGGAATAACCCCTAAAGTCTAGTGTTCCTGACTAAAACGTCCCATTCACAAGTTCCCGTTTTAAATCAACTAACAAATCCAATTAAATATTCCAGGGTCAACGGCTGAGCCTCTAGGTTCGGCATACGCGGCACAATTTGGCACAGCATTCGCAGCAGCACCCTTAGGATCCGTACTAGGCTCTGCTGCCGCCGCAGCCGCTGGAAAGCAGGTTGAAGGTACGGGTAATCTTTATTTTGCTGGTAAGTGTAAAATAAGCCAGCCTCTTTCAGGTGGCCTTAGGCCAGTTTCCGAGGGTGTCGTAAAAGGCTACTGGGGTTGGTTCGAGAGGATGGAAAGCAATCGAATCCATCTGTCAAGCGTGGTTAATGGCAGTACCGAGGAGAGGCCGTGAATTGGGAGAGCCATGTCCAGCATCGAATGTTTGCGGACTCATAAAATAAATCCTATATGCAAGAGCCTTGTATTATAGGCAAAAAGAATCAACAACTGATGGTCTTCCAACATCCAACGTCCAATATGGACGTCGCTACACAGATTTTTGGACACGCGCCAAACTTTGGCTAATCGCCAACTTCCTGTTCCAACCGTTAAAATCGGAATATTGCATTGTTTTTTTTTTACCTCTGCACTGGCTGATAGCAAACTTATTTAAAAACAGTGTCATTTCTTCTATCGTGAAGAGAACTTTTCAACATTCATTTGGAGAATTCCATTTTTAAACCACCGAAGGGTTGGGTTGGTTTGTGATTCTCTATTCAAATCATAGATTCAAATAGAGATGTAATATCCGTTTTTACCGACAACTAAGTGACACTTAAATGAATCCCTAAATAAAAGTGCACTGTTGGATTTTCAACTCTCAGCGCTGAGCCTTGCGTTGAAAATCCAACAGTGTACAATATTTAGGGTTTCATTTAAGTGTCACTTAGTGAAGGTGAAAACGGGCATGAGGTTACCAAAAATGTCAATAAACACATTTTCTTTCTTTCTTTCAAATGTCCACCGGATATTACCCCTTGGTCGATTTTTACAACTTCCACGAAAAGAAATTGGGTGATCTATTCTCGGTGGAAACTAAACAGCTGTTTTAAAGCGAAATCGACAAATTAAAGTCAGTGTCCAGTTACATTGTGAGTCACTGCTTCTTAGGCAAACTGAAACGAAACGAAGAATGAGTATTTTTTGGTTGTAAATACTTTTTATGAAATGAAAATCTAATTTCCCTGAAATTCACTGGGAGTTCCTCCACAGTCATTCGTGAATTTAAAAAAAACATCAATTCAAAACTCAGCCAAAACCACAGATTAATACAGAGGGGACACTCCGCAGTTTAGGTATGAAGCTACAAGTACGCGGAGGGCCCGTCTTGTTGGGCCAATTCAGTGAGTGTAACGTAGTCAGAAGATCTAAGAGTTACACGATAGAAAGAGAGTATTATTTATTTTATTTACTTTATTGTGTCATAGCAAGAGTCGCTTGTTATTTAAATGATTTTGCGGAGTGTCCCATGTGTGCCAAAACTAAAAAAGTTCTCAACGACTACTATGTCCCCTTTGTTTGCTGTAACTGTACTTCTAACTGGATTTTGCCCAACAGGTCCTGAAGGCGGGAACCTGTTCATATACCACCTGCCTCAGGAGTTCACCGACACGGACCTTGCGTCCACGTTCCTGCCGTTCGGCCACGTGATATCGGCCAAAGTGTTCATAGACAAACAGACGAACCTCTCAAAGTGCTTCGGCTTTGTCTCGTACGACAACGCTGCGTCCGCGCAGGCCGCCATACAGGCCATGAACGGTTTCCAAATAGGTACAAAGAGACTCAAAGTTCAATTGAAACGTTCTAAAGAACTATCGAGACCGTATTAAATATTCCAGAACTCGTTCCTAGTGAATTTACAAAAAAAAAAGTAAAAACAAACTTTGCTAAGAGGTTGTAAGATTCCGAACGTATGTTGTGATGTATCCGGTGCACTTGAACTGAATTAGTTTGGTAAGGTACGTTCGTAATGGTGGAGTCCACCTGCACAGTTGTTAACTAAATAAGAATAACGTTAAGGTTTGTGTCAAAGGATTTATCGTTTCCAAAGTATTCCCCAAATTGTTTATTATTATAATTATTTTTTTTCTTAACATTTAAGTTTTAGTCACATTAAGCATAAGTTGAAGGATCGATACATTTCGCAGGCGCCAAAGAGCTGATGATTTTTGAATGAATATTATGTCTACAGCAATTTAACTGGCGAGCTGATTGTTTATAATATACAAAGATGTATTTTTCATCATCCAAAGTTTCGGTCGGTACTGAAGTACCAAGTGCCGAGAAGTATTTGCTTATACACCGTTAAGTTCATTAGAACAATATAATTATTATTTGTTACAGTTATTTTTTTCTTTTATTTTTATGTTACCAACTTGATAGTTAATTGTAAAATAATATAATTATTGTGGCCATTGTCAGTTTTGCAGTCAACTTTTTTCGTTTAAAATTTTAAGTGTTTAGATTAACGAAGTGATCTCAAAGTGATCAGTGTATTTATTGTTTACAAATACTTGTTGTCAAATAGTGTACTTAACATGGACCTGCTTGGACCGCGTCCACGTCTCGTCCGCAAACTACAAGGCATAACGAGAAGATGTTTCATGTATTTCTCAAATGAATTACGCTGAATATTTCAAATGAAAGGTTTCGTAATTTCCTTCAACGTACATCAACTTTTCAGTAGATTGTATCATCTCTGAATTTCCGAATATACCTAACTTTACACCTTTCCTATAAATAAGCTTAATTATCACAATGGTTTATACAAAGAAAATTTTTAATATAAGTTTACTATGTAGTGTCAAATAAACAATAATTACTATAAGAACTAAGAACGTCTTCGATTGAACGTTACAAAATTTACGCGCATTCAAGTAACTTTTCCATTACAATACTTGAATTTCGAATAACGAATCGAAATACGTCGAATGAATTTCGATTAAAGAATTCCACTTCGTCGCATGAATTTCGAGTAGGTAACGAATTCTACTACATTATATGAATTTCGAGTACCGAATTCTACTACGTTATATGAATTTCTAGTAACGAATTCAACAACGTTATAAGAATTTCGAGTAAAGAATTCCGTTACAATGCGTTTTTTCATGAAATTTTCAGTGAAATATTTGAAATATCTTCTCGTGCTTTACTTAACTACTATTGTGCTTGTTTTGTGTAATTAATGTAATACTTTACTACAGTCAAGAACATTTATACAATTTTAACACATCGAACACTGGCCCTTTAGTCAAAAATTTTTGTTAGTATAAGTATTTAATTATAGAAATATTTTCGTATGTAAGTTTTGGTATTTCATTCATCTTCTTAAAATATGTTTCTATATAAAATACTGTTTGTCACTATTTACCTAATAGTCACTGGCACATTTTGATTGTTTAACAATTTTGAAATATTTACGGATCATTAAAAATTTAAGTAACGGAAAAATACCAATCACGTTAGGAAAATAAGTCAAACTGACAATATTTTTTTTCATAAAATCATTCAAATTTATCCTTAAGTTAATACTTTGCTTACCTACTTTACGTAAACCTTTAAGAAAGTTACAGTTAAAATACCTCAAACCAATCTCACGAAAATATAAGTAAATAATGGTATTTTTCCGTGACACCGACCGTAAATATAAAAGGTTAACCTTCTAATTAGCTATTAAATTAAGTATTAATTACATTTATTTCTTGAATACGACCACATTTAATGTTAAAACGCTCAATAGGTGAAAAATAAAGGGAATTTTATTTACCACTGGGGGGAAAATTGCGTACCTAGTTTATTTAATTTTTTTCGTTTACGAAAATATTTAAGGTTACATTTTCAATTGTTTTTAATTATTTTTGTTAATAACTTGTGCCAATGCGTTTGTTTCGGAAAAGAGCTACGACCAATCATAAGTCTAAAAATTGTGGATTTCTTTAGATGTAATTAGTGATGTACAAAGTCAGTCTTGCATCAAGACGAAGTTAGCAAGGCGCGAGACAAGACGAAAATATTATCTATTTATTTGTTCACAGATCAGACGGCTGTTTCTTGCACAGTCGTTTCTTAATTCTTCTTACTTTGCGCATCACTAATCATGATTTTTCTTCTAAAAGAACTAATGTAGAGAGAGCATCATTATTATAATAACTTAATTAAATTTAGTTGAGTATTACTATTATATTTAAAAAAAAAAGTTTATCAAAATGGGTCTATATTATTTAGTTTAATTTTAGTCAACGTTTTTAATGTCTAATGAAAGACAATATCTAGACTGAATAAGTTTCCTTGTTAGGTGTTACAGCGATACAATCATTGTCTTGTGATTCCTTTTAGTAAGTTCATTAGTCGACACTGTAAACATCTTTTTTCTTCGTCTTGCAAATATTATTTTCTTGTTGTTAAGGTAAATAAATTATTATAAAGGCATGTACGTATTGTTAAAAAGTGGACATTGGGAATATTTATATAAGTAGTGTAAATGGAGCTACAATCCTGGACACGACCACTCGTTTAGCCTCTTAAAAGTACGTCAATATAATTGCTGGGGCTGTAATGTAGAGTTGCTATTCATTTTTTGCGACTTCTCTGTGTTGAGACCTCTTAATCCTGTACATAGTATGAAATACGTTGAAATAATGGCATTGCTTTTGCAGTTTGCGGACCCAGCAATAATGTTAGCGAGCCCCCAACGTGTGATTTATAGATAGACGTCAAAAATATTGTGAATAGAATTTTTTACCTACAATTTTCTAGGTGTTTGATGGGAAACCTAATTGTTGCTATTGCCTACGTTTTGTACCACTATAGTTTGACCGAGATCACTGTTCCGCGCCTTAGGAATGAGCGGCGAGGCCCCCGGGCAGTGTTGACCAATGAGCGGCGGGACGTCGCTGGTGTTGACGAATGAGCGGCCTGCACTGCCCCCCGTCTCGCCGCGCACATACCTAAGGCACGATACAGCGGTGTCGGTCAAACAATACCACTAAATAATTGGAAAAACGTATAAAGAACGAAGGCATTTTTATTTATGAAAGGGTATTTTTGGTGACCGTCTGGTTACCGTCCGCTTGCTTCTATCGAGATTTGAACCGACATGTTACAATTTTAGACAATGATCAATTTAAAAAATAATCTTTTGCGTTTGAAGGCTCACCGATCTGCAAGAACGTTAACTATTTACTTACAATAACCTATCTATGGCCGGTTCGAATGTCGATACACCTTCACGATATAAGTCACAATGTCACCAGGAGCCTGTAATGTTACCGATGAAATGCCATAAGCTTATTTCCAAGCTCAATATTTTTCCTAAACATTTTATATAAATGTCGCCTTTGATGCTTTCAAATTTATTTACCTATTAAAACTAGTACCTACCTATGTAAAATCCGAACATGAAAAAAAACTAAGATTTTTTTTGACAATTGTTTGCTGAGACCACCCTAGGCAAAAGTCCTCGCAAACTTAAAAAAACCAGATGTCATTTTTTGTGACGACAAGTTTTTTTTAAAGAATGTGGCGGATTGAAATTATCACTGAGGCGTCTCGTTATTTTTAAAACATAATTATGTTCTTTGTATGCCCAGATTCTTGAGATATCGATCATGAACTTGTAAGATTATATTGAAACAAAACCTAAATGTGCACCTAGCCGACTTTAGAAGACTTCTCAATTAGACATTATTATTGGACTAGACATATAAGGCTTCATGTACACGACGCCGGAACCGCACCGGCGCCGAACCGTATATTGGTGTAAACGAATGAATATCGCCAATGCGCCGCACCGCCGCTCAATGCATCGGCGAAGCGTAGATTTTACAGTTTCATTTTGAGATGTTCTGTAATTTTTTCATCTTGCGGTCTTTCATTGGTGCGGCTCCGGCGTCATGTACAGGAAGCCTAAAGAACAAAGAAAACTTATTACCAATATACAAACGTTACTACCTATAACTTGACTCAAAATGACGAAAAGTTATTCAACCGAGTAGATATTTTGAATATTGACTTTACATTTTAAACATACAACAACAAAAAATACCTACAGAATCTGGGTGCGTTATGCAATTTATGAATTGTATTCTTTTTTTAAAAGGCAAGTCTAGCTTGATAGATTGCATTGAGTCACGGTATGTGTAATACAGCATATCTAAAAATTAAAGCAAGGAAATAAAAATTATTTTTACATTCTCGTGGCACCACACTAGATATAAAATTGGGAAAATTATAAAAGAACTGTTTTATACAAACACCCGTTTTGTTGATATGAATGTAAATAAATGTCAAGTTAAAAAAAATGTGTTTAATTTTTCGGTAAAGTTACGGTTTCCTAGAAGAGCGGTTCTGTCATAATAAAACGGCCGTCATGAAAATGTATTTTAACCAGTATTTGACATTAAGGTAAAACGCTTTGTATTTGGACGGCCATTACTGTGTGACCGTTCACCGCTTTCTTAGGAAATCAAACTTTGCATAAACATGCATATTATTATCTATCCTATCCTATACTAAGTATTAGTAATATTTGTATTTTATACAATGTGAAATTTAATTCGTTTGCATTCTCTTAAGGGGTCATTGTACTCATCATTATGAACAACTTTCACTATGGGGGCCAACCCTGAAAACGCGAAAAAAAATCAGCACATTGTATATGTATTTGTAATCACGTTCTCGAAAAAGGCTCTATTTCGATGAAAATTGCAATAAAAGGGTTTACGGGGGCGACAAATCGCTAGGTCTCATATCTGGAAAAAGTCTTTTTCTCCATATTTTCACCCGAGCAGAGCTCAGTCGCCAAAAGTTTAGAACAAGACGGCTACCTTAGACTACTTATTTGACAATTATTGACAGACATGGCATAATGGAATTAGTAAGTACCTACTGTCATGGCAGCGCGGAATTACCTACTAGCACGGCAGCATGGAATTAGTATGAACTATCCTATACTATTAAATGAACATAATCTATTTTCACCAGAGCAGAGCTTGGTCGCCCAGGAGAGACTGACTGACTGACTGACATATTATCAACGCACAGCCGAAACTACTGGGACTAGTTTCCACACAACCGGTGTGGAAACTAGTCCCCAACCTTTTATAATGGAGGGGAACACTGAAGGGCTTTTTGGAAATTCGACCTTTTCTTTTCTTACCCTCGTGTGAAAGGGCACTAGCGGACTTAAGTGGATGGCGGCAGGTGCGGTGCTCCCCGGGCTCCCGATCCTGGGGGAGCCCCAAAAATACTTTATATAATCAAATTCCAAACAACTAACTAAAAAACAAATAACAGTAAGTAAAAGGCACTTTGTAGTTGGGGGGCCCCACTACAGAAACTGTCTTTTACTACCAAACCTTACCAGCCGGGGGGGGTGCTAAAATTTTCCAGGTCACTTCGGTCGCTCATACATCCTACGATTTCACACTTTACTGTATACGTTAACAAAGTAATTCCTATTTCTGTATACTATGCGGGGTGCGAAAATGTTCCAGCTCGCTTCGCTCACTCTACCATGCTCTATTTGACTGATGCTCTAGCTCTTCTGTTGTCGACAAAGTATCTCCTATGTCTTTTATCAATAGTGAAAAGAAAAGTCAGCGTGCTAAATATTTCGACGTACATTCCTAGGCAGGGGGGCCCCATTTAGTTTTGCCGCCCCGGGACTCCGACAACCTTAGTCCGCAACTGGAAAAGGGGGGGATTTTGTTTGTAGGAAGATTATTCCTCGAGTTAATAAACTTGAAACATGCCACGAATATTTATCTAAGTAAATTATAAAGTTTGTACTTTGTTTTTCTAAACTACTCCCTAAAGGGGGATTGGGGGTGTCAAAGTTTCTATGGAAGAATTTTAACGCGCGGTCCGATTAACTCGAAACTCAGTATTTATACTTAAGACCGAAAATAAAGAATATCGTGTATCAGGGTTTTGAAAAATCTACCCCTAACGGGGTGAAAAGGGGTAACCAATTTTACAGGGGATTATTTTACTGCATGGCTTAATTAACTTGAAAATGGGTATAAATAACCTATAAGTCAAATAGTACAAAAGTCACGGATAAAAAGGGCGGATACAGTTTATATGAAAAATCTTATTCCTATAATCGAAAAACTTGAAAGTTGGCCCGAATGCCTATCTAAATATATAATAAAGACCGTAATCATTAATTTTCGAAAACAACCTTTCCGTTTCTCCGTGTGGGCTACAGAGTAATACCGCCCACATCAAGGCCATGTCGCAGTCACAACGCAACCACCTGCGAGACCGGGCACTAGCGGCCCGCCACACCGCAACCACAATGATCAGACCGATCATTGTGGTTGCGGTGTGGCGGGCCGCTGCAAACACTAGCCACAACGTAACCACATCGCAATAACTAGCAACAACGCAAGTGCAAGAAGTTACAGCGACACTATTCACACGTAACCACTGCTTGCCCATATTTTGTTACCGCTAAGTGGTGTGGTTGTGGTACGTGTGAACGGGCCCAGCTAAAATGATTGCATACGTAGCAAATAGTAGATTAAACAGCATTAAACTTTTATGTAGGCTGATTTGAAATCCAAGACTTGGTACCTCCCTCTTGACGGGCACTAAGTTTGCCGCTCTGAAACCAATTTCTCGAATATGACACAGAAAGGGAAATACACGTTACCGACTAATGTTTGCGCTGCTAGATTAAAGGTCACTACATACGGGACCTATAATACTGTATTTACTAAGTCGAAAGTGACGGCATTTTGCTCCGATTGCCATATTTCAACTGACTCGCATGATATTCCGCTACTGAAATCGTGACATAAAGTAGTACCTAATGTTTCGCACCATTATTTTCGGGTCAGAGGTGTGCTAAGGAAGCCGAACCAATCAATTTGATATAATAAAAATAAAACATGCGACTTTTACGTGATTCGATATCAAAATATATCACTTAAGCGAGAATTGGGTCCCTGGTAGGCTTGCCGGCTGCACTATACTTACTCATGGCTCATGGAATTAGTAAGTGCTATAACTTAAATTTATAACAAGCAGCGGCACCTCTTATACAGCGGTCGAAATCTAATTTAGTTCTAAATTCACTGACTAGGTGGCGCTGTTATTTTCTATAAATTAAACTGTAATCACCACACAATTCCATTCAATAGAATTAGGATTGCTTAAACGATGCCATTGCGATTGTTATTGACGTACTTAACCAAAAATCTAAATATGTGTAGATAGACAGTCAAAGCTTGAACTGATCGAAAAAAATTGCGTCCAACTGTTGGCCGCTAAATTCACGCACACTAGAAAAGCACAATGACGTGACACGAGTGTAAGATATAGCTGTCACGCACACCAGCATAACAAAGTTGACTTGTTTGAGTTCTGTTGCAGCGCGACACTATCTAGACATTTAAATAATCAAAGGTACACAAAAACACTTCTTGTTTTCGTCCGCGAACCGATTAAATAAAACACACAAAATACTAATAAATAAACAATTTATTAACCAAAACTAATCGTTCCCGTACTTTTGAGCGGGTTTTTCCTTAAACAACTTGATTTCATCCTCTTTCTTGTCGGGCGTCGCATCTTGAGGTTCCAGAGCCGACTTCACAGATTTGATCAATCCTGTATTATCAGCGAGAGGTAAAATATCACATATCAGAGGGGATTCAACGCCTAGTATGTAGTGACAAGTCCTGGGTTCCAGTAAATAGAGGGACACTTGGGCAGGACTAGAGGAGTTCTCTAGGCATTTGAGTTTGACTTCTGTTTGTCTCGGCTTGCCGGTTTTGTCACAAATGTCGCCGTTCGCGTAGAAGTGCGATACTGATGTGCGGTATTCTGGAGAAAAGAAAAACATTTATTAGGTTCATTTAGTCAAATAGTGTTAGGAGATACTTTGTCGACTTATACGGAAAAGTTGGAGCATTAAATGAATACAGGATGCTAGAGCGAGCGTTACGATAACTTTTGCACTCTGGATAGGTTACATTTTCGTTTGAACATTTATATAGAAATAGGAATTACTTTGTCGACCTATTCGGAATAGTTTGAGAAAATCCTACGTTCATATGCAAGAGCGAGTGAAGTGAGCCCGAAAATGTATGCACCACGTCCCGGAGGGGCAAGGTTTTCTTTTGAATATTCATACATAATAGGAGTTACTTTGTCGAGTTTCATAGAAAAACCTGAGTAAAAAAGAATGTATGATGCTAGAGCGAGCGAAGCGAGCTCGAAAAATTTCAGCACTCTCACACATATTTAAATATTTATTCACATACATGGGGGCCTCCCAACATAGACTGCCTTTTACTTACTGAACATATTTTAGCCTTCTTTGGGATTTGATTAAAAAGTATTTCTAAACATTTTGGGGGCCACCCATTACCGGGGGTCCGACAACGACCCCCCCCCCCCCCCCAACCCAATTAGTCCGCCAATGGTCTAGTAATAAGTAATATGAATCTTTGGTTAACCTTTTTTGAGTCAAGAGATTATAAAATTCCTGTGTAGGTATGTTATAAATACATGCACTAAGTACTATATAGATATAGTCGTTCCACCTCACAAGCGTACGTCACGTGACCTTTGTATTAGTGGCATAAGGTTTAAATTGAAATGATTGAAACCGTCTCTTGAAACACAACCACTAAAGCAAAGGTAATGATTACCCCTAGACTCTTTAGCCAGGTAAATGTATACATACCGACTGGTTTAGGCGCCTTTCCCTTGTTCTCCTTGATCCATTCCAGATGTGCGCGCTCGTCGAACTTGCCTAGCAACAGCGTGGTCTTCTCTCCAGTACGGTCCACGTGGTACTGAACCACGTGCTTCCCGTAACAGAACTCGTACTTCCACCAGCCTGTACCCTGGAATAATAATAATAGTCGTCCAGACCGTATTTCGGCCACGGCAGCCAATCTCAACGGAGACCAGCCTTCGGCGCGGGAGATATTATAGCACAGAAGTGTGTGCGCAGACACAGGTGCACTCTCTCTTCCCTCACTCTCATAGTCCGATGGGACGGCAATCCGACACGACCGGAGAGACATCAGGCGCAGGGCCAACGGCTTAACGTGCTTTCCGAGGCACAGGGGTATCACACCGCCAACTTCCAAACTCCAGGCTGTTACTAAGAAATTCCTAATGGAAAAACCCAATAACACTTTGACCGACCTGGGAAACGAACCCAGGACCCCACGCTCAGCAGTCGCGCTTGTGACCACGAACGAAGAGAATAAATCAGAAAAAATCAAATTTGGAGTTAGGGAGTTACGCGTTAGAAAAAAAAAACCTATTGTATAGTGGACTTTTTCGGTTATAGTCAACATAGTTGCGGTGACTAGCAGTCACGCGCGGACTACAGAAAAACTGAATAACGGAGTTAGCTTGGACTTTGTCTATCTCCCCCGTCTGATCGCACACATGCCTCAGGCGGTGAGTAGCAGTCGCGCGCGGACTACAAATAATCAGTTTATTTGTAGTCCGCACGCGACTGCTAGTCACCGCAACTATGTTGACTATAACCGAAAAAGTCCACTATACAATAGGTTTTTATTTTCTAACGCGTAACTCCCTTACTCCAAATTTGTTTTTTCTGACTGCAGAAAAACTGAATCACGGAGTTAGCTTGGCCTATGTCTACCTCCCCCGTCTCACCGCTCACATACGACAGGCGGTGAGTAGCAGTCGCGCGCGGACTACAGAAAATCTGAATCACGATATTGTCATCTACAGCTGTCACCAGCAATTCTATTAAGCAGTTTTGAGCATAATCTTAAGTTTTTCTCACATAGAACTTCCAGGATTTATTTTTAATAAATTGAGTCGGAAACCACGAAGGATCAAGCAGTGGACGGTCCGCACAAGTACAGTATAAGTAATATAGTAACAGTATTACGTCTCGGCAATGACTTTGAAATAATTACCTACGGCCGCTCGGTTGATAAACCTTCCGCGTCCGTGCGTAACTGCCGCGCACTCAACCCTGTTGCGTATTGATATACACTAAGATTTCGAAGCGCGTCGTTTCGGCTGTTTCGTATGAAGATATAATACTGTTACTTATTTATACCGTGGCACAAGTTACGTTTTAGCATACTGTTTACCCAAGCTGTTTTCTTCATAAGTGAATTTCGACGAATACTGGGTTTGCAATAATAATTATGTTAGTGAATGGTGATGAATGAAGAAACTCTACGCACCCCATTAAGACAGTTTTCTCCATTTAGGAACGCTCTAACGGGTGAATCATCACTAATGACAGATGCTGGTTTATCTGACAACTGTGGCTTACTATCCTCAACTAGGTCTTCATCTTCATTCAATGGATGCAGCTCGAATTTAAGGTGTGTTTCCCCATCCTGCAAATAGAAAGGATATCAGAAAAGGTTGCTTTATGGCATAGCAGGTTTAGGGCCTTGTCTATGCCAAATATGTTCCCATAAAGCTTTATTTATTTGTTGAGGAGCTCGTGGCTAATTAATAAAAGCCGCATGGGTCGATCCATCAGGTTAAACTACACTTGCTGGGGTTGGTCCATGGATGGGTGACCATCTTTACATACTGAGGCACGGGGTAGTCTCCACGAATTTTGGTCCCGGCTGTCATTCGTGGATCTTTGACGGTCGTTAGGGGTCGTCAGAACCCCGAAAGTCTGACAACCAGTCCTACCTAGGGGTATCGTATTACACAGTTACTGGGTTGTGAAGGTCAGATAGGCAGTCTCTCCATGTAAATAATATTCAGCTGCATTCGGTTAGACTGGAAGCCGACCCAACATAGTTGGGAAAAGGCTAGGCTGATTTTAAGCTTTATTTATTTGTCTTTTCTTTTGCGTTTTTTATCAATAAGACAAAAATTCTATTCTAAAATTTTAATTTTTTAAACTTGGGGGCCAACCCGGTCACAACATTATTCTTTGGCTTGATCTACGCATCTCCTCTAGTCATATAATATACTTATTCATTTCTTGTATGGGGACCCCCTTTATTATTTAACTTTATTTTATTTTTATTATTTGTTGTTATAGCAGCAATAGAAATACATAATTTGTGAAAATTTCAACTGTCTACCTATTACGGTTCACGAGATACAGCCCGGTGACAGACAGACGGACGGACGGACAGTGGTACCTTGGGGTACAAAACACAAAAAAATGAAAATTTTCCTCATTAAAATCTCACGACGAAACCTGTGAATTACAAATGCCTAAAAATAACAAGTAATTTTTACATAAAGTACTTACCATTCTGAAAACGACGAACAACAAACACAAAGGTAAAAAGTGCGGAAAAAAAAAACAAAAAAGTTATTACCTTATCAATTTTCTCAACTTTCAACACAGCTAGTACATCCTTAGGATTGTTATCCTGAATAACGCCAACAAAAATGTTAAATAAGCTTCTAAATACTACACTACTAAATATGGGCGCAGCCAGGACTATGGGAGGTTAAAAATAACATTACTTATATCTGTGGCGGCATCTACAACGCCACATGCGAACTACGCATCAAAGATCTGACGTCACACCAATCGTGCATCACGCAAGCAAAGTTTACCGCGCGATCAGCATAATATAACTTTCCGACTTCAACCGTCGGGTAGTTGCCCCCCAGACACGACACCCGTCTGGTCGGAGAATCCTCCCTTTTTCTATAGAGGATGTGTGAACTTTACACCCCGTTCCTCATACCTTTACATAACAATTAATATATTAAAAAATATTTGGATTTTATATTAGACTCATGAAATCCAGTCCTCGCAATTGAAATCCTAATTTTACTGACATTTACAGTATATAATTTCGACCCAGTTGCCACAGGTAATTTTGACCCCACTGCCATAGGTGATTTTGACCCTATTGCCACAGGTAGTTATGACCCCATTGCCAGAGTTAATTTTTTATCCATTGCAATAAGTCTTTTAATGCAACAGGTAATTTTGTACCCCACTAACACAAACATCATTTAGTCGGCAGGGACTTATCAGAGCATGTAATATTTCTATGTTTTTTTATTTTAATGTTTAATAAAAAAAAGAGGGATACTTAATACAAGGTGTTTTGTTTTATATCCCTTAACTCTAGGGTATGAATGAGATCATATCAAAGAATCATCTGGCAATTTGTTTTTTTTTATTTTTTCCATTTTCCATTCAAAATAATTCGACAAAGTCACGATTATTTATGTAAAAAATCATTAGGTGAAATATAAAAAATAAAAAAAACATTTCACTCCGACTATTTTTGATCTTAAAAAGAAAATAATGACAACACCGCATTTTCTTAGCTTTAAATATGAATGATTGGTTTTAATGAAAATGATTTACTCATACTTATCAATGAAACTTAGATACACACAACGAGAGTCTAGTGGTAAGTTATCTTTAAAAATAAATAAAAATAATTTATATATTTATGCTAGTTGATTCTTTGACATGGTCTCATTAATACCCTAGGGTTATTGGATATAAAAAAATACCGTAAATATATCCTGGCTATGCCCATACTACAAAGTAAATGTGCTTAAAATGCGCTAACTTGAAAAATAAAGCTTGTTACACACTAGAAACGATGAACAAACATGGTGGTTCAGAAGAGAAATGTGTTTAATAGGTGAAAGAGCACACACAAGTGACTTTAGCAACAAATACACTCGTTATAAATGTTATTATCAATACTTTGATTTGACTATTACTTCAACTTGATCATTGCTAAAAAAATCCAAATGTATTTGAAATTTAATGTGACCAATAAAAAAAAAAGGCTACAGCTTATTTCAGACTAGGTACTTCCACAGATAAGTACAGATCAGTTCACTCCGCAAAATCATTTCAATAAAAAGCGACTCTAGTGACGATACAATAAAGTCCAATTCAGGTCGCACAGCACTAATTACGTACAGTTACACCTAAAAGTTGCCTCTCTTTCTATCGCGTAACTCTTATATCGTCCGACTACGTTACGCTCACTGAATTTGACAAGTCACGCCCGCCGCGTACTTGTAGCTTCATACCTAAAATGTGGAGTGAACCGTCTGTATTCATCTGTGCTATTTCTAAACCTTGTATTCTAAATTCAAACATTACCTACCTATGTATAACAGAACCATAGACATAGAGAATTGGAATGAGCGTTAGCCTCACAAAAGTGACCACTGACCAGAGACAAAGCGACTGTGCGGCCAATACCTGCAGTGCTATTTTGTAACCATCTCACCGTGAAAACTTAGGTGGAGTGGGCGTGGAGTAAGCTGTCACTGTCACAAATCGACCGGCAGGATGCTATGGATTAACACTATTGACAGCTCACTTCACGCTCACTTCACCTAAGTTTCACGGTGATATTTTACAGAATCGATCGGCTGTGGTACTACTAAAGAGACAACTACTGACCCCAAATTCGCTGTTCTTCTCTTACTTTTCGGTCTGTATTCACTGCACAACTGAATTCGGAATGCTCAGTCCATTCTCTAGGTCTACGTCAGAAATTTACAAAAAAAAAACTACAAACGTCACAATAGAATAAAAAGTTAACTTACATTGCTCATCATCCTAATAGTCTGATGGTGGAACCTCAAACTATCGACTTCCATTTTCAAAAGACTCCTTGGCTTTTTAGGAGCATCGGCAACGGGTAGACAATCTATGATGTTCTCGCTCACATCCTTTGGCCTAAACTGAGGATGTTCACAGAGTAAGGGAGATAGAATGATGATCTCATATTCGCATGTTGCTGTCTCCTTGAAGGAGTAAACTTCGTGCTTGCCGTGGGTGTAGCAAACGTATAGGACTCTGGTTAAACGAGGTTTGCCACTTAAGTCACATACGGTACCTGGAATAAGAGAATTTCCATTTATCAACCATTGCATACTTACTTACTTTCTAAGTTTATCGTGGATATAACTAACATCAGTGAAGGAAAAGATCGTGAGGAAACCTAGACTTATCCATTCTTCCATACTAATATTATCAATGCGAAAGTAACTCTGTCTATCTGTTGGCTTTTCACGCCTAACGGCCAAACGGATTTTGATGAAATTTGGCACACAGGTAGACCATGACCTGGGTTAGGACTTTTTATGCGGACAGCACGTTCCTGTGGCATAATTACCGACATCACTGCGGGCGAAGCCGCGGGCAAAAGCTAGTAATAAATATAAGACTGAAATCGCCAACCCTCCATCAGCAAGCGTGGTGATCAATGCTCGTGCCGTCTCTGTATGAGAAGAGGCCTTTGCCCTGCAGTGGGACAGTAATAGGCTGGTAATGTAATAATCATTAAATACTAGGCCTTTTCCGTCTAATATAATATCTATATATATATTTCCAACTTCGACCCTCTTCCGTTGCCTAGCAACCAAAAAGCAAACCTAATGGAATTACAATAAAAATTGTTTTTGATTTGAAAGTTACTCAATATAAAAAATACTGATGGAACACTTAAAAAAATTGTAACATCGATAGCACCAAAACTTAAAAGTTATACGACCGCATCACTAATAATAGACAATTTCGAGCGGCCATTGTTGTTTACATCTCTTGCAAATTTTGAAAAGCCGGACCTTAAATAGTCTTTGACAGTACGTAAAGATTGCGAGGTGAGGAATTTTACCCATATTGATGGGTAACATTTTTGAATGAGCGTCATAAAGCGTGCTAATTTTGGATTTTCCAAATATTCCTTTTTGTAGTTGATTAAAAATAGCCTATCTTATATCCCGTCATCGACCAGTTGGGAAATAAAAATTAAGCAGTCAATTAAGCCACGACAGATAAACGAAAAAAATATTCTGTAGCAAGTTCTTGCCTGACTGAAGTTATCAGTATGGCATTTCAATGACAATATGGTAAAGCGTAAATAGAGTTTTTTACATTTTATGGCATAGAAGAAGAAAGAAGAAAGAAAATACGTTTATTTGCGGTACACATGACGCAATAAATGCCTTCTTCGTATACTGACGAATAAAAATGATAAATATAATAAATCATGCACCTACCATCATCAAGCACCATTTCTACAGAAGGTAACTTAGCGCCATCAACTTTTGTCATCCTGTAGGGCTCCTTAGTTTCCTGTGCTGCCTTCACATCCGCCTCCAACTTGGCATGCTTCTCTGAGCTCCAGTGGCCGAGGTAATACTCCTGAGTTTTTACTTGTTTACCTGTAAATGTTTTAATTTAAAACTTGAAAAATGACTTTAAGGGTAACAATTGAAAAACCATTGGAAAATTAAGAAGGCTTGACTGTTGACTTTTAATGGGCGCTTAACACATGTTACAGAAGATGTAGGGTTGGAAGGCCTTCGACAAGGTGGACCGATGACCTTGTGAAGGCCGTAGGAATCCACTGGATGCGTGAAGCACAGAACCGATCGACGTGGTGCACAGTGGTCTGAAAATCAAGCTCCCATACTCATAGAAACATAGCCAGGAATTAAAAAAAAAAAATGTAATTTCTCTCATGTAAAGGTACCAGAGTTTTTTTTTATTTTTTTTATTTACTTTCTTTAAGTTTCTATGATTATGGAGCTCGATTTTGACACCACTGTGTGGCGGTGCTTGTGGTAGGCCTATGTCCAGCAGTGGACGTCTTTCGGCTGAAATTATTATGATGATGATGACACAAATGTTCGGGTCGGGTTGGCATATTCAATTTGGCAGTTTTTGTTGAACAACAAAGCCGACCCGAAGCAATTACTACACAAATTCGTCTTTCATTTCGACAGCAATTTAAACTACGCTAACTTGAATTTTGGGCAATTTCCGTTTTTAATGCCAAATTATTTATATTATGGACTTTCAATTAGACCCAAACAATTTTTTAGAAATTTTATTTTATTTTATTCTATTAGGATCTCCAACAAAGAATACACCTTACATGCTATAATATAAAGATAAGAACAATAATATATGTGCTCCCTCAATTATAGGAGACCACATCATGCAATAAAAACAAGTAAACAGTATATGAAAAATGGAAGTAGCCCTGAAAGTGAAAATTATTCATAGTAAGTACCAAATTTTATAATGTGTAATCTGAATTTGAATTTAAAAATTTAGAAATTCCAAAAAATAACTAAGTAACAAATTTTACATTACGCTAAGTGAATGTAATTTTGTAAATCGCGCGACATACATTACGCTATCTCTAGTTAGCCTAGTGTAGTCCATTCATGCATGAATGTTCGTAACAAAAAAAGGCACGACTTAACCGAGAGTAAGCACACTCTTACGAGTACTATTACATGGCGGTTTAAGCTATTAGTATTGTTTTTTTGTTGTTATTAATATTGTAAAGAATTTATGTTTTTTAAATTTTAGACTATTAATATGAATTTAATGTAATGTTTTAGAATTCTCACCTTTTGACATTCCATAATATAGTACGCTAATTATGAGTTGTCGTAATTTATTGCACATTAATTTATCGGTTTTGTAGTGTATACACGGCTAACTCGGGTTAAATTCAAAACCAACAAATAATAAAGAAATGAAATAACTACATTCCTTGTATTGTCAAGAAAACTGACAACAGTGAAATTTCAATAAATTTTCTTCATTCATAAAAAAGTTATCACATTCTTTCTTTGAAATGCCTCTGGTGTAAAATCGACTTTTTCAAGTTATCGTTGTGTTCATTGCTAATGTCAATTTGGCTCTTGCCGATCGGTAAACTTCGTTCGGCAACTACCCTCGCTTAGTCAAGTTCTGGTCGGGTCGGAACAATTCGAGATATACGTACAAGCCGAAAGACTTTTTTCCGAACATTTATCTATATTATATTCGATTTGCCACCCGGCTGTGCCGAATCATGGCGACCCGAACATTTGTGTAGCACCCCTAATATAATGCAAGAGCTGCAAGAATATGTTAATGCTGGAAACCCATTGCCCAAGAAAAAAACAAAAATACATTTTAATGAAATAGATATTGTACCCTGTTTAAACCCCAAAACACAAACAATCATTTAATGCATGTATTATCCTACGTCCTTAAGTTAGGCAGTATTGAACACAAAACAAATGGATTGCATATAACTGCTATTTTTATATGGCTTGACCTTAAAACAAAAACAAGTATGGTACAGTTCGATTAAAACTTAATGGCGGCTCGCGGCGCAGTGCTCCACCCCTCAGCCCCGCTGACCCATGAATTGGTTACTAGCAACTCGCCTCATGTTCAGAGCAGTTATTAAGTTTGAATCAGGGTGTACCTGAGTAATTTGAATTATATTTTGAATCCAACTATGTACTTATGAAAATATATCAATATAGTTCAATGGTTACCTTTGACAAAAATAGTGATTGCACCATGTTGACTTCTTTTCACCACTGATTTTAAATGACCACAGACAAACAAAAGTTTTATTTATTGAATACATTAAAAAATATAAGTACTAAAAACATTTTTTTTTAAACATTATAGAGGTTAAATTTGTCAGTTTTTATGGAGGGGGTAGTCTTCGAAACTGTTGCTCTGATTCCCAAAATTATTTCACTAATGGAAAGCTACTTATTGCAGAGTGGTATAAGATATATTTAATGTTAAAATTTTAAGTAGACAAAGTCACGAGCAGAAGCTAGTTATTTATAAGCAAGTAATACCTTCTCTTTCCTCATGATACTGTCTGATGTATCTTCCGTGACACACTTCGTAGCTCCAGTAACTCTCTAGTCGGTAGGAACATATCTTCTGTGAGAACAACGGTTTTAGAAGACTGATGGGAGATGGCCCGTCATAATCCTCTATGTTCATTGACTCCTTGGGACGTAGCTCTGGTATACGGCATTCATATTTCTCTTTATTTGCTGTTGTCACTTTCAGGATCTCTTTCTTTGGTAGCTAATGGGAAGAAAACAAAAAAGTGTTTTAAGTCAATTTGCATAATAAGTATAATCAGCCTATAATGTTCCCACTGCTGCACTGCTGGGACACAGGCCTCCTCTCTTCGAGAGGGAGTGGGCCATAATCCACCAAGCGGGCCCAGTGCAGGTTGATAGATATCACATGTCTCCGACTTTTTGGTTCTAAGACATGCCGGTTTTCTCATGATGTTTTTCCTTCAACGTTTTGAAAGCAGTGGTGATGAAATACTATTTTAAACAAAGTAAAGTAAGTAAAACTTGTCAGTGCTCGAATCAATGACCTACAACTTGTAAGTCACAGCCGTTATGACTGAAATATTTTAAATGTGTTTGAATCTAAACATGAGGGGCTGAGGGAAGAATAGATCATTAGAAATAGTATTCTTAACTTATTTTGTCCCTCTTGCTTACAAAGACCACTACAGTTCTATAAGCACTATAGTATTCTTGTTTTAGTCAGAACATTTTAGCTTGGCAAAAATGGAGTAATGACTAGAAGTTTTGGAGCACCAAAGAATACAACCCTCTGACCTACTGATGCTGATTCTCTATGCCAAAATAATAAGTCGCCTGTCACCTTTTAACACCTTTTTCGACTGTCATATATTTGTGTTTGGACTAAGGTAGGTAATGAGAACAGCTGAGCACTTTACCTACACAACACTGCAGTAAAAACAAACATTAGTTTAAGTCCGTTTAGATTATACCGTGTAAGTGATTCGCTAGTAGAATATCTTACCTCAAGTTTGTTAACTTCCCCATCGGTTAAATGTTGAATACCCTGACTACCGGGCCAGTTGATTCCAAATAATATGCTGTCATCAAATCCTCTAAAGTCGTGTTCTATATTCGATGCCACTGTCACAACACACATACACAGCACCCAAATACCACTCATTTTACACGTTTATCAGTCCATATTAAACGTAAACTTAAAATTAATCACTATTTTGCACTAAATCCCGTACTGTACTTGCCAAACAAATTATATCATGACTAATTTTGAAAGGCTCGAGACTATTTGGTTATACACTGAATACTGTACTCTCGGATTATGGTCGGATAATTTCATAAATGAGTTGGAGAGCTGTCATTTGTCAAACACTTTAGTCGCGTTCAGTGCGAAAACATACAAATTCTTTCATTTTATCGTTTTTGTTTTTCAACTAATTAGAAGTTTCATTTACATATATGCTTCTTCTTTTCGTGTTATACGCCCATTATTTGATGATTTTAGCTATCCTGATTTGGATCTATATTAGCACTATCCAAATCTCCAAAATCATAGACACCAATTATTTGCAATTTTATTTCTGATCCTCAGAACTTCAGTTTCAGCCTAATCTCGCAATAGTCTTTCAATAATCCTATTGGTGTTATATTTTTATTATTTGCTTGGAGCAATTTGATTGTTGCCGATGTTATGAAAACACCTTGTACTCAAAAGACTCTTATTTAGATCAACAAACCAAAAAAGTCTGAGGCATTGTCGTTGAAAGTTGTCAAGTCAGCTTAGTCAGCTGTCATAGTCTCGTAAGTTTTGTAAAAATGGCGTTCAGCTTTCCAGCCTTTTCTTATATTATTGCGTTAATAGTTGACGCATTCTTAATATTTTTCTCGATATTCCATGTTATTGCGTTCGACGAATTAAAAACTGACTATAAAAATCCGATTGACCAGTGCAATAGTCTGAACCCGGTACGTATTTATACCTCGGAGGTGCAACCAAAGTTCATAGTAGTTCAATCAAGTAACTAACCTATATTTTTCTATTTCAGTTGGTATTGCCGGAGTATTTGCTGCATTTATTTATAAACGTGCTGTTTTTATTATCGGGAGAATGGTTTTCGCTGTTAATGAACATTCCATTGATCTTGTATCATCTGCACAGGTAAATATAATAAACATTTTAACCGGTAAAGCCCTGGGTGACCCTCAAGCACGTCAATTAGCACGTTAATTAGTTGTTTATCAGGCCTTTAACGGTTAAGGTTATGTTTATGATAATCTAAG
Source organism: Agrochola circellaris (assembly GCA_914767755.1). Classification (NCBI taxonomy): domain Eukaryota; kingdom Metazoa; phylum Arthropoda; class Insecta; order Lepidoptera; family Noctuidae; genus Agrochola; species Agrochola circellaris. The sequence goes on along the minus strand of OU611839.1, from coordinate 3,683,708 downwards.
GACATTGTAGGACAAGGTCTTGACTTAAACAATGCTGTCACACCTTGAAATGGCATTGAATACGAATAGAGAAATGTGGATAACAACATGTGTGGAATAACTTTGTGATCTTTTAACTTTGTTGAACCAAACCTCTTAGTACTTAGCTAGTCTAAATGAAATGAAATCTTTTAATGGTCAGTGGGTCGTCTTAACAGAGTTTTAATTTCCAGATATAAAAACACACATGACTTTCAACAAATACTAAAAAAAAAAACTGCATTATTAATGTTGGAGGTTGCATATCACGAGCATAATCTCCTTAAACTTTAGTTGCTATGGATTTTTATAAACAGTCTTGTCAGTTCCCCAAAACTATCAAGGGACCAGTGAATTCCTATAAATATAATAAATGCCACAAACTATCAATCAGTGAATTCCTATAAATATAATAAATGCCACAAACTATCAATTGGTAGCAGAGCGTGGTTTGTTCGAGGAACGATGTCGTTGTCGTATCGTATAGAACCACTTAGTAAAACGAACTATGATACCTGGTGTGTTCAGGCTGAAGCCATCCTAATAAAAAATGAACTATCAATTAAGCACATAACTTCGGAACGGCTAGGCCGATAGACTAGACAAAAAATTGGCAATTTTTTTGTTTCTAAAATGTTCGTAATAGTCCAAATCTGGTTCTTACGCAAGGAAAAATTTGAAAAGTTGCCAGGAAAATTGGGAAAACTGAAAGTACATCTACAGGAATCTTGTATAACCTAATCAGCCTATAATGTTCCCACTGCTGGGGCACAGGCCTCCTCTATCTCGAATCTCTCTGGAATCTTGTATGATTTATTGAAATTTGAACAGGAGCATATCTGTAGAGTCAGCTAGTTAGCTAGCAGCTATAAATATCATGGAATCTTGTTTCAATCAATATAATGAGGAAAATCCTAGTTTTCCTTATTGTATGTTAGTTTGCAAAGCTAAAGTGATAAAATCCATAGAAAATTCAACTTTAGTTACATTAAATTTATATTTGAAAGAGTTTTTTGTAAATATTGGTAGTTGTGAAATGCTTACTCATTACAAATCTTTTATTATCATTATCTGCCTAGCCTTTTCCCAACTATGTTGGGGTCGGCTTCCAGTATTAACGGATGCAACTGAATACCAGTATTTTACATAGAGCGACTGCCTATCTGACCTCCACAACTCAGTTACTGGGTAATACAATATCCCTAGGTAATACTGGTTGTCAGACATTTGGGCTCCTGACGACCCTTAACGACTGTCAAAGATTCACGAATGCCAGCCGGGACCAACGGCTTAACGTGCTTTCCGAGGCACGAGTCTCGGTATGTAAAAATGGTCACCCATCCACAGACCAACCGCGGCAAGCGTAGCTTAACCTGATCGATCGACCCGTGCGGCTGTTATTACGTAGCTAAAAGCCACTCGCACTAGTACAAATGTTTTATGTATTGCACAAAATGCTTTGTCATAATGACAAAATATCATTGATTCAATTCAATTCAACGTTTGCATTGAACTTTAGACCCCTTATGTAGAATAAAAACGGTTCTATTCATAAATTATTTATTTCAACAACTACCAAAATTGTTGTTACCACAAATATATTCAAGGATATATTTTCATTTTGGAACATGGTACCTTCATAATAAATAATAATATAAAACTCAAATCAAATTTTTAACTGAGTATTCTAGCTTGCCAACTTTAAGGATAACTTATCCTAAAAGTTGCTAATATACACATCTATTTGCGACGTTACCCACTTTCCGCATAAAAGCTCTTAAGCCACAGTCTCTTTCCATTAAGCTATTCAAATAGAAGATAATAATATATAATTAAATAAATAATAATTGTTTCAGATACTATACTCGGCCAGTTATGTCGGGCCCAGGACTATATGACCCGACTAGCATTATGAATGCGGATGTGCTAACAGTCTGTCAGAGGGAAGGGTGGATCAAGCTTGCATTTTACTTATTATCATTCTTTTTGTACCTCTACGGGTAAGGATTTTTAAATAACTATATTTAGTAGTAGAAAAAAATACCAAAGAAATGATTGGTGGACTGTGTGAAAGATTATATGACTAGAAAGGGGGTGACTACGGAGATGACGAGTAATAGAGAAGTATGGAAGAAAAGGCCATGTTGTGCAGACCCTGAATAAATTGGGATATGGGCAGATGAATGATGATGATTTATTAATAACATAAAATCACGCCTGTATTCGCCAAAGGGATGGGCAGAGGTGTAACTATAGTACACACAACTACACATCAAGCTATAAATTTCCATTATAAGTTGTTTATCTCCGCATCACCCAAAGGTTAACTGGTAGAAAATGCCTATGGCATTAAGTCCGCCCCTGTACATTTGTGTGCTAAATAAATAAATAAATATAAGCTGACCTCGTATTGTACGGAAATTCTATACAATACAAGATCAACATAAACTGGTAATGTATAGCTTGATGTGATGAGGGGGCGAGCCTATTACCATCAACTGGGCACAATCCAGACTCCGGGCTGCTACTGAGAAATTACAGATGGAAAAACCTAATAACACTGCCTTACCTGGAAATCGAACCCAGGTCCTTATGGTCAGCAGTAGCACTTGCGACCACTAGACCAATGAGGCACTGATTTATTAATAAGTATGTAGTAATATTAAATAATCTAATGTAGTTAACAATAGCACTATAGCAGGAAACAACTATTGTATTATAGAAAGAGGTGGAACTATCCACAAATAGATTACAAAACGAAATATCATCTAATCTGCGTTCGCAATTTATTTGCCCAACATGTAAACAAACACGAGTTTTAGGAAAAACAACTGTAATGCCCACACATAAGGTTCAGTTTATTCTAGAACTTCATATTTTTGAAATCTTTTTCAAAAGTACTAGTCAGTCTAAAATCAACTTTATTTACACTTGCATTTAAAGGTGATGTTTGTTTAAGTGGAAATAACGAATTGAATCTTTTACTCAGAAAACTAAGGTTCTGAGCAAATCTGATACCTTTAACTCTATACTAATCATGGATTGTAGTCAGCAGCTTTTATTCTTCTGGCACAAAGATGAACAGCCTTTTGTGCCAGGAACTCTTCAATTTATTCTAAACTAGTTTCGGCCCACGACTTCGTCCGCGTGAAATTTCGGCCCGATTGGGGCCGAAATTTTCGGTTTTCGGTTAGCGTTTTCTGACATTTTTCTTTCTGCTCGGCTCCTAAGGGTCGTAGCATGATGTTACATAGCCTATAACCTTCCTCAAAAGATGAGCTATCCAATGAAAAAAAAAAAAAATAGTTCAGGAAATTACTCGTACATACAAACAAACAAATTTTACCTCTTTATAATATTAGATAGATGTAATGTAATTTCATCTTAAGCCATATTTATCACCGTTATAACACAAGTAATAAACTTTTATAAACACTTGATAAGAAGCTGTGAAAGATTATGATTCTTTTTCTGAATAGCATAGGTAAGTACCTCGTGACATGGTATTCACAAAGTTTTTAAAGCAATTAAAACAATGTTTTCAGAATGATAAGAAGTACGTTACTATGTCCATAGAAAACCGCAAAAGAACGAATTATTTAAAAAAAGAAGACAATACTTGTAATTTGGATACTTAGTACACAAACATTTTTTGGCCAGGCTTTTATGAAGCACTCCTTTTAGGTCTAATAGGCCAAAATATCAATTTGAATAATCCCACTAAAACGTTACCCTAGTTAGTTTATTATGTGATATAATGATGTTCAATAACTCAGCCTCCTCCATTTCTAAAGCAAGACTCATTATTGAAATGACCAGCAACAAAGGTCATTTAAATAGTGACTTGTCTCAAGGTCAGGGACAAGAAGATTCATTGTAAGTGAACTGCGCACAAATCTTTTGTCTACTTAAATTAAAACAATACAGACTTCAAAAATAATTTATTCGAACCATTTCAACATAGGTAGTTGACGTTTTAATTTTAAACTGTTGAAAAACAATGTATTGTTAAAATGAAAAGTAGGTAATGAACTAATGTAAATTATGTTAATGTTATTGAATGTGTCGTTTAAGTACCTACCTACTTGAAATTATCAGTAGTTTTGTTTGTTTTTCTCGCCTTAAGGCATTATGTGTTGCTAAGTCAGTTTTAAATAAAAAAATGCTAAGAGTATTTACCTATTTGAAAAATATTACGTAAACAACGAATCTTTCGCCAATAATTTTCAGCAACCTAATTGCTTCACACACGATCAATCACAATCTGCTATCTAATTACGCAACACATTTTCGTAAACGATTACGACTAATCGGTTTCATTTTGACAGTTCAACAACATTCATTGCGTTATTTACGTTGTTGAGCAGATTTTCTTTTCGAACTTATGAAGCAATGGATTAGCAATCTTTCAAAACGATGCAGATTCTGATCAATCGTGTATTACGCAATTAGGGTACTGAATCATTTGAATGGAGAATTCTGCAGCATATCGCTAATCCATTGCTTCATAATTATGTTAGAAAAAAATTGTCTGCTTAACAACGTAAATAACGCAATGAATGTTGTTGAAATGTCAAAATGAAACAGATTCTGATTGATCGTTATTAGGGTGCTAGTTCGCTCCAAATCAATGGGTTCGTTTCCGCTGTGGGGGAGACGAGCTCAGACGTGCAGGAATCAAGTGAAATACTCATCGCTTTTCTCGTCTAGTCTGTAATTGGTCAATTCTATTCTCCGTTCGTCTCTCCCTCAGTAGAAACACACCCAAACCCAGATGCAACTTTATTTCTATGTCCATAAGGTCTATATTAACCCGTTTTCCATTTGTTTCAGAATGATTGTCGTGCTGATTGCGGCATGAGATATCTATACGTTTAGTCACTCGTTCCAATAAGTCATAATTAATTTATTGTTAGCCCGCGGTCGTATCGTGTGTCCGATGAACAAGGAGTGTTGTACAGTTGAGACTTCGCAGTATTTTGATAATTAAACATTATTGATTAAGTTTTTTGTTTTATTTTGTATGCTGCTTCAAAGTTCACTGATGAAAATGCGAGAAAGTTTTGTTACTAAAAGATGCACTGGTGAAGCTGGACGTGAACCAATCAAGCGGCGACGTCGTTAAAAAATGCCCACCCATAGATAAATATCATATCCGGTATGGCTCGCAAATCCTTCCATATCCTAAGGGCACGTCTTCCTTAACATTACTGCGCCCTCCGGTCTACTCCTTGATATGCAATGGCCTCTGTAATCTCATGCAACATGAGGCTCCAGGGGCTAGTGCAAATCCAGTGGTTCATTCGATTTATCGAGTCTGGTTAAACCACGCTGGGATAGGTGCATTTCATTCATTCTATGATTAATATGATTGTAGCTCAAATTGGATGCGACGCAAATAAAAGACCTACATAGGCCCTTTCACACGGCACGCGGCGTTGATCAGTACGAAACTGTGAACTGTGTGAAAGGGCCTACCTATGTATTTTAATGTAGGCATAATTTTGGGATCACAATATGGCAGTTTCATACTGCATTTTATTTACCCTTATGTTGACTTGTAATCACAACTTTTTCCGTAAAATATCATACTGATCATCGTTGTGTGAGCCCGCCATACCGTCAACACCAACCGCACGCGCATCGGTCAATGGTAACAATTCGTCATTGATAACACCTTTATTTCATAGCACTAAGGGTGGTTTTCGTAGGTTACGTCTTAGTGCTGACGTGCGATTGACCCAGCACCCTAATTGCGTACTTAACACATTTTCAATCCCAATCTGAAGGATGTTGCTATAGCAATCTGTTTCAAAACGATTCAGATTCTGATTCATCGTGTATTAAGAAATTAGGGTACTGGTTCAGATTTCACTTGAAATTCCTTTTCATTCAATTTCGATTCACGTTTCTGCAGAAATTAAAATAGATAAGCAAATCGCAGAATTCAAACTTAGGTATGAAGATTGTATCAGGCGCTATTGGCTACAAAGGGAATGGTGCTGATATTTCGCTATTGACACCGTCAAGGCGTTTTCAAAGCGATCATCACGGAAATACGCGACAGGAGGCGTGCGCTTCACTTTAAAAAAATGGGTAGTTGCAGTCATAGGGACTGCCGACAGAAGCACGTATACAAATGGGACACTCCGCTAAATCATTTAAATAAAAAGCGACTCTTGAAACGACACAATAAAGTGCAAATCAGGTCGCCCAGCGCTAATCACCTGCAGTTATATTTACCTAAAAGTTGCCTCCTTTCTATCGCGTGACTCTTAGATCTTCTGACTATGTTACACTCACTGAATTGGCCCAGCAAGACGGGCCCGCCGCGTACTTGTAGCTTCATACCTAAACTGCGGAGTGTCCCATCTGTTTTTTGTGACAGAAATGAAAACTTAAAACTGGTATTAGCGCCATCTATATTTTATAGTAAAGCACGACGGCACGTCGGTGATGCAAATCCATACGTTTACCCCTACCAAAATCGCTCAACGCGCCTAAAGAAGTTTTCACTACAAAAAATTTGAAAACTGGAATGCGCCATCTGTCGGCGTGACCTCGCGTTCAGGTTCACGCGAACAAAAAGTTCGACCGATCGTGTATTCGCGCGACGATCGCATTTTAATAGAACGCGGGGTTATGCACAGAAATGCTGGGTGCACATATATTGAATTAGGGTTTATCCTGCGTGCATTGGTACCGGCACTTGGACTCTGACCCTGGGCCTGGCACGTCTAGTGCCAGTAGTATTACGACGAAAAATTTCAACGCATGGGCGATCAGAATCATGTACTGAATCCATGGTAACAGGCTTCACGTCGATGTCCCTGCCACCCTGTATACCTGATCTAGATGTGCTGGCAAGGAGTTAGCATGATTTCGCTGAATACGTTCCATAGTTTGAATGTTGTGCGACCCCTGTTGCCAGGTGTTATTGAAGTTGGAGGGATGCATGTTCAACGTGGTAGCAGCCAGTATATACCTCATGTGAGTAAATGGTTGTACTTGGATTTGCGAAAAAAATCACAGCAGTATACTACTGCTGTGATAGTTTTCCTTCTAACTTCGTTATATTATAATGAAGTTACAAGGAAAACTATCACAGCTAAGTAGGCTTTACAGGTTAACGAGTAATAATTGACCAACTTAAATTTTTAGTGTGAATAAAAACATGATCTCCCATTCATTCCATATGGGAGAAAATGATTTTCAACTACAATGTTAAGTTTGTTCTTGGGATGAATTCATTCCAACTACGGAACCCTTCATTGTGCGTGGTCCGACACGCACTAGGCCGGTTTTTTTATTGCGTTGACCTCCAAGGGACCATAGAGCTACGTAGGTATTTAATATTAATTTCAACTCGATACCTCCACGCGTTCCTGAGAAAAAGGGTCTTGACAGACTGACAAACAGACAGACGGACAACGAAGTGATCCTGTAAGGGTTCCGAGTTTTTCCTGTTCAGGTACGGAACCCTGAGAAACATAAAATTACATTTTTTTTTTGTCGACAGCCATCACGTCTGCGAAGTTTCGCTAGATATTTTAATTTGACCCACTTCTTAACTATTCTATATCGCAGAAATGCTAAGCTGAAAAAGAAAAAAAAGAAAGAAAAGGTGTTTATACACAAACAAGTCTAGAGAGTCAAGTTTGTTTTTTTTTTTTTTTAGCAGCATTTGCTCACACGTTGAAAGTTGATTAGGTATATCAGCACAGATTTCTATGTTTTATGAGAGAAAATTAAAGATGTCAGCACATTTTCCTTTCCCCGACAAATAGTGAAACTTAAGTCAGTCTACTCTAGAATTTTAGAAATCTATTTACTTATAATAGCTTTTCCTGGTAGAGCGGTCGTCTTATAACTGATTCCTATAATTTACGGACATTTATTGGTTAAATTAAGACACTTGTTTCTTTACCAATAATGAAGCAAAGACCTCATAACTTTGCATAATAGATCCTTTCATGTGGCAGTAGCTATCACAGGTAAAATTAGCTTACGAATCCATTTAAATGCCCAGGTTTGGCAATAAAAATGATATTATACTGGGTGGCAGGGACATCGACGCGAAAACTGATAACATGGATTCAGTACGTGATTCTGAATACCACTGCGTTGAAATTTTTCGTCGGTCATTTAAAAAAATATCTGCAGTTCCATACATATAACCGCTTAGGTATTGCACTTCTCTATGAAATTGCAGTTTTTTTTTATAGCTCGGCGGTGTTCTGAATCGTGTAGGTACTGAATCCATGGTAAAAGTTTTCGCGTCGATGTCCCTGCCACCCAGTATAGAGCAATACTACTCCATGTCGCTATAAATACTCGAATTCGACTAGCCCATCAAGGAGCGCTGTCCCAAATTAAACGCATTATGAATGTATTATACATAAAACAAAATATATTTTAATAAAATACATGTACTAAAAGATCATTAATTAAATTATCTTTAAAATGGTGAAGGTTTCAGAAAAATACGCTTGATTGATTTTGCGTGATTCTCAGTTTATAATCCGCGTTAGACATAACTTTACAAATTAATTTCACTATTTTTTGTATAAACAAAATCTAAATTATTCCTATATTAAATTATTAAGGAAATGTTCTAATTTAACAGATATTTTTACCAAATCATTAACACTACTCGTTTATACGTGATCTTCAGTATAAAATCATTGAAAGTCGGTTATCGTCGCCTTAAGTGAGTTCTTACGAACTTATCTGCGGAAATAATTGACAGTATTTTTCATAATTTCATTTATTCGTTAGGCTCTAATTATAATTACTTTAGAGCTACGAGCAGTACCGTTGGAACCGCGGCTCAGTGTACATACCTATTCCACAATGAAGGCTCTTCATATAATACTGCTCGTGATCTTCGCCGTCCATAAAGTTCAGTCCGCGAGAATACTCGGTCTTTTCCCACACCCCGGAAAAAGTCACCAAATGGTTTTCGATCCATTAATGATAAGACTAGCAGAAAGAGGACATGATGTTACCGTAGTTTCGTTCTTCCCCATCAAAGATCCTCCACCGAATTATACCATCGTCAGCCTCGAAGGTGTTGTTCCACTTGCAGTGGAAACCTTTAATCTAAAGGACCTAGATAGTCCAAATATGATCCTCAAGCTTTTGGGCATTGGCAGAATCATCACCCACATTATGGAATTCCAACCGCTAGCAGATTTAGCCATAGGCACATGCTCCAAAATCGTGGACTTTGCTCCAGTAGCGGATGCCTTGAAGAAAAATTATGACGTTGTTCTCGTGGAAATTTTCAATAGTGACTGCATGCTCGGTCTTGCTCATGTTCACGGATTGAAAGCGCCATTCGTGTCGTTGTCTGCTGTCACCATGATGGAATGGGCCTATGATCGCATAGGATTGACTGATAACCCGTCCTATGTGCCAACTTTGAGCTGTGGGTTCACATCGAAGATGAACTTTCTCCAAAGATTAGAGAATGCTGTGATGAACATTTGCTACAAGCTTTGGTTCCGATACGGGATACAGATGAAAGAAAAGGAGATTATAGAGAAGCGGTTTGGAAGGCAGATTCCCGATCTGCAAGACTTGGCGAATAATGTGAGCTTGACTTTGTTGAACGCATTCCACAGTTTGAGTGGCGTCCGTCCTCTACTGCCAGGGGTGGTTGAAGTTGGAGGGATGTTTTTGAACCATAGCAGGAAATTTATACCGCAAGTAAGTATAGTGAAAAAATCAAAAGTTTATACACATTCGATTATTTCATCGCATCGGTTCGTTTCGCGAAACGGAAGATAATAATAACGTACGTACGCGTAACGTAACGTACGGAAGATCCTTGGTGATAGCGCCTTGTTTTACGTTTCTATATATTTAGATGTTTGGCCCCAACCTATCTAGCTTTATACGGCTTAAGCTTTTGCTATAATACATCTCATCGGCATCATCAGCATCGTTTAAGATGTTTTTACCGTTTTTTGGAATACCTTGGTTGTCTAGTGTTTGTTCTTCTATACCTAAACCTCTATAAAGTTTATGGTTTTAAAATGACATTGCAGATCTGTCAATATTGTGTACGTGTTTTTTTAAATACCTTTTGTATGTATTATAAATTAATAATGCGTCTAATTTGGGACAGCGCTCCTGGATGGGCGAGTCCTATTACTGGCTGGACGTACGACGCGTTGCGTGAGCTCAGTACAGAACACGCAAGCTAACCAGTCAAAGTCACTGGCATATATCTGCGTCTTAAAAGTAGTGTGTGTAAAATAATTACCCTTTTTGTGGAAATGCAATGAGTAACGCGTGCAGACTGACGCGACACCGCAACGCGACACCGGTCATTGTTTATTTATTTATTTTATTATTTATGTACACACAGTAAAATACATAAAATATACATACACAGTAGGTACCTACATTGTTCTACCATTAAGTTTTCTAATTTTCTTAAAAATTGTTTTATTAGAGTCGCGTCGCGCTGTCACATCGCCGTCGCGCCTGTTAGCACGAGACTTTATCCTAGCGGCCATAAAACAGTTTTAGAGATTTCAGTGGTTGACGCTTCATTATTTTCTTTTATTTACTACGCACTATCTTAACATTGCATAACAAATAATACAATGTAACAGAACTAACGAGAAAATAATGTGAATAAGTCACGTGTAGAATTTAAACGTAGGATAATCGGATTAATTTACAATAAATTGTAAAAACCTACCAGTACCTAAGTATTTATAACATAACAAGCCGTATTTTGCTCAATGGGATTTTCCATGGGATAGATCAGAAATCCTTCCTTAGTGCTGTGCCTGACTGCCTACTTTCGTTATACAATATGTAAAAAAAACCCCAGCCGGTCGATTCTGTAAAAATATCAACGTGAAACTTAGGTGAAGTGAGCGTGAAGTGAGCTGTCACTGTCACAAATCGACCGGCAGGATGCCAGGGATTAACACTATTGACAGCTCACTTCACGCTCACTTCACCTAAGTTTCACGGTGATATTTTTACAGAATCGACCGGCTGGGGTTTTTTTTACTGACTGTTCGATTTGTGAGGGTGTTATTATGTAGCGTACTGAAAGTCTATTTATGTGGTAAATATAAAGAAAAGAGAAAAATCGCCAATTTTTTAGGAATTTTATCAGGAAAAAAACGCCCCTTTTTTTACATGTGGATTGCTGGGAGGTTAGAAAATAGTGGAATGGCATAAACCAGTTAACAAATGCGATTATTAGTTTAAAAAAAAAAAATATTTCAACAATTTCCAAATTCGAATTTTTCCAGCACTATCGACATTTTCATCGGCACCTCTAAATATTTTTTAAACTTTTGTACCTCGTTAGATAGCTGATTAATTAAATGAAGATGTCTTCCCCGTAATTTTTACGCTCAATGCCATATTCAAATTTTGAGGTAACTGGTGTCAAAGTTCAAGTTTGTAGATTATTTTGAAAATGGTAATTATACTTCTTTCCTTATTTTTTTACTGTTTGATGTTTTAGAAAATTTGGTTACATTGAAAGGTTTATTATACTTAGTATTGGTACCCAATGGAATTGCAATGAAGGCCATTCAATTTTAGAGTTAAAAAAAATTGTTCTTTAGTGACGAATTCTGGGAAATTATCAAAAAAACATAAGATTATGTTTTCTTGAATCGTATTAATTTTTGCGTAGGTTTTATGGGGTGCAATGGGTCAGACTATCACGTCCTAAAGAAAACCTCAAATTACAAGTCACCCTGTCTAGCCTTTTCCCAACTATGTTGGGGTCGGCTTACTGTCTAACCGGATGCAGCTGAATTCCGTATTTTACATGGAGCGACTGCCTATCTTACCTCCACAACCCCAGTAACTGGGTAAGTATACATATATATACTTATACAAATATTGCTACATCGCGTGATAAATTCTAAAAGAGTTTTATTGATCTGTCCCTTGAAAACTTAAGTTCAATAACCCCACGACGGACTTACCTAATAGTTTTTTACCAACTCGTTTACTGTTCTAAATCTACTTCTATTATAAAAGCGAGAGTAATAACTGGTTTGGCAATAAAATCACGATCTTTTTTTCTTTGCGCGTAATTGGATCGGGCAATGACACTGGCGTAGTAACTGTTTAAAAGAATCAATTGCAAAAACTTAAAATGGCAACCATACCTAAAAAAAGCGGAACAAACTTTAGCGAAATTCTAACATTATCTAGAACAAAACTTTTTATAAAGCAATTGAATTTTGTTTGACAAAACTATGACGGTTCGAGTGTCGTCATACTTTTTTTCCGTCAAATCCACTTTTTGAAGGAAATATCCATTTTTTTTTATTCTTCTGTCGGAATCCTGTAATATTTGGGAGTCTTAACTATACAAATTAAAAAATCTGCTGGTCCATACATTTTAACCGCGGTGTTGCACGTTTCTATGAAACAACAGATTTTTTTTTTAATTACCGACGAAAAATTTCAGCGCAGGAGTTATCAGAATCATGTACTGAATCCATGGTATCAGTTTTCGCGTCGATGTCCCTGCCACCCTGTATACAAAAGATATGACATTTTATTGGTACGGTCAGGGAAATTAAATTGTTAATGAAATTGACACACTACGTCAATTTTCCGTGTTTTGAATTTACCTACGGACATTTTAAGTTGGTAGTCAATATGAAAAACCATTAATTTCTCTTAGGCCCACTTGCGCGATAACAGCTAACTCGAAGTTAACTCGGAGTTGAACAGCTAACTTAGGGTTAATCCAATAATTCTCTTTAGATTAAGTCTGAGTTAGCTGTTAACTGTGAGTTATTTAGCTAACCCATGAACGCGCAAGTCGGCCTTACTTAGCATAGATTAGGTTCGTTGCCATCACGACGAATTATAACACATAGTGGTGCTTTGTTTGCGAATAACCATGTTTTCCGATTTCATTGAAGGTCTCACTAGATTTGACTGAACTTCAGAATTTTTCAAGGTACGAGTACCGTCTACTTTCGATATCCTCAGTTATACAAATTCTGTCCTATCTACCTTGTCTTACAGTATGAACCCAAAGACATGCAATTCAACTCAAGTGCAGTACTTATCAATGTTAAAAAAACAATTTATAATAGAAACGAACAAAACTACAGAAAGAATACAAAATACTTAAAAGAAATACTACTATGAAACATTCAAGAAATACTCAGGAAACCCAAATAAGATGTGGAAACTAATTAACTCACTGTCCAACAACAAGGTCAAAACACATTGTATCTACTCCTCCAAATCTCTTAACCAAAGACGGGCTTGTAATCGATGGTGGTGAAATCTGTGAGACTTTTAACATCTTCTCAACGATCGGTTCGACACTCGCTTACACTATCCTAACGAACGACACAGTAAAAACACAACGTAGACACCACAACACAGAACAGATTATACTAACTAATGAACTAACTACCTTTACACCAAGTCAAACGGACGAAATCTCAAAAAAATTCGTTATTCTTGATCCAAACTGTAGTGCAGGGATTGAGGGGTAACACCCATATTGACCCTATTCTCTAAAATTTGATAATTCTAATTCCATCTTTTGCGTGGACCGGAACGATCCGTGTTCGTACCCTACCGTGGTTACCCCACGAATGGTCCAACGAACCGAATGGCCCTTTACCTGACCTTACCTACTGTTATACCGCTAACCATGACTTTGAACTGAGTAATAGAGAAATAGTTTAAACTAAGGTCAACGAAGGTATTCACAATATCCGAGAGTCATTATCTATAATTATTAATGCACAAGACCAAGATATAAGAGTTCAATGATTAGATAGGCAGGGCACTTTAGTACTGACAAGTCATGATATACGCAGTTAAAAGTTGAGGGGGCCGTCATTATCAGTTTGAAGTGATTAAAATTGTCACTCATATTTCTCGCTCGAGTGAAGAATCGCAATTCACTTCCTGATAATTGAGGTAATTATAATAATTATCTTAAATAGTTTGTTTATGCTTCGAAGAATGTCTACGTCCATGATTAATAAAATTTAATGCATATTTATTTCAAGTAGGTACATACCTGGGCAAGAATATATTATATAAAACTAATTTTCCCATAAGACCCGTTTTTTCGCCCCCGTAAACCCCTATAATGCAACTTTCATCGACACCGTTAGAGTCGTTTTCGAGAACGTCATTAAAAATATATTTATATATACAAATATTGCTCATTTAATAGTATAGGATTAAACGACTTAGTAGAATGTATCTGGCTACTTACCGCGTCCATGCTGCTTTTATTTTAAAACTAACAAAATTGGGTCGTTGAATAAACGAATTGGACTATCTGTAAAGAATTTAGAGCTGTAGGGCTACATATTATTTCTCGAATAAGAAAATAATCAGGGCGCACAAGCTTAACTCGTGTTTGATTCATATGAAAGTATGAATGGCTAGTTGTATACTTGGCTACTTTCTTCAAACAAAACGTATCGATTGCACTCTAAACCGAAGTAGCATTAACATTTACCTTGTCCTTTTCAAACACGCTACTATCTCGAATGCACATACTACTTATACCATCGTACCAGCCTACAGAACAGAATGATGCTCTGAAAATAACACGCGGACGACCGCCTTCCCTATCAACACTATAGACAGTACCGTTTGAGCCGCGACGCAGTGTACATCGCTCGTTCACAATGCGGACTCTCTCTATAATACTACTCGCGATCTTCGCCGTCCATAATGTACGATCCGCGCGAATACTCGGCCTCTTCCCTCACACAGGGAAAAGCCACCAAATGGTTTTTGATCCTCTATTGAAAACACTAGCAGAAAGAGGACATGATGTTACCGTGGTTTCGTTCTTCCCCATCAAAGATCCTCCAGCGAATTATACCATCGTCAGCCTCGAAGGCATTGCTGCTGAAGGGTTGGAAACCATTGACTTATCGTACTTTGATAGTCCAAGCAAGATTCTCAAAGTTTTAGGCATTGAGAAAGTTATCAAGCAAATTATGGAGTTCCAACCGCTAGCTGATCTAGCTTTGGACGTATGCTCCAAAATTGTGGATTTCAATCCATTAGCGGATGTTTTGAAGAAAAGTTATGATGTTCTTCTAGTGGAAAATTTCAATAGTGACTGCATGCTTGGTCTTGCGCATGTTTACGGGTTGAAGGCGCCTTACATAGCGTTGTCATCAAGCTCCTTGATGCAATGGAGCCCTGACCGGATAGGGGTGACGGATAACCCGTCATATGTGCCAATTACGAGCTCCGAGTATACTTCGAAGATGACCTTCCTGCAAAGATTGGAGAATACAGTGATGAACGTATATTATAAGATCTGGTATCGATACGCGATACAGTTGAAAGAAAAGGCGATTATTGAGAAGCGTTTTGGAAGAAGGATTCCCGATCTGCAAGACTTTGCGAGGAATATGAGCTTGAGTATGGTGAATACGTTCCACAGTATGAATGGTGTACGTCCTCTACTGCCGGGTGTTGTGGAAGTGGGTGGAATGCATTTGGATCATAGCAGGAAACCGATACCGCATGTAAGTACATGTTATTACACCGCTTGATCGACGTTACTGCATACTTGTTATCCGATTCGTCTCGCGAAACATGTTGTGATCGATTATGAAGTTATTGACGACCGTAAAAACTTCATGATTTTTATATGGAATTTTTTATAAATTAGCGTACCTATCATACTCATATTATTTGGTTTTCGAATGAGCATTGTTCTTGATTTGGTACGTTGAAATGGTATTTATATGTTTCTAATTTACGTGAAGACTTGTATTTTAAACTAAACGTAATATAAAATAGACTAATGATGACATACATAATACTTATAAATATCTTGCCTTGAGCAATCGACCCTGTTTACTAGAAATTGTTATGGTTTCTTTCAAGACAGTATTGCTCAATACAGTAGTAAGCCCGATACACATAGTAGGATACTCTGACGGAATCAGGTCAGTTAATCAACGAAATTGACGTTTACCAAGTTACGATTACCGATTCCTATAATTTACGGACCGTTTTCAGTTAAAATTTAGACTCTTGTTATCTTTACCAATAATGATGCAAAGACCTCTCTGGTCTCTTTGCATAGTAGACCCTGGAGGAAGTAGCTATCACTGATAAAATTAGCTTACGAATCTATTTATATGCCCAGTTTGACAATAAAAAATGTTACCTACTATTGGTAATAAAACGATTGGTTTTGTATTTATTATAGGAACCGAGCATATAGGAAGTAAAAACATGAAAAGAAAGTGATTGTGGACCGTAGCGGAGCACAAGATTGTTTTTTTTTAATATAAGCACGTTCGGAGTTGAAAGTAAACCTATTTTCTGAGTTTTATTATTATTTACCTACTTACATAAAAATCTATATGAAGTATTCATATGAAGGTAGAAGAATAAAATAATGCAGATTCTATAAGCATTAGATATGTACGTCGTGTGTTTAATTTTTATATAACTGTCAAATTACTCTGTATTTATTTTCTGTATCCTGTTTATTCTGTTTTTCACTAGCGTGAATTTGATTAGGTACCTACCGAAGTGTATTGCACTAGGAAGGTATTTAATTGAATAGGGAAGCTGACTAAAATTTTATATTTGTCCGTCAGAAAGACTATTAAAAAATATTGGACACGTGTTTTTTCTTTTTTACGGAAATACATTGAGTTAAAATGTGGCATGGCGTCACTGTCCGGTATATTTTATACTGACTTGTGACGTAGCGAGCCCCCATACCCCAACTTTAATGCGATTATGTTTTTTTTATTTTTTATTATCTGACTGACGGACAATTTTTTTTTTCCCCGCAACGTCACTATTAGATAGCTATTACATAAATAGGTACACGTGTGCACATAAATAACCCGCAATTATAATGTAGAACATTTGCCTACCCGTTAGTTACGCAATCGTACAACGTCAAAATAAACACACAAATAAAATGGAATAGATCTCTTTTAGATCTGAGGGGCTTGTAGCTAAGTAACAACCTATTGTCGCGGTTGGTGTGGATGGCTAACCATCTTTCGAATCTTTACATACCAAGACCCCTCCTTGTCTCGTACAGCACGGTAAGCCGTTGGTCCCGGCTGTCATTCGTGGATCTTTGACAGTCGTTACGGTTCGAACAACCCGAAAGTCTGTCAACCAGTCTTACCTAGGGGTACCGTATTACCCAATAACTGGGCTGTGGAAGTTAAATAGGCAGTCGCCCTATGTAAAGAACTGGTATTCAGCTGCGTCCAGACTGTAGCCAATCTAGATCTGAGTTTTTAATGGTTACCAATTTCCTGTTCCCACTCACAAAACATTAGCGGTATGTTGCACACTTGTACTGTAATCGATTACGAGGAAGTGGGGCGCGTCTTCGTGGATCTTTTGTGAAGTTCGTGTTTACTTGGGATTTTTGGAGAAATTAAGTCTAAACCAGTCTTGAAAATATAAAAGAAAGTTAGATTACTTAATTAATTCTCTTTCATGTTATTCATCAACATAGATTATATGTTTATTAATGAATAAATCAAAACCTGTTTGCTGTGACGCTATACGCTATGAACGTCACTTGGTCTAAGTTATATAACATCAACACCTAGATCCTATCTTTTATGTCTTCTTATATCTTACCTTGTCACCTAAGAGTGCCTTATCATCATCATCATCATCATAATTTCAGCAGCTCCCCCAAGCACCGCCACTTCGACCGGTTCTGTGCTTCCCACATTTAGCGGTTTCCCGCGGCCTTCTCAAGGTCATCAGTCCACAGTACGTCTTTCGGAATCTTTCGAGCCCATCGGCCATCTGTTCTGCGAGCAATGTGGCCCGTGCGCACTGCCACTTAAGTTTGGCAATTCTTTGGGCTATGTCGTCTACCTTGGTTCTCCTGCGGATCTCTTCATTTCATAGCATTAGTAGGTATGGACAGTTTGAAAATATAATTTTCTCCTACCATACATCCTTCTTTCAATGAATGAACAGTAGAGTAAACCAGTACCCCAATTGCGTAATACACGATCAATCAGAATCTGAATAGTTTTAAAACAGATTGCTAACCCATTGCTTCATAAGTTCGAAAAAAAATCTGCTCAACAACGTAAATAACGCTGTTGTTGAACTGTCAAAATGCAACAGATTAGTCGTAATCGTTTACGAAAATGTGTTGCGTAATTAGATAGCTGCAGACTAGGTATTTTGTATATTACCCGACTATTTCATACGTAAACGCAGCCTAGAAGCCATGAAAATGCTTGCTGTTATGAATGCACTAATTTCCATCGAGCGTCAGTATGTATTTCAAACGAGTTAACTAGAGCAGATATTTTATTTGCCCCATAATTCAGTTCTCCTGAAATCGATGTTCTTTCTGGCTTGAGTTTGTAAAGGGGTTGTTGTTTTATTTTATCAGCATTTCGTTTTGGTCATAATTCTTTTCTGAACGTAGGATTTCTTGTTGATAGACACGATATCTACTACTTACAATAATTGTGATTGCACCGTAAGATCTAAAGTAAATCACTCCAGTAACCAAATTGCGTAATACACTATCAATCACAATCTATTTCATTTTGACAGTTCAACATCATTCATTGCGTTATTTACGTTGTTGAGCAGACAAATTTTTCGAACGTTTGAAGCAATGGATTCGCAATATCCATAAAAATTATTCAGATTATGATCGATCGTGTGCTATCTACGCAATTAGGATGCAGATCTATGCAAATTGTTGCACTGTCAATATGAAAATTGTACTGTGATTTTCCGTTTTTTGTGACCTTAGCAATTAAGTAGAATTGAATTAAGCTGCCAATACAGTTAACTCTGTCCATTATTTACTTTTCTATTTCTTATATACTTAATTGTACATCATATATGATGTACAATTATGTTTACTATAGTACACATACCTAATACTTACAAACAATTCGGTACGTGTAGCAGAACGGCGTTTTATTTTAACACATTTTTCGTTGCTAAAATATTTTGTCATTTTGCCAAAACTTTACAAATAAAAAGGACAAGGTCATCTAAATAACAATAATTTAGGTATTCTGTTCACATGTTGACAACCACAACTGTAAAGTATCTTGAGTAACGCCCATAGAATATTGAAAAAGAAAAGGGTCATCCAATCATTGTTACTACTTATTTATATCATGTGGTGGTACCTAAAGTAAAGTGACTTACAAACTATCGGCAAAACAACTTAATAACAATAAATTAATTAAGTACCTAACTAAACCATTATTATTTACTGAACTTTAATTTAGTTTAATCATTTGGGAAAACTCATAAGTTTTTCCTCATTAACAGTGACCCAGAAACAATCATAAACATAATTTTGGCTGAGAGTCGTTCCCGCGCAAATATAGACTATTAGAAAAAAATTAAATGTTGCCAGTTTTGTTATTTTTAAATGAAATTATTAACGTTTCAAGTTTGAGCGACGACGTATTTCGAACAAAATTTTAAAAAAACATTCAAATAAATTATTGTGGCCTGAGTCTTGTTATTGGGCCTAAACAGGTAGCAGACGATCCCACGGATCCGCCATTTTCGTATGTTCAACCATCTGCTGAACACCCTATTAGTTTCACTGATTGAGGTTTTTTTCGTCCGTGACTGTTGCGTTGAGTGATTTATGGCAGGGGGAAGGGATGGGAATTTTTTATAGGTATAAACGAATAGGGGAAGAGATGGGACTAAACCGATTCACAATGGTCGACATCATTCAAATAATATATCATTTATTATCAATTTTTTCTAGAGGATCATCAATAGGTTCCCATAACCTATTTATATAGAAATACCTATAGTTTTTCTAACGTATAGTTATAGTAGCACAGCTGTCTGTTCAGATTGCTGTGCTGCTGGGGAGTTTGTTGCGCCACTTCTTCCCAGCTAAGCACTAGGATGAAAGGCGGGCGTTTTTGGGGGACTGTCGTCAAAATTATATCATTTTGACGTTTAAAAAATGCTGAGACAGTCCCCCAAAACCCCACCTCACCACTTCCTAGATCTTGCTTGGAAGAAGAAGTGACGCAACAAAGTCCCCACCAGCACAGATAACTTGATAACTATACAAGTAAGTACCTACGGATAAACAATAATTACCTACGTACAAATAAGTAAAACTCGGGAATGCCCATTCCCGAGTTCTACTTATATACATAAACGATAATGTGACCTGCCCAGGTCACATTATAGTATCTAAATAAATTAAAATGTGTGCCAGAGATGGGCCAAGGAGGAAAGGTCGTTTGCATGGATCTATTAGCATAATGATAATGAATATTTAACGGCTTACGGCGCTACCTTAGATAACAAAATAAATACAATAATATTATTAGGGTAAATAAATACCAAAATATGGTCTTTGGCAAACCAGACGAATTATATTAGCGGATGAGGAAAACCTATTCGGGACACGAAACACTTAAAATATTATAATAATGACACAAGCGATAGAAACAGCCCAAAAATACTTGTTGAGCTGTCCTGACTGGACTACATTTGAGAAATTTTAAGAAATGTGGCTAACTTACGAACTAGAATATTAATAATGAAATGCAATTATAACATTGAATTTGATGTTGTATTTTTTGTGTTTCCAAATACTTTTTTTTACATTTAAAAATAAATATTAGGTGTTACGATATTAATTATTGTATTTCATAATCATTAATCTAGTTCGCTGGTTAGCCTCATTTCTCATTTCCATACAGTAATATTGCCAAATTAATCGAACTATTTGACATCCATTTGCGACGTTGCCCACTTTCAGAATAAAAGCTCTTAATTCGTATAGTAGGTTGATCAACCGCCACTTATACTCAGTATTCGAAAAATAACGGCCAAATTAATACCAACAGTTATTGTGTGATATTGTTGAAATTCGTGCATTTTAGAGTTATTTTTTACCCGACTACGGCGAAGCAAAAAAGAGGGTTATGATTTTGACCGGTAAGTATGTATGTATGTATGTTCATCTGTTCCCGCATAACTCTTGAAATAATTAATAATCTCATAATTCGACAAATGAAGTATCGTTAGAAGCGTCTTGATCGTCCGATGGTTAAAGGCTTCTTATGTGACGTCACATTAAATTGAATATGGCGCCCTGTAGAGGACATAAAGTGATGATGCCTTGTTGGGTTTCAAATTAAAGGGCTTACTCAGTACATTAAAAAAAAAATATTATAGGTACCCCAAAATAATTTTAATAAAACTAAAAGTAAGTATACAAATTTAAAATCCGGAGTCACACTTGATAAAAATCGAACAGAGTATGTGTGACTCCGGAACTTTTATTTGTCTGTCTGTGATTTCTTGTTTATACCTTTTAAATGACTTTTGTCGTACTTGGGTTTTAGTTTTTTAAATGTAAAAGGAGAATAGATTACATTGCTCTATATGTATTTTTAAACAACGGAAATGAGTAGGTATACGTTTATATCTAAATAACGTAAGGTTTATTATAACCGATATTTTTCTACTCATAAATGGAGTACAAATCAAAATATTTTATTTCACATAAACCTACATGGGCACTTATGAAACGTCAGAAGCTAGGTGCACGGTTCCAATTGGTCGTTTCCTAGGGAACTAAATAGGTATCCATTATTTACTTAACAATTATGATCCTAATAATGCCTACCATAGGCCCTTGCTTGAAATCAAGTGAACCTAAAACCCGATACTTGTAAAAAGTGAAGACAAACATCACAACATTATATCAAAAGTACCAGAGTGGCATAAATTCTAGATGCAACGATGTCATACAAAGACCCCGTGATGTTCAGAAAGACAATTGAATAACGGATAATGTTGAAGCATTATGTTCATTACTGACAGTTGTACTGCGGATGTGATAGTTTACAACTGCACTAACTGCAGTGACTTGCAGGGTTTGTGAACACGAGTAAATGATACATGTGTGTCAACATTGGAATGAGTTCTGTTTCCATGTGTAATGCGGATATTCAGTCGTAACTCGTACCTACCTATCTGGTGAGACTGTTACCAGTTGTTGTGCTTCTCATTGCCTGTTGGAATTGGACTAATCTTGCACGATTAGCATGACCACAACAGAAACGGGTTTTGTCGACGGAAGAATAGACAAAAGGACATATAAACAATCACAATCTGTGATTTTGTCTATTCTTCCGTCGACGAAACCCGTAGAAAACCCGTTTCTATGGTTGTCATGCTAAATGTGCTGGAGTCTTTATTTACCCCTAACTTCTGCCCGCAATTTCGTACATGTAAAAGTTATTTAACATAACTTAATATATGAATATTTTAGATTATGTTTCTATTACATAGTGAAATTAATTCGTAAAATTACGTCTAATGCGGATAAAAAACTGAGAATCACGCAAAATCTATCAACTGTATTTTTCTGAATCCTTCACCATTTTAAATATAATTTAATTATTGATCTCTCAGTATACGTGTTTTATTTAAATACCTTTTATTTTTTGTATAATAAATTAATAATACGTCAAATTGGGGACAGCGCTCCTTGATGGGCGAGTCGTATTACTGGCTGGACGTACTACGCGTTGCGTGAGCTTAGCACAGAACTCGCAAGCTAACGACTCAAGGTCACTGGCATATATCTGCGTCTTAAAAGTAGTGTGTGTAAAATAATTG
Source organism: Agrochola circellaris (assembly GCA_914767755.1). NCBI lineage: Eukaryota > Metazoa > Arthropoda > Insecta > Lepidoptera > Noctuidae > Agrochola > Agrochola circellaris. The sequence goes on along the minus strand of OU611839.1, from coordinate 3,661,031 downwards.
CCCTTTTTGTGGAAATGCAATGAGTAACCTACGCTTCATTATGCACCTCGGTTCTGAATTTCTGATACAGTTCAATCCATAACATTGATATATTTATAGCTACATAATACGGTATGTGAAACCAAGCCCGATAAGTAGGTATAATAGGGACACAGATGTAATCATATGTAACAATCTGCTGGGGTCGCCCCCTCTGACCGCGGTGACTGAAATAGATATGATAATGGTGTTTGTTTAAAAATAATACTTAGCAGCGCATCGGCAATCGCCTTGGTGGTGTAGGTGTAGATGTATAGGTACTAGCTGCTAACCGAACTAATTCTTTTTCTAAAATACAAGTATACTAGTTACTCCATACAACATCAGCTTCTGCCAGTGAAAGTCCCGTCAAAATCGGTCGAGCCGTTTCGGAGATTAGCTGAAACAAACAGACAGCCAAACAAAAATATAAAATAGTTTTTTTGTTATAAGTACTTAGCCGTAAGTATACAGGGTGGCAGGGACATCGACGGCGACGCGAAAACTGATACCATGGATTCAGTACATGATTCTGAACGCAACTGCCTCGAAATTTTTCGTCGGTTTTAAAAAAAGATTCTGCTGTTTCATAGACAAGTGCAATACCTAAGCGGTCAAAATATATGGAACAATTCATTTTTTAGCGCAGGGGCGTTCAGGGGTCTTACTATGACGTGTTAAAACCATCACCTTTCCGTTGTGAAATAAGGATAGTGCTATTCATCCTGTATAGCTTCGTCTCTCTCTCACACTGGAAAGATGATTGCTTTAACAATTCATAGTACAGCCCCAGAATCATGTACAGATGCCATGGTATCAGTTTTTGCGTCGATTCATATTATGCATTTAGTAAAAAGCTGTTATTTTTACATTACAAACAGACACTACAATTTTATTTATTTGGATGTATGTATAGTAGATAGATATAGAAGTTAAATTCAGTACCAAAAAGAATTTGGAAATTCTGTTTATCAGCTGAACCTAGGACACGACAATAGCCTAATTTGTGAATATAAATTCGGTCTGTTAATGAAACTGTAATCTATTAGGAAACTTCGCGGTGAAAACAATAAGAAGGCTAAAAGAAGTCCATGAAATTGGCCTCAAAATAAGAAAATAACTACCTACATTTTATAACATTATGGGTTGGTTTACATTTTTGCAATTTAGTTTCACTTTCTATAAAACGGCTCGGTGAGAGACACGAAACTGGATAGTAAATCAACGCAAAGGTACGTCTGTCTCGGGCTTGGAGTAACTTTCTGATTCCAAGATTTCTTTTATATTTTATAAGTACGTTAATATTTTATTTTATACTCGTGCCATCGGCACAATTTAAAATGGCCAGACTACAAACTAAGTTTAGAATTATTTGATTAATTAATATATTAATTATATATTAAGATTAATTATAGTTTTAATATTATACTTTAAATACAATATTATTACAGTATAGAATAGGGATGTTGAATAAGTTTTTTTTGCACGTCAAGTGGATTTAAAAAAAAATTGAACACTTATTTTTCCTATTTTTACGTAGGTAAGTAGTCAAAAGATTACGGCAATACATTGAGTAGGCAATGCATTAAAATGTGGCATGACGTCACTGGCCGGTAGATTTTATACTGACTTGTGACGTAGCGAGTCCCTACTCCCCAACTTTAATACCATTTTTTATTCATATGATAAAGCAAAAAATACATGTCTAATATTTTTTATTCGCTGACTGACGGACTAAATAGTTTTTTTTTTTCCTGTCAACATCACTATTGAGCACGCCACCAGTCGCGCGAATACTTATCTTGCGCGTACTCTAGCTTTATATTTCGGACTGACGGACTCCTTGACAATTCAAAAAGGCCTGCAATATGCATTAGGTTGACACATGTTTTTGACAAGACAAGTACCTATCAAAACTTGTTTGGGTGTAAAACGGGAGATTGAAATAGGTATCAACTAATAGGTAGTTACTAAAGTATCTCCTCGCCCCCACAATGCTCCAGTTCCGTTACACTGTCATTAGGTACTGTGTATTTTTATCCCGTGACAATTGTCAACCATGGCCCACTTTTTGGTACGAATATAAATCAGCCTTCGACGATTACTAATGAACTGATATGATAGCAAGATAATGGTAGATAAGATGTGAGTAGGATGAGTTAACCTGGTGATGGCATTTACATAATGATGGGACAATGTTATCATTTATCTAACGAAAATTTGAAAATGTTTTCATTTAAGGCAACGCGACGCGACTCTTGTGGAACAATTTCTATGAAAACTTCATGGAAAGTGTTGTCTGTGAGAGCCTTTAAGTCCAAGGGGCTTTTACATAGGCTTCTGGGTTACTGCATTACATAAACGATAAAGGATGATAATGGCTAAAGCCGAGATGGTTGTATGAAGTCAGTATTATTGCATTTTGGGGCAAATTCGCCCCTGGGTTAAAACCGTACGAATCCAATTCTGCACCATTTTATTCTGCCCCGTCGCCGTCGGTCACAGAACACAATGTTGCCCTTGTCAGCATTATTCCAAATTAGCAGGTAATTTGAATCGTACGGTCTTAGCCCAGCGCCGAACTTACCCAGACATAGTCTACGGCTTATCTCGTCAAGATGATCGTTAGCATTAATTCCACACTATAGCTAAATGTACAGAATAACCTACTTCTTAATGACCCATGAACCACATGCTAAAGTACATAAGGCCAACTATTCCTTATGTACAACGGCGATGACCTACTTTGACCTAGCGAAGACAATTGCTTGCCAAATTATGTTAATGACGTATAAGACGCATTTTAATTAAGTAGGTAACAGAAAATCATTAACAATATGACTATGAATATGGTACCTGCTTAAAAGGTTATTTTACAACTTTAAATGATAATTGATTTTATTTGTGTAAGTAGGTTTGTACAAACAATTTTTTACGTCAATTATATTTTTTTAAACTAGATGAGGTCGGCGTTTCCTATCTGACTACTCTAAGAAGAAACACTCAGAGGTCATAGTCTCTTTTAATGTACAGACATAATCTTGGTCAGATCGTGTACAGACCATGTAGATTGGTGTCTGAAATGGTCTTTTGAGGAAGAACCACACAGATTGAGTGGCGCGGCCCAGTCAGTGCACGCATTTGTCAGTAATCGTGCAGCTGAACTCAAAATCGATGAACAATTGAAAAAAAAAAAGTTCCAAAAGTCCTTGCAAACAAAACCAAAATAACCTTATTAATGCCAATGCGAACTTTTTGGCCTTTTAGTTACAGGTATGAGCTTACCAAAAAAACAAAAAAAATGGTTCTTTTGGCGCGTGGCCAAAATCCGAACGGATGCCGCCATCTTGTTTTGTCAACACAATTACAAAAAAAAGTTTACCAACAATGCCCCAAGGTCAGTGGAATTCAGGCGCTAAAAGGATTGTAGTGTACCACTCTAACATCAACTTTCAGTCCGATAGAATTTTCTTCCCTTCCTCAGAATGTCCTAGTCTCAGACCAAATAAAAAAGACAGCGCTGCGAACAGCAGTGAAGTGTGCCAAAACTTTAAACCTCTGCTCTGTGCATACCCTTTTTTTTTTTTTTTTTTGGATGGGAAATTATCAAATAACTTCTCCCGCTCTGGGTGGAGCGGGAGGGCGTGTCAGACTTTTACTGACTAAAACCCACCCGTGTTCCTTCCGATGCCTGTGTGCCGAGGTCGCGATATCCCTTTCAGACAAACCCGCAACCCCGGCAGTCTGTGCATACCCTCACACGCACATATTTACAATCAAACTACACCTCACTGTAAGTGCATACAGCACACTTGTTTACGAAGCCCTCACGTCATTGTTGACAGCCCTCTGTCTTGTTTTTTTATTTGGTCTGAGGTCCTAGTATTTTGTTCGTCATTGGATAAACAACGCTCTTCTGTCCATGGACTTCAATAAAGGTTTATCAGTATAATTGATCAACGTAATAAATAAATCGTTTAAACGCCGCATTACGAAAGGACAAATTCGGGTCAAATGAATTGACAATCAATTGAAATCAATTTTGTTATTTAACTTGATAAAAATCTATAAGAGCTCATCGTCATCTGCCTAGCCTTTTCCACCTATATTGGGGTCGGCTTCCTGTCTAACCAGATGCAGCTGAATACCAGTATTTTATATGGAGCGACTGCTTCTCTCACTCAGTCACTGGATAAAACGATACTCTTTGGTAAGACTGGTTGTCAGACTTTCAGGCTCCTGACGACCCGTAACGACTATCAAAGATTCACGAATGACAGCCGGGACCAACGGCTTAACGTGCTTTCCGAGGCACGGAGGAGTCTCGGTATGTAAAGATGGTCACCCATCGACGGACCAACCCCTGCAAGCGTAACTTAACATCATGGATCGACCGTGCGGCTGTTATTACTTAGCCACGAGCTGCTCAACCGCCGTGGACGCATAGCATTCCCTAAAAATTTCCTTCAATGTGTAAATCATTGTTACAGTATATCGAGCGATTCTTGAACGAGTCGGAACATGGAGTCGTCCTGTTCAGTTGGGGCTCGCTGATCAAAACCGCCTCTATTCCGAAGTACAAAGAAGACATTATCGTGAACGCCCTCTCAAAGTTGAAGCAGAGGGTCATCTGGAAGTATGAGAACAGTGATGAAGAGGGCACACTGACTGGCAATATTCTGAAAGTGAAGTGGATTCCTCAGTATGAGTTGCTTCGTGAGTATTTCTCCTTAAACTTATACGTCCTAGAAAATTCAAATATGCTTAAAGAGTTTGGGCCATGGATTCATCATTCGCGAGGCTAAATATGGCTATTTACAGTGGGTGGGTATGCTTACTTTCTAACGTGACGATTTTATCGTGGATGTCCACGTCCATAAAATGTATGGAAATACGAGTACGTGCACGTTAACGTTATCGTGGACGGATTTTATTTAAAAAGTCTTCTTATAAATATTTCCATAATTCCATAGCTACTTATATTTTACTTTCCTGTGTTATCGTGATGCCGTGATGTGGACGTGGACGTCCACGATAATTTCGTGACGTTAGAAATGATAAAAGCACACATTTAGCTACTGAGCTACTGTCGCGGGTTGGACTCCTGCAGGGCTCATTAGTACTAGACATGGGCGTTTTTGGATTTTTACGCAATATCCGAATCCAGATTTAGAAATCGCTTTCAAAATCCATTTTTAGTACCTAATCGGTTTCTGGAGAGGCCCCGGCGCCGGCGCCTCCGGCTCGCAGGTCTCGTTCGGATTATCGATACGATTCGATTTCTGACTGAAATCGGATTTTAGATTCGTTTTGATGTATCTGACGCAAATCTAATTAATACTTCTATGTAGTTTTCAAGAAGAAGCTCAGCTTTTGAGTGTTCATGCAGAGTTGTGCATGTTAGATTTTATTTAGTCTGACTGTTGACACAGAGTAACATATAGGACAGTTGAACCAATCACGTGCATTACATTATCGTGCTGTGTAATTTATACGTATCGTCTTCCATTATTGTATCTATATACAGACATACAGTAACCTACTTTACTTCCTACTATATACTATTATACTAACATTGGAATGTACTGTCACGCACTCGTTAATAAGGAAATGTAAAGGAAACAGTCAATTTGAAACAAGAATGTTAGTGTAACAATAGATAAATAGATGGATTTAAATATTTTTACATACGGGCTTCGGGGTGTCAGGGACATCAACGCGGAAACTGTTACCATGGATTCAGTAAGTACATGATTCTGAACGCGCCGAAAAAAATCTGCTGTTTCATAGAAAAGTGAAAATACCTACGCGGTCAAAATGTATGGAACAGCAGATTTTTTTTTAACCGACGAAAAATTTCAACGCAGGGGTGTTCAGAATCACGTACTGTATCCATGGTAACAGTTTTTGAGTCAATTTCCCTGCCACCCTGTATACAACGTGTTCCTTTTGATATCCCATAACTCTAGAGTCTAGGGTATTAACGAGACCAAAACAATATAATCAACTGGCATGTTTTTTTTTCCGTTTTCGTGTTCATTTTTCATTCTAAATTTTTTTTTTTTTTTTTGAGGATGGGAAATTAAATTAATTAAGCACCCTACGTTTATATTTACCACTAGCTTCCGCCAGCGGCTTCGCCCGCGAGATATCTCTATAAATTATAGCTTATGTTACTCAGTGATAATACAGCATTCTACTGTAGAAATATTTTTTTAACACGTTGCGGGACGCACTGCATTAGCAGTAGATTTTTTTAAGTTGAAAAATGACAGTACGGGCACTGCCGTACAATTTTAAACTCTTCTGAAGTGAGGTACGGCCATTACAGCGAAATTTTGTATAGAGGAACAAAGAAAACCGTTTTTACTGTCATATCACATGAATCTCTCATAAGTATAGGTAGTATTCACTATATTACTATACTCTTTGGTAGTATTGCTCTAGGGCAGTACGGATATAGTAGTGGTCGTAACTTGTATCGGTTCAGTAGTTATTGAATTTATTCATTACAAACAAACATACAAAAAATTGCTCCCTCCCTTCGTCCGCCAGTGTAATGCACATTCTAGCTAGAACAAAATAATGGCATCTATATCGTCGCTTTAGAGTGAAAAGCTCGGGAATGCAAATTTGACTTTTGAATTATTACATTTTTGGAAAAAAAAACCTCGCAACGTACGCCCTAGTTTTGTGGCGGCATCTATATCGCCACATGCGAAGTACGCACCATACTGACGTCACGAAATTTTTTCGCATATAAGAGGTTTTGACTCTAAGACGACGATATGGGATCAGTTTGTAACCCCTTGATGTGATATAGGTATACATAAGTACTTGTAGCTGTACAGTATGTATACTAGATAGAATGTTGTGATCTATCTTAATAACAACAATAATTCGAAGAAGGAAGCAATCAAGATAGTACATTGTTTGTACTTAGAATTAAATTAGAATCATGCTTATTATCACGCTTGACTGTGGTCAGATGTGATTATAAGTTTATCTGATCACAATAGCATTATTAAATCCAAGAATTAAGATAACGCACATGCAGAGGATAGGGAAAATGTAGCTACATGCGGAATCACGATAAAAAACCTTTGAATAAATTGATCTTAAATTTATTTTATAAATGGCATCTCGCTGGTCAATCTAGGAGGTTGTCGGCTGCTTAACCGGACTTTCCTGTGGGTGCATCAAAAACTGAAGGCCTCCAGCCAGAGCATAAAACTAAAAAAAAAAAGTTATAAAAACTAAAACCCAACTACGACAAAAAAGTCACATAAAATCTATTCAATTTATGGGGCATAAATCGAATAGATTATGTGTTACTCCGGATTTTTATTAGTCTGTCTGTGATGTCTTGTTTATACCTTTATAGTTTACTTTTTTTCAAAACTTTTATTTTTATTTAAATTATTTTAGGGTTCATATCACCTGTGACCGCTTTGCATACACTTAACGAAATCGCGGAAAGGGTGGATTTATTTACCTGTTCTCTGAATGAGTTCACAAAAATTACTTTTCATGGCAAAAATGCCGATTACTACATTACTACCACAGACCCACAGTACTCTGTAGTATAGGGGAATGTGCTAGTTGTGTTGGGAATAACAAATAAATAAATATTTGAAATGTGCTCGCCTTTTCATTGTCACGCAAAAAGGCCGTTTTTTTTTTTTAGTTCCTGACTTTATGTCCTCTAGGTATAGGGCGCCATTTTGATTTATTTATCTGACAACACAGCCTACAAGCAGCGGACGATCAAGACGTTTCCAACAATACCTTATTTGTCAAATTATGATCAGTAGTTTAGAAGTTATGAGGTAACAGATGAACATACATACATACTTACATACATACCTACTTAACGGTTAAAATTATAAACTTTATTTTTGCTTCGCCATAGTCGGGTAAAAACTAAGCGACTACTCGCTAAGGGCACCCCCTGTGGGCTACATGAACCTTGGCTTAGGGCATCGCTGGGGTCGTTCAGCAAGGGACAGGCTGGATCAGATTTAGAATAAATTCATCGCACACGCACCTCTACCGTCATTCTCATTACAACATTACATTATAAGTAACATCAGTCATATTGAGAAGGGGGCATAGATAATAGCAGGGGGCATTAATACACTTAAAGAAGGGGGTTCTGTTTTATTTTGCTGTCGTATTTTTGCATAAGATAAATTACATAATCAGCCTATAATGTTCCCACTGCTGGGACACAGGCCTCCTCTCTGTGAGTGGGAGTGGGCCACCACGCGGGCCCAGTGCGGGTTGGTTTCTTCCGATCTGCATAACATTAGTACCTACTTAATAACAAACTATTTTTTTTCACAGAACACCAAAAGGTGATCGGCTTTATCGGCCACGGAGGTCTCCTCGGCATGACAGAGGCGATTTCAGCTGGTAAACCGATGCTCATCGTGCCGTTCTATGGAGACCAACCCCTGAACGGTGCAGCAGCCACGGCTATTGGTCTTGGGAAGGCCATATCTTATGCAGAGCTGACGGAGACGACTTTGCTGGAAGGATTACAGAGCGTGCTGAGTGCTGAGTGAGTACCAATTTATAATAATACCAGGCTATTACTGTCCTACTGCAGGGCAAAAGCCTCTTCTCATAAAGAGAAGGAACGAGCATTGATCACCACGCTTGTTTATTTATTTAGTACCTGGGCGACCGAGCTCTGCTCTAGTGAAAATAGAGAATGCTCATTTAATAGTACAGGATAGTTCATACTAATTCCATGCTGCCATGATAATAGGTAAGTACTTACTAATTCCATGCTGCCATGATAGTAGGTACTTACTAATTCCATGCTGCCATGTCTGTCAATTATTGTCAAATGTGAAATATCAATTAAGGTAGCCATCTTGTTCTAAACTGCGACCGAGCTCTGCTCGGGTGAAAATACGGAGCAATCGAATTTTCCCAGATAAGAGACCTAGCTAGATCGGTTTTTCGCCCCCATAAACCCGTCTATTGCAACTTTCATCGAAATTGAAATCCTTAGAGCCGTTTTCGAAAACTTGATTACAAATATATAAGTATATATAGGGTGGCAGGGACATCGACGCGAAGCCGGTTACCATGGATTCAGTACATGATTCTGAGCCCCCCTACGTTGAAATTTTTCGTCGGTTATTTTACAAAAAAACAGCTGCTCCATACATTTTGACCGCGTAGGTATTGCACTTTGCTATGAAACAGCTGATTTTTTTTTAAATAACCGACGAAAACTTTCGACGCAGGGGCGTTCAGAATCATGTACTGACCCCATGGTAACCGGCTTCGCGTCGATGTCCCTGACACCCTGTATATAAATCAACATTTGTATATAGGTATATATAATACCTATACACAAATATTGCTCGTTTAAAAGTAAGTAGGTAGTAGTAAGATAAAATAAAATTCGAAGACATCTTCCAACCCGCACTGGGCTCGCGTGGTAGATTACAGCTCACCAGCGGGTCGAGGTGGTGGTAACCTCTAAAGCAGTAAGTATTATTTTATTATTACGTTAGTGAGGGAAAGAAATGAAGCTGTACAGGACATAGCTCCACCTCTTTCTCCCACTGAAGTAAGATTAAAATAATACTGCTTTAGAGGTAGTGGTAGGCCCCCAAGGCCGGTGTCCCTGGAACATTATAGGCGTATTATGCTTATGAAGTAGGATCTACATGATAGATTAATTCCATAAACAGTATAAAATAAATAAACCATTTTCATCGTAATAGGTACCTACCTATACCTAACCTACATTATCATCGTGATCGCCTAATCAAACACGTAATGACCATCTTGTTTCCGACAAGGCTTAATGCATGACAAATATTCCTATTTAAATAAAATATGAATGTTAACACTATTACATTATGTACAACGTGTAGTTCGCATTTATAAGTAAATTATTAAGGGTTGTCCGGCAGCGTAAATACAAAGGCGGATACAACACAGACAGTAGCTGTTCTGTAACGCAGCAGCGTCCGTATGAATAAAGTATAACAAACACGATAACACCACAGACATTTGAAAACTGTTTGCAATGTGATTGGCTCCGAAAAACAAACGACTGCAATTAATACCTACGGCTTATAAGTACTAGCTCCTACACTGCGGTCGCAAGCAAGGTATCGAACTTGCTTGCGATGTAAGGCTCTTTGCGCTAATACTAAATAGCCTGCCTAGCTGCGAGCAACTTAGAAGTAGCGCTCGCCGGCCGCTGCCACGTCACCGCTCGCTTCGCTCGCTCGTCTCGCGCGCGGTTGGTCACAATTCTAAACTTCTAACCTAACCTAACATATTTCACCCAGTCCACAATTTTTCGTCATTAATAATCTAACACATGATAAACAGCGTCCAACGTAAACTGTATTTAAAGGGTGTGGAGGTTACATATGTTCCAGAATACATCTACCTCGGCGAAATAGTCTCATTCCAGGGGAGACAAGAAAAAGAATTTGCTAGACGCACCGAAAACGCGTGGAAGAGCTATTGGTTGATGAAAAACCTCATGAAAGAAGACCTACCAATTTGCCATAAACGTAAATTAATGGACATGTGCATACTCCCTATCCTCACATACGGCACTCAAGCCTGTACCCTAATTACGTAATACACGATCAATCAGAATCTGAATCGTTTTGAAACAGATTGCTAATCTAAATGCTAAATCTGCTCAACAACGTAAATAACACAATGAATGTTGTTGACCTGTCAAATTGAAACAGATTAGTCGGAATTGTCAACGAAAATGTGTTGCGTGACCGTGTTAGAAACACAGTGCTGCGCTCCAAAACACAAATCGCCGACGACACCCAAAAAGCAAGCTTAAGTGGGACTGGGCCGGACACCTCTGCCGCATGTCGTATAAGTCATGGGCCAAATCTACCACGATGTGGGTCCCAAAAAACGTCAATCGACATCTAGGCAGACCAAAGAGAAGATGGCGAGACGAGCTTGACGCCTACAGACAGGATTGGTCCACACAAGCTTAAGACAGAGAGGAGTGGAAAGAAGAAAGGGAGGTAGGCCTTGCAGTGGGACAACACAGGCTAAAATAAATAAATAATGCAAGATTTGTACAAGCGTGCAGAATTATTCGATTATTCGCTAATTGTGTGAACCCTAACAACGTAAAGGAGAAAATTGATCACATCGTTTAAGTCTGCAATATGTCAGATCAGTATGGAAATGCACCTCATTTCCATTTGCTAGGTGTTTTATATAGGTATTATCTATAGGAAACTAAATACTTAGGTATATTGCGTCAGATTCATGCACGCCACTCTAATATCCACAGGTTGGTGATTTAGTCAACATCCCAGTGTGTCTGGCTACCATTAAAAATATGTTTTTTTATTTTACAAATCGTATGTGATTTTCATAGCGAAAGTTATTTAGTATGATGACGGGTAGAATCACCCCCTTGACGGGTGCAGGTGACTCAACCGCCACCCTGTATATGAGCTTTGTTGCTATGAGATACGGCGTAGCAACCACTAGGAAAATATGTTCCTGCATCGCTTCTTTGAAATCACCATGTAGATAGACCATGAAAAAAATTTGGCCTTATTTCCAAAATATTCTTCAAAAACTTTTCCTATTACATACTTACCTCTATACAACCGAATAGACAACCGACCAGCAGCAATTCCGAACACACGATCAATCACAATCTGAATCATTATGAAGGATATTGCTAATCCATTGCTTCTCATGTGCATTTTTATTGACTTGAATGTGCCCTGGCGGCTGTGAGTATGTCATGCTCACTCAAATGTCTCGCTGATGGTGGCGCGTGTGTTGGATCATTTAGCTCCCTTCAAAATGGTTGAGCTGAATGGTGCTGATCCATACGTCATGTTCGTGAACGGGCGCCGTCAGTTGGGACTGGTCAACTCTTAGCGGCCATGGCTGATTTTTTATTTTTGAATTGTTCTTTGTTTTTATCTTTGTATTACGGACGCTTCTAACGTGCACGTCTTTCTACATTGTTCTCACATGTATAATTTCAACATGAATGATGTAACCAATATTTTGTAACAATTTATTTTATTTAAAAGAGTGTCCGTGGAGTTTCTTGCCCGTTCTTCTCCATAGGTACCTACTACGCTTTGGAATGGGCAACTAGCTTCATATTTTTGACTGACCGATTCCTTGACAATTTAAAAGTGCCTGTAATGGTTTAATTGAAATAAATGATTTGAGTTTGAGTTTGAGTTCGAAAAAATTGTCTGCTCAACAACGTAAATAACGCAATGAATGTTGTTGAACTCAAAATGGGGTGCTGCACTTTAATTGCGTAACACGCGATCAATCACAATCTGTTTCATTTTGATAGTTCAACAACATTGCTTCGCCTGAAACACAGGTGACCTAGTTCAGGCACATAAGTACCTATCACTATTGAATTTTTCGTAGATTTAAGCAAAGGACGTGTGAATGTTCAAAAATGGTTTTTTATTATTCAATAATGCTAACCAGGATAAATTAAATATATTTGGATAGACATCCCAAAAACTGGTGGTTCTAACTATATCGTACATTTTTAAAGACCTCCAATTTTGAGAAAAATCGGTTTTTATTTTAGTGAAAATTTACACGTAAAACGAACCTTTATAAATACCTAACTAGGATACCGTAGTAAACACACCTAAAAAAAAAATTCAACTAGTCAAAATTGACACATGGTACTATCATCACTGTCAATTGATTGACAGTAATGACAGTACCATGTGTCAATTTATGACATATTTGCGATAGTTGCCTTCAAAAAAAAAAAAATGTACCTACCTACTTTAAACAGTTTATATTTTTTCTCTTACCTAAATGGAGGGGTCTAAAAATATTATTTCGGTGATTCCTAGTTTCCTATTTTTGTCGCTTTTATTTAGGTGTATTTTGATGCTGGTTAGATTTTTCTCGGAATAAAAAACAAACGTCCCTACAAAAAGCAGATATCTTTGTATTTAGTGTTTTACCTTTTTACCTGAACCAACTTTTTTTATTTTATTATTCATTGCGTTATTTACGTTGTTGAGCAGATAAGTTTTCCGAACATAAGAAGCAATGGATTAGCAGGGCAAACCATAGAAACCGATACGAATGGCGCACTTGGTCGCATGACCAAATAGCCGACAAAATACGCGATTCGTATCGGTTAATTCTTTTATATAAAGCCAGGCAGAAACAAAAGAAGTTATTGCTTTGTATTTATAAATGAAGTGTTGCAGTCACGTTCTAGCGGTTTAAGATTTGTAAGGGAGATGTGATTCTAGCTAATCTGATTTCAATGTATGATATTATCTTATTTGCGGTAGATAGGTATTATACCTACTTACGTAAAGTATCGTGGTAGGTAAAATATCATCGAATCCGAAAATAATAATCCGTTCATATACCTACCTAAATAACGAAGTCTTTTAAAAACTGGTAGAAATTACAATAATATAATTATAACGCGATCTTATTTCAAACCGCTCCCGCCACAATCCGCTCGTCCAACCGCTCGTCCAATAAGGGTGCAGCTTCTAGAATGTGCTAGAAGCCATATAAAAAAACCACAGAACAGAAAAACAGACGACGCGCACCTTTTATTGACGACATGAGTCTGTCAGCCGTCAGCTGTAAAGCGCACCAACGCGCAACGTATAATTTACAAAACCTTTTTCTTCGCCCCGAAACCCTAATGTATTAATATATTATATTGTGATTTCATTATATTGTGATATATGTATTTTAAAATATAATTATAAATAAAAAATATTACAATTTTAAACTTACAAATTAAATTATAAAGTTCGATTCCGTGTTAATTGTTATTTTATTCTGATTTATTTAAAAACGAGGGTTAAAATATCTCTGTCAATAACCACTTTTTATTTAGATTCTTCTAGTAATCCCCCCTTTTTTTACTATTTGAGGAATATTATTATCTAAGTACTTACTTACCTTTTTTAAGAATTTTTTAGTAAAGAAGCTATTTAGAAGCGTGAACAATATATTTTCCCAGTAACGTATTTACAAATTATCGTGGTCGTTTAGAAGTCATGCCAAAAATACTTTGTCGGAAATGGCACTTCGCCAAAATTGTATAATAAATGTCAGTGCTCCCTAAAATAACCCTTTAGGTACGGTACTAGGTCATCCAAGGTATTATAATAATAGTGGTGTCGAAATATGTCATGAACATAATCAAAACCAAATTAGATTACATTCGGCATAATTATCTTTAACTACACTCGAGAGCAATGAATCCGGGTCACTTAAAGAATCCTAAAAATCTCGGAAACTAAAAATGCTAGGTTAATGCAATAAATTGTATTTAATAGACAATGTAATACTCCTTAAATGAAGGTATTAAAACTTCTTAGTTATTGTAAAGTTATATCATAAAAAAATCAAATTTGAAAAAGGGCCACTTTCGAAGATGGAACTACGAAATTACAGCATTTGGTTTTGCTTTTGTTTGTAATCTGTCATTTATGTGGGTACATAAACCATGTTGATAGTGCTCTATATTCATTATTCAAGCTGAAATTATGTCGCTTACGCCTGAAGAATGCACCAGAATACTTACAATGCTGGAAACCGGCCGGAGTCAGCGCGATACAGCCAGGACTGTCGGTGTGTCGCTGTCAACAGTACAAAGAGTTCTCCGACGTTACGAAGAAACTGGTTCTAACCTACGCAGACCAGGAACGGGCAGAACCAGGTGTACCACAGCACGAGAAGACCGATACTTGGTGAACACCATGCTTCGAAATCGCTTTCTCACAGGAACTGAACTCACAAATCAGTTTCGACGCCTCGGAGGAAGTAACCCAAGTGCATGGACAGTAAGACGTCGGCTTGCTGAATCTAACTTAAAACCCCTTAGACCTGCAAACGGCCCTAAACTGGAGCGTGGGCATCGTATTTCAAGACTAAGATATGCCCAGAGCCACGTAAATTGGAGTATTGAAGATTGGTCAAAAGTTATGTTCTCCGACGAATCAAAATTTATGCTCTACAAGCACGATAGAAGACACAGAGTGTATCGAAGACCAGGGGAAAGATTCAAGCTAGCATGCATCGAAGAAAAAGTAGCCTACGGTGGTGGGTCTGTACTTGTGTGGGCCGGAATTTCTTCTGAAAGTCGCACAGAGCTGGTGATCATAGAAAACGGCTCTTTAACTAGCGTAAGATATGTGGAAGAAATCCTCAATGATCACGTTGGTCCATTTATGGTCAATTTAGGTGAGGATGCTATATTTATGCATGACAATGCCCGACCTCATACAGGTACAGATTGTGAATGACTACCTTCAAGAGATGAACATTACTCGTATGGAGTGGCCAGCGCGCAGCCCGGATATCAACCCGATCGAGCATGCTTGGGACGAGCTAGGCAGATGCGTAAAACAACGAAACCCTCCCCCAATCACGCTTCGTGAGCTCAAAATTGCTCTCACTGAGGAATGGGAGAATATTCCCCAAAATCGTATAAGGAACTTGGTGTACAGCATGCCAAACCGCGTAAACGCAGTAATGGAAGCACGAGGAGGCAATACGAAGTATTAAAATTCAAGAAAATCGTAATAAAGTTCAAAAATTTCATGTTTCCTATTTTTGTTTTAAGGAGAGATCAGCAGTTTTTTTCTTTATGTAATTTTGTGTTAATAAAATGTATGGTGACTCATATTTTTTTTACTTTCATTTAAGGAGTATTACATTGTCTATTAAATACAATTTATTGCATTAACCTATCATTTTTAGTTTCCGAGATTTTTAACATTCTTTAAGTGACCCGGATTCATTGCTCTCGAGTGTATATACCTACCAAATAGGTAACCAGGCGGGTTTAGGCGTCGATAACCGACTTTTAATGATTATATACTGAAGATCTAAACGTCTAAACGGGTAGTGTTAATAATATATTACATAGTGAAATTAATTTGTAAAGTTTTGTCTATTAAGCTGGGAACAAATTATCGAACGCGTCCGTAAGTCGCGGCTGACAGTCGCTACCAACAAACGTCCGAACGCTCAAGGGCACGTCCGCGACTCACGACTCACGACCGATAGTTTGCACAGTGTAATGCTAAATGTACTTAAGATACAAAGCCGTGACTCTCAGCCGCGGCTTACGGACGCGTCCGATAATTTGTTCCCAGCTTAAAAGCTCGTACAGACCAGCGCGACGGGACGCCGCGCCGCGACATGAACAATACAATTTCTAAGAAAACTTGACGGTATAACTATCCGGTGTCGCGTCGCGCTGGTCTGCACGAAGCTTAACGCGGATAAAAAACTGAGAATCACGCAAAATCTATCAAGTGATTTTTTTTAAACGTTCAGTACCTATTTTAAAGATTAAAGATTAGATATTTTTAAAGATTACCTGCTCAATAGAAATGCAAGTCTCAGCAAAAGGTTTTACTCTTAAAAGAATAACCCTTTCTTCATGCGTAGGTACCTAACCGTAAGCACTGAAAACAAAACTAAGGCTATTCTGTCTAAGCTAGGGCTAGGCTCTAATTATGTTGCAGACTGAAAATCGATAGTTTGTAACAGGTCACTGCGTTATTTGTAGACTGACTGGCAACCTGTAAGCCCAGGTACGCACGGGCGAATTTTTCCCACAGCGAAGAGTAATTTTTCAACGCGCTGGGACGAGAGTACGTCCCGGCAGCGCGTTGAAAAATCACTCTGTTGGATTTTCAACTCTCGACGCCAAGCAGAGCGTTTAAAATCCAGTGCACGAAAAATAATCGCCGCGAGAAAAATCGCCTGTGCGCACCTGTACCCTAATTACGTAATACACGATCAATCAGAATCTGAATCGTTTTGAAACAGATTGCTAATCCATTGCTTCGTACGTTTGAAAAAAAAATCTGCTCAACAACGTAAATAACACAATGAATGTTGTTGACCTGTCAAATTGAAACAGATTAGTCGGAATTGTCAACGAAAATGTGTTTGCGTAATTAGATAGCTGGGCTAATAAGTAAAAAAATCTAGCCCAACCTAGATCGGTCCAAGGCCTTTGTCCTCGCTCTTGACCGGCTGCATAGTTCATACATAAACTCGCGCCTCACATAAGTAGGTAGGTATGATGAAAAATATGAAGTTTTTACTACAGAATGAAAAATATAATGTATGTAGCCATTCACGCGCTTATAGCGAGGTCGTTTACATACGACAGTTTCTACCTATTTTCCAGCCTTGTCGATCACCGTTATAATAATACGAGTTATTAACATAATGTAAATAAATAAATATTATTAATAAGTAGGTACTCTATTAATGTTAAAAAAATCCTTACTAAGTATTTAAACAACAATATTTCCTAAAATGTATGTTTTAAAAATAATATTTGATGGATAATATAACTGGGTCGAAAAGTACTGTTTTTAAGCCAAGTAGCGCACGGATGGCGATAATAAAATTTAAGATTTATACTAAAGTAAAGATAATAAAATAAAAGGATTTAGGTAAAAAGATGAAACCAATATTGACCACAATTATCTAATAAATTAGTTAATCGGTTTGTCGTGCCATCGTTAATTAACTGGCACATTAGCTCATTGCAATGGCACAACTCATCAAGCAAATCTGTCATCTTCTTCGACATGAGCAAAGCTTTCGACTTTGTTAACCACGATTTACTCATACAAAAATGCAATAACTACGGAATTAGAGGAATAGTTATTGATTGGATTAGTAGCTATTTAATTAACCGCCAACAAAAAGTAGAAATAAGCACATTAAACGAAAATAACGAGTCCACGTCATATAGTTCTGAATATAGTCAAACTAAATCTGGAGTACCCCAAGGAAGCATACTTGGCCCATTGCTTTTCCTCATTTACATCAACGATTTACCTACAGCTTTACAACAACAATGCATACTTTTTGCTGATGACATATCGGTAATTGTAACTAATGATAGTAAATCAGAAACTAGTCATGAAAAAAACCTTAATGAAACAGTAAACGAAGTTTTAAAATGGCTCGAAAATAATTATCTCTGTGCAAATCTAAATAAAACTAAATACATAAATTTTCAAAACTACAATTCTAAACAAAAAACATTTAAAGTTAATTGTCAAGGACAACAAATTAACGAAGTTGGTGAATACAAATTTCTTGGACTTATCCTAGACCAGCATTGTAACTGGAAATTACACATAGAGCACGTCTGCAAGAAACTAAACCAATTTATATTTGCTCTTAAACGTTTAAGACGTACTGCGAGTGAAGCTGTTGCACTTACTGCTTACCACGGGTATGTTTCCTCGTTACTCAGGTATGGGCTCCTACTCTGGGGGAACTCTACGAATATAAATAATGCCTTCCTAGTACAGAAAAAATGCCTCAGAGCAATCTATAATATCAGTCCTTTAACATCATGCAGACCTCTCTATAAAAAATTTAAACTTTTAACCCTAACAGGCCTTCTCATAATGCAAGCTGGTGTATTTGTAAAAGAACACTCAAAATTTTTTATAACGTGTGACTTGCATTCAAAATATACCCGTCGAGACCCAACACGGCTAAGAATTCCTTCACATCAAAGCACATTATGTCATAGAAATAGCTTTATCACAGCAATTAAAATCTTCAATAATATTCCAAAAGAAATAAGGGAACTCCCTCTAAAACATTTTAAATCCAAACTACACACATGGCTTATTGGAAATTGTTTTTATAGTGTAAAAGAATTTTTTGATAAAAAAGTAACAGATAAATATGAGATAAGGTAATGAGTTTTAATTAAATTACTTTATGTACCCTTATTATTGTTAAGTGTTCAAATAGATGTGTAATGTGTAAAAAAAAATAAAAAAATTTAACTGGTTTAAATATTTGTATGCCAGTCCATGGCGAAACATGTAAGATCATTGCTATATTATAAGACCTTAATGTACCATGTTTTAAAGCAAATAAATATATTCTATTCTATTCTATTCTAAATTAGGTACTTAGTTCTTTAAAATTATCCGATTAAATTATAATAAAATATGATTAACATGTTTCTTGATAATAAAAAATATACCAAGTACTGTTCTGAACTGATGGATGGACTACATTACTACAGAACTTTTAAATAGTTTTTCTTATGTTTTCATTAATTTCACTATCCATAGCATAGGCAGAGGCCCCGGCACACAGGCAACGGAAGGAACACGGGTGGGTTTTAGTCAGTAAAAGTCTGATACGCCCTCCCGCTCCGCCCAGAGCGGGAGAAGTTATTTGATAATTTCCCACCATCAAAAAAAGGCAGTGGCACGGTCCCAAATATTAACCCACCATTTTCTTCTTCCAGGATGCGAGTGAGTGCGCGACGGGCGTCCAAAATCTGGCAAGACAGGCTAGCAGATCCCTTGGACACAGCAGTATACTGGGTCGAAAGGGTCATTCGATGGGGCGACCAGGACCCCCTGCACTCCACTGCCAGGGACCTGACCTTCATAGAACATAACTTACTAGATGTAGCAGCTGTGATCTTACTTGCTATCATAATTTTAATTTTAGTTCTAAGGATAGTTTTATACCAAATTCTGCGGCTACTGAGCGCTAGTATGAGTAAAAAGGAGAAGTTGCATTAGGAAATGTATTAGTCCTATTTGACTCGGCCTCAAATACAATAAGTCTAAATATGACCCAGCCTCGGTTTCAGGAATTGTACTGTTTACTTAGATTCGGCTCAGAATAGTTGTTACGCTAATGCTCAATTTCTGTGTCCCAAATCGGTTTCCGTTTATAGTTAACTTTATTTATTTCCACTGACTTTGAATTTGGAACTATTGTTACCGATTTTGGACACAGGAACGGCATTTATGTTGGTACTAATGATGACACAAATTAATATCGTAAGATTATAAAATTTACATTTTAATGCTGTCGCTGTAACTGTGGTGCGATATCTGGTAAAATTATAATAAGTAAGCTATTTAATAATGGCGAAATGGAGACGGGCTGACTTGTGATGACATTTTCTGTATCCTTCATTAGTCTTGTGTGAAAGGCCATCGAACCCAAGATTTTATTACCCATCGCAAACGTGCTAATGAGGAAATCAGCGTTAGACAGAATGTAGACATTGGTCCTTGGCATCTTGGTATTAGCACATTGTTTTAAGTGAAAACTCCTTTAGGCGCGTTGAGCGATTTTTGGTAGGGGGTAAAGTTATGGATTCGCGTCACTGACATGCTCGCGTCGTAGTGCTGTACTCTAAAATATAGATGATATTTTTAAGTCTTTCCGATGACACAATGGACCGACTCTAGGAAGGAACATTAGGACACTCCTGACTACCCTCATGTTCCATCAAAGAAGTTAATATCAACCAGTTTCAAAACAAAATCCCGTGATCACGATGACCACATCAGTCTGTTACCGCCCGGTACTATAGCCGCCGAGCGCTGCAAGCAAGAGTATTCCTTACGGTGGTTAGATATGAACTTCTTCGATGGTACCTACTTATCTCAGAATGGGTACATTTTCATATAGGTAGATACTTAGGTATTAAAATTGTTCATGATTCGTCCCAAAAGGTGAATTTAATTAATAATCAAAACAAAAGAGTACCTACCTACCTAGTTAAAAACTCGTGTGATAACAAGTGCCTAAAAAACCGTTTTCATTCCTATTTTCCAATATCTATCTTAAATTCTGCTTAATATGTTCCCTAAGTTAACAAAGGGAAATTGTACCTATACAATTCAACTTATTGTATATTTGGAAAGAATTAGCTTTTTGATATGATTGCAAGAGCATGTTTCATCACTGGCTGAGTACGGTAGTAATGGAGTCAATAGACTAACTAAATTATTATTATCTCTAAGATTATCTTGAACTACTTAAACACCTACATACCTATAGAGGTAATATCGGTAAGTGTTGAAATCGGCCCTTAATAATTAAGTAAACATTATAATAGCGTAAAGATAAAAAGATTACCCAAAAACCGAGGTGGATTATACGTACCTACAGTGCATTCATTTTAACTTGACCCGTGACGCGATTGGCAGCACTGAATTTTGGAGTCATGTGATTGGTAGTACTGTTCTGACAGACGCCATTTCGAACTCTTAATTAGTATTGAAAATAAGACCGCAAAATTCAGTGCCAATCGCGTCACGCGGATCAACCACGCCACCACTGAAGTCCCTTTGACATGACGCTAGTGTCTATGCCATTGCATAAAAAAAATGTAGTTCCACAATTATCCGCAGGCCTTCTTTCGTGGCGCGCATATTTAAATATTTATGGAGTTCCAAATAGTTCGTGTGCTGTGACAATCGGCAGGGTTTAGTTTAGATTGTTATTATTTTAAGACTAATACCTATACTATTACTAACACTATTGAGTCACTGCTCCTGTCTTACACCACACAGTGACATTTATAGGATCCTAATTTTCGCAAATTTACACGACTGTTGGATATTCTATTATAAAACAGATGCATATTGTATAAAATTCTCTTGAGAAACTTGTAAATTAACTTACTTAATTTCTACGATTTGATTCGGTTCGTAAGAAACGTCCCCCGTGACAAAGTCACTGCGTATGATCGTTAACGCACACAAAAAGTACAAAGTTGTCTGTGCTATGCGTGTGTCTAAATAGAGAACTACAAAAATAAGTACCTAATTTTAGAAATCAAAAACCCGACTGCGGTTAAAGTGAACGTTAAAAAAGATTGAAACAAAATGACCTATTTCTGTCTCCAATCCCACTTTTAATACTATAAACAATCTCATGCATTCGGAGGCATCTTAAATTTTGTACAATAAGGACCTATTGCGTGGGAACATAGAGACGGATAATACATACATACCTATAAGTCAAACACATAACCCTCCTTTTTTGCCTTCGCCGCAGTCGGGTAAAAATGTAATGGAATTGACAGATTGGTTGCGACTTTGCAAGCAGCGCCATCTTGACTCAGAAAAGTAAATTTGTTTATTATTTTTAAGAAATCAATCAAACCTATGTAAAAATGTCACAAAGTTTAATCATTCAATCTCATGAAGTTATTTTACTTACCAAAAAACTATAGAAACATTTAAGTAAGATGTAATTGAGAACTAAGTATGTATTTATGGATAAGATATTAATAAAAACAATAATTTACGTGTTCAATTTTTTATTTAATTTTTAGTAAAAAAGTCAATAACATTTATAATAACGTACCTACGCATTCTATACAACATAGACACTGAGATTTAAATGCATTATTTATGTCGATTGCCTGCGATAACTTGAGATTACAGATTGACTTACTTACTTATTAATAATGCATTCATAATACAGTCATTTAATTCATGACGCAGGCGTATTCATTAAAATGAGAAATCAACAAATTAAAACAGTCTGCAAGAGTTTTTGCCTACCCCTCACGAGTAAATGCCGATCTTTGAAGCTGATCAGAATAATGTTGTTGCATTTGCCGCGCGTCGGGCGCCCGGGCCTAGGCATAACAAGCAATCATTGTAATTTAAACCTTATATCAGAGAAGTCAAACAACCTACGCTCCTGACTTGCAACAGCTACAGTATCTTTGGCCATAATAAGTAAACTCTTCTTTTATAGTTCAAAAGCTAAGCAACTCAAGCAAAGGACACCCTGACATTACCACATTATAAATATGGACAGTACAGAAACTACGTAGTAAATGTTAGAAACGGCACAGACACAGACGCCATCATTGACGAGACCCCAAGGCGATCGTCGCGGTGCTGTCAGTGACGGGTGCCGTGTCGAGACGAGTGGTCGTCGCAATCTTTTAAAAAAACCGGCCAATTGCGTGTCGGACCACGTACAAAGAAGGGTTCCGTAGTTGGGATGAATTTATTCTAACCACTTCCTCGTCCCATTTAGCGACGTGGGTGGCCTCGGCGTCCTTGAACTTTTTTTTTATCGCGCGGCACGGTGTCGAGTAACATAAACAAATCTTGTAAACAAAAACTTTCTATGAAGTGATTGTATACTAATGACTGTTTCGGGAAGTGGACAGACCAGACTACACTACATAGCTTGTTTTGTAACTTTAAATGACTTTGTTTTTTTTAAATACGCCAACAAAAACAAAACTCGTATTATTTCAAAATCTAAAGCGATAACCCTATGTTTTTTTTAACCTTATATTTAGCCCAATTCAGTTTGCATCAAATGACATCATAATATTTACCATTGTTCCTACAAAGTTTTGAAATACAAATAATAATAACATGTCGCGAACTAATAATCGCGCACGCCATTGCGCTCACATTATAAAGCCGGTCATTCACGGATTTTCATTATTTATTTATCGTTTCAATGTTTATGATAGAAAGAAAAATATACTGTCACCGTCAAATCTTTAAAATGTAGATTTATTGTGCCGAATGTAAATCAGTGAGCAAAATAAATCATTACAATTAAAATAATTAAATGTACATTGACAATGTTTTCCGCGCATGGCACGCTTTATCACCGTCCCGCGCATGCGCGCGGCGTCCCGCGCAGCCGTCCGCGCTGTTGAATCATGGATATGGCGTAAACTTATATTTTCCCTACTTCGAAATCTTAACTAAATGATACAATAATGGTACCAAATTGTTCGTAAATAAACATGCTATACGGTTAAATTACAAGGAATTAAGTACAAACTAGCAATATATTAGTTTTTATCAAGTTTTTATCATGTTTTTATAAAATTACGTCAGCAATAAAAAAAAAAAAAATGTTTTCATCCAATTTATGACTCGGAATCCACATGTATTATAGATAAGTCGGTAGAACGTAAAATCACGAACAAAATGGTATATAATATTACGTATAAAACAAATAACAAATTTACGTACCAAGTTTTTATCAAAATGTCCGCTAACAGAGCGCGCACTATTCACGGCACAGATAAACAAGTGATTTCAACCACTGCTACAATATTTATTATGCCTCTAACAATATAACGCCATCTTACGAAAATGTCAGGAATTTATATGGCTTTCTGTCAGTACAAGAACGAAAGCTGTAGCTCGGTTGAAAAAATTCAAAAAAATAAAAACAGAGTGCGCTGTCATTCAATTTCGCGCGCGAATTTCAAAGCCACTCCCGTGGCATTGGACAATCGAGCGTTTTTGCGTACTGGCAGTTGACTGCCAAGGTCGCGTGAGCGGAACAAACTTAATATCGTAGTTGAAAAACCTGTTCTCCCATACATTCCGTATTCAAACTGCAAAGCTGGTCGATTTTTACTCGTTAACCTGTAAAGCCTACTTAGCTGTGATAGTTTTCCTTTTAACTTCGTTATATATACTACTGCTGTGATTTTTTTCATAAATCCAAGTACAACCATTTAGCTGGCGGGGAGGGGGGACACTATACTCTAACAAAAATTAATATTTCGCAAACGGATCCCTAAATTGAAAAATGGCTTTCGCACGCCCACAATATTTTTGAACGACCTTTCCAAGGACACCCCACAACATAGACGACAGAAAAAAAACCCCCACTTTACGTGTAGGGGAGGTACTACCCAAAAAAAAAGTTTTTATTTTACCACTTTGTCGGCGTGATAGAATATGTATACCCATGCCATATTCTCTGCCAAAAACTCTTAGCTAAACCGCGGACAGACAGACAGACGGACATGGCGAAACTAAGGGTTCCTTGTTTACTACGGAACCTTAAAAATAGAGCGTAGGTAATTATTTCAACAAATAGGCCTGGATTCCATACTGTCCATATTTATACTGTGGCATTACCCTGCAAAACGGGACAATCTTTGAATTAAAAGTACACACACAAATAAACCATTTTGTGAATTTGCGAAAATTTTGTAAACACCAATTAATTAGTCTTTTACAAAAGGACAAACTGAGGATAGATCTTTGACCAGACAACTATAGGTACTAAATAACGTGCCTGGGCACACACAAATTCAATATTAGTTGCCAGTTTACTCTGCAGAATTCAGAAGCAAGATATTACAAGCATTCAGAGTACACCATACAGCACTTCTGTACATTATAGTGTTGTCCACTATAATGTACACAATTCTCCTATTCAGCCGTCTCAATTTGAAGTTTCTTTATCTTTATGGGCAATATTTTCACCATCTGTTGGCATAAGGAGAATTCCTCTTGCATCATCGCCGCAGCATCCTCACAGTTCGTACAAATATCTACAACGGCTTGATAGGAGTCAAAACTCTTTTGAACATTCCACAATTGTGAAACTTTATCTACGGCAACCTTCTTCATGCTGTTCCTACCAATGAACGCGTGAGCGCTGATTACAGGTCTAATTAATTCGAAATTCAATTTCGTTGGCATTATACCATTTTTATCCTTGCAAGAGTTCAAGAATTGATCGTAATTTTCGATGCTCTTCTCACTAAGATTGTTGATTTTCTTCAATGCGTGTGGGGTTGGTTTTTCAGTTGTTTTGTTGAGTTTTTCAAGTTTAATATTAAGTATATCTGAGTAGACTTCACCTAGTTCAAACCACAGTTGCCTGCAATACTGGAGGTAGTAGGTAGGGTTGATTTCTTTTAGCAAGTCTTCGAGCATGTCAATTCGTCGCTTGTGCATTTTGGCGCGCCTTTCGTCGTCTTCCTCAAAGAAAGCAAGGTAGCTATAAGACTGAGAACTATCTTGTACAAGTTCTATGTAATCTGAGGCTAAGGTGTCAAGTTTATAGTACTCTTTGGCCTTGTTCAGCCAAGTCTGACAGTTCAAGAAGACTTCTCTTGCATCCTGGTAAGTGAGAAGGAATTTGTCTCCAATTTTGGTCTCATACTTTGAGACATCAATATCTGAGAACACTAGTTTGGTGATGTCACCTCCGCAGATGTTTTCATGGTCTTCTAATGTAAGATGTGACATGTCTGTAATAATAAGAAATGGTATCTGGTTAAGCATTGTATTTTTTTGAAAAGATGAACATTATTTTTGCTATTTAAGTAATTATTATTGTTAATGACAACAATTTATACAATAAAAATATGGAAGTGTATACGGGCCGCCGCCGGGCCCAGGGGTCAAATCTCCCCCAAAGGCTTCTTTTCCCGCGATTGTTAACAGAACAATTTTGACCTCGCCCACCATCCCTCCGGCGTAATCTCGGCAGTTTGGTAACAGTAGGGACTAAAGGGGTGTCCTGTCACAACAGGGAACATGGGAATCAATTGTCGTTAATCCGTAATGATTTACAGTAGTTTTCACTAATGGATGTAGGCAACATGTTGAATAACAATGCAATGCTTACGGCGCTTTAGCCGGGCAGAGGCAGCGCCACTATTGTGCCGCTAGCGGCATTTTATCCGATCTATACACTGCCTAAAATTATTACTACATTAAGCTGAAAGCGTCAGGGTAACCCACGAAATTCTAATATTCTTATGTTTTTTGCAATTTGCAGGTAAGTATCAGGTTGTATGTTGATCTATGATTTGTTGCAGCTTATACAATGATTATTTCATGAAATCTTGACATTTGAGGCCAATTCTAACTTTAAGAAGTTCTGACAAATAGGGCTTTACAGAATTATAATCACTAGGATTATACAGTCGGATTATAGTAACGGTCGCGAATAATACTTTAATCACCACACAACCTGACACTGAACTGCATATTGCAAAAAACTAAAGAAAATTTGAATTTTGCGGGCTATCTTAGCGCATCCCCCTTAAAGAAACCTGATTAGAGATTAGGTAAGGACTGTAGTAGAAGGCATCCTATGGTTAATTCTTACTGCCATGGATTGTGATAAGATAAGGAGTAAGCGTAATAAGGTTTCCAAGTCATTGTGGTGGCAAACCAGTTACAGTCCAGCCGTCCAGAGAATTTGGCAGTCCAGCCGTCGAGAGAATGCGTTCCTAACACCTGTCAATTGGACAATTTCTACTAACAAAGATCAAATTCGCTAAACAAATATTTGTTAGTATGAAACTGACAGGTGTCAAGAACGCATTCTCTTGACGGCCTAACGTTAGTATTTATAGAGTATATCTTACCTGTTATAGGTTCAGTTGACTCTTCAGAATCAGTCATTAGCCTTGCTTTAGATGAGGTCAGAAGCAAGATACAATACTTGGCCCAGCACCTTGCTACATCAGCTGACCTGTGCTTGAATGTCTCTATCTTGGCCAGGAACACTTCATCATTATTCTCAGCCGACCCCAACTTCTCTTCATATTGTTCAAGGATAGTTGATGCAGCTGCCAAATGATGCCTTGATTGGAAAAACCCATTATGCTCGGCAAAGAACTGTGATAATGTTGCAGAATTCAATGCCCAGTCTATAGGCTCGTAATCATTGTACTGTAACTGCCTCCGTAAAGTAACATGACAATAAATAGCTGATTTCAAATTCTCCTTCAATGAACCATACACTTGTGCCAAGTAGTAAAGAGTTAGTGTGTGTGCTTTTTCTAGTAACATGATATCTCCCATAGGACTCTCCCCTGTTGGACTTACTATTTGCTCTATAGGCAAAGGCAGCTGCATTGTACATTTAAAATTTTCATACAACTCTTTAGCATGCAGCAAATATGTTTTAGCCTTATCCGGCGCATCGCGATTAGACCACAATATGCCCAAGTTATTATAAACATTGATAAGAGTGATTATAGTCTCTGGTTTTGACGAATTGGGTGCTAGCAGTTCCATAGCTTCTGATAGAATATTTTCACTGGATGTTAGCTCTTCAGTTTCCATGTCAATGATACCTATGTTCAGTAAAACGGTGCCTAGCATTGCGTGGAGCTTTATTTCGTCCAAACCAGTAGAACTACTAAGCAATTTCTTCAAGCTGTCAGACATACTGACGAGTATTCCTTTAGCTTTGTATTTGGACGTGTAGGGTTCGTTTTCCGGGTCATTTTTGCTGTCTTCATCCAGCAGTTTACGGATCTTACCGTAATTTTCCTTAAAATCGTTGAGAATCTCCTTCTCCGACATGTCTGAGCTCACAGTCATAGTTTTGTTTTGGTGTTGGGAAAATGCGAAATTAATCAATTTAGCCTATCTATTAATGGCTTTTTTATTTCCAAAAATGAAAATCCGTTCGTATTTACTCACTTCGCTCTTAAGACACGTAAATAGATATCATGAAAATTCTGATCACTTATAAAGTTACATGCTCTGTGATCACTTATTTCATTTCTTAATTTTTTTATTGACGTTTCTTTTTCGTATGTTAACTCGGTCATTCAAAAAGAAAAATGAATGAAAGTGGTAAAGTGAAGTTTGATTTGAATGAAAACACCTTGCATGATTTCCGAACGAAACCATCCTGCCATCTGTCGGTGTACAAAATTAACTACAAATAAACTCAAACCCTGTGCTGTGAACTTGAGCTTGCTATCTGTAGGTTTATTAGTCATGCTCATAATAATTCTTGTAATACTAGTCCACTTGAATCAAAACAGGAAACCTTTTTCCTATTGACTGGAAAAACCACTGATTTATAACAAATGTAATAAGGCTAGCTAACTCAATGCACCTACTGTATTTATAAATACAGCTACACTGAGTCCACGCCCAATCTCAAAGATGAATACACAAAAGAGCCCACATTAGTAATAGATATTATGCATGCACCCAAATGTAATAAGGAAACTGCGCATCAGCTTTTTAGCAACTGAAAATGATAAAAAGCATGTTGAAATAAAATAACACATTTATTTGCACTGTTTATTCTTATCATCAAGTACCTCATAATTTCATACACTACCCACCAGCAGGCGGGTACACAATCATTCATTTCATTCAGCATAATTCCCTTATTCACAAACATGTAACATAATTTTACAGCTTTATTATTTACATTGTACTGTTCAAAATGTTAAAATACAAAAGAAGGTTCTAAGTCAGTCCGTTTTATAAAATAGTGTTATAAAAACATAAATTGGTATAGTTTTATGAATAAGGAAAGAATACCCTTATTGCTAATAACACCATAATTAAGTAGTTACAAACAGTGCTTGCTACGCATGGCCTTTGCCAATAATACATGTATTAGGAACCGGTTGGTGGTTCCGGATCCTCCATAGACAGGGCTCGTGGAGGTGTGGTGTGAGCAGTTAGCTGGGAAAACACCTCCTTTTCACCCAAAGCTAATGGGTCAGGCTGGGTAGCAGGAGATGGACCAAACTCCATCATCGGAGAAGGTGACACTTGTCTGACAACCCCACCCCCTGCTGCCTCCTGTTCTTCCAAAAATCTGTCCATGTAATCAGTATGACCTGGATGTACAGTATACTTTTTTTTCTCCAAACGTGCTTTATTAGCGAAAATATCATGCCGTTCTGTCTTCTTCCATATGTAATAAAACTGAACCAATTCTCCGACTGACCGTGTCCGCACTTTGTACAGTCTGATTAAATGGAAGTCTTTGCCGTGGGCTTTAAGACCATTTTCAAAGTTTCGACACTCTTCTTCTGACCAGAGGCTTGCTGCATGAGCTGGGGTTTGTGCAGAAATGCGTCGCCGCCTCAATGCTTCCTCTACATTGTGACCACACTGCTGAAGCAGGTAAAGGGCTTCTTCATCATCTCGTAGCTGCCTCCCCCGAGGCACAGCATCTACCCCTGTTCCTGAGTTCATTGCATCAATTTTCTTCATGTAGTCCTCTGTAACTTTTTCTTCTAGGGTACTCGGATTCCACAGTAATTTGTCCTCGTTTTCATATGGTAGTACATCATCATAGCTACATAAACCTTCAGGTATTGCAGCTTGGTAGTCGTTACCAACCATTATAGTCTTTTTCCAGTCATCCTCGTCTGGACTATAGTCATAATCATCTTCTTCTTCAGAAGGTGGTCTCGAGCCAGACCTAAGGCATCTTGTGGCTTCTGGACTAGCAGTCTCACTATATAATTGCTGTAATGCTGATTCTGGTTTCTCAATCTCCTCAGGCACCACCTCAGGGGCCTGCTCTGGTATGGGCTTGTCCATGCTTCTGTCGTATCCGTACAGTGCTAGTAGTTCCTCCAAGGGCATATCACCTTCTCGCTGAAGGCTGTTGAGTTCGGCTTTAGGATCTTGCTGCTCTCCCGCCGCCAAAGCTTCTTCTTCGTCTAGTGTTCTCTCGTCATCAAAATCATTTACCATCATTTCAACAGAGGGCTCGAATAGAGACTTGTCGTTCCCCACGTCCATACTCGCATCGTGTTCGCTTACATTGGACACCAGCGCGCAATCTGACATGACTACTACGGTACCACACTATGGATATTGTATCACCAAAACATGATAAGTATTTAGTGTTATTATAATAAATTTACGTAATTTAACATTAAAATAAATAGAAAACATTACAATTATGACATGTTAAGCGATTTTTTTGGAAATATACGAAGAACAAAACAAAAATATTTTGACACGACGGCCTAAGTTTTGTAAGCTGAGTTCTGTCAGTAGTGTCAGTGTCAACTTTTTTTTTTCGTATCCAAACGAAACCCCAGTCTTTGTGTAGTAAAACTAATCAAGAATTCCTGAATTTGGAATATGTATCTTATCGATCTTCAAAACATCTTACGTATTCAAAATATTTATGATATTTAAATATTTTCAATATGTAAGATGTTTTAAAAGAAAAGGTCGCTTAAAACATCTTACGTATTCTTCGAAGACTCAAGTTTTTGAAAGAACGTTGGGTTAAGATGTGTCAGAGAGGCGAGGTAAGGCGAAAAACACATTTTTTTCATACAGTAGGTACTCAAGTATTGTTTGTTTTTCTAATTCGAGAAATCTATTTTTTATGCTCTTCCTAGCATCCAAGCGTTTTTTCCCAATTACTAATTCCATGGTAGTATGTCAATAACTAGTCACGTCAGTACTGAACTGTGGTTCTGGCTGGTCCCTGCTAAATGTCAAACAAATGTCTGTCAAGTGATGAAGTGTGAAGCTCGGAACAATATGCTTTAGTTATTGTTCCGAGGTGTGAAGTGGTTAAAAGCCAAGTTGAAGTTCTTTCCAAATAATTGTTATTTGTAATTTCAAATTAAAATGATGTTTGATAGTTTTTCGATATTAAAATAGTAGATTGTGGTTTCTCCGTCTAATTCAATCACAATGTGGCGAATCCTATTCATATTGTTTGTGACAATCGTCAAAGTAACCCACAGTTTTTCGGACATAGGAAAATGGGATTTACCGCTGAATGGGGTGAGGATATTTTGCATTTCATACTATGAAAGCTTACGATTGAAATACCTTATGGTATGACCTCCATCCTTGTAATTATACGAACATAGTTTTGCTACGGTACTGATGTTGATATGCGACAAATTAAACCATAAGTATGGATATTTTTTCTGACTCATTGTTTATCCTTATTTACTGAAATGTTTATTGCCGTCCCTTTATTGCTAGATAGCTAGTTTAAAGAAGCAGACATGTATGTTTAAGTAGTAATAATTATTTACCTACATTGAAATCTAATCAAAGATATAATAAATTATACTTATAGGAAAAGTTACAGGAAAATGGATATGTAACTTAAAAAAACTTCCTGTATACGTTATTAATAAACTTGCTTTATAAAATAAAATGATGTAACTATGACCCAAACAGATTCTTATCTGGAATTAAATTACTTACATAATTATTTTATCAATAAGTTATGGCATTTTTAAGCATTATTAAGCATTGTTTTATACATAACCCAGCTGTAACTGGGTTGTGGAGGTCAGATAGGCAGTTGCTCCATGTAAAATACTGATATGTAGCTGCAACCGGTTAGACAGGAAGCCGACTCCAACATAATTGGGAAAAACCTAGGCAGGTTTTTCTTTTTTAAATCCATAAAACACAATAGAGAAATACTTCTATTATGCCAAAAAAATCTGAAAGGTTTTATTACAATTTAAAATTACATAAAAATTGGTTGTCTTGGAAATTTGAATGAATCATTTTTTATTATTGTTTTTTCAGGACAATTGTGTGTTTACACTAGCTAAGTCACTATTTAAGGATTCTCAGCTCATTATAATGTGTAAGTACAATGTATTAGTATAAATAATTTATTCTAAAAATGCTTTATCATCACTGCATCCCTCTATTAATTGGCAAAAATTAGAAAACATTGCATCCTACATCCTTGTATTGAAATCACACCCTTATTGACTACTGCTTCTCTATATTGAAACAAAACAGAAGGATGCCTGTTCAACTAACAGGATGCATGCATCCTTTTTGAGAGCACTATATACCTACTCGACTTATAATGTCTCAGCTTTGAATTGTACATCAACTATGCTCTTAAAATGGTGAAGGAAAACGGCATGTTCTTAACGGCAGACTTGTAACATCCATCAACCTGCACTGCAGGCCCTTTTTTTTTTTTTTTTTTTTGAGGATGGGAAATTATCAAATAACTTCTCCCGCTCTGGGTGGAGCGGGAGGGCGTGTCAGACTTTTACTGACTAAAACCCACCCGTGTTCCTTCCGTTGCCTGTGTGCCGAGGTCGCGATATCCCTTTCAGACAAACCCGCGACCCCGGCAGGCATTGGCCCTTCCGGACCCCGTCACTTGGTGCTGACATCTCTTTGAGGCGCGCGTGGAACACAACGCGCCGTCGACCCGGGCCTGGTCCCTATCGGACGGCGAGCTACCCATTGCTCACCGTCCGCAAGCCCGCGCCTACGGTGGCCGGAAGTCGGCTCGCGACTCCCGACGCCCGGGGCGTCTCCTGCGGCGACTAGGGGCGCGAGGGGGCGCATTTTGCCTCTCCCTCGCGCGCTCCGCCTCCTCCTTCGCGAGCATTACTGCTTCGCAGAAGGAGGTGACGGCCTCCCATGCACTCTCGCTCCGGACCATGGCCTGAACCAGGTCCGGACGCGAGAGATCGCCGCCGCCGATCGCCTCCGTGAGGACACGGCGGTGCTCCGCCCAAGCTGGGCAGACCTCCACCGTATGCTCCACCGTGTCCTCCGGGCGATCCACACAGTGGTGACACCCGGGCGTTTCCTCCCGCTTTATTCTGAACAGGAACCTCCCGAAACAACCATGTCCGGTGAGGACCTGTGTCAGGCGGAAGGTGAGGACGCCGTGGCGCCTCTCTAGCCACTCCTCAAAGAGGGGACTTATCGCCACAATTGTGGCGTGCCCAGCGCTGGGTTGCGACAATCGCACTCTCCATGCCGCCATGAGATCCCGCCGGAGCTCTGTCCGCTGTGCCGCGATTTCTCGCGGCAGCGGAGTTACGCCCCGGCGTTTCGCCTCCTCGCGCAACTCCCACATGTGCGCGAGGACTTTTGCCTCCAGATCCCATGGCGGTAGTCCGGCAAGGAGGCTCGCCGCCTCACGGGAGACCGTGCGGTATCCTCGTACCAGCCTGATGGCCATGACCCTTTGGGACGCGTTCAACCGCTGGGCTGGTCGCAGCCTCAATGAACGCGCCCACACCGGTGCCCCGTAAAGGGCCATGGACCGCACGATCCCCGCATAGAGCCTCCGGCAGGAGGCGTTTGGACCCCCTAGATTGGGCAGAAGCCGCTTCAAAGCAGCCCCTGCCCTCTGCAGTTTGGGAGCCAAACGTCGGAAGTGCTCCACGAAGTTCCACCGGCTGTCGAGGACGAGTCCCAGGTACTTCATCGTCGACTCGACACCGATGTGAACCCCTCCTGCCGTTATCCGGGAACCCGACAGTGGCGCGTTCCGAGGACCATAAAAACACATGGCCTCGGACTTGTGCAAGGCCACCTCGAGTCCCAATTGCCGGATCCTATCGACGATTGTCGCAACCCCGCGTGTCGCCAGTTCGGCCGCCGCCTCATGCGACCTCCCCTGCGCCAGGACCAGCGTGTCGTCAGCGTAGCAGACTACACTGACGCCGCTAGGGAGGTCGGCGCGCAGCACCCAGTCGTAGCCGATGTCCCACAGATGCGGCCCCAGGACCGATCCCTGTGGGACACCGCACGACATCTCTCGCCGGTTCCACTCTCCGTGGTGACCGGGGTAGATGACGGCCCTGTCCGTCAAATAGGCCTCGACCACTCGACAGAGGTAGGTCGGCATCCGGTGATACCGGAGTGCCTCCCTAATGCAACTCCAGGGCAGGGTATTGAAGGCATTGGCGATGTCAAGAGACACCGCCAAGACGACCCCACCCCGGGCAATAGCATCCCCCGTCGTGAGGGCTCGAACGCGCATGATGGCATCCACCGTAGAGCGCCCCTTGCGGAAACCAAACTGGCTCTCCGCCAAGTCCGGTCCCACTCGCACCAGCCGCCCGACAAGGCGGTCTGCAATCACTCTTTCAAAGAGCTTGCCCACCTCGTCGAGCAGCACAATGGGCCGGTAAGCGGACGGAGAGTCCGCCGGGCGCCCCGGCTTTTTGATGAGGACCAGTTTCCCCGTCTTCCAACGAAGCGGGAACTGGCCCCTTTCCAAGCATGCGCTTAGGAGCCCCCTTAGTCGAGGCCCGAGAGCCTCCAAGGCCAGAACCCAGGCTTTTCCAGGTAAGCCGTCGGGTCCTGGGGCGGTATTCTTGGCATTCAGCCTACGTACCGCCACTCTCAAATCTACCTCGGTCACCTCCGGAGTATCGTCGTCGTCGTCACTATAGTGGTCCGCATTGGGCACCGCAGAAGGCGGAGCCATGGGCGGGGGAGTATATTCCGCTCGCGAAGGGAACAGAGCGCTCACCACGTCCTCCACGAGCTGGGGCCGGAGACTCTGTGTCAGCGGGGGAGCCCATGGGCGGAGTTTGTCTCTCGCCCATTTGTACGGGCGTCCCCACGGATCTCTGTTCAGAGTCTCCAGCGACTCCTCGCGGGCCAGTCCTCTGGCCCGCTCGATCTCCGCTCGGAGGGCGGTCTTCGCCGCTCTGTACCCGTCGTACAGCTCCGCCTCAATGGCTTCCGTATCCGGAGGGCGGATACGGAGCCTGCGGTGCCTGGAGTACCGGTGGCGCGCAGCAACGCATGCCGCGCGTAAAGCGGTCAGCTCACGCGACCACCAGCACACCTGGCGCCGAGCACGTCCGGGCTGGACCCGAGGCATTGCCACGTCACATATCTCGGACATGGCCTCCCGGAACCACTCCGCCTCGACATTGATGTCGGCAGGCCTGTCCGGTGATGACACCCAGGCCTGCACGATCGAGGCTTCCAGGAGGAGCTCCCGGTCCAGCTGCTTCAGCGCCCACCGCGGACCACTCGGGGTCTGTCGGACCGACGCGCCCGAGGTCTGGGCGGAGACGTCAAACCGGATGTACCGGTGATCGGAATAGGTCTCCACCCCCTCCATGACGCGCCAGTCAATGACACGTGGCGACAGAGCGGGGCTGGCGAACGAAATGTCCACCACTGATTCACCCCGCATCCGCACACACGTGGGGACAGAACCCCGGTTCAGGACGACCAGGCCTGTCTCCAGGGCCCAGTCCTCCACCATCCTGCCCCGTGTGTCCGTATACCGGGAACCCCAAGCCACGTTCTTGGCATTGAAGTCCCCGAGGACGACCACGGGGAGGGGATGGTACCCGACGACGACGACTCTCAACTCCCCAAGGGAGTTGTGGAACTCGGCGAGAGTTCGGTTCGGGGAGAAGTACGCTCCCACCACGACAATCTCCCCGAACCGTGCTGCCACGCAACCCTGTCCCCTCTTGACGGCCTCGAGGGACGGGGTACCGGCGGCGGCCGACGATATAATGGTCACTGAGCCGCTCAGGTCCTCCACCCAGTCATCCCTGGGCGGGACAAAGTACGGCTCAGCGACCACGGCGATGTTAATCGACCACTGCGCCATGCTCTGGAGCAACAGATCCTGAGCTGCGGCGCAGTGGTTGATGTTCGCCTGGAGGAGGCGTAATGGGGCCACTATTGGCAGTCCATACTCGCCTCCCCCCGAGCCCCGCGTGAGGGCCCCGCCACAGCGGCAACGGCGGCGGCGGCAACGACGGTGGAGGCGGCAGCGGCGGCGGCAACGACGGTGGAGGTGGCTGCGGCGGTGACGGCGGTGGCGGAGGGCTTGCCCCTGGCTTTCGCTTTGGCGGGTTGGGCGCAGGCCTTGCCCCCAATCCGGTGCTCGGCCGGCTTGCCAGCCGCCGCACATACGGCGCAGTGCGGCGTGGCTTCACACGAGCCGGCCTTGTGACCGGGCTGACCACAGCGATAGCAGTGATCGCTGCGGTCCACCTCCGAGGTGCATTTCGCTCCAACGTGGTTACCCACAAGGCAGCGGAAGCACCTCAGAGGTTTGGGTTCCAGCAGTTTGACCTGCGCGGATACCCAGCCCACCAATAACCTTTGGCCCTCCCCGGCGATTTTTCTGGCCGCCGACACGGGGCTGCTCACCGTTACGGCTCGCATCCCCGCACTGCAGGCCCTGGATTGTGATTTATGGCCCATTGTATCTCGCAGAGAGGAGGCCTGTGTCCCAGCAGTGGGAATATTATAGGCTGATTATGAATGTTATATGGTATGAATTTTCGTGTAGGAGGAACTCATAGGAATCCTATAAGATAAAGCATGATTCATTAGTAAATTTAACATGAAAACTAAAGTATTCTAACTAATATTATAAATTCAAAAGTGAGTTTGTTTATTTATTTGTTTGTTATGCTTTCACATTAAAATGGCTTAAGAGATTTGGTTGAGTTTGGCACATGGGTACATCATGACCTGGATTAGAACATAGGATACTTTTTATCCCGATATTCCCTCAGGATCGAGACTTATGTGGGTGAAACCGCGGTGCACAGCTAGTTGAAAATATATATACCACCTTAAAAAAAAAAAGTATTTTGTATGTATCAAAATCTTTGATGTTAACTGATATAATATCTTTGGTAGATAATACACTTCCTTTCTGTGCTACTTCCTGTTGCCATGGTTACAAAACAAAAGGTGTGTGCTTAAAACCACTAGATAGACTTACGACGGAAGCCGAGTATACACGATTCAGCGCCTAGTATACGCGATCCAGCGTCACCGACGGACTGGAGCCGAGCATACCCGATTCAGCGTCACCGACACAAGCGACAGTTCACTTTCGTTCACTGTTCTGAAAGAGCGCTAAGTACGCTTAAAGAAGTTTTTACTTCAAAAACCAAACTCAACAATATTGATAATACAAAGACAGCCAGTTCATTTACTTTTATCATCAGAAATCTTGGTGCAATATCATCCAATAGGTACTTAAATTTTGACATGCCTTTCCGAATATTTCTAGTAAAATTAATAAGGATTAAATTGGCATAATATGCAAAGGACACTGGGCAAAAATGTATAGGGCTTGGTACAAATGTCTAAAACTTAGAATACCCATGTCACTAAATAAGGAGTCTATTAAAAACGGAGTAACTTTTACTAAGGGCCGGTTTTCCAATCGCCAATTAACTTTAATCCGTCGAATAAGTTTGTCATTTTGACAGTTTTTGTATGGATCTGTCAAAACGTCACATTTATTCTTCAGGTAAAAGTTATCTAATGATTGAAAAATAGGCACTACGAAACCCAAAAAAAAAAAATTGTGAGCCTTACAGTAGTCTCATAATATGATGTGTAACATCTGACATCTTGGCTGACAGTACCAACCCCTCGGAAAATAGGTTGGTACCTGACGGCCAACTCTAGCACCGCGCGCACTCATTGGTCAAATCAAATAGCGCGCGCTCCCCTGGCTTCCTGTTACACACTTCCGTCCCATTTCACGAAATCACTTCCACAGATTGCAGGAAAGCGAGAGGAAAGATGTTACACATCAAAAATAATCTGTCAGTGATAGATAAGTTATACCTATATAAAAGTTATAACTTTTTTAAATAATTTTAGCCTAAAAGGCATATTTGATTTTAAATAAAGAGTTATCATTAGATTTGTCTTGATCCAGCAAGTGAGAAATGTTCTCTCCCTGTATGGGGAGGCCTTGGCCCTGTACTTCTTCTTCTTTTCGTCTGGTTACCGACTGTTTTTGTTGTTTTAAAACCGCCCATGAGCCTCTGACTTGGCTTCACATGCCGTCCAGAAATATCGCTCAGGAATGCTGGTTTCCTCACGATGTTTTCCTTCAACGTTTTTGAAGCAAGTGATAATTATACAATACGTACATGAATCCGAAAAGTCAGACGTTCGAACTCAAGATCTATGACTTGGCAGTCCGACGGTCACACCACTAGGCTATTACTGCACCCTGCGGCCTTGTACTAGAACTACTGCCACTGTTATTGCGAATATTCATTCATCATTCATTTCAGCCGAAAGACGTCCACTGCCGGACATAGGTCTCCCCCAAGCACCGCTACTTCCACGGGTTCTGTGCTTCCCGCATCCAGCGGATTCCTTACTTTAATATGGTTTGATTGAAAGCCAGTACATGTCAGATACTATCTTATCACTGGACTTAAGTGCGTTATCAGATGCTTTTAAGATAAAACGTTATAGCAATGTTATCAGGACTGTAGAACTTTATTATAACTCAGTTCTAATAGTTGAATGATGCTCTTTTACGATTGCGATGTTATCGGTCAAGCCTTCATTTTCCGAAGGGCTTATCAATGTTTTGTACGATATTTTAAAGACCCAAAATTTTAGGGACAATATTAAAACTGTTTGTTGAGCTCCTTAAGTTCTGACTGGACAGGTCCACTCAAATGCGAGTTTGTCCGAAAGGGTTATCGCGACCCCGGCACACAGGCAACGGAAGGAACACGGGTGGGTTTTAGTCAGTAAAAGTCTGACACGCCCTCCCGCTCCGCCCAGAGCGGGAGAAGTTATTTGATAATTTCCCACCCCAAAAAAAAAAAAAGACATGACATAACATAAACTACATGGTCCTGACATGATCTATATTTTAGTTCGTAAATAGTTTTAGTTAAGTTGGTATATAATTTTGCTACTTTTATTAATTAATAAGTTGTTTGTACCCATTTGTAAATATGTATATTCTAATTACAAATATTAAATACAGATAACTAGTTCCAATTACAAAAAATACTTAACATCTGTCCAAGATTATTTCTGGACTTTAAAAGAGACTGTGATCTCTGAGTTTGTTTCAGCGTTTCTTTACAGAATAATCGAGCAGGAAACACCCACCTCTTCTAGTTTTTAAAATATTATTAACGTGTTAAAGTATTTGGATAAACCATCATATGGAAAAAAAAACTTTTACCATTTATCCTTAAAAAAAAAAATGTATTAAAATGCAGACCTATTGTTACTGGACACATTTTGTCTCACACATTGCAGCTGGTTTATACAAGATGTTTTTTTTTTATATCCCATACCTAGGGTATTAATGAGACCAAGTCAAAGAATCAACTAGTATATAAATTATTTTTTTAAGATAACTTACCACTAGACTCGATGTGTGGCATTGATAAGTACGAGTAAATCATTTTCATTCAAACCAATCATTCATATTTAAAGCTAAGAAAATGCGCCGTTGTCATATTTTCTTTTTATGAACAAAAATTGTCGGAATTAAATATTTTATTATTTTTCATCTTTCACGTTTTAAAGGTTTTCACATAAATAATCGTGACTTTGTTGAATTATTTTGAACGAAAAATTGAAAAAAAACATATGTCAGTTGATTCTTTGATAATGGTCTCATTCATACCCTAGGTATGGGATATAAAAAAAACACTTTGTATAATAGCTTACTAATCCACCGCCACTAGTGTCCGTCGCGATTGGACCCGTTTGTGGGTAGCCTTACTCCACATAGTCTAGTTCAATGATATTTATGAAATAAACTTATTTAAATTAAATGATATTTATGAAATAAACTTATTTAAATTAAATTATATTTATGAAATAAACTTATTTAAATTAAATTATATTTATGAAATAAACTTATTTAAATTAAATTATATTTATGAAATAAACTTATTTAAATTAAATGATATTTTTTGGCTCCTGAAATACCTAGCTCTGGAGCCAGGGTCTCAAATTTTTCTGTAACCTGTTTGTGGCAATAAAGAATTTATTTTATTTATTTCCGTAAGTAGGTTTGTACAAACACTTTTACAGGAAAACTATTTTTTTTACTGTTTGTTCAGTGTTTCCATCTTACTACTTCTGAGGACAAACCTACTTACGGAAATAGATAAATAAAATAAATTCTTTATTGCCATAAAACACAAAATATTGAAACACAGAAACAAACTAGGAGCTTACTGTCTTTTTAAAGTCCAGACATTATCTTGGTCAGATCAGAGATCATGTGAGGACCATGCAGATTAGCGTCTGAGGTGGTCTTTTGAGGAAAGAACCACAAAGATTTGAGTGGGCCAGTCAGTGTACGCACTCAGCAATCGTGTAGTTACATGTGCCTTAACCCTGACATTTTTACTCAAGATATTAAAGATCAAAAATCGTTTTGTTTCAGTCAAATGTGAGATGGCGAATGTATCTGACGTCACAGTCAACTACAAGTGGGCGAAGTCTAAATGTTCTCCAGACTATCTACATTACTTTGAGCAGGTATAGTTAAATACATAATAGCTACATATCATCACCACTTTTCCCTAAGGGGTGGGCAGAGGTAAAGTAATACCACATACCGTCGCCTTGCAGTGAAAACCTCGTGAAGGAAAATTAATTGCTTTTCTTTTTATTTATTTGTTGTGTAGAAAAACCTCGTAATGTAATGCTTAGAACAAAATACAGACAGATGTAAGATGCTTCTAATGCCTTCTATCGTTGATAACGAGAACATCAGAGAACGTCAATGACGGCCATTCTTCAGACAGTTATTATCTTCCCTGTAAAATAACGTTTATTGCAATCACGAGGTTTTCACTGCACGGCGACGATATAGTGATTGTTCACTCCGTAAAATCGTTTAAATAAGAAGCTACTCTTGCCACGACACAATAAAGTGCAGTTCAGGTCGCACAGCGCTAATTACCTACAGTTATATTCACCTAGAAGTTGCCTCTCTTTCTATCGCGTAACTCTTATAATCTTCCGACTACGTTGCACTCACTGAATTGGCCCGACAAGACGAGCCCGCCACGGACTTGTGGCTTCATAACTAAAATGCGAAGTGCGCCTTCTGTACTATTCAGTGGTGATTGATACCCATGGTATAATCAATGATATATAAAACTATAGATACGTTGTCCGCACTCTAAAATGACAACATGAAATGAAGCCAATTGGCCACATCGCGCTTAGTTACGCACCAACCTGTCGCGCGACACGTTTGTTTTATCTCCCTCTAGCAACAGGCACCCCGTACGGTGTCATATTTTCTTTCCCTTTCTTCACGCGTATAAGTAGCTATCTAGTATTTTCGCCGTTTTTAAGCGCCGAGATGTTGGTTTATGACGTGTCTATATATAATACGTCATTGGGTATAATAATATACTTCGCCAGGTACAGCGTTCCGAGACACAGTGGTCACGTGGGTGACAAGTCTACGGCATCACATCTGTGTTACCATTTACTAGTGTGTAATAATA
Organism: Agrochola circellaris; assembly: GCA_914767755.1. NCBI lineage: Eukaryota > Metazoa > Arthropoda > Insecta > Lepidoptera > Noctuidae > Agrochola > Agrochola circellaris. Next base: position 3,619,600 of record OU611839.1, on the reverse strand, counting down.
ACTCCCCAACCACCTTTATTACCTGTGCGAATCCGATAAAACAATGAGGTTTTAATTAACAATTACGTTGGTATATGTTTAAATTGAATTGTTTCGTTTGATTAGACAAACGAAACGACAGTTGAAATGTAAATCGATGCTTTGTATATATTTTTTAACAGAATGGGGACTGAAAATCTTTCCTTAATTCGTGTTTTGTTGCAATAAAGTGGCAACTGGATAGTGACGTAAGCATGTGACACTCCCGGAATGCCAGATCTTGGTAATATCCACATTTCGCCAGTTTTATTGAAATTCAAGGGGTGCGCTAATTATTAAAACCGGATACAAGTCTAGACTCTGGGCTCCTGTTGAGAATTTCCTAACAGGCAACCCTTGCCAGAACCGGGAATCGATCCAAGAACCCCATTCAATAACAATCACTTTTACCCGCTTACCCTACATCGCTAATTAATAACTTTTTTCGTATCGCTTGAATAGGTAATACGAATTGAAAATAGCAACAAAATTCGTATCGTATCGGGACGTTAACTATTTTATTAGTTTTGAGTTTTATTGGAGGTCATAATTACGTATACGTCTTTATCACTTTATACATAGGAGGGAACAATCGCCTGGCTGGTATTTTGACAACAATAAAAAAAACAAAACTTGTTTTTCTGTAAAGCATTTTTTTTATCAATGACTAATTAGATGCTATATTCATATCCCGGTACTTACTTTAGGTGAACACTTTGCGGGAAACTAAACGCCCCCAGACAGAAAAACAATAAAACTTATATTATAACAATTAGTATATCCAGTACGAGTATTCTTTATATCTTTATTCAGGACCCTTTAATACATAACACGCACAACAAATGCAACATCTTAAGGCGAGATATTTAATCTCTTTATATAATTTTTCTAGCAAGTGGTATCCTGCACAGACAGGGTGGAGCAGGCGACGGCCGATATTACCGGTAACGGCACACAGCTGTTGAAAGATGAGAAAGCGACGATCTCGTGTCAGCATCCGAATCAAATCATATTCCTTGAGCCGGCGCAGCCTGCAGTTACCAAGAAAGATGGGGTGACTACTGTGTCAGTAAGTAACTATCTGTTGTTAAGAGCGAGCATTCTGAAAGTTGGCAACGTCGCAAATAGCTGTCAAGTTTATTTTTATTTTTTTGATAATTTGGCAATATTACTGTATGGAAATATGAAATATCGCTAACTTAAGGATTTCTATAGCTAAATGTCTCACAAGACAAAACGCTCCGATTAGGAACAAATACCAGTAAGGTTATTTATATTGTGCTGTAAACAAGTCCCAAACTTGTTAAAACATTATTATTAAAGTCTTTTGTTTCCCTGAATTGAATACTTAATTAAATTTTTATAAAGTCCTAGTCGCAGGATATAGGTACACGGAACAGCGATAAGACCGTACATTGTTATACATCAGCAGGACATCGGTACAAGTACCAGTTTGGGTATAAGACCGTCCATTACCTATACATGCATATTCATTCATAGTTTATATTTAATTTATATTCTATTCTTCCGTAAGTTAAATAATCTTGTGAAATGTAATACATTCAATTTCAGTTTTTTTTTTCTTGCTTCATGTCATTATTATTAAAGACACCTAATGTATATCGTTAGCGTTATGTGTATACTTATATATAACTGCGCCCTTTTTTTAAGCTATTGCATAGCTTTTATCGGAGACTCTGAGCGCGGCGACCGAATGTAGAAATTCCGTAACGAAAAAAAAACCTGACGCGAAAGTTTGTGAGGATGGATGGATGGATGTTTGTTACTCTTTCACGCAAAAACTACCGAACGGATTTTAATGAAACTTTACAGTAATGTGGCTTATATATCAGAATAACACATAGGCTACAATTTATAAAGATTTTATGTGATTTAGCCATAATATAACGATAAGTATCCAGTAAGTCGGAAAAAATCCTGCCCTCTGAGATCTATCTTTGCGTGCGCTGCCTAAACCGCTGGAGTTACATGAAAAGAATGTATTGTGGGGTTGTTTGTCTTAAAGAGTTCTAAATAAAAGTCCGCGACAGCATATATCTACCTTTTATGTGGAAGCCATTATAGCCAAAATAGTGAGCTATAAATACATTTAAATTGAATACTTTTTTTAAGTTGCATATTTTAGAGTATTTAGTTAATTCGTATCAAAATAAATACCTTCATCGCTTTCGGTATTTAATGTAGATAAAATTTGTCTTTTACACTAAGTAATTTGGACTAATATTTTAAAAGTTAGAACGATAAGAATGACCTGCGATGAGTCGACGGCGGGCGCGCAGAACGAGGGTGGAGGGGCGGGATAGGCAATGACGCGCGATCGCCGAGTGCGCGACCCGAACGCGGGCAGACGCGTGAGGGCAGACGTCATTGACGGTTGTGTAAATTCTGCGATTTAGGGGGGGGGGGGTATAGGGGTATTTAAAAAAAAAAATATTTTAAATCAACAATATTATCTTCTTATTTTTGAATATATGCTATGCAATAGCTTTACCGCGGCAGTCCTCGAGTGCCACACGTATTTTTTTTTTTGAGTTTGTGAAATTACCAAATAACTTCTCCCGCTCTGGGCGGAGCGGGAGGGCGTGTCAGACTTTTACTGACTAAAACCCACCCGTGTTCCTTCCGTTGCCTGTGTGCCCCGACCCTGAGGTTCGATAACTGCGCTCTGCGGTTTCACCCGCATAATTTTCGATCCCGTCGAATTATCGGGATAACAATATCCTATGTCCCAACCCAGGTCATGGTCTAAGCAGACTACCCATGTACCCCGAGATTACCCCCGACATAAACACAAACTAACTAACAAACAAATTTTACCTCTTTAAAATATTAGTATAGATTATGTATTTAATAATCGCATCGCATTTTGCTAATCGCTAAGAACAGGTTTTGCGTGGACAGTTCCTGTTGTTTTCATATAATTTTTATTTTTGTTTTTCTAATTTATATTTTATTACTAATTTATTTATTATTTATTTATTTATTATTTATTTATTTAGAAGTATACAAATTATTTATTAGGTATGTTGAAACTGTTTTGTACTCACCGTCACCTACTTGTAGGTTCATTAGAAAACCAGCGTCAGACAGCACCTGTCTGGCATTAATGCTGAAATGAACCTTTTTGGAGCAGCCGTGAGGCACACACTATTGTTGTTAAAAAAATTGTTTTTTTTCTTCACTTTTTTTTTATTTTGTAATTTGTGTTTCACGAACTGTGTCCAAATAAACATTATTCTTTCTTTCTTTCTTTTCTTTTTTATTTTTGCAAGGAGAAGGTTTTTAAAGGGATTTTTTCAACCTCCACGCGGGCGTAACTTCGGGCAAAAGCTAGAATAAAATAATGATTATTATGTTTTTCTTTCCTGTAGAAATCAGCACGACACACGTTATTGACGGTGGAATCGGAAGGTATATACGTGTTAAAGATGTCCCTGACTTCACCCAAGCAGTTCAAAGCTGTGGCGAGCATAGAGATGCCGGCACCTTCTGGGTACCTATCAGCTGCAATCTGGCCACTTCTACCGGTAAGTTCGGAGAGCGCATATTCCGAAAATAGCTATTGTTACTTGGAGGAGGATGACCCACTATCGAATCAAATTTTTGTTATTTTTTTTAAATTTTAAAAAATTACTTGGATTGCATACTATTGTATAGAATCAAGTAATTTTTTTTTTTCTAACTGAACAGACGTCAGTGCTGCTGGGGAGTTTGTTGCGCCACTTCTTCTTCCCAGCTAACGCACTAGGAAGTGGTGAAGGGTGGGCGTTTTGGGGGACTGTCTTATGTAATTTTGACGTTCGAAAAGTACTCAGCCTAGTTTGAATAAATGACTTTTGAATTTTGTTTTTTTTTTTTTTGAATTTTGAATGCACCACCCAGCATACTGCAACTTTGCGATAAATGAGACGCGCAGCACGCAGCACATATAATCTTTCTATTTATTTATTTTACTACAGTTTTGGCTCGCCTGTTGAATTGGCACATTATCTATATTAATATTTTGATTAATATGTTGCTGGCGAAATTTTCATTTCGAGAAAATTTGTATTTCGCGGGCTACGTTAGCGCATCCCGCATAAAAGATCGGCGGGGGCGGAAGTTTGAGAAAAAATTCTAGATCCGGGGCTGCATATACTACATTAAGGGGTGCTAATCACTTGATTGACTTGATTCGACAGTATTTGTTGAACGACAAAGCCGACCCGAAGCAATTACTACACATGGCAAACTTTCTTCGGCATCTACCCTCACTGAATCATATTCGGGTTCACTCGCCACAATAAGCCGAGGTGCATTAACCCAAACATTTATTCGAATTTGCCGTCCGGCTGTGCCGAATCATGCCGACCCATACTTGTGTTTTGCACCCCTAACTGCCACAGTGTAATGCATTTTTTTTTCTATTTGTTCCTAGTTCTTCGGCGTGATGTGTGGCCTCTACACCTTGCTATGTACCGGTTGGCTGTTGGTGTGTTGGCTCCAATGGCGCGACTTACTCCGCATACAGTACTGGATTGGAGCCCTAGCGCTCTTGGGAATGGTTGAGAGTGCCACTTATTATGGAGTTTACTCTTCTATCAATAGTTCTGGGTGAGTGCATGTATTCTGGTGTTAAAAGGCATTAGTTGTGTATGGGCAAAGGATTGCTGAAAACCTCGGGTCTTTTTGGACCCATCACGGCCGTTATGTTCATCAATCTAAGTAATAGCTAGTCGACGGCACCGCGCAATATAACGCACGGAAAATAGTGTGGAACTGGGTGCATGCAACGATACATGAGTTGGGGTGTTTAAAGTAATGTTATAAGATGTAGAACTTTTTTTCGAAAAAAAGTAAAAAAGTTCGAACTTTGACCTTCAATATATCCGAAATCAGAAGGTCGGTATGGTCCAGTGTAAAAAAAATAACACAATGACGGGGAGTACAAATGACTCTCATCATCGAAAAGTGTCTTTTTACACCCGGTATAATTCAATGGTCAATCTTACTCGTAAAATTGTAATGTCAAAAGATCTACAATTTTCATACAAATCGACTCATGTAGTGTGGCCATAGGTCACAGCGGAAGATACCTCCAAAATGTTCATACAAAGCGAAGCTATGTATACGTGCGTTGCTTAGCCATGGGCTGCTGCAGAGCGGCGCCTTTATGTACACGGGTATAAGGTTTAAAATGCTATGATTAAGAGGGCTTATCCTAAAAGTTGGCAACGTCGCAAGTAGCTGTCAAATATGATCAACCTGTTTTGATTAATTTGGCAATATTACTGTATGGAAATATGAAATGTGGCTAACTATTGAACTAAAATATTGATTATGAAATGCAATAATTAATATCGTAACACCGAATATTTAGTTTTTGATGTAAAAAAAGTGTTTGAAAACTTTCCAAATGCATTTTACACCTAAAACGGTAACAACATAAAATTCAGTGTTATAATTGCAATTCATTATTAATATTCTAGTTCGCTAGTTAGCCACATTTCATATTTCCATACAGTAATATGGAAGCGAGGTTTTTTGCTGAAAATCAGCGCTACTGACAATAGGTTCGTCCGAAGTCACGGCATTCAGCTGAGCAATGACCTATTCTTGCACAGATACGACGCACAGTTTAATTGTTCTTGTTGTTGATTGTTACACAAATTGCTATTTTTCCACTTTGAAATCGGCATTTTGCAGGTTTCATTGGTTGTTTTGATTTTAATAATGCCGCAACATATTACGCAATGATTTCAAATTGTCTTTGGCCTCTGGCTCTGACAGGAAGCAATAGACAAAATTTGTCAAACTTTTCTGTTGAATATTAATAATGAAAACGAGGCTTTTGATATTTTATATGAATAATTTGTAAAGTGGTTTTGTATTTTGTTTTTATTTTGTAATGTGCGTTTATTTTGTTCAGAATAAATACTTTTTCTTTTCTAATATTGCCAAATTAATCAAATCAGGTAAATATTTAACATAGCTTTTTGCGACGTTGCCCACTTTCAGAACAAACGCTCTTAACGCGCGCTCATTTGAAATGCAATAACTAATATCAATTTAAGGAGAGATACGTTATAAGAAAAAAAAAAAAAGAAAAAAAACTATGTTTTATTTGTTTTTTTTTACAGTTACTTCAATGCTGAAGTGTACATGTTCGCTGAGTGGATATCCGTCGCTAAGAGGGCATTAGCGAGAATGCTAGTCATCATCGTGTCCTTAGGATTCGGTATCGTCAAGTACGTACATCTATATACATAATGCTCGGTTCCTATAAACGAAAACGAATCGTTTTACTTACCAATGGTACCATTTTTTATTGCCAAACTGGGCATATAAATAGATTCGTAACTACTCGCTGCATAACTTTATAAACTTTAAGAGGTGCTTTAGACCATCGCACTGTGTTCGAAAGGGATATCGCGACCCCGACACACAGGCAACGGAAGGAACACGGGTGGGTTTTAGTAAGTAAAAGTCTGACAAACCCTCCCGAGAAGTTATTTGATAATTTCCCACCCTCAAAAAATAAAATAAAAAAGAACATCGAACTGAATAAGTTTTATTATGGGACCAACTTCTTCTAAAGTTCATTTTTTAACACCTTATTCAGGGTTTATTTTTGAGATGGGGCACTAAGTACAGCTACCATAACCGTTGTAGCTACAGGAAAACGGTCTTAGCAGACTGTCCTTAAAATTTTGAGAAATTTTGATCGGTATTCACAGACTTTGAAAAAAAAATACATCTTTATATTCATAAACTGAAAAAGTACATTTAGTAACATTGAAACAGTTTTAAATTCAAATTTCCACAGGTTCCTAATCAACTGACATTGAATTTTTTTCTAACACAATCATTTTTTCTCCTCCAGGCCCCGATTAGGCCCAGCATTACAACGAGTAGTCGGCACGGGTGTGCTGTGGGGCATCCTAGGCGGAATCAACGCTTGGCTGCGACTTCATCACAAGGCTAACGACTCAAACAGAGACCTGCTACTGTCAGAAGTACCGCTGTCACTGCTAGACAGTGCTATATGCTGGTGGGTGTTTGTCTCGCTCGCACACACCATGAGGACGCTGCAGCTGAGGAGGTTAGATATATTATGTTTTCTATACAAATAAATAAAATTGAGGTGTCTGTTTGTAATATCAAAATAACAGCTTTTTACTAAATGCATAATGAAAGAATATACGGTAGTTACTAATAACAAAATCAATAAAATAAAATGCGTTGCATGTTGTGCTGGTTTGTTCTGGCTAATCTCTGAAACAGCTGGACCGATTTTGACGGAACTTTCACTGGCAAATAGGAGTAATTTATGCTAGTTTTAAATAATTATAAGTTAAAACAGTCATAGTCGACAGACAACGTGCAACTGTCATTCTGAGAGGCAATTATTGTCATATTTTTGAGAACGTTTGCATTCTAATCTCTGTCTCAGTCTGTCAAAAATGACGTCTAATTAACCAAAAAAAAAAGTGAAGTTTTTGTCATTCATTGTCGCTGATACCGGCCTCACACGGATTTTAGTTGAACACCTTTCGTTGTTCAACAAAAAATACTTTGAATTAGAGATTCAATTTCATTGAAAGTCTTTCTCAGACTGTTCAAATCGCGTTCGATTTAGCATTTGATCGACTAAAATCGAACCGTGTGAACCCGGTATCGGATGAGATTTCGACTTGAATTTGAAAGTTTTTTTTGGCCTTTTGTTTAAATAAAAAAAGAAAACGATCGAGCCTTACAGTAGTCGCATGATGTGTAACATCTGACATCTTGGCTGACAGTACCAACCTCTCGGAAAATGTGTTGGTACCGTCTGACGGCCAACACTAACACCGCGCGCGCTCATTGGTCAAATCAAATAGCGCGCGCTTCCCCCGCTTCCTGTCACACACTTCCGTCCCTTTTCACGAAATCACTCCCACAGATTGCAGGAAAGACGGTACACATCAAAAATTAACTTGATTGTTTGTATTGTTTCAGAAACAATATTAAGTTCTCGCTGTACAGACATTTCACGAACACGTTGATATTCGCTGTGATATCATCTGTGGTGTTCATGCTATACTCAATCAAGTTGTACAGAGTACTTCCCTGTATTACCGTAAGTATTCATCTATTATTAGGTATTGATACGACCTGGGAATCCCAGGACCTCATCATCTTGCCTGCCGGGGTTGCGAGTTTGTCCGAAAGGGATATCGCGACCCCGGCACACAGGCAACGGAAGGAACACGGGTGGGTTTTAATCAGTAAAAGTCTGACACGCCCTCCCGCTCCGCCCAGAGCGGGAGAAGTTATTTGATAATTTCCCACCCACAAAAAAAAAAAGGACCTCATCCTCAACAGTATCGCTTGCGGCCACTAGGACTAACGAGGCAGCCCAATGCGTTATATTGGTTTAACGCGGAATGGAACACGCGCGACTGCGATAATAACGCGTAGATATACGCTCCGGCATCCTACTATTACTTATTTTGAAGCTTTGATCTACATTCGACAGGCTTATAAAACACTTTTACACATACAAAAACCGCCCAAGTGTGTGTCGGACCACGCACAATGAAAGGTTGCGTAGTTGGGTTGAATTTATCCCAAAAGTAAACTTAAGGACCTAAACGTGCCTAAACGGAAGTTTTATAATGCCTAAAAGAATATGATCCACTGCAGTAAACAAAATCAGATAAATATATGATATTCTTCAGGATATATGCTAGTATGATAGTGTGTTGAAAACATAATACAACTAATTTGATACGATAGAAAAAAATCATGAAGATACCTCTAAAAATTTCTTTTAACGATTAAAAATCATATTAATTTACATGCAATCATTCTGATTTTTTGTCAGATTATTCTACAAGCTATATATTAGCATAATAGTGTTTTAATTTTCCAGTCCAATCAATAGATTTTCTGTAAATCGCTAACTGCTTCATATTTTGCAATAAATTACCTGCGTCGTGTCATCGCGCTTCTCTTTCATTTCTATGCAGTCCGACAGTAACCGCGCTTTAGCTGTTGTAAGCCTCTTAACAAAAACATGTTCTCCCATACATCGATCGTTTCAATTTGACAGGTCAACAACATTCATTGTGTTATTTACGTTGTTGAACAGAATTTTTGTTTCGAACGTACGAAGCAATGGATTAGCAATCTGTTTCAAAACGATTCAGATTCTGATTGATCGTGTATTACGTAATTAGGGTACTGGACTATGCAGATCACTGTCTGCGGTAATATTTTGAGGAATGAACTACACAGATTTGAGTGGACCTGTCCAGTCAGTCCATACATTTGTCAGTAATCATGTAGCTCAACTTAAAACTTGTTTCCAGGACTGGAAAGAGGTGTGGATGGATGAGGCGTACTGGCACATGCTGTTCGCTAGCGTCCTGACCGTCATCATGGTGCTGTGGAGACCTACGAACAATAACCAGCGATATGCTTTCACTCCCCTTCTTGACAACGCTGATGACGACGAAGGTATGATTCTAGTAGCAATAGGGTATTTGACTACTGTCACAGTACAAAAATAGTACAGAAGATTTAACCTTCAAAATCATTTAAATAAAAAGCGACTCTTGCTACGAAACAATAAAGTGCAATTCTGGTCGCACAGCGCTAATTACCTACAGTTATATTCACCTAGAAGTTGCCTCCCTTTCTATCGCGTAACTCTTATCTTTTGACTACGTTACTCTCACTGAATTGACCCGACAAGACGAGCATCAATACTTATTTTACAGATTTTACATCAGTCCATTTGTGAAAAAAAATACAAAATCGGTGGAAAAATGGATAAGTTACAGGCTATTGAAATTATTATTCTATCCTTGTCACGCAAACGATCTGTTCCGATCCGAATGGTGCGAAATTACTATGACGTTCCTGTGTAGTGACGTCAGATCGCAGCATGCTCTCTCTGTCTAGCATGGACTTTAAAACTCATACAACTCTCCAATTTTTAGAGATAATAAAAAATACTCTGGTGTAATTTTTTTCTAGGTTTTGATATTTACTCTTTTTCAATAAACATGTTTCATTCACACGAAAATATTACTATTTATCTTAACAGATGAGGAAGAACAATTCGTGAACGACGCGTACGGCGTGAAAATGCGCGGCACCAACTCTTCGACCGACCAGGGCGACGCAAGAGACAGAGAACATGACCAAAACAACAGTTTGGACTCCGACCTGCGCTGGGTGGAAGAAAACATTCCCACCAGCACATTACCTCTGCTTGACTCTGACGAAGAAATCATTAATACCAAGTTTGAAGTGTCCAAAATGCAGTAATTACTTATAGTTCGGTCCTGAGGGTTATAAATTATATGGTTTGACAGAAACCGCTGTTACCTCAGGCGCGGTACAGCGGTGTCGGTCAAACTATAACCTTGGAATTAGATGACTGAATGAATTCCGGTAAAGCCTTCAAGATTTTGTGGTTGTGTTAAGTGAACGTGAGTGAGATACTAAAAAGTTTACCAATTTTTTTTAAAGTATTTTTTTCTTGTTCCTGTAATGTGATTTTTTGTAATTGTAAGTAATGTTTTTTTCGGAGAAATTTTGTTAGTAAACCGTAACAATGGACATCAGAAAACATCATATTTCAAATGTTTTATGTTAAAAAAAAACTTGAATACCGAATTAATAGCTCTGATTTCTATTGTTAAAGAACACTAAATTTAATGTAATGAGTGAAAGTTGATTCGCAAGTGTAAAAAGAAAACGTCAACGAAATTGTTATAAATCGCCGCATAAATCTATATGTTATTATTAAAATAAAACTAAATTTAAAGAATATTCTAGAATCGTCTATGTGAAGAGCCATGAATGCTAAAAAAATATTCAGAGGTACTCGTGAAATGTTTGATATTGCAAATTAAAGTACGCATGGCATTACTCAAAATTCCAAACAAATGAGGGTTTCCATGACTATTCAAGCCACCAGTTGGCGCCACTTTAACAAAAGATTTCGACAATTAATATAAAATATATGATGATTTTCATCATTCAGTCACGAATAAAGAAAATAGGTGGTTTGACACTTTTGACACGTGCCCGGACCTGACGTCTCAGTGCTGCCACCTAGTGGACGTCATTTCAGAAAACCATCATTGTAGCTGCAAGACTTTAACACATCCGTCCCGTACAGCGGGCGCTTCACTGATGGGTCTTGGGGTCGCGGTCCCCAAAGTGAGTGACTGGTGTTTAGGTTACTCCCAAGGTCGAGCTCTGGACCAGAGACAATGAGTAACAACTCTATTTTGAAATAATCATTTATAGAGAATGTATCAGAAAGGTTCGGTAAACTTTAAGGGTGTGGTACAGACCATCATACTGAACAACTTTCTGCATGAGAACAACATAATAATCACGAAAAAATCATCAGTTTTCCCATACATTTGGGTCGAGTAGGTATTGAAGTTTACTATGGAGCAGTTGATAATTTTGTCGTGATTACGATATTGTAGTGAGTAGCGAGCATTTTGAGTTCTGTGTACGTCGCTTGCGTGGTTCATCTTTGTGTGTATTTCTGAGTGTGGATTCAAGTTTGTGTGAGCATATATTAACTTACGCTTTTTGTGCGGCGGGTGTTGTGTAGTTATAGTTTGACCGAGACCGCTATATCGCGCATTCCGAGGCGGGGTGCAGCGTTAACTAAATAGCGGCCCCCTGCGAGCCGCTCACATACCTAAGGCGCGGTACAGCGCTGAGGTCAAACTATAGTGTCGAGTTTGTTTGAGTAGGTTGCGTTTGGAATGGGTGTGTGGCAAACGGCGCGAGCGCAGCCATCGTCACGACACCGCACGAACTGAATGGTGTACTAATTATAACTATAATTTATTATAGTTATCGTTTTTGTTGATCATTTTGCCAATATTTGTATTTTCCACTACCTATTTAGAATTTTAACATTATGTATGTCTGTGCTGTACATATTTCATCATGATTATTATAACATTATAATGAACTATCATCTGGAGTTTCACTTGAAAACCCGACAAGCGATACAAAATCATAAAATAAACGACATTTATCAAACTTCAAATAAACCAATTACAGACACTAATGAATTGTCAACGAATTGTTTCATTATCACTCTCTTATTTTAAAGCGATGGCAACTCCGGCCTTCTGTGCCCCCTATGAATACGAATACACCCCTTCTGTGCCCCTAGACCTAGTGATAGATCACTTTTGTATCATTTGTTAGTGTCCGTGGAGTTTCCGTTGTCTGCTTTGGAAGCTTCATATTTCTGACTGACCGACTCCTTGACAATTCAAAAGTGAATGTAAATGGTTTAATTTGAGTTTGAGTTTGATTTCGCCAGTCGTAGTATTCTACCTTCGAGTTTCGTCAGCAATTTCAAACATTTATCGAGTATATCTGAATACTTTTTGGGCATTCATGGCTCGTTAGATAGCTGGTTTAATGAGGATGTTATTACAATGATATCTAAATTTAGTGTCATGGAAAAACCTTGAGATAAATGTTGTTCCACAAATACATTCAGTCATCTATTTCTCTGACGTATGCACTTTATGAGCTAAATGGACCATAGGTAGGTACTATGTATAAAGTATTATGTAACTGTGATATGTGTTTTTGTTGCACTGGCCTCTAAAGGCGGGTCCACGCCTGCGCACGCACATGAACAGTGAGGTTCGCGTGCATTCTTAGAAACATAGTATGGACACCGTTGGATATGTTCGCGAGAGGTTAGAGAGTAGTTCGCGTATAGATTTATGTCCTCTCGCGGATACGAACTGTACGGTTCGTGTACATCTTAGGATATGGACACCTTTGGACATGTTCGCGAGTCGTTAGCGAATGGCTGACGTGCAAGAGACAGTCAAAACACTCGTTCGCGAACACATCGCGTGCATGCCGTGTACCTGTGCTACCTCGGATGTGCTCAGAGGGCCTAGTGTGAGTTTCTTTTAACCATCTCGATTTTAAGCATCGACCGCGTTTGGCGCTCCGATTGGCTCTTCACTAGTGAAGGCCAGTGAAGAGCCAATCAGAGTGCCAAACGCGGTCGATGCGTAAAATCGAGACGGTTAAAACAAACTCACACTAGGCCCTCTGTATTTCGAGACCGTTCGAGGCACATAGTTTGCACGGTTCGTGCGCGTGAGCTTCAATTGCGCGGGAGTGGATCCTTGCACGCGAACCGTTTGCAACATGCGCGCGCGTGTAGAATATGACGCGTCCATAACCATTCGAGGCGCCTAGCGTGCATGTTTCGTGCGCGTGCGCTGGTTTGGACCCACCTTAACATTTCCACTGTGTTGATCTAAAAAGCGTTGCACTATATTAGCATAAATGAGCGCAAAAGCTCACTGGCTGGGGTCATATAGAAAAATTTCATGTTGATCGGTGCGCGAAAGAGATGAATACAGAACGTATAGCCTGAGTAATGGTGGCTGACATTTTACTTTTCTCTGGCTTATTGGAAAAAGACAGGCATACTATGTTTATATTTTCTATTATTTCGTTTTTGACATTAATTACCTATTAGACACTGAAATGTTTGGTATGTAGTGCAAAACTTTTTTAATCTGTTATACAACTTGATTTTCTCCTATAGAGGCATGATGAAATCACATAGCTTTGGATGTAAGGCTCTCAATTTATAATAAAAAAATTAATGAGCTTTAAAACTTTTATTTATACATACACATTTAAATATATTTGTTCTTTAGACACGATCTTTGGTATATAAAATATAATATTGGTATATGGCCACAATACATTACGTTAAAATGGAAGTTTAATAGAATTCAGTCGATACAGCATAAATGGAAAATCAGTAATACTTTATAACAATAATATAATATTTAAGATACAAGAAACTATCACCTATAATTAAAATACTTTGTGCTCTCTTACGAATGTAATGGAAAACTTTTATTGGAAATTATTATGAGATAATAATATCATGGCAGTGTATAGAGTGCCGCTAGCGGTACTCTATCCCTATAGAATAAAGTGCCGCTAGCGGCATAATAGTGGAGCTGCCCTGGCTAAAGTACCGTAAGCATTGCATTGTCACTGTCACTTGTTATTTTGTTTGATTGTTGAGGTTAGTTCGCTGTAAAACACCACATTCCCAAAACATTACATTCTCTTGTGCCTAAACGGACCCTGGCTGTGATCACAATTCTACTCTAACCTAACCTACCTTTCAGCCATTTTCATTTTTCGTAAATTCAGTCATTGTAGTAGTGACTTTTGATATAATTATCTAAAACAAATACGATCAATCAATACAAAGGGCGGCGAACTAACCTCAAACAAAATAACAAGTGACAGTGACAATGACAATGCAATGCTTACGGCACTTTAGCCGGGCCGAGGCAGCGCCACTATTATGCAGACGTATAGAGTACCGCTAGCGACACACTATACACTTCCTAATAACCCGACTGCGCCGAAGCTAAAAAAGGAAGGTTATGTATTTTTCTACCTAGTTCTTATTAGTAATGGGTATTTTTGTATCTTTACTGAAACCAAGGTGTAGTATGAAACGTTACAGGCGCAGATTTGGAACCTATTGAGACCTTTAGGCGTAGGACGTAGGTCTGTCATGTATTTATGACCCTCATTCTGCAGCTAAGTAGGTATACTTAAATAGATTTATATCTAATTTGCTATCATTTCTGGCATCTCCAGTCTCCAGCCTACCTAGGTGACGACCTGAAGACTACTCACCAGAAAATTAAAAAATAGTGGTGTTTTTGGAAATTCAACTTTGAATAGGACCCAGTTTGTATGAAATTTTTTATTTCTTCGGGAAAGGGGAGAGGATTTTACAGCTTACTTCGATTAACCCGAAAATAGGTATATTATAAAGGAAACCCCTGTCTGGGTGATATGAAGAGACACAGTATACTTGAAAAATCTTATTCCTTTTCCTAATTAACGTGGACCTACTGGTCCAAGAAATCGACTCAGTTGAGCAGAAGCAGTTGCTACTGGAGAAGGGCTTCAGAAAGGGCCAAAGGAGATTTATAAACTTGTTTAAAAGGTCAGGAGGTCCAGGCCACCTTAGGCTACCAGTTTGAACATCTGTCTATAGCAACCGAGCTGAGAACCTCATAATAGTTGTAGGGCCTAACATATTTGTGATTATTTATAGAACATTCACATCGTTATTCGTCACTTACGCAGACCAAATATTACGACTATATACGAACTCAACAATCCCGTATACGACATCTAAATCTCATTAGTATTCATTGGACACTGTCGGTCCGCGGACGTACGCCCACGACGATGCACTTAAATATATTAAAGATTCCAAATTTGGTATCTTATTCGCTATTCAATTATCTGACTAAGGACTTTACTCACTAGACTGTAACATGTTAACATAATGGGAAGATATAATGCAAAATTTGTCAGTTATTTGTCTTGTGCAGAAAATAATTTGCTTTTGACTGGGACCTTTCGGATGATGCATTGATGTTACAATCTAGTAAATAAAGAGAATAACTCTCTTAATTAAGTAATAATAATTTTCACTACAAAATCGATACTTCTAACAGAACCTGCACATCGCATATTCGATTCTTTGTCAAATATAAAATGAAGTATAACTACTTTTATACAGAAAAACATAGAAAGCATGTTTAAGAATGATATAGTCTTATTTAGTTAGTATCGTAATAAAAATCGTAATCTTCTGGCTCGTCGGGTATTTGTGGCGGATCCTTAGGAATGTCGATACCTTCTGCGTCAAGTAACCGTACTTTTATGTCCATCGATAGTAAAGTTTCCAAGTCATTTTCGAAAGATTTGCTTGACATCTTTTCTTTAAGAAGAGCGTTGATGCCGTCCGTCCAGTAGTCGAATATCTGCTCATCGGGCGCGACAAAGTCTAAGGAAGTTACTTCAGCAGACTTGATGATAAGGGAGAATGCTAAATGAGGTGTTATTTTCCTCCCCCTCAAATCCTTCATGTGAGGACAGTCTTTGCCTATTATCACACACTTCATATCAGTGACGGGCAATTTGTTCCCAAGCTCCTCTAAAGTTGGGGTACTCTTTTCGTCACAGTCCCCATAATGGAGTACTTTATGATTCGGCGAGAGGCGAACGTACCAGAATTTGTCCTTGATCCTTTGACCTCTGGCAGAATATTTCTTGAATCTCGTGCCCCCGACTAAGACGCCTAGCCTTTGCTGTTGAATGAGATCAATGATTTCTGGAGTAATTTTCTCTTTTAGTTCAACAATAGGCCTTGCATGAGACTCCCACACTTCCCTGTTGTTCCTCTCCTGCTGCCAGAGCTGAGTTATTTCTGTATACGTCAATAGGTTTATCTTTTGTCTAAACTTGTCGAAGCCTTTTGGGGCAGATGATAGAGCCCTGCTTATTTGCTCCCGAACTACACTGGATACTTTGATGAAGTCCTCTGCAGTGGCTCTCATTTCCTTCCATGTTTTGTTCAGTAATACTATACAAATGCAAAATAATTCTTCAAAAGGTCTGTCATGAGTGAAAAATAGTGGATGATAAGTCTGTCCTTGTTCACTTGGAGGATCACCAACTTTTAAAATGTCACACAGTAACTTTACCAACTCGACACTTGTCTTGCCAAAGGGACATTCATGTTCATCAGCTCTACAACTATTTTCTAAGACAATCTTTGTGTAATCCTCTGAGTAGTTCCTTGCAAAGTACAGCATGCAGTCCAGGGCTAAAACTCCTGGAGGCACTTCATTAAAATCTTTTATTGGGTCAATCTCACATTTGAAGCCAAGTTTTTTGAAGTCCTTTGAGTAGGTTCCCATTGGACGCCGCATCGTGACTTCAATGTTAGGGTTGTTATCATTTTCAAAAGCAACTTTTCTCAGTTCTTTAATTTTTTCCTGAGATTCCTGCTCTTGGGCATCAGCCCTTAGTCTCATTTTAGGTTCTAAAAGACCCAGCATCAGAGTTTGTAGTACATACAGTTGGTGAGCTAATTCAGTCCCCAAACCTTGTTCTGAAGCATTCTTAGAAAACTCACTTGCTCCAATAAGGTTTTCATATATAACAGATCTTACTTGTTTGGAAGCTAATGTAGCAGCAATTGTTTTCCTCTTAGTCATATCAGCTTTAGAAAATATTGCATTTATAAGAGCTATAGCATTCTGTTGGATAATACTGTCTTGTTGAGTATGCTGTATATGTGATATGAGACTTGGAATGGTGATCTCTTTCTCCACATGAGAATTCTTTGAACTATTAAGTACAATGTTCTCAAGAATTGATAAACAGCACTGTATTACTTTTGGATCTTGAGTATTTGCTTGGTTACTAACAAAACTGGCAACTTTATTAATAAATTGGTTTTCAAGAATATCCCAGAATATAACTCCGTGGTCCATGAGCTCGACAAACGTAACAAGAGCGTATTTGAGCAATTTCCCCTTGAACTTACCATTTTCAATGTTGTTTATGATCAGTGTCAAACCTTTCTTGTTGATAAACTCGAGTGCAAAAGTGAGATCACTGCTCAATACAGATAATTTGGCGAGGGCAGATACTTGGTCGACCTCGGAGCCATTGTTTATCTTTGCCAGGATATCCTGAACAGTTTTTGCTGGCGACAATTCCAAACGTAACACAGAGCCATTCTTTATTTCGTTTCGGTTTTTCTCCGTAATATAATTCTGGTTGTTGCTTTCGGAAAATTGTAGAGCGTAGTTTTCAGGGTCGGGGAGCCCCCACGGCTTGCATAGAAGTTGAATGATGCTCGATAAGGGCTGACTTTGATCGAATTCGATCAACTGTGGTACCTTGTCAGGAGCATTAAGCATCTCCACAGCGATCTTGAGGATTGTAGAATCCTTTTCCTTTGTTGCCGACGGCATTTTTATTGGTTTAGTAGACATTTATTGAACATTTGACACGAAACAATCACCACAACACACCACACCTCGCGAATTGATCGCTTAATTTTCCCGTAAATTGACGACATCAAGCTGATAGCTGTCAAACAAAATTGACACATGACAGTTTAATTTCCTAGATGAATTTTACGTTTCGTTATTCATTGTCGTCAACAGCTAGAAATCAACTTGGCATGTTCTTCTTGCACTACTGAAATTAATTGGGTTGGGTTGGCAGTTGACCTGTAACGGTAACGGTAAATTAATTACTCTATATCCCTTTGAATTGTTCGAAGCCCTACTTTCGATGTATACAGGCTAATCCCTAATATTGTTAAATTCCCAAATGTTAGGGCTCCGTAGCACTGGTACCGGAATAGATGAAGCGCAGCGGAAAATGAAAGACTGTACTATATAAAAACAATTCTGCCGAACAATAAAAAAATCGCATCTTCTACGATTTTTAAACTGATTCAAAATTCGATTGAGTGATCTAATCCAACAAGAAATATTTTTCTGCTAGCCTGCATTATGTAAGGTTCCCTTTTGCAGACAGCATCTCTCTACTGTAACCTAGATATTTATATCCATATTTTAGTGAAGTTTTATCCATGGAATTAGTAGGTAAGCTAGCATAATTTGCGACACTTGATAGTATGAAACGAAGGTGTTCGCTATTCTAATCACTAACATGGAATACGAATCGGAGTAACCCTGAAGATATATGAATTTCCATCTAGCTAATTAGGGCAGTAAGTAATACGATCCGCTCTGATATACGATCTAGCAATAAAACTATCACGAATTGCCCTAGTATTTAACAGTTTCATTAATACCATTGTTCGGCTCACATATCTAGACGAGATCGGCAAAAAGACAAGACTGTTCTTTAAACTAAAATGTCAGTTTTCTTTTATTTATTTATTTTCCTCCTGTTATTACATACTGCGATTACTTTTCGATGTGACCGGAGACCGTATGGGTCGAGTACTCAAGCTTCAGAACCTGATGGGCGCTTCAAGCTGCACGTAATAGGCGTCAGCAATAATGCCTACATTCCTGAACAACTATATACAGGTATATTTTTGAACTTACTGACCGTTAGTCGAATAATAAAATTAATTTGCAAAGTCGTTTCGAAGGACCGGTTAGCCAGGGCCCTGTTTAATAAACGTTACAATCCTACAAGTAAAAATGTCACATATTTGTTAAGTTTTACTAGGTACATGTGCTGTTTAATAAACCTTGCAAATATGTAAGAAAGTTACAAGTAAATAACTTACAATTATCACAATTGTAAATGCCGTTTAATAAACATTTACACATGTAGAAATTAATTTACATATATTTTGTAAATTGTAGTATAATTCTAACAGGTGGTCTCATGGTGTGTCAAAACTTAACAATTTTGTGCCTCAACTAAAGAATTAAATATTAGCAAAAAAATGGTGTGCAAAAAAATACTTGTATTTTGTAAGCAAAATTATCACTTTTGGACTTAATTACTTTGTAAGGTATTGACTGGCAAACGACCTTATGCGAAGGGATAGGTACCTACTCCCTTTCCATTACTAGTAAGCCCTTAGAGACAATCATTGACGACGTCACAATTAACACATTCAGTGCCGGGAGCCCTCCTGGAGGGTTCACCAAGTCGCATATGGGATGCCGGGAGCCCTCGCGGAAGGCTCATTTTAAATTTAGGTTTTTCTTAGCGAATACAGAATTAGAAGCCGTGAAAATAAAATATGATCTATATTTTAACAAAATTTATTAATATAGGTACGTACGTAAGTACTTATGCGTTGGTTTTAAACTCCAACCATTTTTTTATTGTTTGTTCACGATTACAAATATTCCCAAAAAATTTAGTAGGTTGGAAGCTACGTATAGCGACAAGACCAAAACACAATTTTACTTCTTTTTACAGTGTTTTATAACATTTAAACCTAATGCCGTTCACCGTCCGCGATGGTTAACTTTAGCGCAAACGTAATGCCGGTACCCCTCCCGGAGGGTTCACTTACAATATGTTTGGCGGCATGGCGTATGAGTTCTGTCGGTGGAGTCAAAAGTGTTAATGGAAACCGTAATGGCATCTCCCAAGTTGCGTCTTAAGTGATAGTCGTATTTCAGTACAAATAACAGAAACAGATGGCCAGTCTCATTTCACGGGCTTTATGATATCTGCGGAGGGTGACGTCAAGCCAGACCCGCGGAATCCCAGGCGAGTTGTCTCACTTTACCCAGGCGAGTTGAGGCCGCTTACTGCTTCCACTGCAAAGTTTAGTGACAGGTGTCTCTACACCGTTGAACAGGCTATGGGCTCCTATAAGACGTCCGTTGAGGTAAGTCATCATTATCACTGGTCTATCTTTTCCGAACTATGGACTTATTTAAATTATAATTGTTTTGTATCTTATGCGCTGATTGCACATAATCTCGCTATCTCAAGTTTACGAGCATTGCGGCGGCGCTGAAAAACTCAAACTCAAAGTATTTATTTCAAATAAACCAATTACAGGCACTTTTGAATTGTGAAAGGGTCGGTCAGTCAGAAAGATGAATCTATTTGCCTATTCCAAAGCGTAGTAGGTTCCTATGGAGAATAACGGGCAAGAAACTCCACAGACACTCTTTTAAATCAAAATATTCTTACAAAATATTGGTTACATCATTCATGTTGAAATTATACATGTGAGAACAATGTAGAAAGACGTGCACGTTAAAAGCGTCCGCAATGAAAAGATAAAAACAAATTCAAAAATTAAAATAAGCTGAATCGCTCGGTGTAGGTTGTCACAAATATAATTAGAAATACGTGTAAATTTGGTTTTACTTTCGGCAAGCCAGAGCAGTGCAGAGCAGTGGTGTGCCGGTGGTAGCGGCAGTGAATTACGAGTTGTATGCCGTAGGTTCGAACCCAGGCAGGCTTTACTTTGTACAAATTATTTAATCACCACTGCTCTCAAAACGGTGAAGGAAAACATCGTGAGGAAACCGGCATGTCCTAGATCCAAAAATTCGAAGACATGTGACATCTACCAACCCGCACTGGGCCTGCGAGATGAATTACGGCCCACACCCTCTCACCGAGAGGAGGCCTGTGTCCCAGCAGTGGGAACATTATAGGCTGATTAGTATGTATGTATAAGTCATACCCATTCACATTATCATCGAGAAAGGTAGACTTTAAGTCTGAAAAGTTTTTGAATAGGTTTATTGGCAAGCTCCGGTCTCAGGCAACGGCTGCGTCACTCTACGCGCCATGGTGGCCATAAATGATGAAGTGTGGTACGAAGACGGAGTTCCTTTCACCCAGAAGGTGTGTGAAGACTTAAGGCAGCCTGATGATGTGGCGCCGCAACTGAACTACGAGTGTGGCATATGTGATGAAGCTAAATATGAGGTAAAGGGCCCATTGGCTTTTGTGTAGGTACACGTCACATATAATGCTTTACGATCCTGTTAAAACTGTGCTATGGTGGTAGCATGGCCGCCAATACTAATTGTACTTACTTATCTAATTAATGATGCTTGAATTTATTCCTTGATTTCGAGAAAAAATAAGGTTGTTGCCTCTTCCAGTTGACTTTCACCGGGGTATGGTCCCGTAACACCCATCCTTACCTTTTCCCCGAGAACGACTGGCTTCCAAAGTACAGCGATCTTGTTGGAGCTTCGCACAACCCGGAGTATATCCTTTGGATGCCGGGGACCCTCGCCACGGACGGATTTAAGGATCTGGCAGAACATGCCAATTCTAGCAATGTTGAAGCAGAAATTCGAGGAAAGGTAAGAAATTACGACATGTCGGTTTGTCATACTTGTGTGGGATTCTTTCCATAATCTTCTTGTACATATATGGGCCTTTTCCAGGTCGGTGATGGAGTACGCACTCTAATAAAAGGCAAAGGGCATGGCTACCGCAAGATGACACTACCCACTTACTCCTTCTTCCGCGTGGATAAAGAAAACCACTTATTCTCTGCAGCCGTAGCTATTCATCCATCTCCTGATTGGTTCCTAGGAGTTACCAGGTTTGAACTATGCCAAGGGGATAACACATGGCTGGTTGAAAGGGAGCTTAATCTTTATCCGTGGGATGCTGGCACGGACAGTGGCGTGTCTTATGAAGTAATCCATATTGTCTTTTTGACTATACCTTCCCTGAATTATCTGAAGAACTCACAATGACACCATTTTACTATTTCAGGCTGCTAATATCGTAACATATCCCCAAGACTCAGTAGCTCGTGTCGAAATGAGTTCATATGATAAAAACTCTCCATTCTACGAGGTGGATATAAAAGACATGCATCCATTTGGAAAGTTCAGCATTAAGTTGATAAGGACCTACCACAGGGAATGTGAAGAAGAAACTACAGGTAAGTAGGTGGGATACTTCCGAAGCTTTAGAATAGAATTAAAGTCAAAGGTTAGGTTAGCAAAAAAGTTGGCATTGATCGTCTGATTAATAAGCACAAAATTCTTGGAAGAACCTGTCCTCAACGCCAACAGTCTTAATTTTGATGTATTTCTAGAAGAACCACAAGCAACAGAAGCTCCCGAATCTTCGGAAGAATCAGCTGGGACCAGTGTGGAGGCTAAGCCGGAGCCTCCAGAGCCATCCAGGTATCAAACACAACTAGATAGCGCCGAGGATGGGCGGTGAGGCTTAGTTCATGATTAGTAGAATAGAACACACCATGTTTCATTGATCAAACTCATGTCCTTGTTGTATAAAAAAAATATCTAAATAAAGTTTACGTTACCCTTCGTGTGTGTCTGGATTGAGGAGCCATGTCTCATATCGGAACGAGGTTACTACCAATATTTAGTAGTAAATTAGCCGATTTTGTAGGCCGGATCCTGGAATTTGTACTAAAACCCTTAAAAAGTTATACGACGTTAAAGGTGGCTCCTCAATCCTGACGTCTGGATTGAGGAGCCACCTTAGAACCAGAAAACTAGCCAACGGATATTTTTGAAAATTTTGTAGGATTTAGTAGTACTTATGCGTAATCTCTACAAAAAAAATGGGGTTTGTACGGTCGAATTTGAGATAGCTACAACGTTTTAATTTTTCATAAAAAACCATAAATTTCACCGCGCCGTATCTCGGAAAGTTATCAACCAATTACAACATATTTTTAGTATGATTTAGTAGTAAATGTGCTCGAATTTGTACAATAAAAATGAAACGGAAAAGCTATATAATTTCGGTAATACAACACATTTTATGTGGCTCCTCAATCCTGACGGTCTATAGAAATGATATGTACGTAGCTACTAAAGTAGTTGATCAAATCGGATAACAATAACACAATTATTTAGTAGAAATTTCTACTAAATATTGGCGTAATCCAAAATCCTGCGCAATCAGTATTTCAAAAGATATTAATAAAATAAACATTCCTTAACAATTTAATGAATAGGGTGACCATAAATAATTCAAAGAAGACCATTGTTTGAAATAAGTAGTTTTATTTGCTTATAAATCATTCTACGAGTACGATTACCTACGTGTAACTTATGTAATTGTGGTTTTAGATTATTTGAAATACTAGCTGCGCCCCGTGGATCCACCTTCATAAGTCTCGATCCCGTGGGAATAGCGGGATGAAAAGTATTCTATGTCCTTACTAAGGTTATGCTCTACCCATGTGCCAAATTTCATTCAAATCCGTTCGGCCGATATAGCGTAGCAAACAAACAAACTCACTTTCGCATTTATAATATTATATAGTTAGGATATTTATGTAATGAACCTAATGAAATGAAATTCAGTAACCGGTGATGAATTTAATGATACTTATTTTATACAAACTTATGTTTAGTTTGATTATTTAAACAATATTTTAGTTCCTGATGTATCGATAGATGGCGTTGTACATTTAGCACTCTCCGCTGAATCGCGGTGATAGGACTCTCCGCAGAAACATGACCTCTTCGTGTATAGTAAAATAAATTGTCTTCGTCAAAGTTTTTATTCATACGTTATGATTTTAAAATCATTATTGTTCGCTGTTATTTTTCACAACATTATTGCTATAGTATGTAACGTAAAGAATGTAAAAGACAAGCATTAGATTATAAAAAAAATCGGTTAGACATAAATGATACAAACTCCATTAAAATGCTTAAGGGTAACGCTTAAGCATTTTAACAGTATTTTAATAGAAAATTTACAATTCATTGTAATGCCGGCGGCACTGCCGCACAAAGGATCGCAAAGGAAATGAAGGCACAAAAGCCGGGGGTACGTGCCGCGCGGGAAAATCTGGCGGCCATGCCGCCGGCATAGTGTGTAGGAGCCATAACAGGCGCCCCTAACTTTTTAGTACCTACTATACCTACAAACGGGTTATAAACAAAATCAATCAATCAATCTGCCTAGCCTCTTCCCAACTATGTTGGGATTGGCTTCCAGTCTAACCAGATGCAGCTGAATACCTGTATTTTACATGGAACGACGTGGAGTTTTTTACAACCGGGTTGTATACCTAATTAATAAATAAAATAACATACATATATCCCGCCTTACGCCGACGCCTAATGCCGACGCCTAACGCCGACGCCTAACGCCGACGCCTATAATACCGACGCCTTACGCCAACGCCTAACGCCGATGCATATAGCACCGACGCCTATAACACCGACGCCTTACGCCGACGCCTTACGCCGACGCCTAACGCCGACGCCTATAACACCGACGCCTTACGCCGACGCCTTACGCCGACGCCTAACGCCGACGCATATAGCACCGACGCCTATAACACCGACGCCTTACGCCGACGCCTATAACACCGACGCCTTACGCCGACGCCTAACGCCGACGCCTATAACACCGACGCCTTACGCCGACGCCTATAACACCGACGCCTATAACACCGACGCCTATAACACCGACGCCTTACGCCGACGCCTAACGCCGACGCCTAACGCCGACGCATATAGCACCGACGCCTATAACACCGACGCCTTACGCCGACGCCTATAACACCGACACCTTACGCCGACGCCTATAACACCGACGCCTATAACACCAACGCCTAACGCCGACGTATATAGCACCGACGCCTATAACACCGACGCCTTACGCCGACGCCTAACGCCGACGCCTATAACACCGACGCCTTCCGCCTTCCACCTATAACACCGACGCCTTACGCCGACGCCTTACGCCGACGCCTAACGCCGACGCCTTACGCCGACGCCTAACGCCGACGCCTATAACACCGACGCCTTACGCCGACGCCTAACGCCGACGCCTATAACACCGACGCCTTCCGCCTTCCACCTATAACACCGACGCCTTACGCCGACGCCTTACGCCGACGCCTAACGCCGACGCCTATAACACCGACGCCTTACGCCGACGCCTAACGCCGACGCCTATAACACCGACGCCTTACGCCGACGCCTATAACACCGACGCCTTACGCTGACGCCTAACGCCGACGCATATAGCACCGACGCCTATAACACCGACGCCTTACGCCGACGCCTAACGCCGACGCCTATAACACCGACGCCTTCCACCGAAGCCTATAACACCGACGCCTTACGCCGACGCCTTACGCCGACGCCTAACTCCGACGCCTATAACACCGACGCCTTACGCCGACGCCTATAACACCGACGCCTATAACACCGACGCCTATAACACCGACGCCTTCCGCCGACGCCTATAACACCGACGCCTTACGCCGACGCCTATAACACCGACGCCTATAACACCGACGCCTTACGCCGACGCCTAACGCCAACGCATATAGTACCGAACTACCGACGCCTATAACACCGACGCCTTCCACCGACGCCTATAACACCGACGCCTTACGCCGACGCCTTACGCCGACGCCTAACGCCGACGCCTATAAACCGACGCCAAACGCCCACGCCTAACGCCGACGCATATAGCACCGACGCCTATAACACCGACGCCTTACGCCGACGCCTAATGCCGACGCCTATAACACCGACGCCTAACGCCGACGCATATAGCACCGACGCCTATAACACCGACGCCTTACGCCGACGCCTATAACACCGACGCCTTACGCCGACGCCTAGTGCCGACGCCTATAACACCGACGCCTAGTGCCGACGCCTATAACACCGACGCCTTACGCCAACGCCTAACGCCGATGCATATAGCACCGACGCCTATAACACCGACGCCTTACGCCGACGCCTTACGCCGACGCCTATAACACCGACGCCTTACGCCGACGCCTTACGCCGACGCCTAACGCCGACGCATATAGCACCGACGCCTATAACACCGACGCCTTACGCCGACGCCTATAACACCGACGCCTTACGCCGACGCCTAACGCCGACGCCTATAACACCGACGCCTTACGCCGACGCCTATAACACCGACGCCTATAACACCGACGCCTATAACACCGACGCCTTACGCCGACGCCTAACGCCGACGCCTAACGCCGACGCATATAGCACCGACGCCTATAACACCGACGCCTTACGCCGACGCCTATAACACCGACGCCTTACGCCGACGCCTATAACACCGACGCCTATAACACCAACGCCTAACGCCGACGTATATAGCACCGACGCCTATAACACCGACGCCTTACGCCGACGCCTAACGCCGACGCCTATAACACCGACGCCTTCCGCCTTCCACCTATAACACCGACGCCTTACGCCGACGCCTTACGCCGACGCCTAACGCCGACGCCTTACGACGACGCCTAACGCCGACGCCTATAACACCGACGCCTTACGCCGACGCCTAACGCCGACGCCTATAACACCGACGCCTTCCACCGAAGCCTATAACACCGACGCCTTACGCCGACGCCTTACACCGACGCCTATAACACCGACGCCTTCCGCCGACGCCTATAACACCGACGCCTTACGCCGACGCCTATAACACCGACGCCTTACGCCGACGCCTAATGCCGACGCCTATAACACCGACGCCTAACGCCGACGCATATAGCACCGACGCCTATAACACCGACGCCTTACGCCGACGCCTATAACACCGACGCCTTACGCCGACGCCTAGTGCCGACGCCTATAACACCGACGCCTAGTGCCGACGCCTATAACACCGACGCCTTACGCCAACGCCTAACGCCGATGCATATAGCACCGACGCCTATAACACCGACGCCTTACGCCGACGCCTTACGCCGACGCCTATAACACCGACGCCTTACGCCGACGCCTTACGCCGACGCCTAACGCCGACGCATATAGCACCGACGCCTATAACACCGACGCCTATAACACCGACGCCTTCCACCGACGCCTATAACACCGACGCCTTACGCCGACGCCTTACGCCGACGCCTAACGCCGACGCCTATAAACCGACGCCAAACGCCCACGCCTAACGCCGACGCATATAGCACCGACGCCTATAACACCGACGCCTTACGCCGACGCCTAATGCCGACGCCTATAACACCGACGCCTAACGCCGACGCATATAGCACCGACGCCTATAACACCGACGCCTTACGCCGACGCCTATAACACCGACGCCTTACGCCGACGCCTAGTGCCGACGCCTATAACACCGACGCCTAGCACCGACGCCTAACGCCGACGCATATAGCACCGACGCCTATAACACCGACGCCTATAACACCGACGCCTTACGCCGACGCCTATAACACCGACGCTTAACGCCGACGCCTATAACACCGACGCCTTACGCCGACGCCTAACGCCGACGCCTTACGCCGACGCCTTACGCCGACGCCTAACGCTGACGCCTTACGCCGACGCCTTACGCTGACGCCTAACGCCGACGCCTTACGCCGATGCCTATAACACCGACGCCTAACGCCGACGCCTATAACACCGACGCCTATAACACCGACGCCTTACGCCGACGCCAATAAAACCGACGCCTATAACACCGACGCCAAACGCCGACGCCTAACGCCGACGCATATAGCACCGACGCCTATAACACAATCTAGAGACGGCCATGGGTAGAGTTTATTCCAGCTTGTTTTGAGGAAAAAGTGCCGGTTGTCAGTGGATATGTTATAGTTTGGGCTGGAGTCTCTTTAAAGCATCGCTCGGAGTTATTGCTGATGCTGAAAATTCTTTTTGATTTCTTTTTTTATTCTTTGTGTTTGTTTATTTATTCTATGGGATTTTGCTCTTTTAGTTTTTTTTCTTTTTTTTTATTCTTGGTGTTAATATTGTGTTCATAATTTAAGTACTGATTGGTGAAGAATTATTCATGTGTAAGTAAAACTCTGTTTATGATCATAGTTTGAATTATTTATGGTCACCCTATTCACTAATTTGTTAAGGAATGTTTATTTTATTAATATCTTTTGAAATACTGATTGCGCAGGATGTTGGATTACGCCAATATTTAGTAGAAATTTCTACTAAATATTGGTGTTATTGTTTTCCGATTTGATCAACTACTTTAGTAGCTACGTACATATCATTTCTATAGACTGTCTGTGTTTCTATAAAATGTGTTGTTTTACCGAAATTATATAGCTTTTCCGTTTTATTTTTATTGTACAAATTCGAGCACATTTACTACTAAATCATACTAAAAATATGTATGTGCGGTTTTAGTACAAATTCCAGGATCCGGCCTACAAAATCGGCTAATTTACTACTAAATATTGGTAGTAACCTCGTTCCGATATGAGACATGGCTCCTCAATCCAGACACACACTCACTATGTCATCTCATGTTTTAGTTCTTGTATAAACCGATAAAGCTGAGATAGAATTTTTAGGATTAGATTGGCATTTTGGAATAAAGAAAATATTGCAATTTATTTTTAGTTAGCACAGATAGCCGACAGAAGGTAAAGCCCATAGCTAATGAGAGCTACCTTCTCCATCCTTTTTAAAGGCATGCTTTTGCTAATTCAACATGGATTTTCTGCTGCAACAGGTAGGTTATAGGTAGTTGACAAAATACCTTTGTCCAAACAGCGAAGCTCCCCTGGTAACCGACCCAGAATCTTCAGAAGACTGCCCAATGTCACCATGGCAGGACTGGAGCGCGTGTGACGGAGAATGTGAGGAAGGGAAGGTGATAGGCTTCCGTTGGAGGGAGCGGTACCACTTGGTAGATGGAGTTCCAATTGAGAAGTATGATCCTCATGTAAGTGTGAACTGGATTTAATAATGAGGCTGTATTTTTTTGTCGACCAAAGTTTTTGTTTTTGCTCCAGTACGGAAAGATCCTGGCAATAAATTCTCATCTAAATAGTCTTCAGAAAAAGTGAGTGCGTAAATGGTTTTGTATCCACCTGTCGGCGTCCAACAGCCCCCAAGCCCCAACCGTATGGCAGACGGATAGGGTATAATTACGGTATGACTTCGTCAGCATTCATATACTTATAAATCCATCCATAAAGTTAGAGGCATCTTTAACATTACCATCTTCTTTTTTTTCGTGTGGTTAGTGACCGGTGTCATCTTTTTTTGTGTGGTCAGTGACTGGTGTCAGAGTTTTTATGCCGCCCATGGGCCTCTCTGACCTGACTTCACATGCTGTCGAGAAATATCTCAGGCATCCTGGTTTCCTCACAATGTTTTCCTTCACCGTTTTTGAAGCAAGTGATAATTATACAACACGCACATGAATTCGAAAAGCCTAAGGTGCGTGCCTTGGGTTAGAACTCGAGACCTATAACTTGGCAGTCCGATGGTCACACTACTATGTTATCACTGCTGTTTAACCCATAAAGTAAGTTGATGATTTTCTTTCACAGACTAAGCACCACCACAAAGTGAAAGACGTAACCAAATTCTGCAAGACACATTTCGATACATTCGAGAGAGAAGCCTGTGAAGATGAATGCACCAATACCGAAGAAGACGAAGAGGGACTTACAGGTTCGTATTAATTTAATTATATTTCTTAAGGTGCTGATAAACTTGAGCATTAACTTGTAATGAGCATTCTAGCGAAACATTCGCTAGATTGCTCATTACAAGTGTACTAAATGCACATTACTGAAAAAGAGCGTTTTAGCGAGCATTCTAGCGATAGGACAGTAAATTTGCTTCGAGCTTTTTGCCGAGCCGAGTTATTCTGGCATTGTGACGCCGCCGCTGCCGTCCCTCTTGACTATTTTGTTGACGAGCATTGACTAGTGTTCGCTAGAATAATCGTGAAAATGTTCGTAGCGATGTTTGGCTCTATTCTTGGCCCTGTTCGTTGTTCAGTTCGACAGATTTAAAAACGGCGAATACTCGACGTTCTGTTACAAGTGTATGCTCAAGTTTATCAGAACCTTTCCCCAAACTATGCTGAAGATCC
This sequence comes from Agrochola circellaris, assembly GCA_914767755.1. NCBI lineage: Eukaryota > Metazoa > Arthropoda > Insecta > Lepidoptera > Noctuidae > Agrochola > Agrochola circellaris. The sequence goes on along the minus strand of OU611839.1, from coordinate 3,589,372 downwards.
TAGACGGTAGGACTCTCACTACTCTCAGTTCTATCTATTCCCTCATATGTAGTTTCCCTCACGAAGCTACCGAAATTGGTGATACCGATTTTCTATGCCTTGGAAGTTGGATTAAGAAGTTTATTTAATGAATTTATTTTCTTTTTAGTCGAACGAAGAGTCATGGCGCCAATAATGCCTGGTGGGAAGTGGAACTCAAAGCGAAGAGACGTGAAGACAAGAAACAATTTCCTTTACCGTTAAGAAAGAAAATCCTCATTGTTGAGTTGACAGTTCTGTCCATCATTATTCATTAAAATGTATTTTTCCATAAATGATCAAAAATACCATTGGTCCTTACTTTAATAGAGATTTTTTTTCCAACCTTCCACCGTCCACTCCAGATGCATTAGCTAAAGCTACGGTTTCTTTAGGTCTAAAAAAGGCATTTGGAAATTTTCCAAATACTTTTTTTACATCTAAAACGAAATATTCGATGTTACGATATTAATTATTGCATTTCATAATCAATATTCTAATTCGCTAGTCGGCCATATTTCTTATTTCCATACAGTAATATTGCCAAATTAATCAAAACAGCGAAATATTTGACATCTATTTGCGACGTTGCCCACTTTCAGAATAAACGCTCTTAAAGTGCAAATTTTTGTTAGTCATGTGTCGACCCTTTCAGCTAAATGGTTGTACTTGGATTTGTGTAAAAAATCACAGCAGTAGTAGGTATATATCACGAAGTTTAAAGGAAAACTATCACAGCTAAATAGGCTTTACAGGTTAACGAGTAATAATCGACCAACTTAAATTTGCAGTTTGAAAAACATGATCTCCCATACTTTCTGTATGGGAGAAAATGTTTTTCAACTACAGTATTAAGTTTGTTCTTGGGTTAAATTCATCCAAAAAAAAACCAGAATCAAAATGTTTTATTTCACATAAACCTACCTACATAAGCAGACCGCTGTGACGGTGGTGGTTGGTGTTGTAAAGCCGATAATTAGCGTTTGAGTAGTCCAAGACGCAAAATCGAATCGAATATTTGAAATCCCTTTCCAGCGAGCAAGAATCGACTTTTGGTGCGAGCCAGATGATTTTTTCCAGGGATCCCAATGATGTTAGCCCATTGTGTCAATGTAGCTCTAGAACACTCCCTTAAATAAATATCTACAAAAATATCAACCTGCCCTATTACGTCATGCTTTTAATACTTTTGCTTTATGCCAAAACATTAAAGACTACAATCGTCTGACAGCATATTCCAGCGCACTAATTAGTCTAAATTAAGTAATAAGCACGGGAGATGCAGCAGGACTATTAAACTAATTGTGAATGAACGGTTTAGTACCACGACGACCTGTGACCATACGGCACCTATTTAAAGTACATGCATGAAGGAATAAAGGTGAAAATGCGTTTGAGTTTTTTCGGTAAGTCTGCATTTTATATGAATTTACTTTTGCACTGTCCACTACTCACAGACTACATAAGTGGTACTCCACTACTTGAGAAAGTAGGTCAGCTCACAATATTTTGTCATATTATTCACCAGTATCTACCTACGCAGTCCATTACATTCTCCGCAAAGAATAGAAATAGATTTATCGCCTCCAGCACGCGTAGCACGATCACAATAGAAACGGGTTTTGTCGACGGAAGAATAGACAAAATGCCAGATTGTGATTGTGAATCTGGCATTTTGGCTATTCTTCCGTCGACAAAACCCGTTTCATGATACGCATGCTGTAAACATCTTTTTTTCGTTATGTCTCCATCTATACTATGCAGTTAAATATCTACTAGAATGTCTGTGCTCATTCCGTTATTAATCATCAATGCTAATGCTAAATTCTGCTGAAGATGTCGGATTGCCAAATATGGCAATGGGTCGCAACTAACAAAACCTTAGTTTTAGGTCCTTACCAGATCATATTTCTGATCATGATTCTAAAAGCCTGCACGGGCATGTATGAGACGTGTAATCGACGGCCTCTGGGGTCCAACACGGAACCCTTGCCACCCGACAACCGGTTCATGATAGACGTAGATGAGATCAGAGACAACATGTACATCCCGAACACAGAATATACTGGTACGTGATTTGTATTACTTTGTAACCAACAAATTGTAGGTATTAATTAAGCCACTGTCTCCTCCCGAATTGAACTACGGTCGAAAGAATATGGGCAGAAGAATTCTCTTTCGCTTTATGGTGCAGTTACCAGCAATGGCGTGATGCCTCAAATAAACCTTGCAATAATTTGTGTTGTGTGGATCTGTGAACATTGTATGAATGTTCAATTGTAGTGCAAGTCAGATGCAGTGTGGTCCTTTTACCCTGAATATAACACCTTTAAACAACACATATACAGGGTGATTGGAAGATGGGTGCAAAGCTTTAAGGTGAAGATAGTATAGACAATTTAGAACCATTTAAGCCATGGTTGTCTTAGACGAAGTCTTACCAAATTTTTTTTTTTTAATAAGGTTTAAAAGACGTATTGTACAATTTTTTTATTTTTTCTGAGCTTCAAATTGTCTGTAAAAAAAATGTCTAATGACACAGAAGCCTAAAACATGTTTTGCTTGATTGCTTACACATTACTTTAATTAAATAAATAAAAAATGAATTCATTTATCATTCAATTTGGCCATAATTATGCAGTTTACATTAAATTTTGAGAATTTCCGAAAAAAAACTTAAAAATTTGGTTAAAAATATTTGGTAAGACTTCGTCTAAGACAACCATGGCTTAAATGGTTCTAAATTGTCTGTACTATCTTCGCCTTAAAGCTTTGCACCCATCGTCCAATCACCCTGTATAACTTACATCATTTTATAGTTCGCCTATCTTCCCGAGATGGGATATCTCCCTTCATCGCGTTCACGATATCCCTTCAAGAGGATAAAACGGAGAACAAGGACAACCCTAGGAAGCCTCTTCTGCTGAGTGCCGGGAAGCTGGAAATTCTGCGTAATTCTAACAACACAAAGCCACTGACCACCTGCGAAAATACGGTCATACAGTCCGATATCACGCCCAAGACTTCTGTTGAGGTGAGTCCTCAAGAAAACATCATCACTGGCTAAAATTGACCAATGCCGATGATAAGCTCATATTAGACCAGTTTAATTTTTAATACAAATTCCTTACGCTCTTATTATTTTATACGTTAGGCCAAATGGACATCGCCAAGTAAAAACAACAAATGTGTGACAATCTTTGCGGTGGTGGCTGTGAAGCCAGAGGTTTGGTACAGCTATGAGGGGCCGTTGTCAAAACGTATCTGCGAGGATCGGAGGAAGGAAGACGATATGCAGCCGAAGGAAAATGACAACTGCCAAGTTTGTGAAGATGCAAGGTACAAGGTACATATGTCGGAAAATACACTCCAAAAAGGTCTATTAAATCAAACGTACCCTGCGGTTATATCGAAGTCCCCACCATAGCAATAAATTATAGGTATGAAGCACAAGCTGCAACGTTCCTCTACTCCAGCCCGCTTAGCTCGACGGACCAATGATTAAATCAAAAAGCGTGAGGCGTTTTTTAGCGTTGTATACTTTTAATAAATTAATCGCTCCACGCTTTTTGATTTAATCATTGGATAAAAAAGAAGTGGCAAGTGGATTGGTACTTATATCGTAACTAGTACAAGTCAATTTAATTATTTTATCATTTTTAGTTCGTGTAAAAAGCGTGTTTTTAACTTTTTTTTATTTACTTTGAACTATCTCTCTATATATCTCTTAATATTTTTTTATTAAGTTTTCCGCTCGATATGTGGTGCGCACAAAATAGGTAGGTCGGCTGGCGCGCGGCGCGGTGCGCGGTCCGAATGCAGACCGCGATCCGCCATTTGGTGAAGCTGGAGACGCCACATTTACTTATTTCCAATTATCGATGTATATAAAAGTGTTCTTTTTTCCAACAGTTGACCTTCGAAGGCATGTGGTCCTACAACACGCATCCCGTCATGTATCCCCCAGCCGAGGTGATGGCAAGGTTCAGTGACGTCGTGGGAGCCTCGCACAGCAAGGACTTCACTCTATTCAAGTACAACTCCGAAGCTAGTGAGGGTCTGAAGCTCCTCGCTGAACAAGGAAACACTACCAATTTGGAGGTCGAGATCTATCGGGAGGTAACAATGAACCAGATAATCCTATCCCCTTGAATTTGCTGTGTCAATGAGTATCAATGTTTGGACAGCGGAACGTTTCTTGATTTAATGAAACATAGTAGAGTTGTGCCAATTTTCAAATCGGGTAGCAAAAGTGATTAATTAGAGAATTATAGAAAATCAAAATTCAAAAGTCATCAGCACTTTTCGACCGTCAAACACAAAGACTATATTTATATACTATGTTCTATATCTGGGGGCCTACCACCACCTCAAAAGCAGTATTATTTTAATATTACTTCAGTGGGGGAAAGAGATGCAGCAATACGTCCTGTAGACTTCAACTCTTTCCCACACTTAAGTAATATTAAAATAATACTGCTTTAGAGGTGGTGGTAGGCGCCCTGTGCTACCAGCATTGAGCAAAATCTATCACGGTAACGTATCTTCATGTTTTACAGCTTGGCACCAATGTCAGAACTATAATAAAGGCTACGGCTCCACCAAACACAAATATGAAGACCCTTTCCACCTTCAGAGTGAGCAGAAAGCATCACATGGTGTCCTTAGCCACTGCCATCGTGCCTTCCCCTGATTGGTTCCTTGGAGTCGCCAACTTAGAATTGTGTGATGCCAAGGTTCACGAGTGGGCGCAACGAGTCATCTTCAATTTGTATCCAATGGACGCTGGCACGGACAGTGGAAAGAAATTTGACGTGCGTATGCCTTTCTTTATTTTTTAATCACTTCAGAATATTAGGTTTTTAAGATACGGATACTCATCTAGATCTCGCTAATCAGAGCCCCTGAGGACAAGCAGTTAGAAAATTCTGCAGATTAGATTAGAAGAAAAAAGAGAAAGAAAAGTTATACATACAAATAAATAAAATTGAAGTGTGTTTGTTATGTCTAAATTGCAGCTTTTTACTAAATGCTTAAGAAATTAAAGTATATACCTACCTACGGTACTTAAATGCAGGGTGTCACGGACATTGACGCGAAAACTGTTACCATGGATTCAGTACATGATTCTGAACGCCCCTGCGTTGAAATTATTCGTTGCTTATAAAAAAATATATCTGCTGTTTCATAGAAAACTGCAATATCTATGCGGTCTAAATGTATTGAACACCAGATCTTTTTTTAGGGTCCGTAGTAAACAAGGAACCCTTATAGTTTCGCCATGTCCATCTGTCTGTCCGCGAGGCCTAGCTCATAACCGGTTTGTAGTAGAAAGCTGTAATTTGGTATGGGTATACATATTAATAATGCCGACAAAAAGGTAAAATAAAATCAAGAAAAATAAAATAAAATATGGTACCTCTCCTAAACGTAAAGAGAGGATGTTTTTTTTTTCTCGCCTATCCCAAAGTGAGCGGTCCGCAACGAGGCCGTTTAAAAATATTGTGGGTGTGTGAAAAATCATTTTTCATTTTAAAAGAAAGAAAGAAAGAAAGAAAATACGTTTATTTGCGGTACACATGACGCAAAGAAAGAACAAAACACAAAAATAAACAATTTGGGGGAAAATATGCGTCACATCCACGCAAAACGGCCATCGCTCAGCATAATGCTGCGACCCTATGCGAGACAGAGCCCCAACGCTGGTTTTCAGCGACAGCCGGCGTTGACGTGATGACGTCAACCGGTGCAGCATATAGTGAAATAACAAAATGAGACAAAAATAAAATGAAAAAATACAATACTAACTTAGTCCTAAATGTTTATATAAAATAAAAATATTTAAAATGGTAACATTTCATACCGTCGGCGCAGCTGTCATAAAAAACTATTTGTTTGACGTTTATTTTTGACATATTGGTTATGTGGTGGTTTTAGGAATTCGTTAGCGAAATATTAGGCTTTAAAGTGTAAATTTTTGTTAGAATCAAGTTTACCCCCCCCCCCCCCCCCTGTCAGCTAAGTGGTTGTACTTGTATTGTGAAAAAAATTCACAGTAGTAGTATATATAACGAATAATAAAAATAATAGATAAAGAAACTATCACAGCTAAGTAGGCTTTACAGGTTTACGAGTAATAATCGACCAACTTAAATTTGCAGTTTGAAAAACAGATCTCCCATACATTCCTTATGGGAGGACATGTTTTTCAACTACAAAGTTAAGTTTGTTATTGGGATAAATGCATCCCAACTACGGAACCCTTCATTGTGCGCGTCCGACACGCACTTGGCTGGTTTTTTCTTTTTTAATTTTCGTCTGTATGTCTGTTTGTTCCGGCTAATCTCCGAAACGGCTGGACCAATTTGACACCTGGACCGGGGTTCATGAGATCTTGTTCGTCTTCCATGATCCCCGACTGGTGCTGCCCGGTTTTGCGGGCCGGGTCATGCCCGCGGGAGGAGTGAGGTGTGAGACTCCCCGCATGACGTCAAATAGGGGCGCACATGAAACACTACGCGCCGCCACCTCGCTCGGGGGCAGCTGGATGGGGGGCGGCGGACGTCGCCGAGTCCGCCGTCCTTCCGGACCTGTTTACGGGGCCTGGAACCTCTCCCAGGCGTCGCCGACGCCCGGTCCGCCTGCTACGGCTCAGAAGAGTGGTCTCAATCTCCCTCTCCCTTTCCGCAGTCTCCTTCAGCGAAGTACGATTTCACTGGAGATCACAGGTAGGTACCTACCTAACCAAACCTATCATCGGTACTTATATGGAGTGTTACAAGGATCTTTGGTGCCTGAATGACGTTGACAGGGTGGCCCTGTTGGTTTTGTGAAATGTATTAAAACATGGTGGCGTTAGTTCCGATTTTGGCCACGCCACAATAGGTCCTTTTACAGCTGTAACGTTCTTTCTGTTTCAGTCATCGAATGAGGCGACGGCACCAGCTCAGCCAATTTCCGCCGCGATCATAGACACCGAAATTCCCAAAGAAAATGTGAAACCGTTCGCAAGACTGGTCTTCCGTTTGATACGCACGTATTACAACCCCAACTGCACGGTAGACACATCTGTTACTGAAGAATCTGGTAAGTTTTGAGAATTTTATATGGAGTCAACTCACGGGATTGTCTGGAACTACCTAATAAATAGTCTATGCGGGCCATAAAAACTGAGCTGATAATATATTATTATGCTACTTCCAAAAAACCGATTCAATTTACCTCTATTCGTAGGTAGTCCGTCACAATAACAGTTGACAAGCGGCAGGTTTAGTTTGACCGAAATCGCTCGCTGTACCGCGTCTTAAATTGTGCGCGGCTCCCTGGATCCTCCCTTCAAAAGTTGCTAAAAATGCGTGACTGGACGACTGCTAACAGCTAAGTTTGGCTACTTGTCTGTACGTCCCATACTACCCAGAAGTATCTATGGGCTTCATTGGCTTGTAGTCGGTATTGGTATTAGGCATCATAAATCCCTATTGGTGAAAAACAGATGATTGTAATCACCTTAATTGCAGGAGGTGAAGGTGAAACTGAAGAAAACGGAGAAGGTGATAATGGCGATGAGGTTGACGATAAGAAAACTGAATATCGACAATCTTCTACACCAACAACCACCACAAGGTAGGTATAGAACCACCTCGATGAAGTGTAATGGTGGTGTATGGTGATTGGTGAGCAAGTATATTTGAAGCATTTACATAGCGCTACATGATTCTTTTGGCCAAAATCGGAACTAACGTCTCTGTCTTGTTTCTTCAATACATTTCACAACATTATATCGCACAAATCTTTACGCACAGCGCTTTGTTACTGTCATTCGAGCGCCAATCTTCGTAGCGATGTAATTATAACCAGTCACCTTCATACTCTTTTATTTCGAACAGTGAGGAGCCACCATCGGTAGACCCAGAATCGTCGCCTGAATGCCCCATGACTCCCTGGGAGGACTGGCAGGAGTGCGACGGCGAGTGCATTGACAACAAGCTGGATGGATACCAGATTCGGTTCCGGTACCATATCGGAGTGAGTCAATTGAGTTCATATAACTTCTTACGTTATCATAATAAAATTAATGACACTTAACTACAACGTCGAGAGAATGCGTTCCTGACACCTGTCAGTTGGACAATATTTATGGATCGAATTCGCAAAACACATACTCGTAAGTATGAAACTGACAGGTACCAGGTGTCAAGGACGCATTCTTTCGACGGTCGGACTGTATTAAAAACTAAACATAGATAAATGATTCTCTATGAAATCTGTACCCGGAATTCACATGACAATTAATATCAATAGGACGACTTTAAGCCGATTTGGCGCGACGACTGTGGCGTTGGATCCAGGTTCATTATCATCATCATCATTTCAGTCGAAAGACGTCCACTGCTAGATATAGGCGTCCCCAATCGTCGTCACATCGACTGGTCTTATGTTGTCGGATCCAGCTTGCATAATGCATAGGTAATCAGCCTATGATGTTTCCACTACAGGACACCAGCCTCTAGTCTCTCTTCGAGAGGGAGTGAGCGGTATCAGTTATCTACCACGCCGGCCCAGTGCGTGTTGGTAGATGTCACATGTCTTCGGATTCTCACGATGTTTTTCTTCACCGTTTTGAGAGCAGTGGTGATGAAATTATTTGCACAAAGTAAAGCTTGTCTTAAATTATGTTACCTTATGGTATTAGAACTGATAAATGTATTGATTACTGTATTTACTTTGTTGCATGCTAAATAATGTATAAGTAATTGCATGGAAAAATGAGAAAAATAAAAGGCTTATAAAGTTATTTATAAAGCGCCTGCCTGGGTTCGAAGTTCGAACCCACGATCTCTGACAGCTCGTAAGTCAGGGCCGTTACCAGTGGTCCAAGTGGGCCACCACTGCTCTCCAGGATCCAGCTTAGTAGCGTGTAAAAAAAGACGCCTATGTCCAGTAATGAACTGCAAAACGGGTAATGGTGATGCAGATAGAATGGTTACTGTGGCCATTTGATTTTTATTTAGATCTGTTGTCGCGCTCTGCCCTCAAAGATTCAAGTCTAACTGGTTTATTTATAGCCTTACCTACCTTATTGACTGTTATCGATTTTTTTTTTGTTTTACGTGCAGGATACTGCACCCGAGTGTTTGATGGAGCCCCTCACAGAGACGCAGTCTTGTGAAGAGGAATGTGAGGACGAACAACCAGAGGAAGAACCCGAGGAGGAAGAAGAATAGTCGTTACAACTAGTAGATAAATAAATATTTTACCGGCAAAATCAATAAAGATAGTAGAAATAATAAGTATTGTGATTCATGGAGTTTATTCCTTTTACCACTTCTGATTGTTGAACTATGGACAGTCGGCTCAATAAAACTGTTTCTAGGCAACTAACATTATTGACGAGATATAAGTAAGTACCTATCCGAATCATTTCGAGAAATATCTTTTCCAATAAATAACATAATATCTTGACGTAATACAGTAATACCTGGTCAAGACCACAAGCACCCGCTGATAAAGCAGCAGAAGCTGAGCTAGCTAAATATAAAATCAATTTTCAAGAATTCATGAATATTGACAGTGCAATCATATCGCAAGAAGCTAGACAAAAAAGCCCAAAAATGAATATTAATTGGCTAAGATGGAGATGAAGGATACAGGATTTGGGATAAAATGAATCACAACTTTAATAAAATCCGCCTCTGTACATTTGTGTGCTTAAAAATAATACATGTTTCTCATCATTCGAGTTAGAATAAATTATTTTACGAAAGATTGTAATGTCCTTAAAATTGGTAAAACACGACGCCAAAATTGCTGTTCATTAATGAGCTCCTTCCTTTATTTATTTTTTCAAATATTATACAGTGCGAGTTTTTAATTTTACTGTTCCATCCAAACAAGTATGTAGGTTTTTATATAAATAATTTTATAAGCAATCATAATCTTTTTTTATTGCACTGGTAACTTGGATATCTTGGATTTCTGAACGTTTTTTTTCTTACGTCATCTAGTGAATGAGACGTTAGTTCTCAACTTCTCATTCTCGTTCGTGAATTCGTGATTCAATGGAGTAGTTTCATCAGGGTCAGGTTAAAAAGGATTCTGGAAAAACAATTCGTATTACATCTTTTTTATTATGCTTACAAAGTCTCCAAAGCCTGCGTACAAACGGTACATTAGTTGGGGCTTAAAAGGTGCATTGCTACTGGAAGGAATTGGGCTTGCCGCATCCTACGGTCTTTGGTACAAGTTGAATACCGACAGAAGTAAGTACTGGTTTATTTCTGTATATTTTAACGTATATATCGTTGGGACAAAGAAATTTATTTTAAGCACTACCGCTTCACATATTCGGTGAGACGAAAATAACATTTGTAAAGTAAAAAAAATCCTAAATGTCAACATGCGTGTCTAAAATAATTGACAGGTCTAAAACCTGCATTAGCTTGCATCTTTATTTGTCTTTCGGAATAGTGCAAGTAGCCTCTGAGATGACCCATGATGATAATTCTGTCTAAAATTACTTGGCATACATCAGCCATATATACAAATACGCGTTATTTTCATACAAATTAATTGCTTTTTTATTATTCATAAAATAGATATTTTTCTTTTCCCTACATCTAAAAAATAAACATACCTACTTAGTTCTTCATACGTAATTTCCAGGTTTCCGTCTGTACATGTTCAAGAACCACAACTGGGTACTGGACGGTTACTACGGACTTGGTGAGGCTATTACTGAGAATAAGATCAGAGAACTCGATCAGGCAGTTTGGAGAAACGAAGGCCAAATTTAAACAAGCGGTGAGATGTCTGTTGGTATTAAGGCCACTTTTTGGGTGGTGTCGTTTGGGGCCCTCGGTTACGCACTGTTCAAGTTGGTCAAACCTGATGATGAACTTCTTAAGCAGGTCATTATTGAATTCCGTATTCGTTTATGTTGATTGTGGTCACTGATTGTTTAGCTAATAATCTTATTTTATGGTTTTTTTGGGACTAATCTCTGCATGTGTTTTCAAATTGTGAATTTACTGTGGGGCTTGTGTGATGTATCTGATTCTGGTCATAAATATTGATTTAGACAAGTAGAAACTATGTACAAAGAGTTGATTTAGTTAAATTCATCAGTGTGTGTCTAACTCCGCTGACTAATTTTCAAACAATCCAAAATTACATCAGTGCCTCATTCCATTTAACATTCATGTTGAAATTGAATATTTAGTTCATGCCAACATCTATTCATCAAGTTTGATCCATTTTGATACACCATCAGTTGTTAGTTACTGAGTATACTTCACTGCCCATGGCTGATTTCACCATTGAACCTGAACGCGATCAGAATTTCTAAAACTCGTTCAAGAGCTTTCAGCGTCGATTTTTTTATGGAATATTGTAAACTGACAGCTCTTGAATACGTTTAGAAGTGCTGAATGCGTTAAATTTCATTGTTGAAATCCGCACTAAGTATTAGACTTGGGTAATACAAATTAACGAGATTGGAGGTACACACTGACGGGTGGTTCATATAATAATCTATTTTAATCTCTAGGGCAAGTCATTGTCTTGCCATCCTCATGATTTTGTGGTTTCTTCTGACATCTACAAGAAATGAAAATATGGCATCTATTTATAAAATATAATTGTTTATGTCAAATGTTTTCTTTGTTATAGTTTGACGAAGGATCAAAACATACAGATGCGAGAAGAGTGAGTCATCAAACGGTTAGTGTTTTAAAAGAAGCTGCAAGTCAGAATTCAGAACTCAATAAAACAATTGACGAATTGTTAAAGAAAGGAAAATGAGTGATAGAAATACTGTTTTAGAAAGATTAAGTAGGCGGGATGCGCAACGTTTAGAAAAACTACAAAAGGCTCATAAGGCAAGGGAAGAAGTAGATGCTTGTGATGAAAATGAAGATTTCTTTTCAGGCTCATTCAAAATCAAATCTGAATATGTTGAAGACTTGCTGATGCAAGTTCCAACACTAGAACTGAATGCATTGCCTCCACACTTTGATAGCATAAAAAGAGAAGTAAACGAATTACAAAAATATGTTGTGACATCAGCATTCTTCTTGAAGGAGTTCAATATGCGGAAATATTTGGGTATAGTACAGAATCTTCAGACAAAATGCTATGAATTGGAAGAGAGATATGTGCCCCGGAAAAAGTTTGGATTCTCAAAGAAAAAGCTTCCCAAGTCCCACACTGAGAAACAAGGATCACTTGATGAAAATGATGCAGCACGCAAAACAGACAGTAACAAATGGGATCAAAAACTATTTGGTTTTGATTTACTGAAAAATAAAGTTTTAGTGCTTGAAAATGATGAGTTGTTCCAGAGGGATGTTGCTTTACGGAATCTTACCAACTGTACTATTGGCCTCAAGGGCGTCATGGGGACTTTGCATTTAACCAATCTCGATAACTGTATAGTGCTTTCCGGACCCGTCACTTCATCAGTATTTATGGAGAAATGTACAAATTGTAAGATTGTTACCGCATGTCAACAGTTAAGGATGCACACATCCAATAATTGTGATATTTACTTACATGTGACAAGCAAGGGGATAGTTGAAGACTGTACTGAGATATGCACTGCTCCATACAATTTGTATTACGAAGACCTAGAGAAGCATTTCAATATGTCTGCTTTGGACCGGAATTCTAATAATTGGGATCGTTTGGATGATTTCAACTGGTTGGCTCCAGACATTCCTTCACCTAATTGGTCAGTTTTAAATGCAGAGCTTCGCATCAACAGTTGGGATGAATGGTGGTCACGGATTCCTTCCTAATAGTAGATAGTAGCAAACAAAAATTTCAGTGTTATTTAAAGCTAATAATAATCCATACATAATAGGGTGTAACATCTAACTAATTTAGTTAGTTACTGCTATTAATTTATGTATAAAGGCCGATTCACATACATTTTTACTAACCCAATCAACATGTAAAACAAAGAGGGTGAGTGTTTATGACCACACGAAAGAAGTGAAAACGACTGGAGCCGAGTACACACGATTCAGCGTCACCAACCGATTGGAGCAGAGTATACCCAATTCAGTGTCATAGATCCGAGCGTGACGTTGTTTCAGTACAGTGAACTGTTCAGAAAGAGCGCAAAATACGCCTAAAGAAGTTTTCACTTCAAAAATCCAATGTTTTAAACACAAATGGTGGTTTGTGCGAAATGTAGATGGAGCGAAACTGTATCACTGTGTGAGAGGCCTTTTAATACTAGCCAGAACAATATTAAGTAAGGCACTGATTTTCTAACACAACACTTAAATGCAAAGAATGAGCCGCTTTGATGTCTAAATTTAAATAGCCATTTTTTTAGGAACTGATTTTATTTTTACATCTAAAGGCGAGTAAAATGAAACTTTTTATACTTTTTAATTTAACTAATTGCCTTGCCTTGATAGTCTTTTGACAAGTCTAATTCTGATAACAAGCAAATTATCGCAGTATGGAGATACAAAAGCCATCAGCGTAAAACCTCCGACACGTTACTGTGTCGTGACGCGGACGCGGGATACACCAATCAAACGAATCTGTTCAGGACTACGTCAAATCACAACGAGTTTTGATTGGCTAACACTGCGTCAGAAGGCGTCACGACACGACAAAACACAGTCATATAAATCCGGAAAAATGAAGAAGTAACATTAAAAAAAAGAAGATAGAAGTCTTTATTGCCTGGCATTATTATCTGACTTCTCTGTCGACCATTATCATTGCAGGCTTGCGTATCCTGGTATTCACATCCTAAGCCTTTCCTGATGTTTACTCGATAAAATATCAAATACGCCTTGTATATTTCTTCTGCGATAATCGCCACCGAAGGGAAAAAAAAAGAATTTTTGACTCATTACTCATTCATAAATTCTTTTTTTCTTTCTGATTTTAAAAGTTTTAACAAACTATGTCAACTACAAATTATGTAAGGCGGATATCTGCTTATTTAATTCACTACTTATATTATATAATTTATAAAGTAAATAAATTGATTATTAGAAAAAGCTGTTTTATTTAATAAAATCCCTGTAATCCTGCTCGGCGTAAACTCATTGTCTTCTCAATCAAGATCATCATGGAACCTAGAACATATATAATTAAGGTCTATTTAAATCCTTGTTCCGAATTGATGTTATTTCCACTTAAACAAACATCAACTTTATGGTAGTGTAAATAAATTTGTTTTTAGACTGAATAGTACAGGAAAAAAAAAATTGAACTTGTAGCGTAAACTGGACCTTATGTGTTATTACAGTTCTTTTTCCTAAAACTCGTGTTTGTTTACATGTTTGGCAATTAAATTGCGAACGCAGATTATTATGTTTGATATTAGATGAAAGAACTTAAATTGCATTTCAAGTTATGCATGTGCCTTTCTTCTCGGAGATATTCGAATAATGTGACAGAACTGTGCAGACGACACGAGTTGTATAGACCGTACTAAGAGGCGTCAGCGGGGCGCTGAGGAGGTAAGCGGGCGGGTGAATTCAATACTGACAACCTACGACTTTGTTTGTCAGCTCCAAGCGCACAGTTAGAAAAATCGTGGTATAGGTATCTAAACAAGAAACTCACACCGCACGCAGTAAAATAAAAAGTAGCAAGTAAAATTCCCTGCTACAACAGTCCCAATCCCACAATCACAAACAGGATTAAATACAAAATGAAAGTCACTCAAACAATAAATAATAATTTATTTATCACTACATTGGAAAATATATAAAACTGTCCAGTTGTTAAAATCACAGTAATTTTGCAAACCGATACAAATCTTTATTAAAAGGAAGGGTTCCAGGAACATTTAGGTTGTTTACAGTGAAGTGGCAACATTATTTTAATTGTACCTAATTTAAAAATAAATTGGCAATACTATAGCACTTACCTATGTCAAATCCTACTCACTGCGCGGCATCTTCAGCAAAAGCAAATAATATGCAATCGAACTGCTATGTAGAGCTACATACATGTTTTAAGCTAGCCGACAGCTCTCATAATAGCTATAGTCGCCGCGTTAAAGCTCGTACAGACCAGCGCGACGCGACGCCGCGCCGCGACTCGAACAATACAATTTCTAAGAAAACTTGACGGTATAACAATAACCGGTGTCGCCTCGCGCTGGTCTGCACGAAGCTTTAAGCACTAAGTCAACGGGCCATAAATCTGTCTCGCTCGCACTTATGGAGCAGGCAGCGAACTATCGATAAGACGCAAGGCGCTGCACATTCATATTGCTACTGAAATTTATGGCCCGACGACTCGGTTCATAATACAAGTACTGTAGCCATTCCCATACATTATTAAAAATATGTAGTTGGTAAGAGTACCAAATACCCACACAAAAGTAGATGGTATCATATGTATGAACAAGTCCGACACTAGTTCTGTTATAAATGAAGCCACCATTTTGTTCCTGGAACACGATTTAGAATACTTATGTACAAGTTAAAGAAGAGTTCAGTTTATATAATAATACGTATATACATAATGCTTGCTTGGTAAATAAAAATTAAACATCGCCCAGCAAAATAATCAAGCAGTTTTCATTGATAAATTTATAATAAACGAAACCACAACTGACAAAGTTGAAAACACAAACTCCCCCTAGATAATTATCTCTGACACGCCATTTTAGACTCTAATTCAGTTGTAATTTTGTTTATTATCCATATAATGATACTGAGAGCAGTGGTCGCCCAGTGGTAACGGGCCCGACTTACGAGTGCCAGACAGACGCTTTACTTTGTGTAAATAATTTCATCACCACTGCTCTCAAAACGGTGAAGGAAAACATCGTGAAGAAACCGGCATGTCCTAGAACTAAAAATTCGAAGACATGTGATATCGACCAACCCGCACTGGGCCCGCGTGGTAGATTACAGCCCACTCCCTCTTGATGAAAGGAGGCCTGTGTCCCAGCAGTGGGGAACATTATAGGCTGACCATGCCATCCATTTAGCAATGAAAACTGCTCAAGCATTTTGCTGTTCAATGTGTGTTGAGCACAAAGATGATAAACAGCTACCATTTCATCTGAAAATGCCATGTATTTACTAAAACAAAGATAGCACAAGATATTAATTTTGAAGCCCGGATCACACAGGAAACTGTATGCCACCAAAATAATTTATGAAGCCTCGTGTAAACAAGCGCGACGCGACTCTAACAAAACAATTTCTAAGAAAACTTCACAAACAAGTCGCGCTAGTCTGCACGAGAATTTAATCCAATATTTTTTGAGTGTCATGTTTTTTTCTTCATAAAATGTTGAGATCAAATAATACTTGTCAAATGCATTTTTTTTAAGATTATGTCCTAGTAAATTTCATAGCTTTTCCACTTCATTACACATTTATTAAATGATTACATTAATAGACATTATGCCTTATTTAATAATTTCATTTAATGTCCGAAAATACTACATAAGAAAATTGCTTTTACAATATGACACTAATAAATTCATAAGCTCCTTTAAACTTAGAAGTAATAAGATAATAAATATTAATGTAAAGTATTTGTGTAAATACGGATCCCAACCGCAACAGATAACGACAGAAACATAAGTATGGCGATAGGTAAACTCCTGCGAAATCATTGATTTGGCTCGAGGAACCAAGCAATGTTCAATCAATTTGATTTCCACTTGATTTATTTATTAACAACAATTTCTTTGATAAGCATAAACTGAAAATATACGGGTTTTAAGAATAAATTGTAACTGCATATAATTCGGATAGTAAGTAAATGCAGTGTACCATGTTTAAAAAAATCCCAACTAAGTACATGAAAGCCCTTACACTAAAAACTTAATTACGCTGAAAAAAAAAACTTTTTATACAAGTACGGAAGGATAACAAATATTATTAAAATTATATATTTTTTATAGTGTATTGTAAGCCTAAATGCAATAGGTGCACCTTACATTTTTTATTTACTACGGTCTTGCGACAAGATAAATGTATTAAAACGTGTCGTCTGAACGTAGCCTTATCCAGAGGTCAGTCCTTTGAAGATAAAAAAAAGAACAAACATGTGATGCCAGATTTATGATGAGACAATTTTTAAATAACGAAGTGGGCGTATAAACTAAGAAAGAAAAACAAATTTCACCCGCGCAACCCTTACCTACCCCTGTCATCAAACACGCTGAAAACA
The DNA here is from genome assembly GCA_914767755.1 of Agrochola circellaris. Taxonomy (NCBI): domain Eukaryota; kingdom Metazoa; phylum Arthropoda; class Insecta; order Lepidoptera; family Noctuidae; genus Agrochola; species Agrochola circellaris. Next base: position 3,572,185 of record OU611839.1, on the reverse strand, counting down.
AAACACACTTCCTTCCCCCCAGCAGAAACTTCGCCCGGCGTATATCTAGGTAATGAATTTGAATCTTCTGTAGTAAGTATACGCAAAATAATCAGATAAAACGCCTCTATTCATTTCAATGCTAACTGTGCCTTTGCATTGATGTAACATTCACATAAAACATGTTGAAATCTCTATTTCCTGTCAATCGTTGTATCGAACATTGACAGAAAATTGAGATTTCAACATGTTTTTAAGTAAAGTTAAGTTTATGACAGTGCAGCCGAAAATTTGAGTTCCGACGACCTCTCCTCTCAACAGAGCGACGGCGACTGATTTGTATATATGTGAAACAAAAATATGCTTGAAATTCCCGCAACGTACGACGGAAGATGACTTTTTCCACGAACTAAGAACGTCGTAAATGCACACAAATTTTACCGCCTTGTATTAATACAAAAAATCTTCTTTTTTTTCCTATTAGTCATTAGCATATTAAGTACAAAACGAAAATACGTAAAAATTAGAGGTAACTTTGTGATGTTTTTTTATCAAGAAAATTTTAATATTTTGTTTTTCTGTTCCACAAAAGCTTGCAAATATCATCTAGTTACTCATATTATTATATACCTAAGTCTTATCAATTTCATGAAAAATCAAATTGAAGATAAGCAATTTTGCTTACTTCCCCCCAAAAACCCCCCTTCCTCTTAAAATGTAATTCTTGTTTTAAGAACCAGGCACAGCAAATTACAAGTGTCAAGATATTTTGTTTTCATTGTATGCCTCTTACGACTTAGGACTTCGTTATCCTAGGCACACTAAAAATATATAAATGCTATAAACTATATAAAGTTTCATACTGTATTTAAATATGTTTACTTCTATGAATTTGTCATTGAATACGAGATTCTGTTTCTGGAACATTTATGTTTAGCATTAGTTGTAATTTTTTTTTTTAGATTTGAGTTGACATCTTCCAAATATTAAAATATTGAACTAAATTGTTCCCTCCGTCAGGTAGATTATTAAAAAATATTGGACATTGGTGTTTTTTCTTGTTTTACGTAATCAAAAGATTACGACGATACATTAAGTTAAAATGTGGCATGACGTCACGCCTTGGTACAACCCGGGCGCAATAACTTGACACCTGACTCGAAACTCGACTCCCCTCCCGCTAACCCGCGCGAGGCCCCGCTCTCGTCCTTCAGGACGAGAGCGGGGCCACGCGGGGCCTCGCGCGGGTTAGCGGGAGGGGAGTCGAGTTTCGAGCCAGGTGTCAAGTTATTGCGCCCGGGTTGTAGATTTTATACTGAGTTGTGTCGTAGCGACTCCTCAACTTAAATGCGTTTTATCTAAGTCATTTATTATTAATATGATAAAGCAAAAAATACGTGTCTAATATTTTTTTTATTATCTGACTGACGGACTAATTACAATTTCTTTTATTTTACCCAGGCATCATCCGTATTTTCTTTGCATAAGTAATATAATTGTTAGTGATAAAATACTTTAACTTGAGCATAAGACCGAAAGCTTATCATGAAGCAGTAATCATGTACCTATTTACAGGAATGTTTCACATTTTAATAAGTACATACAAAATTTTACAAAATGTTTTACAATTTATTTTATTAATAGACTACCTTAAAGACGACACAGTTTCAAATATATAATTTCTTACGAATCGCTTGGCGGTAAAATAGGAAATATTTATCTTCATAATCAGTCTTTTATTTTATATTTTTGTCTATTTACCCAGAAGACAGTGGCTCAATTTTTTTGCCAAAATGTGTTATTGTAATCTAAATCACAATAATTAAAAAAAAATGTTGCTAATGTATTTCAACTGGATAAATATTTCCCATTTTACCGTGAACGTTACAAAATGAATGCACGTATCAAATATATCTAGCATTGCTAAATTAGTGAACCACATTCGGCGAGTTCGTTATTTACGTGTAATGGCAAAATTATAGTCATACACGATTGTGACGTGTTTGAATCGATTAATATAAAAAGGCGAAAGCAAGAAGCCCGCAAAAAAAAAAACAGGTCATTAACAGGTTTTTTGTATGTTGATTAAAATGTGATCCGCGACCGTAATCGGATCGATTTTAAATAAGAAATAATAATTTAAATTATTTTTGTGAAGAGGAAAGTTTAAATTAATTACAACGGCTATTATACTTGAGGAAAAAACTTTAAAAAGTAGGTATAATGTTCGATTAAATTGTGATTCTATTCAACATTCGTTTTGGTGCTAAATACAAAGTTTTATTTGATGAAGGTTTATTAAGAAAGTAAGTTGTAGATAAATACCAAACACTTAATGTACGTTTGTGTGAAAGGACAGCCTGGCGTGTAGTTATGTGTATATTTGTATCGTTTTATCAACACTACGGCCGTTTGTCCACCGCACCGTGAAGGGGACGTTAACGAGAACGAGATGACGTAGCTGAAGTAGCGACAGTATAGCTTGTCCACTCTGAAATGACCCCACTACGGCATTTACTCACACGGTAATGCGGATTTCTATAGGCTATGCGGTAGTGGGGCGCGTCATTTCAGAGTAGACAAGCTATACATTTTCTATGGCCGCGTAATCTCGTTTCTCGTTGACATCCCGTTCACGGTGCGGTGAACAAACAGCTTAACCGTAATTAATACAATTCATATTAATTAAAAAATATTGTCTTTTGTCTGTGTGGAAACAGATGTTTTCTTGTCTCTTTCTTATTTTGTAAGACGATTGCGGTCGTAAATGTGTGATAGGTAACTAACTATAAGTGAAAGACGATTGTTGCGAAAGGCTTATTTACACTAATATTATAAAGAGCAAAAATAATTAGTATTTTTGTTTAAAAAAAATGACGTGTTGACAGGTTAACGTTGTCGGGAGCGGGTTCGCAACAAGTCAATCGTCATCATGAGGATGCGTCGTTGAGAAGCGAAACACGTGTCGATTTGTTACAGGGTTCTTTATGACTCTTTAAGAACAGTTCAGCGGATTAGGTTGCTAAATATACGTCGTCTATTGTATTTTATAATGGATTTCCGCAAAGTCACGCCTGAGTCAAAACGCGGTCCGAGCCTTGCGTTCCAAGGGCGGCGCAGAATTGACCGGCGACATCTTTACCAGAGTTCATTCACCCAAGTGCAAAAATGCCTTTGAAATCTTAATGTTACCAAGTGTAGTATATTTTTGACAAAAAACCGCTTAGCTCGAATTGTGCCGAGCTGACCCGAATATTATCATCACTTAGTAACATAGGATTTATTTAAAGATATCTATCGGAAGCTAGTGTAGTGATACAAAGGCCACGGGTTAGGTCCTTCAATATAGAGTTGTAAAGAAGGGCTATAACATGTCGGAAACAAATAGGAGAGTTCCAGTTACATATAATAAAAAAATCACGATATTTTATCAAGTTGTAAAAACTGTCTTAAACAGGCGGGTCGCTAGTTTTGTCATATAATTTTAAACAGTCAATAATTTTTCATCGATTCAAACACATCACAACTGTCCTATCTAATGAAACTAACCGAAGCTTACGGCTAAATATAACAAAGATTTAAATCGTTAGATTCGCTCTACCGCGTCAAAACATGGTCACGTTTCTGTTTCGTTGACAATGACATTAGAATAGTATTGTCTCGCTCACTCATACTGAAAATCGTATCTGTCGTTTCATGCGGGAAGTGTGAGCCAACTCTTTTCAGTGTGGACACTGCTTTGACGCGACCGAAGTACGGTGAGAGCAAATCTAACGAATCTTTGAAGTAGAAGACTTAAGCTAGCCTCACCAGTTCGGTTTAGTGTGCGAGATGGTCCACTGCTGGTAAGTGTTGTTGGGGTCACATGGGACGAGGCCTAGCTGTCGCGAGTGAGGCTGGAGAGTGAGACAGTAGTTGTGCAGGCGGTGAATTATGTGGCTGTGTTTTTGGTCGAAGCTGAAATTAGAAACACAAATATTGTTTTACAAATTTGTTGCTTCGACGCGTCGAAGGCACTTTTGAACGTCGCGACGTTCAAAAGTGCCTTACAAGGGCCTATTTGAAATAAATGATTTGACTTTGACAAATTTAGTATTTTTTATATATTATAAGTGTGAGAGCAATGGTGGCCTATTGGGGCCCGAGTTGTTGACAAGTGACATCTACCAACCCGCACAGGATCCGCGTGGTAATTAAAGCCCACTTCCTCTCGAAGAGAGGAGGCCTGTGTCCCAGCAGTGGGAACATTATAGGCTGATTATGCATAAGTGCTTACAATCGTTGGTGAGCCTATTAAATAAATAAATTATACGTTCCTATTGTATGTAGATCCTAAAAACCCAAACAATAAACGGGGTCCCCATACAAGAGACGTGTTTTTTTCGCCGTTTATGCTCAATCACTCGCACTTGGCTTTTTTGGATTGTTGCGTTCTAGATCCTTGAAAGTCATTAGATGATGGTCTTAATAGCACAGAACTCGGTCACTTACCTCCAAGGACCATCCACAGTCCCGAGCCTGCAGAAGGCTTGCTTCACACTGTCTACGTCAGCTTCAAGGCACCGCTCTCCAACTCCTAGCTGACCGGCCTCGTTGAGGCGGAATAGTTGGCTGTTGCCAGAACCATGGCATGACGCAGTGCCTAGAAATTATGAAAGGGAAATATTTAACTGACCCTCTAAAAATGTATTGACCTTTTATAATAACGTACGCTTTTTTAACAAAAAAAGGACGAAGTTCTCAATTCGACTGTATGTTATTTTTAAAAGTTTTACGTGATTTATCCGCCAGTTAATTTTTTTGTTTTGTAGGTCATACTTCAGGTCATTTTATTCAATTTGCTTGGGTAGTTTTTGAGTTAGCTTCAATAATACGTATTTTTCCTACTTAATCTATGTGGTAATAAGTTCCTGTCACTGTTATTTACATACACACAACTAAAAAGTGAAAAATAAAATAAGTATATAAAAAAAAACTACTAAGTAAAAATAACTTTAATTTCGGAAGTCGGTGGCAAAAAACGAAAATTTTAAACCAAAGACACCCACTTCCGAAATTAAAGTAATTTTTCACTTTGTAGTTTTTTAGTAGGTAGTTTTTTTTTGGAAAACAATTTTTGTTTGGTCATGAAACCCATCAAATCTGCGGCGTTTCGGTAGCTAATTTAACCCTGTATAGTTTATAATAGAATACAATAAAAAACTTACCAATATAAGCCGGGGCACCCTTTCCCATTGTATCGAGACACACCCCAGTGGCCTTATTCTTAACCATACCCCAGTAAATATTCTTCGGCAGTTTGGGGAACTTATCGTACACATCGTAAGCTACATTATCCATGAACCAGCTGAAACTCTTGCACTTCAGACGGTCCTTCAAAGCGAGCTGGTCAGTAATGTCTCCCATGTCCAAATAACGGGCCATAGGCTCTCTAGTATAGAAGTACTCTTTATGCTCATCATCAAACCAAGTCTCGATAACTCTCTTGTAGTTGATAGTAATAAGACTTCCCTTCCTGTTCTTCGCCAGGTTTCCGAAAGAGTACGGCATGAACGCGCGGTAAACATGCCCCACTCTGGAACACGGCACCCATTCTATGCTTCCGCCGCATTGCCAGATTTTGAAACTGAGCTCAAAGTTTTCTCCCCCCCAAACGAGTAGGCCGGGATCGTAAGCTCCAATTTCAAGGAAGTATTTCCTGTTGATCGCGAATAATCCTCCAGCGTGTGTTGGACTCTTGTACGGTTCAGATTTGTGTTTGTGAAGATCAGATTCTCTGTCGGGTACTTCGTTTTCTTTGTAGAGCATGCCCCACTCGAAGATGCCTCTGTAGTTCATGCCATGTTGGTAGACCGGCCGATACTCGAAGGTGCGGTGGTCGACGCCATCGATGACGGGAACTGTCATGGTTCTGTAGTCTCTGTATATGGGAGCAAGAAGGGGGGGCAGCCAGTTCAAGTTAACCTCACAGTGAGCATCAAGGAACACGATGACGTCACCGGTCGCCTCCTGCGCTCCTCGTGACCTTGTTCGTATGAGACCCTCGCGTTGAACATTTCTTATAACGCGGACCTTTCCCTTCCATCTTTTTACATAGTTGTCTAGGTTTGATTTCAAGTTTTCCTTGTCTGAGAAATCATCCACCTACGGAAAATAAATTAATATTAAATATTCTTATGCGTAAGAATAGAGGAGATAACAAAATATTAACTAAGATCTATTTATATCCCTGTTTCTAATTAATGTTATTTTCATTTAAACAAACATCAACTTTATGAATTTGTAAATAAAGTTGATTTTAGACTGACTAGTACTGTTGAAAAGTCATAAGAAATATGAAGTTGTAGCGCAAACTGAACCTTATGAATAGACATTACGGCTGTTTTTCCTAAAACTTGTGTTTGTTTACATGTTTGGCAAATAAATACCGAACGCAGGTTACTTCATCTTGAGAATAAAGGCTCGTGCAGACCAGCGCGACGCGACTCGGACAATACAATTTCTAAGAAAACTTCACGGTATAACAATAACGGGTGTCGCGTCGCGCTAGTCTGCACGATGCTTTAGTCGAGAAATAATATAATGCCGCTACCGACCGGCCTTTGAATATTCAGTTCGCAGTTATTATTCTTTTGTAAAGTGAATAAAGAAAACAATAAAACGTTTATGGAAACGGCACAACAGGTTTTGATAATACAGCATGGCCGCATCCGTTACAGTTAGTCGTTGCAGCTACTAGAACACCACCAGCTACTATATGTTTATTTTTTATTTATTATTGTTTCAAAGTGTTTTTTATACTGAGCCGAATAAACTTTATCTTTTCCTTGTACAGTGGCACAGAGAAATCTCACCCCCTAGCAATGTAAAAAACAATGCAAGTGTATGTAAGTGGTTGTAAATTTTGACGTTCAAAAGTGCCTTTCATGTGCCTAATTGAAATAAATTATTTGAGGTTTCTCTGGAGCTAACTGTACTATTGTGGCGGCATCTACATTGCCACATGTGAACTACGAATCAAAGACCTGACGTCACACAACCTCCTGACATCACTCAAATCCTGCATCGCGCAATTAGAGTTTACCGCGCGGTGGACATATATACAAGCTCCCGACTTCAACCTCTGGGCAGTTGCCCGCCAGACATGACACCCGTCTGGTCCGAGGATCCTCCCTTTTCTATGGTGGATGAGTGAACGTTATACCCTGTTCCTCATACCCCTAAACTATGACCAAAAAAATTGGCCATATGTGATGACTTATTAAAATTGAATGAAAGTTTTTTCAAGGTGGATTTTGGGCAAACAATCCTAATTATTAATGGTACTAACCACTACCAGCCTTGTGTCATCGAGTTTCTTTTTCTTTTCTGTGCAGTCCGACAGTGACCGCGAGTTAGCTGTTGTACTTGTAAGCCTCTTATCGATGGTTATCAACATCGTCCATTAAAAATTAATGTTTATCGGTAATAGCCACATTTTATTAGTTAATGCCTAATTTTATGGAGACCTATTTACATAATAATAGTGATTACAATCACACAGTTAATGCTGTTCATACTCGTAACGTTTCGATAACAGAGCTGAAAGTTGCTGGTTAATTAATACATTCATTGGTAAGTCGTATTACTGCAAATGTGTGAGTTTATTGTTGGGTTTCGGCTTGGTAGCTACTAGGCCCTATTGTGTCGATTTGTATGCGTAATGTAGTAATAGTTTAAGGATATTTTATTAATTATCAATTACACTGCATAATGCTGATAGTATGGTTAGATCGTTTGGTCATGTTGAGAGCATGAAGATAGGCGACTAACAAAAGGTACACTAAAAACAACACACACACTAGAACACTATCTTTCGACTTCGTCATAGTTGCATATTTTGTATTTATTATTATTGCATTATAATTAAGTATATACAGGGTGTCAGGGACATCGACGCGAAGCCGGTTACCATGGATTCAGAACATGATTCTGAACGCCCCTGCGTTGAAATATTTCGTCGGTTATTTAAAAAAAAAACTGTTGCTCCATACATTTTGACCGCGTAGGTATTGCACTTTTCTATGAAACAGCTGTTTTTTTTTAAATAACCGACGAAGTATTTCAACTCAGGGGCATTCAGAATCATGTACTGAAGGCTTCGCGTCGATGTCCCTGCCACCCTGTATATATTTTAGTGATATTTATTTTAGAAGTATATTATTATGTAAGTTTATTCTCATATTACATGTTTATAGTTAAATTTGTGAATAATTAAGTGTTTTTATTTTATGTATTTTATTTTCTATTCTACTCTTACACACGTTGTCTACATCTCTTCAACTACTTTCCTATCGCAGGTATGCTGCAAGAGATTTCTTTAGAAATAAGCATCACCTGTGTACGTATCTTTCTGTTCCTTTCTTCTTGTCTCTTTATTTATATGTGTGTACATAAACTGTTAAATAAATAAATAAGGTATTACAATGTAGATGTGTGTGGAAACGCGGGGAACGCCCTAAGAGGACATAATAGTGACCTTATTTTAAAGAAATCTCTATGTTTAATCAAGTCGTAAAAACCGTGTGAAGCAGAGGCGGGGCGGAAAAAATACATTTATTCAGCACAGCACAGGCTAAAAGTCGTACAAAATAAAAGACACCTTACCATGACGTGTTAAAACCATCACCTTTCCGTTGTGAAATAAGAATAGTGCTATTCGTCCTATATAGCTTCATCTCTCTCTCACACTGGAACGATGATTGCTTTAACAAGTCATAGTACAGCCCCAGGTACTAAAAGAAAAACGAATCTAGTCATTACCCATTTGTTTACTAAGTCACAAATGAATACAGATGTATCACTCCGCAAAATCATTTAAACTAAAAGCGACTCTTGGTTCGACACTATAAAGTGTAATTCAGGTCGCACAGCGCTAATTACTTACAGTTATATTCACCTAGAAGTTGCCTCTCTTTCTATCGCGTAACTCTTATATCTACTGACTACGTTACACTTACTGAATTGACAACACGAGCCCTACGCGTACTTGTTCTAGCTTCATTCCAAAAATGCCGCGTGGGCCATCTGACTTCATCGGTGACTAAGGTTGATTGCAGTGGTCAAGCCTCCTAATTCGATCACGAACCGAGTCGGTTGCTATCATTGATTTGTAATTCTCACGATGATGTAATACCATGTATCTATCACATAATTAATTTATCTGTCATGGCTTCATTTTTCATTCTTTTTACCTATCGTGGTATAGTAATCTTATTCTAGATGCATCGTCTTCACATATAATTAATGTATACAAAATATTGTAAAAACATTTTAAAAGAGTAACGGTGGAGTTTCTTGCCCATTCTTCTCCATACGAGAACTACCTTTTGGAAGGGGCGACTAGAATCAATTCTATTTTGTGTAAAATTGACGTTCAAAAGTGCCTCTTAAGTACCTAATTGAAATAAATTGTTTGACTTTGACTTTGATAGGACGCCAATTTCTAGGTGATAGCGTTAGTAAGGCAGCCTTTTTCGATAACGAATACAATCGATTACGAATCTAGATTAGTACCTAATTCGTATGCGCCCTAGTGTATTAAGTCGGCACTTGAGATTGTGTTGGGTTGTAACTAACTAACGCTAACTCAAAAACCATTCATCAGAAATTGACCAAATTTATACAGGGTGGCGCTGTGGTCGCGTCGATGTCCCTGCCACCCGTTGTTGTGTTTACGTGTTGCTTGTGAGTTAGTTGTAGGTATGTTTCGTTTCACTAGATTTGGATGTGGTGAAGAATCTTAGATCTAGGGTTTCTCCCGAGCATATTGGACCAAAAGTCAGGTGCATGGGAAGTTATTATAACCAAATAAAATTTATTTTTTGCCATTTAATAGAATCTCAATTTTAAGACCATGTTAACTAAATTAATTTCTAAACTTTCGAAAAGATATAAACCTTTATCAGTTGCAGTGAAAACTGAACTGTATTCAAAAGAATTAAAGTTCATAATTCAAGAGTGCATTCATTGTAAACTTGGCTACTATACGAACACCGATACGTTGCAGATATGTTTTATTTTCAAAGTTTACGTTACGTTACGTTTACGTTTATGTAGTTATGTAAGGTACTGTGAATTTATTACATTTTCCGTTTAAAGTAGATGGTGTGTTATTGGCTCGCCATGCTCTAACGGCAGCTTTACTCAATCATGTAACTTTACCCATACAGGTGAAAATGGACACTTATAAATAGGTAAGTACATAAAGGACACTGCTGGAACACAGGCCTCTTCTCTGTGAGGAGTGGGCCGTAATCCACCACTCGGGCCCAGTGCGGGTTTAGATGTCTCATGTCTTTGAATTTCTGGTTCTAAGGCATCCCGGTTTCCTCAAAATGCTTTCCTTCACATTATTTTACACTACATTTTTAATTATTATTCTTGCAAAAAGTGCAAAATATGATTGTATATTTATTATAACTTTGTTCGTTTTCACGGTTTAAATTATGAACATAATGGAATTACAATAAAATTTGTTTTAAATTTGAAAGTTACTCAATATAAAAAATACTGATGGAACACTTAAAAAATCGTAACATCGATAGCACCAAAACTTAAAAGTTATACGACCGCATCACAAATCATAGACAATTTCTAGCGGCCATTGTTGTTTACATCTTTTGCAAAATTTGAAAAGCCGGACCTTAGGCTCTAATATAGCAGGATACTGCTATATAGGGTTGGCAACCCTAAACGGGACCCTCATCATCCCTAGCCTTTTCCTAACTATGTTGGGTACTTCAAACGGGAAACTGTCGGTCGATTCTGTAAAAAGATCAACGTGAAACTTAGGTGAAGTGACCTGTCACTGTCACAAATCGACCGGCAGGATGCTAGGGATTAACACTTCACCTAAGTTTCACGGCGATATTTTTACAGAATCGACCGGCTGATGACTGTTTTCACTAATACTAAGCGACACCTAAATAAATGCCTGAGTGTGATAAAATTCGCGCTGTTGGATTTTCAACGCTCGGTTAAGCGCCGATAGTTGAAAATGGGCATGAGGGCATTATTGCAAGGGCCTTTACAAGTGGAATTACTGAGGTATACCTCGGTAACTACAACATATATCTCGCAAAAGGCGACTTTAGTCAGTGTCGGCACGTATAATTGAATGCTTGTCCTACACACCACATTACAAGGTTTTTTGAAACGCTTCGAGTTATAACGGCCGTCGAGAAAATGCGTTCTTGACACCTATTAGTTTAATAGTATCGAATAAGTGTTTTGCGAATTTGATCCGTATTATTACTGGCTCCTATATACACTCTAACCTAGCTCTGGAGCCAGAACTATTTATGGCAATAAAGAATTTATTAATATTATATTATTACTACAAAATTATCCAACTGACAGGTGTCAAGAATGCATTCTCTTGACGGGCCGGATTGTAGGTATATCAATAAGGGACTGTTTCACAGATTGAGAAGATTTAAAAATGGAATACATATAATTAAATTTTCTGCCAGATAATTATGTCAACCACAACTTGTCCAGCACCAATTGCATTGAAAAAGTGTTGTAAATTCCTAATACATTGTTTATTTATCATTGTTTGAAAAATTCATCTGCTCAATAACATAAATAACGCAATGAATATAGTGGAATTGTCCAAATGGAAGGAATTGCCATTGTAAGTGTATTACGGAATTTCCCTGCAAGGATTGGGGGTCGTCCATAAATCACGTGAGGTTCGCAAGGGGAGGAGGTGGTTCGGAAAAAATCACGAAATATCACAAGGGGGGTTTTTTTTAAAACAATAAACAAAAAAAAAATACACGTGATATCTCACTCCACCCCCCCCTGGATGTTGAGTGGGATATAACGTGTATAATTTTTTTTGTTTAACGCGCATTTCTAAACACAAAAGCGGCGCCAAAAATAAAATATTTTTCTTTCTATCTATTTAAAGATAAAATATTCTGTAATATTTTTAAACACTGCACCAAAAAAAAATGCACGTGATTTTGGGTGGTGGGAGGGGTTAGTCTAAAGCCTCACCACGTATCACCAGGGGAGGGGGGGGGTTAAAAATTTGCTAAAAACATCACGTGAATGGACGACCCCTAGTAAAAAAAAGCTGTTACTATATATACGTTGTAAAAACTCACCAACACAATTTCATGGAGCACTTTCGGTGGCGACCTGTCAATGACGGAGTGCACAGTCCTCATGAGGACCGAGAACCCTTCATTGTGGAACACAATGATGACAGACGTGCTCGGCAGCTCGACGGGGTAGTGCCAGTACTTGCACTCTTCTATACGTGTGTCGGGTATCGATCTGAGGATGAAAGTGCTCTATTAAGCTTGCGGCGGCAACAACAACGCCACATGGGAACTGGCAACAAAATGACGTCACGCAAAATCCTGCATCGCGCAAGCAGGGTTATCAGCGCGATAGGAATACAATATCCTGACACCAACCGCGTCGGGCAGTATCCCAGCACTCGTCTGGTTGGATGATCCTCCCTTTTCTGAGGCGGATGACGAACTTTCCACCCTGTTCCTCATAACTCTAGAGGCTTCTAGGCGCTCCTAGTTCCATATATTGTCTACTATATTGAAGCAGAGCCCAGTACCCTAATTACGTAATACACGATCAATCAGAATCTGAATCGTTTTGAAACAGATTGCTAAGCCATTGCTTAGTACGTTGGAAAAAAAAATCTGCTCAACAACGTAAATAACACAATGAATGTTGTTGACCTGTCAAATTGAAACAGATTAGTCGGAATTGTCAACGAAAATGTGTTGCGTAATTAGATAGCAGGAGTAATTCTCGAGCTGGTTAAGATTATACGGGAACCGGATCCATTACATAGCTGTTGCAAGTCCATGAGGGATTTAGCTAGCGACAAACCGTAAATGCCCTTTCAAATGTTCCGCCTGCCGACTGATGTCCGGTTCAGACGCTACTGTCATCGTCTAAAGCTCATTATGAAGCCGATACCCGATACCTATTCGGTAGTCGGAGCGTTTCAATCAATCAATAAAATACAGGGTGTAAAAAGACACATCACAAAGTCGTAAACTACGCATACTGTACGTATAGCTAAGTACCTTTGCGCAAAAATTATTGCTGGGAACCGTAATTTTTTTTTTTTTAATAAAAAAAACCAAGTTTTTATTGCGCGCAATGTACCGCGAACCCACGCTTGAATGAACGGATTCAGTGTTAGTTAAGCTCCGCCCCTACGCTACGTACTTGTTGTTCATTGCGTTTTTGTAACTTCAAATGCGTAATCTGTTAAGATAAATCTAAAATTCAGGTAATGTTTGTTTGGAAAAAAGTTTCGTATTATCGCATAGAATTCATTTTCGTGAAAAAGTAAAAAAAAAAATGCGACTTTGACCTTCAATATCTCCAGAACCAGTGGATTCCCAGGTATGGTCTAGTGGAAAAAAATGATGCAAATAATGGGTAGAATATGTGGCTTTCGGCTTCAGAAAGTGTCTTTTTACACCCGATATACACTCGAGAGCAATGAATCCGGGTCACTTAAAGAATGTTAAAAATCTCGGAAACTAAAAATGATAGGTTAATGCAATAAATTGTATTTAATAGACAATGTAATACTCCTTAAATGAAAGTAAAAAAAATATGAGTCACCATACATTTTATTAACACAAAATTACGTAAAGAAAAAAACTGCTGATCTCTCCTTATAACAAAAATAGGAAACATGAAATTTTTGAACTTTATTACGATTTTCTTGAATTTTAATACTTCGTATTGCCTCCTCGTGCTTCCATTACTGCGTTTACGCGGTTTCGCATGCTGTACACCAAGTTCCTTATACGATTTTGGGGAATATTCTCCCATTCCTCTGTGAGAGCAATTTTGAGCTCACGAAGCGTGATTGGGGGAGGGTTTCGTTGTTTTACGCATCTGCCTAGCTCGTCCCAAGCATGCTCGATCGGGTTGATATCCGGGCTGCGCGCTGGCCACTCCATACGAGTAATGTTCATCTCTTGAAGGTAGTCATTCACAATCCTACCTGTATGAGGTCGGGTATTGTCATGCATAAATATAGCATCCTCACCTAAATTGACCATAAATGGACCAACGTGATCATTGAGGAATTCTTCCACATATCTTACGCTAGTTAAAGAGCCGTTTTCTATGATCACCAGCTCTGTGCGACTTTCAGAAGAAATTCCGGCCCACACAAGTACAGACCCACCACCGTAGGCTACTTTTTCTTCGATGCATGCTTGCTTGAATCTTTCCCCTGGTCTTCGATACACTCTGTGTCTTCCATCGTGCTTGTAGAGCATAAATTTTGATTCGTCGGAGAACATAACTTTTGACCAATCTTCAATACTCCAATTTACGTGGCTCTGGGCATATCTTAGTCTTGAAATACGATGCCCACGCTCCAGTTTAGGGCCGTTTGCAGGTCTAAGGGGTTTTAAGTTAGATTCAGCAAGCCGACGTCTTACTGTCCATGCACTTGGGTTACTTCCTCCGAGGCGTCGAAACTGATTTGTGAGTTCAGTTCCTGTGAGAAAGCGATTTCGAAGCATGGTGTTCACCAAGTATCGGTCTTCTCGTGCTGTGGTACACCTGGTTCTGCCCGTTCCTGGTCTGCGTAGGTTAGAACCAGTTTCTTCGTAACGTCGGAGAACTCTTTGTACTGTTGACAGCGACACACCGACAGTCCTGGCTGTATCGCGCTGACTCCGGCCGGTTTCCAGCATTGTAAGTATTCTGGTGCATTCTTCAGGCGTAAGCGACATAATTTCAGCTTGAATAATGAATATAGAGCACTATCAACATGGTTTATGTACCCACATAAATGACAGATTACAAACAAAAGCAAAACCAAATGCTTTAATTTCGTAGTTCCATCTTCGAAAGTGGCCCTTTTTCAAATTTGATTTTTTTATGATATAACTTTACAATAACTAAGAAGTTTTAATACCTTCATTTAAGGAGTATTACATTGTCTATTAAATACAATTTATTGCATTAACCTAGCATTTTTAGTTTCCGAGATTTTTAGGATTCTTTAAGTGACCCGGATTCATTGCTCTCGAGTGTATTTATTTCGGATTCTTAAATTATTATTATTTTGTATCAAAGTGAAAACTTACTATTCTAGAACTACTAGCTAGCTGGCTACTGAACGGCTATAGAATCATAATCTGCACCACTGCCAATGGACGATGTTGATAACCGTCGTTAAAACATCGCACTTCCTTATTTGTCAAAAAAACTAGGGAAATTAATTTAATAAAAAAATATGTATTTCATATTTCTTATTATGCAGCTAAGCCAGCACCCTAATGGCATGACGCATGGGTAAAAAAAAATCTAATAAGTCCGGCAGTCAGATAATAAAAAAATATTAGCCACGTATTTCTTGCTTTATCATATTAATAAAAAAATACTTAGATAAAACGCATTTTAAGTCGGGGAGCGGGGGTCGCTACGTCACAAGTAAGTATAAAATCTACATACTCGTGACGTCATGGCACTTTTTAACTCAATGTATCGCCTTGCCTATCTTTAGATTACGTAAAAAAAGAAAAAATACGTGTACAATTTTTTTTATAAATCTACCCGCCAGACTTAAAAAAAAATTGTCTTCATTCCTATTGCGTAACACATTTTCAACCACAATCCGAGCGTTTGAATGATATTGCTAATCCATTAAAATAAGGAATTTTAGTGATAGTTAAGTTCGGTGTACAAGAGAGTCGGCACCACTAGGTACTCGAATTTATGTAAAACGCTTACCTCAATGTTATTGAATGTCTAAATGTATCTAAATGGTAACACCAAATTGTAGTATTTTTATGTTGATTGTTATAAATATTCTAAACGAATATACATAAACATTCCAGACTTATTTCTTAACCGTACCTAGGTAACTTCAGAAAATATCATCTATAGGATCAAAACTGTTTAAGCGATCACTAGTACGCTCGATCTTTAGGCGTGTGTGCGTGAACGGTGCACACAAACAGCATCGCAATGAATTTACCTAAACTCTGTCTAGTGAATTTTGTGCACGGACTCTTAATCGGTTACTGGACAGCTGTCTCGTCACGTGTTTTTTGTTTGTTTACCTTTATTTAACTACTTAAACATATAGAGTATAGATAACTGGCATAGAGCACGCGGCACAAAAACTTAATTGAAAGCAGGTATCTAAACGTATAACTTTTAATTACATTTTTTCACCAGTTTTTTATCAGATCGTCGGATTTCGTACAGGATATGCCAAGGACGCGCCGATTACATAGTATGATAGTGGTACCTACATAATATATAATACAAGTAATGTCACCTATTGTGGTTTTTGTTGAACTGCATTATAACACCAGTCGGTCGATTCTGTAAAAATATCAACGTGAAACTTAGGTGAAGTCAGCGTGAAGTGAGCTGTCACTGTCACAAATCGACCGGCAGGATGCTAGGGATTAATACTATTGACAGCTCACTTCACGCTCACTTCACCTAAATTTCACGGTGATATTTTTACAGAATCGATCGGCTGAATTAACATGAAAAATTGATTGGTGCTTTTTAAATGAAAGAAAAGTGGTACAGATTGGTGAAACGTAACATGAAATGTAACACGAATGACCCGTAAAATGTTATGGAAAGCTCTTGGCCTCCATCTCACCTGATGGTAAGTGATGATCAGGCCGAAGGTGGAAGCGAGCTTCAGCCGAAATCCTCAACCACAAACAGTGCCGGATTAAGCAAGCGCGGGGCCCGTAGCAAATTTTATAGACGGGCCCTTGATCTGCTATGGGTTCTTATGTATAAAGTGGTAAAAAAAAAAACAATACTCAATACGTCTATTTGCAATCAACTTTTAGAAATTGTATTACCCATATTCTGACGTCTTAGTCGGCAAAGGTAGTACATATCACGTTTTTGAGACATCAAGTAAATTCAATATACCACTTCTTAATAAGTTTCACTCAAAAAAATATGCTCAGGCGGAGGTGGGGCCCGGGTTTGAATACGCGGGGCCCCCTTTAGCGCGGGGCCCGTAGCAATTGCTACTCTTGCTACGTGGTTAATCCGGCACTGACCACAGAGGAACTGGCTATCTTAAGGGGTCGATCATTAATTACGTGAGGCGATTTTGGGGACTTTTGGACCCTTCTGTTTCTCTCCTTTTGTGAGATGTCGTGAGATAATCCGTGAGGTGTCTCGGGCGGGACACCTCTCGTTTTTGTGTAGGATTCAGCAATGTTTTAGTAGAGAAACATGTTTCACTTAATTTTAAACTAGTTTTCTCGCAATATTGCACAATTTTTTACAGAAAAAAAGGAAGGTGATAAGTATTTGCCGAGACCCCCCCACGTGAGATTGTGTGAGATGTGGGGAGGGGTTCGACCCCTTACCTCTTACTGCCGAAACACAGAGCGTTTATTCTGAAATTGGGCAACGTCGTAAATAGATGTCAAATATTTCGCTGTTTTGATTAATTTGCCAATATATTTGTATGGAAATAAGAAATGTGGCTAATTAGCGATATTAATAATGAATTGCAATTATAACGTTGTATTTGATGTTGTAACATAAAAAGACAATTGATCGCAATGGGTTTAATTTTGACAGTTCACCCACGTTCATTGCGTTATTATCGTTGTTGAGCAGACGAATTTTTCAAACCTCTGAAGCAATGGGTTAGTAATATACTTCAAAAATCTAGGATTGTGATTGAAAGTGGTTACGCAATTAGGACGTGCAGGTCTCAAAATTAAAATCGAATAGAAGCTTAGAGGTGTGCGTGCGCCTGGGGGCCTACTCTCTAAGCAAAATCCGTAGTTTCGGCCATCGGTCGTTACGGGCGCTTTGTTCTCAGTCTCACTTACGGTATGTCCGTAAGTGAGACTGAGAACAAAGCGCCCGTAACTACGGATTTGGCTTAGGGACTAGACCCCCTGTTTTTATTCGTTTATACGGGCAGCCTGTACCTATCAATTTTGTGATATCTATCGGGTAATACATTTGCTTTCTACAGGTCTTCCTTTCGTTTTCGTGTGGTTAGTGACTAACCTGGTGTCAGAGTTTTAAAGCCTCCCATAGGCCTCTGACTTGGCTTCACATGCCGTCGAGAAATATCTCTCAGGTATTCCGGTTTCCTCACGATGTTTTCCTTCACCATTTTTGAAGCAAGTGATAATTTTACAATAAGCACATGAAAAGTCAGAGGTGCGTGCCTTGGGTTCGAAATCGGGACCTGTGACTGGATATCACTGCCTTACCTTATTTTGTTTTTTTCAAGTAAAATCTTACCTATTCATAGCTATGTCGTTGGACGCAGCAATATTCATGCCGTATTCACTTTCCGACTCAGCGATATCGTTAGCCCTGTCTTGAGCCATGTGGTAAGGTTTCCCTTCTTCTCCGGGGCCTTTTACCGTCTTTAAGTCTTTGGGCTCAAAGTTGCCGATTTCTGAAACAATAATGAATTCGTTACATTTAAAAGAAAAGTTATTTCTCACTCACTCACTGACTGACTCATCAATCAACGCCCAGATCAGCCCGCCCTTGCTGTAGGAGGCATTAATTGTTCAGCAAATTTACACCCTATGTCAATTTGTCTTGTTATAGCTGAGTCCTGGTAATGGTTTTGCCGGGTACCCGGCAGGGCTGACGCCGGGTACCCGACAGCGCTGACATGCAGAGACGAGAGCGTGATAAATTTTGAAAAAAAAAAAAGTGCTGTTATTGCTAATAACGGATCAATCAGGGATGAACAGATGGTTCAAAAAATTCGGCCGCTTCGGAATTTGATTATTATTTAAGGTCTACAAGGGTTGGAAGGGATACAAATCCCTACACATGATGGGTGTCTAAAAAGGACTCTACTTATCCGATATTACGAAAAGTTGCGGCTAAATATTTTCAACAACTGCCAATTCTATTTACAGCGAACGACTGTTTTCTGAAGTAGGATTAATTTTTGAGAAGAATAGAAGTCGACTTGATGTCAATCTGCTGAAAAACGTGGCGTTTTTACACCTTTACAAATATTAAATAATATAATACAACCATTTGTATTTTCAATTTCGAAAGTTATGAAGCCCTTTTTGATGTTGTGCAAAAAGAGTACCAATCTACTTTTAAGACTAGGTATATAACATTAATGGCACCTCCGTTTGCTTTAATCAATGGGCTACTCCAGGTATTTATAAAACTAGAGCGACACTATACGAGTTAAATGTTTTGAAAAAATACAGGTTTGATACTCCTTTCCTAGAGTATGTCAAAAATGATTTAAAAATAATTGTGCTTTTGCTAAATCAAAAATTTTAGGCGATACAATTAAAAATTCAAATAATAAAGTAAAAACCACTTGATGAATGAAACGGGTAAGTCGGTTAGACAAGAAAAACAACTTGAGATTATGGTCGACGATAAATTAGTAAATAAAGCAGCCGACGTAGCTGAGGCATTTAATGAGTTTTTTGCCAACATACCAATAACTACGAATCGCTCCTTAAATTCGTCCCCGTCTAAAGCTGAAAACCTTTTGCATAGTAGTGTGCCTAAATGTTGTAGCTTAGTTAGCTTCGAACATGTAACACCTCGTGATGTAGTCAATGTTTTTAACACACTTAAGTCTAAAAACACTGGTGATTTCTGGGGCATGACCATTAAACTATTAAGTAATATAATAGACATCGTAGCCATTTAGCTGTTACTTTTAATAAATGTGTTGATTTAGGAACTTTTCCTGGCCTCATGAAGAGTAGTAAAGTCATACCATTATTTAAATCAGGCAATATAAATGACGTTGGCAATTTCAGGCCTATTTCTGTCTTACCTGCATTTAGCAAAATATTTGAAAAATTAATACTCAAGCAGTTGCTAAGACATTTTAATTTAAACAGAATGAAGAACAATATGTTCAAATTCAAATTCAAAAGTCATTTATTCAAACTAGGCTGATAATCAGCACTTTTCGAACGTCAAAATTACATAAGACAGTCCCCCAAAACGCCCACCCTTCACCACTTCCTAGTGCGTTAGCTGGGAAGAAGAAGTGGCGCAACAAACTCCCCAGCAGAATATGGCTTTACAAAGGGTCGTTCGACCACAGATGCGGGTGTTGCTCTGCTGAAACACATATTTAACGCATGGGAGAACTCGCAAAATACTATTGGAGTTTTCTGTGATCTCTCCAAAGCCTTTGATTGCGTGCACCATGAATTTTTCGTCAGTTATTTAAAAAAAAACTGCTGTTTTATAGAAAAGTACAATACTACGTCAAAATGTATGGAACAGCTGATTGTTTTTTAAATAACCGACGAAAAATTTCAACGCAGTGGCGTTCAGAATCATGTACTGAATCCATTGTAAAAGGCTTCGCGTCGATGTCCCTGCCTCTCTGTATTTCATCCCCTCTTGCTTTGTCAGTTAAACAAGTTGGCAATGTTCATTTGAGTTAGTCAGTGCTCAGAATACAATTATCATAGTTAAATACAACAAAATTGTTATTAAACTAGATTTAGATTTAATAAACAATCATCGCCATTGTTTAAAACCTAAATCTGGTCTAATAACAATTTTGTTTACATTTTTGGGACAGCAATAATATGTTCTGATGATGAGATAGCAATTATATGTATACATACTCTACATAACTAATCACTACGTATCCTATTCTTTTACATACATGAGCAATATTTGTATATAAATGAATATATATTGTATATAGTATATATACATATATATATTTATTTTTGATCACTTTCTTGAAAACGGCTCTAACGATTTCGATGAAAGTTGCAATATTGGAGTTTAAGAGGGTGAAAAATCGATCGATCTGGGAAAATTAGATTTCTGCATAGTAATGTGAATAGGCTGCCTTCTTGGTGAAAATGAAAAAAAATGGGCTATGATTTA
Source organism: Agrochola circellaris (assembly GCA_914767755.1). Classification (NCBI taxonomy): domain Eukaryota; kingdom Metazoa; phylum Arthropoda; class Insecta; order Lepidoptera; family Noctuidae; genus Agrochola; species Agrochola circellaris. The sequence continues at coordinate 3,551,278 of OU611839.1, read as the reverse complement.
CGGAAAGATTATTTAAAGGTTGTGATGAAAATTATATCGGTCAGACACCCTGTTGTGGTTACAAAACGCGTCCAGCTTTTGAAACAGCAAACTGATTTCATTATCGCTCAATAACTCAGTAGTCACTTCTCACTGTTGCCGACCACAAATCGCGCAGACTGGCCGCCCCTAATATCTGGCTAATCCGCCACTGAACATATGATTGGAATCCCTTCAAAGTTATCGGTAAAGTCCCAGCGGGAATAGGTGCCAGCGCGCCAATGTCAAGCCCCGCTGGCACCTAAAAAGCAACACTTGACACGCATATTGTCGCCTTTTCGGTGCCGCTGGGACTTTACCGGTTTTAAAAACTAAGGTGCCACTTACTCAACTGACAACTTTAGTATGAAGTGCTCATATACACGAGCGGCACGCGCCAACTGCAGAGGCAATTGCAACCGTCGACGCGTCTACGGCTGCATTTCTATTAATACTAAATATTAGTATTTACCTACTGGGTACATATCTAAACAAAAGCATACGAGTACCTAATAGCTATTATTACACACGTTTAAAAATAAAAGACAGGAAAGCAAAGACCCAGCTTACTCAACTTTTATGTATGTAGGGATACAAGAACTTATTAGCGATATAATACATTCGTCTTGCACCTGGAATAACGAAAATAAAACTATTATATTATACTGTGATATTTTGGTGACTAGGAAATCTTTCGAAAGGCGTTTGCCCAGTAGTGTTAATTGGTAATGCAAAGTATGGGTTTATAATATGTAAATTGGTAACGTATGGTAAATCACTAGTTAAAAAATTTTATGTTTGGAAGAGTTGCTTTCCCTTTTTATTTTTCTGACATTACGAACTTAATGTTTATTTTTTATTTAAACAAGTTTAATTGTTGAATGTTCCAATGGATAATGATTTTCTTTCTTTTTGGTAGTATCATTCTATTAATCTCTCAAATACATTGCATACTAGGTATAGTTTTGTATATTTTAGAAGCATTTTTTCAATTTTTGTGAATGTGAGTACTATGGAGCCGTATTTTATGTTATTAAGATGTTTGTTGACTTGAAAGAGCACGGCAGTTGAGAGTTTGTCATGCCCACTTAAATGTCTCGCTGATGGTGGCGAGTGTGTTGGATCATTCAGTTCCCTACAAAATGGTTGAGCTGGATGGTGGTGATCCACGCGTCATGTTCGTGAACGGGCGCCGTCAGTTGTGACTGGTCATCTCTTATCTGCCAGGGCTTATTTTTAATGTTATATTTTGAATTGTTTTAATTTTTTTATTGTACATTGTTCTCACATATAGAAGCAACAAGAATAATGTACCCAGGATTGTGTAATTTTCTATATTTAAAAGAGTGTCCTTGGAGTTTCTTGCCCGTTCTTCTCCATGAAGATCTACGTTTTGGAACTGGGCAACTAGCTTCAACTTTCTGACTAACTGACCGACTATTTGACAATTCAAAAGTGCCTGTAAATGGTTTAATTGAAATAAATTCTTTGAGTTTTTTTTGAGTTTTGAATCGCGGCGACATTTTTCTCGTGTATGCGCGCACTGCCTTAAAACCAATATGTTGCATTTCTGCGACGAAATAATCGCGCGATAAAAAGTGGTAGTGCGTGCTCGCCTTACATACTTAAACATGCGGATGTAGCGTTTAGTATGTGCATTATTTATTGTGTTGTGAGAAAAATTTCGACTGTTGTCGAGTGTGCTCATACAGGGTGGCAGGGACATCCACGCGCAATCCGTTGTCATGGATTCAGAACATGATTCTGAAAATTTTCCACGCAAGAGGTGCATTGTAATTTTTCGTTGATTTACCAACTTACGCTCTTTAGAGCGTTTATCAGAAAGTGGGCAACGTCGCAAATTGCTGTCAAATATTTACTTGTTTTGAATAATTTGGCATTATTATTACTGTGTATGGAAATAAGAAATATGGCTGACTAGAGAACAAGAAATATGGCTAGCTAAATATTTAGTTTTAGATGTAAAAAAGGTATTTGGAAACTTTCCAAATGCCTTTTCACACCTAAAAATATAATAATAAAGTTTATATTTTAACACTAAATAAAAAAAAACTTGGTAATATTTTTCTTTGCATGTATCCAGGCCGCTATACTATTGCGGGTTAGCGGGAACGCCCTTCGTTAGTTAACATATTGCCTAAGTAATATTAAATAAAAATATATGCCCGAATTTCTACAATATGAAAGGTTTCTTTTTTTATAAATTAATTATAACTAAATTAGCTATGTAAAATAAGCCAGCAGTATAAAACTTCGTGCAGACGAGCGCGACGCGACACCGGTTATTGTTATACCGTGAAGTTATTTATTATAAATTTGTCATATCGCACCTTTAAAACGACAATGACGTAAGTGCAAAAAATTCAAAAACTGACCTTTTAATGGGAAACGATTAAATACTATTAAAGTTTTGTGTGCGACGTCGACTTTTAAGTAATAGCAATATTTGCCGCTAGAGGGAATTTGCGTCGTTGTGTAATTGGAGAAGGAATTTAAATCGAAAACGACCCATTGGTCAGTTGCCCGCGGGGAGGATATTGAAGAGTTGATGTAAGTAATGATTTAGCACCAAACTATTTTTTTTTTAATATTAAGGATAATAATGTTCTGCATTTACGTCATTGTTCTTTGAGGATTCTTGAAGTTAATAAACATTTTATTTGGAACAACGACGCAACTGTAGACACCCCCCGAAAATAATATAAATAGCAACTAAAATATCAGAGTTAGAATAATCCAAAATATTGTACAAATAAGCCTATATCCTTATTTATGTCTTTTAATATCATTAAAAAAAATATATTTCTGATTAGGTAAAAAAAATAAAATTTAAAGCATTTTTCTCTAAAATTATGTTTTCGCACTTACATCGTTGTTGTCGTTTTAAAGGTGCGATATGTTCTACCATTCATTAGCATAAATACATTCTTTATGTGCTTTTAGGTACACTGTTAATACTGATAATGGATAAAATGCATTGCAATCATTAACATGACACTTGCAGAATAGTCGAAACTGTATTAATTGACAACAAAAATAAAATAATTTAGTAGTAAGTTGAAGAACTAAAAAATTAGAATATCTTTTTGATTAACAAAAGAACTTTTCAGTGCTAGAATTTAAAATTTCTCAAAACAATTTTTTTCACAACACCTTTTTAGGGTTCTATACCTCAAAAGGAAAAACGGAACCCTAAAGGATCACTTTGTTGTTCGTCAATGTCAATTAAATAAAAAATACAGCCATTTACACAAAATATTTAGAAAAGAAAAAAAACAAAAGCTGTAGGGTACTTCCCGTTGACTGAGAATCATGAAATTTGTCAAGAACCAAGGTCTCACAGGACAAGTAAATTAATTTGTAGTTTTATATATTTTTTTTGTGCTTGCTAACTTTCCATTTGCAGTTGGAGAATTGACCGTAACATAAGTATATCAATATATGTTCATCAAGTTCAACAAGTTTTTCAAAAACAATGTTAAGTTTGTTTTTGGATTAATTAATCCCAACAACCCTTCATTTAGCAGGGTCAGACACAAACTTGTCTGGTTTTATAAATTAGACTGCAATTTTTAATTCATGATAATCAATACATATTGTTATCTTAAATGTGGTAGGGAACAATAAGTAACATGAGAGCAAACAGTTTACATTCCCACTGGTACTCGATAGTCTGGGTTAGCTACTGAAATGCCTATTATTATCAGGATACAAATGCCTATTATTAGCAGGGAGATAAAATTTGATACCTCAAGTCACTTAGATTTTTTTTTCAATATCAAATTGGAGTTGGAGAGCTGATTCAAAGTATAGTGGGAAAAGAGTTCCTGGAAGGATTTGGGGGAGGTCTATGCCCAGCAGTGGGATAGAAGTCAGACAGAAGGCTAAACGAAAAAAAAAAAACTAATACTTGTATTCAACTGAATTCGGTTTGACTGGAAGCCCATCTCAACATAGTTGGGGAGGAAAAGGTTAGGCAGATGTCGATAATGATTAGGGTATGACCTTATCTGATAATTTTATTATATTAAACATACATCATTATTTAACAAACATTATATATTAAAGAGTTTTTAATTGATTTTTATCAATGAGAAGTGATAGATAACGATCTAAGATTATATTTCAACGAATTTTGGATTAGAATTAACTAATAATACTGATTAACTTCATGTAGAATCAGATAAATCAATTAACTGAAGAACTAAAAACAAATATTTGCTGCTATGCATTTTTTTTAACAGTAAAACCATAATTAGTAATTCAACTACAATAGAAAGCGACAAATGGCATGCCACAATAGTTTGCGACACAGCTGAGAATACAACGATACATAGCACAAAACACGTACTGAGTTACTGACGTAACAAAAACACTGTGATCTCTATGGCACTAACACGCCGGGCTTATGGGCCACATAACAGTACTTATTCTTAACAACTATTAGCGCCGACAAATAGCGTTTATAAGTTAATAAACTTTGTTACCTGTCTTCAACGTAGGGTAAACATCAAGGTGGGACTTAAAATGTGCGGCATGGGAGTCCGAAATTAATCCAACATCGGATTCAGAGGCAACGTTATCCGTGGACCACTTAAGCAAACCGTATAACAAAACTAATAGAATCGTGCAGGCTGATGCCATACGGATGATCCGGCCCCTTCTCACATTAGTGATCCTCATTTTTCTTATTTATATTAGCACATAACAACTGCAATTTTAAAAGAAAAATATTTTCAGATGCACCGAGAAAATCGTCGACGATCGACTCGCGGGTGACTTTTATATGACAAATTGACAACGTCAACACGCTACGTTCCGTAATACGTTCACGTTTTTGCTTGCTTCGTAAAACATACGTGTTCTTTGGTTGTCATACACTTCTTTGAGATGAATGCATGAATGGTGATGAATTATGCACGGCTTCTGGTAATTAGCAATAGTTTTTCTAAAAAAAATCTAAGCTAAAAATACTCGCTCATTGGTAAATCAATTTCTGAATAAAAAATAGGTTTGGGACGTTTTTTGCTTTTTATTTGTTTTTCGTTTTCCGAACGAATTTTTTCACACGTTCAAGGAAACCGTGTTTGACAGTTCGACGATCCGGTGGATTTTGAATTTTTGAATGTTTGTTTGTGAATTAAAATGTTGTTGCGAACTGTAAAAAGTATTTTGTGTAAACAACAGTGAGAAACGGATACGGGATAATATTTTGTTTACAGTGATATCAACTTTGTTATTGATCCGATTCAAATATTTTAGAAGCACAGATTAAGATCAGAAGTCACAATGGAAAGAAGTATGCTTGCCTATAATGCTAGCTTAGTAGAATTAACTTGCTATTATTCATTATCAGATACATAATTTTTTCATCATCTTACATAAATTGGAAACAAGACCTCATATTGGTTTATCATATTTAAAATTCTGAACATTCAAATGATCAGTAACATCTGCTTAGATTCTACAGAAGTACTTAGTTTTTTTTTGTGAGTCCCATAATTATTTGTACAAATGAACATTACAGCACAAGCCTTTACTATGGAGAACTTCATAGGCAACTGGAATGCGGAATTTCCAAACTATCCATTGACAGCTCCAGACCTAAAGATACCTCATAAAGTAATGGGAGCCCTGTTCCAAGTGTTTAATAGACTGGGAATTGATATGGATGCTGTACTCGCTGTAAGTAATTTTTTGAAAATCAATTGGTATGTAAATAATGTGTCATCTATAGTCCCAGTCACTTGAGACATCAAACCAAGTGATGGAATCGTAGCCCAGTCAATAATAACATCAATCATCGCAAACGCGCATGTAAATACCATTTTTTTTATGTTGTTAGGTCCCCAGAGAGTACCTTGTGCTACACACCTTTATTTATGTACCTACTTTGAAAGCAAATAAATGATTATGATTATGAATAACTGCCAAATTCTGACATTTGATTTTGTTTTTTTGAAAAATATATCATAAGGATGCGTTTTAGGTATCTCTGCTCTATATTTTTGTGAAGCAAGCAAAATTGGCTACAATCTCAGCCCAACCTAAGCACGATCTATTGGCTGCGAAGTCACAGCTAGTCAAAGAGGGCGTTTATATACAAAATCCTATCATTATTAAGAACAATGCATAACAGGATCATCCTCTTCCTTCCTTTGTCCCATGTTACTTGGGGTCATTGCAACACGTTTTTTCTTCCATTCTCCACTGTCAGCTGTTAATGTAACCTTCACGCCTATTTCTTTCATGCCACTCTCCTGCAAACCACCCATCTTTTCTTTGATCTTCTTCTAGGTCTCTATCCAACATTTATATAGGAACAGGATGATTAAAAAAAAAAATTACGATAGATACTTTGATTCTAACATTTTCAGGCACCTCCCAAAGAAGACCGCAACGAGAACACCATATACTACTGGGACTTGCTTCCCGTCATCAACATGACACGTGTAATCAACCACTTGGTCTCCGTAATGCCTCATCAAGTAGACGTTACCATTAGCATCATACACTTCCTACAACCTACGGCAACTTCGTCACATTCTATACTGTTACTGCTGTTTAATCTGATGGTGTTCAATGAGGAGCAGTTGAGGAATATTGCTCCGCATGAAGAGGAACTGTTTGCGAAGACTGATCAGGTAAGTTTAGCAAACATTCTTTATTTAGTTAATTGGTTGCTCACCTCTGCTTACCCTTTCGTAAAGAAACAGGGCGTGATTTTATTGTGAGAGAGAAGACATGGAAAATCCGTTGAAAACCACATAAAAATCCCCACCCATAGAAATCCGTATTACCGTGTGCGTTAATGCGGTAGCGGGGCGCGTCATTTTAGAGTGGACAAGCTTTACACGAAAATTGCACCACCTTGAAATTGTTTAGCACACACATACACGTAACATCATGTCGTGTCTGTATTCCTTCAAGGGTTAGGCAAAGGATTACCTATAGTATACCCACAACAACAATTGTCTAGTATTTTGGATTGTAGCCAGTTAGGTTTTCTAAGCATTTAATTTAAAAAAAATACTAATTAAGGTAATAAAAAAAAGTGTGTGTGTGTCAGCTCCGACCCACGACTGGAGTTTACTCCTTAAGGACCGGCGCTCTCTGGCGGCACGGCACGGCAAAGGATATTTATGCGACATATAACTTAATAGTATGACAATAAAATTGAAATAAGCGATGCCGCTTATTATATCCTTAGGCATGCCGCGGTATGCCGCGACATCTTTAGGCATTATCATTGAAATTTCAATTTTATTGTCATACAATTAAGTTATAATTCTATTCGTCGCATAAATATCCTTTGCCGTGCCATGCCCAGTGAGCGCCGGCCCTAAGACGACTGTCTTTGAATATGCAATAGGCAAAGAGGGTAAATAAACTCATCTCTAAAAACCAAAAATAAAGAGAATTTAATTACTTACAAATCTTCTTTTTCATGTGGTTATTGACTATTGGTGTCAGAGTTTTTATGCCGCCCTGGCATGGGCCTCTGAAACACATCCTGTCGAAAAATATCTCTCAGGCATGCCTGCCTCTTTACAGTTTTTTTTTTTTTTTTTTTTTAGGGTGGGAAATTATTAAAATACTTGGAGGGCGTGTCAGACTTTTACTGACTAAAACCCACCCGTGTTCCTTCCGTTGCCTGTGTGCCGGGGTCGCGATACCCCTTTCGGACAAACCCGCAACCCCGGCAGACTGTTGTCATGCTTACAAGTATGTTTCTGGTATTCAATAACAAGGGGATCTCCAAAATACTTAACTCATTTTGTGAATCATCACAGTGCTGAATCTTATATTGTGATGATTACAGGTAAAAGCTTTAGAAGAGAAGAAAAACAGGCTTCTTGAAATGCTCAATGAACAAGCTGAGGAAAAAGGAAAACGTGCAGGACGCCTGGAAAAGGTATTATTGCATACATTTTCTTTACTGTTCTGGGATATTCTTTGCAATAAATGTCTACAGTATATTCGCGTTAAGAAAATAGTGACTCAACTTTGTAGACCCCGCTTCTCCACCAACCGTGTCGCAAAAGACAAGCGTTTTGTACGGGGCTCTGCCGTCAATGGTCAGTTTTCTAATTCTTTGCAACCCGATTGGTCGAACCCGGTGACTCACTATTTCCTTAACGCGAATGGATATATAACAAAGTGTGATACTGCAACAGCAGTATAATATTTTTTTACTAGACCACGTACCACGAGAAGGTCGTTTATTCTCATCTTCATCTAAGTACAGTGTTTATCAGAAAGGTGGGTTCAAATTTAAGACCACAGACCATCATACTGTACAACTTTCTCCATCTGACCAACATAATAATTGCGAAAAAATAATCAGTTGTCCCAAACATTTGGGTCGAGTAGGTATTGAAGTTTTGTATGGGACAGCTGATATTTTTTCCGATACACCTAGTATTTAAATAATGTTTAACTTCTGATGACACATTCACGGATGAATAAAATACCAGCAATGGTTTTTAAATTATCAGTAATTGCAACTTATCAGGCCGAAATTGGGTGACGTAAAATGCATTATTGGCGAATTTCCGTCGCATACCTATATTTCATTTGTGACGTAGTGTGTACCTGAGTTCTTGCCTGACACAATTTATTTATTCATATTTAATTCAGCCATAACCCATAATTTGTTAGATACAACAAGTATAATTAATTAAGATAAACATAGATAATTCGAAGCAAAAACAATAATACAACACAACTTAAAGAAAACGATATCTATTCAGCCATCTTCTCGAGACACTTGGCAACAATACATTCACTGGTGTCCCATCAGGTGGACTGCAGTCTTACTATCAACAATGTTGAGGATACAGTTGTCGTTGTCTCGCATCCGACGCAGTAATGACGCGGATCTTTTACGTATGATCGCACTGAAGTCATCTGTACGCGTTGCTGCGAACATCCAATCAATTTAGAATGCCAGCAAGACGTCGTTTTTCTAGTTTTCTATCATTTATTCCAGCTTGACCATGACATTAAACAGTTTGAAGAAGAGTTAAAGCAAGAGAAAGAGGTCCACGACGAGGAGAGACAAGAGTTAGAAGCCATATTGAAGGAGAACCGGCAGACTGAGATATTGTTGGAACAGAAAAAGACTCATAGGGATGCGCTGGTGGCTGAGGTGGCGAGAAAGAGGGCATTGAGGTATATACCTAAGAAAGAATTCACTTTGATATTCTCCGACAGAAGGGGGAGGGGGGAGGAAACGCTTGACCAAATTTCACTAGTTATGCGGAAAGTTCTACGTGTTTACGCCTGCAATAAGTTTTAAAACGTCAGGCCGATATTATGTCACGTAAATTCTATTGTAGACGTTACCGTAAGTAATATCGGTCGCGCAAAACGAGTTTTGTAATTTATGTTTAAATTGAATTTACTATATGACATTTTATTTTGCACAAACTGCACTTTTATACGTTTTATATAACACCGTGGAGTTTCTTGCCGGCCCTTCTCCATAGGAAACGACCAATTGGAACCGTGCACCTAGCTTCTGACGTTTCATAAGTGCTCTTGTAGGATTAAGTGTTTTTTTTTTTTTTTTTTTTGGACTGATTATAGTGTATATAGTCCTACTAACAACTCGCTAATATCAATTAAGACGAGTCTACGGCCTCATTGGTCAATTGGTCGTAAGTGCTACTGCTGAACATAAGTTTCTGGGTCAAATCCCTAGGTCAGACAGTGTTATGTTATTGGGTTTTTGATAGCAACCCGGAGTCTGGATTTGTGCCCGGTTGATGGCAATAGGCTTGCCCCCTATTACATGGGACTTAAACATAACTGGCGAAATGTGGGGGCCTGCTAAGCCGAAAGGCGGTATCTCTGAGATACGCCCTTTTAGTTTTTTTTATACCATTCAATAGCTATAATAATTTCGCATCTAATGGTATAAGCCACATACCGCTATCTAACTTAAAACATTTAAAAAAACCACTCAGAAGTTCTTTATATCCTTATGTTTCCTTAAATTACAATTTACAAAAAGTAAATTTTCTCAAAACTTGCTCCGATTGAGATACCGCCTTTCGGCTTAGCATGGCAGTATAGGTACACCTCTGCCCAACCCTTCGGGGCATACAGGCGTCATGTTGTGTCCTACTCAGTCCTACTGCCATCACCTGGACACAAATCCAGAATTTAGGTTCGTTCTATCCTAATATCAGTCTTCCACAATTTTCAGGGTATACGACGCCGAAGACATCAAGGCCCAGGCCGAACAGGCTACCCAGAACCTTCAAGAGTTGGAAGAGAAGCTGGACTCCCTCCGAGCCATACTGATGCAGAAAGAGAACAGCCTCAAGAACTTGCAGACCATCAAACCTAACTTGGATTCTGCTAATAACTTGCTGCATGAGATCATGAAGCTGTCTGAGAGTTTGAAGTAAGTGGGGCCGTCTGCTACGTGTTTAGGCCCAATAACAAGACCCGGGCCAAAAGGATTTTTTTAAAATTATATTCGATATTCGTCGTTGCTCAAACTTCAAACGTCAATAATTTCATTTAAAAATAACAAAACTGGCAACATTCATTTTTTTTTTTTTTTTTGTATAATTGTAGAATATAAAGTGTAAAAATTAAATTGGTTTGTAAATAATTAATTTCACTTTTCGCAAATGTAGACTGGAAGCCGACCCCAACATAGTTGGGAAAAGGCTACGCAGATTGATAGACTTTAGAAAAAGAATTAGGGTCCACGAGACGAAACCGCGGGTAGTGTCTAGTATTCAAATATTATTTATTTCCTCCAGAGACTTCGAATCCGGTGACCTAGACTCAGATAGCAAAGAGGGTGAGCTGGACGTGCTCAACACGGAGCTCGGCGAGCTGTCCGCGCAACTGTCGGAGCTGCAGGTCGCCAGGGACGACGCCGCCGGCAAGAGGGCGGAGGGCCAGGCCAGGAGGCAGCAGGACAGGACTGTGGCGCACAGGTTTGTGGGATACTTCCTTTATGGATTAAAATAGCCTATAACACTACCCACCCGCATGAAGATGCCCAACCGGAACCGTGCTTATTAGAGTTCCGTGCGCAATGGGTGACAACAGGATCCTATTACTAAACCTCCACTGTCCGTATGTCTGTCAGTGGGCTGTATCTCATGAACCGTAATAGGTAGACAGTTGTAATTTTCACAGATTGTGTAATTCTATTGCCGCTATAACAACAAATGATAAAAACAAAATAAATAAATAGGGGTCCCCATACTAGAAACGTGTTCTTTTTCGGCGTTTTTGCTAGTTATTGAACCCTTCCCGTGCGAGTCCGACTCGCACTTGGCCGATTTGTTTTGCATAAGAAGTAGGATACTATATTCCACTCGGGATTAGGATTTCCAGAGATTAGCTTTTAGAAATATGCAAACTTCGACATCAACAACGATAAGAGATAAAAACTTAAAATTGCAACTTATACAAATATCAACTTTAAACTCAAGTAAATTAAGTTGATTTTTGAATGAAAAAACTAGCGACAAGAGTTATAAAATAATTTTAGTTGCAATGGAAACTGAACCAAACGCAATTGAGTTAAAGTTATTAATCATGAAAATTATCTCATCTCGTTGGATTTCGTATATATTATAATATTAATAGATTTTTATTTACTATAGTGCTCTTCGAGAAGCTGAAGAAAAGGACAAGAAGCTACGCGAACGATCTAAGGAGGCGCTCCGACGTACTGAAGAGATTAAGGAGTTGACAACTAAGTACGAGGCAGAGAAGATCGCTGGATTTGAACAAATAGCCTTGATCAAGGATGAATTTACCAGCCAGGTAGGATAAAACATCATGATATCACTGATTAGAAAATAGCTTATACCCCCGTCTGGTCTTTCCCACAGGAATCTTGTATTTTGCAGGATAAAGATTACCTTTTTAGGGTACTAGCGCTCACTGGCAGCACGGCACGGCAATTCATTTCTTGAATTCCCAGCAATTCATTAGCAACTCCTCTAATTTTCGTGAAATGGTGACACATTAGCTGAATAATATCTCAATTCAATTCAGATCTGAATCATATTTGGTTTAAATATTGCCATATTGGAGGAAATGAATCGCTTTTAGCAGAATTGCTAAAGTGGCCGTTTTAGGCCCCCTAATAAAATTAATTCAAGAAAACAGAAGTACAATATCAAATTGAATTACTTGGCAATACTTTACAGCCGTAATTGGTATCGGTGTCATAATCTTACGATGACAAAACAATTGAAAAATAACCTTTTTTTTTTCAGATAAAAACCATAGATGAAATGTTGCAGAAGAAAGTAATCGAAGCTGCGAAAAAACTCGAAGAGAAACTGAAAAACCGACACGGTTGAAAGCCTAATTTACTATAAGAAGATATTAGAAGTGTTTCTGTCTCTTTAATTGTTCTTGTGTTTTTTGCAATTTTCAGTTCAGTAACATGTTGTATGTTGATCTAAATATGATTCGCAGCCGTAGCAAATATTTATTTATAGAATTAAAATCATAAAAAATTAATACTTATATAGAATTAAATTCATATTACTCTATTGAATGACTATTTCAAGAAATCGTGACATTTGAGGATTATTCTAATTTAAGGAGTTGTATTGCTGATTCTAATGATAATAATTCTGTAAAGCCTTATTTGTTACGATCGCAAATCATATTTAAATCAACATACAACCAGACACTTACCTGCAAATTACAAAAACGTAAGAAAATTTGAATTTCACCTACTACCTTTGCACATCCCCCTTATGTGAGGGGGATAGCATGATTCAACATAAAACAGAGAACCTCTTTTTCATAAACGTTGCAGACAGAGCAGCAAATTTCTCCAGCAATTTTTAATTGATAAGTTAATAACGAACTTAATCAAAACAAAATAGAGTTCAATACAGCTTGCATGAGATTTCCTGTAGCGTGTATACCCGCAAATGTTCAATCAAAACATGACAACCAAAGAATTTTTGACCATGGTCGAGCATTTTGCTATTTATGCTGACCCTTATAAAACGGTGTTATCGTCCATAGCTCTCTTAAGAACGTGCATTCTGCAAGTGGACAACGTCGCAAATAGCTGTCAAATATTTCGCTGTTTTCGATTAATTTGGCAATATTACCACTGTATGGAAATATAAAATATGGCTAACTAGTGAACTAAAATATTGATTATGAAATTCAATAATTATTATCGTAACACCGAATATTTACTTTTAGGTGTAAAAAAAGGATGTGGAAAGCTTCCAAATGCCCTTTTTACACCTAAAACGGTTCCAACATCAAATTCAGTGTTATAATTGCAATTCATTGTTATTATTTTAGGTTACTAGTTAGCGATAATTCATATTTTCATACAGTTATTTGCGACGTTGCCAACTTTGAGAATAAACGTTCTTAATTAATTGAGAAGGACAACAAACTGGACAATTTTATAACCGCTGTATAGAAACCATTTTTATTTATAAAACATTTATAAATGTCACATTTTCATGCTTCTAAGGGTTATTTTTAATTCTCACTCTGCGTCCAAACAAAAGCGGTCGTCTTACGAGTACCCGGTCGTTTGTATGAATTATGACGTATACACGCGACATGGGCCGCATTCCGAATTAAGTCATAATCGCTCACAGCGCTCACATTAAGTCAACAATTTGGAACGCTCGTGAACGCGTTCACAGTGTGTTACTCAACGTGAAAACATATATATAACATAATTCTTTGTGTATATATATAACATAATTCTTTGTGTATATATATAACATAATTCTTTGTGTATATATATAACATAATTCTTTGTCTACATATATAACATAATTCTTTGTCTATATATGCCACAAATTGCTTCTTCTTCTTCTTTGGTTAGGTGGCGACTGTAGCCAGAAGCACAATTTCGTAAATGCCACGTTCGTTTGAAGATATGCTGCGACTCACAGCAAAACAGCACAACTGTCATTTTTGATAGCGCTCACGGTAATTAGGAACGGGTGTAAGCACGTTCAAATCGATTACAGCGTAATTCGGAATGCTCCCTTGATTGTTTGCGCGCTTATGACTTAAAGCTCGTGCAGACCAGAGCGACGCGACGGCGCGACGCGACTTGTTCAATACATTTTCTAAGAAAACTTCACGGTATAACAATCATAGGTGTCGCGTCGCGCTGGTTTGCACGGAGCTTTATTCATAAAAAAGTGCAACAATTTCGTACTCGCGCTACCATCGCTTTTGTTAAGGGCGCGGCCTTAGGTTTTAGTTATTCATAATGTTGTACCTAATTAATCTATAAGTCTTCGAAATTAAGAAAATAAAACAAAATATGTAATAAAAATGAGTTTTTATTGTTACAAAGACATTACGATTATATTGCATTGTCACAGGTAGCCATAATCTTAAAATAATATATTATTATTTCATTAAGGGGACCACAGGACCTAAACGTGCCTAAACGCAAGTTTTATAATGCGTAAAAGTATATGATCCACTGCAGTAAACAAAATCAAAAAAATATATGATATTCTTCAGGATATATGCTAGTAAGATACTGTGTTGAAAACATAAAACAGCTAATTTGATACGATAGAAAAAAATCATGAAGACACCTCTAAAAAACAATTTTACCGATTAAGAATCATATTAATTTACATGCAATCATTCTGATTTTTTGTCAGATTATTCTACAAGCTACATATTAGCATAATAGTGTTTTAATTTTCCAGTCCAATCAATAGATTTTTTGTAAATCGCTAACTGCTTCATATTTTGCAATAAATTACCTGCGTCGTGTCATCGCGCTTCTCTTTCATTTCTATGCAGTCCGCGCTTGACCGCGCTTTAGCTGTTGTAAGCCTCTTAAACTCAAATTATATTTTTAAATATTAGAATATAAAACCATTTAAAAATATAAAAAAGGGAACAGGATCCAAGCTACCGGTGGTCAGGGCTCCGGAGAGAGAAACCTCACCATGATTTCATAGAAAAGTACAATACCTACGCGGTCAAAATTTATGGAACAACAGATTTTTTTTTTAAATAACCGACGAACATTTTTAACGCAGTGGGATTCAGAATCATGTACTGAATCCATGGTAACAGTTTTCGCGTCAATGTCCCTGCACATCTTGTCTTCTCAATAAAAAATTAAATGCTGTTCGTTGGTTTTCTGGACCAATTTGGCAATTTTTTGTTTTAAAATGACCGAATAAAGCTTTTTAAATAAATAAAAATAGGATAAAATTCTCGGAAAATTGGAAAAATTGTAAAAACAAAGTCCTGATTCTATGGGATTTTTATATGAACTATTGTTTGGACAGGACCACGTCTGTTGGGTCAGCTAGTTTATAATATAAGTCTTTGGGATAGCTGCTATGCTATAGTTTAGCAGTTACTTATATCCGGAAGAGTCTTCCCTCTGCAGTTGTTCTTCCATCCGTACCAAGCATTGAAGCCGTGGCGTTTGTAGATCTTTTTGGCGCAAGTCGAAGCCAAGGTAATGTCCTCTAACAGCATTTCTGCAAATTAAAAAACGATTACAGGTAAAGCAAGTACAATAAACTATGTGTATTGTATTTGGACTTAACTGTGTTCCCAATTTAGTTTCCAAATATGTAAACAATAATGTGTTTTTTGGAAAAACAACTTTGAAAACCCACACATAAAGTTCAGTTTGTGCTACAACAAAAAATATTTTACGACTTGCTCAATAGTAGTAGTTAATATGAATCTACTTATTTTACACTAGTATAAAGTTGAATAACATCAATTGGAAACAATGATTTACATAGATTTTAGCCTACTTTAGTTAGGGTCACCGTAGACCTGACGAAGCACAGCACAGTAGGTACAGTTTTCACTGGCAAACAAATATCAACCGTGCTTTCTTTGAAAATGGGCAGTGAAACCAAGAAAATCGAGTTTTAAAAAATACAGTGAAATACTTATTGTAAAAAAACTTTTTACAAAAAAAGAAACAACTGACTTCCAAAAAAAAAAGATAACAAAGTGAAAAATAACTTTAATTTCGGAAGTCGGTGTCTTTGGTTTTGTTTTTTGCCATTTTTTTATTTTCGTTTTATGTCACCGACTTCCGAAATTAAAGTTTTAAAGTTCTGGGTTGTTTTTAAGCTGTTAAACTTCTTTGAAAGCAAAAAATAAGTTTTAGCTAAAGTTAATAGGTAAGTGCCAATTATAAGAAACGGATCCAATCACTTGACACAATTTGCCAACAGATAAGATTAAAGATAAAGTTGGCAGGTGAAATAGAAACCAACACTGTGTTGGATTTTATTTCACCAGCCAATGACCTCTTGTACGTTTTACGTAATATAAAATAATTCATAAAAAACAGACTTATCCTAACTTATTAATATTGTAAAGGCGAAAGTGAGTTTCTTTGCTACGCTTTCACGTTAAAATGGCTGAACGGATTTGGATGAAATTTGGCTCATGGGTAGATCATGACCTGAACAAGGACATATAACCAAGGGCGTCGCCAGCTGATGCCCCAAAAAAACAGCTGTTCCCTACATTTATGTTCGTATATCTCGTCGAAATGTAGGGAACAGCAGATTTTTTTTTCGCGATTTCAGCGTCGGTCCCATAGTGAAAGTTGTTCATAATGATGAGTACCCCTTAAGAGGTTTAGGTTAAACAAAAACTAAGGTTGTATAAAATTATCGTGTCACAGTGTTTGTAACAAAACTCCTCCGAAACGGCTTGACAGATTCTTATGAAATTTTGTGTGTATATTCAGTACCTAGGTCTGAGAATAGGACGTTAACTTTTTTTCATTCCCCTAACTGATAAAGGTGGTCCAACCCAAATTTTTATAAAAAAATTATTTGTAAATTTTTTTTTTTTTTTTTTAATGCTTCTGCATTAAAAAAATCATACAAGCCTACATTTTCACCCTGCAACCACCAACCCCTATTTTTTAATAGCGATGTTAGTACTGTAGGTAGGTAGGTAGGGGAGGTAGGTAGGTATGTAAGTATGTAGGTAGGGTAGGGTATTATGGTAGGTAGGGTAGGTTCTTACACTAATTTATTTTATCTAAGTGTACAAACAGACCACAGATTTTTTCTGTCATGAATTATTAATATAATGAATAATAGATGCTTTGATTCCGTTCTGATTTCTTTCTTCTCTCCATTTTATATTCATGACAGAAAAAATCTGTGGTCTGATAAATTAGTGAAAGATAATTATAATAACGAATATTTCGTTTTATACTGCAATGTGTGTATTGCAGTTACCTATTCATATATGTATAACCTATGAGTAAGTGGAAATGAAGAAAATTAAACAAAGAAATAAGTAATAATTTTTTTATTTTATTGTTATAAAAGCATTACGATTATATTGCATTGTCACAGTGCATTAGGTATATTATCTTTGAATGGTAGATTATTTAAAATCTGTGAAATCTTGAGATCTTTTAGTTTATAAAAAAAATAAAAAATACAATTGTATTTCTTCTTTTTTAAATATTTTCTACAATACTTGTAATATAATTATGAAGTCTGTAACTCTTTATAATATTTCTCAGAGTAAAAATACAATTTCTTATCCAAAATTAATATATATATATATAATTAATATCTTTGGTATACTATCCATGCTATAGTTTAGCAGTGACTAATGTCAGGCAGAGGCTTTCCCTTGCAGTGGTTCTTCCATCCGTACCAGGCCTCGAACTTGTGGCGATTGTAGATCTTCTTGGCGCAAGTGGAAGCCAAGGTAATGTCGTCTAACAGCATTTCTGGAAAATAAATAAAAATAGTAAGGGTTTTATGTAGTAACTCGGTTAAGCCTTTTATGGGTTTATAATGGCATCCACACACGTAACGATTTACTTGCGCAAATTTCTTCCAACACACATCACGATATAAACCCTGTTTATGCTAGTTTCCCATTGGACTTAAACTGTGTTCGCGAATTAATTTCTAAACATGTAAAAAATTGTGTTTTCGGAAAAACAACTTTAATACCAACTTTATAACTTTTTCAAAAGTACCTCAGTACTGGTCATTCTGAAATCAACATAATTTACCATCAAGTTGAAATTCGTTTCAGTGAAAATAATGTCAATTGGAAACAAGGATTTGAATAGACTATAGGGTCGACGCAGAACTGGCGAAGCAAGGCGCAGCTCGGTTTTCACTGGCAAACAAATATCAATCTTGCTTCAGTTGAAATAAAGTTGAAAATATAAACATGGGCAGCTCTCTAGAGTTGCAAAGATTATAGAGGCAGGCAGGTACTCACGAGCACAAGTGACGTTACAGTCTTTTCCAGGAGTGCTAGTTTTACTACACCAATATTTGTCGTTGATCTGGTACAGGCCGTAGTCTCGGGAACCGTTCTTGTTCACTCTGCCCATTTTGTCTGTGTGTCTGGCGCTCTCGTTATTAATTAGGCATACCCCTGTGGAAAATCATTGAGTTTTAAAAGGCGTGAAATAACGCAGTAGCCTTTAGTCCCGGCAATCATTAATTTGTAGGTCTCTGACAGTCCTTACGGGTGGTCAGAAGCCAGAAAGTTCTACCAAAGGAGTAACGTATTATCCAGTTAGGGTTGTGGAGGTCAGCTAAGCAGTCGCTCCATGTCAAAAATACTGATATACAACTGCACCCGGTTAAACTGGAAGCCGACACCAAGAAAGTTGGGAAATGGCTAGGCAGGTGACGAGTACAAAATTGCACATCTTAAACTTTAAATTAGCAATATTTGTATATATATGTAATCACGTTCTCGAAAACGGCTCTAATAAATTCGATGAAAGTTATTTAGGGGTTTACGGGGGCGAAAAATCGATCTAGCTAAGTCTCATATCTAGGAAAATTAGTTTTCTCCGTATTTTCTCCTGAACAGAGCTCGATGACCAGAAGTTTTGAACAAGAATAATGACACGACAGCATGGAATTAGTATGTACTATCATGACAGCGTGGAATTAGTATGAACTTTCCTAATCAGCATTCTCTATTTTCACCAGAGCAGAGTTCGGTCGCCCAGGTACTTGGTATTACAAACTTATACTTATAGAGTAAAAACAATCAAGGCAAAACAAGTTGCCTTGCCAAAACAAGATCCAGTAAGCGTTACACTTTTTTAACGCATACTGCATCTGCATTCGGCTCTTCAATTGCTTTATTACTAAGTACAGATAATTCCCTAACTAGGTAATACGACGGACATCATATCTATAGGGTATAGATATGATGTCCGTCGTATTACCTAGTTAGGTTAGGTTAAGCCGAAAGGCGCTATCTCTGAGATACGGCTTTTTAGTTTTTTTTATACCAAAAGGTTAAGCAAAATGGCGCTATCTAAATTAACACATAAAAAAAAAAAAAAAAAAATACAATTTACAAAAAGTCAATTTTCTCAAAACTTACTCCGATCGAGATAGCACCTTTCGGCTTAGCAGAGCAGTATAGTATTATGCAGTTATTTGGTAGCTTCAATTATTACCTAGTACGTACGAAATTGTACATTAATTTAGTTTTTTAGACTCCTTAAGAAGTTTGAATAGCAATATTGCACTTGGTATCAGTAATTAGGCAATTTATTGACTGACAAAGTAACACAGATCTAATGAAATAATAAAAAAATAAATCTAGTCTGCCATATTCCAACTTTAACGTAACAAAATTCAAATAAAGTCAAGAACCAAATTAATCTAAAAAAATACTTACAATCTCTCAACTTATCTTCAGGGAAGCCTTGCCTCCTCAATTCATGGACCAGGTCACATTCTGTCGCGAAGTATTTCGCGTCACACAAGCAGATCGTCGCAAGCGCAACGAGAAATACCGTTAGCATCTGCATGATTCCTTGTTCTGCACTACTTGATCGTACGAACACTGGACTGTGTATGAGGTAGATTCAGTAAGCTGTATTTATATATAATCTAGGTACGCTAAAATGGGAGGGTGTGTGCGTGTGTGTTGACTGGGAACGGGGGATTCCTCTTTATCAGAATACAAACAGTCGGGGTCACGGATGATATTCGTTGCGAAGCCATTTTGTGTACGCATGTACCTATATATCACCATATTTACAAAGATGCGGATGTCGAGGAAAAAGTTTTTTTTCATGCAAGGTTATTGGAGAATAAATAAGATTCGTGTTGTTTTTTTAACGAATGATAACAACAGGTTTGATTAACAAACTCAAACTCAACTCAAAGCAGTTATTTCAAATAAACCAATTACAGGCATTTTTGAATTGTCAAGGGGTCGGTCAATCAGAAAGATGAAGCTAGTTGCCCAGTCCAAAGCGTAGTAGGTTCCTATGGAGAAGAACGGGCAAGAAACTCCACGGGCACTTTTTTAAATCAAAATATTGGTAACATCATTCATGTTGAAATTATACATGTGAGAACAATGTAGAAAGACGTGCACGTTAACTACTTTAACTACATACTTACTTTGCGTTGCTTATCTTCTTCAAATGCAAAAAAAAATGTTTTATTTAATAAGTAAATAAGTGCCAATTATTTACTAGTTATTATAACCCACTTGAAATTATCGCACGAATTTTAAACAATGATATAATTAATAGTCATGTATCTATAAAATTATATCGATAAAATTTTAAACCAATTAAAAGTACAACTCAGTCTTTATCCTACCAACTCATTTACTTTTGAGTAAAAAGTAAGAATAACATTTATTTGGAAACAGTTCATGAAACACGAAAAAGTAAAATGCTTTAAAAACAACTGTAGAACCTAGTGTTGGGTTCTTGAGGTATGAGGTACATTTGTTCATAAAAAAAATCTATGAAAATGTGGGATAGTATAATCGTTTAACTTTAATCTGGGTCTGTTAACGAGGCACGGAGGAGTCTCGTACGTAAAGATGATCAACCATTCACGGACCAACCCCGGCAAGCATAGCTTAACCTGTTTGATCAAACCGTGCGGCTCAAGCAGCACCCTATCACAATCTGTTTCATTTTGACAGTTCAACAACATTAATTGCGTTGTTTACGTTGTTGGGCAGACAAATTTTTCGAACATATGGAGCGATGGATTTGCAATATCCTACAAAATGATTGAGATTGGATTGATTGTGTGTTACGCAATTAGGATGCATATACTTCAATCTGCTACGTCTAAACCTCGCGCTAATCCAAAAAACCGCTATAGATATCACTAACTGCTATGAAAATGTAAAAAACCCTGGTTAGATTTTTCCCCAATCACTTGGTTACATATTCATCTGTACTTAGAAGGTTTTAACTTTGTATCTGACCACTTTTTCCAACAATTATTGTTTGAATAACATTAATAAATTGTAATAGAAAAGTCATCGCCGCATGTTGAAATTAAAATTGGTTAATTTTAACCTCAACTTGAAGTCACCATTGTGGTGATTTCCAGAAAATCTGGGACCGAGAAGTACTCCATAACGGGAGTGGCAAACTTCTTTGGTCACCCCCTCCCAAAAACGATTTAATGTAAGTACTTACCAATATATACTTTAAATTCCGTCAAAACAAAAGTATAATCATCGTTAATCACGGTCCAAAATAAGTAGGTACTGCGTAAGCGTTTTTATTTATTTATTTAATACTTCAAGCACAAATGTACAGAGGCGGTTAATGCCATAGGCATTTTCTACCAGTCAACCTTTGGGTGATGCAGAGACAAACAGTGGTAGGTGCAATAGCGAGAATTGAGGAATAAATGTTTATTTAAATATAAAGATATACATGTACTTATTAAAAACTATAAATATAAAGATATACATGTACTTATTAAAAACTATAAATATAATATATACACCTAATTATATATAAATATAAGTACAAATAAATATACTAAAACAATTAAGACAATTAATGGGAAAACATTACCGTTGTGATGATACTGCCAGCTTCTTACGAATGTGTTCGCGAACTTTAACTTTAAAAGATATATAATCGGTTGGTCACATAGGAAAAAACAAAGCTCTGTTAAAGATAGCACAGAGAAACCTTCTTTACCAGGCAGTAAAATTGTAGTGGGCGCAGCTCTCCATTTTGATTTTAGGGGGGCATTTAGCCCCCCTGACCCCCACTTCCGCGGTTCCTGAAGAGAATCACCACATTTGAGGAGATTTAAAAATTAAAGTTTGGGTTTTAGTATTCAACTAATCAAATCAAAGCAATCATTTTGTAAGTGGCACAAAAAATTGGCATCCACGGGTACATTTTCTGATTCATTCGTTTATATTTTCAGCAGATACTTTTGGAATTACCTATACCTATCTACGTGTGGCAAGTAGTAAGGTGCTCATGCTCATGCCAGGTCCAATGCAAAAAAATCGTCCCTTAGGTTTGGTTTTGAAATGGGACTGCCGAATGTGCATGTGAGACGGTGATCTAACTAGTTTGTGGACTGCACCTTGGTGTAGGTAGGTTTTGCCGAGACAGTGTAATCGTACGTACGTACACTGCCGGACAGGCTTTTCCCAAGCACCGCTACAACGGCCGGTCCTGGTGCTTTCCACCCGCGCCCCATCGAAGGATCCTGTGTTTACCGCATTCTCAGACCAAATAAAAAAACCAAGTCCTAGCGCTGTCAACAGTGACGTGACGTTGGTTTCGTAAACATGTGTGCACTTACTTTACTGTGCCGTGAGGACTAGTTCGGTTGTAAATGTGTGCGTGTGAGCGTGTATGCACAGAGCGAGGTGTAAATTTTGCCTGCTTCACTCTATTGTTCGCACCGCTATGTTGGTTCTTTATTTGGTCTGAAACCGCATCTAGCAGATTCCGGAGACCTACGTCAGGACCGGAAGACGTACCGTTAGTAGGCCCCCACAAGGTCCTTATGTCCAGCAGTGGACGTATTTCGGCTGAAATGATGATGATCATGATTAAGTTCCAATATCTAGAAATCGCTTCAAGTTTTGAGCAGACTAGCGCGACGCGACAGCGCGACGCGACACCGGTTATTGATATACCGTGAAGTTTTCTTAGAAATCGTATTGTTCGAATCGCGTCGCGCTGTCCCTTCCGGCTGGTCTGCACGAGCCTTTAAACGTTGCCATAAAAATGAATTATTTATCTTATGCAAAGTAGATAAGTACCTATTAATGTTATCATTTCCACATTGTATTGCCAATAATAAACGAGGGGTTTATTTCAAAGTCACCAAACGATAAGGCTGAACTGATTTATCGCAGTTAATAAATATTGCAATAAAATAATAATTGAATAGGTAAACATTTCGTAATATAGGTACTTGCATACGATAAAGTTTTTCTTGTGGATCAACAAATGCAGCAGACTTTCCAGCCAAGTAGGTACCTACCTAAACTTACGTTCTAAATAAAATAAATAAATGAATTTTGAATATGGAGGACCCTTTTGGGGGGCAAATAAGAAAATTAAAAAAAAGAAGTTTTGCCAACTACCGTGTGACATATCAAATGAAAGGGCTTGTGGGGATTGTTGATCTCAAATATAGTTTAGTTACGTAATCAGTTTATTATGTTATGCTACTAATTTACAAATAAAATTAAAATAACATTAAGATTAAAATATAGTTAAGTTTTTTATAATTTTAAAATAAATAGTTTTTTAAAGATAATTAAGAAAGTTGATGAAAATTTAGCAATCCCCACCTTACCTCCGAAACTACTGAATCTAAAATTCAGAAAAAAATACAGATAGTGGTTTTTTACTCATAGATTAGGTACAGGAAAACCTATAAGAAGTCTATGTTCTATGTTGAAATAACATAGTAAATCTCTCAATATTGTGCGTACTAACATACATTTGCAGTTGGAATGTATGGGAGAACACGTTTTTCAACTACAATGTTAAGTTTGTTATTGGGATAAATTCATCCCAACTACGGAACCCTTCCGTGGTCCGACACGCACTTGGCCAGTTTTTTTTTTCTTCCATTCTCCCTTGTCAGGTGTCAATCTATCATTCACTCCTTTTTCTTTCATATCATCATACAATCCATTCATTTTTTCTGGTCTTCCTCTCCCTCTCCATCCATGAAGTACCTATTGTATATGTTGAATACATATATTCAACTTGTTATTATACTTATTGTATATCGCACCCCCGGTGCGAGACTGTCACTTATGCAAATATTGCAATAATGAGTTAAATATGTAATAACTGTCCTAAAGCACCCCTTCACTTGGTGCGAATGAATTTGAATTGATTGAATTTTTGCATAAGTGACAGTCTCGCACCGGGCGTGCGATATGTTGAATACATATATTCAACTTGTTATTATACTTATTGTATATGTTGAATACATAATTATATTCAACTTGTTATTATACTTATTGTATATGTTGAATATATTCAACACTCTTTTAGTTACATGCGTTCCATTACTCCTCATGCTCATATCAAGACAAACTATTGCCTTTCAACTTTTACTATTGTTTTTTACCTAGGTACTTGTGGACCATTAATGGACGTACTTTGTATACGAGATCATAATTATAGGTTTCTTCTTTTGCCACTACCTTTCTTATCACTCCAGTCAGCACACGGTCAAGACAAAGCGACATTCTAGCAATGATACTCGTAACTGATAAAGCATGCGATGCATCCGCTACCGAATAGCTTATGTCAATCTTGTTGAAAGTTGTTGTAGAAATAAGAGGCTTCTTGACTTGTCTAAGCACTCAAGTTGGTGGAGGCTGACTGCCCAGCAACCTAATTGCGTAACACACGATTGATCACAATCTGTTTCATTTTGACAGTTCAACAACATTCATTGCGTTATTTACTTTCTTGAGCAGATAAATGTTTCGAACAATTGATTAGCAATATCCTTCAAAATGATTCAGATTATGATTGATCGTGTTACATAATTAGGGTGCTGGATCGTACTTAGGAATGTTTTGTGTCCAACGACAGAAATTTTAAACTGGGACTGAAAAGTGGGTTCCAACGAAAATAAATGCTTATTTACGGTCGATTCAGGAAGGTACTCGAATCGCAAAGATTTTTCTGGAAACAGAATTAACCATTAGCTCGGTTTGATAAATTGCTTATTCACACCACAAAATCGACGTGCAACAATAAATTTTCCTTATTATGGCAAGTCACTGAAGTAAATATTATTTCAACATTGCGGTTTATGCAACTTTGTTATCA
Organism: Agrochola circellaris; assembly: GCA_914767755.1. Taxonomy (NCBI): domain Eukaryota; kingdom Metazoa; phylum Arthropoda; class Insecta; order Lepidoptera; family Noctuidae; genus Agrochola; species Agrochola circellaris. The sequence goes on along the minus strand of OU611839.1, from coordinate 3,526,122 downwards.
GTGGTATTAATATTATTTTATTAAATGGATTACCTTATTATTGGCACCATAATTATAATGTTTTCGTCAATATTCGTTAAATTTTGTTTCCTGGCGATCTTATTATTCGGCATTCGCCAGCGGAGAAAAGCAATAAGTACGTTAAAAGACAAACTAAAAGTATCAGCAAATACACAAATCTTTATTCAGGTAATAATTTATGTGTTTGCTGAATCAAGTCTGACATTAGAAATATCTGATATTTTCAAGACGTTGTGTGGCAGTTACTTCAGATTTCTGACATGCTAATTAGCTATAACAAATTACTCATAACTAAGTAAGCCATGTCTGTTGTAGGTCCGATGGCTCCTGGAGCAGGCGAGTCCTCGTTCAGTGGAGATCGAATGTCGGAGAGCGACTGAGGGCCAGATTTAAGTATCATGTGTTTCAAATACCTAAGTAATTACCTTATCAATAAGATTCATATTGGTATGAAACGCTAACTTTACTTAGCAAAGTATAGTCAAAGTGCAATCTGTGTATTTTATATATACTTATATTATATTTTATTTTCTAGCTATACAGCGTGTAACAAAAACCTTGTCCGATTCGTGAGGCTGTTGTTAAGAATCGTATTAAGAGTCTATTCATGTTTATACCTATATAATACCGCTTTATTTTCAATGGGAAATTTTGGGGCGGCCGTCTTTTATCGGGTCACAAGTCATAACTTATGACCCCTGTTAAAAATTTGCAAATTTTTAATGGAATTTTGGTACTAAAAATGTGAATTTTAAATAGCAATAACTTTTTTATTTTGAATAATAATATTAAAAAAAAAATATTTTTTGTTAATGTTATTGTAGTACCTAGTTCTACATATTGTGTAGGTATCGGCGACCTGTCGGGTCTGACTGGATGCGTAAAGAAGAGGCCTATGTCCAGCAGTGGACCCCAGAAGGCTGAGTTGATTGATTGATTACACGTTCAAAAGCCAAGTAGGAATAATTTTTATGTTCGGGCGTATTAGGTATGCATACGTCACTCACGTCCATGTTCAGGATTAATGTAATGAATGAAATGCACCGACCCTGGCGTGGCTTGACCAGTGCTATTCTGTAACCATCTCACCGTGAAAACTTAGGTGAAGTGAGCGTGCAGTGAGCTGTCATTCCACAGGGATTGACACTATTGACAACTCACTTCACCCAAGTTTTCACGGTGACATGTTTACAGAATAGCATGGCTGACCCGATTAATCGAATGAAGCCAAAGGTTTACACTAGCCCCTGTAACCTCATGTTTCATGGGGCTACAGAGACCATTGCATATCATGGAGTAGACCGGGTGGCGCGGTATTGGTAGGGAAGACGTGCCCTTAGGATATGGGAGGATTTGAGAGTCGTACCGGATATGCATCCAAGAATAAGCAATGGAATAGTAGAGAGACAAGTGATATTTATATAGGGGTGCCCCATCTTTTAACGATGTCGCCGCCAGTTTGGTTCAAGTCCAGCTTCACTAGTGGATCTTTAAAATAACTAACTCGACTCGAAACACGCTGGGAAGTACCTAACATTGGATGAAACGCTCTGAAAAGATCCAGTGATGAAAAGCTCAAGCCAAAATATGTAAATGTTTTGGCGGGGATTCCACGTGCTATATTTAGCACAGTAAGTCAAGCACCTAGCCACTTAAGTAAGACCAATCGAGTTGTAAAATTGGTTACAAGGAATCGTGATCTTCAAATGAATAATGCCTCCTATTGAAGCGTACGGGGACGCCCCGTCAACATTGAGCACGATAAAAAATTCGGTCAAGTGCGTGGCGATCTAAGCGCTCGGGTTGCGTAGTCATTGCGGCTATACGCGTAGTCTAGACTACTATGCATTTAAAACTCAGTTATTTTTGTCAGCTTGTTCGACTCATTTTGTGTCGGGTATGTACGTATTATGGATCCAATTACAGTCACGAGTTGGTCTATTATTTGTTGTAAATTTGATTTGAATTTCAGATCATTAAAAATCAAATTACAATATAATATTGAGTACTTTTCAGATATACAGAATGTTCTGCAATAGAAAGGAACCATAAGCGAGAGAGTCTATTGCTGCAATTTCAGCCATAAGCAAAAATAATCAGTTGTCCCATACATTTGGGTCGAGTACGTATTATAAGTTTTGTATGGGCAGAGATGAATACAGATGGGACACTCCGCAGTTTAGGTATGAAGCTACAAGTACGCGGCGGGCCCGTCTTGCTGGGCCAATTCAGTGAGTGGTACGTAGTCAGAAGATCTAAGAGTCACACGATAGAAAGAGAGGCAATCTCTAGGTGAATATAACTGTAGGTGATTAGCGCTGTGCGACCTGAATTGCACTTTATTGTGTCGTAGCAAGAGTCGCTTTTTATTTAAATGATTTTGCGGAGTGTCCCATCTGTATTAATCTGTGGTATGGGACAGTTGATAATTTTTTCGCGATGACGATATTGATCCCATGGAGAAAGTTATTCGGTTTGATGGTCTTTACCACACTTTTCTGATACAGGCTTTACAGGGTGGCAGGGACATCGACGCGAAAACTGATACCATGGATTCGGTATATGATTCTAAACCACCCTACGTTGACATTTTTCGTCGGTTATTTTAAAAAACATCTGCTGTTTCATAATAAAGTACAATACCTACGCGGTCAATGTTTGGAACCATACATACTATTTTACCCTGCGAGTAAACTACGGAACCCTAAAAAAAGACAATGAAAGGAAACACAGTCTGTCTGCGTTGATTAGTCATACATACGATGTTTTTGGTTAAAATAATTCAAGTAACGTAGGTATAGCTGCAGTGTTTTCCTGCTATGCCGTTACTGTTTAAATATGACTTAAGTCTTATTTACTTTAGCGAGGTAGTTATTTGCTGCACCTACTTTTACCAGGAGGTTAAGATTAGACATTTTTATTATCTTTTTTATTGACTAATCTAATAAAGGCGTTTTTGAACGAAGTGGCAAAAAAGTCAATGACCCACCTGATCACATGGTCATACGGACATCTGCATTGCCAGCACGCGTAGCATGACAGTCATAGAGACGGGTTTTAGGGTTTTGTCGACGGAAGAATAGACAAAATGACAGATTGTGATTGTTTATCTGTCATTTTTAACCGACTTCCAAAAAAGAGGAGGTTCTATATTCGTAGTGTACCTATGTATGTTTTTTTTAATGTATGTCCACCGATTTCTCCGTCAATTGTGGACTGATTTTGAAAATTATTTTTTTGTATGAAAGGGTATGCTCTCAAATTGGTCCCATTTAATTTTATTAGCTTTGCTTGGATAGTTTTTGAGTTAGCTTAAATAATACGTATTTTTCCCACTTAGTATTTGGGGATGATATGATGATAACTTCCTGTCACTGTTATTTACATAGCAGCCGTGCTATTCTGTAACCATCTCACCGTGAAAACTTAGGTGAAGTGAGCGTGGAGTGAGCTGTCATTCCACAGGGATTGACACTATTGACAGCTCACTTCACCCAAGTTTTCACGGTGAGATGTTTACAGAATCGCATGGCAGGTAGTGGTATTTGAATTTGTGTGGGGTACCACAGTAGGTACTTACCACAAATAAAAAGGGAAAAATTAAAACTTTTTTTAGGTTTAGTTAGATTCGTCTTGATTGTAGGAGTAACATGAGGCTATATATTTGCATCTGAAAATACAAAAAAAGCGAGAGGAATGGTTTTTCTGCAAATAAAAAAAAAAGGAGGGAAAGGTTTTTTTTTTAAATAAATGACAACAATATTGGTAAGTATCAAATAAAAGCTAGTAATGAGTAAATTCCAAATACCTATATTATATATTAATAAAACTAAATAACTTACAATAAAGCAAATAATAAAAATAAAAAAAACAAAAAAACCCGCCTACAAAAACACATAGCATCGAACTTTGTTTTTGTAAGATATTGTTGTAGTTATCATCATTATTATTGTCGTTGCTTGTCATGTTGTGCGATTACACTTTGGGTGATAACCGGGTCGAAACCTATGTAGTGAACCTAGTGATACACTGTGATTGTAACCTGTACCCGAATTACGTAATACACGATCAATCAGAATCTGAATCGTTTTGAAACAGATTGCTAATCCATTGCTTCATAACTTCGAAAACAAATCTCCTCAACCACGTAAATAACGCAATGAGTATTGTTAAACTGTCAAAATGAAACAGATTAGTCGTAATCGTTTACGTGTTGCGTAATTGGGGTACTTGTGTGGTTGTCTTGATAATAAATCAAATGAAATACACTTCAATTTACCTATAGTCGTAGTACTTCCCCGGACCAGCTTCTTCGTATAGAGATAGGTACTACAGCCAGCTATCCGTTATTGTTATACCGTGAAGTTTTCTTAGAAATTGTATTGTTCGAGTCGCGTCGCGCCGTCGCGTCGCGCTGATCTGCACGAGCCTGAAAACATTTTCGTAAACGATTACGACTAATCTGTTTCATTTTGACAGTTCAACGACATTCATTGCTCTAAATTTATATCACCGTGAGAGCTGTCAAAAATTACAGTTGTGCTGTTTTGCTTTGAGTTGCGTCATAACTTTAAACTAACGTGGCATTTTCGAAATTCTGCTTCTCGCTACCGTCAACAACTAACCGAAGCAGAAGAAGAAATTTGTGGTGTTTAAACAAAGAAATATGATAAGTTAAAAGTTTTGTCATTGAGCGAGCACTGTGAGCGTGTTCACAAGCTTTCCGATAACTAAATCGGACCGAAATTTTTTGACATGAGTGTTGTGAGCGATTATGGCTTAATTCGGATGTGGTCATATACAGCATAAGCACATGATTGTGACTATTGAATTTTGTAGTAGGTCCGTAAATAAAAATAAAATACTAAAGTTAGGTAGAGGTAGATACAATCAGCAAATAAAGTTGATTAAAACACTCCGTTTTTTTATCAAAGTTATTGAGGATGATTATAAAAAAAAAAATTGACATTAAGAACAAACTTGCTATATTTCATGATGCTTGGAAGCGATTTATCGAATCATTTTGTTTGTATTTGGATGACATACAAAAGTAACAGTGTTAATTTACTTTTGTTGTTGACCGTACCTACCATAAGTAGGTGTGGCTAGACAATGACATAGGTACCAACTAAGGGGTCGTCTATTAGCCAAGTGTCGTTTTTTAACAAGTTTTTAACCCTCCCCCTCCCCCTGGTGATACGTGGTGAGGTTTTAGACGACCCCCCCCGCCCCCCAACCCAAAACCACGTTACAAAGTATCTTAAAAAATGTCAGAATATTTTATCTTTAAATACAGGTTTAATTGCCTGGCAACGGCGAGTTCAGGTCACGCGCCGCTTCTCGGTTTAGAAATCGCGCGTTCAACGTAAAAATAAATAGGTAACCTACACGTGATTTCTTACTACACCCCTCCCCCTTGTGATATTTCGTGATTTTTCCGAATAGTTCCCCACTTTCGAGGCTCACGTGATTTAATGGACGATTAAGTACAGTACGTAGGTACAGTACGACACAACTTAGATGTAGCATCGGCAAAATTCGTAAGACCGATCACCATCCGAACTGAGTGCGCCTTCAAAATCGACAATCTTTATTACTGCTTTAGGTGAAAATTATCTTTACGAAAACGCAATAATTTGTAAAGTCATTTAACCAAATATGAAAAAAAATTGAAATGAATGAATGAAAATTTTCTAACTCATGCTACATCTAAGTTGTGTCGTACTGTACTTAGTACCACAGTACCACTATAAATAAAGTTACATGGTCTGTGACTACAACGGTGTAGTGGTGAAGATGCGTCACTTGCGCTGAGGAATCCCCGTTTAGGCACAACAAACTGTGTAATGAATAATATCAGTAGTATGATTGCTGTTAAAGACCACACACACTAGGCCCCCAAATCCAGGGACTGAATTACCCAAAAATTAAGGTACCTTTAAATTTCGGTATGACGTCATACCGTTAAATGAGGGTTACCACAATATTTCGATAGTGTTCTTTTTTTCAGTAGCGGAATTTTGAGGTTGGAAATGCATACCGGTATATTTAGGTAGAAGTATCGGTACCTTTATAAATGTATCGGTAGCAGACCTTAACCTTTATGAATGTATCGGTAGCAGATCTTAACCTTTATAAATGTATCGGTAGCAGTACCTAAACGTTCATAAATGCACAAGTTCTAACGTGTTCGAAACCCCCGCGCACCCGCGCCGTGCCGTCTCGCATGTTTTTCGGTACCGAAATCGTGTAAAGGTTAAATAACGGTTTAGCCCAACCTTTATTTTAATAGGTATCGGTAGGTATAGCTTAACCCTTATTTTAAACCGGTACCGGTATATTTTTGAGGTATCTTAACCTTTAACCGTAACTGCTTTCAGTCCCTGCCTAAATCATAGGTACGTTTTGATACACCGGTTTTTTTTTTAAATTTTCTTTGTAGATTTGCAAGATTTGGAGGAGCTTGCGGCTAAGTTATAACTCAAACTCAAACTCAAAGCATTTATTTCAAATATACCAATTACAGGCACTGTTCAGGGGTCGGTCAGTCAGAAAGATGAAGCTAGCAATTCATTATTGATATTCTAGTTCGCTAATTAGCTACATTTCTTATTTCCATACAGTAATATTGCCAAATTAACCAAAACAGGTAAATTTTTGACAGTTATTTGCGACGTTGCCAACTTTTTGGATAAACGCTGTCGAATTAAATTTGTGTGTATATTTGTATTTTTATGTAGATATTTCAATTTTAAATGATCTTCGAAAAACAAGTGTGAGTGGATCTTAAAGATACTGTGCGGGGATAAATACCAACGAGTTTTTATAATATGCATCTTCACATTCCTTCTAATATCAGTGGTACCTACACGATCTTCAGTTTAATTTCTATATATTGTGCGGCTGCACGTGACATCAGCTTATCTTAAAAATTAAAATGAAGAAATTATTTATCATGTTATTGGTGTTAGTGGCTCATGGTTTGTTTTGTGAAGCTAAATATTTTGAGACACACTGCGATTTAGTACATGAACTCAGGAAGCAACAATTTCCTGAAGAGAAGATGGGCGATTGTGAGTATTTAAGTACCTATAGTCGAACTCGTAGTTAATTTACCAACATGGACTACAATTTCTATAAAATTGCATCTTCAATATGGTTGACAGTTCAGTATGATTGTCACCTACTTACTTATATATATAGACCTTCGGGTTTGTACTTAAAGGGTGCCAAAACCGTCCGTCCGTCCGTTGTCTGTCCGTTTGTTTGTCAGTGGGCTGTATCTCATGAACCGTAAAAGGTAGACAGTTTTTTTTTTTTTCACAAAGTGTATTTTTCTATGGCCGCTATAAGAACAATTATTAATAAAAAAATTGAGTGGGACCCCTTATAAGAAACGTGGTTTTTCTTCGGCGTTTATTTTCTCGACCTTAACAATTACTTTAGTATCTCTTGAACCATAATTATGTACTCGTAGGTAGAAACATGAAACAATGGTACAGAACCCATCGTGTGCGAGTCCGACTTGCACTTGCCCGTTTTTGTTTTATGACGTGCAAATGACATTCAAGCTTAAGGTGATAAAGCAATTAAGAGGTCACATATACATTCAAAAGTGAGATAAGTGTGCAAACGGGTTACTAGTTAGGTTCAACGATTTCTTGCTTGCATACCCAAATCTGTAACTAGCGACTAAGCAAATATTTTCTGGTTAGTTTGTGAATAACATTGTTCTTGTTGGAACGGCTTGCGGTAGGAGTAAACTTATAGAAATCTTCACATAATGAAAAAGCGTTAGCGACTTTCCCTTGAATTTGTGTGAATTTGGTTAAAATGAAAATTTTTCGTCATGGTTGTTCATAGTTTTCGAGGGTGCTAAAGTTAAGAGTGAGGTCGAAAAGTAAAAATGTAAATCCAAGATGAGGTCTGTTTTTTTTTTTTAAATCATACTTGAGAAGGAACTTCGTTCGTAGATAGAGAGGGAGAGAGATATAGAGAAAGAGAGAGCAAGAGAGAGAGATAAAGAGGGAGAGAGATAGAGAGACAGAAAAAGAAAGAGAAAGAGAGAGAGAGAGATAATTTGGTCAAAATGAAAATTCTAGATGGCGGCTGTGAAACTTTTGTATATGGTACCTCGTTCCTGACGGGGCGGGACGGCGTTCGCCCCCCGACAGCACACGTCTTTTTCTTTAGGATTTCCTCATATTGAATGTATTCAATTAATTTCCAGGGGTATGTCTGATAGACAGTGAGAGTTCTCGTCACACGGACATCGTGGCTAAACCCAACAAGAATGGTTCGCGGGACCACGGCCTGTTCCAGATCAATGACAACCTCTGGTGCAGCAACACAACTGTGCTTGGAAAAGGATGCCGCGTCACTTGTGCTGGTAAATTCAAATAGTTGAGAATCTACATCCATCCAACTTCTTTCTTTGTTTTTCGTGTGGTTAGTGACTAACCTGGTGTCAGAGTTTTTATGCCACCCGTGACTTGGCTTCACATGCCGTCGAGAAATATCTCTCAGGCATGCCGGTTTTCTCACGATGTTTTCCTTTTGAAGCAAGTGATAATTATACAATACGCACATGAATCCGAAAAGTGAGAGGTGCGTGCCTTGGGTTCGACCTCGAGACCTGTCTTGGCAGTCCGACGGGCACACCACTAGGCTATCATTGCTAATCCATCACGAACATAACATTACGGCTGTTACCCCGAAGGGTTAATCAGTGTACTTATTTAATTCCACCCACACTTCGCCAGTTATGTTTAAGACCTATGTAATAGGAGGCGAGCCTATTGCCATCAACCGGGCACAAGTCCAGGCTGCTGCTGAGTAATTTCAAATTCCTGATGGAAAACCCCAATAACACTTTGCCCGACCTGGGAATAGTACCTAGGACCTCATGGTCAGCAGTAGCGCTTGTGACCACTAGACCAACGTGGCAGTTGAGGATCTAATGGCCGAGTATTTACACACTATCACTCAAGGACGGTGAGAAGATGATCTTTTAATTTGTCTCTTATTTTTATATTTCAACCTAAAATAAAAACACACATAAAAGTTTTATGTGTGTTTTTATTTTAGGTTGTTTTAGTTTGATTTTAGGTAGGAATCAATAAAATGAAACAATTATGGACCCTGTCGGGCAGAGCAAAATTTTAAATAAGTTAGTAGGAGAGAGGAAGCTTAATACTACATGTTTAAATTATATCCTATCCGTCTATTTAATTTTAATTTTTTGCAACAATATTAGTTATTATATTTATTTATTTTACAATATTACTCATTTATTGATTCTCTGATATATGTATAACTAGCTGCTGCCCGCGACTTGGTCGGCGAGGACACAAATTATTTTTCTAAAATAAAAGAAAAAAGTTATGTTACTCCTTATAATATTATATTAGCTTTGTGTCAGTGAAAGACCTATCAAAATCAGTTAGCCGTTTCGGAGATAGCCGCAAACAACTGTCATTTTTTTTTTCTTATATTGCATTTAGTAAATATATATATTGTATTGTAAAAAGGTTTTAAGCTAAAGAGTCCGGTTTGGGAGTCCTGTTCAGGAGACCGGTTCAAGAGACCGGTTCAGGAGTCCGGTTCAGGAGTCGGACTCCTTTGATCCATTGTGCCATTTTTGTCCTTCAAAAATCTGATATCCTGTATCGATTAGGAGCTTAATTTTTTCACCCTTATTCTAGTAAGAATGGTCCCTGATATTATTAAAATCTAGCCTTGTAATTAGACTAATACTCAGAATGTGTCAAATTGCATTTTTCTTATAGTCCCAATGCCGAATTATTAGCTTAATGAATGAGATTGTTGAGACTGCAAAATACTATCTCCCAAATATCTACATTTACAGTATTCCCGCGTCGATCAATAAGACAGTATTTACTGTCTTATTCTTGATCGACGCGGGAATAAAAAAAACATTACCTACTTAAGCCAATAAAAAAAACATTACTTCTCAAACTTTTACAGTGCGCAGCGCACTTACAAGTTTGGTATTTTGTCTCGGCGCCCTTTCTAGTTGAAATAGGGTAGAGATAGGCACAAAAATTAAAACATTCTTGATATGAAGCTAAGTTTTTATATTTATATTGACACAAGAATATAATTATTTATTATTTAAGAAAAATTGAAAATAAAATAAAATAAAATGGCAACTTAGTCAATGTGAGGCGTGTGCGGACATGACGTCCACACATTTTTTCAAGGCGTGGGATAAGTCTTGACACCGCTGCTCTCACTTCTTGCTCCACAATAATCTTTGAGCGATATTTGCTTTTTATTACAGCTATAGCTGAAAATCCGGCTTCATATGAATACGATTTTGCAATGGGAATTAGAATTCTACCCATGAATACATAAGTTTTGTTTCCGGAGAACTGTAAACAGGATCGCCTCCCGGCGCGCAAGGGCGCCGCGGCGCACAGTTTGGGAACCCCTGACTTAAGAAGTTCTTTTTTAGGAGTCTGTAAGCGTTGTTCTTAGGAAAGTGGTTTGCAGATTGTTGAGGGCGGGCAAATTAGAAATTAAGTAGTTTTTTTAAGATATAAGTCATTCGATATATGTAGGTATAGATATTTCCTTTATTCACTTTCCATACGTATAAGATAAGATATTATTGTTTGTTACTTTATAAGTGCAATAAGTGGAAATTACGTGTTCGCACTAATAAACCTTATTTGAAATACAGTTTGTTCTGTTCCCGCAGACAAACCGCGAAATCGGTTTTGCGGGGCATAGTACTTAAGTTAAGATTTTGATAAACTTTGTTTATGATAAATAAAATAATATCTAAGTAATAATAATGGAACCCGCGATGCGTAGATTAAAAGTAAAAACTAAACTAAAAAAACAATGTTAAACTCACCAGGATGATCCTTGAAATCCTAACTCCATTTAATCTCTTTTCAGATTTGGTGACCGACGATATCACGAAGGCGTCGATTTGCGCGAAGAAAATCTTCAGGCGCCAAGGGTTCCTCGCTTGGCATGGATGGGAGAAACGCTGCCAACTGACATTACCTGATATAAGTGACTGCTAGTGAAATGACCGAGGACAATTTCATGTCTATTTGACACAATGTGTAGCCTTCATCATGTGCATGCGAATACAGTTGTAATTGAATGACGAAAGTCATTAATATAATCATCCAGTTTCGTTCGCTGTTCTCTTTTTTTCATAAGCATACACATTGCGGCTTATAGAAATTTACCTTAAAGTCAAAGTTATTTCAAATAGGCCCTTGTAAGTTACTTTTGAAATATATATATAAATTTATAAAAAAATATTATTGATTCTAGTCGCCCAAAAGGTAGTTTTCGTATGGAGAAGAATGGGCAAGAAACTCCACCGTTACTCTTTTAAAATGTTTTACAATATTTTGTATTGGTACATTAGCTATATAATTATATATGAAGAATAAAAGATAACAAGTCAATAAGCCATTATCTGACCCAGCAGTACTTAAATTAGTAGAAGATGAAAACAGGGACTTCGGTAAGTGTTTAGCTTTGAAACCACTGTAAGCTTAGTAGGGACAGTTATTAAACTATTAATCTAACAAAATGGATGACATTGTCAGACCGATATGCTACACTGAACGCAGAACACACAGAGCCCTTCAACGAATAAGTGATTAATTATTCAAAATCCATTCGAAAATCGGGCCGTTTCAGTTTTAGTTACTCGGAGTGTAATTGGTTTGGCGTTATTTCCATTTTGGAACATCCAGTTACTAGCATTGAAATGCTCCAATTACCAACAAAGTTTATTGGACTCTCAGTCCAATGCGGGTGGTAAACACAACCTTGAAACCTGTCAAAATGGGTGACAACTCTTATATGATACTGACTGTCACAAAGTTGCAAAAGGAAAGTATAAATATCGACAGTAGTAATACTCGGAAAATGACACAAGTATTGTATAAAGTGAGGAAGAAAGTCATTTGGCAACTGCCAGCAATCAAAATTAAAAAAAGAAATAAAATTAAAATGGCGGTCGTAGCTCCACGCATGCGCGTGCCATCGACTCGTGTGGTCGTAGCACTGGCTGGCGGCAGTTCGTCGTTCGCTTCGCGTTGTGATGTTCGCGCTCGAATGGGAGGCGCGGGATGGGCGCGCGGCGAAGCGCGCGTTGCAGATGACTCGGACTTTGAAGCACTGAAGAAGCTTCTCGCCTCCGAAGTAGGCTGGACCCTGGAGTACGAGAAGGAAGGCGTGAAAGTGTGGGCCGAGGATGCGGCACACGGCGCGCTTAGAACTGTCAAGGTGTGTTGTTGTATTTTAACTTGAAAACAAATAGTAAATCACTGTTTCTATGGGTACATACAACCTGTGATTGGACACAACGATTCTGTCCAGACTAGTAATTATTTACCATTATTACAGTATTCATTTGCTATAGAAATTCATTTTGTATCTCAAAATGTACTAACCTTGTAGTTAGTAGCAATAAAACATAAAATATGAATAGGTAGGTAGGTATATACCTGTGCCCGGCTGCCCGCAGCTGCGTTGACAACTTTTTACTTTGTGACCACTTTAATATTCCGACAAGTTCCAGACATTCCTTTCTCAGATTTATTAACATAATCAGAAAAGTTTTGGCAACGGTTTCAACAGTCCTTAGTCTCACCGAATGATTTAAAAGTTTTATCTGTCGTCCTAAACGATACAACGTGAGAAAATTTATGAAAATGGATCCACAATTTGTATATGCAATGCGGACGTTTACGACGGAGCGAGATATTGAAGTTCACACACCTGCAAAGTTATTACAGGCACGGTTTAGTTATAGGTACTTACTCTAGTTTCAATTTGTACTGAAATTACACTGAAAACTATTTCAACGGTTGGTAATTACGTTACGTCGACTTGCATTATGAAAGACCTTTCTGCTCAAAACATTGCTTTTCAAGCCTCAAAACGAGATGCCTCAAGAACTTCATGATGCAAAGCCTTTTTACTGTTCTTCGTTTCCTCTTGAATACCTTTTGTGGGTGTCCTCATTCAGACCATTCTTAGCAAGGGCGGACCTAGAATTTATTTCTTGGGCCAGAGAGATAAGAAGTGTCTCCCCATATCTTGTATTGCACTATGCTGTTTTTCGGATTCATTCTTTTTCAATGAAGATATGGTAGCCTACTTCTTCAGTGAAGCAATGTCTTGATAGATATGCATTCAGGACAGTCCATTCAGACGATTCGATTTAATTTAACTTAAACCACCTGGATCCGCCCTTGGTTCTTAGGTATCTCATTTTCAATAAATCTGTGTTTTTATGTTTATCCGTCGTCACTTCTTTGTTGTGGCTGTCCATTTATTCTTTAATAAATCCTGAAGCTCCTGGGGCCCAGGTGACAGGTGTTTGGCGACAATCCGGCAATCTGACAATTGTGTAAGCTTTTATCATACTAAACAGCACCTGTCGTAAAAAAGAAAATGTAATAATTATGTCTTTAAATACGTACTAATATTATGAAGAGATTTTGTGAGTTTATATGTAGCGCGTAATCTTCGGAACTACTGATCAAATTCCCAACATTCTTTCACTAATTTGAAAATACAGTATTACCGAGTGTCTTGTTAAAACAAGAAATTTCACGCGAACGAAGTCACGGAAAGGGGCTAGTACTAAGACTTTTAATTTTTTTATACTGATAGATCACGTCTAAACGAGTAGCGTTAATGATTTGGAAAAATATATGATAAATTCGTTTTTTTTTTAATAACTTAATATATGAAGACATAACTTTATAAATTAATTTGTAAAGTGATGTCTAACGCAGATAAAAAACTGATAATCACGCAAAATCTATCAAGCGTATTTTTCTGAAACTTTCCCAATTTTAAAGATAAATTAATTATTGATCTTTTAATATGCCTACGTGTTTTATTCAAATACTTTTTGTTTTATGTATAATAAATTAATAATGCATCAAATTAGGGACAGCGCTCTTTGATGGGCGAGTCCTATTACTGGCTGGACGTACGACGCGTTGCGTAGTTCAGTACAGAACACGCAAGCTAGCCACTCAAGGTAACTGGCGACACATCCATTACTGTATCTGAAGTTACAAACAAACGAACGTGTTTCGTTAACTAATCTAATATAATAATATGGTAACTAATTTCAACATTCTGTCCTGATTGTCCTTCAGCTTTTCTGTTTACGTTACTTGTTTGTTTAGGTCCCATTTCGCAATTAAGACTATGTTCGTTTATGTTTGTAATGTGGACTATGTTTTGTGTCTTAGGACTTTGGGGACTCTTTTCGAAGGGTGTTTTGGGGCTTTGTATTTATTTATTTGAACGTTTCGCACTCAAAACCAGGTACAAAGGCGGACTTAATGCCTTAGACATTCTCTACCAGTCATCTAAGGGTGGTGAAGAGATTAGATGGCAGGTGCTCTGTTTGAGAGGAACAACGAAAAAAAAAAATGTACAACAGTACATAAATAGTTTATAAGCTTATAATACACATACATACATATTTACTATAATATAAGTCAATCAATCTGCCTAGCCTTTTCCCAACTATGTTGGGGTCGGCTTCCAGTCTAACCGGATGCAGCTGAATACCAGTATTTTACATGAAGCGACTGCCTATCTGACCTCCACAACCCAGTTACTGGGTTACGATACCCCTCGGTACGGTTGTCAGACTTTCGGGCTTCTGATGTCGACAGCCGGGACCAACGGCTTATCGTGCTTTCCGAGGCACGCAGGAGTCTCGGTATGTAAAGATACTCACCCGTCCACGGACCAACCCTGGCAAGCGTAGCTTCACCTGATGGATCGACCCGTACGGCTGTTATTACGTAGCCACGAGCTCCTCAGCCGCGGCTGTTATTACTATAAAATGGGTATGTTATATAAATACATATATGCAAATTCAAGTGAGGGAGGTGTTGACTCTACTCTATTTATTTCGAAAATAACTGCAATTTCCGCTTCTGCTGTGGTCCTGATATCAAGAGGATTCCAAAGAAGAATGGACTGAATATGAAAGGAAGAATATTTTTATTCTGATAGTTTGCTATGTACACCTAAAACATTAAGTCATAAGTCTAGTTTAAAAAAAATGGCCGATTGCGACTCAGGCTAGCACACAATAACGTACTTTATTTTTATTATTTGTTGTTATAGCGGCAATAGAAACACACAATCTGTGAAAATTTCAACTGTCTACCTTTTACGGTTCATGAGATACAGACCGTTGACATACGGACGGACAGAGGAGGCTTTGGAACAGGGTTTTGTTTGGCACGATTTGGGTACGGAACCTTAAAAATTATTTAAATTAACAATGAATAAATATAAGCATTATACTCTTTTTTCATTAAAATGGTCCCATGAATGTTGTTTTACAATGAAACAGATAACAAACATGGGAATTAGATAAGTGTTTGTAACATGCCATGATGCAAATGGATGAAGAGGTGGGATGTATGACGCACCTGCTGTTTTAATAAATACGTTTTTATTGGTGCTGACTTCAGTGCACTTACTTCGCTGCCATTAAGGTTCTCGGAGATGGGCGCAACGCGACGCTGGTGGAAATTCTATGAAAACTTCACGGAAATTGTTTTACCGGTGTCGCGTCGCGCTTGTCTACACGAGCCTTTATATAACCCTGTCTCGCTTGCAGACAAGACAGGGCTATCTCCTCGACTCTTCAAAATGCCGGAATTCGATTTTACATTTCAATTATTTGTGAGAGACTAGTTTCCACCAGCGGCTTCACTCGCATGATATCTTTATAAATTATAGCCTATGTTACTCAGTGATAATATAGCATTCTCCTGGTGAAAGAATTTTTGAAATCGGTCCAGTAGTTTTTGAGTGTATTCATTACAAGCAAACAAACATACAACAAATCAAATCTTTTCTCTTTTATTAGTTTCGATTAGATATTAGTTTAGATATAATACCTATGCAGCTTGTAGTACATAAGCAACCGAAAATTCTCTGAAAAGTCAGCTACATTATTTTATACGTCGCTGCGCTTTCCATAATCGCTGTGCTTTTTACACACTTTACAGGAGACGCAAAAAACTGATTTTCTCAAAAAATACCCAGAGTATTCAAATAATTTACTTTTACTTTAATACATATTTCGCGTGTTTATAATTAAACTTTCGATGTATGAATGTCACATAGCTACATTCCGTAACTAAAATATTGCATTTATCACATAGCTGTTTTTACAGTATGTGTGTAATTGAAATGACGATTCAAACTGCATAAAAAACCGAAAATCACGAAATAACACATAGCGACTTTTGCACGCGCAACGACGATATAAAACATTCACGCTTACAAAAACAAAATGATAGAAAAAGGCGTCAGTTTTTCATGTAGATAAGTACACTGTTCCCGTCACACATATGCTCATATTATTCATTTTGTTTTTCACCCTCTGCAGTAGTACGGTTTTTTTGTTACACATCTCGTTACCAAAATCACTTGGATGTTGGGTCCATAGAAGCGTGCCATTTATGCCTCGTCGTAAACCTTCACGTTTTGTGGCTGTCTACTGCGGCATAACGTATCGTAATTTTACACCCTATTTTA
Source organism: Agrochola circellaris (assembly GCA_914767755.1). NCBI lineage: Eukaryota > Metazoa > Arthropoda > Insecta > Lepidoptera > Noctuidae > Agrochola > Agrochola circellaris. The sequence goes on along the minus strand of OU611839.1, from coordinate 3,509,511 downwards.
TAGCTTACGGCCACAATATCTACTTTATTGCCTCTTGGCATAACCGCTTGTTATTGTGTCTATCGGATAGAAGTGATTGAGGATGAGCTGTATACAATCAATATTGGTTTACTATCATTGGAACAGACGGGCTGTCACGAACGCGCGACGTACTTAACTAACTCAACTCAACTCTACGCAATCAATCTGCCTAGCCTTTTCCCAACTATGTTGGGGACGGCTTCCAGTCTAACCGGATGCAGCTGAATACCAGTATTTTATATGGAGCGACTGCCTATCTGACCTCCATCCCAACTACGGAGCCCTTCATTGTGCGTGGTCCGACACGCACTTGGCCGGTTTTGTTTTTGGTTTTTCACTTTAACTTCTGTCATGGACTGATAAGCAAAATTGACGAAATATATTTAATTGTTTTCACATAAAAACATACTTTAATTTTCCTACCCATCTCCCACAGGTATATTATAAAGTAAATTCAAACGATCTTTGAGTCGAGTATATATAAATAGAATCGGTTAGAATTTTTACGTCAAGCACAATAAGTATTATCCTTCGATATGAATTAAATATATGTATGTGTGTATGTATGTGTTATGAATTGAATTTTTGATTGAATTATGTGTAAAATGAGTATTTTAAATTCGTTGGAATTTACGTTACGTTTACTCTGCGCGTTTGTGCTAGGACCTCTGACGTCACACCTGTGGCTGTCCCGTTAGGCTTTGGAAGAAGTATTTATTCTTCTTAGTAATTGATTATAATCTAGCCTAACAGACTCATAAGCAATTTAACTCTAACTTAATATTTTAGGAGATGCATTATACAGTGTGAAATTTCACATTGTCTATCTAAGAATAGTGTCAATTTGCACTTTTATTTTGCAAAATTTCGTAGCACTTTCTTAGGGTCTGATAATTGATGAAAACACTTTGTTACATGAACAAAGCGTGAAAACTTAACAAACAAACATACAAAGAATCAAATCTTTTCTCTTTTTATAATATTAGTTTAGATTGATAAACAGGATTTCTGGAAGAAGTATAGGTAAGTAGATTGGCTGAGTTTTAATCGATTATGGTACTCCAGCATTCTTGCTTCAAGGCTTCTTTCTATTGTCCTATTTCAGACACAATTCTTCCCATCGCGTTCTTTAATCGCTGTCCCTTTTTCCCCGTTTACAATGGCTCACAGGAAAACCCAATCAACTTTGCACGATATTAAAGTATTGTAGGTACTACAGTTAAGCCACAGTATAAATAAGTAACAATATCTTCATAGAAAACGACTGAAACGACGCGCTTTGAAATCTTAGTGAATATCACCTACGCAACGTTATTCAGAGCGCGGCAGTTACGCTCAAACAGGGATGGTTTATCTACCGAGCGAACGTAGGTAATTATTTCAAGGTCTTTGCCGAGATATAATACTGTTACTTTATTATATTGTGGTCGTGCCAACGATCAATATAACGATGATTAGTAAATATAAGCATAATAACATCGGTAAAACATTATTTTCACTTAAACATTGGTTCATAGAAGCAATATAATGAAAGAAAACGTTAGATACTGAGTAAGCACAATATCACTACATATTATAAAACTGTTCCTTCGCCGCGTCTGTCAGTCTGTCTGAACGTGATATACTCTAAAACTACCGAACAAATTTTCATACGGTTTTCACCAATGGACGGAGTGATTAATGAGGAAGGTTTAAGTGTATGATTCATTAAGGTTTTGTGTAAATTGGCTGAAATATGTAGATGATTGTTGAAGACCTCGGAAAGGATCATGCCGACTGGGAGCATTACTGGCGTGTTACGGTAGTACATTTCCGTGTGATAATCCAATCCCGACCTCCAAGCGGGCGAATCGTTTCATAAAACGTTGGTAATGTACGTAGAAAAGATTGTGCGGCACACCCTCGGGTTTTTACCAAATGGAGGGTAGATTTTTTTATTACTCGACCTAGTCTCAGATCACTAGTCAAAGAGCCGAAAGGGTTGGGGAGAAAATGCTGGTTTTAGGGATGCGTATAATAATAGTGTAAAAACTAGACTACAGTAACAAAAAACTCGTTAAACTAACAGACATGTTATTTAAAATAATGTATGTATTCACTTTTTATTCATAAATTCAAATGTGTGTAGATACAGACTAAGTTGGTGCCTTGAAACTGCTTGCACTCTTGTCTGATACATCATTTCAGACGGAAGACGTCCACTGCTGGACATAGGCCTCTCCCAAGCGCCGGCACTTCGACCAGTTCTGTGCTTCCCACATCCAGCGGATTCCTGCGGCCTTCACAAAGTCTTTGGTCCACCTTGTGGAAGGCCTTTCAACGAGGTCTTTCGGTACGCGGTCGCCACTCTTCCTTTCGGCCCCATCGGCCATTTGTTCTGCGAGCAATGTGCCCTGCCCATTGCCACTTAAGTTTGGCAATTCTTTGGGCTATGTCGGTTACGTTGCTTCTCCTGCGGATTTATTCATTTCTGATTGGATCACGTAGGGAAACTCCAAGCATAGCCCTCTCTATTGTCCTTTGGGTGACTTTTTAACCGACTTCCAAAAAGGAGGAGTTTATATGTTCGTAGCGTCTTTTTTTTTTTTTAAATAACTTTAATTTCGGAAGTCGGTGTTTTTGGTTTTGAATTTTCGTTTTTTTTGGAAGTCTGTTGTTATTTTTTTGTAAAAAGTTTTTTTGTCTTCTAAAAAGGCCCATTATGAGCTAACACATCTTGTTTTATACATGAATATGTATAATAAAAAAAGCTTTCGCATTCAAATAATTTCCCCAACTTTGTAAAAAACATTTCACCTTTCCACTGGATGCTCTTTAAATGTTTTTAGTTTTTCTTCGCTTCCAAGCAGCATTCTTATCATAACGTTTATTTTAAAACACTGCAGCAAGCTTTTCTCTAAAATAGTTGTAGTAGTCGGAGATTCCGGGCACATTTCCCGACAACTTCTCCAACTTGTGTGAAACAGTTGGAATAGCGTGGGTGAAGTTCGTCACAATCGTTTTGAACGGCGGTAGGATTGTTCACTTTGGATAGCAGGACGGCCGAAGCATAGCTAGAGATAGAACATAAATAGTTTCACACATTTGGGTAGAAATTTTATTTAATAAGTTATTTATTTCACTAAAAATAATACAACGGATTACACATACTTACAGTACTTAGGAGTAGGTATATAACATGGGAGCATGCATTCATAGCATGGGAGCTGAACTAGGACGAGTCCTGTATCTCGGCATACAGCGCCAGACTCTTCAAAACAGACAATAATACAATATTAGCCCAAGAGACATTCCAAAAGATGAGACAATGAATCGGTAGGTATTTCTTTGTCTTTTGTGGTTGATCTTTTTCGTCAATTCCATACGAGACTTTTAACCAGCTCGGAACCTCAAGACCTCTGTGCGACACAAGCCGCCTATTAATTAAAAGTGTATACACTTCCTTTTCCTTCTTTATGGGTCCTTTTTGTTATTTAATTAAATATTTCTATACTTTCCATCGTATTTGTGAACATATTATCTCTTTTTTTTATCTTTTTATTCTGTAACTAAATCAACTAACGTAACTAAAACGTCCTTTAATCATTAAGTTCTCTGCTGTGCACTTCTGTAAGTGATTAATTCACAATACCTAAAACTGTATGTGATTTTTGTATGTGTATGTTTTAGTGAGTAAGTCGTTGAGGTGCCTTTACCAATAAATAAATACATAAATCTTGCGCGTGAGTTTGTGTTTTTCACCTTCATAATACGTTTCTCCCATCAATGTCTAAAAATATCGTGTTATTACAAAAGCACAGCTATAAAATCACAAATCTTTTCAAAGGACGCTTCCATTTCATTCGGAAACATTCATTTATCACACTTTGTGATATACTTAAGGCAGATGTCCTCGTGAACCTGCGATTCGTCCTCATGTGACTAAATATCGACATTTGTCGGTAATATATTTATAAAATATTTACTAGCGCCACGCAAGTAATCTCGATGCTTCGTTATACAGTGTGTCTGGTCACCGGTGTCCGACCCGTTAAGGCGAAGTAATATGATCAATTTTATCGACAAATCCAACATAAGAAGGCACTTTTTGAAATGAGTAAAAAAAATAATTAAAATGGCCGCCATTTTTTTTTTTACTGAGCTCTTGTGTTTTCTTTTATTTTGCAATATCTACCGATGTAGAGGTCCTACAAGCATAAAAGTTTCATACGACAGCTACAAAAGTAGGCAATAAGTTGACACTAAAAGGTTTATCAAAAACTCCCATTAAAGCCTTGAAAACATACATGAAACGTAAAAGTGTGAGTTTGTTTGTTTTTTTACTTGTTAAATAAATGTTTTCAAAAAATCTATACTGCTAACATACGTTTTTTTAATTTATTAGATGCACCAAGATATTACCTACCTTAAAACTGTAATAATATATAAGTCAAATAGTTAGGAGTGGTGTGAGAAGGAAAATAACAAATGAAATAACTGTTTAATTTAAAATAAATTTCAACTGCCTTATTATGGTGGATTTATCGATAAAATTGATCATATTGCTTCGCTTTAACGGGTCGGACACCGGTGACCAGACACACTGTATACACTTATGGCCGCGGCTTCGCATTAAAAGTACCCTATGTGTTAATCCAGGTAAACAATGTATTAATTTCGTAATAGGTACATTGTTTTCATATACTCGTAACTCTATTGGATTACGCGGCGCGCGCCAGTAATGCTCCCAGTCGGCTTGATTTATTCCGACATCTTCTACAATAATCGTCATATTTCAGCCAATTTACATAAACCCTTAATGAATTATACACCGAAACCTTCCTCATGAATCACTCCGTCCATTGGTAAAAACCGTTTGAAAATCCGTTTGGTGGTTTTTGAGTTTATCGCGTACAAACAGACGGACAGACGCGGCGGGGGACTTTGTTTAATAATATGTAAGGATATAGGTTATGTAAATAGATATATAAATATTTATAGGCAGGAGAGATTGTGGTGGCGCTTGATCATTTTACGTGTTTACGCAACAAACAATGAAACACAATATTAATTTTGTTGGTACACGAGAAAGGAAAATTTAACAATAAGCTTTCTTTCTCTAACAAAGGGAGGAAAGCTTTGATAGCTTAACACTGATTTATGGCACAGTATAATAAAATAACAGTATTATGTCTCGGCAGTGACCTTAAAATAGTTGCGTACTGATATACACTGAGATTTAGAATTTGAGTGCGTCGTTTCGGTCGTTTTCTATGAAGACATAGTACTGTTACCGATGTATACTGTGCGTAGGGTAAAAATTAGATAAAATAATAAAACAGTTATGACATTATTCTGGCTAACAGTTTAGAAGCCATCATCTGCCTAGCCCATTCCCAACTATGTTGGGGTCGGCTTCCAATGTAACCGGATACAGCTGAATACCAGTATTTTACTTGGAGCGACTGCCTATCTGACCTCCGAAATGCAGTTACTGGGTAATACGATACCCCCTTGGTAAGACTGGTTGTCAGATTTTCGGGCTTCTGACGACCAGTAACGACTGTCAAAGATCCACGAATGACAGCCGGGACCAACGGCTTAACGTGCTTTGGGAGGCACGGTGTGGTCTCGGTATGTAAAGATGGTCACCGACCAACCCCGGCAAGCGTAGCTTAACCTGATTGATCGACCTGTGCGGCTGTTATTATTTACCCACGAGCTCCTCCAGTTTAGCAAACAAATCAATAAAAAGCTTTTTCCTCCTTCAGCATAAGAAAATACGACAAATATGTAGCCACCTGCACGCTTAGCATGACCACAATAGAAACGGGTTTTGTCGACGGAAAAATAGATAAAATGACAGATCACAATATGTAATTTTGTCTATTCTTCGTTCGACAAAACCCGTAGAAAATAATAATAGTTTCTTATGGTTCTCATGCTACATGTGCTCGACGACTCTGTCTTTTACCTAACTATGAAAATATTTAAGTACTAAAAACAATAAACTAACCTTGAAATATGTACGCTGACATTGCTCACTCAAATGGCATGAAAGCATCTCTAATTTGCTAATCTATTTCAGGAGTTTAGAAGGGTAAGCGTGACCCAATCGATACTGAAGGCCTCGAAGAAATTAGGAGCATTCATGCGAAAAGGATACATCAAACATCTCTTTTGAAGTTTTCCTTAAGGAATACACATGCCAGTGGCTCGCACAAAACTATGGAAGTAGCTTGCATGCCATCTTTTCTCGACTCGAAGAAAAAAAAAAATTTCATGCACCCCATAAAAACATCAATTACCTATCGAACGTCAAACCAAAAGGTAGTTTCGTACGGAGAAGAATAGGAGCAACTCCGTAGTTATTCTTTTAATTTTTTTTACAATATTTCCATACATAGTACATAAACTCACCCCTTCTTTCCTTGGCGGTAGTAAAGGGGTACTTATGTAAAGATAGTGTTCTGTACTTTCTGAACTACAGACCGCCATCTTTACATACCCCTTTTGATTCGTTTACGTTCATACACGCATGCCGGATGCAAGTACTACGCAGCTGACCTTTCTGAAGAATATCACCAGGTCACTCCAAGTCCTTCTAGAGCGTCCACTGCCAGCATTTCCACTTACATCTACTTTATAAATTCCCTTTGTTATTCGCCTTTCAGTAAAAAGAAAAAAAAAAAAAACTACAGAAAACTCCAGCGTAATTACTGCCGATGCCGCCATAATTTATTCAGCATGTTTTCCTTGAGTTATGGGTGTATTACCATGGCGAGCCCGTAACCTCCCATAAACTAGAACTATCCCTATTTCCACACGCCAACTGCATTAGTAAAAAACTTTACAAAATTGAATTTTTCTGAAGTTACGAGAAAACTTTGAAACTAATCTTGGAGTTACGTCCTTTACTGAATAATTTAGACTCGAAAGTTTTATGATCGTCCTGGGATTAAACTGTGAAAACTTTACATCTTAATTTAATGTTCTTAGGGCTGATTCAAGGTCGAATAGCCTGGCTAAAACTAACATTGAGCTAGCTATTCTATTGAATAAATAAATAAGTATTGCACGTACCGAAGCTTGAGTAATTAAAATTTAAGACTGCAAGCAAACGTGCAGACTTGTTTTAAGTTTAAAATACGAAACTTTCATAAATAGTAATTATTGTTTTTTTAGTAGTTATTATAATTTTTTATCGTGTTTTTTTTTAATCGATCATGTGGTCTGCAGTAAAGATTTTTATCATTATTTATTATTATTATTATAAATATTTACAAGTAATAAAGATAACGAGGTACTTTACTCAAATACATATTTATTTTTTACTAGCTGCGCCCTGCATTTTCACCTCCATAAGTCTCGATCCCGTGGGAATATCGGGATAAGTTGTCCTATTCTCCAGGCCACGGTGTACCCATGTGCAAAATTTCATCCAAATCCGTTTAGCCGTTTTAGCGAGAAACCGTAACAAACACACACTTTCGCATTTATAATATTAGTTAGAATTATACTGCCCTGCAAAGCCAAAAGGCGCTATCTCTGAGATACGCCCTTTTAGTTTTGTTATACCATTCGATAGCTATAACAATTTCGCATCTAATGGTATAAGCCAAATACCGCTATCCAACTTAAAACATAATAAAAAACCACTTAGAAGTTTTTATACATATGTTTCTTTAAATTACAATTAACAAAAAGTAAATTTTCTCAAAACTTACTCCGATTGAGATAGCGCCTTTCGGCTTAGCAGGGCAGTATACAACATGTAAAAACCCCTGTCCGATTCGTGAGGGTGATGTTAGGTATCGTACTGAGAGTCTATTCATGAGGTAATTTTGAGAAAAAAAACGAAAAAATATCGAATTTTACCGGGTTATTCAAACTCAAACTCAAACTCAAAGCATTTATTTCAATTAAACCATTTACAGGCACTTTTGAATTGTCAAATAGTCGGTCAGTTAGTCAGAAAGTTGAAGCTAGTTGCCCAGTTCCAAAACGTAGATCTTCATGGAGAAGAACGGGCAAGAAACTCCAAGGACAGTCTTTTAAATATAGAAAATTACACAATCCTGGGTACATTATTCTTGTTGCTTCTATATGTGAGAACAATGTACAAAAAAAAAAAAATTATAACAATTCAAAATATAACATTAAAAATAAGCCCTGGCAGATAAGAGATGACCAGTCACAACTGACGGCGCCCGTTCACGAACATGACGCGTGGATCAGCACCATCCAGCTCAACCATTTTGTAGGGAACCGAATGATCCAACACACTCGCCACCATCAGCAAGACATTTAAGTGGGCATGACAATATATTATTACGATACGACGATTAACGATTACTTAGGGCGTGGGCGGCCGTCGCTTAGCACTCTACAAGTCATAACTTACTTATGACCCCTGTTGAAAATTGATTGGGGTAATTTTGGTACTAAAAATGAGAATTTTAAATAGCAATAACTTTTTTATTTTCAATAATAATAAAATAAAACTTTTGGTAATGTTATTGCAGTACCTCTGTGCACCTCTGTGCCCCATTACCCTTTTTTTTTACATAGTAAAAAACACACATGGTTTTTTTTGCATTGTATAGTAGGATTATAGTTACATAATTATGTAGGATTAGCTTTCATTCACAGGAGTAATTGTACAAATACAGAAAAACTAATTAACTTGTATCAGAGTGGTTATGACAGCGGGTGATTTCAGGTAATAACCAGATGATAGTGTATATAAAGGTAAAAAGGATAAAATACGACGAGAGGTGGCTCAGTGCTACGTCGTAGTGTGCGACGCTACGGCGTAGCACTGAGCCACCTCTATAGCGTACCGAAACCAGGGACTGAATTACCCAAAAATTAAGGTACCTTTAAATTTCGGTATGACGTCATATCATTAAATAAGGGTTACCAAAATATTTCGATACCGATCTTTTTTTCAGTAGCGGAATTTTGTGGTTGGAAATGCATACCGGTATTTTTCTGTAGAAATATCGGTACCTTTATAAATGTATCGGTAGCAGATCTTAACCTTCATAAATGCACAAGTTCTAACGTTTTCGACCCCCGCGCATCCGCGCCGCGCCGTCTCACATGTTTTTCGGTACCGAAATCGTGTAAAGGTTAAATAACGGCTTAGCCCAACCTTTATTTAAAAAGGTATCGGTATGGCTCAACCCTTATTTTAAACCGGTACTGGTATATTTTTGAGGTATCTTTAACCGTAACCGCTTTCAGTCCCTGACCAAAACAACGATACTTGAGTAAGTAAGAAGTTGATTATGTTAACCCAGTATGGTTCGGGTACTTATTTAATTTAATATTAGTTTATTTCAGGAAATTATTCCCATATTAAGCACTAAAAATTATATAGGAATATACAATCATAAGGATTCATTATACATTAAAACATTACACATTAAAACCATTGCATTAAAAATAAATTTTAGTTAAAGGACATTTATAGGTATTAGGTTAAAATTCATTCGATTACATTTAAGCATCGTGCAGACTAGCACGACGCGACGGCGCGACGCGACTAGAACCATACAATTTCTAAGAAAACTTCACGGTATAACAATAACCGGTGTATCGTCGGGCTGCGCTGCGCTTGCGTCGCGAGCCTTTAAGGCTCGTTCGGACCAGCGCGACGCGACGGTGTGACGCAACTCGAACAATACAATTTCTAAGAAAATTGGACGGTATAACAATAACCGGTGTCGCGTAGCGCTGTCTGCGAAAAGCTTAAATTGTAATGATAACACAATAATCACTTAATAAATGGTGACAAACTGGCATGCCGCGGTACACCCACTGGTCTCACAGCACATAGGACTTCCCGGTTTAGTGGTCAGCTTAAATGTATTATTTATTTGTTATATTTTTTGACACTTTGACATTATTATTAATTGTTTTGACATTAATAGTTTAAATGTATTATTTATTTATTTAATTCTTTGACACACTGACATTATTATTAATTTTTTTGACATGAATAGTAATTATGATCAAAATTTGCTGTATGTTATGTACTAAAACTAGTGTTTAAGATGTGTATTTATAATTACTAACAAATTGGATTGTATGATCCGAAAATAAAATGATTTGATTAATTCATGATTGATTATACATTTATCTATGGTGGCCAGCGTGTCCTGTGACATATAGGCCTCAACCAGCAGTTTCTATGTTTAAAATTTAAAAAAATCTTGTCCAGATCGCCCTCCAATAATCTTGATATCATCTATCCATCTTTTAGCTTGTCTGCCACTTTTCCTTTTGAAAGAAAGAAAGAAAGAAAAATATTTTATTTGGGACACGCACAGGAAATACAAACAGTAAGTAGGTTATAACAAAAATAAAAAAATAAAAAAAATACAAAATAAAAACAAAAAAAAATCATATGGTTGCCATTCCGTTATGATTTTCGTCCATTTCATCCTGCTATCCGTTATCATGGGTCCGGTCCATCGCCATTTCAACTGTATTATTTTCTTTAGTATGACTTCCACCTTTGTTGTAGATCAGTAACGTGTTTAAAAGTAGGTACATTGTTCAGGATTCAAAACCAGAATCTTTTTCGAAAAAGAAGTAATTGGTATTTTCTTGATAAAAAAATCAATTGTTATCTTGGGAAAGCTGTCTACCGTAACCAATAAATGGCGGTTCGCCCCTTGTCACATTGAAACTGACCTTTATATATCACGAATTCAGGGCGTCCCGAAATTACTTTTCACACTAAGTCCAATAAGTGAGACTGACTGTGGCGAGTTCAAAGATCTTGATAACTTGAGGTAACTTTGTTGGAAAACAGACCTTTGGATTAATGTATTAGGTACGAGATTAGTCTGAAGGGAAGTTTGTTTTTATAAACAAACTTCCCTTCACACTCAAGTAATCTTTGAGGCTTATCCCTCAAAGATTACTTGAGAGATGCGGAAAATATTAACGAAAATTACGTTAATAATTTGTTTTGATTTTTAAAGATATTATGAGGCGACCCAACCTGTTAATTAAATCCATCCAACCTTCTTAAAAAGCTCTGAGGATGAGTTTACTTTTTATTTTACATCTATGATTAGGCTTAACGCAGTTCTATCTATGAGCAAAATAAGGGAATTCTGTTGGTCGATTCTGTAAAAATATCACCCTGAAACTTAGGTGAAGTGAGCGTGCGTCACTGAATCGACCGGCTGATGCTAGGGATTAACACTATTGACAGCTCACATCACCTTTGTTTCGAGGTGATATTTTTACAGAATCGACCGGCTGATCTATTAGGTAGGTACATGAACTTGTGTTTTTTTTGTCTCCTTTCTCTAAATACTGAAGATTAGATCGCAAACAGTTTTGTACTAGAGCATGCTTATTCCACCTATCGATCGACATATTTTATAAAGCATTCATCATATACACAAAGTTAGCACAAATGGTTCCTACATAAATACTAATAATAATATCAATGTGCGCCACGTCCAACAGATTTATGACGGCCATAGATAAGGAAGCTTGTTTTATTTACGCCGCTTCTCTTATTTATGGTTCCCGTCCATTCCGCGTTGGACATGTGCGGATACGCCATTAAAATCGGTTTATCGTTTCAGTTTCAGTGACACGATAAATTGCAAGCTCATAAACTCTTAAATCCGGACGTGATAAAAAATCACAATGAAAATCTGCGTCATTCTGTCACGTTGATTTGAAAATTAAATGGGATACAATGAACTCTTCTGAACGACTGCTGAACCTAAATGGTATCAAACAGGTTCCATTTTAGGGTAACTTTGGAAAGAACTAATTTACAGATACATTCAATAAAAAATACCGATAGCAGTCCGGAGTCTGCATTTGTGCCCGTTTGATAGCAATAGGCTCGCCCCCTATTACATACAACTGTCGAAGTGTGGTGGAAGGTACACCTCTGCCCAAACCTTCGAGGAAACAAGGCGTGATGTTTAAATGTTACAATAAAAAAATACTGCAGTTTATTTGTGCTGCCTAAAACTTAAGTAAAAAGTAAGGTACATACGGGTACATATCAAGCTATACATTTCCAGTATAAGCTAATCTCGTATAGGATTTCCGTACATTGAGAAGTCAGCTTACACTGAAAATGTATGTGTAAAATGTATATGTATGTGTACAGGTAAGGTATTTAAGTAGGTATAACTAAAAAAATATTGTTTGTGACATCTAGCGCATTGAAAAGCAAAACCTAGACTAATACTGCAGAGCCATCTTAACTATCAAACTACTCATAAAACAAAGTGTATTTTTATTTTTTGAGGTAGTATCATTTTATGTACCTAAACCTCAATTTTTTTTTAAATAATGTGCAATCTAACACTAAGATTTGTATATTATTATTTACAAGTCATCTGCCTAGCGTATTTCCCAACTATGTTGGGGTCGGCTTCCAGTCTATCCGGATGCAGCTGAATACCAGTATTATACATGGAGCGACTGCCTATCTGACCTCCACAACCTAGTTACTAGGTAGCAAGATATCCCTTGGTAAGACTGGTTGTCAAACTTTTGAGATTCTAACTACCCGTAACGACTGTAAGGCTCACTTGCGCGTTAACAGCTAACTCGGAATTAACACGTAACTCAGGGTTAACCCAATAATTCTCTTGGGATTAACCCTGAGTTAGCTGTTAACTCCGTGTTATTTAGCTAACCCATGAACGCGCAAGTGGGCCTAAAAGATCTACAAATGACAGCCGAAACCAACGGCTTCACGTGCTTTCCGAGGCACGAAGGGGTCTTGGTATGTAAAGATGGTCACCCATCCACAGACCAACCCCGGCAAGCGTAGCTTAATCTGATCGATCGACCCGTGAGGCTGTTATTACTTAGTCACAAGCCCCTTATTTACAAGTATATAAAGGAAATAAATAAATAAAGGGAGAGCTCATTGGGAATCAAAAAATTCGTCGGCATCGCTGTCAGAGAGAAAAGTGACAAAATGGCTGGCGGCGTTGCCGATGCCAATTACAAAAAACAAATAAAACTAAACCACTCTAAAATAAAAGTGGTGGAGGTTTAATTATGTTCAGATGAAAGCGCCAAGCGGGGTAAAAGCTGGTAGATATAAAAGTTGAGCCGTCTGTGTTGATAGTTTTCTTCATAAATTCATTAGTAAAGCGTCTGTGGGGGAACTGGGGGAACTTGGGAAGTTAAGTCAAAGCCTGTTTAAACAATGCTCCACGGGTAGTTAATGTCGCAGCCAGCTGCTTCATCGTTAGGGTTGGCGCTTGCCGTGCGGTACATTTTGTAAAAATCTTAGCGAGAAAACTTAGGTGAAGTAAGAAGTGTCATTCCATTTAAAGCTAGGGATTGACAGCTAAGTTCACTTAAGTTTTTACTCAAAATTCGTTCAAACTCGTTTTCGAAACTTAGGTGAAGTGATCTGTCATTCCACCTAATACGGCATATATATTGGAAGTGAACCCTCCGGGACGGTTACCGGCACTACGTTTGCGCGTTTTTTGTGAATATTTGTATATAACCGCGGACAAATAAAAAATAAAAATAAACTGGATTTTAAAACCAACGCATAGACTAATAAATAAATCTTGTTAAAATATGCATCTGTTTTTATTTTCACGGTTTATAATGCTGTATTCGCTAAAAAAAAACCTACACTTACAATGAGTCTTCAGCTAGGGCTACCAGCATGCCATATGCGACTAGGTGAACCCTCCAGAAGAGCTCCCGGCACTGAATACCTCCCGACACAACATTCATTGCGTTATTTACGTTGGTGAGCAGACAATTTTTTCGAATATAAGTGAAAATGTTTCTACTGAATTAGTCTGTTTTTTTGTAATTTTAATGATTTGACATTTATATTTATTCGGTATCAATCGATTTTTTTTTGGATTGAATATTATTTGCATGCCCATGAGACGGTAGAATATGGAGGACTACTTTTTAAGAAAACAACTATGTACGAATTACCCATGTTTGCAAAAATAAATGATTTGATTTGATTTGATTTATAATTATGGAGCAATGGATTAGCAATATCCTACAAAATGATTCTGATTATGATTGATCGTATGTTACGCAATTAGAGTGAAGGTCTGTGAAAATGGGAGAACCAGTTATTAATATTATTTCATATTATCAGTACAAAGAAAAAACGAATCAGTCGCTGTTTGTATCTGGCGAAGTAGGAGAGGTACAATGTAATCGTTTTTGTACCTTTACCAATAAACGCATATTATTATGTCTTTATGTCATTCTTTCTACATTGTGGTTTCACTGAGTTTATATCTATAGTTATAGGTAATATTATATACCCTTATATTCTTTGAAAGCTTCGGGCGATCCTGCATTGACATTCGAAATGAAATAGCTCGGAGAAAATGCGAACGGTTCATGAAATTCTGCCAATAAAGAACTGTCATTCAAATCAAATCTTGGCAAAAGACATCGTCAGGAATACAAAAGGATTTGTTGCTATGACAGCCTCGCCTTAATCAAAATAAAACCCCCAAATCCCCGGGATTCCACCCCATTTTCCGTAACTGGTGACTCCGGTATTTAACGCCCCGTTTATAAGCGTCAGCCATTGTGAATGTAAAGAAAATTGGGAGTTATGTCAGGAAAATTAAAAGTATCTCGCATTACGAACAGCCACAGAACGAAATCGTTACTTTTAGGCATGGTTAAAGTCGCCGTCACGAGAAGCTATAAATTTTGTAAACAAAAAACTTCTACTAAGTTACGTAGCGAAATAAATAATCCCAAATTCAATCAACTCGAAGCAACATACGTGTAATACGAAACTAACGCGCAATTTCACTTGGTCGGGTAATATTTTAGCGATATAAATGTTTTAGCGATGTTTTGTGGTACTGAACGCGTCTGAGTTCCAGTACCACAAAACATTAGACGACAGCGTTTTTGAGATTATTTGTTGTTGATTGTATTGTCGCTAAGTAACTTAGTAGAAGTTCTTTATTTACAAAATTTATAGCTTCTCATGACGGGGATTAGGTAGGTACACTATCTTTGACCGAATCATCATTATCAATAAGTTTGATAATTGTGTTCAGTTCAAAAAATAAATTTGTTTGAAAGTTATGAGCGACGAAACTTCCATATTTTTAACACAACTTTGGGCGTAAATAAATGACTTAATGTAGTAAGAAAATGGCAAAATAGAAACCGTACATAGATAATTTATTCAATAGTTCAAATAATTTTATTTTCAGTCAAAACATCCAGTAGTTTTTTCATAATATCCATACGCCCAAAGGTCTGTTCATGAAATTTTACGCGCTCGTTTTCGTTATAAATCATCGTCTATTTCACTACATAAATTAATAAATATACAAATACTAAATAAATAAATAACTAGACTAATTAGCATGCATGCTCGCCCACCAACGAGTTCGAGCCGTCAACTAGTGTACCCTTAAGGCCTTTTAACACGGCACGGTTTCTTTACGGCGTACGGCGTATAAACTGCGCCGTAGAAAAAACGTGTCTTTCAACTAGCTTCTATTGTGATCCATGTGACACTGACGACCGTGCCTACACACGGCAAGAAAATCGTGTGTACAAAGGGCCGTATAGTGCTGCACGCGCAATTTTTTTCCACAAATCCAATATGTTTTAGGATTTTATATCGAAAATTGTTCACCATGACAAGTTCAATCACTCCTATTACACCTACGAATGATAAAATAGTCGCCCTTTGGGTCATTAATAAAAATAAAACCACAGTACCTCGATTACCACACCCCTAACGAGTGACTCCGGTGTTCGGCTACCTCATAGCTTTGAACAATAAAGTATGTTGGACGACGATAATGTATTACTTGCCTAGTGCTGAGACGGCATGACACAGCGTTAAGGGGATTAATGCTGTAGAAAACGTATGCTTGGGTGTCTAAGTGTTTTTTTGTAACGTCATAATCTTTAATATTGATCAAGTACACGAGGATCGTCTGAGGCAAAGAGGGGTTTGTTGTGGCTATCTGGTATCCCGGCGTATCGTTAGTATCGTTGGTATAGTTTTAATTATAATCCGATGGATTTTGAAATAATTTGCTAATCTATTGGTTCATAAGTTTCAAAAATTCATCAGCTCGACAACGTAAATCACGCAATTAATGTTGTTGAATTGTCAAAATGAAAGGATTTATCATTGTGTTATAATTATGCGATTACCCCTCCGATACCCCGCGCGTATACAAATAATCTTATAGTCAAAGCCAAAAAAATAAGTTAAAAACTAAAACCCAACTACGACAATGGTTTTAGTTTTTAACTTTTATTTTTATTTAAATTATTTTGGGGTTATATATTTTTGAAATGTGCTTATTGAGCCCTATTTCTTAATATGTCGTCTAGAGGGCGTCATATTGAATTTAATGTGACGTCACATAGCTTAAAACTTCATAATTTTTAGAACGTAACTTTACAGTAGCCGGTTTTAGTTTTTGAACTTACTTTTTATATAAATTATTTTGAGGTTATAATTTCATGATAAAGTATTTACAGAGCCGCTGAAGGGGACTACAGGACCTAAACGTGCCTAAACGCAAGTTTTATAATGCGTAAAAGAATATGATCCACTGCAGTAAACAAAATCAGAAAAATATATGATATTCTTCAGGGTAAATGCTAGTATGATAGTGTATTGAAAACATAATACAACTAATTTGATACGATAGAAAAAAATCATGAAGATACCTGTAAAAATTTCTTTTAACGATTAAAAATCATATTAATTTGCATGCAATCATTCTGATTTTTTGTCAGATTATTCTACAAGCTACATATTAGCATAATAGTGTTTTAATTTTCCAGTCCAATCAATAGATTTTTTGTAAATCGCTAACTGCTTCATATTTTGCAATAAATTAACTGCGTCGTGTCATCGCGCTTCTCTTTCATTTCTATGCAGTCCGACAGTGACCGCGCTTTAGCTGTTGTAAGCCTCTTAAAGAAAAGAAAGAAAGAAAATACGTTTATTTGCGGTACACAAGACGCAAAGAAAGAACAAAACACGAAAATAAACAATTTGGGGCAAAATATGCGTCACATCCACATAACCGCCATCGCTCAGCATAATGCTGCGGCCGCTTAATTTTTTTTGTTTAGATTTTATTGTATAATAGGTATTAATTTTACAGCCGCATCGTACGTAGCACAGTCTCACTTTTGCTTCAAAGAATAACTCATAAGCTTTTAGAAATAATAAACAGAATCCAAATAGTGCCAATAACCACCGGAGATATGGCAAAAAATGTAAAGCAAGGTCAAAAATGCTACAAAAAAAAAATGAATTACATGAAAAATATTAAAATTAAATTACACTAACTACCTATTTGTTTATTTAGTGCAACTAGGCCCAATTGTTAGTAACATTGTTCTTAAAAACTATTGTTACTAAAAAATACAGAAAAAAAAACAAAAAGCATATTGTAAGGTTAGCTGTGGGGTCTTCTGACCAGAACCTCCACAGCGTGCGACAACCAAGGTGCGTCGTACTTTTCTGCCAACATACTTAGGATGCCGTTAGAACTAGACCGCGCTCTTGACAAGATGGAATTTGTTTTTTTGCGCATTATGGCGTAAAAATCATATGCGCAAAAGCGAACAAACCGGACGCACTACCATAGCGCGGCAGTCCCAACAGCATCCTGAAGCAATTATTATATTGAATACGCAAGGCGTCTAGCGATCTCTTAGTATGCCTTACCCACAGACCACTCGTGTGGAACGACCTCGTGTAAAGATAGAGCCACCCATTTTAAGGTAATTTTCGATAATATTTCATGAATATACAGAAAAATACGGGCGGGCGGTCACATGCCCATGGGCGACAATTTATAAATTGTTTGCTATCTGTCCCATTGATGAGAACCTTTTCGGATCTGTCCAATGTTCAACGCGCAAAATCCGGAGCAACAAAATCCCTTGAGATGACTGATACACCAAACATGGCCAAATCAACCCCTCAAATGTAAGACCAGCCGTGCTATTCTGTAAACATCTCACCGTGAAAACTTGGGTGAAGTGAGCTGTCAATAGTGTCACTCCCTGTGGAATGGCAGCTCACTCCACGCTCACTTCACCTAAGTTTTCACGGTGAGATGGTTACAGAATATCACTGCAGTACGCCTGTACTCTCTGAAGAACCAAGGTGTGTTATTCAAAACCCACAGTTCCCTATAATGTTATTCAAACTATACCCTAGGCTACACTAACAGGGTAAAGTAGGATGTATCTACGACACTATCAATCTGCCTAGATTTTTTTTCAAATATGTTGGGGTTGGCTTCCAGTTCTTGACTACTTTTTCTCGTCTCTAAAGCTTATTCTGTAGGAGTCTGACAAGGTGTGACATAAATGAAGGTCAAATTTTTTAGTACTAGAGTGAAAGTGCCTGGGAATTATAGGAACAGAACATCATCTGCTTAGCCTTTTCCCAACTATGTTGGGGTCAGCGTCCTGTCTAACCGGATGCAACTGAATACCAATATTTTATATGGAGCGACTGCCTATCTGAACTCCACATTCCAGTTACTGGGAAACACGATACCCCTTGGTAAGACTGATTGTCAGATTTTCGGGCTTCTGACGACTCGTAACGACTGTCAAAGATCCACGAAGGACAGCCGGGACTAACAGCTTAACGTGCTTTCCGAGGCACGGAGAAGTCTCGGTATGTGAAGATAGTCACCCATGCACGGACCAACCCCGGCAAGCGTAGCTTAACCTGATGGATCGACCCGTGCGGTCGTTATTACTTAGCCAAGAGCTCCTCCCCTACATGAGTATCTACTACACTACATGAGTGGCTAAAAGCGTGTACTGGATCACTGAGTGCTTTTATAATTTTATTATTGGTATCAATATATCAATATTGTTTCTATAACGATTACGTTATAGAATAGGTACTACTGACTATTTCCTGCTTCGCATGGTTTTTACGACTTGACAAAACATCGAGATTTCTTAGGTTAAAGTAAATATTAACGTTTTATACACATAAACCTTCCGGAATAAATTCTCTAAACGATGGTGAAAACCTCATCAAAATCTGATGCGTGGTTTAGAAGAATAACGCGGACATACAGACAAATACGAAAAGCGATTTGTTTTATAATACGTATAGATGAGTCAATATTCTGTAAACATAGCATCACGCTTGTTTTCCCCGAAGGGTTAGTCAGAGACAAGGGATTCTATAATAAATAATAATAAATTCATTTCAACATCATCCATCATTCATTCGTTTTTTTTTTTTTTCATAATAATAATAAAAGAATACCGCAAACTATTATGTATAAGTCGGCGTCGCCCGAGTGAGCTTCATGTCTCTTTCATGGTTTTGACTGTTGTTTAGGGTTCCGTACCTCTAAAGGAAAAAACGGAACCCTTATAGGATCACTCGTGTGTCTGTCTGTGTGTCCGTCTGTCACAGCCCATTTGTTCCGAATGTAATTGACCGATTAAGATGAAATTTGGTACGCATATTTTATGTATTTCTGTGACCCAAATACGGACGTGTAACATATATAAATGAATTTTGAATATGGGGTTCACTTTTGGGGGGCAAAAAGAAAAAAAAAAAGTTTTGCTAAATGTACCGTGTGACATATCAAATGAAAGGGCTTATTGCGAGGATCTCAAATACATTTTTTGAATTATTTTATACGGAAAACTTTTAAAGATATTTAAGAAAAATTTTGAAAATTTTAGGATCAGTAGTTTCCGAAACTACTGATCCTAAAATTTTGAAAAAAATACAGAGGATAGTTCTATGCTTATAGATTACAGGAAAACCTATAAGAAGTCTATGGTATTAAAATAACATGGTAAATCATTCAATATTGTGCGTACAAGCTTACATTTGCAGTTGGAAAGTATGGGGGAACATGTTTTACGACTACAATGTTAAGTTTGTTCTTGGGATAAATTTTATTAATCCCAACTACGGAACCCTTCATTGTGCGTGGTCCGTCCGACGTTTCTGGTGGATTTTCCAAAAAAAAATGTTTAATCCAAATTTTGTTCTATCGTGTTGGCCGATAGCATGTTTAACTTCAGAAAAAGTTCGACTTTGTATAGCTTCTTCTATAACTTATAATTGTGTGGGAATCATCCCAAAACTCGATGTATTGGTACTGTATATTTTAAAAATAATTTTCTTTATAAATGGGCCTGGCGCTAGTAATCGTTTCAAACCAAATCAAGTGGTAAAGTCTGCACCTCGAATTTCACCCGCACCCATACAATTGAAACGGGAATACAGCAATGCAGCAATGCGGCTGCATTCAAAATTGGTAAGAGGGAAACAATTTTCCAGACGAACACTTTCAAAATCAGCTCTCCTGATATTTGATCACAAGTATGGGGCTTGTCACACTTTAGTTTTTTTAAAGACGATACTCACTCACTCTACGACGATACTCGGTCACTTAGCTAATATTGAAGAGACCTGTACAACGTGTTCATTTTGATGTCCCATAACTCTAAGTTTATATGCTATGAGTAAAATTAATACAAAAAGTCTTAGAACAAGTGTTAAAAAAATACATAGTTTCGAAGATAACACAACACTAGACTCTAGTATTTAAGTTTCAATGATAAGTACTTAAATCATTTTCATTCAAACCAATCATTCATATTTAAAGCTAAGAAAATGCAACGTCATAAAAAAAATTTATGGTCATAAATAGGTTGTCAGAATTAAATGTTTTTTTCCTTATTTTAATATTTCACGGTTTACATAAATAGTCGTGACTTTGTCGAATTATTAAGAATGAAAAATTAAAAAGAAAAAAAAAAAGTCAAAGTCATATTATGCTAATTGATTCTTTGAACGTGGTCTCATTAATACCCTTAGATTTATTGGATAAAAAATTGGCTCTAAAATGGTACATCTATAAAGTTCTGTAATACTAGTGTATCTAGGTAGATGTATTTTGAGCCTAAAAGACACGCACACTATACCTAAGACTCGTCTGAATGTAAAGCTTCGGCAAGGTGCCAGCGGTGACGTCACCGGTCCTTTGTGCTAGGAGTAGTAGGTACGAGGCACGAGTAGACAGGTAAGTACTTTTGATAATGCAGTATTAACAGCTTTTAGCACCAGTTATTCACACACATATTATGAAGCCGATGGCACGGTTGTGTTGCCCTTTTCAAGCTATGGACAGAAAATTCAGAATTTTTCTACTCAAAATCAGACCAGTTTTAGAAAATTTGGCACCTACTCTAGTATTCATCAGATTAGTATGAAATCTTAGAAATCTGTCCGATCTGAATCTGAGTAAGTAGATACATAGATGTCTTTACTGTACATAGAGATTAAATGTTTAAAGTATAATTCTAGAATACAGCCCTAATTATTCAGTTTACCGATTAACCGAATGCTACTTCAATACAGGATGGCGATTTAGACACCTTCATCCGTCAAGGGGTTGATTCTACCCGTCATACTAAACAACTTTCAACATGAAACTCATATCCGATTCGTGAAATAGAATATCAATTCCAGGCACTTATATATTACTTGTCTGGCATTTTTGCTAAACTGGTCCTATTTCGCGCAGCCGTGAGGTACACTCTCCTGATAATTTCTTACATCACATTTTGCACTTTTTATTTAATTATAAATTTTTTATATGTTGTATAAATTGTATGCTTTTTAGTCTGTGTTAAATAAACGTATTTTCTTTCTTCATTTCTTTTCTTTCTAAACAACAGAATACAGACTATTTCGATACAAGTATGTTTTTTTGATGTTTTTTTGAACACCTTTCCTCTCGCGTTCCTGCAATCTGAGGAATTTCGTGAAAAGGGACGGAAGTGTGTAACAGGAAGCCGGGGAAGCGCGCGCTATTTGATTTGACCAATGAGCGCGCGTGGTGTTAGAGTTTGCCGTCAGATGGTACCAACCCATTTTCCGAGAGGTTGGTCCTGTCACCCAAGATTTCAGATGTTACACATCATACTCATGTATGTGTTTCACACCGAAATTGTTTAGTATGACAGGTAGAATCACCCCCTTGACGGATGCAGGTCACTAAATCGCCCACATTTTTTTTATTTTTTTTTATTTTTCGAAATTATCAAATAACTTCTCCCGCTCTGGGCGGAGCGGGATTGCGTGTCAGACTTTTACTGACTAAAACCCGTGTTCTTTCCGTTGCCTGTGTGCCGGGGTCATGATATCCCTTTCGGACAACTCGCAGGCCCGGCAGGCATTGGCCCTAACGGACCCCGTCAGTTAGTGCTGACATTTCTTTGAGGCGCGCGTGGAACAACGCGCCGTCGACCCGGGCCTGCAGTGCTATTCTGTAACCATCTCACCGTGAAAACTTAGGTGAAGTGAGCGTGGAGTGAGCTGTCATTCCACAGGGATTGACACTATTGACAGCTCACTTCACCCAAGTTTTCACGGTGAGATGTTTACAGAATCGCATGGCAGTACTATTCTATAACCATCTCACCGTGAAAACTTAGGTGAAGTGAGCGTGGAGTGAGCTGTCATTCCACAGGGATTGACACTATTGACAGCTCACTTCACCCAAGTTTTCACGGTGAGATGTTTACAGAATCGCATGGCTGGTCCTTATCGGATGGCGAGCTATCCATCGCTCACCATCCGCAAGAATCGCCCCACTGGCCCTGTATTTAATCAGCACTGAAGGCCATATTGATTTTTAAAAGCTTTTAAAGTCCGTAATGGATGCATCGAGTACAGACAAACTAGTCGATCAACGTTTTCCGCTTCTCTCTAACTATGCGTAATTGAGTCCCGGTTGCTAAATACTTTGTCGATCCAGGTTTATTGGGAAATTCAATTTCCTAGGTACGTTATTTTGCTTGAATGACGCGTCGGAAACTGCCTGGAGGAGAATTTGTGTCTGATTTAGATTAAGTGAGATGTTCGGTGATATTCTCAATTTACTGAAGTAGTTTTAGAGATAATAGAATTTCAGCATAATATTATCGTTATAATGTAGGTGCAGGCGATGATGTTTCCATTTCTATTTTCGTCCCCTGCATGTTATAAAATGCAACTTATAATGGCGGTGTACGAACTCCTTCGTCCTAGCAGAGCTCTGTGGCGTACTATCACTAACGTGGCAGCCTGACAGTTATGACAGGGCTTGCCAAGACGCCCCCGACATGGGCACGTTATTTTGAAACCTTTAAAGTATTTACCTGTTACACTACGAGGAGTTTACTCAATCAAGTCATTAACACAAATTTGATTATAATGGAAGATCCATTATAATCAAATTTGTGTCCTCAAAACTGTAAATGATAGATTAATTTGATGACCATCCTTGGTAGATTACATAAACCTATGTCCACCAAAGACCCTTCACCCATTATTCATAAAAGCCATGATTAAACCAATACTTACTGAAATAACTCAATAGCAGCAGTAATAGCCTAGTGATGTGACCGTCGGACTGTCCAGTCATAGATCTCGAGTTCGAACCAAAGGCACGCACCTCTGAGTTCTCGTATTCATATGCGTATTGTATAATCATCACTTGGTTCAAAAAAGGTGAAGGAAAACATCGTGAGGAAACCGGGATGTCTGTGAGATATTTCTCGACGGCATGTGAAGCTAAGGCAGAGGCCCATGGGCGGTATAAAAACTCTGATACCAGGTTAGTCACTATAGTGTATCTATTTAGTAGATTAAACACTGTCTCATGAACATCAGCAGTGAGGTCGCTGTCACTAATGTCAACTGTCATTTCACCACGAATGGCGGGAAACAGTAAAAAGTGGAGTTTGCCTGCACAGGAGGCAGTGTGGTGATGAACCAGTGTAGTGATATAATCAGCTTAAATAGGGGATCAACAGGATTCTATTATCACTAACCACACGAAAAAGAAAGAAGACTCAATAAATACTACAGAAACGGGTTACCAAAATATAGTTCGTAAAGGACACTCGGGTCGCAAGTAATAAGCTACTTTGTATGTACTTACTGGAAGGTTTTCCTTCGGGACTGTACAATAGAATATTATTATATTATCTCTTTACATTGTAATGAAGTGGGACGGGTTACTTGGTCACGTAGGATGTGGCTTTAGGAGTTGAGTGCCTAAGGAGCCTCTTGCGGGTTGTGACGTCTTCAAATGAGAAGTGCATTTGCTTGCTAGTGTCATGATAGCCCAGTAGCAAATCCTCAGATTAATTTCTGCAATATTTCTTATAAAGCACTTAAAAATCTTTTGTTATGTGTAGATTTAAAATTTTGACGATTTTGGTTCTGTGCTAGAGAGTGGTTCAATTCAAAATGTTTGGGAGAACTACAGGTTTCAGGTTTTATTCTGGCTCCTGACCATGTCTATTTGAGCATGTGAGATATTTGGTCTACAGGAAATGTCCTTAATGTCGAGAATAAAGTAACTGATATGGTCTCAATACCTCTCAACTTCTACTGCTTAATATTTATAAAACTCCTGTTTCTAATGAGGTACTCGTATCTACTTGTATTCTTCTTCATTCATTAACCACTTCTGTGGTGTAGTGACCCAGACCCAGAGGATTCCGGGTGAAGCTCGTTTCCATCTTCAGCCTGATCATCACTTGCCATTAGGAGAGATGAAGGCCTAGAGATACCCCGTTGTGCATAAAAAAAACTGACAATGTCTAGTATCCATTTAGACCCATTTAAAACTGTGTAGTACCTCGGGAGTGTCCTACGTTTCCTACCTAACATAAAAAGCCATGCATAAAAGTTAGTTCGCTATAATTCCATAGAGTGAAGTCCACAGACTACCTATTTATCAAGTAGGTCATTCATAAACTCTAATGGACAATGCTACATTCGCTAAATTGCCTCCAGCAGCGTACTGTACGGAAAATCTATAAACATTTGTAAAATACTCGTATACTTCTTGTTTTGTTGGAGCTCGTGGCTAAGTATATGTAATAACAGCCGCACCAGGTCGATCCACCAGGTTAAGCTACGCTTGCCGGGGTTGGTCCGTCGCTGGGTGACCATCTCTGCATTTTGAGCCACCTCTGTTCCTCAGAAAACCCGTTAAGCTGTGTGTCCCGGCTGTCATTCTTGGATCTTTGACAGTCGTTACGGGTCGTCCGAAAGTCTGACAACCAGTCTAACCAAGGGGTCAATCGTATTACCCAGTTACTGGGTTGTGGAGGTCAGATAAGCAGTCGCTCCATGTAAAATACTGGCATTCAGCTGCATCCAGTTAGACTGGAAGCCGACCCCAACATAGTTGGGAAAAGGCTAGGCAGATTGATTGTGGTGTTGGAGCTAGTATTTTCATGTTTCGGCAAAAACGTTTCTCGTGAGATAACCTAGTAAACTATGAGTCAGTCTTCTACAACTAGAACGTTTACTATATTATATGAAATGTATAAAAACGTTTATATTATCTACACAAATTATGCTAAATTTTGACATAGTGCACGAACAAGGAGCTAACTTTGTGAGAGACCGGAGCTTGAGGTAGGTTGATATAAAAACCTGTATAAATAACAGCCGGTCGATTCTGTAAAAATATCACCGTGGAACTTAGGTGAAGTGAGCGTGAAGTGAGCGTGAAGTGAGCTGTCAATAGTGCTAATCCCTAGCATCCTGCCGGTCGATTTGTGACAGTGACAGCTCACTTCACGCTCACTTCACCTAAGTTTGACGTTGATATTTTTACAGAATCGACCGACAGGTCACGGTCTCCCCGCGGCTAGATGCCTGTTATTTGGGAACATGATTTATAAACAATGCAGAATACTTATCTAAGAATAAATTACGAAACATGATATACTTGTACCTATTTAGTATATTACTCAAGCAGAATATCTAAAGATTTTTTTTTTACTCGATTTGACTCAAACTCAAAGCATTTATTTAAATTAAACCATTTACAGGCACTACTTTTGTATAGAATTAGAATTTTCGAGGCGTCGTCGGTCAGTCAGAAATATGAAGCTAGTTGCCCATTCCAAAGCGTAGTAGGTATCTATGGAGAAGAACGGGCAAGAAACTCCACGGACACTCTTTCAAATCAAAATTGTTACAAAATATTGGTTACACACACCTATAGATATAGGTATAAATTAGTTTTGTATTTGAATCAAAATTCATATTTCTCTCTTGGAATCTTTCTAGAATTCGCCTCTGATATTTTGAGCCTCACATTATGCTATTGAAATATTGCGTTCTTTTACGGGCTTCCAAGAAACTCGAAGGGGATTTTGTATACAACTCGTCAGTATTTTTTTGTTCTTGTTTTCATATATGTACGTGTCGTCAAGGAAGCCACAGTAGGTACATTTTACATACGCCTGTATTTCCCAAAGGATTAGGTTCAATGGTGTATCTATCTACCCACATTTCGCCCATACTTTTACTAAAACTTGAGTAATATCAGCTGAGATAAGCCAAGCCTAAAGCTCTGTTTATGTAAATAAAGACTATTCAATGAAATGGTTAAGGTTATTCTACAGATTGCTACTGAAGCCCTGAATTCAAATTCCCAAATCAACTGAAGGAAAGTAGTTACCGATTTCTTTTAGTCAATTTCTTTGTAAGAATCTGTTTGGAACTGTGTCCGATGAATAAATTGTACTTGTCTATGTTGAATATTCTTTTTATCCTATACCTACTATTAAATGAGCAATACTTGTAACACACATCAACACTGTCTAGGGATATTTCAGGTTAATATCATAACTTTAAAAGTACTGGCCACATAAAATAAATTTAAACGTCAATTTGTTCCTGGCACATTTCTCTTCTGTATTCTAAATTCAAATTAAAAAAAAAGAATCTCTGAGGCGGCAAAATTAAATTAACCTTATTCTCATCACGATAAATTTTCTTCTCTGTGTGTTTTAAAGACAAAATTGGTTTTATTTGAATTTTAAATTTTCTCACGGGTTTGATAATTAAATTCATACTGTTGGTTTTATCTTTACCATGGAAAGCCAACATTTAACCAGAGAAGAGATGTTGAGAGCAATAGGCATGCTGGAAGCGAGCGCGATCCAGTGCAATGTTGCTGTTTCCATTGGCACCAGTCAAAGCGTCATATCAAGATGTGGTCTCGCTATCGGGATACTGGCGAGGTGGCTGAGCGGCACACTGGGAATATACGAATTACCACAACAAGACATGACCAATTTTTACAAATGACGGCAAAAAGACAACCTACCGCTACATTAACATCGAAGGTGCTATTACAGAAATGTTTATTTTGTAATCAATTTAATGTTCAATTTTATTTTATTTCTTTATTTAATCACCAAAAACAGGAGTTCGTTTTTTTGTACCTCGTTAATTTTTTTTATTTCTTCTATAAAAGTACATTTTTTCAAAGTTTGATTTTTATTTAATTTTCTATTAGCAGGCTATAAAATACTGCGCATTTTGATATAAGTATGTTATAAGATTTTCTAAATAGTTTCTTTTCAATAGATTAATAACTAAAATATCCCTAGATTGTGTTGATTTGTGTATATACATATATCTATGTATGTATATAAAAATGAATCCATATTTCCCTCGGTCACGCCATAACTTGTGAACGGCTACACCAAATTGGATAATTCTTTTTTTTGTTGCTGTAGGGTAGGTATGTAGCGAAGGTAAGGTATGCAGGTAGGTAGAGTAGGTAGGTAGGTAGATAGGCAGGTAGGATAGGTAGGTAGGGTAGGGTAGCCGTAGATAAGTACTTAGTGCTACCCGTACGAAGCCGGGGCGGGCAGCTAGTATATATATATATTTGTAATCACGTTCTCGAAAACGGCTCTAACGATTTCGATGAAAGTTGTAATATAAGGGTTTACGGGGGTGAAAAATCGATCTAGCTAGGTCTCATAACTGGGAAAATTCGTTTACTCCGTATTTTCACCCGAGCGGAACTCGGTCGGCCAAAGTTTAGAACAAGATGGCTACCTTAGAATAATGACATGGCAGCATGGAATTAGTATGTACTATACATGTAATTAGTATGAACTATCCTATACTATTAAATGAGCATTCTCTATTTTCACTAAAGCAGAGCTCAGTCACCCAGGTACTGAGTAGTTAAAAATGGAAAAGGCGAAACGATGCTTCGTTAATTAATGTATAGCCAACCGCACTCATATTGCGGTATGGATTCCATGATATCGTATTCAACAGATCTGCCTTTAATTAACACAACCGCAATCAAGCCGAGGCCAGCTGTACCAACTATTATATTTGGAGCGAAAAATGGAACGTACCGTCAGGCTCGTACTCAGTAGATATGCAAATTATCACAAATAAATAAAATTAATATCGTTCATTAATAAAATTAATAGTGCTGTTACATCAGGGTTTTTTATAAATAACGGTAAAGCATGGTGCGATTTAGTTGTCTGTAGTGTGGCATACATAAGTTGGACCAATATATTTTACTTCGATGGTTCTATACTCCATTTGAAATAAGATTAGGCATTTTTAACGTTTTTTACAGTTCAACCGATTTTGACCTCTATTGCGTTGATGGCATGACAAATGGCAGCTGCAGTAAACAGTTGGTATTATAACCACTTTTTTGCCTTTAATGCCATCATTATGCCCTACGGTATAGAAATCAGAATCGGTTGAACGGACTGTAAAAAAGGTTTGTTTAAATGTCTAATTTTATTTCAAATGGAGTATAGTTTATCATTTGTGTTACAGCTATATGAACATAATCCAGCATTATACAATGTGAAATTTAATTCGTTTGCATCCTCTTAAGGGGTCATTGTACTCATCATTATGAACAACTTTCACTATGGGGCTAAACCTGAAATTGCGAAAAAAAAATCTGCTGTTCCCTACATTACAACGAGCTATGTGAACATAAATATATGGAACAGCTGATGTTTTTG
The DNA here is from genome assembly GCA_914767755.1 of Agrochola circellaris. NCBI lineage: Eukaryota > Metazoa > Arthropoda > Insecta > Lepidoptera > Noctuidae > Agrochola > Agrochola circellaris. The sequence goes on along the minus strand of OU611839.1, from coordinate 3,480,624 downwards.
TCGCACCATAGAAATATAAATATATCTATGATTTACACTTATGAGCGTTTATTCTGAAAGAGGGCAACGTCGCAAATTGCTGTCAAATATTTCGCTGTTTCGATTAATTTGCGAATATTACTGTATGGATATATGAAATATGGCTAACTAGTGAACTTAAATATTGATTATGATATGTTCTCTAATATTAAATTTAATCTTTTCCAGTTCAGCCGGTCTATTTTTGTAAAAACGTCTCTGTAAAATTCAGGTGAAGCGAGCTGTCATTCCATTCTGTGATAAATTCTCCGTAAAATCTTAAATAAAGTGAGTTGGAAGTGAGCTGTCATTCCACCTGATGTTAGGAATTGACACTATTGACAGCTCACTTCAAGCTCACTTCACTAAGTTACCACGGTGAGATTTTTAGAGAATTTGTAGGTTTACGATGAATCAAATGGATAATGACCATCTTTCTTTCCCCTAGGTGGTGGCCGAGTTCGAGGATGTGGAACCAGATGCCCTGTACGATGTCCTCCACGACCCGGAGTACCGCTCTGTGTGGGACACACACATGCTGGCGGCCGAGGACGCGGGCCACATCAATGTCAACAACGATGTCGGGTATTACGCCAGTGAGTATAGCTTGGTGATTGTTATCTCTATACCCAGTACGATGTCCTCCACGACCCAGAATACCACCTTGGTGTGGGACATACACATGTTGGTGGCCGTAAACGTGGGTCACATCAATGTCATCAACGATGTCGGGTATTATGCGAGTACGGTTACCATCTATGTAAGGGAGGATGCCTGTCTAGGATGTACAAAATGCCTGATTGCCTGCCTGTGTATTGTAAAAAAAACTGTAAGTCTTAAAATAAATAAAACGCAACAGATAGTTTTAAAGACTGAAATTTACTAAAAAAGAAAAGAAAAATTTACGACCAAACAATTAATTTAAAAAAAACGAACTTAGGTAGGTACTGCGGTACGCCACTGAGTGATATTTTTCCAAAGACACGTTTCTTTTCTCAATGGTTATATTTTTTCTAAAATATTAATATGAAAATCTTCAATCGAAACGTTTTTAAAGTTTTCTTATGTTCCTAATAACGCTTTTACCGACTTTATTGTCATGCGATTCCTTTCTTTACTCAACTGTGCATTTATTAAGGAAATTCAAAAATGCCTGTCTCTGCTTAGCGCCGGCCGCACGCCTGTCTTAACCGTAAAATGCCCGTCAAATGCAGCAAACGCCTGTAAATTATTGTAACCGATGCGAGTGAGTATAGCTTGGTGATTTATTTTGGTTGATAGATTTGTCTACTGGCTTATATCAAGAGGTCTCACCTCTTGATATAAGCCAGTAGACAAATCTCGTAAAGTTCTAGTTTATACAGCACAGTATTCCGGGAAATTATATTATTTGAAATATCAGACAGAAAGTTAATTGACTCAGGCGTGCGTGACTTTGCGGAAATCCAATATAACATACAATAGACGACGCGTATTTAGTAACCTAATCCGCTTAACTGAACACGTGTTTCACCTCTAAACGAGGCATCCTCAGGATGACGATTGACTTGTTGCGAAACCGGACCCGACGTGTTGACACGTCAAGCGTCGAGAGCAGAGTGGGCCACTTCGCCTGACAACCCCACTTATATAGGATCACTGCTCTGCTCACCTCGGCTAGGATCGTTATCAGCGCGATACCTTGGAATACTTGTATTTAATTCATTCAACAGTGTAACGTTCCCTGCATTATTTTTTGCAATTTCTAAACTCTCTATTCTTGACATTCTGAAACATTTATCACATGTGTGTAAAATTTTGAAAGTGTTATTATTATTTATCGAATGACCTGAATCTATTAAGTGTTGAGCAAAATGGGATATTTCTGGATAACTATTCCTGTACGCTGCGATGCAGTTAAGCTGATTAGGTTACTAAATATACGTCGTCTATTGTAGTCAATCGTCATCCTGAGGATGCAGATGGATGATGTTGAGAGGTGAAACACGTGTTCAGTTAAGAGGATTAGGTTACTAAATATACGTCGTCTATTGTATTATATCAGACAGAACTATCGTCAGTAGTTATATGGGTAAACTACAACACTTATAAGGGTCTCACACCCAGTTGCACAAAGACAAACATTAATGCCCCATTACGTAATGGATAATTAACGCTAATGATTTCATTAATTTCATCAAAGAGCCATTAAAATCGAGTCTAATGTTGCTTTCTGCAACAAGTTAATGGAAGATTTGTATTTAATGACAGCTTTAAAAGTTAAAGTTCGTACTGGCTGTGAGACAATTATCATTATAGGTCGTTGTTTTCTTGTGTACCCAAACAAAACAAGTTGCCAAAGGCAATGTACTGTATAACAGAAATTGTTTGTTGTGTCATGTGTCAGCTTACGGCACTTACTTTGAAGAATACGGTTTTCCTCGGCTCCTACGCTCACATAGTTGTGAAATGAGTTTAGAAACTTTCGTTACAGAACGCTGAGTTGATGTCAGAATCGTTTCTAGTAGACGCGTGTGTAAAAAGATGTGAAACAAAATTCTTAATGTTCTCTGGGGAGTTCCGAACAAATTATTGAAGAACCCATAATAATAATGTATTCGGAAAATTGTTCGTACTCTCATAATTTTAATCGATACTTAAGAGCGTTTGTCATAAAACTTGGCAACGTCGCAAATAGCTGTCCAATATTTACCTGTTTTGAATAATTTGGCAATATTACTGTATGGAAATAAGAAATGTGGTTAACTAGCGAACTAGAATATTGATTATGAAATGCAATAATTAATATCGTAACATCGAATATTTCGTTTTAGATGTAAAAAGTATTTGGAAACTTTCCAAATGCCTTTTTTACATCTAAAACGTTACAGCATAAAATTAAATGTTATAATTGCAATTCATTAGTAATATTCTAGTTCGCTAGATAGCCACATTTCTTATTTCCATACAGTAATATTGCCAAATTAATCAAAACAGTGAAATATTTGACATGTGACAAATGCTTTTGATTTTAAATGTTAGGTGTGTTTATCTTTTTGTTGCTCTTCAAGTACATTAAGCACAATAGGTCATCATCATCATCCATAGCCCGACTTCAAACACAGCTGGGCATAGGCCTAACTTTTCTTGTGCCAATACCCACGCTCTTGTGCCCGCCTCATCCAGGTTTTGCCCGGGATGGCATCAATGTCATCCGCCCATCTCACCGCAATACGACCGACACCTCGTCTTCACCGCGCCCTGCCTGGTGTCCTGCCCGACTCCATTTGAGTTCCATAATACGTTTTCAAATATCGAAGACCTTTGTACAGTATTACTATTTTCTTAATATCCCTCGGCAAACTTCGTGTTTCGTCAGTCGTCGGATTTCTCTCAGTTGCCCTTTGCACTTGGTGCTTGTAATTATCGACTCCTACCGCTGCGCCCGCGTTGCCGTCAACCATAATTACCAAGTGCAAAGGGCAACTGATAGAAATCCGACGACTGACGAAACACGAAGATTGCCGAGGGACATCAAATAAATAGTTGTACTGTACATCTTCGGATCTCGACGTTAAGAACTCAGTCTATTAACACAATAGGTACCGTTTGAAAAAGTTGTTTTTTTTTTACTTAAATAGAAACAAGTCCTCTTAGATTAAGATCAAAGAACCACTTAACATTGCACTGAACTAGAATAAATGAAATAAAAATATAGAGTATTTTTTCGCACCGGAATAAGAGCTCATTAGTAGCAAGAACCATTAGGTAGGTTCAATTTCCATCTCCTAGCATTTAACGTTTAAAAAGTCACTTAGAAAAACTAGCTCTTTTTAATTAACACTTGCCTTTTAACCTAGTATTTTACTGAACTTAAGAGAAAATAATGTAGATAAATGCTTGCTCCTAACGCCAGACGCTCTTGAAACAATTATTTATAAATTGGCACTTAATAAAGGCACCCCTACTGAGCGACTGGAGCTGGCGCTTGATTGATTTGAAATAAACCTCCCTGGAGGGAAGTGTTGAGGGTAGAAAATTGCTTACAAGCGTAAACAAGACCTTTATGAACAAGTTAGTACAGTATGACACAGTTTAGAATTTATTATTATAAAATAAATGATTTTATTGATATTTAAGAAAATTGACCACTCCCTACCCTTATCTCCGAAACTAATGAGTCCAAAATTTTGAATAAAATACAGAGAACCTATAAAAAGTCTATGGTCTTAAAATAACATAGTAAATCTCTAAATATTGTGCGTTCAAACTTACATTTTGCTATTGGGAATGTATGGGAAAACATGTTTTTCAACTACAACAATAAGTTTTTCTTGAAATTATGTAATTCATCCAAATTACGGAACCCTTCACTGTGCGTGGTCCGGCACGCACTTGGCCGGTTTTTCTTTTATCGTGCTTAGATCTCAACCACCCGTTGCGTCTGTGAAGTTTACACAAAAAAGGACTTAAATTTATATGTATTTCAAGTAACTAAACAGGCTATGATCGTTCACTACTTTGTTAAATAACAATAAAAAAATTAAAAAAATCTTTTTGTCATGCTAGGTAGAATATAAGATATCGGTGCCTATCACGTCTGCGGAGTTTCGCTTTTGACCCTGTACCTATAGTAATTAGTGACCGATACCTAAACACGTGAGCATTATGAACAACTATTACTTTGGAACAAAACTTGAAAACGCGAAAATTAAATCAGCTGTTCAGTACATTTATGTTAAATATGGGACAGCTGGTTTTTTTTCGAGATTTCTGGGTTTGACCCATCGCGTGTTATATCAGTCACTAATTACCAGTCACCCTTTATGTTTAAAAAATTCTTATTTACATTCTACTCGCGAGTCATTAAAAGCCTTGGCTCTGTTACTCCTAGAGTCAAGTGGCTTGTGCCACTTCACTCTAGATCAGGGATCACCAATTAGTTTCATAGGGAGTTTTGTTAAAAACGAATGACTGTCGCGGTCCGTTTGATAGACAATTACTAGCAACCCAGATAAAAAAAATATACATTATAAAATTAAGAAATAAAACGAAAAGAAACCCGTATTTTTTTTTGTTTTAGTTCATCACGTAATATTTATTACGTGATGAACAAAAACAAAAAATACTTTGAACTATCTATATTATGAAGTCTGATCTGGAGTAAAGTTGGTGCAAGCTATAGCCATTATGTAAATCCTGGAGATGATCATCAGTCAGTCGAGATCGAAATTATTTTTTTAATGAGGTATACATTTTACAGTTTAAGTTAGGTCCAGAAATAATAGGTCGGCTGGTCCAAATCCGGGACCACGGTCCCCCATTTGGTGACTCCTGCTCTAAATATTAAAAGTGTTTGACGAATTTTGAAAGTATTTATGAAAATTCTAAGATGTGGCGTTATGTATGCCTACCTACGTTGTCTTTTATGTAGGACATGCTACGTATAATTTAGAGTTTAAAGTTTATACTTAGTTGCTAGTGTAGCAGTTTACGTAACACTAAATTCTGGATGCGGAGGCATTTTCAGGCAACAACAGCTGGTATTTACTCTAGCGTAATGGCTTTAGTATTTTCAAATATAGTGGTTTTTGTACTAGCATCCTAATTGTGTAACACACGATCAATCATAGTCTGAATCATATGGCTTCATATGCTCGAAAAAAATATCCGGTCAACAACGTAAATAACGCAATTAATGTTGTAGACATGTCAAAATTAAACAGATTGTGATTGATCGTGTGTTACGCAATTAGTGTGTTAGACTAACTATGATCATTAATTATGTATCAACGGAAAACTATTTGTATAATCTGCGTGCGCAATGTATTTATCAAAGATGTAAACACACACGAGTTTTCTACTTAGACAAACATCAACTTTATGGAAGTGTAAATAAAGTTGATTTTAAACCGACTAGTATTGTTGAAAAGGTCATAAAAAATATGATGTTTAAGCGCAAACTGAACTTTATGTGTAGGCATTACAGTTGTTTTTTCCAAAACTCGTGTTTGTTTACATGTTTCGTAAATGAATTGCGAACGCAGATTAGGTACTTTGCTTGATGATTTTCTCAAGGGATCCCTAATATTCATTTGCAATTCGCGGTTTAGTGGTACTCGTGGATATTTTGTAACAATTTTTTATTTATTTAAAAGAGTGTCCGTGGAGTTTCTTGCCCGTTCTTCTCCATAATCTCGCTTTGAAATGGGCAACTAGCTTCATTTTTCGACTGACCGATTCCTTGACAACTCAAAAGTGCCTGTAAATGGTTTAATTGAAATAAATGCTTTGAGTTTGAGTTTGAAACAACATTACAATTACCCATTTAAAATTTATCAATATCACTACTACATAATTTTATCTCAATAATTTAAATAATCACCAACATTGCATTTAAATTCAAAATTAATTAGCCAGTATTTAAAAAAAAACTATTATAAACACAAATAACTGGCTTCCAACTTATTGTAAACCGACTTTTTGTAAAAAGTTCATTGTAGTAACAAACAACAAACTGAATGAGAAACAGGTTCTAAGTACCTTTTACTTTTACTTACCATCCGAATATTTCAGCAAAGTCAGAATACCTTCCCTTTATTAGCCTCATAAACAGTATCCTTCAGTTACTCCCTACTTATAACTCATAAGAGCTCATATATCAGGCTCTTAAGAGCTGAATTAAGCTGCGTCTGAAATTACGCCATTACCTTATTTGATAGCCTTACGTTTATTGGTAAAGATATAATAAAAAGACCTTAAAGTAGGTATTTTTATTATATCTTTAGACGATTGAAGAACTTTTATGGAAGGTAAAAACTAGTTTAATTAATGACAGTAAACAATAAACGCGGTTCCGTAAGTTAAATTTATTTTCAGAAGGTTATGTTGCCTGCAAAGGAAGTAATTGAATTGACTTTGAATGTTTGGACAAAGACGAATAAAATATACTGCCATAGCCGTTTTTAATGCATTCGTAGTAATCACTGTGGTAATACCCACTAGTAACCTGTAATAATATATTGTAGTAGGTATATTATTTTATTTTATTGTATTTGGGTGGCTTTTGGGTTGCTTTGGGTTCTATTTTGTGTAAAATTGACGTTCAAAAGTGCCTCTTATGTGCCTAATTGAAATAAATTGTTTGATTTTGACTTTGTTTGACTTTGCTTACAGCTATTAGTACAGAAGTAACAGTGAGGTAATTGACGACAAGCCATTTACATATCAAATTTATTTTTTATTTATTTATTTATATATTCTGGAGGGTAATTGGGTAACCCACTAATAGTAACAATGGGTTTTATTTTGACAGTTATTTACGTTGTTGAGCAGACGTTTTTTTCGAACATATAAAGCAATGGATTACCAATAGCCTTTAAAAAGATTGAGATTATGATTAAAAGTGTATTAAGCAATTAGGGTGCTGCTTAGTGGAGTTACGTAGTATTGGTGAAGGCATTGACATGATGTAAAGAAGTGTGGGCTACCTACTTATATTTTGTTTATTTTTTCCAAAGTACATTAGTATCAGTAATTAATATTCACTGGGTAGATACTACTTAGGGCGAAATGGACTAAACTTTTATAAGTTGTATGTTGTATGTTACACTGTGAATAAATTTTGAATTTTATAGAAAGACGATAATTTTATTTCACGGTTAAATTATATCTGCCTTAGATAAAATCAGCCTTATTAAACTAAGTACTACTACTGAGAAGAACTCAACTCAAGAATTCATGGATTTTGTTTTTAATTTCAGTGAAACGCCACACTTAACAAATTTTGAAATGCTCACAGCAAGTTTTCTTACAAAAATAACTTGAATTAGCGAAAGCGATATGCTCAACATTGAATACCCTGTAATATATATAACACAGTTACTCTAAAAAGAACAGAAAAACGCTACACAAAACTTATCTAAGCACATTTCTATCCCAAATAACCTTTCATCGGTGAGTTTTACGTGCGGAACGACTCGTAAAAAAAATAGATTCCTATAAAACGGTTCGTTCGTAGAATCGCAGTTTCACCGCTAAATCACAAGGGAGCGTGTAAAACAAAGCTTGTGTTTCATTCGCCTGCGGAATGCGAACGTGACACGTGTAAGAATGCACTAGATATTCTAAGCATGGTAGCTGACGATTGCGTTAAAATATTCCTTGAGAAGTGTGGAGAAGACGTTTGAAAAATGTGTGGTTGAGATATGACAGAATCAATTTAACGTTTGAGAAGGCGAATAAGAAGAGGCAATAACTTCTAGCTCTTTGTGAGAGAATGTTCTTGACTCGACTAAAAACGATGCTTTTCTTCCTAGAATGTATGTGCCTTCTTCTCCGACTATACAATTATAAGAAAGAAAACAGGAAAATAGGCCTCCTATGAAATAAAATAAAATTTTGATGATATTTGTTTTCTTTCTGTAAGTAGATCTTCGTAAATTTTTGGTCAATATTTTAAAACTAGATGGTGCTGGCATTTCTTCCATTACCTAGGACTTACCACAACTGGCGAAATGTGGGTGTACATCCCTGCCTAACATGTCAGGGAAATCAAGCGTGACGTAATGACAAACGACGTGACAGGACGTGTCCCTTTTTGTTAATACTTTCGTAGCAATCATTAAATTTTTCTGTCCATTGTCCAATAGTACGACAATGCATGCTAATATAGATGCAAAGAACAAACCGTCAAAAAAATCTACAATGCAAGTTCTAATGTATGCTACATACTTCCTAAATATTTCTGCGTAGCGCTACGGCGTAGCGTTCGTAGGCCACGTAGCCGTCTTCGCTATGCATTCCGCATTCTAAAGAATGTCATATGAAATAGTTAATACATGGTCTACCACGAATGACATAAGCGTGTTAGTGATGTCATAGAATATGAATACTAGGAATTTAATAAAACATAGAATATGTGGAACGTCTCTAGAGGACATTCAATATTGTTTTTTACTTACTCCCATTCTAATGTTTATGGCAAAGATGATGTAGTGTGAGCCAAATAGCAACTTGAATGGAATTCATCTCAAAATAGTATAAAATAATGTCCCAACGTTACGTGTATTCGCTGGGTCCCTCTAAATTAAGTACTTTATGCACTTTGATTCGATTTTGCCATAATTAAGATCGTTCATTTCTTAATTAAATCTATTTCAATGATTTTTAATCACACTTGTATGTATATGCGGAGTATGTGAGCAGTTTTTTAATAAATGTGCCATGTCTACAATTACACAGTTATTGGTGAAAAATAAAACCATAACTGTAATTCTGGTCACATGATATGTAGGTTGGCAGGGACAGCGACGCCAGAACTGTTACCATGGATTCAGTACGTGAATCTGAACCCCCTGCGTTGAAACTTTTCGTCGGTTATTTTGTTAAAAATCAGCTTTTCCATACATTTTGACCGCGTAGTTATTGCACTTTTCTATGAAACAGCAATTTTTTTTTAAATATTTAATAACCGACGAAAAATTTCAACACAGGGTGTTCAGAATGATGTACCAAATCCATGGTAACATTTTTCGCGTCGATGTCCCTGCCACCCTGTATATGTTACCGTAAGATTATGAGCACCTATATAATCTATCTAGCGAGATTATAAACTAACGAAAAATTGTGAACTGTTACAATATAACGCATTCATTTTCGGTCAATTCAATTCAATTCAAAATATTTTATTTCGCATAAACCTACAAGGGCACTTATGAAACGTCAGAAGCTAGGTGCACGGTTCCAATTGGTCGTTTCCTATGGAGAAGAGCCGACAAGAAACGCCACGGTTACTCTTTTAAAAGTACTGAAATGGTTTTTACAATGTTTCCAAATTACAGTGTTAAAAGCTTCGATCAACGTTGGTATTGTTGATCGAAGGTTAAAAGGTATGAGAGGACAGTGTAGGCCCATCAACATGTACCAGGTACTTAGCAAAATATAAAATGGTCCACATATCTACAGTCTGTTATGTCTACAACGTTTAAGAACGTTGTAGACATAACAAAAATTAAAAGAAAATAATCTATATAAAAAGTAATAAAATAATAAAAATAAAAACCTATTTAAACCAAATGACAATGGTTGACACTACGGCTGTAACAAGTCAAATTTAATAATAATACAATATTGTAAGTATACAATGTCAAAAGTTAAGTTAATGTCGGTAGTTTGTAATATAATCTATCAATGTCAAATCGTCAAATTGTGAGCGAACGGGTTTTTAATCTGTCCGTGTTTTATCACCCGTAAAATTGTCAACCATCCCTGATTGGTAGATCTTGGCGGAAGCCGAATTGGTCGCAGTAACTAAGCCAGGGCACTCCGAGCAAATGAGTTACGTTAGGTCCGACCTGTGACCAAATGGGCGCGAGCCGAGCGAGCGAAGCGCGTGGAGCCATGGCAGCGGCCCGCGAGCGCTTCTTCCATGTTGGTCGCAGTTACTCGGCTATTTAGTACCAGCGCAAGTTGCGTTCATCGCATGCAAGTTTAATACCAGCCATGCTATTCTGTAAATATCTCACCGTGAAAACTTGGGTGAAGTGAGCTGTCAATAGTGTCAATCTCTGTGGAATGACAGCTCACTCCACGCTCACTTCACCTAAGTTTTCACGGTGAGATGGTTACAGAATAGCACTGCTGTTCACAATCTAAACAAGAAAAACAATGCGTTAAATTGTAAATGGTTTGTTGCAGTTCACAATTTTCCAACAGTTTATAATCTCGTTAGATAGATATTATAAACTAACGATGCTTATAATCATATGGTGACATATACTTAGACGATGGAATTACAAAATCATACATTGGTATCTAACAATTAAATCATGCCTCGGGAAGTTCCCAAATTCTCTTGCGACATACTTCGCAAGTGAAACTACGTGATCTTCCCTAACTGTCGAAACTTATCAAGCGGTTTCCGCTCAGTAAGTTTTGTAACCGCTAGCGCAATAGTCTGTATGGGTTGGTATGTTTTTTATGATTGAATATGTTAGAGCTTTGATTTAGAAAACATTTTTGTAAAGACATTACAAACCTTACTGCATCGTCTACAATCTATTGCTTCAGATAAAACTAAACACTGAAATATCAACTCGGAGGTATTTGTGAGGTAAAACATGAGTCCCTCTGGTGTTAGTTGTTTTGAAATCCATACTTTATAAAGAACTAAAACAACATTAACATTTTTTTTTAAATATTATTGAAAAACTAAAATTGCTATTAAAATTTCACATTTGTTGTCACCGAAATTACACCAAATCCAAAAATTTACAAATTTTCGACAGGGGTCATAAGTAATGACTTTTAGGCACTCGCTAAACGACGGCCGTCCGTATAATAATACTTACGATAAAATTTCTCATTGAAAAAAAAAAGTGTGGATTATTTTTTTTCTTTTCCTGAAAAAAAATCACATAAATATACTCTCAGTACGATACATAACTGCCAATAACATCGGAGATATGGCAAAAAATGTAAAGCAGGGTCAGAAACGCTACTCCAAAAATTTTAGTTAATTTTCGAAAAAAAATCATGAATATTTTTAAAAATACCAGCGGTCAGATGCTCGTGGGCGGCATTGCATATATTTAGTATTATAAGTAACTTTATATGTCTGTCTGTCTGTTACCTTTCCACGACTTAACGGAAATTTGACACTCGAATAGACCGTGACCTGAGTTACTACAGGCTACTTTCCCGGTAGTAGTTCTCGTGGGATAATTTCCGACCTCCACGCGGCAAAGTGTCGAGCAAAAGCTATATATAGTCTTTTATAAAAATTCTTTATTTGTTATACATTTCGGTCTACTATAAAGCCTAGTGTATCTACAATAAGATCCTATGGTTTATAATAAAACAAATATTTTACGAGGGTACCTTCCCTCTATGTGTTGCAATATCAACAATTTGTAGCTGTACTAGGATAAACAGCAATTTTCGCTCGCAGTTGGTACTGTTTACTGGTCGTTTGTTCGTTCCAAAGCTACCGGTTTTTATTGAAGCCCACCAGTTATTTGGAACGCTGCCATATTCCGCCAAAAGGCTTTGACTAAGAATAAATTATTGTGATATATTATTTTAAAGTTATTGCGTTATCACTTTAGTAGAAGAATAAATTACGTTAAAAATAATTGTGAAGATAAAATATTGAGCCAACTTGCAATAAAACAAATTAAAATCATTTAAGACTTAAATGAATCCCTAAATAAAAGTGCAACTCAGTAGTTTTCAACTCTCAGCACTGAGCCTTTTTTTTTTTTAGGGTGGGAAATTACCAAATAACTTCTCCCGCTCTGGGCGGAGCGGGCGTGTCAGACTTTTACTGACTAAAACCCACCCGTGCCTGTGTGTCGGGGTTGCGATATCCCTTTCGGAAAAACTCACAACGCCAGCAGGCATTGGCCCTTCCGGACCCCGTCAATTGGTGCTGACATCTCATTGAGGCGTGCGTGGAACACAACGCGCCGTCGACCCGTGCTACCCATTGCTCACCGTCCGCAAGCCCGCGCCTACGGTGGCCGGTACGCAGCAGGTGTACGGTAGGCAGCACTGAGCCTAGCGTTGATAATCCAAGCATTTTTATTTAGGGATTCATTTACATATTTATCACTTAGTTGTCGGTGAAAACGGGTATTAGTCAGGTAAACGTTACTCCCGGCTGTAATTCAGTTAGTCGTTACGAGTACAGGCCATTCATTACGATTGGTAGAACTGAATTTTGCAGTCTTAGTTACGTTTAAAATGGCGACTGACAGAACAGAACTACCAATCACATGACTGCAAAGTTCAGTGCTGCCAATCGCGTCACGGGTCAAGTTATAATAAACGTACGGTAGTCAGAAGCCCAAAAAGTCTGACAACCAGACTTATCAAAGGGTATCATGTTACCCAATAACTGGGTTGTGGGGCTCAGATAGGCAGTCGCTCCATGTTAAGCACTGGTATTGAGCTGCATCCGGTTAGACTGGAATCCGACCCCAACATACTTGAGAAAAGGCTAGGCAGATCGATTGATGGACTCGGGTAAACAGATTCAAAAATAAAGTTATAACTACTTACCTACTCGTACGTGTAAAAGAAATGAGAGTTGCGTGAAAAAGTTCTCTACGAAAATCGATGTCGCAGTACATAGAGAGATAGGGTTCCGTTCATCCGAATTTAGGATTTTTATGGGAAACCCAAACCTCAAACACTCTCCTTTATTTGCCTAATAAATAAAAGATCTCGATTTCTAATTCATGAGACAAGGAAACGAACTCATCGTTGAGCTGAGCCTTATTTTACTTAGCTCTTTGAATTGATTAAGGGCAAATGAATTAAGATTGAGTTACTGAATAAACTGACTATTTCGTTGGTCTAGTTCTAGTGAGAAGTGAGTCGAAGTGAGACTGCCTGAGTGTAGAGTCCTGAAGGCCTAGGACTTCCGTGACATTCTATCATCGATAACATTGATGCATAAGCATAAATCCTAACTAATATTGTAAATGCGAAAGTGAGTTTGTTTAATTGTTTGTTACGCTTTCACGCTAAAACAGCTGAACAGATGTAGATGAAATTTGGCACAGGGGTAGACCTTGACCTGGAAAAGGACATAGGCTACTTTTCATCTTGGATCACAGACGAAGTCGCGGGCAACAGCTAGTCAGCTTATAATGTTCTCACTGCTGGGACACAAGCCTCCTCTCAGTGAGAGGGAGCGGGCCGTAATCCACCACGCGAGCCCAGTGCGGGTTAGTAGATGTCACGTCTTCGAAATTTTGGTTCTAGGACATACAGGTTTCCTCACGATGTTTTCCTTCACCGTTTTGAGAGCAGTGGTGTTGAAATGAATTATACAAAGTAATGTGCCTGCCTGGGTTCTGATTTCCCCGATGAATGACAATAGGTTCGCCCCCAATTATAATATTAGGTCTTTACCTATGAAATTGCTGTTCTGCAGTACTGGCCATTTCAAATCAAAATAATTTTTGTTTGGCTAAGAATTCTAATTTCAAATTAATTTTATTTTAAAAACATGGATTTTTTTTTCCAAAAGTAGTCATTTGTTTATTGATTAGTGTTACATTTTCATCGCATTTCAATCTTTTTCGTCATCATGGATACGTTAAAAATTCGAGTAATTATGGAATATGAGTACCGTCGTGGCAGCAACGCGGCACAAGCGGCACGCAACATCAACAACGTTTACGGAGCTAACACTACAAACCAACGCACCACCTGTTATTGGTTTGCTCGCTTCCGTTCTGGAAATTTCGACCTGAAAAATGAACCTCGCGGTCGTCCGAAGACTTTGGTCGACAATGACGAATTAAAGGCGATTGTGGAAGCTGATGATACACAATCTACGGCTGAATTAGCAGCAGCTTTCGACGTTAGCGTCAAAAAAATATTGGTCTATTTGCGTCAAATTGGCAAGGTAAAAAAGCTTGACAAATGGGTGCCCCACGAACTCAATGATCGCCAGCGCAAAGTACGCGTCGAGACGTGCCTTGCACTGCTCAACAGACACACAAATGAAGGAATTTTGAACCGCATTGTTACCTGCGATGAAAAATGGATTCTGTTTGATAACCGCAAGCGCTCAGCAAGTTGGTTGGATCCTGGTTCAGCACCTAAACAATGCCCTAAACGAAAACTTACCCCTAGAAAAGTGATGGTCACTGTTCGGTGGTCTAGCGCCGGTGTGATTCATCACAGCTTCTTAACAAACGGGGTGAGCATTACTGCAGATGTGTACTGTGAAGAACTGAACACAATGATGGAGAAGCTGGCACATCTCCAACCAGCATTGGTCAATCGCTCGTCTCCGCTGCTACTGCACGACAACGCGCGACTCATACTGCACAGCAGACGGTCTCCAAGTTGCAAGAACTGGGGTTAGAAGCTCTCCGTCATCCGCCCTACTCACCAGACCTTGCGCCTACAGACTACTACTTTTTCCAGAATTTGGATAACTTCTTGGCGGGAAAAAAATTCAATAGCCGAGAGGCAGTACAAAATGCCTTTGAAGAATTTGTTGCCTCCCGTCCAGCTGATTTCTTTAAGAAGGGCATCAATAAACTGCCACTGCGTTGGCAAAGATGCATTGATTGCATGGGTGATTACTTCGATTAATACAAATAAAAAATACATGAAAAAAAATCGTTTAAATTTTTTCATACAAAACGGCAATTTCATAGGTAAAGACCTATTAGTTAATATAATGGTATAACTGCTAAAATATGGGTGTATGTACTGTAAGGTTTTATGCAATAAGCAACCTTATATTGTACAGGCTGTTAAGAAAATAGCATTCGAACACGCTGACAATTTGTATTTTAAATAAAAAGGGAATGTAGTTTTTGTTTGATGAAATAATAGTCGAAAGCTAGCCATCGAACTGTGCGATATTATTAAACCAGTTTTTTTTTTAATACAATCGATGATGTATATTTTGTAACTTAATCCGCGTAACTGTTCTTAAAGAGTCATAAAGAACCCTGTAAGAAATCAACACGTGTTTCACCTCTCAACGAGGCATCCTCAGGAAGGTGATTGACTTATTGCGAACTCGGACCCGACGTGTGGACACGTCAAGCGTCGAGCGCAGTTTTTTTTGTTGAATTTAAAATAATCATATGAAACACGATATAAGGATACAGAAATACCCTCTATCATTGTTGTGTAGTCTCCCTCTTACACACACCCCCTCCCACACAAATATATAGTGATGTCCCTCCGACGTTACAAGCCCCCCAGATACATCTACCTTTACCTTCGAAAATACAGGCGTGATATTAAGTTTTGGTGAATATTATCAGATAAAGTAGATATAACCAGACAAATAGGCCGCGGTGTTATATTGAGGTAGGTATTCCTCGCTTACCTCAACTCCGTTCGTCTGTTTGAATAGATAAGAGCCCTCTTTTTCGTAAAAAGATGTGGTTGGTTTTAAAAGATCTTTCTCTGTAAGAGGTTCTTTTTAAAAGTTGTCTGAAAACGGGTTGAGGTGAGGAGACAATTATGTCGTCTTAAATTTTTGCTCACGTGTGCTGTCTGTCTGCATTTTTATAGTGTTGGTTAGAATTACTTTCTGGTTAAAACTGGGAATGTTCTTTGAAGTTAGTAAGTATAACCTGTTTGGAAGAAATTACATTTTATTTGAGACATTTTCCTGTCTTATCGACCGCTGTTGGTTAAAATTCTACTCTCGTATTTGCGACAATTTCGAAGCGTAGTTGAGTAACCACGGATTATATACTTAGGTATTCCGTATGAACCCAATTTTTGATATTTAATACGTTTTTAAGACCTAAAGTTTCTCAATTCTCGACATTTTAAAGAGGCATTCTGAGACTTAAAATTCAAGTTAAAGATACCTAAATCTTCTTAGAATATGGCTGCACCACGTGAAGTAAAGTGCGTACTTACTTTACACATAATTTACGTGCTAGTCTGCTATTAATCAAAATCACCTTAACCTCAACAAATCCATAAATCATCTCGCGAACTACAAAATTCCTCGACTAATAGGGATGTAGACTAAACATTTTTTTTGTCCTTCAGGTTGATTATTAAAAAATATTGGACACGTAGGTATTTTTAATCAAAAGATTACGGCAATACATTGAGTAGGCAATACGTTAAAATGTGGCATGACGTCACTCCCCGGTAGATTTTATACTGACTAGTGACGTAACGAGCCCCCACTCCCTAACTTTAATGAGTTTTATCTAAACCATTTTTTATTAATATGATAAAGCAAAAAATACGTGTCAATTTTTTTTTATTATCTGACAGACTGACTTACATGTTTATTTTTTCCTGTCAACATCCCAACATTCCTGCAAACTCAATTCTTGTAACAAAATTAATCGCTAACCAGTTCATTTTCTCACTTAGCTCGCGGCTGTACCTACCGTCTTATCGCCAATATAATAAATTATCGAACAAGCCCAAGTTTCTTCTCTGCTCCAAGTTACGGCATTTCATTTCCCTCAGAACTTTGGTAATCATGATTTATGTTCGAATAAGATGGGATTAAATTATTTACGCGGTGATTCGCGTTGATGAATATTAATTGGGGGTCGTAAACATGTGTTATATTGCGAAAGTTCAGCTTCACTTCTGGCGGGTTTACGCAATATGAGGCTTAGTATCGGGATAAATTAACTTTATTAAGTCTTCGTAACCATCGGTAGTTTACTTCAGTAAGGATTTGATATACAGCGCCACCGCATTATTTCGATCGTAATGACATACCGTAACGACTCTATTGGTTTCTATGTAACTCTATGAAATGCTTCCATCCAGGAGACCCGGACGGGCCATCCGTAGACTGGAGACCCGTACGGGTAGCGCCCGCAGTGCTCTGAAATGAGAGTAGTACGATACGTTGTACGGGCTCTATTCGGACCGGGTCGCGTACGAATCAATCCGCGTCGCTGTGAAACAATGTTCTAGCGCCCCACGTGTGTCTCCGTTCCGGGAGCACGTACGGGTGGCTGGTTTCAAAGTACGAGTCTCCCGGACGGGAGACCAGCCTAAAGCCGCTGCGGTTTGCAGTCTGCGGTCGTTTTCAATATTGTAGGTAGGTACCTTAAGTAGGTATTATTAATTTCAAGCGATGCTTTTTTAGCCTCGAATTTGGAGGAACAGAATATAATTTACTATATTTGAACACCCATTTAACCAACTATCTAAAAGCCAAATCTTCTGTACGATTCTACTCTCACTTTCTGTAATTCGATTAAAAAGAAATACGGCCAAACGTAGTACTGAAGCCAAGACAATTTTATGGTGCAATAAAGCATCTCATGAATCCGATGGAACGGTGGAACATAAAGCAGTTTATACTTTTAATTATTTTTTCTCTCACAAACAGTAAAACAGTCATAATCAATTAATGTAAACATAATTATAAATTAAAATCGATTTTCGTGGCTGTGTGTTTGATGGCGTTGTTCTTCTAAACGTATTTACACAACGAATTTTGTTGCGGTCTTAGAGAATTCATTCTGGAAGGTTTATGCGTATAAAGACAGTTCCCCCGGTCCGTGATATTGCGGACAGACTCAAACCAGCCCGTTGAGATTGGATCCATTTTATCAGTCCGAAATGCAAAGTGAAGGAGAAGCTCGCACCACACCTTTGAAGTTACTGACTCACCGAAGATCGTTCGCACCGCGACGGACGCGTCTGCGCTGCCACGGACGATACTCTTCCCATGGTGCGTCGGTGCGGGCTGGTCCGCGTCCGGCCGCAATATAACACACCGTGTAACCTTAAGCGGTACATTAATAATAAACTTACAATAAAAAAATCTCGATGTTTTTTCAACTCATGAAATCCGAGCGATTCAGGGGCGGGTCACTAATTCTCACTTTCATTGTCCTCAAAGTAGATACAATAATTAAATACTCAAACTAAATCATATTATTATGTGGTTCATGGGGCAGAGAATGGGTTAAGACTTTCGACTCCACCCATTTTCATAGAACTCTTACGCCATGCCGGCTGTCGACATATTGGATGTGAACCCTCCGGGCGGGTTGCCGGCATTACGTTTGCGCTAAAGTTAACCATAGCGGACGGTCAACGGCATTAGGTTTAAAATCATGTTATAAAACGAAGTAAAATAGTGTTTTCAGGGGGTGTTGTCGCTGTACGTAGTTTCCAACCTTTTAAATTTTTAACGAATATTTGTAACCATGAGCAAAAAAAAAGAGAAAAAAAGTGCTTTGATTTTAAAACCAACGCATATACTAATAAATCATGTTAAAATATATATCAAATTTTATTTCCATGGTTTCTATCTGCTGCTATGCTGTATTTGCTAAAAAAAACCTACAGTAAAAATGAGCCCTCCGCGAGGGCTCCGGTATCCCATATGCGACTAAGTAAACCCTCCAGGAGGGCTCCCGGCACTGACGGTGTCAAAAATAATTTAATTGATAACTGTTTTTACTGTTTTCATCAAAGTATCTTTTGATTATTTTGCAGGAAGTATTAGATAACCTAGCTAAAGATTAGGTGAGCTTTCAAAGCAGATACAAACTTCTAGGCGAAGCAAGAAGTCACGACTCACGACACATTCTAGACAAGATGAAGCACTTTGTAAACTTCTGTAGAACTGCTTCGCTTTACAGTAAACTTTTAACGAGCTGTCATAAATAGCTTCATGATATATATCCTTCCTATTGTGCTTTATATTGTAGGTTTGAGTTTCTGTCGTTTCCACTTTTTGTTACAAAAAGAATAGCGATGATGCTTGGGTTAAAAAAAAAGAAATTCTATTTAGTCCGTCAGTCAGATAATAAAAAATATTTGACACGTATTTTTTTGCTTTATCATATTATTAAAAAAATACTTAGATAAAACGCATTAAAGTTGGGGAATGGGGGCTCACTATGTCACAACTAAATTTAAAATCTACATATGCGTGACGTCATGCCACAATGGCATTTAAACTCAATGTATCGCCGTAATCTTTTAATTACGTAAAAAAAGAAAAAAAACATGTTCAATATTCTTTTTATGATAAATGTACCAGACGGACAAAAAAAATCATCATGTTTGTCATCCATCATACGTATTGTGTAAAAATCGTAATATTCATTGTTATCATTCTCCTGACGAATTTATTTCGTTCAACACAATATTATGTAAATCTTTTCCGTAAGATTCCCAGTTTTCCTGTCTTTCTGACTCAAGGAATTCATTAAATTTTTTTTTCGTCTGTCTTTTTTGTATCCATTTTTATTCAAATTGAAAAGTTTATTTGCATCTCTTTTTTTCATAACGTTCTACACCAGTCACTATTTAACCTTCCTTTCACCACTCTTTTACATCACTCAGCCTTAACTTTTTCAATATTCATCATGCCTCCGAAAAATAATATAAAAAACTGGTTCCGTACCGCATTAAGATAGAGCAAAAAAACGCCGAAAATTTCTTCTATGGGGGTTACCCTTACATTATACACTTTTTTTACCGACTTCAAAAAAAGGTACGTTATCAATTCGACATGTATTTATAAAAATCGGTTCAGTAGTTTTCAAGATAATAATATGGACTAATACGTGTAAGTGGGACGGCCTGGCTTATTGATAAGAGCTACGGGTGTAGTGTCATAGGGAAACATCTCAAAACCTTGGTCAAATTCTAGTGAATGTTAGAAAAAAAAAAACCTGCCACGTGCGTGTTGGACCACACACAATTAAGCGTTCCGTGTTGGGATAAATTTAACCCAATAACAAACTTAACTTATTAGTTGAGAAACATGTTCTTTATACATTGATATACGTCATGGTCAATTCTCCCACTGCAAATGTAAGTTTGTAATCGCAAAAAAATTTGGTTGTTTCAAAAGTTTGTTGGGATATAACTCATCTATAGTAAGGCCAACAAGCGTTTTAACCCTACTCAAAGTAACATAAGGTTGACCCTTTGCAAATAACCTTTTACCAAAATTTACGACTGCAGTTTCAAGTGTTGTGCCTTGTAAATTATGTACAGTTACAGCCCAACTAAGTATCAGCGGTAACATGTGTCGTTCCACGTCACCGTAACTACGTTTAGCTTGAAATGTTACCATGATTGGAGATATTGGCACATAACCATCTGCATCTTTTGATTTCTGACCGATTGAAACGTCATCGAATAGAATTAGCACTGCATCGGGCAACTCTCAAGATACAAGATATTTATTTTGTAAAACATGAGTGTAGAATTATACAGGTCTTAAAAATAATAAGAGGTAGCTACATGTTTTGCCAATCATGGCGTACAAAATTAGTCGCACTAAGACAACTATTACAAAAAGATAATTATAAAATCGTCAATAATAAATTAAAACAATGACTTACAAAGAAAAAAAAAAAAAATTATTGCAGAAGATTATCGTTTAAAAAGTCATCTACGCTGTAATAGCACTTTTCCAGTAACTCTCCTTCTTCTAGTCGATCACGCCTTTGTGCAGGCCATCAGAATCCTTTTACAACACCCATGCCGGAATTGACCAAGCCGGCCAGTCACTGCAATATTTTCTTCTCAGCATAACTTTTGACGCAGTGGGGTCAAAAGTTATGTCACTTGAAGTCGAGTTAAAAGTCCACCACATTTGTTTGGGGTAGGTTGAAATTACGTTTTCTGGTGGCGTTTTGCCACAAGTAGCTGATACTCTTGACTCGCTTTGAACATATAGATCCGTTCTTTACATTGGGCAAGCATATTAACAAAAAACTATACTAATTTTTTTAACTTAAAAATCTATTAATGCTTACAATGAAATCTTTAAATATTTACAAAAAAACTATTAACTACTTATTACAAACAAATATCCCAGTTTTTACCTAAAACTAATCATTACGAAATAAATAAAGAAATTAACTCAAAATTAAGAAATAATATTTTTAGAAATTAACCAATAAAACGAAATTAAAAGTATGTACGAAACAAGTTAGGGGCCTACAATTTTTTTTTAAGTCTATGCCATATAGAACTCGCGATAACTCGCGAAAAAAAAATCTGCCGTTCCCTACATTATAACGACCTATGCGACCTATTCGATTTTAACATAAATGTATGGAACAGCTGATTTTTTGTCGCGATTTCAGGGTTGGCCCCATAGTCAAAGTTGTTCGTAATGATGAGTACAATGACCCCTTAAGAGGATACAAACGAATTAAATTTCACATTGTATATACAAATATTATTTCTTAATTTTGAGTTAATTTCTTTCGAAGACTTTTTTAAATTACTTTTTTTAATTATTTTTTGTTACAGTGGCAATAGAAATACACAATCTGTGAAAATTTAAACTGTCTACCTATTACGGTTCTTGAGATACAGCTGATAGACGGAAGGGCGGATGATAGTAGTAGGGTTCCGTTTGGCACCCTTTGGCAAAACGAGTACACACGTATGTTTGTGGCTTTCATTACGGCCTTATGGGTTATTCGTATGCAATTCGGATGGTCAACCATTCGGCGATCCATCTCTCGACGTCAGTTTCGTGATGAACGTATAGAGCGGGCAGCATACAACTTTGATGAACCTAACGTGAACGAATGAATGAATGGTATGAGAATCGAAATGTGTTAAACTTCACAAGTTGAAATGTTTATAAGTGTGTGAATTAACACACCTGTATAGTGTGATTACTTAGTAAGGCTTTTCAGTTAGCTCTAGAGTAGTGTGAACAGTTCATGATTAAAGGGCTGTGGTTTGACCCTGGTTAGACATACCCAGGGATAGTAAGTACTGAGAAGTGTTTAGGAAAACATTGTCCCGGTGTGAGAGAGATAGCGCTAATTCTATCTATCCTAAACTTTAGCGCTGGGTGTAGGAATTTAAATTCGTCATTATCCTACTGCATATTCTTTTAGATGCTCAAAAGTCTCTAGACTGTGGGGGCTTGTGGCTAAGTAATAACAGCCGAGCGGGTCGATCGATCTGGTTAAGCTACGCTTGCCGCGGTTGGTCAGTGGATGGGTGACCATCTTTACATACCAAGACCCCTCCGTGCCTCGGAAAGCACGTTAAGCCGTTGGTCCCGGCTGTCATTCGTAGATCTTTGACAGTCGTTACGGGTCGTCAGAAGCCCGAAAGTCTGACAACCAGTCTTACCAAGGGGTATCGTATTACCTAGTAGCCATATTACTATAAGTCAATACACCACTTTTGCCTAACCTCCTTTGGTAAGGTTATATGCTCGCAACAGTTTTTGGGTGTCCTGTGTACATTAGCATATCGACCTCAATGGGCTATGGGCATGACCACCGTGCCCACAACGGTGGATCCGCCGAAACCTCCTTTTCTCTTCTATTTATATTTATAATAGTAGGGATAGATGGTCTCATGACATTCCTTGAGGGATGCCGCTGAGTGTAGTAGCTGTGGTTATGAAACCTATGGTTGTGTGGGTAACTACTCTGTATTCACATACGGAGTGTTTGCGTACAGAGCCATGGTCTTAACTTAGATTAAGTTTTTATGTTCAATTAAACAAATGTTCGTGCAAAATCCACGAGAACCTACTGCCGACAATGCTGCTTGCAGTTTGGCAGGTGTTATGTAAAAATAAAACAATGTAAAATTATGGGTTAAATAAATATTATTAAAAGAATAACACTCTCTCTATTTCATAAAGTAACAATGGTGGTTAAAATACTTCGTAGTATTCACCCCAGCAATCATAAATAAAACAAGCTCTTGACTTGACCACGAAAGTAAGTTCTTCGTTCGTACTCAATAATTCTACTTAATATTCGTTGATTATATGGTTGTACTTTTACGATGGAAATAAATAAAGGTATTATTGTTAATAATGCTAAATACAATGTTAAAATGAATATACATAAAATAGATCAAGTAACGCAAACTAAATTTCTAGGCGTAACTTTAGATCAAGACATAAACTGGAAAGCACATATTGATACCGTCTCCAATCGAATAAATAAGTTCGTATATGCACTTAAAAAAGTCAGAAATATAACAAACGTTAAAACGGCAATAACGTCCTACCATGCATACGTGGAATCGGTGCTTCGCTATGGCTTGATAATGTGGGGTAATAGCACAGATTAAATAAGAGCATTTATCGCACAAAAAAAATGCATTAGAGCAATATACGGGCTTCGACCTGACGAATCCTGTCGGCCGATATTTAAAAAGCTTGGCTTGTTGCCGCTACCGTCTCTTTACATATACGAAACATGTATGTTTGTGAGGAAGCATAAGGAATTATTTAGTACTGCAGATGATTTATATCCTCGTAATCGACGAGACCCCCACAGGCTCGTACTGGATATCCTTCCGAGACTAGCTAAATATAATAAAAGTTGTATATCTATGTGTGTCCGTATATATAATAAGATACCAAGTAATCTCAAGACATTAAATATTAGATTATTCAAAAATAAATTGCATGAATGGTTGTGTAGTCATAGTTTTTATAGTGTCAAAGACTTCTTTGAAAATAAATTGTAAAATTGCATGTAAAATTTGTACGCTTATCACTGTTAAGCAAAAACATGTATGCTCTTGTTATTTTTTTTGTATTTTACCATCTTTTTATACCATGTGTTTAAGCAAATAAATATTATTCTATTCTATTCTATTCTATATACTCGTAAACATGAGTGTCACTTTCGAAAATGTTATAGATGCAACAACATGCAATATGTACAGAATATTTTACTAACCTATCTATTGTTCGAAGAAGAATATTTAACTTCTTAGTCACGAACCAAAAATACAGTTAAGTGTACTTATTACTGGTTCAGTGGACTTGACTTTCTCTTAAATTCAATTTGTTGTATTAGCTGTTTTACATAACGGAGCTGTTTTGTAAAACAACTAGCGATTTTGTAAAACAGCGGATTCGACAATCCATCTACGACAGTACTACGACCAAAATCTATTTCTGCCGGTAAACAGCCTTGTGTATGGTTGCTGGTGTAATTGTAGGCCTATGAAACATTCCAGCCATGTCTCTGGAATGGCAAAGCATTTGCTGCGATGCGTCTTCTTTTCCAGATATAGCAAGATATAAGCGGCTACTTTACCATTTCCGACTTTAGGCAGTCAGACTCTATTCAAACCTCTCTGCTGCCCAACATAGCCTGACTGTGCCTCCCCCCCTCAATGCTTTCCTTGAGGGTAAAACTTTTGTATTTTCGCCGTATATTTGTCAGACCTTTTGACCGGCTGCCATATCATTGACAGCCCACCACGGTGGTCTATAAGAACGGAAGAGTTCGTACACGCTATAATCTGTTATTTATCCAGAACCTGTTTTGTCCCCAGTGTCATGCCCGGCCCCCCTCAAGAACCGCGACTTCGTGCTGCAGCGGTCGTGGCTGGACACGGGCTACGAGAAGATGATCCTCAACCACTCGGTCTTCCACAAGGACTACCCGCCGAGGAAGGGATATGTGAGGTATGTGGACCACTGTAGCCAAGTAAGGGAATTTACTTATCACGGGGTTTCATTACTTGCCTAGTCTTGACTAACTGGATGCAGCAGCGCGCGTTGCATGACCATCGTAGAAGCGAGTTTTCTCGACGGAAGAATAGACAAAACGATATTGTGATTGTTTATCTGTCATTTTGTCTATTCTTCCGTCGAGACGTTTCTACGGTGGTCTGCTGAGTACTAAAATTATATATGGATTGTTGCCTATCTGACTTCCGTAACCCAGTAATTAGGTAACACGATACCCCTGTTTCGTTGGTAAGGCTGATTGTCAGGCGTTCAGGTTTCTGATTGCCCGAAACTACAGCCAAAGCCAAAGATCTACGAATGATAGCCGAGACTAACAGCACTTGACGAGGCACGTACAAGATGAAAATTATAAAACACACTAAGCCTGAACCAATTTCCGAGTACGGAAACAATCTTCTTTGATTTCTCCCCAATTATTGAAGGATATAAACAGTATTTTTCTTATCATGTCATTTGCAACGGAAAGATTAGACATCTCAATATTATGTTGGGATCGAATCAGAAGTTTTTGAACTATTTCAATCTGCCTAGCCTTTTCCCAACTTTATTCGGCGTCCAGTCTAACCGGATTCAGCTGAATACCAGTATTTTACATGGAGCGACTCCCTATCTGACCTCCACAACCCAGTAACTGGGTAATACGATACCCCTTGGTAAGACTGGTTGTCAGACTTTCGGGCTTCTGAGGACCCGTAACGACTGTCAAAGATCTATGAATGACAGCCGGGACCAACGGCTTATCGTGTTTTCCGAGCCACGGAGGAATCTCAGTATGTAAAGATGGTCACCAATCCACAGACCAACCCCGGCAAGCGTACCTTAACCTGACGGATCGACCCGTGCGGCAGTTATTACTTAGCCACGAGAACTACTTACGATCGAAAATACATACGTTTGCATTACATTCATAATTTTCCGCGTTCGCTTTTAGAGTTATTTCCTGACTTCTTCGAGTTGAGGAAATAACTCTAAAAGTGAATTTACCCGTATGCAGAATGCAATTCGAAATCCATAGATATCCCTACACTGCTGACAATACTAACAAGAGACGGAATGATATAATATGCACATCTAATGCAACCTCAAAACATGTCTTTGTAGAGAGATTTTTTACATTCTTAGGCCCATTTTTGTACAATAGATTAAATAGAAAACTAAGTATGTATAACTTAAATTACTTTAGTTGTAAAAAAAATATAGTTGAATATTTTCTAACCATAGATTAAGCGCAGACAGAAGATCTACTTGTTGTCTGCAAATAGATCCGCTAACATGATATTTCACTTTTATTTACCTATTTTTAATTTAGTTTATAGGACTTTATACTCATTGTTAATTTATTACATTAAGTATGTATGCTCTTCCTAGCCTGAAACACAGGTTCAACCTAGTTCAGGCAAATAAGCAACTGTGCTCTATTGTAATGATTAAGTTACTTATTGTAAATGTGCCCCTTTTTATAAATAAACGATTTTATTTATTATTATACATCGACACAAAAATGGAGGTAGATATTGTTGATACTGAAAGTGAAAACTAGTCGCTGTAAGAATATGAATTCACCTTTTTGTCCCATTTTCGGCATGCCCTTTTTGTTTGCCCCTGAACTTTTAAAATATTTTCAAGTAGGCGAATATTACACCCAGATGTGACCCCAGTTAAAAATGCCCGGAGCAACTTTTGGACTCTTTGATCTGTAAAACCCAGAAACGGACACAGCCAGTGCCCCGATTAATCAGGGTCAAAATGTCGGACCTAATTAGGCAGGGTCATATAATAAGTACACTGTCATTGTCATAAAGGATGAAGTCAAGTTATCAAAAACTGTTGTTATCACAACCTACGTTGGTTAATTCATTCATGTTAAATTTGGTTACGTGTCACCCATCTGCGTAAGTTAATATGTTCCTATCTATCGAAGTACGTACTCGTTTATCATATCAAGCGCTTTCTATTGTTCTTTGATTTGCAAAGGCATATATTTTGGGATACATTATTATAATGTAGGTATATTTTATCAGTAGCGTTACCATCTGTCTTGGCTGTATTTCTTATAAATGGGTTGTGATATTAACGTATGTATTGAAAGAAAACATAAAAGTTTATAAAAACTAAAACTCTAATGTGGAGATTTTACAACGGTTTCAGAATAAAGCACTTAAAATAATAACTAATGCACCTCTATTCATCAGAACCAGTGAATTGCATGAGAACACAGAAATGAAAACAGTTAAGGAGGAAGTCGAACACAGAGGAAAAGCATACAAAGACCGTATAAAAGCTCATACTTATACCCTAGCCACAGCGTTATGTGAACCAATAATTGACAGAAGGCTCAAAAGACAGCAAATATGGGACTTCGTTCACTAACAATTCCTAATTTAATAAGAGACAGCCTCCTCACTGGAGGAACAGCAGTGCTATTCTGTAACCATCTCACCGTGAAAACTTAGGTGAAGTGAGCGTGGAGTGAGCTGTCATTCCACAGGGATTTACACTATTGACAGCTCACTTCACCCAAGTTTTCACGGTGAGATATTTACAGAATAGCATGGCAGTTCTGTTCTGTCAATAAACTCCCACAACAAATCTGCTAAGGGCTTCTCAAGCCGATCGCATGAAGTTATTGAAAATAATTAAAAAAAATAAAACCCAACTACGACAAAAAACTCCGGAGTCACACGTGTTAGGACAAATCGAACAGATTACGTGTGACTCCGGATTTTTAATTTGTCTGTCTGCGATGTCTTGTTTTGATGATGTCTTCATTTAATGTGACGTCACATAGCCTTTAACCAGCGGTCGATCAAGACGTTTCCAACGATTTCTCATTTGTCAAATTATGATGAGCAGTTTAGAAGTTATGAGGAAACAGAATACATACCGATCAAAATCATAACCCTCCTTTTTGTTTCACCGTAGTCGGGTAAAAAGAGGAACAAACGCTCAGGAAATCGATAGATAAATACCACCGTTTACTTAACCGCCTATTAAGTCAGCTCTTTTGTATTTTACAAAGGAAATAATTCCTCAAAAACGTTTTAGTAAGTGCTACAATTTCGTAGCACAATTACTCTTCACTGGAGCTTCAACTTGAAATGTGAAAATGTTGAAATACGTATTTAATTATTGCCAGGCGTAGAGTAGGCCTTGGGGATTGTCCTGGCTCAACCAAATTGATTTTGGCTCGAAAACTCGACTAGTTTATGAGAGAAGACGGATCAGGTTTTTCTTTAAATTATGGATGGAAGTTTTTGTTTGACGGTGGGAAAAGTTTGAGTTTTAGTTGGCACTTTGTAAATATTGGCGTGTTAATTTTATGAGCTTTTAAAGTTTTCTCATGAAATTCTGTTTGAAAAGTAGTTTGGAACTGTTCATTTATCATAAAGTTCGGGAGATGGGAACAAAGTTACTTTTTGTACTTAACTGACACATTGTTAGCCTTTGTTTCGATGTAAACTTTTATCTTAAATGATTACAAGCACTGTTTTATGCCGTATGTATGCTTTACCGAAAAACCCTTTCAATGATGGTCGTTTTTATGAAATAATAATAATAATAGTCTTTATATATGACGGAGTTATGCTCGAACATACATTAACAATATTATAAACATCCGAATTGATAACCTCCTCCTTTTTTAGAAATCCGTTAATAATCGTTTTACTGCTGAGTGATAGATTTTCCCAGAATTCATCACTAAATATCACTTTTCCAATAAAGGTCATTCAATTTGAGAGTTTAGAGAAAAGTGATATAAGTGACGAATTCTGCAAAATTTTCAAAAAAACATGAACATTGGGTTTTCTCGAATCCCATGAATTTTCTCCTAGGCTTTATGGAGTGCTTAATAGTTGCAAATGGGTCTCATGATCACGTCCTAAAAGGAATACGTCAAATTACAAGTCACTCTGTATACAATAAACACATACAAACAGAATAAATTTAGGCGCTCATCTATAAATATAATAATAATCATGAAACAAGTGCAAAGAAAAAAAAATTACGTTTAAGGAGAGATATAGTGTCTTTTTTAAATAATTTTAAAAATGGACAAAATTTGGGCACGGCTTAGAATTATAGTACTAAAATACATCGATGACAAAAAAATACTGATTACTTTCGTATCATACACTACTTGTAAAACTAGCCTCGTAACAAAGTAATCGAATTAGCAATTACACAAAAACAATTCCCCTAAATAAACTCAAACTGTACCTAACAAAATCTAGAATGACAGTTAATTTAATTCCCTTAATTTATACCCTTGAAACCTGATCAAACATCCCAGCTGACTCGACCTTTACCTGAATAATAAAGTTAGCACAATTACCTTTAACGAACCTTTAGTCGCATAAGTAGTATAGGCGTAGAGTAGAGGCAGAAAGAAGAAATAAATAATAATACCTTCTTTAGCATCTAATTTATATTATATTAATAATATAATACTATTATAATGCGAAAGCGAGCTTAAACGGCTGAACGAATTTGAATGAAATTTGGGATACGAGTAGACCATGACCTAGAATAGGACATAGGATAATTTTTATCCCGATATTCCCACGGGATCGAGACTTAAGCGTCGTGCAGACAGGCGCGACACGACAGCACGACGCTACTCTTACAAAACATTTCTAAGATTACTTCACGGTAGAACAATTACCGGTGTTGCGCGACAAGTCCCGCTAGTCTGCACGAGCCATTATGCGGGTGACACCGCGGGGCGCAGCTGTTTGTTAAGCTTTCACGCTAAAACAGCTGAACTGATTTGGAGAAATTTGGCACAGGGGTATACCCTGACCTGGAAAACGACATAGGCTACTTTTCTCCTGGATCGCAGACGAAATCGCGGGTAACAGCTAGTAATATATATAGAGGAGCTCGTGGGTAAGTAAGAACAGCCGAAAAAAAAGACACTACAAAGTGTAAAACAACTTTATAAGTCGGTGTCAAAAAACGAAAATACAAAACCGACTTCCCAAATTAAAGTTATTTACCACTTTGTAGTGTTTTTTTGGAAGCCAATTGTTATTTTTTTAGGAACTTCTCAGTAGCAGTCCGGATTTTGATTTTGAGCCCGGCCAATGGCGGCAGGTTACGTAGAACCTAAAACATAACTAGCTAAAAGTGGGTGTTCACCCCTGCCTAAGTCATGGGGAATACTGTCACGCCTGTGTTTAAAAGCTCTAAATTATGTTTAAAGCTTTGGTTTCGTAAGCAAGCGGTGAAAGGTCACACGACTGTCCAAATACAGAGCGTTTTTTGACACCTCAATGTCAAATACTGATGAAAATGACAGATTTTCAGGACCACCGATACTATATGACGTCCTCCGCTTCTAGGAAACCGTAGCTTAACGAATCATTCCCGCCGCCATAGTGTAGGCGTAGAGTGGTCCTGTTTCATTAGTTTATTTGCACAATTTGCGGGCGCCACTCCAGTGATAAGATAACGTTATCTCGCGCGTCAATCCGTGACTTATCAAGAGGCTCCGACGATGCAAGGTTGCTTGCAATTTACAGCTTTTGTGCATCTGTATGATGAATAAAAGCTTCTTGATTACTTTTTCTCGTTTCTAAAGCTTATTCTGTAGGAGACTAACAAGGTGCTACATAAATCAAGGTCAAATTCGTTGTAGATATTCATACACACCGAATTTGACCTTCATTTATGTCATTTTGTAGGAGAGTGAAAGTGCCTGGGAATTATAGGAACAGATCATCATCTGTCTAACTTTTTCCAACTTTATTGGGGTCGGGTTCCAGTCTAACTAGATGCAGCTGAATACTAGTATTTTACATGGAGTGACTACCTTTCTGACCTTCACAACCCAGTTGCTTGGCAATACAATACCCCTTGGTAAGACTGATTTTGATAAAATTTGGTACACTGTTAGTTTATAATCTGGATTAACAAGGTCAAGGACAGTCTCGTAAGACCATTTTCCTATAGCTACAACGGTTAAGGTAGCTGCTCTTACTGCCCCATCGCAAAAATCCAACCTGTATATTATAAATGGTCTGTAAATCTGAAACTCTGACTAAATAATAAATAGTAACTTTACTTTAGGTAGAGTTTATGTGTAAATTCACTAATAAGGACCATTTCTGCTTTCGACTTTTTATCCATTGCTATGAAAGGCATGTAAAACTCCCTACAGGAAACTCTTCATTTCTACCGAGTTTTTCTATTCACATAAATAAATAGCAGTGATAGCCTTTTTTGGATGAGAAATTATCAAATAACTTCTCCCGCTCTGGGCGGAGCGGGAGGGCGTGTCAGACTCTTACGGACTAAAACCCACCTGTGTTCCTTCAGTGTTGCCTGTACGTTGCCAGGGGCCACGGTATCCCTTTCGGACTTTCCCGCGACCCCGGCAGGCATCGGTCCTAGCAGACCTCTTCAGTTGTACTGACATCTCTTTGAGGCGCGCGTGGAACACAACGCGCCGTCGACCCGGGCTTGGTCCTTATTGGACAGCGAGCTACTCATTGCTCACCGTCCGCTAGCCCGCGGCAGTGATAGCCTAGTGGTATAACCGTCGGAATGCCAAGTAGATTTCTAGTTCGAACCCAAGGCACGCACCTCCGACTTTTCGAATGTGCGTATTGTATAATTATCACTTGCTTCAAAAATGGTGAAGGAAAACATCGTGAGGAAACCGGCATGTCTAAGAGATATTTCTCGATGGCATGTGAAGCCAAGTCAAAGGGTCCTGTGTGGCATAAAAACTCTGACACCAGGTTAGTCACTAACCACACGAAAAAGAAAGGACATAAATAAATCTGATATAAAAACCACATTATGTAACACATAGTCCATTCCTCTCTTTAGAAATTCTAAGGGCCGTCGCCAGGTCGTTAAGCCCTCCCTAGCATTCTGTTTATTTAGGCCTTTGGACAATCTTAAATGCTAAAACGGGCCTCAATCTTACTGGCGACGGAAACTTGACATCTTGTGCGCTTTCAGCAGCTTTTTGTAGACAATTATTTAAGTGTTACTCTTGTAAACTCGAAATCTTGAAAGAAAGGTAAAATGCTTATTCTTTTGCAAAAAAATGAATATAAGCCTCTTTAGAGATAAGGTTGGGGATGAAATCTCAGGAGGCTTACCGAGGAGTCGGCTTAAGCGCCACTAATGAAGTAACTAAATGCTAATTAGCAACTGGCATTATCCTTACAGGATAAAAGATCAGATTTATCGTGAAAAATAGGTATATAGAATTTTAGTTTTTGATGTTGACTAGTAGAATGTAGTAACCACTTTGAAATTGCTTGATTTATTGCATTATGATTTACTTTATTTCATTTTTATATTTTTAAATATGAAAATAAAAAAATATAAAAAACATTTGAAAATATATATGTAACAAACCGGCCACCGGGAACAGGGTCCAAGCTACCGGTGGTCAGGGCTCCTGAGAGAGGAATCTCCTGACAATGCGAGCCGTGTCCAGAAGTACCGGTTTCTAAATCAATCCAGCTGCCCAACGAGAGCCTCCTTAGCCTCCTTGGTGTTGGTAGAGGCTCTTGGCAATTAAGCCATTAGCTGATACGACTTTCGGTACAATGATCGCGACCTCGCGAGCCAATTTAAGATTATTATTTGATTTATTTATTTCTTGCAGTTATTATTACGTTTTGCTTTTTCCTAACAAATATTTTAAATAGATTTTGTTTGTTACGCTTTCACGCTAAAAGGGCTGAACGGATTTGTATGGTAGACCATGACCCTTCGGTAGATTCTGTATCGGGATCCAGATTTATGCGGGTGAAACCGCGGGCGCAGGCTAGTATTGTGTATTGGTTTCCAAAATTCTATTTAAAAAAATATATAAGATCAAAGTGTGTACAAAAGTTTTCAAACATTATCATCGGATGCAGGTGAATACCAGCGTAATTTTACAGGGAGCAACTGCCTATCTAACCTCCTCACACAACCCAGTTACTGGGTAATAACATCTTTTTACAAACAAAAATAAGAACCAACTTTAAAAAAAACACTACAAAGTGAAGCATAAAAAACAAAGTTTTGTTTGGAAGTCGGTTAAAATGTACAAAAGTTTTAATATAACTAAGAATATCAGTAGCTGTTAATAATTTATTCGTGTGGAGAAGACCTTGGCTGCAGCATCAGGTCATCAATATTTAAATACACGAACAGAACGAGTCATAAATAAACACAAGATGGACCAAGAGGAAATTACCCAAAAAGTGATGCTCAATAAAAGCTTGTACGGAGCAAAAATTTCATATTTCATCTCATATTTTAGCTGGAATATCTCTTTCAGCAATATCGCAGTAGGTTGCGTTATGTGATCATGCTTACCTACCTACTTTGTTTAGAGACTGTTAAGTAGGACAGCTTAGCAAAGTCACCCATTTACTCATGGCCCAGCTCGCGGTAAACTTCACCTTTGAAGTGGTCTCGATAAACAACTTATTAGGAAGATCGACTTTCTTTGGTAATGGGTAATAAAGATCGTGGCGATCACAAATATATTTGAGATTGTATTAAATACTTTTCATTTGTTTTCAGAATTAATAAATTAATTATTCGAATTGTTAAATCGTGAAGGAGCCAAATGTTCTGTTACTCGTAGCATAAGCCACTACTGGGGCTCCTTCTCTTCGAGATAAAAGCAGCAGCAATAAAGTAGATTTTTTTAAAGATTGCTCTAAAGGTGCTTATCCCCATCGCCATATTGTTCAGGTTGTCACTAAGCTGCTACCAGCGAACGGTTACCTTAACGACACGTTGATAGTTATTGTCGACGAATAACGACACATAAGCTGTTATTGTCGACGATATACCAGCAAGAGTTTACCGCGACGACACGTTGTTGGCTGGTATTGTGGCAGCGCTGTGACATTGAATGGGTGACATCCCTAAGCGCAGTGACGTCACTGTTTGCATTCTCGGATGGAATTCTAAAGTCGCTCCGGAAGCCTCACTTCGTTCGTTCGTTTTCTAGATAGCCTTTTGTTCAGCATTCTTTTTTCAAAGCTATGCGACGGTTAATTTTAAATTTTTAGTTCCTATCTTATTTCTTGATTCAAGGAGCTTCATTCAAAGTG
This sequence comes from Agrochola circellaris, assembly GCA_914767755.1. NCBI lineage: Eukaryota > Metazoa > Arthropoda > Insecta > Lepidoptera > Noctuidae > Agrochola > Agrochola circellaris. The sequence continues at coordinate 3,446,559 of OU611839.1, read as the reverse complement.
GTCGGTGAATAGAATGTTCGAGAACAAGATTTTTTAAATTAAATAAGGCTACTTTTCGAAAAGCGTTGCAAACTAGATAAGATTAAATTCTTTTTCTTGGTTAAAGTATCTACACACTACACTACACTGTATATTATAATATTGTTATTTCTTAGTTATTTAAGAGTGTTTATTCTGAACGTGGGCAACGTCACAAATAGATCTCAAATATTTCGCTGTTTTGATTAATTTGGCAATATTACTGTAAGGAAATAAGAAATATGACTAACTAGCGAACTAGAATATTAATAATGAATTGCAATTATAACATTGAATTCGATGTTGTAACCGGTTTAGGTGTAAAAAAGGCATTCGAAAAGTTTCCAAATACATTTTCTACATCTAAAACTAAATAGTTGGTGTTACGTTATTAATTATTGCATTTCATAATCAATATTTTAGTTTACTACTTAGCCACATTTCATATTTCCATACAGTAATATTGCCAAATTAATCAAAACAGTTAAATATTTGACATTTATTTGTGACGTTGCCAATTTTTAGGATAAAATTATAGATTAAAATAGAATTGGTTTAATTGTTAGACAGCTGGTTAACGCAACTAGGTTAAAAGTTTGATTAGGGAGTAGGCGTGTGTAACTCTTTACGGAACCGACTCACTGATCCGGATCACTGAAGTGTTCTAAAAGATTGGTTCAGTAACAATGTTTCAAACGCATCATTTGAATCTGAATCATTACTTTGCCTCTGTGCTCTTTCCGCGCGACCGTCACTTGCGAGGCGACTGAGCAGCAGTGAGCGAGAGAGAAAGACTGAAATGCTGAGTTACGTTACTTTAGTAAATACTACTGAACTGACTCGCGAGTCACGAGTGAGCGGGTGACACATTACAATCTATTTAAGTCAGAAAGAGATACCAAATGAGATGTGTATCACTCATACTCTCACAGTTTTTCGTTGTCGTTATGCATTTTTATATCCTTTGAGTCGATGATTCAAATGAAACATATAAATGATTCGGATCATTTCAGTGATCCAGATGCAAATGTTCCAATCGCAAAAATGATACACTTTTCCCACCTCTATTAGGGACTAACTTTTGAAACCATGTTTAGGCCGCATACGCATTGGGAAAACGACGCGACAATGATATTTTTTTTATCTAGGGATAAAAATATTTTGAAAGTCTTTTTAACCAAATATTCAAATCCGTTCAGCCGATACCCGCGAAGGGGCTAAGAGACAAGTTTACATCTATTATTTAGGAGTTCAAAGATTGGCAACAGGTTGAAAAGCCGACACCTGTTAGATGCCGGTTATCTCTTTAGTTAATTAAATCCGCCGCCTCGCCGTGAATTCATTATGAAGCCTTTAGAATTCATAATTGACACTTTTTAAATCTATTCTTTGAAATAATGATCTTTTGCTGATTGGGAAGATGGGATTTAATATAAAATAAATTTGCGTTTTAGAGCAACCTGGGTATCGCAATAGGGATGTTGACTGGGTAAAAAAAACCATTTAGTCCGTCATATAATAAAAAAAATATTAGACACGTATTTTTTTCTCTATAATATTAATAAAAAATGATTTATATAAAACGCATTAAAGTTGGGGAATGGGGGCTGGTTATGTCATAATTTAATATAAAATCGATACAATCTACCGGAGTGTGACGTCATTCCATATTTTAACTCAATGTATTGTCGTAATCTTTTGATTACATAAAAAAAGGAAAAATACATGTCTAATATTTTTTTATAATCTATTTGGCGGACAAAAATATTTTTTTGTCAATTTCTTTATTGACTTGACTGGGCACTATCCAATGATATAGATAGATTTGAAATGATTTATTGTTTAAAAAAAAATTGTTTCTGTAGACTGTTTGTATTATTTTTTACAAACATTGCCCCTTGATAAATCTGTCTATGGAATCTCCACAATTTAATTATTATGTCAAAAGAACCGGAGTTTCAAAGCATAATATTTTCAATACATAAGTGGATACTTCTGTCTTTCTCCGTGCGAATTTTTCCTTATTTTTTGCCGTAGATTTTAACCTTTCTCAGCTCCACAGATAACCACTTCGTTACCTCACTAACAATCAATCTGCTTAGCCTTTTCCCAACTATGTTGGGGTCGGCTTCCAGTCTAACCAGATGCAGCTGAGTACCAGTATTTTACATGGAGCGACTGCCTATCTGACCTCTACAACCCAGTTACTGGGTAACACAATACCCCTTGGTAAGACTGGTTGTCGTTACCTCACTAACATCACCATAAATTCTACTCCTCAGAGCCGTGTCTTTGCTGACGGGTTTCGTGGTGCGGACTCGGTCTGGTGCGGGGAGCTGGCTTGGATACGTCTCGAGGTCAGACCCCAGAGGAGCCCTGCCCGCTTGGCTTGTTAACAGGTGCGTTGAAGTTTTTAATATGCATGAGTGTGAAAGGGGCATGAAGACTATATGTATAGATAATGATATTCCCTTTTTTTGCAGTTTCAGAAAGGTTACTAGTTATGTACTGTGTATGACTATATCTATGAATATGGTGTGTTGGGAAAGGATTTTATGAAGAAAAGCACAGAAAGACAAGACTAGGCATTTATTTCAATTAGGTTTGTCGGTTAAGAGCGTTTATTCTAAAAGTTGGCAACGTCGAAAATAGCTGTCAAATATTTACCTGTTTTGATTAATTTGGCAATATTACTGTATGGAATTTAGAATATTAATAATGAATTGCACACTACCTTACCTACCTACTACCTATTTATTATATCTAATTAATGATTTTTCCGTGAATTTTTCCGATGGTTTAAAAGTTATTCTGCTATTCGGGGTGGAGACAAATCCAACAAATTAAAGATCATAAAAATCGGTCCAGCCGTTCTTGAGTTATAAATGGCGTAACTAACCCCACTTTCTTTTATATTATACTAGTTGCCCGCCACGGTTCGCACTAAATACTTATTTACGGCGCTCCTACCTACTTACCTACCCTACCCTACCTACACCTACCTACCTTACCTACATACCTCCCTACTTACATACCTACATCTACACCTACCTAGCTGACACGAAAGACGTCTTTTGTTTGTTTTGGTTTTAGAACAGTGAATATTGGAAAAAGAAGTGGGGTTTTTACGTTTTTCCGGGCAATTTTTCAAAATTTTCTCTCCATAAGGACCTTCGTCGAACTTCACGGAATATTTAAAAAAAGAAATGGTCCACCCGTTCTGGAATTTTGCGCTTAGCAACACATTCAGCGATTCATTTTTATTTATATAGATAGATAGATTTGACAGTGCGTTTGGCTGTGCAATGAGCTTCGATTTCAGGATGAAAAAAAAAAATTGTATAGCCATAAACCAAGATATCTCCAATCTGGGTGTTTGTGCATATTGCGAGATCTGTCTTGTGTAACCCCACATACGATACATGAGAAAATCCTGGGGTTTTATAGTATTTACTGAATGGAAATGCTAACCGATATTGGAAAATGCGAGCGCCGCGCGGAAGTGAATTTTAAATTGAATAAATAATCTGCAGTCGATCGCATCCCACCTGTTATGCCTTTTATTTCCCTTTTTATAAATACTTTCCTGTTGAATATTGAATCGCTAGCAAGCATAAGCAACCAATATGTTTGTAAATCAAGATGTTTTTGCTATCGATTTTTTTTTTGGGACTGAATAAATTAGCTGAAAAGGTTTGTAATTTTTGCCTGATAAATGGCAACAGATACGCGAAGCTAGGGTGTAATACTCCTCTGCCAACTCCACCGGACGTAAATATATTCATGAAAAGGTAGGATGATGCTGCTATCATAATTAAATTCCTGTACTCATCCAAATTAATTTGAGGTCAGGCAGCATGTCTGCCTTTTACATATTACACATCTCTATTAGCAGTAATCTCCGGAGTCAACCCCTTCTTACCTTATCATCTTCCACACAATTCTTCTGCGCCATTTCTTCTTTTCAGCTGTGATGAAAAGCGGCCGTTTTGGGGGACTGTCTAATGTAATTTTTGACGTTCAAGAACTGCTGATTCTCAGCCTAATTTGAATAAATAGTTTTTGGCTTCGATACCTGATTAATAATTTATTTAATTACCCAGGGTGACCGCACAACTAGCGCCGCGGCTGGTGCAACAGCTGCATGCAGCAGCTCGTCGCTACCCTGGATGGAAGGCGCTCACTGACCTGCCCTATCACAAGCCCTGGAGACACCCTGAACAGGTGCCGCCGCTAAGGATCTCACTAGCCGATGTAAGTATAAAAAGGACTGGATTGAACCTCCTATAGGTACAATACCCAGTAGTTACGATAAAGTTACGAAAACGTTGATCACTTTTGTACTTTGTCACATTAAACCCTAGTAGGTAGATACAAAATCACACTTTTATACACATTACACATATTCGTCGTCGCATTTTGGACGTGCCCATTTGCATTGTATAAAAATACAAATTCAGGGCCTACATACTCTGCCGGGGTTGCGGGTTTGTCTGAAAAGGATATCGCGACCTCGGCACACAGGCAACGGAAGGAACACGGGTGGGTTTTAGTCAGTAAAAGTCTGACACGCCCTCCCGCTCCACCCAGAGCGGGAGAAGTTATTTGATAATTTCCCATCCTCAAAAGGGCCTACATACTGCCAGTCGCTGTACACGTGCGCTCTGTGGGTCAGTTATGCACAGGGTTCGTGCAATGCTCTACGAGTCCAATATAATAACGTGTTCCGGGTAATGCTGGGGTTGCCGCGCTTCGGTAACGCGTCGGGGATGTTCGCGGACGCTCGTGTTCCGGATTTCAGCTCGCTGCTGCATCTGCGAATCGCATAACTGATGCGTCGGGTGCGCGACAGCCCCAACAGCTTCGTGGCCGTAGCCGGCAGGGTGGATGGCTTAATAATAATTGTCACTGGATGGCGGCACACAGACCGTCATTCAGATATGTGAGATAATAATTAAACGTGTTCTAGTTAGTAAGTACCAAATTATTTTCTCGTATTTTATGGATATCTGGTCTGAAAACAAAGATTTTTATATATATATAATATAATATGACAAGGCTCTAAGTATGGTAGGAATTATAGCATAGAATTTTCAGAGAAAAGTACTTCTACATCGCATTAAGCCTCGTGCAGATTGGCTCGACGCGACGGCGCGACGCGACTCCGGTAATTGTTCTACCGTGAAGTGTTCTCAGAAATTGTTTTGTTAGAGTCACATCGCGCCAGTCTGCACGAGGCTTTATTCGAATAAATTACCTACTTTAACGAATGAATTTGTATGTTTGATTTGACGTGAGTTCATAGATGAGTTCAAGCCCCTATTCGAAGCGATACGAGTACTATTTGATATAAACTTACCAATTTGCTGTACTTAATTGAAACAGTCGATACATATAATGTCGAATTTCGAGTTCATTCTGGGGATGGTGGAGAGAGATCAACTTTGACATTAAGTTATGCTGCTAACTTACATAAATCATTTTAAAGAATAAAACACCATTAGATTACTACTTAGCATCTTAAAGAGGCTTAGTCAATAAGTAAGTCGCAAATACTTAGTTAATAAAACATATTAAAAAGCTTATCTTAAATCCAAGCAAATTAAAAACCACTAACCAATGGAATTACGTAAGCAATTACCATAGTAATTAAAACTTCTTCCGAAACAAAGTCGGAACGAGAACAACAAATCCGTGACATTTTCGAGAAAAAAAAAGAAAAACTTTTAACGAGTCGAGAAGAAATCCTCTAACTTAATGCCATTGATCTTTCATTAGCGAATAGCGGCACAAGAAGCTAACTCACAAAGTTACCTCAGAAACGATGTTACAGTTTTTTTATCGCACGAAGTGGCGCGCGTTTTACTTGTGGTAAACAAGTGTAGAAACACGGTGTGAATGTTTGTGTAAGCGCAGGAGCTCTTGGTGCCGTCCGAGAGGGCGAAGTCGGAACCCAGTGTGTGTCTGTATGTGTTTGCTTTCGGTACTGTCCGAGACACGTGTGAAGTCGGCAGTATATGTGTGTGTATTATGTGGTGACGCTACTCGCCTTCACACACACATTCACAGCGTGTTTGAACGCTTGGTTACCACAAGTAAAGCGCGCGTCGCTTCGTGAGATAAAAATACTGTACATAAACATGAGTTCTTTGAAAGGTTTACGAATTATTCCCAAAGTTACTTCGGGCTCCCAAATCCCTTATTATCGATTATATTGTTTCCAACTTCAAGCAATTCAACGTTTGAAAGGTAAATCGTTTTGGATTTTCTTCATCTACTTAAGTGTTTTATTTTGTTTGAACATGTCGACTATACCTACAAGTATTTTTCTTTGAACTTTTTGCTAAAGTGGCTGAATATTTTGTGTTAGTCTGTACCTACCTATCTTTAGGCCGCGCGTACTTTGGATGCGTTTACGTACGATTTTCACTCGTACGTGCACGTACGAACACGCACGAACGGTCCCGACCTTCCAAGTACAAAGGGAGCGCGCAGACTGGGTGCGACTTAATCGTACGTATAGTTTCGACGTCCGAAAACAATCCAAAAACGTATCCAGTGTGCGCACTCAATTCGTATGACCATGGTCGTACAAAAAAAGTAAAGCAAGGCAAGGTGGCGAGCTTATAGCCATAAGCTGGGCACAAAATCAGACTCCGGGCTGCTACTGAAAAATTCCTCATAGAAAAACCCAATAACACTTTGCCCGACCTGGGAATCGAACCCAGGACCTCATGTTCAGCAGTAGCATTGGTATTAGACTTATAGGTAGGAAGACCAGGTAGGTAGGCAGGTAGGGTGGTAATAGACTATTAAAAAAAAACTCATTATCGGAGTCAGCTCTGAAAGAAAGAAAGAATGAAATAAAGGAAGAAAGAAACAAAGAAAGAAATAAAGGAAGAAAGAAAAATATTTTATTTGGGACATGCACAGGAAATACAACAATAAAAAAAGAACATATAAACTAACATAATGAAAAAAACAATATACAATATCAGAAAAGAACATTAAATTTAACAATTAAGTGAAAACAAAAAAGAAGATCTGTGCGAGGCCAAAAAGGCTCCTATCTCAGCATGATGCTACGATATTTGAAAAATAATAACAAATACCGCAGCGCTGGTATTCTGATATGGCAGCTCTGCATATACAGATACACCGTCAGCTGTCACTATAAAAAGTTATCACTGCAGATACAGAACTTTTCACAAACGAACTGAGCTCGATAGAGATTTTGCAGCGTAACACTGCTGATAAGCAAAAAGTTAGTTCCTACAGAAATATTTTACACTCAGGTACTTTCAGTCGTTTGTTCGTAATAATACCGTGACTACAGAACATTGTGTGCCATGAATTTATTATTATGCAAATGTTTTACCATAAAATTACGAACACCTTCCATGATATCACTGCCAGTCATACGTAAAATGTTTTTTTAGGGTTCCGTACCTCAAAACGTGAAAACGGAACCATGTACGCTATGCCATTGGTGCACTGTATGGTTGAAATTACTTAATATACCGAAACTAAACTGAGCCATTGTGATATTGCGTGTGTCGCTCTCGTCCACTGTTCCATATTACCAGGAGCACTTCGTTGTCCGTCTGTCTGTCTGTCAAGAACCTTTTTCTCAGGAACGGGTGGAGGTATCAAGTTGAAATTTAGTTGTAGTTATATCAAATGAGTAGGTCACTTGAAGCTCTATAAAAATCAAGCTTCTAAGTCAACGCAATAAAAAAATACGGATCGCAAATAAATTAAAACCTCTAGGGTACTTCCCGTTGACCTAAAATCATGACATTTGGCAAGAAGCAAGGTCTCACAGCACATGTAAAGGAAAAAGTCCGAAAATCGTTAATTTCTAGTTTAATCACATAGATTTTTTTTTGGGATTACAAGCTTACATTTGCAGTTGAAGAATTGACCGTGGCGTATATCGATTTAAGAAAACATGTTTTTGGGGGAATATGTTTTTCAACAACAATGTTAAGGTTTGTTTTTGGAATAAATTCATCCCAACTAAGGAACCATTCTTTGTGCGTGGTCAGACACACACTTGGCCGGTTTTTATTATGGTGTTAGCATACTCGTAGTAGCACAAACGTGAAAGAACGTAGGTACGTAGCTACTTACAGATTGTGCTAATGGGCCAATTTTTGTAGGTAAAGTTGCCTGGCTATATGACACGAGGACAATTCAGGTTTGATAATTTCAACATTTTCAAATCGACTTGATTCGAGCTAGAAAATGTACGGCCCTATACAAAACTAATAGATATGTGCAGACCGCTGGAAGGGTTTTAAGCAACATAAATAAATGGACTAGTTGATTTTTTTCGTGATTTCTGGGTTGTTTCCAGTAAAAGTGGTTCATTCTTTTAAGAACTACACTTCCTAAAAGTCTGTACCTCGTTTAACCTAATGTCTAGTGGTTAGACCACCTGTCTCAGACCCAGAGGTCCCGGCTTCGATTCCCAGTGGGAGAAAAAAATCTGTTCGGTCTGGTTGGTGGTAGGGCTTGTTTTAAGTCCACCTGGCTACCTACCACAATCTTATCTAAGTCTGTCGCCATAACAACGATGTTAACAGCATTGTTATGTTTTGATAGTTAGAGGTAAGATAGCCAGTTCCTCTGTGGTTGAGGATTACGGGTAAAGCTTGCTTCCACCTTCGGCCTGGTCATCACTTACCATCAGATGAGATGCAGGCCAAGAGCTTCCCGTTGTGGATAAGAATTAAAATAAAATAAAATGCAGTAGCCAGTTTTATTAATGATTACCAATTGATCGAGCGATTTGTATGTATCTATGTACACTCGAGAGCAATGAATCCGGGTCACTTAAAGAATGTTAAAAATCTCGGAAACTAAAAATGATAGGTTAATGCAATAAATTGTATTTAATAGACAATGTAATACTCCTTAAATGAAAGTAAAAAAAATATGAGTCACCATACATTTTATTAACACAAAATTACATAAAGAAAAAAACTGCTGATCTCTCCTTAAAACAAAAATAGGAAACATGAAATTTTTGAACTTTATTACGATTTTCTTGAATTTTAATACTTCGTATTGCCTCCTCGTGCTTCCATTACTGCGTTTACGCGGTTTGGCATGCTGTACACCAAGTTCCTTATACGATTTTGGGGAATATTCTCCCATTCCTCTGTGAGAGCAATTTTGAGCTCACGAAGCGTGATTGGGGGAGGGTTTCGTTGTTTTACGCATCTGCCTAGCTCGTCCCAAGCATGCTCGATCGGGTTGATATCCGGGCTGCGCGCTGGCCACTCCATACGAGTAATGTTCATCTCTTGAAGGTAGTCATTCACAATCCTACCTGTATGAGGTCGGGCATTGTCATGCATAAATATAGCATCCTCACCTAAATTGACCATAAATGGACCAACGTGATCATTGAGGATTTCTTCCACATATCTTACGCTAGTTAAAGAGCCGTTTTCTATGATCACCAGCTCTGTGAGACTTTCAGAAGAAATTCCGGCCCACACAAGTACAGACCCACCACCGTAGGCTACTTTTTCTTCGATGCATGCTTGCTTGAATCTTTCCCCTGGTCTTCGATACACTCTGTGTCTTCCATCGTGCTTGTAGAGCATAAATTTTGATTCGTCGGAGAACATAACTTTTGACCAATCTTCAATACTCCAATTTACGTGGCTCTGGGCATATCTTAGTCTTGAAATACGATGCCCACGCTCCAGTTTAGGGCCGTTTGCAGGTCTAAGGGGTTTTAAGTTAGATTCAGCAAGCCGACGTCTTACTGTCCATGCACTTGGGTTACTTCCTCCGAGGCGTCGAAACTGATTTGTGAGTTCAGTTCCTGTGAGAAAGCGATTTCGAAGCATGGTGTTCACCAAGTATCGGTCTTCTCGTGCTGTGGTACACCTGGTTCTGCCCGTTCCTGGTCTGCGTAGGTTAGAACCAGTTTCTTCGTAAAGTCGGAGAACTCTTTGTACTGTTGACAGCGACACACCGACAGTCCTGGCTGTATCGCGCTGACTCCGGCCGGTTTCCAGCATTGTAAGTATTCTGGTGCATTCTTCAGGCGTAAGCGACATAACTTCAGCTTGAATAATGAATATAGAGCACTATCAACATGGTTTATGTACCCACATAAATGACAGATTACAAACAAAAGCAAAACCAAATGCTGTAATTTCGTAGTTCCATCTTCGTGGTGTGGCCCTTTTTCAAATTTGATTTTTTTATGATATAACTTTACAATAACTAAGAAGTTTTAATACCTTCATTTAAGGAGTATTACATTGTCTATTAAATACAATTTATTGCATTAACCTAGCATTTTTAGTTTCCGAGATTTTTAGGATTCTTTAAGTGACCCGGATTCATTGCTCTCGAGTGTATTTTCGTATTATCAATCCCTTATGTTGCATCCGCCAAGTTTTGTCTCTGCATCACGTTTTTTTTTTTTGCGAGTTTGTTATTATCAAATAACTTCTCTGCATCACCCTAAGGTTGACGTTAACTGGTAGAAAACGCCTCGGACAATAAGAGCGTTTATTCTGAAAGTGAGCAACGTCGCCAACAGATGTCAAACATTTCGCTGTTTTGATTAATTTGGCAATATTACTGTATGGAAATAAGAAATGTGGCTAACTAGCGAACTAGACTATTAATAATGAATTGCAATTATAACATTGATTTTGATGTTGTGACCGTTTTAGGTGTAAAAAAGGCATTTGGAAAGTTTCCAAATACTTTTTTTACATCTAAAACTAAATATTCGGTGTTAAGATATTAATTATTGCATTTCATAATCAATATTCTAGTTCGCTAGTTAGCCACATTTCTTATTTCCATACAGTAATATTGCCAAATTAATCAAAACAGTTAAATATTAGAGACGTTGCCCACTTTCCGAATAAACGCTCTTAAGTCCGCCATTGTACGGTTTTTACGCTTTGTTTCATAAAGTTAAAATAAATAAATAAATTTTCCTAAAAGGTCTCATAGATCTGTTGGAAATAATATAAATATCCGCAGTCTAAACTAACCTTATCAATACATGTTATGTACCTATCGTTTGAAAAGTCTAATCGTATTTATGACCTTGAGTCTGCAGTAAACTGTACACATTTAAAACAAAATCCGAGAGTGTATTATTGTGGCTAATAAAAAGATCTAATCAAGATTTATCACTGAAAAACAAATCAACACCATTTTATCTCTGCAAGGTAGCGTTATGAAATGCAATCAATTGTAACCTACTATTTCTTCTTTATTCAGTACTTTATTAGATAAAACAAAGTACTTAACAAAGTCCAGGTTGTTGATTATTTATGTTGTACAGTCAAACGCACAACAGTGGTAACAATTACAGTCTTTTTTAGGGTTCCGTACCTCAAAAAACGGAACCCTTAAGTAGGTCGGGTTGGGTGGGTCTCCGCTGTCCGTCTGTCAAGACCCTTTTTCTCTGGAACGCGTGGAGATATCGAGTTGAATTTAATTTCAAATACGTAAATCTAAGATCCCTTGCAGCTCTAAAAAAATCAAGTATCTAAGTCGACGCAATAAAAACATACGGCCATTTATGCGACATACTTTGATACTCGCAAATAAATCAAAACCTATAGGTACTTCCCGTTGACTTAGAGTCATGAAATATGGCAAGAAGCAAGGTCTTATAGCACAGGAAAAAGTCCGAAAATCGTAAACCTTTAAAAATAGCATTACAAACTTACCTTTGCTGTTGGAAAATTGACCGTGGCGTATATTGATGTATGAGAGAACATGTTTTACAACTACAATGTTAAACTAATCCAAAGAACAAAAAATACTTACTACTATGATGCAATAACCAAATCTATTAAAAAACCCAAAAAAATGTGGAGTGTAATAAACTATTTAGCAAATAACAAAATTAAACAAAGTAGTACTCCCTCGCAGCTAGTTGTAGACTCTAAAATCACTACTAATCCGAATGACATTTGTAAAATTTTTAATAATTACTTTGCCACGATAGGACCACTTTTAGCAAAAGAAATACCTGCAACATTTCACGACAACTATTATCGCGCGTTACCAAAGTGTCTTCCTCAAGAATCAGGTGAGCTGTCCAGTCTTAAACCATGTTCTGCCAAAGAAATATTACAAATAATAACAAACCTTGATCCAAATTGTAGCACAGGCATAGATGGAATAAACACTAAAGCAATAAAGTGCATTAAAAATCTTATTGTAAATAACTTATGTACATGTTTTAACAAACTATTAACCGACGGAAACTTTCCCGACACACTAAAGATAGCAAAGGTTACCCCTATTTACAAATCAGGAAGTCTTACAGATCCCGGAAATTATCGACCAATCTCAGTATTGCCAGTAATGTCAAAAATATTAGAAAAAGTTCTTCACAACCGATTACAAAATTACTTAAACTCTATTAATTTTATTACCGATCGCCAATATGGATTTAGACCAAAAAGCAATACTACCACTGCTACAATCGATCTCGTTACCAAAATTAAGCGAAATATAGACGATAAAAATATAGTCGTAGGTATCTTTGTCGATCTAAAAAAAGCATTTGACACCGTCTCTCACAAATTACTATTAAAAAAGCTAGAATCCATTAACATCACTGGAAGTGCACTAGAAATGTTCAAATCCTACTTAACCAACCGCTCACAAATAGTTAAGCTAGGTAATCATGATCAAAGTAACGCGCTACCAATAACATGCGGCGTTCCACAGGGATCCATTCTGGGTCCTCTGCTCTTTCTCATATATATTAACAACATCACCGAAATAAAGCTACATGGCCACCTTACCCTGTATGCTGATGACACATGTTTGTTTTACTTTGGTTCTTCCATCCACGACATTATTACACTAGCCCAAGATGATTTAAATTCTCTATACACATGGTTTCAATTTAATCTTTTAACAATAAACATATCCAAAACTTGCTATGTAATATTTAAGGCAAAAAATAAAATCATTCCACCATTTGATCCACTTAAAATTAATGACGTACCACTGCAGCTAAAAACAAGCGAAAAATACCTCGGTCTGAGAATAGACAGTACTCTTTCGTGGAATGCCCAGATTGAATATATAAAAAACAAGCTCTCGACACTAGTAGGGACATTGCGCAACATAGTTCGATGTATTCCGCGAATTCTAAGATACACCATCTATAACTCACTAGTAAAGCCGCACCTACTATATCTGATTGAACTCTGGGGCAGTGCTACGAAAACAAAACTGTCAGAACTTCAACGATCGCAAAATAAATTAATAAAAATGCTTTTTAACTATCCCTATTTAACATCAACTTCAAAAATCTATAGTGACACAAAATTAATGAACATCAAGCAACTCTATATCTATAATACATGTATATTCATTAATAAAGTGCTTAACAAAAAAATACACACAAACATTATACTAACTCAATATCGACAAGTCAGCCAACGAAGCTCACGACGAGCGAGCCTAATAGTGCTACCTAAAACTAGAACCAATTATGGCAAAAAAATGGTTACTTTCGAAGGAGTGCAACTATATAATAAATTACCATCAAGTATTAGAAATGTACACTCACTCAATGCATTCAAAATTCAGCTCGGTCAGTATTTAACAGCAAGTAAAACACCCTCACAGAAATGAATGCGTTGGGTGGGTCGTGTTTGTGAAACTGTACATAGAGGTGAAGTCAAACCTTTTTAAATTGTTAACATTAATTTATTGTTCTCAAGTAAGTGACATTTGTGTATGTTTTAATTGAGAATAAAGATTCTTTAAACCTAAGTTTGTTTTTGAGATAAATTCATCCCAACTACGAAACCCTTCATTGTGCGTGGTCCGACATGCACTTGGCCGGTTTTTTTGTAGTAAGGGCGATATTCGTAGTAAAAGTTTTACTATTACTGATATGCTGCACTTGTCTAATGTCTGGTCAAGAAAACGACCACCCTATTAATTACTATGGTTCCGATAAGGCCCCATCTCATCCTATAATGCGTTAAATAACGTAATTGTTGGTTAATGTATTAACCAATCCCACAACAAGTTCTTGAATCTCAGGAGACCATTTTAGCTGATGTTGCCAATTAATTAACACACTTCCTTTTCCATTTTTCAGTGTGTTGACCCCGACGCGCCACCGCCTCCAGAGGAACCAAAACCCGACACATCCAAAGGTAAACTGGAAGTGCCACATCCCAAAGAAATCGAGAGCCACAGCGTCGAAGACCTTGGAGACATATCCTCAGAATTCAGCGTGGAAGTAGAGGAAGACACGCTAGACCACGCTCAAGACCCAAAGAAGAAGGGTAAATTCTACAAACTGGTTAAGTCCATGAAGAATAGAAGGAAAAGTGTGCAAGTGGCGAAGAGTGCTGATAACCTCGCTGACAAGCCTTTGGAAGAACGGCATGAGAAGAAGAAGGGGTTTAAGTTTCATAGGAGGTTTAGCCTCAGTCGGGGGAGGGAGGATTGAGCTTAGAAGCGTTGTGACTTAGAGGGTTAGAGGTAGTTTGAGGAAGTTGTTTATGAACCATGTGGTTCATCATCATCATCATTTCAGCTGAAAGACGTCCACTGCTGGAGATAGGCGGATGCCTATGGCCAGAACCGGTCGAAGTGGCGGTGTTTGGAGCCCAAGCTCCGCCACTTCGACCGGTTCTGTACTTCTACTAACCCCATGGAATCAGGAATCCGTTGGATGTGCTCCAACGGATTCCTGATTACACGTGGTTAGTATGACTTATTCGTTTCTATTGAAGCCATCCATAAATTACGTTACACGTTAAAGGTGATAGAGGGGGTCGAAAAAGTGTGACGGTTTTGTGACGTCATATATAAATGTAAAGTAACAAAACTCTAAACTTCCAACTCTAACGAGAAACTTTTATTACGAGTACCAACTCTATCAAAATTATTTAAGGTTATGCTGCGGCCGGATCTGCGTCCATCGTGACAAAACAATGCGTGCCGAAGCTTCGTATGTTTGCTCTCTAAAAAGTTATCGCGCTAATGCGGTGGTCACATTAGCGGCTTCGCCACGTTTATTATGTACCGCCACCCGGACGATAAGTGCTACGCAGCCCGAACTAACCATAACCGATGTTGTTTGGTCACATTTGCATGTATCGTATCACTGTGCGAAGCTTCGTCACGATATACGAAGATGCGGCCGCAGCATTAGGTTTAAATTAAAATTGTAAAATATGTGACGTAACACCAGGTGTCACACAAATGTAAACACCTGTGAAAAGAATGGGGGTTCCAATAATCATGATATTCGTGTGACGTAACTTATGGATAACGCCATAGGATTATAAAGTAGAAACTGTGACTTCGTGACATAATTTATTAAAGTGGTCTTATTAATTGCGACAGCAGAGCGTGCAGTATTGATTGTTTTCACGATGGCACTCTGGCGAAGTGTTTTTTTTAGATAGTATAAGTCTATATCTTAGCGTAAATAAGGAGCATAGGAAGACATGTCTCTAGTGTTATTCTGTCACTCGTGCCACGGTGAAATTATCAGCCTGCATGCAACCAGCTTTCAGTTCCTTCTTTTCAACCTTTGGCTTTTCTCACAGAGTGAGTACAAACTTGAGTATAAATATTAGAATATTAACTATATTTTATATTAAATTAAAATTTTAGACAGTCTGTGGAATTTTTGTCAGATAGCAAGACTGCTTCCTAAAGATGATATCAGATGTTCATTTTTGTTTCATTCTACCGGTCCACACGACAAAATTACAAAGGAATGAACGTTCATCTGCTCCTATAATTTAAATGATTGATCTTTCGGTAGGCGAGTAAGTAAGAAATAAGGGGAAGTTTGAAAGCGGTGCCAGAGACAAAAGTTGAAAGGAAATCGTTTGGCCTGGTATGGGCATGTGATGTCGAGTGCCGAAATCCAACATTGTTGGATCCGTGTATTAATGTTGCGTTCAGAAGCTGGCAAAAATTAACAAAAACTGAAGCGTCTGATATCGGCTTTAGTCACGCTAGACGTCACTGAAGTGTCATCACTTGAGGAGGCGATTTAAAAGACATTGTCAAAACCACGTGGTTCATACAAAACCTCTCTGTTGTTTAGGAAGTCAGGATTGGTTCCCTTGAAATGCCAAAATACAGCAGTGGTTGATGTAATTGATGTTAAAGTAATTCCTCTCCCGTTGATCTACGTAGCTCATGTATAATACTTTAATGTATCGTGGACCTGGTTTTTGTTTTCCCACTTTTGACAACAATTCCTAGTCAGTTGAAACATAACTTAGGCGCGGGACATACACAAATGGCGAGAAGCGCGGGCGTGGCGACGGTGTGGCGCAGGCGCTGCGCCGCCCGTTTCGTATTCCATACAAAATGTATATCTTTATACAATAAAGCCCATGTTACTCAGTGATAATATAGCATGATACTGATAAAAGATTTTTTTTAATCGGTCCAGAAGTTTTAGAGTTTATCCATTACAAATAAACATACAAAAAATTCTGTTCTCTTTATAATATTAGCTTAAATTAAGGCAAGTGACATTCAATAATGGTGGCAAAGCACAAACAAGGTCGACTATCTACTGTAAATAATTAATTTTGTCTTATCGACATCTGTCTTCACTCAGACCAAATATTTATTCAGTGTGAGTGTCTTCACTAAGCCCACGTTCGCACGGATTTAAAAATGTCGCGGCGGGATTTTATCGCGCACTGGATTTTCAACTCTTGATGTTGAGCTGAACATTGAGAATCCAACAGAGTTCAACCCAGCGCGTCGAAAAAACACAATGTAGGATTTTCAACTATTGGCGCTAAGCAGAGCGTTGAACATCGAATATGCGAAAAAAATTAACCGCGGAAAGAAATTACCCGTGTGAACATGGGCTAACCACTCCTTATCTACAGGGTCAAATAAAATTACCTAGCAAAACTCCGCAGACGTGGTAGGTATCGATATCCAAACATGATAAATAGCCAATTGTCATCACAATGTCTTTATTTTATTTTTTTGTATATTGGCACCTTATAGCTATATTCATGTATTATTTAATCGCTATTATATAAAATTTTAATTATTAGCTATTATTTAATCGTGTTTTTGTATTTTGTGCTGTCTTTTGTGTGCACCAAATAAACGATTTATCTATCTATCATAAAAACAAAATAGATTATACTACAAGTGAAAAAAAGGAAATTGAATTCGAGGGACTAAGTTGGATCCCGAGAGCAGCGAAGGATTCTAGAGAATCCTGAGCGCAGCGAGTGATACTAGGATCGAGATGTTTTTTTTTCACGAGTTTTGTATTCTTCTTTTTACCATTGAATGCGAGAAAATTTTGGCGGCAACAAATAATCTACTAATATAAATATAAATGATTCCGGAGTCACTGGAAGTATGCAATGACACAAAACAAGCACCATAACAGATAGAAAAGAACCTACAGTCCGCGCCACCACTCAAGTCCGATAGACGCGGCGCTAGTGTCTATGTCATTGCATTGAAAAAAAATAGTTTCAAAAATAGTTCCACAATTTTCCGCCGGACTTCAGTGGTGGCGCTGACTCGTAACTAAAATAGGCGGGATATTTTTTTTTAAAGAATTGGTACAGCTCAATTTAGCCAGACAGTAGGTATTTTCAACACGTTTTATTTATTCGTTGTGCATAATTCGTGCTTGTTCCAAATTCAAATTGTTTTTATTCACTCAGTGACTAAAAGAGAATTTAATTCACTGTTATCGATGAATAAAATGCCCTTTTTCGAGTGACAATCAGTAGTAGGCAGTGTAGTCACTTGAAATATCAGTTTAAAGAATCTGGTTTTTTTAAAATTTTATTTTCACGTGATCGATATAGATTATCGACATATAAACACGATAAAACAAAATAAAACAGATTTTATCAACTCATATTTCAAGTAACAGCACAACCAGAGATCGTTGACTCCAAAAAAATATCAAATCATTTTTAGTTTTATTTTATCAAGTTTCGATAACCATCATGTCTGCAGAGTTTCGCAATCGTTTCGTTTTAATTGGCCCCTGTATGTGTATGACACCTACCTACTTTAGTTGTGATTTTTTCACGAGGTATATAATCTTTTTAGGCTAATAGTGCATTTCATTCAATTGCGTACAAACGTTCTATACCCAATTGCATTGTGCGTCTTGTGGCGACATTATACCTTTGTACATTAATTATCATGTACTGAATTTTAATTATTTTAAAATCAAACGATTTTTTATTCATATTCTGACAGTTTTGTGTACATGGACGATGTGATTGTATCTGAAGTGTTCTAAATGGTTTGGATGCGCAAGAGTGTTTGTAACGGAACGCATAAAACAGACATATCCTGAAGCGTACATAATGTGGAGCAGACTTGTACGAGTAAGTACCTACCTCAGACCAAATAAAAAACCAAGACAGAGCGCTGTCAACAGTGACGTGAGCCCGGTTTCGTAAAAATGTGTGCACTTAGTGAGCTGTAGTTTTGGCATGCTTCACTGTATTGTTCGCAGCGCTGTCTTGATTTTTTATTTGGTGTGAGGTGCGCATGTTTAAATCTTTTATGTCAGAATGTTTTAGAGCCATCAATGTTCCAGTGAGTGAGAGATGAAACTATACAAAACGACTAGCGCCATTTGTTTTTGGCAACGGAATTATGTTAACTTTTACACTTTTTAATATGATCCAAGTCGATCATCATTGTCATTCAACAAAACAAAACATAACACAAACACAACACATAACATAAAACATTAACTATAGTTACCTACATTATGTATTACAGTTAACATTTTTTTATCCCAAGGTTTAAAATAGAATGTGTGTGACTTAAAAATTATTTGATTAAAGAATTAAATGCTGGTGTATAAAAATAGATCCAGCACTTGCGTGAGACACGATCAATCACAATCTGAATTATTTTGAAGGATATTGCTAATCCATTGCTTCATATTTTCGAAACATTTGTCTGCCTAACAACGTAAATAACGTAAAGTATGTTCTTGAACTGTCAAATGAAACAGTTTATGGTTGATCGTGTGTTATGCAATTAGGGTGCAGGAAAGTGTCTATTCAGGCGTGTCGTTACGTCTTGGTAGTAAAACTCAAATATTCGCTAAATTCCTCCAAACTCGTAGAATTACTTAGAATTATCTCGTACAAATCCTTGCAATATTATACTTACTCTTTTAACCTCTCCACGTAGCAATAAATCCCGCCAAAAAAATTACTTTGTGCGACAAACTTCCATCTTATTTGGCACGAGATCCTAGTGAATCACAGTTGCTAAGACATACACGATTCATCCAAAATGATCCATTTTGGTTGAAAGTTAAGGAAACAAAAGATAACGCCGAAATTGGATGATTGTGTGTTTGCTTCGTCCAAAATGAAAGGCAAATGTAAACCGTACCTATATTAACTGCGCAAACTATAGTAAATAGTTATTAACTTATTTATCTGGTAAAGATAGTATTTTCCGGTTATCGCGAGCAAAGCCGCGCTTATTAGCTAGTGTTCAATGTCAAACTATATTTAAAGACAAGAGAGAGAATCTAAAGAAATCATGTTGTGTATAAAATGAGACGTTTTGTATAAACGTAAGACGTTGCTGTAGATGTTATAACATAAGAATTTAAGATCTAGTTTGTACTAACTTCTTTAAGTCAGGGTAGTCCGCGAAATTCAACTTATCTTACGTTTTTTTGCAATTTCCATGTCAGTATCAAGGGCCTAAAACGGCCACTTTAGCAATTCTGCTAAAAGCGATTAATTTACTGGAGGAATATGGCAATATTTACACCAAATATGATTCAGATATGAATTGACTTGAGACATTATTCAGCTAATGTGTCACCATTTGACGAAAATTAGAGGAATTGCTGGGAATTCAGGAAATGAATCGCTTTTAGCAGAATTGCTAAAGTGGCCGTTTTAGGTCCCCTGATACTGACATGAAAATTGCAAAAAACGTAAAAAAAAATTAATTTCATGGGTCACCTCTGCGGACTCACCGTAAATGTAATTCTAACCTTCATATCGCTAATTTGGGAAAAGTACCTATTTTAGAAGATAAAAATGTGCTCTGTCTCGACCGCCTCTACCTGCCACTGGGTGCAGTTTGTCTTTTATAGGGGTAATAATTAAATATAAAAAAATATAGATTCATAAAATTCGTAGTCCCGAATAAACTCATCACCTACTCATTTTCTATTGTGAGTTTTGTAATCGTAATTGAAGTATTGTTAAATTCATTCCCATTCTAATGGGCACTGACTGAACTTATCTGAAATTAGTGCTCACTTTTACTATCATCATCAACTAGAAATAGATACTTACCCGTACATGCTGTATAAACTTAAGCATAATCAGCCTATAATGTTCCCACTGCTGGGGCACAGGCCTCCTCTCTTCGAGAAGGAGTGGGCTGTAATCCACCATTCGGGCCAACTGCGGGTTGGTAGATGTCACATGTCTTCGAATTTTTGGGTCTAGAACATGCCGGTTTCCTCACGATGTTTTCCTTCACCGTTTTGAGAGCAGTAGTGATGAAATAATTTACACAAAGTTAAGCGCCTGTCTGGGTTCAAACCGACGACCTACAACTAGTAAGTCCGAGCCGTTACCACAGGGCCACCACTAGTCTAGTGTAGATGCTGCAGTTTATTTAATTCTTCTATGGAAATCTAAAAGAGAACGATACTTACTCTTATTTTCTATCATTTTTGTCTGGTCTTTTTGAGGAGCTTGTGGCTAAGTAATAATAGCCGCACGGGTCGATCAATTAGGTTAAGCTACACTTGCAGGCGTTGGTCCGTGGATGGGTGACCATCTTTACATACCGAGACTCTTCCGTGCCTCGGAAAGCACTTTAAGCCAGTTGCTTTTTTCCCAGCTGTCATTCGTGGATCTTTGACAGTCGTTACGGGAGTCAGAAGCCCGAAAGTCAGTCAAGCAGTCTTACCAAGGGGTATCTTATTACCCAGTTACTGGCTTATGGAGATCAGATAGGCAGTCGCTCCATGTAAAATACTGGTATTAGCTGCATCCGGTTAGACTGGAAGTCGACCCCAACATAGGAGAAAGCGAAAAGGCTAGGCAGATTGATTTTGTATGCTTTTACCTGTGAAACAGAGATAGCAAAAATATAAGTTCTGTTTAGGTAGGTGCACATTAGATCAGGGATCTTTGTCTAATGATTGTGAGTATGCCTTCTATCTACAAATAAAATTGTGCTAATTATTATGATAACTTCATTTTCAGTTTTTTTTTAATGGATTATATTTATAGTGCCAAAACCACAACCGACATACTTAATAAAAAGTTTAGAATTTCCACATTTTCCAGCAAAAATGACTTGCGAATTTAATCACGTTTGTAATCGAATACTAATATATATAAAAACACGATAACAAAGTCAACAAAAGATTTTTTAGGTTGAATCGAGAGAATTCCGGCTGAGTATGAAAAAGATTAGCAATAACACAAAAGGAGGTTTTTTAGAACATTTCAATAGGCGTTCGGTTTTTGTGCGGTCAAGTTCAAGGGTACTGCGGTTTTAGTATCAAAGAAGAATTTGTCCTTGTATGTTTTATGTAAATAAATAAATAAATGAAAATGGGTTTTGATGTGATACCTGATAATGATGTTACAAAAGGGTTCAATGAAAATTATTTCAGCAGAACGTAGACTCTTTAAATACCTTTCCCCCCATTTCTGAAGACATGTAAGGTCTCTTTCGGCTACAGGAATAATATCAATACTTATTAGTTCTAAGTAACTAAACCCATGCACAAAACCTTAACACAATTTCACTTACCTACTTTTGTTCTTACTCTTTACCATTCATATGGCGGGCTATAGCTGTGTATATGTCGCAGCCAACTTGGTTAATTAGCTGTTTAGTTAACAGCCTAGCCTTTGTAGCGCACGCCGGCCGATATCGCGGCACCGCTCGCTCCGCTCGCTTGGCTCTCGCGCTGTTGGTCACAGTTCTACTCTGACCTAACCCATTTGATCTGGGCGCCCTGGCTTATTTACTGCGACCAATTCAGCTCGCGCGTGTTTGGTTTAGTTCCAACCTAACCGCTTGTAGAACGGCGCCGTTTAGTAAAAAGGCTAGGCTGTTAAGAGCATTTATTCTAGAAGTGGGCAACGTCGCAAATAGATGTCAAATATTTCGCTGTTTTGATTAATTACTGTATAGAAATAAGAAATATGGCTAACTAGCGAACTAGAATATTAATTACGAAATGCAATAATTAATATCGTAGCACCGAATATTTCGTTTTAGATGTACAAAAAGTATTTGGAAATTTTCCAAATGCATTTTTACACCTAAAACGGGTAGAACATCAAATTCAACGTTATAATTGCGATTTATTAGTAATATTCTAGTTCGCTAGTTAGCCATATTTCTTATTTCCATACAGTAATATTGCCAAATTAATCAAAACAGGTAATTTTTTGACAGCTATTTGCGACGTTGCCAATTTTTTGGATAAACGCTCTTAATTAACTGAAAGGCTAAGTAAGCTAGTTGACTGCGACATATAAATACCTACCTATTTATCTTCTGTACCTACTTCTTTATACTGTTATGTACCTACCTTAGTAATTATTTAATCTTTTAAACTGTTTAGAAAATTCCGCTTGGCTGATATAACATTGTATTAACAAATTGCTGTAACGTGTACTTTTTTACATAAGTATCCTTCGTACTGTTCATACGTTTATGATGCGTGCCTTCAATCTTTTATCTTTGTAATTCTATTGTATTTTATGTACAGCCGTGCTATTCTGCAAACATCTCACCGTGATAACTTGGGTGAAGTGAGCTTGATGTGAGCTGTCATTGCACCTAAAGCTAGGGATTGACACTATTGACAGCTCACTTCACCTCACTCTTCACGGTGAGATGTTTACAGAATGGATCGATAGATATCGTTTTCACTGTATCACATTAAAAGGGTATTAAGATAGTGAAGAAAAAGATATCGGTATGGATTCTTACTTTTTCAAATCTCAACTTTCTGTCCACTTTGTATCTAAAATTAGGAATACTGGAGATTGATGATAAACAATAACAGCCGCACGTGTCGATCCATCCGGTTAAGGTACGCTTGCCGCGGTTGGTCCGTGGATGGGTGAACATCTTTACATACCGAGACTTCTCCGTGCCTCGGAAATCACGTTAAGCCGTTGGTCCCGGCTGCCATTCGTGGATCTTTGACAGTCGTTACGGGTCGTCAGAAGCCCGAAAGTCAGACAACCAGTCTTAACAAGGGGTATTGTGTTACCCAGTAACTGGGTTGTAGAGGTCAGATAGGCAGTCGCTTCATGTAAAATACTGGTACTTAGCTGCATCCGGTTAGACTGGAAGCCGACCCCAACATAGTTGGGAAAAAGCTTGGCAGATATTTTGGAGATTGATCAAATAAAACGCACTGATTGAATTTTGCTGGCATAATAACCATTCTTTGATTAAAAACTGATAAAAAAAAAACACGCCTTTCTTCATATGTATGTTCATACCTACTTTACAGTGAAAGCGATATCTATTACTGGCAACGTTTTTGCGAAATAGATAACCTCAATCAATTTGGCAAAAACTCTAATATTCTTAATGTAATTTCTTCAGTATAACCAATAGATTAAGTGTGATGTATAATTTCTCGTGTTCTATGATGTATGCTATATTGTATTTAAGTGCTCAATTTTGTGTAGTGGACTTGTTCTTTGGTAATGTCTTATTTCAATAGTGTTTTGTCATTGTGAGAACAGGGAAAATAGAAAAAAAATGTAAAATGCATTCGAAATTTAAGTTATATTATATAAAAAATCAATATGTTTTTGTAATTATTTGGATTATAAATTGATAATCCAAAACAATATTATAATCATACTAACAATGAAAATACAAACCTTCTCTGGATATAGTTATTTCTTGTAATTTTCCGTGCATTTTTGGATTTTATAGTTAAAATGTTTGCATAGTAGGTACTAACTTCGAAAATGCAGAATTATCCAACTTTAAAAAAAAAAACATGTAACCAACTTTAATAATGACACACGGCTACATATCAAGATATATATTTCCAGTATATGCGACCTCTCATTGTACGGAAATCATATGCAATGTGAGATCAGTTTATACTGGAAATGTATGGTTTAATATTTAGCCGTGTGTCATTTTTGCACTCTGTGTTACAATTCACTATTAGAATAAGACCTTATATTTTAATTATAATGTTTAATTAATAAATCTGAGTACCGATACAAAAACAGAAAAACGATTTTATTTTACAAATTTTAAGTGTTTTTTTTTTACATATCTCATTTTCATCTAAATAGGGATTAAATTCAAGGTGATACAGCTTTACGAGTAGAAATGATGTGTCGTGTAAAGGTCCAGGTTCACGATTGACTAAATACATACTTAGGTAAACGTTAACCACAAATGACACAAAATAAATATATCTGTAAAAATCACACCATGAACATTTAGGTGAAGTGAGCTGTCATTTCACCTTATTGTTGTGTAACATCTCTCCTCTTGCTTTTCGGCAATCTGTGCACAGATCATAATATGTTCTGTGCACACGAATAATATATCCGTAAATATATGCCCAAAAGATCTGTGGGAGTGATTTCGTGAAAAGGGACGAACGTGTGTAACAGGAAGCCAGGGAAGCGTGCGCTATTTGATTTGACCAATGAGCGCACGTGGTGCTAGTGTTGGCCGTCAGAAATGACCTTGACGAGGCCCCGCCCCTTTAATGTTGCTTATTACCTTAATGTTGCTCTTTACCAAGGTGAGACTGTAAGGCTGGCTTGTTTTTTTCATCCACTATGAGGAGGCTGATCTATCCTGTAAAAATCACACCGTGAAAACTTGGTGAAGTCAGCTGTCAATCTAAATATTGTGCCGATTCCCATCATCAGGTGGAATGACAGCTAAGTTATCACATTTTTACAGAATATAACGGTTAAACCTATTGACAGTCCATTTGACTTACCTAAGTTTACATGGTGAGATTTTTAGAGAAAATAGTCCGGTTGATGACTGGTGAGCACTTACCATCACGTGCGCTGCCTGCTGGATGGCCACAAAATAATACAGGTTGACGCGTATTTCACCAACTAATTTAGTGCGGATTTCACCAACGAAATTGAACGCGTTTAGCACATCTAAACGCGTTCCAGAGCTGTCAGTGTACAATATTCCATAACAGTTTTGACACTGACAGCTCTTGAACGCGTTTTAGAAATGCTGGTCGCGTTCAGTTTCATTGGTGAAATTAGCTCTTAGTCACCTGCATCCGTTAAGGGAGTACATGTTATACTGAACAACTTTCGCTATAAAACTCATATCCGACTCGGGGAAAAAAAACAAATTCCTATACAACATTATAGACTATTTCGATGAATAGATGTTTTTTTTTAACAAAATATGTTATGAGTTTCATAGCAAAAGTTGTTCAGTATGATATGTAGAATCACTGCTTTGACGGATTCCTGCATAAAAATATTGAGACCAAAATTGCCAGGCGGTTTTGTTCAAATAAATAAAATTAGTCAACCGTGTATTTTGGCCTTTAGTGAGAAAGTGTCACCTTGTGAGATAGTAATAATCAAGTATTTTTAAATGGTAGAATTAGTTACGAATTGGTGTCCCTATGACAATAAACAATGATTTTAAATATTTAAAAATTCAATTCTTGTTAAAACGGAACTTTTAGTTTTTTTTTTTCCACTTTTAACACTTACTCTATCTTAGTCTATATACAAAAAAATCATATCTCTTAGCAAATTTTTAACTTACAAAAATGTAAACAAGGTGTACCTACGTCCTGTGATGCTTGGCTTATTGTAACTAATTTCTATACTTTTCCATCTAAATGTTTCTGTACTGTAAATACTGCCCTTGTATCTCACTGTCAAATATGAGCATTAATCGGGCAGTAGAATCTGGTAGCTTCACAATTATTTATCTTGTAAATATGTAGGTGATGAATAATTTATTAGCACTTTAGCCAGAGGTGTAGTACTTGTCAGTGTATTTAAGTAAATATGTAATATTTTGATTAACACTCGAGACAAAGGATTATTTGTATTGTAGGTTTGTGGATGTTTACTCAGATGAAAATACACAGAGATTTTTCTAACAGCAATGCAGTCTGAAATCATAATATACCTATTCTGAATAATTTAAAATAAAAAACGAAAGTAAAGCCATTGTTAATTTAACCTTGATTGTAACTAAAACATTACATTGCACAGTAACTGGAACTAATACAGGCTGGCCAATTAGTAAGTATACAACTTTAAATTAAGATTATTTACATTACAAACAAAAATTACTGGATAATTTTAATATAAATATTATTCAAGCTTGGCAATTTTATACGGTGAATAAGATCAGCCATGTGATTCTGTAAACATCTCACCGTGAAAACTTGGGTGAAGTGAGCTGTCAATAGTGTCAATCCCTGTGGAATGACAGCTCACTCCACGCTCACTTCACCTAAGTTTTCACGGTGAGATGGTTACAGAATAGCACTGCTGCTTTTCGTATTCAAGCTTGACCACGACAAGTCCCTTTAGATAACCCCACAGAAAAAAGTCAGGACGTGTCTCGAAATCCTCAGTGATCAATATGGCATTCGTTACTATTAATGATTTGTTAGAAAAATTAGGTCGTTTTTAAATTCGTTTAAAAGATAGGAGGTCAAAGGTGGAGGGGAAAGGTAGGAGGGGTATAAGGGTTTAAGGATAAAATTACTGAAGTATTGTTAAATAATAGACACCAAACACAAAAATGAGAATGGGGTCTAAATAAAGTTATATACATCCGAATTGGCCACCCGTATTAAACTACTATGCAAAATAAATGGAAAATCTAGATAAAACAAAGAAAACAGGTTTAACACCAGACGACAGAAAAAGACTAGTACCTACTCGAATACATTGAATTAACATTTTTGTCAATTTTTTTTCGACAGCAAATTCTACTCTATTTCTTCGCCTTTTTTATATGAAAAACGAACATTGTCGTGTCTATACCGACAAACTTATCTTTGCGTGTGGCGAAAACGAGAACTAATACGGAATGTACTGGATTTGACAGATTTTTGACATCCTCCCTTTGCAAGCAGCGCCGCCATGACACGCAGATATAAGTTTGTCGTTGTTTAATAAATATTGATTTATTTGTAAATAACATTATGTACTGCACCTCAACAAATATTAAATAGTTATATATCACGCGTTGAGTGTTAGAATGTTTATAGTCATGTTACTGTTCCATTTGTTGAGCCAATTAGTTTTTAATATAGAAAATATACATTATGGCGAAATAATGCTTGTTTTCTTTGTATTGTTGCATAATTTGCTTATATAACCTTTTGTTGGAAACCTTGAACCCTTTGTGGAATATTTTAAGTTTCAAATTGAAACTCAATATTCGGTAATATTCGTTTTGGCCGAAAAAAAACAATTTTCGACGTGGCCAAAAAACTTAAGATCAATAGATGATGTACTTTCAATACATTTATTCAGGGAAACTCGAAATTAAAACAAAAACCAGCGAGCTTTAGAGTAATCGCATATAATGTGTAAAATCTGACATCTTGACTGACGTATAGAGGGTGTTAGAAATATCGACGTGAAAACTGATACCATGGATTCAGTACATGACTCTGAACGCCCGTGGCTTGAAATATTTCGTCGGTTATAAAAAAAAAAACAGCTGTTTCATAGAAAAGTGCAATACCTATGCTGTCAAAATGTATGGAACTGCTTTTTTTTTTAATAATCGGCGAAAATTTTCAACGCCTGGGTTCAGAATCATGTAAGTAGGTACTGAACGGAATCCATGGTAGCAGGCTTCGCGTCGATGTCCCTGCCACCCTGTATATGATATAAAAAATATTCATCATCATCACCATCACCATCACCGTCACCGTCATCATCACCGTCGACAAACAAAATAACATTTTTATCGTTTTCGGTTACGAAAAATAAAACAATTTTGTTCGAATTCTAACATCAACATAATCCCAAAGGTGTAATTACTGGCTCATGGTACTTTAAAAAGATATTATAGGTTTTCTCCCTGTTCAGCATAATATAATTCATAGGTACCTATATCAGAGAGGTTGGATATACAGATTTAACTGCCGACAAACTCATATGCAGTTTGGCAGACTTTATGTGTGTTATTTTTAATACAGATTTTGAATAAATAAAACAGAAAAATCAGCCTAAGTGGTATCGGGTTATGGGACCACCCAGAAGTG
This sequence comes from Agrochola circellaris, assembly GCA_914767755.1. Classification (NCBI taxonomy): domain Eukaryota; kingdom Metazoa; phylum Arthropoda; class Insecta; order Lepidoptera; family Noctuidae; genus Agrochola; species Agrochola circellaris. The sequence continues at coordinate 3,418,232 of OU611839.1, read as the reverse complement.
CCGTAACAGATGTCCTGGGTCCGCTTGGGGGGGCCCGACAGTTGAGAGAATAATTTTCCCCTTGCTGGGACACAGGCCTCCTCCCTAAGAGAGGGAGTGGGCTATAATCTACCACGCGGGCCCATCGCGGGTTGGTAAATGTCACACAGCTTCGAAAATTGTTTGTTCTAGGACATGCCGGTTTCCTCACGATGTTTTCCTTCACCGTTGCGAGAGCAGTGGTGATGAAATTATTTACACAAAGCGCCTGCCTGGGGTTGAACCCACAACCTACAACTAGGAAGTCGGGGCCGTTACTACTGGGCAACCACTGATCACATACAGATAGCGCTTAGCGGATTTGTGGTAGGGAGCGGAAAACGTTGCTGTATAGACTTGAGGTTTCGTTTTTCTTTATCACTTTTGACAACAATTCCCACCAAATTAAAACTTTTCTAAGGTTGGAACTACCTATATTGACCTTGTCGTTTTATGACGTGCAAATGAAATTCAACCTTAGGATGATAAATGTGCCACGGCAGCGGCCGGCGAGCGTTACTTCCAAGTTGCTCGCAGAAATTTGGTTCATGTCTATTAAAGTGATAAAAATAATTATAGATGTATTATTATTTTAAAGTGCTGGTAAACAATTTTATAGCTGTTTTCATCAAATTTAAAGTACTATTAAATACATCCCTTATTTAAGTACTAAATAATTTTAAGTGGAGAGTTAAAGGGAGGGGAGAGTACACGATAGAATTGAAAACTTACGACTGGATCTGAGTATACGCGATTCAGCGCCGAGGATACCTACGCCATTCAGCGTCACCGACTGGCTGGAGCCGAGTGACCCGACCGTCACTGACCCGAGCGTCGAGCGTGTCGGTTTCGTTCACCGTTCAGAAAGAGAGCCAATTACGTCTAACGAAGTTAACACTATAAGAGTACGCTAGTCGACGGCTCGAACTCGTTGGTGGGCGTAACTAATATGCATGCTAATTAGTCTAATTATTAATTTATTTCTTTTATACATTTAGTATTTATTTATAAATTTTTTATTGATTTATTTATTTAGTGAAATAGATAGTGATTTATAACGAAAACGAGTGCGTAAAATTTCATGAACAGACCTTTGGGCGTAAAGATATTATAAAAAAACGACTGAATGTATTTACTCAAAATAAAATTATTTGACCTTGTGCAGGATATGGGATGCATGCACATTAAAATGCGATGTAGGAATAATTACTTGTTTATTAATCAAGTTACAATAGTTAGTTTTTCACTGGACGGACAAAGTACGCGTGTATTGACGGAGCGGTGTCTTCGTTCGCACTCTTCACGTTAGAGGGCGCGGGCGCCGCGCCGGCCACATGCACTATGTGACGTTTGCGCGTGTTCCACGCGTTTCTCACTTCAGAGTGATACATTGTTAACAGACCTATTGAATAAATTATATATCCCTGTACGGTTTCTATTTTGCCATTACCCTACTACATAAGTTATTTATTTACGCCCAAACACGAGTTAAAATTAGTGTTGAAATATGGAACTACTTCCAAACCAATATTTTTTTCCTATCTGCTTCCATACAGGGCTACATAATGACAAGACAAATTGATATAATTTTTAGTTTTGAACGTACACTGTCAAACAGACGCGCAATCACCATACTACGTTTGTATGGAAGAATGACCGACTAGGGAACCCTTAAGGCGAAAGCGTCAAGGTAGCCCGCGAAATTCAAATTTTCTTACGTTTTTTGCAATGTGCAGGTCAGTATCATGTTCTATGTTGATATAAATATGATTCGCGGCCGTATTAAATGTTTATTTATAGAATTATAATCATAAAAATGATCAATACAACTCTCTAAGTTCATGTAATCATTGAATGACTATTTCATGAAAACATGACATTCGACAATTATACTAACTTATGGAGTTGTATTGCTGATTGTTATGATTATAATTATGTAAAGCCATATTTGTTACGGTCGCGAATCATATTTTAATAAACATAAAACCTGACACTGACCTGCAAAATGCAAAAAACTAATGGAAATTTGAATCTCGCGGGCTACCTTAGCGCATCATCCTTTAATAAAAAATAAAAAACTTCCTAAATGCTTTCTAAGCGCTATCATAAACGTTGCATACGTCACTTGACATAGTTGTGTTATCGCTTTTGTAATAGGTAGGTACTATACATATAATTATGCTTACAGGATGAGGTATTTAATAAATAGGGATATCTAAATATCCGCGGGCAGGGGGCGCTCGTGGCTAACCGATAACAGCCGCACGTGTCGATTGAAGGTCAAACTGATTCCCGAGGTCGGTTCGTGGATGGGTGACCATCCAATAAGTACTTATCGAGACCTCTCCGTGCCTCAGAAAGCACGTGAAACCTCTGGTCCCGGCTGTCATTAGTAGATCTTTAACAGTCGGTAGAAACCTAAAAGTCTGACAACCAATCTTAACAAGGGGTATCGTAATACCCAGTTACTGGATTGTGGAGGTCAGATGGGCAGTCGCTCCATGTAAAATACTGGGATTCAGCTGCATCCGATTAGATTGGAAGCCGACCCGAAAATAGTTTGCTAGGCAAATTGTTGGTAAATAAATATTCGTGGCAGTTATGTCGTGGTTTTGAATCAAACTGATTATTATGTTCCACCCCTCTTATAATGCCATCGGCGGAAATCATCCAATGTTTATTTTTATTAAATTCCACGTTTGAGTTTTTATATTGTAGAACCTCGTAAGCCACGTACTCAAAAACGCTAAATACACGCAAATCAAACGGCAAATCACGCAAAAAGGCCCAGTATACGTTGGCCGCGCGACGGAATCGCCCAACGTGTACCCTACATCTACAAACCTTGTCCTGAAAATATCTAACACAACAAATAAAAAAAATATCCTATTTGGTGCAGTCGTTCTCAAGTTATGCCGCGACCAAGGGAAGTGGGATTCCTAGCGGCTATTCAAAAACTCACCCTGTGCATAATGATTCCTTTACAATAAAATAAATAATTCACACTGTTTGAAGAGTAAAATAAATAAACCATCAAATACATTAGAATTATCATATAGTTCTAATGTATTTCATGGTTTATATATTTTACTTTCTAAACATTATTGACTATTGTGCATAAGTGGATTCTAACTCTAAGTAATCCCCTAATAAAAGATTAGGCTATCGCCACATTTAGTTGAACAAAACAGTGACCATTACCGATTTAAAAAAAAAGGTTGTTATCATTTCGATGCGTACGTACACAAGGCTACATATCAAGCTATACATTTCCAGTTTCAGCTGATGTAGAATTGTATAAGATTTCCGTACAATAAGAGATCAGCTTATACTGGAATTATAGGTTGATATGTAGCCGTGTGTACGTACATATGTTAAGTATTCATAATTTTTGGAACAAAGTTCTTTAAGTGCTAAGGGCCACGACGCCGCGCCATCGCCGCGCTGTTTCCGCTTGATTTTGTCATATCACTTAAAAAGCGCGTGCATTTCTGCAACTGGCCGGCAATGGTATAAAAAAAAACAGTTTAAACAGTACTAGCTGTGTGGTGGCGGCGCAGCAGCGGTCTGGCAACGTTGCATATATACACAGCTTAGAGGTGCGACGGCGGCGGCGGCGGCGTCGTGTCGCTGAGCACTGACGCGGCTTGCGGTAGGAGCTGACTAATAGAAATCATCAAGTAAGGGAAAAGCGTTATGCCCTTCCATGCGCCTTTCTCGCTCTCTCTGTCTCTTTCTGTTATATACGAGTGTGTGTGTGTGTGTGTGTGAACTTCGTTCTTGTTTTTTTTTGCGTGACTCGGTGGAGTACTCCTGGCTTCTGCGCTTGGATCAATTCTCGCATGTTTTAGTTCATGTGAGACAAAAAAGTAGGCAGCGTTTTTCTTCAGCAGACGGTAAGTTATAATGATGTTATGTGCCTGTAAATACACTGCTCCCCGTACCCTTGCGTAGTTCCCTGCACAAGTCCCTAAAAGAGGTCTAAGCCTAAGAATTTAGAGGCATGAAGAACAGAACAACAAAAATATCACAGCCAAAAACATCAATATTTACACGCTGTGGAAATTCAAATCATACAACCTCAAAATGGTGAGTAACGTATAGAAGTATGAGGAACAGGATTTAAGTTCACTCATCCTCTCAAGGGTGTCGTATCTGGCATCCCAACGATTAATGTCGGGGAAGTTATATATATCGCACCATCGGTGGAACAAGGGCACAACTAACAAAACATCTGAAAATGAGTTAAGTGTGTTACTAGGATCATAATTACAAAATTATTTAAATTTTGGTGCAAAAAGGGCCAAACTGCACATCAAAAATATTATTTCTTTAAATTATAGTACAAATAATAAGTATTTTACTCCCGTAAAGTAAATACGTAAATTCGCAAAAGTGTAAGGCTTATTTCACCCAAAAAAAATACAGTACTTAAAATCGATATAAGCAGAAAGTAGGTACAGGTTACAGGTGTTAAGGTTAAAATGATCCTTATAGTCGTATTAACTACCTTAACTAAGGCATGCAAACAGTTTACAAATATTATTAACAAATTCAATCAAATCAATACAAGTTTACCATGCCAAGATGAAATTCAGAAAAAAAAAAAACTAAATTAAAGTAGGCAATACAACACAAAATGTCAAGTTTAATAAAATGGGATTATAAATTCGTCAAGTTTGAGTCAATACATTTTAATTAAAAATAAAAGTTCTAGTAAAAGTCAGGAGTACAGAGATGTCATATTATCAATTTAAATTTTTATCGGTCAAAAATTCGCCAATTGAGTAATAACACTTAGTCATTAATAGATCTGTCAAATCTCTCAATCTGCCTTGTATATACTTTTAATGTTATTATAACCCGAAATAATACCGAGTAAACCCATTAACATTGGCATGAACAGTTACGTATTTCCGATGGATTCATAATATTTTGGGAGATTTTTTTTTCAGTTTATATGTAAACCAAAGTAATTCTTACTAATATTATTAATGCGAAAGTGAGCTTGTTTGTTTGTTTGTTACGCTTTCACGCTTCTTCTTTCTTTTTCGTGTGGTTAGTGACAAACCTAGTGTCAGTTTTAAAGCCGCCCATGGGCCTCTGATTTGGCTTCACATGCCATCGAGAAATATCTCACAGGCATGCCTGTTTCCTCACGATGTTGTCCTTTACCGTTTTTGAAGTAAGTGATAATTATACAATACGCATATGAATTCAAGAAGTCAGTGGTGCGTGCCTTGGGTTCGAATTCGAGACCTATGACTTGGCATTCACAGGTCACACCACTAGGCGATCACTGCTTTCACGCTAAAACGGCTAAACGGATTTGAATAAAACTTGGCACATAGGTAGACCATGACCTGGAGATGGACATAGGCTACATTTCATCCTGGATCGCAGACGAAGTCGCGGGTAACAGCTAGTAATTTATAAATGGGAAAGTCAATCAATCTCTGTCTGCCTTTTACTTTTGAACGGCTAAACGGATTTGGATATAATTTGGCACACGGATAGACCATGACCAGGATTAAGACATAGGATAGGTACTTACTTTTACCCCGGTAGTACGTTCCCGTGTAATAATTTTCGACTTCCACGTGAAGCCGCGGGCAAAAGTTACCTAAACCAAAATATCTGTAACAATTTGCAGTGCTATTCTGTAACCATCTCACCGTGAAAACTTAGGTGAAGTGAGCGTGGAGTGAGCTGTCATTCCACAGGGATTGACACTATTGACAGCTCACTTCAACCCAAGTTTTCACGGTGAGATGTTTACAGAATAGCATGGCAAATTAAACAAAAAAAAATTACAACAAAAAATAAATGAATGTTTTTTCATTTATTTCAGAAGTTCAATACACAATGGCATACACTCTGTCAAAACAACCTATATAATATATATCTAAGCAGTTTGAAAACAAAATCAAGTGAATACGAAGACCAAATCTGTTACCGCCCCGGTTTTATAGCCGCCGAGCACTGCAAGCAGAAATAGTCTTTACGGTGTATAGATATGAAGTTCTTCGATGGTACCTATATCCCACCGTTATTGATTAGAACAGAGCCTTGTGACATACGAACAGACAAACAGCGTAGGCTCACTACTAGGATCATGTAAGCATTATTTGAACCCTCAAGGGATCTCCTTTTGGCGGCATGGTTTGGGCAGTGGCAATTGTTAGCGGGTTACTGAAACTTATTTTTTTTTTAAAGTATCTACAGAGTTTGTATGTACGATCGACGAAAATACACCTTTACGAAATAGAAACCCCATTATTTTAATCAAATGAAGAGTAACCGCTCTTAATTAATCTGCCATGTTTTTTTCGCAAAGGATAGTCTGAGGAAAATCACAATTCGATTACTGATCAATTCAATTTCGATGTAATTAGCCCTCTGAAACCATTTGAACGATGACCTTCACATTGGATTGTCTCTGGTATTTTGCGTTTATCTACGATCACACGCAGCACAGATTATATTCGCGCGCGGCACTCTACGGGTGATCGCGTTGTTCCCGCCGAAAAGTGTTCCATTTTCAAAAGTGACATTTCAAATAAAAAGTTTTTGTTCTGTTTTTGACTTCGTAAAATGAAAATAAATCTAGATGATGGGGTGAGATTATTATTTAATTTGAGTAATTTAAGCATCAATTTAATATTTTAATTAAGTAACTACTTACGATGAGGCTTCCTGCTAACTATTAATGCCCCTTACAATAATGGATTCATAATTTATAATGGCTTTCAGTTTCCCAATTGCATAACACCTTTAATCACAATCCGCAGGATTTTGAAGGCAATTTCTAATCCACTGCTTCATACATATTTAAAAATTTGTCTGTTCGACATTTGTGTGTGTTATACAATTACCTTGCAGAATCTATATAAGTAAATAATAATGCTGTTCTTTGGTAAGCGCATCACTTGAGAACTTGATTTATGCTGTGCCCGACGGTCCATAATTGTGACTAATATAATTATTTACCTACCACCTTTATACATTATGGTACGCAATAAAGAATTGAGAATTGAGAACGGCTAGATCGACCTGGCTATTTTTTGTTTTAAAATGTTCGTAATAGTCCAAATTTATTATAATGGGAAGTTTTATTTTTAAATCCCGGTAAGTTTTCAAATTCGGATAAATGTGACCGGGTCGTCCTTTTTTCTACGGGATTTTTGTTCGAATTATTGAAAATTGGACAGGACAATGTCAACGTCAGCTAGTTGAATAGGTATATAAAAATAACAGCTCCTAAATAATATTAATAATTATATTTCCATCCTACTAATATTATAACTGAGAAAGTTTGTATGTTTGGATGTTTGTTACTCAATCACGCAAAAACGGCAGAACGGATTTGGATGAAATTTGGCACACAGATAGTTTATAACCTGGATTAACGTATAGGATACTTTTTATCCCGATAGTACGTTCTCGTGGCATAATTTCCGACCGCCACGGGGCGAAGCCGCAGGCGAAAGCTAGAAAAAATAAAATTAGGTTACTTATAAATTAAAGTCGCTTTTCGTGTTTGTCTATATGACCGCGTTGTTCTTCTAAACTGCGCAACGGATTTTGATGCGGTTTTCACCATAATTTAGAGATCTTATTCTGGAAGGTTTATATGTATCATGATCATCATTCTCCGACCCTTATACCGATTTGTTTGTGGTCGGCGCGACATGTCCCTTTCTTACATACTTCTCTATTACTCGTCATGTCAGTAGTCACCTCTTTCTAGCCATATCATCTTTCACACAGTCCCTCCACAGTTGCTTTGGTCTTCCCCTACTTTTATAGCCATCCACATTTATACTCAAAACTTTCCACACTACATTTTCCTCATTCCTCCGCATCACATGCCCATACCATGACAACCGATTTCCACACAACTTTTCGGTATTTCCACACAACTTTTCGGTATTTCCACACAACTTTTCGGTATTTCCACACAACTTTCCGATATTTCCACACAACTTTCCGATATTTCCACACAACTTTTTGCTATTTCCACACAACTTTTCGGTCACCGGTGCCACTTTCAGTATATATTACAATTATTACACTAATATTAAACTAACACATAATCATGAAATTTCTATGTTTTTTCAAGTCTTGAAAACCGTACGCAACATCGGGACTAGCTAATTATCTAACAATTCATAACATTTTAAACACATAAAATCAGTACAAAACCTGTTATATTTCAATTGATCATCATCTGCCTAGCTTTTTCCCAACAATGGGGTCAGCTTCCAGTCTAACCGGATACAGCTGAATAATAGTATTTTACATGGAGCGACTAAATATCTGACCTCCACTACTCAGTTACTGGGTAACACGATATCCCTTGGTAAGACTGGTAGACAGAATCTGGGCTGCTGACTATCCGTAAGACTGTCAAAGATCTATGAATGACAGTCACGACCCGATCCACCCACAAACCGACTGCGGCAATCGACCCGTGCGGATATTATTATAAAGCCACAGGCCCCTCTTATATTTTAATTGATATCAGACCTCAATCAATTACCTATTAAAAGTAATAAAATTACGTACCTATATAAATATAAACGCGGAAGTTATAATGTTAATTGATTTATATTATTCTGTATTTTACATATTTTTTGTCAAAAATAATATAAATTCAATATACAAATACTTTAAACAAAGCTGTATGTTACTGCATAAGTTACGTAGATGCTTTTATCCCGTGCGAAATTAAACTCGTTGCTACGCGGCTACGGGTTGCTACGGGGGGGCTACGGGAGCTACGGGCTACGAGGCCTACGACCCTACGTGTTTCCGGACGCTCCCATGCTACGCCATATTATTTATTATTATGTCGTAATGTCTTTGAAAATACTTGTAGGATTAAGGAAAAAAGTTTAAAATACAACGCAATTTTTTTTTAAGCTATTGCATAGCTTTTATCGGAGACTCTGAGCGCGGCGACCGAATGTAGAAATTCCGTAACGAAAAAAAAACCTGACGCGAAAGTTTGTGAGGATGGATGGATGGATGTTTGTTACTCTTTCACGCAAAAACTACCGAACGGATTTTAATGAAACTTTACAGTAATGTGGCTTATATATCAGAATAACACATAGGCTACAATTTATAAAGATTTTATGTGATTTAGCCATAATATAACGATAAGTATCCAGTAAGTCGGAAAAAATCCTGCCCTCTGAGATCTATCTTTGCGTGCGCTGCCTAAACCGCTGGAGTTACATGAAAAGAATGTATTGTGGGGTTGTTTGTCTTAAAGAGTTCTAAATAAAAGTCCGCGACAGCATATATCTACCTTTTATGTGGAAGCCATTATAGCCAAAATAGTGAGCTATAAATACATTTAAATTGAATACTTTTTTTAAGTTGCATATTTTAGAGTATTTAGTTAATTCGTATCAAAATAAATACCTTCATCGCTTTCGGTATTTAATGTAGATAAAATTTGTCTTTTACACTAAGTAATTTGGACTAATATTTTAAAAGTTAGAACGATAAGAATGACCTGCGATGAGTCGACGGCGGGCGCGCAGAACGAGGGTGGAGGGGCGGGATAGGCAATGACGCGCGATCGCCGAGTGCGCGACCCGAACGCGGGCAGACGCGTGAGGGCAGACGTCATTGACGGTTGTGTAAATTCTGCGATTTAGGGGGGGGGGTTATAGGGGTATTTTTAAAAAAAAATATTTTAAATCAACAATATTATCTTCTTATTTTTGAATATATGCTATGCAATAGCTTTACCGCGGCAGTCCTCGAGTGCCACACGTATTTTTTTTAGTTTCTACGTAACAGTGATTACGGAAGCACATGAAATTGATAAAATATTATATTTTAACATTGTTATAATTTCCTCTCATGATTTTATTGTTGATATTCGTGCTGTCATTCGTGGATATTCCTTTGGCAGTCGTTACGGGTCGTCAGAAGCCCGAAAGTCTGACAACCAAGGGGTATCGTGTTACCCAGTTAAAAGAAAGAAAGAAAGAAAAAGTATTTATTGAGACTCGCACAGGAAATCACACATTAAACTAAAAACACACTAAACATAAATAAAAAACAAAGTTAACATTAAAACACAACAACAAACAACATAACAACAACACACATTAACATTAACATTTCCAGTTACTGGGTTGTGAAGGTCAGATAGGCAGGTGCTCCATGGAAAATACTGGTATTCAGCTGCATCCCGTTAGACTGGAAGCCGACCCCCAATATAGTTGGGAAAAGGATAGGCAGATTGATTGATTTTATTGTTGATAATTGGACGTAGTTAAGCAGAAAGGATCCAACCCACACTATGGGCGAAAATGAGTTATATACCAAAACACTCTTTGTAGTCAAAACTTTAATATCACAAAAACAATCCCAACGCATCATGTCATTATGACATTACCAACCCGTATGTATGGCAGGTCATACAATCATATAACACAATCTGATCTTAAAACTTCAATATCTCAAAACTAACTCTGTGTGGGTTGGATCCTTTCTGTTTAACTACGTCCAATTAATCGTCGAAATTCCGTAAGACACTCCTCCTACTCATCTATTTCGTATCAATTGTACTCAGAGTGAACTCACACTGATCGCATTTTGTAAAATTACTCTTCGTTGTTCATAATAATTTAATTGTAAGTCCAAGTTTGAGGAATGTACTGTTGTACCTATTTTAATTATAATGCATTAGAATATATTTTTTAAATTTTGTCTTTGTTCCTCTCAAACAGAGCACCTGCCATCTAATCTCTTCACCACCCTTGGTTGACTGGTAGAGAATGCCTAAGGCATTAAGTCCGGCTTTGTACTTTATGAGTGTTTAAATAAATAAATAAATAATTAAATAAATGAATATATAATTAAATAAATGATAAGACTTCTAACGTCTATAAACTATAACGTCTTTGTTAATGAAAAGTAAACATTTCGCTTACGTATAAAAAACGTTACAAAGCATTTTTTCGCATCTGAGTGGAACAAAAGAAATGATGTAATTTTTTATCCAGCTCCAATTTAGAGATAAATCGATTTACCATACAAGTGGTGGTTTTTTGCACAAATGATTGAGTAGTTCAATCAATGACATATACACATGCAAAATAGAGAAATGCAGATACGGTACACTGATAATGATAATACATTAGGAAAGAATATTGAGATTATGAAAGAAGATTTTTTTACTTATTCGTAGCTTGCACAGTCCCAAGTTTTTTTTAACTCTGAAACTCTTTTTTCAATAAAACCCTTTTTTTAATTACTTATTTAATTGTGTGAAAGCTTGAAATAATTGAAACAGTCATTGACTCAGTCACAGCGCCTGTTAATAATAGCAACACAATTGCGCTCTCGAAAATATGGTTATATTATAAGGCAAGGATCGCTGAAGACTAATGTGTGATTTTTAAATTTCTTGATATGGTTTGCTAAATAATAGGAAAAAATGCATTACGGGGTTTAAAAAAAAATGGTTTTATAAAAATAAAAAAATCTGCGATATTTTGTATTGAAGTTGAAAAAAGTGCTTCAGCCACATGCAAGTAGACCATATAATGATGTTGATGATATTTTTCAATGATCAAAATCAAAAGTAGTTTCTTGTAACAAAATGGTCAAACGTCAGTCTCGCGTCACTTTTCGGGAAACTTGTTGCGAATGATTTTCCGTGAATAGGTACTCGATTTATTTGAAAAATCCGTTTTAGTCACATGCAAAACACAGAACTCGACTTTTCAAATCACAAGTAGTTTTGTTTCAATTCTTTTTACCTTTCTCACAAACAATGAACAATATTGTTAAAAAATCTGTCGATTTCGTGCACGGCCCCTTAAGGCGATAGTCTTGGTAGGTACCATCCATGAATTTCTCGTAATCGCTTATACAAATGAACAATGTAATAATTTGTATAGAGTAAACCATTTGTGATGCACGAGTATATCGCACCATCGGTGGAACAAGGGCACAACTGCACGTTTTGTTTATTTTCCACTAGAGACATGTTTTATGATTTTTGTAGAATAAAATAGAGTTTTTCTGCTTATATCGATTTTAAGTACTATATTTTTTTTGGGTGAAATAAGCCCTACACTTTTGCGAATTTACGTATTTACTATACGGGAGTAAAATACTTATTATTTGTACTATAATTTAAAGAAATAATATTTTTGATGTGCAGTTTGGCCCTTTTTGCACCAAAATTTAAATAATTTTGTAATTATGACCCTAGTAACACACTTAACTCATTTTCAGATGTTTTGTTAGTTGTGCCCTTGTTCCACCGATGGTGCGATATGTTGGTTATTACGTACCTACTTACCAAAGATTAAATTAATCTCAATCATATAAGATATCTAATAATCTATGGAAGTGAGCATATTATATTAATGCATTGAAATGTGGTACTAACGCGTGCAGGTACTTAGATTGTCTCGGGAGCTGTCTTCTAAATTTGACGATCGTAATTGTTATTACTTCTTTCTGCATTGGTCTAATTACAATATATGTAAAAAACTTAATGAATCAACAAGTGAACTTCGCGATTGAGAATTGAGACATAAAAAACAAGGACAACAATTACAAAAAAAACACATACATACTTACATGTACTAAACAACAACATTTTTTTTTGTAATTTTTCGGTCACGTGATCTTAAAGGTACCATTTAATTATTTTGTGATTATAAAGGTAATTGAATAATAGAACATATATTTTTTTTAAAGAGTGTTATATGACTAAAATAACACCGTCTTGTAAACTGATGCATTGTTTGAACACTAGCTTTAACCCGCGGAATTTCGCGAATCTATTTATATTTTGTTTTGATTTTTAATTCATATTCCCTAAGGCACTTCTTTAGGTCATGAGCTATCTGAATACCAAAAAATATTTGGCCTAGGTCTTAATTGGGAGGCGTGAAAATTAATTCGCTGTTACAATGTATAAAATAATTTGTATTAATGGTCTTGAGCTGAGCTGGCAGTGCCCTTCGAGCCTTCAAAATCAATAACTTGTTTGGAACTGTCAGTAGGTATTCGTAGGGTTACATTTGACGATACTGCACCATCATAAGAGGCCTGTTACCTTAGGTATTGGTAAAAGATTTTCTTCTCTAACAAAAGTCATTTACTTTAGCATTTTTGACACATAATGTATTACTATGCGTAGTGACGTAGCCGTTAATGTACTCGTATCGACCGCCATAATTATGTTTACGTTACTGTAACAGTAGAGTGATACAAGTGGCCCTCGGCTGTCGCGATCCAAGTTTTAGTTCAGTGCTTTTTTGGTTTTGATAAGCTTCCAAGTTGTTGTCCTATGGACTTATCTACTTTAGGAAGCAATGATGGAAATCGAAGAGGCAAATGATTTAAATGTGAATATTGTGTGCCTAAGCCTGGGTCAAATAAATTTATATTCTTTCTAAAATTATTAACAGCTTGAAATATTGCCATTTAGAGCAATTTATCCTCTTGTCAAAAGTTCTATACAAAATAAAAATCTGGAAATCTTAGGTCGCATTCATAATTTGAAAGCAAGTGCCCAGCAATTCGTGTCATAGTTAAAAAGAAAAACTTGTACAACGTACAATTAAAACTAAACTTTTTAAATTAATGACATTCGCTTACAGATGCCACCGAACTTGTCGGAGAGTCTTCTCCCGGAGACAAGTCCTCGGAAGCTGGAGAAGGCCAAGTCCTTGGAGTCGTGTGCCAGTTACACCGCCCCGGAGTGCAGCTGCGATGAAGCTAGCTACGGTATAGGTTATTATGTTGTCTATCCTAACTTATATTATAAATGCGAAAGTAAGTTTGTTTCCCGTTTGTTTGCCGTTTGTTTGTTACACTTTCACGCTAAAACGGCTGAACAGATTTTGATGAAATTTGGCACATGAGTAGACCATGACCTGGATTAGGACATTGGATACTTTTTTCCCGATATTCCCACGGTATCGAGACCTATGCGGGTGAAACCGCGGGGCGCAGCTAGTAACTTATAAATCTTGATTTTCAACTCTATAATCCTTAACACTAGCCCTGTGGCCAGCATTACCATACTATTAGGCTCAATGTAGACCACCATAGATTTTTCTATCACCTATGTTATGCTATATTAGATTTAGTTCGACTTCCTGTGTCAACATTCATCTTATCAATCTTTAAATTGGTCCAGTTAGACCAACTTTTTGGAATGGCCGACATTTTAAAATCTTCGTTATTTTTTAAGCTAAATAGCTGTTCGTGCTGGGCATCGCCCGGGTGACTAACGTTTTTGTAACAATTTATTTCATTTAAAAGAGTGTCCTAGGTGTTTCTTGCCCGTTCTTCTCCATAGGTACCTACTAGGCTTTGGAATGGGCAACTAGCTTCATATTTTTTGACTGACCGATTCTTTGACAATTCAAAAGTGCCTGTAAATGGTTTAATCTAAATGCTTTGAGTTTGGGTTTGAGTTTGACTATACTGGGGAATTTCCAAAAAGAAAAACATAAAAGCCTTGGCCTGACAATTATAAACACAACAAAAAAAAACAGTTTTTGCGAGACTAACGCACGGCAATTTAGTTTTATATTATATAGATAGTGGGGCCAGATGAGCGTTAGCTAGCGTATCTTGCGCCTGCAGAATAAATCCAGGAAAATTAGTGCCTACTGCTCTATTTGATCGTTGCTCTGTTATTTGTTGAATGAGTAATTTGTTGAGTGAGTCAATTTTAACACAGACATTACTACGCATGTCCTGGGTTCCTCTCATCATCCCCATGAACTGAACAGATTTTTTTATTTGTTCAATAATAAAGGTTTACCAACAGCCTCGTTTTAAGTATAAATAATAATAAATAGCCTTGGACTTACAGTCATCAATTACAGGTTAACCAGTATTCTAAAAAATAAATGACTACGCAGAAAAATAAAAAATATCAAATGATTTTATCATCTCTCCAGGAGACGCAGTATTCTCCTGCATCATCGTGGCTCCTCACGTGGTGAGCGTGTGGCGAGGAACGTGGGGGCTAATGGACTTGAAGCCACAGTTGTTCCCCTTCGCGCAGATATACCTGCTTGGCATCGTCATACACATCAGTTTCGCGATTGCCAGGTTAGTGTCAAAGATGCTTACATAAATAAACAGGTTTCCAGCACACACAAACCCATGCGGGTCATTACCGATCGGTACAGAATAGTGCTTACATAAAGGAGACAGGTTTTTTTTATGTTAGAAGAGTAAAGAAACAGGTTTTTTTATATTTCTTTGTGGAAACCTGTTTGACCCATATGACTCGGTCCAGGTAGTCGGCACCGACGAGTTTAAACCTGTTTCTTTATAAGTGAGCGTATAAGAGAACGTGGCAATATTTAGACCTGCACCGATCGGTGCCGACCCGCACAGACTCGCCTGCACCGGAAACCTGTTTCTTTATATAAGCACCAAAAACGTTGGAAAACTGTAATTTAAACAAATTGACTTAATTAATTACTGTGGAAACGATGATAGCTACAAAAGTTAAAAACTATGTCGTAGTTATCAACGCCGTGTAAAATGAATAGAAATACACTGTTCCAGACTTATCCGTGACATCGTTACAGTTTAGCTGAACTTGGTGTTTGGATAAAACTCGTAAACATGCAAAAATAAAATTCAAATATATGCAAACGGAGTGGTGCAATGTGGTGTGTTACTGTGTGTGAGTGAGCGTGTTTGGCGTTCGGGTTTTTGTCATAAAACAAACGTGTCGTCCTCTCTGTTTCCTTTGAATTATAGCTATAAAGCACGATTTTCTTTTATCATACCTACCGTAAATATTCGTCACCGATATAAACTTTCAGCAATTACTGCAGAGATTTCTTAGGATCCTCTCAAAAATCTCAAATAATTCAAATCTGGATCCTGTTTAAGAGCGTTTATTCTGAAAGTGGGCAACGTTGCAAATATTTACCTGTTTTGATTAATTTGGCAATATTAGTGTATGGAAATATGAAATATGTGTGGCTAAATAGCGGACTAGATTATTAATAATGAATTGCAATTATAACAATGAATTTGATGTTGTAACCGTTTTAGGTGTAAAAAAGGCATTTGGAAAGTTTTCAAATACATTTTTTGTAACTAAAACGAAATATTCGGTGTTACGATATTAATTATTGTATTTTATAATCAATATATAAGTTTACTAGTTAGCCACATTTGATATTTCCATACAGTATTATTGCCAAATTAATCAAAACGGGTAAATATTTGACAGCTACTTTCGACGTTGCCAAAATTTGGGATAAGCTCTCTTAAAAGAGACTATAACATCGGGAGAAATGTTCTAAAATTGTTAGGTATTCGTTAGAATGTGTAAGACTACTTGTACTGATTTAAATATACCTACTACACAACTTGTATTCTCGTTCAAGGTTACAAGAAAACTATGTAACTGAAGTGAATGCTCCGAGCATGCCGTCATAACAGGATTATATTATCTACTAGCTTTTGCCCGCGACTTCGTCTGCGTTTCCGTCGTTTTTCGTAAAAAAAGTACCATATAGGTATGTCCTTCCTCACGGTTCAGTGGTTTTGATGTAACAGACAGATTAACTTTCGTATTTTAGTAGGGAAATATAATATGTCAATCCACAATACTGTTGAAAAATATCGCAATAAGGAACCGCAGAATATTATTATTAATAGCTGTGCCCGCGACTCCGTCAGCGTGTAACTCCTTGTACAAAAATAAAATTGAACATAAATTAGCCAAAACTTACCTATCGGTATCTAAAAATCTATGCGTACCTACTACTTCTACTTCTACTTCACCTAAAAATAAATAAAATGCAAACTATTAATAATTTGTAATTTGAACGAATATTTAAACACTACCAAAACAACTTATACCTATTTTATAAAATAACAACAAAAGAAATTCAAATAAACTATTTAAAGACTAAAAGTCGCGCTGATAAGCACGGTTTGTTAATATCAATTATTGTCTGTCAATAAGGTCGAACGCTCTGAACGCATCAACAGCCAAATATTGAATGAAATGAAGCTCGCGCTCGGATCTCCCGCCATTTTATACCCTACCGCCGCCACGACCCGCGTCGAGCGCGGCAACCGTTACACAAAAATAATCCTTATGGCATGATTCAGTATTCACGCGCGACGGCGCGATGGCTTATTAGCGTATTTCATGTATAAGTTTGGTGTTTCTATACCGATTACTATGATTCTTTTTTTATTGAATAGGTAATAATATTAACTTCTTTTAATTAGGGATGAGTGAGAGTATTATAAACGTAAGAGTAAACAAATATAATCAGAAAGCTCCGAACTGCTAAGCTGTCGGGAGTTACACGTGTTATTGTGAGTCAACCATAAAAGATAGACATATGCTGTTGTGGGATATTTTTTAGATAATTTTATGTAGAACATTTCCGTCATAAATGATTTCTATGTAGCTTTAACCATTAAGGCTTCACACGCAACGGAAGCTTAAAAAATGGAGCAACTTCTCCCGTTTTCCCAACATTTCCCTTCACTGCTCTGCTCCTATTGATTGTAGCGTGATGAAAAGTATACTATAACCTCCCCAGGAGTATGAAGAATAATTGTACCAAGTTTCGTTAAAATCCGTCGAGTAGTTTTTGTTTCTATAAGGAACATACAGACAGACAGACAGACAGACAGACAGACAGACAGACAGACAGACAAAAATTTTACTGATTGCATTTTTGGCATCAGTATCGATCACTAATTACCCCCTGATAGTTATTTTGAAAATATATATCATGTACAGAATTGACCTCTCTACAGATTTATTATAAGTATAGATGTACAAAGGTTGCATCTTAGAAAATCTTCAATGCTTACTTACACATACGTTTTGTTTACGTTGATATAACAATATCACCGTGAACAAGACTGAGTTGTGGAGGTCAGACTGCCTATCCGACCTCAGTCACTAGGTAACACGATACCACTTGGTAAGACTGGTTGTCAAACTTTTGGACTGCTGTCTACCTGTAACGACTGTCAAAGATCTACGAACGACTAGCTTCGCCCGCATGATATCTTTATTAATTATGCCTATGTTACTTAGTGATAATGTAGCACTTTTCTGGTGAAAGATTTTTTTAAATCGGTTCTGTAGTTTTTAAGGTTATTCATTACAAACAAAAATACAAATGTGTGGCGATGTAACTAATTATCTATGGTTCCCACTGTTAGATATAACCTGACAGCTGGTCTAGAGCAGTTAGTCAATGGTTCAACTGCAGAATGCAGGTTTTTGAATCTGAATGTAAAAACCTATAGCTCAATAATATTACTAGACTCTATGTAAAGGTGCTGATAGACTTGAGCATTCACTTGTAGCAGAACATCGAGCATTCGCCGTTTGCAAATCTGTTGAATTGAACAACAAACAGAGCCAAGCATAAAGCTAAATATCGCTACCAACATTTTCACGATCATTCTAGCGAACGTTCTAGTCAAAAAAATAATCTTCACGAAGATGGAAACGGATTAATGATAGAATGAGCCATTCTATCATTAATCCGTTTCCACCTTCGGCTAGGCAAAAAGCTCGAAGCAAATTTACTGTCCTTTCGCTAGAATGCTCGCTAGAATGCTCGCTAGAACGCTCCCGTTTATTTTTCTGTAATAGAACATTCGCTAGAATACTCATTACAAATGAATGCTCAAGTTTATCAGCACCTTAACGATTAACTAACAAGTTTATTATCCTGGGTTAGTGTATACGTATAATATTCCGATGTCGCTGTGTGATAAAAATACACATCTATTACAACTGGACCGAGTTTCATTCAAATAAACAGGGCGCCATAACGCGCCTAAAAATCTTTTCTATTTAAATTATTAGTGTAGATAAAAGCACGAGAGAGTACCTAAGTTTAAAGATACAGGAAAATAAAAACCCAGGAGAGAGATAAATTAATTATCTTGCCTAACATAAAATGATCATTATTAATCAGGAGCTATGTACAAATGAAACCCTGAATAGATTCAAATCATCGTGGTCATCGTGTTCGTTTGCACTCAATTACTTAAGTGCCTGTGAAAAACAAAGTAGCAATCTATTTCGTGTCACTCCTACGCGTCGTTGCTATGTTAGTGTTAACGATGCTTGTTTTCGCAAGTCTGAGTGGTCTAGTATTACCAAATAAATTAAATTGCTACTTGTATGGTTTTTATATCTTTAGCATGATTAGAGCTGGACAATTTTCTTTCTTCTTTTGATCTTAATAAAAAAAAACTTACTTACTTTCTCGGACGATCGGTACGTACACCCAATAACATCAGAATGTTTAACACTTTCGACATCACCTACTCTTCATAGAACTCATACGCCATGCCACCATACATATTGGAAGTGGACCCTCCGGGAGGATTACCGGCTACGTTTGCGCTAAAGTTAAAACCATCACGGACGGTCAACGGCATTAGGTTTAAATCCGTGTAATAAAACACTGTAAAACGAAGTAAAAAATTGTGTTTTCAGGGGGTCTTGTCATCATACGTAGTTTCCAACCTTTTAAATTTTTTGTAAATATTTGTAACAGTGAAAAATAAAGAAAAAAGTGTTTGGATTTTAAAACCCATGCATATACTAATAAATCTTGTTAAAATATACATCATATTTTTTTTTAATGCTGTATTCGCTAAGAAAAACCTACATTTAAAAAGAGGTCTTCGTTAGTACACACAGTTAAATACTTAGAGATACGACATAAACTTAACGACATAATTTACAACTTTCTGTGCAATTTCCAATAAATACTTATTCGTTCTATCTTTCACTAACATCCGATCTGAATACCCCGTGTTTAGCGGCGCCATAAGTACTTGTTTCTGTAATACTAAAGGTGCAATTCCGTAGCCGACCGCAGGTAGCAGCAGCAGGCGACGTGTCGCTGCGTCATTCTGGTTTCTATTGTATTGCTAAGAAACTGAATCGAATGTCTATGAAGTCGCCTGCTGCTGTCGCCTGCGGTCGGCTACGGAATTGTAGTTAAACATTGTGTTTCTGTGACAATAAAACATTATTTATTTCTATCTTTATATCGCAGAACTTAATTCAATTCAATTCAATTTCTAAATATTTTTATTTCACATAAACCTACAAGGGCACTTATGAAACGTCAGAAGCTAGGTGCACGGTTCCAATTGGTCGTTTCCTATTGAGAAGAGCCGGCAAGAAACTCCACGGTTACTCTTTTAAAAGTAAATGGTTTTTACAATGTTTCCAAGTTACAGTGTTAAAAGGTATGAGAGGACAGTGTAGGCCCATCAACAAGTACCAGGTACTTAGCAAAATATTAAATGGTCCACAGATCTACAGTCTGTTATGTCTACAACGTTCTCTCATTCACAAAATTTAAAAGAAAATAAGCTAAGTATATATAAGACAAATGAAATTCCTAATAAAAATAAAAACCTATTTAAACCAAATGATAATGGTTGCCACTACTGCTGTAGCAAATCAGCAATATAAGTATGTTCGTTTAACACTTTATTAACAAACCCGTACATCAACAGGACAAGACTTCTATCCCGTTCAGCAGGAGCCTGGAGCAGTGCGGAAGGTGGTCCTGTATCCTGGGTGAGGGAGAGGATCCTGTCCCGAGTGTACACCTACATCTTCATCCTGAGCAATATCATGCACTGGCGAGGCGGCTTTGGGCTGCTCGATATGTTCATAGATGCTCTACTGCCTGATGCTAATGATCCTCATAGGTAAATACGTGCATTTTATTATTTTTATTTATTGGTTAATTAGCAGACTTATGTTATGGGCTTATATAGCCATGAGGAACAGGGTGTAAAGTTCACTCATCCTCTGTAGAAAAGAAAGGATCCCCCGACCAGACGTGTGTCGTGTCTGGTGGGCAACTGCCCGACGATTGATATCGGGAAGTTGTATATATACTCGTCGCGCGGTAAGCCCCCATATGTTTAGGTATACTAAAATATCATTCTCATTTTATTATTATTTTCGATTCTGTTATCAGGCCAGTGCTGATAGGTGCCATAACCCTATTCTTCTACATCGCGATCATGATCCTGCGCTCCTCCCGGAACCTGCTCGCGTCGCCATATTTCCTAGTCACCGATGGAAAAGAACCCACCTACATATTTTCTACAAGGTTTAAGATTTCTGTAAGTATTATATACGTATACCTTATTATTCTTTTAACAATATACGTAGCTGTTCTTTTAAACCTATATTGGTCGGAGCGGTTAGGCTTTTTCGGTGTGAATTCTGTGCTCTTTCAAAAAGTACTGTAAATCATTACTTTACCTTGAAAAATCGGAGTAAAGCTACGGTTATCTAGAAGACGCGAGGCGGTGGCCGCCACTAACGGCCGCGGTGGCGGCTGTCATGACAATGATGGCAGTGGCAAAGATTTAAATCGTTAGATTGGATCTACCGCGTCAAAAGATAGTCGCATTTCTGTTTCGTTTTGACACCTCTGACACACAATGAATTCATTTGATTGTCGAGGAATCACTACTTAATAATGTGTGAGCTCACTCTTCTCAGTATGGACACTTTTTCTAGTGAATAAGTACGGTGACGGCGAATCTAGCGATTTAAATCTTTGTGCAGCGGGGTTTTATTGTCACGGTATGACTGTAATGTTAAATACTGTTGAAAATTACATGACAGCCGATACAATAGACTGAACCGCTCTCCTAGGAAAATGTAAATTCGACCGTCGACTTAGGATAGGATTACGTAGAATGTGCATATTGTACGGAGAGGTTACCCACATTAGCTGCAAAGATTATTTGTTGCCAGCCACACATTCGTGCGAATATAGCTTAGCTGTTAGTTCGTAGTGGGACTTTAGCGCCTACATTTTCATACAAAGGTAAGCTCACTACATGTGCTTAGCTTACAGCTTAACCGTGGGCTGCTGTGGAGCAGCGCCTTGAAGCTTGAAACCAGCGGTGTAATACGGGTTTTTCATGTAAATGATGTGTAAATGTCTTCCATTTCGACAGTGATTATAAAATATATGATGGCGTTCATCATTTGTTCATCATTCAGTCACGATTAAAGAGAATATAGGCGCTTTGACACTTTGACAGGTGTCACCTGACATCTCAGTGCTGCCACCTAGTGAACGTCATTTCATAAACACCTATTGCATAACACTTATAGAGGCAATTGATCGCAATGCCTTTCATTTTGACAAGTCAACCACGTTCATTGGGTTGTTAACACTGTTCAGACGAATTTTTCAAACCAATGAACCAATGGATTAGGAATTTCCTTCAAAACCCTCGGATTGTGATTGAAAGTGTGTGAGGCAATTAAGGTGCTGTTTTTAAAACTTACAGATGTTTTTTTATCAAATATCAATCAATCTTATTTTCCGGGGAATTTTTAAAAATTTTCTTTCTATGAGAATCTCATTCGGAATTATATTGAACAAAAAAATTGTCAAATCAGTACAGCCATTTTCAATTTTATTTATACAGATAAGTAGATGTTTTCCCAGTAAAACTCCACCAGTAATAGAGATCAACGGTCAATGCTGAACATATAGTTATAACACTTATGTCCGAATCAGTTAGGAAGTACGCAGTTACTGCCCTACTGATCGTGATTCGCTAAGCGACTGTCTTATTACCTTCACGGTCACTCTTCCGAGGATCGCGAGGGCATAGATAAACGGTTGGTATAGCCCGGATTATACTATAAGTACCTACTACGTAACCTTAGAACGCGTGAATTCCCCGATGGGACAGGCAAAGTTGTGTAGACCATCGCCCATTCGGCTAGTTGTGTTGGTTATAAATCCAAACTAGTAGTTCTGCGAACAGTGGACTTCGCGAGCAAAAACTTTTATACTAACCACTAAAATTATTTGAAACAGGATATTTACCATATTTATTCTTAAAAAAAAATGGTAAATATCCCGTTTTAAATAACTTCTACCAATCAATCTGCCTAGCCTTTTCCCAGCTATGTTTGAATCGGCTTCCAGTCTAACCGGATGCAGCTGAATACCAGTATTTTACATGGAGCGACTGCCTATCTGAGCTCCACAACCCAGTAACTGGGTAATACGATACCCCTTAGTAAGACTGGTTGTCAGACTTTCTGGCTCCTGACGACCCGTAACGACTGTCAGAGATCCAGGAATGACAGCCGGGACCAACGGCTTAACGTGCTTAACGAGGCACGGAGGAGTCTCGGTATGTAAATGGTCACCCATCCACAGACCAACCTCGGCAGGCGTAGCTTAACCTGATGGATCGACCCGTGCGGCAGTTATTACTTAGCCACGAGCGAAATAACTTCTACCAAACCATCGAAATTGGATGATTCGGATGAATCGCTCCCATAAGGCGCAGATATTCAGTTAATTCAGTAGCCCCCTTTTAGCCCCTACTTGAAGGAAGTACCCCGCCAATTAAAATTCCCCGTCGACAAAATAAAACTTGTATAGAAAGTGTCGTCCAGATCGGTTGTAAAAGCAAAGTTTGCACGACTTGAAGCAGGGACGCTTCGCTCGCTCGGTCAATAAACCGAATAACATGGGCCCGACCCGAGAATCGAATCCAGGATCAACCGTCAACTCAATCGGATTCAACAGTCGCGCTTATTACCACTAGAAGAACGAGGCAGTCTCGCGTATAAAACATAAACCATTGGATTACGCATTGCATTATTTGACTTTTGCAAAGCAGGCAGTTTGGGTAATGAATAGTAATCAATTGAGTGTCTGTAACTCACTTTAACCACTCAACAGACTTTTCCTGAAACAACGAAGATTTGAGCATTGCTCACAACGGCTGTATGTTATTGGCGATTTCAGACTCCACCCTGAGTACTCATTTTCCTACTCAAGGTTGTGGTTTTTAAAGACCTGAAATGATTGGTCTGAAAAGCAGCACCTCACTGGGTCATACAATGATTATAGTTTCAGAAAAAGCTTAAAGCTTACGGAAATCAATTCAGCCCATCGAAGCTCAACGGTAAAAGAAAATACAGAAATCAGAAGTGGACACCAATAGAGTGTACTTCAACTGAGCAAGCCAAACCTGCTAAACACAACACACCTTTGAAAAGGACGGTTACCATAATGAAGATGATACCAAAAGTAAACAAATTAGATAATTAGGTACTAAACATGATTGATTACTTGAGTGAGGTTTAAGAAATTACAATAGTTACCTACTAAGGCAGTTTGCGTCATCATACTATTAAGGAAGAGTGGTTTAAGGATACGGAAGTTTCGTTTGTTTTCACTAAGCATAGTCTTTGTCGTACAGGAATCTATAAAACTGCAAGTCTGTGATGTGCGTCATCAACAATCACCTAGATGCACTATTTAAGCTGGTTAAAGACCTCTTATCTCAAATAAACGATCCTAGCATCGACATTAGCTAGTAGCGTAGAATCATACGCACAACCGTTGAGTCCCGAGCAAACACGGGTACGTCAGAGCGCGGGACGGGTGATAATGCAATTACTTGTAGTAATCTGTCGGTGCGTTGTGCCGGTGGGAGTCAGTCAGGCGCGCACAGGCACACGGCAGACATGCGCGGAAGCACTGCGGGGCTGGCCGACACGCTGGCGAGCGGCTCGCGCGCGCACGCAGCCTTACTGGAATGCGCCGACGCGCTCTTCGCGAGTCTGGTGGTCGCGCCCGCCGTCGTCACCTACTGGAAGTCCACCTGGACGCTCATGGACCTGTATGTGCTGCCCGACGAGCCCGTGGGCAGCGCGGCCGCGTGTGCCGCCTTCGGATTGTGCTGTGACTTGTTGTTTTCGGTGTTCCAAACGCAACTGAGCAAACATCTGCGGCCGGAGCGAGGCAGGCTCACGTACTACGTGGTGTCGCGGATGTGCACGGCGGTGGCGGGCGTGGCGTGCGTGGGCGCGTGGCGTGGCGTGTGGAACCTGTTGAACGAGTGCACGGGCGACAGTGCGCGCACGTTGCTGTCCACGACGGCGGCAGCGACGTTGTCGCTGGCGGCGTTGCGCGCGCTGCGCAACATCTGCGCCGCGCCGTTTGCCGTCGCCGTCGACTCGCCGCAGGACTACTTCGATGTGCCCACTATGTTCCGTACGGTTGGTACCATTTAGAACTGCTTTCACTGCATGCGAAATCTACATGACCAGTTCTTAAAATGAGAATACCGATTCTATTTGACCAGGTCAGGATAGTAAGTAATCCCAAAAGTGATGTTTGGTTATTTCCGCTAAACGCTTCGCCTATTCTCAATCAACTCCCCTGCTCCATTTACCCATATTCGCATAAGCATAACTCTGTCACAGTATAGGAGCATTTCCCCTTTATAGTTAGGATGTCTGCAGCTAAAAATGATATGTGACAGACTGATAAATATGATTTATGGTGAAGATATCTGTGCAAAATTGCCAAAAATACTGCCATCAGAACCTATTACTCATCATAGCTTTACGTGGTACCTGTTATCGATATAAGGACCTGGTCAATCATTTCCTAGAACCTCAAGATTCCCTGCAAACCTAAGGTTCATCAAACCTTCGAGTGCTCGACTCTTACAAATAAACAGTGGCAGATTAGTCGAGTGCGTACTTGACACACAGGATCAGCTGATCACTCATTCATTCTCGCGCGTGTTCGTTGATACGAGTATGATAGAGTTTGAGAGATATTTAAAATGTTATTGTTTTGGGGCTGGGTGGATTTATTCGCAAAGAATTGATATCCAACTATCCAACAAATATTATAAATGTGAAAGTTTGTATGTTTGGATGTTTGTTACTCAAACACGCAAAAACGGTTGAACGGATTTGAATTTGGCACACAGATAGCATTAACACATAGAATTCTTTTTATCCCGTTTGTACGTTCCCGTTGGATAATTGCCGACCTCCGCGCGGGCGAAGCCGTGGGCAAAAGCTAGTCTATAATAACTTTAGCTTTTACCTAACTTTTGCAGTATTATGTTTCAAAAGATATTATATAATATGGTCTGATACTATGGGGCAACTCAGTTGAAGTTTTAATGGCATTTCGGGTACAAAAGATGTGTGTTAGGGCAATATCGGGCGTCTGGTTTTTGGACAGCACTAAACCGTTATTTAAAAAACTTCACAATTTACCTTCACCCTGCATGTACATCAAAGAACTATAAATATGCTAGTAAAACAAATGCACCATTTTCGCATGCAGTCAGAAGTCAGTCACAAAAAGGCTACTGCTAGAAATACGTATAAATACGAACTAAATGTACCTTAGCTAGGGGCGTTATTTCACGTCACTAGTTACAATAACTGGCTACGGGGCATGTAGCCGAATAGCTAGTTTCGAGTCAAATTGTAAACGCGTTATTTTGTAACTAGTTACATTTTCCATGCAGTTTTAGTAATACGTGATGTAACTGCATAGGTAGCGACAAAAACTTAAAACTTGTGATAAGTAACGTATTACGTAGGTAATCATTTATATTTTCGTTTCGCAAATAACCGTAATACTTCGATAAAATCACCATGCTGAATCACCGAGTAAAATTTGAAAAAATAACTATTAACTAAAATCACGTGTTTTTAAAACAGGTGACGCCTTCGAAGTCACTAGTTACGTTACGTTTCGCGAAACGTAACGACCTAATGTACCTCAATGTAGATTACAAATGTTTAGGAGGAATTTATATGTTAATGCCATTCAGGTGTATAACAAGTTACCTAATTCACTCAAGGAACTTCCCATCCCCATGTTCAAGAAATAGCTGACAAGTTGGCTATTAGATAATTATTGCTTTTATGACATTGGCGAATATATGGAATATTGTAAAAATCCAAGATAACATGGACTTAATTTTGGCATTTTAAAGTAACGATTACCTAATTATAAAAATACTAATTCATTGGACATAATGTAAATCACAAATCTTAACAATAATATTTAACTTAGTTAAGACAATTGAATAGTTGTACACCATATAAACTATATATGGTGTACAAATATTCTATTGTCATGGTAGAACGTAGGTATAGAACTAACAAAAATATTAACACCATACTTTATAAAACTACATTCTTACAAATAAATAAATTCTGATTCTGATACATATGATTTTGGCAATTTCAATTTTCATTTTAAGCCGTACCTAATTAAAGAAATACGTTCTACTGAGTACGGGGATTTCCCTTTGTCCAGTATTCTGAGGGCCTAGTGTGAGTTTCTTTAACCATTTCGATTTTACGCATCAACCGCGTTCGGCGCTCTGATTGGCCCTCCACTAGCCTTCACCGGTGAAGGGCCAATCGGAGCGCCGAACGCGGTCGATGCGTTAAAAGAAACTCACAGTAGGCCCTCTAAAATCACTTCACTTTCGTCTTTAACTTTCTTGTTATGCTTTTTGTGAAGCATCTCAGCTTACCTACCATACAACATCCTTTCATTTTGGTTTTGGAACCAAAGAAACAGATTGCTGTCTCCAGTCCATAGTCCAGAGAACTCACTGGATTAGAGTCAGGGAGTCAAGAAACAGTTTATTTTCTTAAGATGATTTATCGAATGTATGGGTTTTCGTTGAGAGAGAAAATTGATTATGTTATCTATTGCTATACTTATTCTTTTGTCTCTTTTTCACAATGAATAGTAGAAATGGTTTATCTTCCATTCTATCCAAATAAACAAATAAATTCACGTTTAGACGTAACAATAGAAATAAGTGAATAATATACACCATTACTTAGCACAACTCACTTACAACAGTGCATCGTTGGTTTAGTGGTTGCAAGCACTACTGCTGAGCATGAGGTCCTGGGTTCGATTCCCGGGTCGGGGAAAATGTTATTGGGATTTTCCATCTGGAATTTCTCAGTAGCAGCCTGGACTCTGGATTTGTGCCCAGTTGATGGTAATAGGCCCCTATTATATGAGACTTAAACTGGCGAAAACTGGGTGTTCTATAGCACACCTCTGCTCATCCCTTTGGGGATTATAGGAGTGATGTTATGTACTTAGAACAAAGAAGAAGTTTGCACCATTAGTCAATTTAAGATTTTCTAAAATTATATAGTTATTTGACTCAGAGCAGACTCGAGGTCTGCTCTCGACGCTTGACGTGTCAACACGTCGGGTCCGGGTTCGCAACAAGTCAATCGTCATCCTGAGGATGCCTCGTTGAAAGGTGAAACACGTGTCGATTTCTTACAGGGTTCTTTATGACTCTTTAAGAACAGTTAAGCGGATTAGGTTAGTAAATATACGTCGTCTATTGTATTTTATCGATATTATATTGGTTTAAAAAAAAAAAAAACTGGTTAATTTTATTGAATAAGGCGACAACACTAGTAAATCACGCAGAACTTGTATCTCAAACACGATTACTATTTTCTAATTACAGTAGAGTGAACAGGGTTGCCGAAATATGGACTCTTTAGCCGTATCAGAATTATTATCTATATATCACCGACTTTATCGTCTTGGAATAAAATTTTGACATCAATGCATTTTACAGTCATTTGTATCGTGATACCATTTTCTTTTCATTTTATTTCCTGATCTTTCGATAATTCCACGTAAGTAGGCAGATTTGTTTGTTTGTTTTTTTTCTTGTGCCTAAGTTATAACAGCCGCACGGGTCGATCGATCAGGTTAAGCTACGCTTGCCGCGGTTGGTCCGTGGATGGGTGACCATCTTTACATACCGAGAGACCTCCGTGCCTCGGAAAGCACGATAAGGTTATTGGTCCCGGCTGCCATTCGTGGATCTTTGACAGTCCTTACGGGTCGCCAGAAGCCTGAAAGTCAGACAACCAATCTTACCAAGGTGCAAGTAACTGGGTTGTGGAGGCTCCATGTAAATTACTGGTATTCTGCTGCATCCGGCTAGACTGGAAGCCGATCCCAACATAGTTGGGAAAAGGCTAGGCAAATTGATTGAAGTAGGTAGATACCTTTTAGTAATAAAAAGTGTAGCTACATCGCATCAGCTGATGTTTGTCAACATACTTAATGGTTATACTCATAATTATTACTTTATTGTTCACTATCTTAGTTCAACATTGTTAAACCATATTACCGAAGCTTGACTTATCTTTATATTCATATTTACATGTTAATTTGGTATAATGCTCAGTTGCCAACCTAATTTGGTGAACACAATTAATGCAATTTTTTCTAATAACAGTAACACTTTTTGTCCACCCCACCGTGAACGGGATGTCAACGAGAAACGAGATTACACAGTCATAGAAAATGTGCTGTCGCTACTTAGGCGTCGACATCTCGTTCTCGGTGACGTCCCGTTCACAGTGCGGTGTTTTCGACAGACCGACAGTAAGCTCAAGATACACAATGGTTAATATTTATGTAAGCTTAGTGTTACCTACCTTACAACTAGATAGGTATTGAAGCTCACTCTGAGGCAGGGTTCCCAATCTTTTAACATACGCATTCCCCTTAACTTTCTTTTAAAATCATTACGACCCCCGAATTAATTTGTTGACTCATGCAGAAAAACTTAAGAATGTAGAGCGAGCCAAGCGAGCTCTAAAATATTTACGACCTCTCGGATAGGTTAGAATCTAATTTATCCAAGAGGGTGTAAATATTATCCAAGAAAGTCTAACCGTTAGATTTTCTTTTGATCATTCAAACAGAAATAGGAGCTACTTCGTCATGTTATGCAAAAACACTGAATCATGAGACTGTATAATGTAAGAGCGAGCAAAGCAAGCTCGAAATATTTTGTAAAATTTTGCGGATAGGCTCGATGGGTCTTTTGACCATTCATACAAAAATAGGAGTTAATCTGTCCACTTATGCATAAAAACTGAAGAATTAAGTAAGAGAATCTAGAATGTAAGAGCGAGCGAATTGAACCGAAAATTTGAGCACCCCGCTTCGGATACGTTCGGTTTTCTTCTGACCGGACTTGGACTTAAGCAGCTTTGAAAAATTTTTACTATCTCCACTGGAGCTCTACGATTTCAAATAAATGAACTAACGTCTAATTGAATAAAACTCTAAGAAAACGGAAGTTTTAGTTCAGGTCATAATGGGCAATAAATAGTGCGTTTTGTTTCCCGCACACAAAAAGTTTATATCGATAAAATAAGATAAGTACCTACTAATGATTATTTCACTCTCGTAAAAACTAGCTGCTATTCACAAACAAAGTTGGCAAGAGGTTAATGATGCATGTAATTTCTTACATCTTCTGGTTCGTTTAATAATGAATCACTCATCTGCCTATTGCACCTATTGACTGCCGCCTACACGTAGATTAGCAGCAAGCCGTAAATCTGCTGTTTTCAGTTCACGACCTGTAAACGGTCACAAGTGGTCTTTACCAGTTTTCATTTACATTTCCATATATAAGATACGGCAGGGATATCTTTTTATTGATCTCTTCAAATGTAACCTTTTTTAAGTGTACCTACATGCATTAGCCTCTTATTAATGTTCAATGTACGTACTACGTACACACGCAGTGACTTTTTTTCTATATTTGAGTTTTATCTAAACCGTTTTTTACTAATGTGATAAAGCAAAAAATACATGTCTAATATTTTTCTATCATCTGACTGACGGACTAAGTAGTTTTTTTTTCCCAGTCAACATCCCTATTGTGTACAAAAGGGAAAAGGAGGCCTCGCTTTCCATTTTCCACACAATTCTGCCTTGCAGTGGGACAATACCTGGTACTTACTTACATTCGATTTATCGACAAATCGGCTACGAAAATCTGTGAGTTGACGTCGGATTTTGAAATCGCCAGTAAGTCGCCGGCAACTACAATCGCTGCATGTGTAGTATAAAAGTCAGTTTGAACACCAGTCTTTATCAAAATACAATCAGAAAGGTGCTGGTTCTCGTCATATCGTCACTTCAGGAGGCTGTACACCCTCAATTGAGTGTAAAGTTGGTCTGTGATCTACCGACCTATGGTCTGGTCCGTCCGTCTGTTTCCTAGGTAGCTTTGACGGACAAAGATAATATTCAAGGTTAGAATGCGGAGCTGTCAACTGCACATCGTAGCGATTTCCTAGAAATTACTATTGTGTCCAAATTGTAACGGGCTCCTAGACTGTCGTCTACAAGCACAATAACCACGACGTCAGTGATTGCTGTATATTTTTCCATTATACCAGAATAGACGGTCGAATGGCGAATGGAATTTTTATGTTTGTATTACTTTTGACTTTTTGGACGTTTCGTACGCCTGTAAACACGGAGAGAAAATTAACAACCTCAGCAACCCATCGGTTGCGTTAATAAGGGTTTTCTGAAATAATGTTTATTAGGTGGAAGCAGGACCGAGCACCTGTCAAAAGTGTCAATATTTTCTTTCCTCGTGACTAAATGATGAAAGAATGAATGAAACAAATGATGAATGTCATCATATATTTTATATTCACTGTCGAAATGGAAAACCTCTCGTCAAAATGCCACCAACTGGTCCCGTGAATATTCATGGAAACACTCATTACATCTGCAAGTAAAATTTTATTCGATTTCAATGTACCTAATGATATCTTATAAGGGTGACCGTAGATTTACAATTATAAGTTGGCTGACTAAATCGCAGAGTATACCAATAGGTATAGTGACATATGCTAGCCGCACATCTTGTCCAACTTAATCAGTATACAATAACTTACAATTGTATGTTGCGGGAGCTTTAAGTCCTTAAATCCTAGGGAGGAGGATGAATAGCAGCAGGCCTGCAGCGACTGCAACAAAAGCCCACAAAGGAAAATTACATTTCATACGATAACTGTTCATTGTCTTCCATTTTTGGGAAAGCTTTCTTTCATGTCGAAAACAGCTGAAATAGTTACTTTTATGCCTCAAACTCTACTAACTAAACTAACTCAAAATTGGACTCGAAAGAGTCCAATTTAATTATAAAAGCCGGGTCTCGGCGTTTAGTTCACGCCAGCTATATACCTATACAGCTAGCCAGCCATATAGCTAGGCAGATAATATAGGTACCTTCCCTCAACATCTGCCTACCCGGCTAGCGTTTTCCCAACAATGTTGGGATCGGCTTCCAATCTTACCGGATGCAACTAAATACCACTATTATAGGAAAACACTGGATAGTAAATGAAAGGCTAATTTGCTGAATGAAATGGTCGCAACATGTGACAATTTGATCGGTTGAGCACTGAACTAAACTATTGAACAAAATATTCTTACCTTAGATGTTAAATAGCTAGCTTAGATGTTAAATTAAATTGTTTATACCAAAAGATTGAAGACGAGAGCTAATTCTGCCAACAAACTGTCACGTTCGGCAGGCTTATAAAATGTACACAAGTCCAAAATAAATGATTTATTTATTTGTACATGGAAAGTTTCATGTACCGTAAAATCATTCTACTTCACTTTCGTTGTATGAACCATCGCACACTATAGGCGGACCGCAGCGCGATTTTTTAAAAAGTCAAAGTTAAAGTGAAATAATTTATTTCAATTAGGCACTTATGAAAGTCAAAATTTACCGTTTTCGTAAATTTTATCTTCTGTAGTGTGCGCTCAACTATACTATTCAAAACCTACAGCTATGTAAGAGTGGCTATTATTTACAGAACAGCCGAGAGACGATGCTGTACATCCTGGACTGCATCTTCTCTGTGGCGGTGGTGGGGTCGCTGGTGGTGTTCGTGTGGCGAGGCTCCTGGGCACTGCTGGACATCTTCCTCTTTCCTGACGACCGGAGTAAATCTTGTTGGACATCACTGGTGAGTTTTTTAACGAATCATTTCGATTTAAGCCTGAGTCTAAGCTTCCAAGGTTCTCCTGTCACGCCTCTCTTTCCCATATCTAAGCAAAATGCAATGGTTATCAACATTCAAGAATATTTCTGGAAAAAGGAAAAAATCCAGCCAAGTGCAGGTCAGACTCGCGCACGAAGATAGAGCAAAAAACGCCGAAATAAACACATTTCTTATACAGCGGAGGCTTAGTAATAGGAATAAAAATTAGGCTAAAAATCAGCAGCTTACAGCAGTTTATAGACTTACAAAATACAGACCCCAAAACACCTTCTTTTTACCGTGTCCTAGGTTTTAAAGTTAGCTGAAGGACCAGATGGGAAACTTTAGAAACCTCAATACTTATCTAAAGTCTGTATGTTCTAATATACTCTTCAAATATTGCAGTGTTATGACATTTCCGCTCTGTAATTTCAAACTATTTATAGCTGCCCTAAGTCTAAAATAGATCTCCCCTACTTTTAGTAGGTTATGTACTTTCTTTGATCCCGTTTTGAATTCATTGAAAGTCAAAGTCAAATCATTTATTTCAAATAGGCCCTTGTAAGGCACTTTTGAAGTCAAAATTTACAAAAAAAAAAATTGATTCTACAACTAGAATCAATTTTTTTTTTTGTAAATCTGCGGAACAATCGGGAGATTTCACGTATGCGTGAAATATACACACAGAGACTCATGCGTGCGAGCAAATTCGTATCATTGAAACAACGTAGGCTTCAAACGATTGTTTTCAACGTGTCCCGGAATTAAGGCACACCACCAAACACCCCAATTAAAATATTATGTTAAAATTATAATTACGTATACAGATTTTTTTATTATGTCGTATAAAACATTGCTTATTTATTTAATTAGATATACAGATTGTAAGAGATTGAAATTGTGGTTACAAAACAAATCTGCGCACGCACACGTATAAGGATCTAGCGCAGTAGGTACTTCGTCCATTTTGGTTTGTTTTGACTGTACCTACAGTGGAAGTGTGACTGTATTTTACGTAGTTTTAATTATTTTTGGAATAAAAGATTACATTTATAAAAAATGACAGAAATCGATTCAGTAAACGATTCTGAGGAAACCATGCCTGAGAGATATTTCTCGACGGCATGTGAAGCCAAGTCAAAAGGACCATGGGCGGTTTTAAAACTCTGACATCAGGTTAGTTACTAACCACACGAAAAGCAGAAGATACATTAATTCAGGTACACATTGTATACTTATATTCGAAGTTTTTAACAAATAGATATCATATAAAATTAAATCTACAGAATACAAAGTCCATACATAAAATCATTGTGAAATGTAGGCAGTATGTAGGTCTTAAAATTTCATATTTTTATGTTATTTGTCATAAAACGAATCAACATAAATGTTTTAGTTTATAACTCTACTAAGTCCACAGATTTAGTCATTACTACTCTGCGGCACAGATTTTTATAATACGTAGATACCTGTCAAAATTAATATCTACCTACTGAAACGACAAAGTAGTTTTCTAGAAATTAAAGAAAAAGCCTCTACGTGTTTGAGATTCGTAGGTCGAATTAAGACATTCAAAAGGTCTTTCGCCCCTCTTATTTACATAAGAGGGGCGAAAGACCTTTTAAATAAACAAAATCGAATGTTATCACATCTTATGATATGTACTTGTGTGATCCTTTTATATTATTTAAGCCTGTAAACAGTTTCACTGGAAAAATAATCTAAAATAAACAATTGTTTCGAATGTGTTTCTAAACATTGTTCAAAGATGTCAAGGCATTTAATTAGGTAAGATTAGTTATGTAAACCCATATAATTTATTTTAAGTTGTAAAGTATATTATTTAAAGTATGATTATTTGTGTAATGTGGACTTTGATGTGTATTTTCCACGTTATTTTCCACTAATTGTGTGGAAAATAACACAATAAAATCATTAAGAAACATCTTGTAGGCAGATTTTTCTTAATTCTGTATTTGATAAGTAGGCTATTGTAGGCTATTTTTGTAAATGATAAAAAACAAACCACTTCTTCCGTTACCGCCTACTAGCTTCGTTTCTGCTAAAATTAGACATAGCTAGACAGTGGTGCATTTAAAGAACACACGTGAAAAAAAAAAACCCTGCAGTCAACCCACTGTACTAGTCTTGCTGACAGCCAATTTTTTTAAAGACGATAAATGAGCTATTTTCAAAACCTCGTGTCGGTGATCTGCTATACAGGTATTCCTAGTGCAGACACCACAGACTTTGTCACGTAATTTTTAAGCTTGTTAAATAATTTATCATATCATTGTTTGTGAAGAGAAAATAAATTATTTGACTTTGAATTTGATACAAGAGAATTAGGCCCTTTATTGCCGTTTTTCTTGCCGTGAAAAACTACGGTTTATTTGCCGTGTGTAGGCACGGTCGTCAGTGTTGTATGGATCACTATGAAAGCCTGTTGACAGACACGTTTTTTCTACGGCGCGATTTATATGCCGTAGCGTAAAGAAACCGTGCCGTCTACAAAGGGCCTGAGTCTTCTCTTTTTATCTTACTGCTGGATACCCTAGTGGTGTGACCGTCGGACTGCCAAGTCATAGGTCTCGAGTTCGAACCCAAGGCACGCACCTCTGACTTTTCGAATTTATGACCGTATTGTATAATTATCACTTGCTTCAAAAACGGTGAAGGAAAACATCGTGAGGAAACCAGCATGCCTGAGAGATATTTCTCGGCGGCATGTGAATCCAAGTAGGCCCATGGGCGGCTTTAAAACTCTGACACCAGGTTAGTCACTAGCCACACGAAAAGAAGATGACCTTATTGCTGATCTAATTAATTCAAAATGTAGTTTTTTTTACTTCTTCTTTCTCAACTCAAAAGTTACACTACTCTCTTATTGGCACAGCTACTCAAGGTTCTTTCTATTGACGGCTAATCCTTGACCTCCTTATACGTAATAACCTTCCTGACCTCCACTTTCCTCCTTGACGTTGTCTTCCTAATTTTCCTTAAAAATCCTAACATTTTCCGATTTTCCATGGATCATAGGGATGCCAACTTCTCGTTTTAGGGTCTCTGTACCTATAAATAGATACTTATTTACAGGGCAATTCAAAATATATACACAATCTTAGATCTAATATACAACTGACGAAAAAAATAAATAAAGGGAGAGCTCATTGGGCATCAAACAATTCGTCGGCGTCGCTGTCAGTGGGAAAAGTGCCCAAAAGGCTGGCAGCATTGCCACGTTGGATGGCAATGCTGATTCTTTGACCTAAAAATTGGTCAGCCAGGTCACGTGAAGAGTCGACCTATAAAATAATCTTAAGAGTCATAATTTCGACCGAGCTGCTCCACTCTTTCTATCTCTTCAATATAAAAATATTTCTAAACAAACACCATAGTTACTATTTTATAGAAATCCCTCAAAAAACCTGGTATATTTTCCGCATGTAGGTTATAATGCGGCACTGAGTCAGTGACCACTTACGTGTACACAATTGGGTCTTCCTCTCGTTGTCTTGCGTCCCCCAGCCGAGTTTGTAATAGCGTTGTATCGGATTTTAACTCTGCACGAATTAGGACGGACGGTTTTGTAAACAAATGTGGAACTTGGGACGTTCAAGAACCCTTCTTTTTGGATGTTTATATGAAAGACTAGTATAGGATGTCTAACCACACGTTAAAATCTTAAAGTCAACGTGTGTAGGTAGGTACCTACAGCGATAGATGTCTTCGACTGGATTTGATTTCGGTTTTCAGTCTTGTGCGAGTGGATAATGGATGAAATAGAATAGAGAACTTCAGAAAAAAAAATATTAAAAATTATTTCTGTCTTCTAAAGAGGAAGAAAGAAAAATGCGTTTATTGGCATTACAGCAGAAAAATATACCTTATAATTAAAAAAAACAGAAAACAATATTTATAATGCCAAAAGGGCCTCAGTCTCCTGGGTAAGAGCGTGATACCAATTTATTAAGAAAGTTCTTTACTGTCAAAAAATCAATTGGATAAAGTTACGAAATTACGGACCCTTGGCTATTTGAGTAAGCCTAGCCTGCCGGTGGTAAAAGCAACAAGTAACTCAGAACAGGATTAGCTCTTGCGCTCCCATAAATAAATTGAAATGTATGTTCCTGATCCCACATAAGAATTTTCATACACTTAATATCCTTGGTAGAGAGTTTTAAAAACCAAAAATATTAACCCAAGTGTGCTTTTGCACTGGCGAAACATTCAAATAAAAACATGTTGAAATCTCTCTAATTGCTGTCAAACATTGTATCGAACATTGACAGAAGATAGAGATTTCAACATGTTATTATGTAAATAATTCGCCAGTGCAAACGCACAGTAACATATTCGATATGTCAGGTAATATTTTTGGTTATTGTTGTTCTCAATGGTCTACACAAAACGGCTCTCCTCAGTATTGAGGTCTACTCTGTTGATCAACAAAGCCAGCCACACACGCGACCATACACTCAGGTTGGTGCACGCCAGAATTTAATCCGCTATTGTATCTCATACAGTCCAAGACCACCTCCCAAGTTTAGACAAACCTTGTCCATTACCAACTCGGTGACATTGAACAAATTGAAGCACGTGGATCTAGCCTAACAGAAATACGCGTTATTAGTAAACAGAACTGCGAAAGCATTTACTTCATTGTGAGTTCCTGAAACTGAACACATTTTGCACTTGCATACAAATTGGATAAATGGTCTTTCCGGACTATTTTTAGGACCAAGACGTCATTGTACTTTAGTAGTTGAGACTTGTGACTTGAGTCCCATCGCAAACTACCAGGCCTCCTAATGGCCCGGTACAATGAACGGTCACATATTAGATACCATAATCCTCTGCTGGACAGATTGGCGATCGCAGTATATTTAAATTAGCGAACAGGATGGCTGTAACTATTTGACATTCGACTTGTTTTCATTATGGTTGATGATGAGATGAGCAAATCATTAGATAATCCACGATTTCCTTAGTGGGCCTGAGTTATGCGTTTATGAAATTAGCTTTAAAGTGAGGATAATGTAATGACACAGACGGTCTACTCATGATGCAGATGTTTTCCTTGAGCGATGTTATCATGTTCTTGGAACGATCTAATTTAATTAGGGAGATTGCATACATGCAGTCACCTCTACTGCCAACCTTGCTGACTTGTTACTCTAACTAATCTTAATCTCCAAAGTAGGGTAATTGAAGAAGCAATACACAGGATCAGCAAAATCGAGGAAGATTTGCGCAATCAGCCTATAATGTTCCCACTGCTGGGACATAGGCCTCACCTCGGTCAGAAGGAGTGGGCCGTAATGCACTACGCGGTCCTTGTGCGGGTTGGTAGATGTCGTCACATGTCTTCGAATGTTTGGTTCTAGGACATGCCGTAATTTTTTTTCACGATTTCTTTGTCGAAGGCATTCGCTGTGGCACCGCCAGGAAACCTCTGTTCTCATATTAATCGTGATAGGTCAGATTTTAATATGGCTTTCGATACAACTGAATACAAAGTCCGGGAGTTTTAAAGGCCGATATATTTTTACTCGATTTAGAAACCAAATACCAGCTAAAGAAGGAATGCCAGTTCACATGTTTGTTCTGGTGATAACTACCTAGGTTGTTAATGAGTGCATTAGGTGCATAATGTATGTTGGTTTTACAACTATAAATGAGTCAATAGACTGGTCTTGTCTAGTACTTTTCCAAACTGATAAGAATTTTTGTGAGTAAACTGTCTAATATTGTGTGCATAAATTAAGGACACAATCTCTCAGCTTGGCTACAGTTATCTTCATTCTATTAGCTTTCATCAATTATCTAATGATATACACAGATCTTTGCAAAGTTGCTAGCCAACAGTCTACCCATGAGTGGTAGGTACACCAGTGGCGGATTAACCCGCAGTTTAAAGTTATTTTGGCGTCATAATTTTTTTTTTGAGTTGTGCTAATTAAGACCTTTTATTTGTTACCCAACATGGCAATTTTTTTTATTTTTTTTTACTTCTTGATTTTATGTCCTCTAGAGGGCGCCATACTCAATTAAATGTGACGTCGCATAGCCTTTAACCAGAAGACGATCAAGACGCTTCAACAATACCTCATTTGTCAAATTATGATGAGTCGTTTAGAAGTTATGAGGGAACAGATGAACCTACGTACCTACCCACATACATACATCATACCGGTCAAAATCATAACCCTCCACCGTACTCGAGTTAAAATAATTTTGAAAAAGATGTTCGCAAAAAGTTTTTGTGGCATGACGTCACTCTCCGGTAGATTTTATACTGACTTAATTGTGACGTAGCGAGCCCCCACTCCCCTATAATGCGTTTTATCAAAATATTTAGATAAAGTTAGTAAGTTACACATGTTTACAAATAAATATCTCTTTATCTCTTTATCTTTATCTAAAGCAAAAAATACGTGTCTAATATTTTTTTATTATCTGACTGACGGACTAATAAGAATTTCTTTTTTTTTACCCAGGCAACATCCCTATTGTAGAGGTAAGGCGGCAAAAATGGGAAATGTGTAAAGCCGCCACTGAGGTACACTTGTACAGTGCTCTCTCATTCATTATTTTGTTCTTTAATACATTTGTAATCATGTATTGCATATTAACACCATTCTCTCTCTAATCCATTTCCACATGAAACCAGCCATCATAATCAGCCTATAATGTTCCCACTGCTGGGACACAGGCCTCCTCTCTTCGAGAGGGAGTGGGCTGTAATCTACCACGCGGGCCCAGTGCGGGTTGGTAGCTTTCACATGACTTCGATTTTTTTAGTTCCATGACATGTCGGTTTCCTCAAGATGTTTTCCTTCACCGTTTTGAGAGCAATGGTGATGAAATTATTTACAGATAGGAAAGCGTCTGCCTGGGTTCGAACCCACGACCTACAACTCGTAAACAGCACTCGTGAGCAGTGGTGGCCCGGTGGTAACGGTCCTGACTTACGTATTGTATACACACATTATCAGCATTTTAATCCTGTTATTTGTCCTTTCAGTATACAAGCAAGAATAGCATTTTTGTATCTCTGTATTTCTCTTCGATAACAGATATAATACTTAGTATTTCCTTCTCAAATCACGCCACGATCTTCTTCTTTTCGTGTGGTTAGTGACTAAACTGATGTCAGAATTTTGAAGCCGCCCATGGGCCTCTGACTTGGATTCACATGCCGTCGAGAAATATCTCTCAGGCATGCCGGGTTCCTTACGATGTTTTCCTTCACCGTTTTTGAAGCAAGTGATAATTATAATAATAATATATTTATTTATTCAGACAACCAATGATATTACATTTACATTTATATTATTAGTATGCACTTAAAAGCTATGTTAGTACCTAATAACTAACTTATACAATACGCACATGAATCCGAAAAGTCAGAGGTGTGTGTCGTGGGTTCGAACTTGAGAGCTATGACTTGGCAGTCTGACAGGTACACCACTAGGCTATCACTGCTCGCCACGATAAGGAAAGGGAAAGCTTCACAACATCATTGTAGATAGTTTATATTATTAAATAAATTATCTTGTCTAAAATTAAATTTCCTTATTGACACTCTATCTCTCATCATTGTTCTTCGGATCTTTCCACTCTTTGCCAAACAGAATCTTTATTTAAAGCGTTGTTTACAATTAATAAACCGTGTTTACAATTTATAAACTTATGTTTACAGAGTTTCGTCTGTAAACCTGGATTGGTCCGCTGACGACATTAGTTTTATAACTTTTATGGCTATAATAATATGGCTATTGATAAGGAAGTGTGAATAGGCTTAAATACAGGCGCCGTCATTTACGGAATGTCTACTGATTATGTAGTTAGATTTAGACATCTGAACAACAAATTTACTTATCCTTCTGGCGTTCGTCGGTAGGTATAGCAATCTAAACCACACATTCTCTATCAATTTTTTTTATTATTTAAGCTGCTTATATTAGATCATATTTTTAATTACTTATAAAGTTCAGGTTTTTACGACAATTTTGTTTTTCATGAAGCATTCTGTGGTAAACACTGATATGTTTTTCTCCACGTTAAAAATAAACCTTAAGATCCTAGAATATAGTGAGTAATGGTCAAGTGTGTCATCAATATTTTTATAGCAGTGAAAGCCAAGTGGTATGACCGTCGGACTGCCAAGTCATAGGTCTCGAGCTCGAACCCAAGGCACGCACCTCTGACTTTTCGGATTCATGTGCGTATTGTATAATTATCACTTGATTAAAAAACGGTGAAAGAAAACATCGTGAGGAAACCGGCATGCCTTTATTATTATTTATTTTTTTGAGTGTGGGAAATCATCAAATATGTTCTCCCGCTCTGGGCGGAGCGGGAGGGCGTGTCAGACTTTTACTGACTAAAACCCACCCGTGTTCCTTCCGTTGCCTGTGTGCCGGGGTCGCGATATCCCTTTCGGACAAACCCGCAACCCCGGCATTGGCCCTTTCGGACCCCGTCAGTTGGTGCTGACATCTCTTTGAGGCGCGCGTGGAACACAACGCGCCGTCGACCCGGGCCTGGTCCCTATCGGACGGCGAGCTACCCATTGCTCACCGTCCGCAAAAACCGGCATGCCTGAGAGATATTTCTCGACGGCATGTGAAGCCAAGTCAGAAACCCATGGGCGGCTTTAAAACTGACACCAGGTTACTCACTAATCACACGAATTCGTTGAAAGATCAATATTTCACCAGTATAAGAAAAGTCTTTTTTTTCCCGGCGGTTTTTGCTAAATATTGTACAGTGGTACGGAACTTCGCGGTTCGCGTGCGAGTCCGACTCGCACTTGGCCGGTTTTCTATTCAATCTAGAATAGAATATAGTAGAATAGTGTTTGTTATTGCTGCAGGAGGTTAACAAATAAGGATATTAAAAAATTTAAAAAAGACGTCGTTTCTCTAGAGTGTTTAATATTGAAATAGAGATAGATAGTATGAGGAACAGGGTATAAAGTTCACCCATCCCTAAAGGGAGGATCCTCCGGCCTGGCGGGTGTTGTTACGCGTCGGTTGAAGTCGAGATTGATCGCGTGGTAATTCCTGCTTGCGCGTTGCAGGATTTGTGTGACGTCAGTTCTTTGATGCGTAGTTCGCATGTGGCGTTGTAGATGCCGCCACAGTACACTTGTACAGTGCTCTCTCATTCATTATTTTTATCTTTAATACATTGTAATCCTGTATTGCATATTACCGTCATGCTATCTCTAATCCATTTCCACATGAAACCAACCATCATCGTCAGCCTATGTGTCCAGTGCTGTTTATATACACACAGCATACGTCGGGTCGTTGTATATTTGCTAATCGCGCGGTAAACTTTGCTTGCGCGATGCAGGATTTTGCGTGACGTCAGTGTGATGCGTAGTTCGTATGCGACAATAGCAATAGATGCCGCCACAATATTAAGAAAATAAATTAAAAAAAAGAATATTTTATTAAGGATGGGATAAACGTGTCACGTTACAATCTATGCTGTACATTTATCCATCCCCATTTCTCCCCACAGATAGTTGGCTACGCGGTCGTGATAGTAACCTTCGCGCTGCAGGCCCCGGTCCGCTGGTCAGCCGCCAGGCTACACGGAGCGCCCCGGCTCCTGCTCGCTGACGTGTACCACTTCGTGTCCTTCGTGGCGACCGTCAACGTCTGGCGGGGGGTGTGGGGGCTGCTTGATATTTACTTCTTTCCTGGTGAGTTACACAACTTGGAAGCAGTTCTATAATAATATATGCTTAAGCAGTCGATAATATACCTTTAAATTAAGTCTCACGAAAAGGAAGCCATGATGAAAGTGGTAAGGTTACCTGAAACCTATCTACTTATTTACTCGGAACAATCAGGCCACTGTCCATGATGGGCTTGCAGGTTTGGGTCTCCTTGTCGTACAAAAATCCCTATATAGTCCTGAAAAGCGCTTCGACCGCCTTCAGCACAAAAATATCCATTTCATTCCTTAACATGAAAAGAACGTGAAAATGATTTTATCATGTAGCTTTGGTAGCATACTTTACTGGGTAAACATAGGTAGACAAAACTTTTTTTTATTACATATATTTACCGAAAAATATCGCAGATTATTACTTATAACATAACACAACATGACGCCTCGGTTCCTCGAAGGGTTGGGCAAGAGTGTGTCACCTACATTCCGCCATTAATGTTTAAGTCCCATGTAATAGGGGGCGAGCCTATTGCCATCAACCGGGCAAAAATCGAGACTCCGGGCTGCTACTGAAAAATCCAGATCGAAAAACCCAATAACGCTTTGCCCGACCTGGGATTCGAACCCAGAACCTCATGCTCATCAGTAGCGCTTGCGTCCACTAGACTAATGACGCAGTCAAATCAAGTGTGGGATTGTTACTTATCTTTAGTATAATTACTAAGCAAACCAATATTATGCCTATTTCAGAAACACCAAAGCTTAGCAACTGGTGTTCCCACATCGTGAGCTTAACACTCCTCATACTCCTCAACTGCTCCAATTCTGTCATCGTGCGAGGTGTCTACATTGATGCAGAGGAACCAGCAGGAGAATGCGTGGTCTTCCCCTGCCACTATCTCAGGCTCTTCTTCCACAAAGAACGAACCAAGAAGAGACATAGAAGAGCGTTACAAGCCGCTGCAGCCGCTGGAAGAAAGCCAGAAGATGCCAGTCTTCCTCTACAAATACCAGAAGAGAAAGTATAGCTGGAAGGAGGAAGATTTGTTCCAGATTAAGTTTGAAGTTGGAACTATTTTTGTATGATTAGAACCCCCAGTGATGCAGTGTTAATTTCTGAAGTGATAAACGATTAGCTAGGGATGCAAGTACAAAGAGAAAATTTTAAGTGACTCCCAATGATCGTAATATATTGGGACGTAAGCATAAGCAGCTATCTACTAATCTAACCTTAACCCCACCCTTGAGCATATGCATCTTCAAAAATATGGCTACGATTGCAAAAGACGTAGCAGGAAAATTCGTAGCACCGTAGCCGCGTAGCCTTGGTAAGAATGTTTTGTTTGTCTTAAAAGAGAAAGTCCTTAATAAAGGCAAAGTGTTACGTTTTCACTCTGTCTGTCTTAAAACTATTATGATGCATTATAGTATCTTTAGATTTTAAGTTCAAATTATGTCTGAAATCAATCTCAAACTCAGCGCTGTAACTTCGAACAAAAAAGATTTTTTAATGTTGTACAAAATGTTATTGTTTTTTCTACTATTACCAAGAGTTGTCGGATTATAATGCCAATGATGTATATCAATGTTTAAAATAAGCTGTACTTTAGTAGGTGCGCACACTTCGCTGCGTAGATATGAAATTCTAATCTTATTATATTTTCTCAACTACTTTTTGATTTTGCTAACAAAACAAATATAACAGTGTGCGCAAGCTCTTAAATAAAACTACCTCTTTCTTCATCTTCTTGTGTTTTATAAGATTCTCCTTTTATCATTTGGAGTATTCAAGTATTACGTAACGCAATTTTGAGCCCCCCCCCCCTCCCCCCATGTAACGCGCCGTAACGTTTTTCTGTACCCCCGCTCCCCCCTAGTAAACCTTTACGTAACCATCAAGTGACCATTTTTACCTAAAAGTCACAACTATGTGGCGTAAAGTACCGGAAAGTCGCTAAAATACCTTACCTCTAAGCGACCGTTCTGAAGGGTTAAAAAAAACAATATTACGTAACGCGTAGTTCTAACGGCCCCTCTCGCCCCTGTAGCGCATCGTAACGTTTTACAAGACCCCCCCCCCTCCCCCCAAATTCGTTACGTAATACTTGAACGCTCCCTAATACAATTATCTAATTATATTTTCTTTTTTTCCTATTAAGTAATACTTAAAAATACAACATAATTATTATTTTGTAATTTGCTAAAAATGTCTGTCATGTTTTGTGGTAGTAATCGTCGTATCATTGTGAATCCAAGTTGTCTGTAGTATCTTCACTGCGTTTCATTTTTCACCCCCTAAGCTTAATTTAAAATAAGTATTCGTTCTAAGTCAAACTATTAAAGTCTTTACTAGTTTGTAAAAGCAAAATATGTAAATATGGTACAATAATGTTGTAAGCACTAAGTTATTATAAGTAACTGTTGAACGATACATAATAAACGTATTGCTATTTTATCTGTTGTTTTATTAATAACTTTAGTTAATGAATTAAATCGATTACATCGATTTATTACGTCGAATGTAGAGAATGAAGCGCG
Organism: Agrochola circellaris; assembly: GCA_914767755.1. NCBI lineage: Eukaryota > Metazoa > Arthropoda > Insecta > Lepidoptera > Noctuidae > Agrochola > Agrochola circellaris. Next base: position 3,373,237 of record OU611839.1, on the reverse strand, counting down.
GTGTGTGGCGCGATATCTCACTTTGTTGTGGTAAAGGAGGTAAGTAGATCTCCAAGATATTGCAAGTGTCATAGGTACTTGAAACAAGGGCAGAAATGAAAAGCTCCAGTTACTCAGGGTTTGAATGCCAATGAAAAACAAGGCTATTAAATAAATTCAAACTATTTTCATTAGATCTAAAAATAAATCAATGATAAGAACAGTATGTACTGAAAACAACCCCTTCTAAGCATTCCAATTTTTTTTTACAAGTGGGTTTTAATTATATTTAGATCTGTAATTGCAATATTCTATTTTTAAAACAATAGAAATAATTTTCCGAAGATATCGTCAACACTGGCTGTCGCTGAAAACCAGCGTTGGGGCTCTGTCTCGCATAGGGTCACAGCATTATGCTGAGCGATGGCCGTTTTGCGTGGATGTGACGCATATTTTCCCCCAAATTGTTTATTTTTGTGTTTTGTTCTTTCTTTGTGTCATGTATACCGCTAATAAACGTATTTTCTTTCTTTCTTTCTTTCTATATGAATCTTTAACATCTGTTTTGATCTGTCGAAAGCAAATCACACAGTGTTTATCCAACATAATCTAAATAATGTAAGTTAACCTTAACATTAATCATTAATGGTAATGTTTTATTTTATTTTCGTAGAGATAAGGACTGTAATTTTTTTTAGAGCAGGTATATTAACATTTTTAGCTGGCGCAAAGGGTGTTACACAAGGCAGTATCCTGGGTCCAACCTCACTATCGCAATACGCACTGTGTTTCTCATGCTGCTATTTATAAAAATAACTCATTTAACTTAATCAAACAATCACTTCTTTGTTGCATGTTATATTTCTATAGAAGCAGAAAAACAAAAATATTTAAAGTTGGTCTACTGATCTAACTACTTAAATAGACCCCAATCTGGACTAAGTGAAATTAAGCTCCAATATTCACCCCAAGAATCGAAGTCGAGTCGTGTTTTTTTCATTGAATAAGGTTATATCAATAGTATAACAGACACATAATGCCTTTACCTTTATTTGCTTATAGAATGTGATAAATAGTATCACAATCTATAAGCAAATAAATATAAACGGCAATAAATTCCTCATTCACTTCATTAGTAACATCACTACACTTTCATTGAAAAAACTGCAATCTCCATTCAATTAAAAATACTCAATCAATGAACTTTATTGAATTAAATGCGAGTACCACCAGTGCATGCAAAGTAACGAGCAATTATTCACAATTATTATAATTAATGGGACTCCGTTCGGCGAAAACAAAAATACTTCCCCGACAGTCTATTATTAACCGTTGGAAGAAAACCAGAGGTCCTTGCCCTTAATAAACCTTACGCATACAACCCTGCCAGTGCTGTGACCCTTATTATGAAGGTGATAAGGTTGATAGTTCCGCAGAATGGACGTAAGTCCGCAGATTCATTGAGACGACAATAGTGATATGTTATCGCAAAAGTTACATGTTTTATGGCAGATTCGTATGTCAGCTTTAGTTTTGACTCTGGGTTCTCTTTCAGAACTTGAAAAACTTGGATTTACTTGGCGTAGCCCATTGAAGCTTTGGTGAGGAGAGGCACAGTTAAAACAGTATGTAAACGTAATGTGATGATTTGAGGAACTGGCGTATTGTTAATGGGCTTGAGCAGAATAGCTCTACTTAATTAGGCTTCGGAATCCAAAGACGGGAGACCAGGAAATTGTGACATGATTCTTGGAAGACGCCCATGTCCAGCGAGCAGACACAGTAAATACACCAAAGAAAGACTGTAACGGCTAGTTCGTAGTAGACATTATAGTAGAGGATCCGACCTAGAAACGACCTTCACCCATCTGTTTTATAGATGAAAAGTATGCTAAATCTTTAGTATGTTAGAAAATATATCGCGAGTCGGTTGGCTAAAATATTCCTGGATTAATAAAAAATTCAAAAAACCTTTATTTTTTAACATTGCAAGATATGCACCAATGAAAAGAGCTTTCAAGTAAAACCTTTGCTACTAACTCGACTTTTGCCAATTGTTAGTCAATTCCCAGTTAATAACCTAAATAGGTGACTACTTGGCCACCTAAGTTTAGGAATCTTCTTGGCGCCCAATAGCCATAAGTGATAGATAGATAGATTCATTTATTTGATTCAGATTTTATATCAAAGGATAGTGTTTTTTAAAAGAAACATTTGTTACTAATATTAATTACTTAAACGTTAAAGGAATAAGTGCAATTTTTGAAAAAAAAAAAAAATGATTTTGAATTGTTAGCCAACCCACTCACGATATATTTTTTAACATAAAAAATTGTATATAAAATACTTTACATCCATTAAACAGATGGGTGAAGGTCTTCTCTAGGCCGGATCTTAAGCTATTAGACTCTCTTGATCAAAGGCAGCTGTGGAGAGTTAAACTGCATACCAACACATGCATACTCTAAAATGACATTTGTGTAACCACAAAGGGTCTCGATATCAAAAATATTCCAAATGAATCCAGCCCTAATTACTCCGTATATTTCCACGAACAAACACACATATCGACTATCTTACAAACACAGTGTACCTACCACGTCGCGGTTTATTTAGTAAATATTGTATTATTGATATTATTTACGATATTCCCTTTATCTAGAGACTATGCTCGCGCGCACAAAAGACAACAATGTTTATGTCTGAACACGTAGGTATGTAACTCATTCCTTATGTGTAAGCTAAGTGCAGCACGTGGCTTTTTTCGGTTTATGCTGTTTGTGCACGAGCTCACATAAAATAAAGAAGAGATCGGCAATGGTTTGCAGAAAATTCAAGCGCTAGAAAGAGTGATGAATGTAAGTAAAAAAAAACGAAAATTGTTTGCAACCAATGACGTCGAAATATGGTATTGCAGACCAACGCGCGGCTATAGTTACAAATTGTGCATGGAGAGCACGATATTGAAAGAAAAAGTAGCAGGCTGAAAGAGAAGGTAAGCATAAGTATCAAATAAAAGTAGTAACCTAACTGTCCACTGTTTAACTGAAGTTATGTTTTTGTTACGAGGGCAGAATAGAAAAAAACTTCTGATAATAAGAAAATAAGAAGAGCTGAGCTTCACAAAAGAAAATAACATCATCAGCACGCATAGCACCGTAGACATAGAAGAAACGAAAGTCAAAGTTACAGAGTAAGGAAAGATTTTTCTACGGCGCGATGTCAAAAATGAAGAAGACAAATTATAACACTTTGGATAGAAAGAGATATTTATCTCTATTCTTCATAGAGTAGAGAAGAAGTACGTACAGACCTTTCACGATAACTTGTCTCGTGTGACGTAATTGGTAGCACTGATTTTTGCAGTCATGTGATTGGTAGTACTGTTCTGTCAGTTGCCATTTTGAGCTCTATTAGTATTGAAACTAAGGCTGCAAAATTCTGTGCTACCAATCGCGTCACAGGACAACTTAAAGTGAACGGTCTGAAGTATGCTACACGTACTGATGAAGGTAGATGCCCATACACTTAAAAAACCTCCGGAACAAACAATATAAAACTTTCACGTAGGAATAAAATTTATTTTATAAAAAATACCTTAATATTATAAAATAACATTTAAAATAACCAATAGCACTATTAATACTAGAACCGTATTGTGAAGTCGGTGTATGCTATCTTGGCGACGTATTCCCAGTTGGTGAGGTCACACTTCTCTATCTTGCAGCCAGGAGATCCGGTGTTATTCAACCAGTTAATCCTGGAATTCGACAAATATATATTTTTGTCAAGATCAAAGTCATTTATTGCTAGAAAACGGTACATAGGATGTTCATACATTTATGAATAGGTCTACATGTTACACCATTAACCGGTATTTAGAAAGGAAATGGATAACGTTCCCATACAAGCTTGGCCCAGATATGAACACAAATGAAACAAAATATATTATGAAGCTTTAATTGTGGGAAGTTCTAATTTAACTGGTTTGCGGACTTGGGTGAAGACATCGAAGCCCGTTGCCCGTTCTTCTCCATAGAGATCTACGTTTTGGAATGGGCAACTAGCTTCAACTTTCTGGCTTACTGACCGACTCTTCGACAATTCAAAAGTGTGGTTCAAAATAGTTTAATTGAAATAAATGCTTTAAGTTTGAGTTTTGAAAGAACAAGGTACAGTAATATTTACCCCTTTTTATAAATGCTACAACTGACCAAGTGTTTGCTTAAAGCTGATCATGAGCTTTTCAGGGGAACTTTCAAAATTAAAAACAAAAACAAAAATCAACCATAACTATACTTAGATCATCTAGATCTCTATCACTAATAAGTAGGTTGAAAAATCTTTATAAATTTAAAGAAGCTACCTCCTTGACCAGACCTTTGTTTGAAAGTATGACCTAAAGTTACACCATAAAAAATGGAGCCGGTTTCTAGATCAATAGTGAACCTATTTCTCCTAGAAGTTCTTTTCTTTGGCACTGATCCACGTGAATAACTATAGGTAGGTTTGCTCTTGACATTCACTTGTTGCACACACTTATAGTACTAGATCAATCAGGAATAAGAACAAGACCGTCATCATTTGGATCCTATCCAAATAATTTTTAATTGATATTGATATTATAGTAGTTAAACAGTACTTTTGACAAAAGTTTCTATGAAAATAAACATTACGAGAAATCCAATTTGTCGATCATCAGAAATTAGGATAACGATCATGGATTAGGAATGTTAGATCTGATCGTAAACATGCCCGAATAGAACCGATGCAAGATAATCAGCGTGGGGTCTAAGAAAGCACCCTGAGACACTCCGAACTTCATTAGATAGTATTTTCGTTTGTGACCGCTGCAGAAGTCATCTTATGGAATTTAAAATGAAGGGTAGTATTTACTAATTAATACAATTTAATTTTTGTTTCTTGGTCGTCAATCCTTCGAATGATTATGATCGAACAGTGTCGAATCTTATAAGCACTTTCAGTAAATACTAACATATGGTCCAGTTGTGCCTTTGTGCCTTGTATCTTGCCAACGATGGTGCCTTTCTTGGAGTTCTTCACCCAGCCGCCAACGCGAAGCTGTTCTGCTAACTCCTTACAAAACTTTGTGAAATAGCAACCTGGTGAACAAATAGATGATAAGTGTTTTAGCACAATATTAGAAAGTGGGGAAAGAACCTGTTTGTAAATAAATAAAAAACTTGCGAGGCCACCATTACTGCGAAAACGGCTGGTACAGAGCAGTCCATTATTCTTATTCTATCAAAACTGTTATCTAACATGACAGACTAAATACGTACGGAAAACCATACATCTACAGTCCAGCCATCGATAGAATGCGCATGACCACAATAGAAACGGGTTTTGTCGACGGAAGAATAGACAAAACGACAGATACACAATCAGAATCTGTCATTTTGTCTATTCTTCCATCGACAAAACAGGTAGAAACCTCGTTTCTATGGTTGTCATGCTACGCGTGCGGTCAGTTTCTTAATAACGAATATATATTTTGCGAATTAGATCCTTATTAGTAGGTACTAGAAATTGTCCAACTGACAGGAGTCAGGAACGCATTCTCTCGACGGCCGGACTGTAACGCTACCTATAAATAGGCTACAAAGTAAAGAAATCGCTTATAATCTTTAAATTATCATCGCAATCGCAATCGCGCTATGAATTACAAACATAATTATAATCCTATTGCCAATTTTCTTTAGATAGACTGTTTCATTATAAATTAATTATGACTTCATCATAAATGTAAATGTTAATCTTTTGATCCCCATCATCAGATATTAATAACATTTCGGGATATATAGATTATGTTTATATTACACAGTGAAATTAATTTGTAAAGTTATATATACCGCGGATAAAAAACAGAGAATCACGCAAAATCTATCAAGCGTATTTTTCTGAAACCTTAACCGCGCACTACGACGCGTTGCGTGAGCTCAGCACAGAATAAATGGGACAGAATTGGATCTTGTGGACACCACTGTGTTCTTAGGTATTACTTTGGATTCGAAGCTTCAGTGGGGACCTCATATAACCAAATTGTCGAAGCGGCTAAGCTCTGCAGCCTACGCGGTGTATAAAATCCGTCATTTGACTGATGTAGAAACAGCTCGATTAGTATACTTTAGTTATTTCCATAGTGTAATGTCGTATGGCATTTTGTTGTGGGGAAATGCGGCCGACTTTCAGGCTATATTTGTGCTGCAGAAACGTGCCATTCGAGCAATTTATAAACTAAGTAGTAGGCATTCACTGAGGGATAAATTTAAGGAAATAAACATAATGACGGTCGCGTCTCAATATGTATATGAGAACCTGATTCATGTAAAAAAGAATATAAATCTATATTCTAAACACAGCGACATTCATAGCTTAAATACTAGAAACAAAGATTTATTTCTTGTGCCGAGGACTAGGCTCCAAAAAATTAGTAATTCATTTAAGTGCCAAAGTATACGTTTTTACAACAAACTCCCAAGCCATGTCAAAGAACTGAGCCTCAATAAATTTAAATCATTTATTAAACAGAAACTATGTCAAAAAGGTTTCTATAAAGTTAAAGATTACTTAGACGACAAAAAGGCTTGGGACTAATTAAGCTACTCCAATGTACCCCAAGCAACAAACAAGTGTTTTTAGAATCAAAGACTACATGATACTATATGAGCTCATATAATTGTTTGGATTATTTTATTTGACTGTAAGTCAATTTATTTTAAATTTTGTTTTCATTTATTGTTGACATAATCTACTCATTAAAATGTTTTTATTTTATGAGTTGATTGCAATTTGTGCTTATGTAAATTATTTTTGCATTAAAGCATTATTATATAGAATCAAGTTTTTCTAACTGAACAGACAGCTGTGCTGCTGGGGAGTTTGTTGCGCCACTTCTTCTTCCCAGCTTAAGCACTAGGAAGTGGTGAAGGGTGGGCGTTTTTGGGGGACTGTCTTATGTAATTTTGACGTTCGAAAAGTGCTGATTCTCAGCCTAGTTTGAATAAATGACTTTTGAATTTTGAATTTTTGAATTTTTGAATACGCAAGCCAACCACTCAAGGTCACTGGCATATATATATATATCTGCGTCTTAGGTTGTTTGATGAGCAACAGCGGACCCATTACCCATTAGTAGAAGTAGTTTTATTTTTGCAATAAAGTGTTAAGACGCTACTAAATGCCTTGAGTGGTTAGCTTGCGTGTTCTGTGCTGAGCTCACGCAACGCGTCATAATGGACTCGTTCATGAAGGAGCGCTGTCCCAAATTAGACGCATTATGAATTTATTATACATAAAACAAAAAGTGTTTTAATAAAACTCATATACTAAAAGATTAATAATTAAATTATCTTTAAAATGGTGAAGGTTTCAGAAAAATACGTTTGATAGTTTTTGCGTGATTTTCAGTTTTCTATCTGCATTAGACATAACTTTTCAAATTAATTACACTATGTAATATAAACATAATCTAAAATAGTCACAGTTTAAGTTATTAAGAAGTTGCTCTAATTTAACAAACAAACAAAATATCATTAACTCTACTCATTTATACGTGATCTTCAGTATAAAATCATATAAAAGACGGTTTACGTCGCCTTAAGTATGTTAAAGTTCGTAGGTAATATCGACACGAGGAAAAAAATTCTAGGACTATGTGAGCAAACATAGTGAAACATGCATTTCGCTGTTGTGACCGATTTCACATCTCAATCGCTCATTAACATCGACCTACATGTAACGGCTCTAATTATAAACAGTTGACTGATTATAGCTCTTTCTTTAGATCAGATGTCGATGTACTGATTCATTGGGAGTTTAAATTGTCTCTCCTAAATACAGATTATTAAGTGATCTAGCTAGGAGAGCAGCGAATGACTCAACAATTCATTGTACCTACACCATGTTTTTAATGCATACTTTATAAGTCCCTCATGAACTACTTAACATTTATGTATCTAAATAAATTATTATATTGAATATTTATTAAACGGTTTCTGTGAGGGTTCTAGTTCAGGTTCGGATTCTCACACTATTTATGCACTGGATTGGAGGGCACTATTACTAGGTTCGCTGAATAAAAACTCTCGATTCACTTGTCGAATATTATTTACTGTTCACTATTTACAAACTTAAAACTGAATGATGACTATTAGAACTCAATGTTGAAACTGAATACAAAATAATAAATGCGCCTATACTTATAGTAAGCCACATAGGCGCAAGTAGCGTCGGTAGCGATCAATAGTTAAAATAAATTAACAAATAAGAAAATTACAAATAAATTGGCGATCGCACGCAATCCCAGGCCCACCAATCAGAGCGAGGCAGAGGCGTGTCTACGTCGGACAAGTCCGTACAAGTTCAGACAGGTTCTGACACGCTCGGTCAGGCTCAAACTCGCTCTCGACTTGACCTAGCATTGCGTACGATCATGACAGAGTTCTTATAACTAAATAATAATGTTTATAACATTGTTCTTGATTGATTTACGTTACATATAATCATACTATGTACTATACTATTAGTGGGCGTCCTGCACATTCCTCCCGCCGTGCGTCGTCTGCTGTTGACGTCGCAGTAGTAGAAGCCGGTGCAGGTTCGCCGTGGTCGATCGATAGTACCACTATCTTTTTCACTGGACGTCTCAGGATACCTCCTTTCGTGGTCACGTCCACTGTGCGGACTACTCCATCTGGGCCAGGGAATGTAGCGCTGATGCGTCCTCTGACCCACATGTTTCTTGGGAGGTTACCATCTACGATGAACACTAGATCGCCTATATTGGGGATCAAGCCTTTAGTGTGTGGTTCTCTACGGTTCCGTAGTTCTGGGAGATATTCTTTCAGCCATCGGGCCCAGAATATATCGGCAAGCCTCTGGGCTGCACGCCAACTGGCTCGTAGACGTAAGTCGCTGTCGTCGAATTCTCCTGGTGCCGCGATGCGACCTGGACCGCCCAAAATGAAATGATTGGGTGTCAATGCTTCAGGATCCTCGTGGTTCACGGACACGTGCGTCAGTGGCCGGCTGTTGACAGTGTGTTCGGCCTCGATGAGTAGTGTGTTAAGCACTTCTTCGCTCGGGAATCGCTCGTTCAACGTGGCAGCTAGCGCTGTCTTCACAGACCTCACCATGCGCTCCCAGGCACCTCCCATGAATGGTGCTCCGGGTGGGATGAAACGCCAGTCGATCATCTTCTTCGAAGCTTCTTCGGCCGTAGCCGCGAAGATGGCTGTGCGTAGCTCCTTTTCAGCACCGTGAAAGTTCGTTCCGTTATCAGACCATAGCTGTGTTGGACATCCTCGGCGTGCTATCATGCGTCGTAGTGCCATGATTGCCGAATCTGTGTTGAGCGATGCCACAAGTTCAAGGTGGATGGCTCGCGTCGTCAGGCACGTGAATAAAGCGACGTACCTCTTCTGATGACTACGTCCCACTGTAATGGTCAGGGGTCCGAAGTAGTCCAACCCGGTGTAGGTAAATGGTCTCTGGTGGTGTGCTAGGCGACAGGAAGGGAGATTCCCCGTCATCGGCTGAGGTGGAGAGGCTGCCTTTATACGACATCGCAGGCATTTGCTTATGATGTTCTTGACTGTTGGTCGTAGACGGAGGACCCAATGTTGCTGGCGACACTCGTTGACTATGGTCTCGGTGCCCGCGTGATGTAATTTGCGGTGGACGTGTTCGATCCACAATCGTGTCGCAATATGATCTCCATCTAGTATCATCGGTTTCTTCAGTCGTTCGGTGATGTCTGTCATAACGGTTATTCTGCTCTTCAGGCGAATCTCTCCCTCTGTGAATTCTATGCACAGTGCGTGCAGACGACTGTTTCGTGATATGGGCTTCTTGTTGGTCAGAGCTTCTATCTCTTCCTGGAAGGATTGTTCTTGTGAAGCTCGCAGGATCAGACTTTCGGCGTGGCGTAGGTGCTCACCGGTGAGAGGCAGGTGATTGTTCGTGACCTCTCGCTTCTCTCTTGGTTTGACTGACACCGTCTGTTTACTTTTTCTCCAATCAGGGTCGTTGCTGCTGTTCTTCTTAGTTCTTTTGTAGTTAATATTCTGCCCTGATTGGCGACAGAGATGCAGGAACTGTAGAACTCGTGCTGTGGCTCGTAGGTATCTCTCCCAACGTGAGAATCTGTTGGCGTTTGGTATAGCTTCGCTGATCTGTACGCTCTTGTCTCTGATGCTACAGGTTCTTTCTTCCCCCGTGATTATGAGAGGGTTCTTCTCATCAGCTGGCCATGTTTCTGGAGGTCCACGTAGGAATTCTGGGCCGTTGAACCAGCGATGATTTTGATCATAGTGTTCTGGCACGTCTCTTGTAGCGTCGTCTGCTGGGTTCAATTTGGTCGGGACCCAGCGCCATTCATTGGTGGAGCTGTGTTCTTCAATTGCTGCAATGCGGTGGGCGACGTATGGTTTATATGATCTGGACCCCGTTCTGATCCATGACAGCGTAGTTCTGCTGTCGGTCCAGAACGTGGTCGACTCTGGTGTTCGTTCATGTTCTTCCTTAACCACTGTCGCCATGCGTGCGCCAAGTACTGCTGCTTGCAGCTCTAATCGTGGGATTGACGTTAGTTTCAATGGTGTCACCTTGGCTTTGGCTGTGATCAAGCAGACGTAGACTCTTCCGTTCCTGGTGACTGTTCGCCAGTATAATGTTGTTGCGTATGCAGATTCGCTTGCGTCGGTGAATATATGTATCTGTAGTGATTCCGTAGCGCTGAAGCCTGGATAGGTTCGTGGAATGGAGATATGTTCTAGTGCTCTGAGATGAGTCAGCCATTTCCTCCAGCTTGCAGCTAGGTCACTATCTAGGGCTTCGTCCCATGCTGTTCCACGACGCCAAACTTCCTGTAGTATCTGCTTGGCTCTGATGGTCACCGGCGATACAAGTCCCAATGGGTCAAATAGGGACATAACTATCCGAAGAGCTTCTCTTTTCGTAGGCGTGTCGTTCTGTAGGATGTTCTGAGGTATGCGTATCAGATTCAGGTTGAAGGTAAGCGAGTCTTCTGTTGGCCTCCATATCAGACCGAGGACTCGCTCTGTCTGGATGTTGTCTTCCAGATTGATTCTGTCTTCGGTCTTGGTTACTTCCCCTAATGCTTCAAGAAGGTGAATAGAGTTCGATGACCATTTCTTGAGTTCGAAGTGCGCTTCTCTGTGAATGTTACGCACTGCTTGTGAGACTCTTACTGCTTCTTCTAATGTGTCGAAGCTGTTCAAATAGTCATCCATGTAATGCTTTCTTTTGATAGCTTCGACTGCCTCTGGATATTCATGTTGAAATCTTTCGGCGTTCGTGTTCTTCACATATATGGCTATGGCTGGTGAGCAGGAAGCTCCGAAGATTAGAGACTTCATGCGGTATTGTTCAGGCGGCTGGTTGTCTCTTCGGTCTCCTCGCCATAAGTAACGGAGAGTGTCCCGATCTTCGGGTCGAAGTTCTATTTGTAAGAACATTTCAGTGATGTCGGCGGTCACGGCGATTGAATGTTGCCGGAAGCGCATGATCACTCCTGGTAATGATTGTAGAAGGTCTGGACCAGTGAGTATTTGATCATTTAGAGAGACCCCTCGGGTCTTGGCTGCAGCGTCACAGACAATCCTCAATTTGTCCGGTTTCATCGGGTTGTAAACTGCGAAGTGAGGTAAGTACCAGGTTCTGTGTTTCAAAGTGGTCGTTGGAGCTGGTTCGGCGTATCCCTTTGATACTAGTGCTTCCATTTGTTCAGAGTACTTCCTCTTTAGTTCTGGATCTTTATCAATTTTCTTTTCAACACTGATGAGTCTGTTCAAAGCGCTGTCGTAGTTGTCTGGCATCTTTATGTTTTCATCTCGCCATAATAGAGCGGTTTGATACCGTCCTTCTGCGGTTCTCTTCGTGTGCTGCTGCAGGATACGAAGTGCCTTCTCATCAGGATCGTTGATGGGTTTCTTTGGATTGATTTGCATATTGTCCATTGTGATGTGTTCTTTCACCAGTTCATGAAGGTCGTCGTCTATGTTAGCATGTCTGATGAAGTTCACTCTGTGGCCAAGTGCTCGTGTGTGGCTGCCGTGTAGGACCCAACCGAGTGGCGTTAGTGATGCCACTGGTTGGTTCTTCTTTCCTGTTTTGGTTTCTATAGTAATGAGGAGATCCCAGTTGTCTTGGCCGATCAGTAGTCTGGGTCTTGCATCTTCAGTTACTATGTCTATGTCTCGAAGATGTTCACAGTACCTGATTGCTTCTCCAGGTATCCTCTGTGCAGCCAACTCTAGCTGCTTGACTGTTCTTGCTTGTAACTTGCGTTCAGGTGTGTGAAGTCCTTTGATGAAGAAATTCACTCGTCGAGATGTTATGTCGATCGTAGGTTCGCCGTCGAAAGCTGCTATACGTAGTGGTTCACAAGATCCTTCTGCTCCGATTTGATTGGCTAGGCTCTCGTCGATAATGGTTACCGTAGAGCCGTCATCTAGGAGTGCGTAGGTATCTACAGCTCCCGCCGGTCCAGAAAGTTGCACAGGTATTATTTTGAGAAACGATACCTTAGGTGTCCATGCTGAATGGATCTTCTCTTGTTCTTCTTTGGGGCATTCAGGTTCTACTTTCTTCTTGTTCACTGCACTATTGGCGTGTAACATCTTATGATGGAAATGTACACAGTCGTTTATTTCGCACTTTTTTGGTTTACAGCTGTGTTGCTTTGTTCGGTATTTGAGGCAACGAAAACACAAGCGATGCTTCTTGGCTATATCCCATCTAGCATCAGTAGCCGCTTTCTTGAATTGTTCGCATTCCATGGTGCTGTGCCCCTGACGTTCACATAAACTACACTTTGGTTTGTTCGTTTCTTGTGTAGTATGTACTCGTTGCTGGCGTCGCTGCGTGTTCTGAGAGGTTTGTGGTGTTGCAGCGATGTTTTCAGGCAGTGCATACGGGCTGCATATTTCAGCTTCAATCTTTATGAATCGGGTGAACTTCATAAGATCAGGTTCTGTTCTGGGCTGCATTGCTGAGAATTGGTACCACTGCCTCTTCAAGGTTGGCGTGAGCTTCTCAACAATAGCTTTCGTTACTTCTGGATTGAAGAGATAATGTCCACAGTTGAGTGCTTGTAGAGTTCCAACTATGCTTTCAACTTTGGTGGCGAATGTACAAACTTCACGCGGAGATTCAGTGAGGCGTGGCAGAGTTCGTAAGCGCTCTATTTCAGCCATTGCGATTGAGTCCGACCGTCCGAAGCGTAGTTCGAGTGATTTCATAACTTCATTAGGGTCGGCGTTCACTATTAATAGACCCTGTACAGCTTCCTTGGCTAGACCTCGAAGGCTTCTTCTAAGTCTAGACATGTTCTCCAATGCTGATAGTCGGTGTGCCGTCTCACAGTAGGCGGCGCGGAACGTGAGCCAATCTTGATGTGCTCCGTTGAAGCAGGGTAGATCGGTATGTCGTATTGGCTGCTGGTAATGCGAGGCTTGCACAGCGTGCGTGATCGCAGCAGCAAGTTCTTTCATGTCCGCTCTTGGTTCTTGAACAGCCAGTGTTGTAGGCTGTTGCACGACGTGCGCTGATGGCATAGACTGCGGCACCCGGGTCTCGGTGGCATACCTTGGATTGTAGCTGTGATGTGGTGCCGTAGTGTAGATCGGTTGCCATGATGTGTTCGTTGTCGCGTACGTCGAGTTCTGTGGCCAGGGTGCGACGGGTTCAGTCGGCACTGGCATTGATTGCGGCTTAGCAGGCACGTTCTGTTGCCAGGCGGCGATTACTGGCGGCGGGTTCAGGTGCCGTTGTTCTGTCGCAGGGTTCGGCTGCCAGGAGGCGGCGGTGCTCACTGGCAGCGTGTTCGAATGCGGCTGTTCTGTCGCGAAGTTCGGTCGCCAGGAGGCGGCGGTGCTCACTGGCGGCATGTTCAGGTGCGGCTGTTCTGTCGCAAAGTTCGGCTGCCAGGAGGCGGCGGTGCTCACTGGCGGCATGTTCGGGTGCGGCTGTTCTGTCGCAAAGTTCGGTCGCCAGGAGGCGGCGGTGCTCACTGGCGGCATGTTCAGGTGCGGCTGTTCTGTCGCAAAGTTCGGCTGCCAGGAGGCGGCGGTGCTCACTGGCGGCATGTTCGGGTGCGGCTGTTCTGTCGCAAAGTTCGGCTGCCAGGAGGCGGCGGTGCTCACTGGCGGCATGTTCAGGTGTTCAGGCGGTGGGTGCATGGAGCTGACTCCCGCCGGTAAGGTCGCCGGGATGGTCCAGGACACGGCTGCGGTCACTGGAACTGTACGTTCGGTCGGCGACTTTACTTCGGATTGATGTGGTCGGTCGGCGATAGCGAGTACTTGAGTTGATTGTAGCCAAGTAGTCACTCGTTGATCATTTCCAGTCTCAGAGGCGACTGAGCATGAGTCATCATCCGTAGATTCAGTTTCGACTTCGGCGAGGCGCACGGTTGCTAATTCTACTAACCTTTGTGCTAGCTCCGCTTTGGCCTTGGCTATGCGACGCGCTTTCGACACTTTTTCACTCTTCTGCGACGTAGGTTTGCTGCGGCGACCGCTTTCTTTGTGTTCAGGTTCGGTTCCTTGTTGTGTGGCGGCAACTTTGACCGTGGATTCGGTCGCAGTGGGTGCTTCTGACGTATCAGCTGTCGTTCTCGTAGCCTCCGTACTGACCGTCTCAGTCGTAGTTTCTGTAGCGGTCTCAGTAGCGGTTTCAGTCGCGGTTTCAGTAGCAGTTTCAGTCGTGGTCGACGGCTGTCTGCCTCTTTTACCCGTAGATCTCGTAACTGGCATTGTTCTTGATTCCAAATAATATTTCTTCAAGAAGTTCGGTAGAGTTTAAACTCAATAGTGTTTTCCTCAGATCCGGCTAACGAAGGACCAGACAATGTGAGGGTTCTAGTTCAGGTTCGGATTCTCACACTATTTATGCACTGGATTGGAGGGCACTATTACTAGGTTCGCTGAATAAAAACTCTCGATTCACTTGTCGAATATTATTTACTGTTCACTATTTACAAACTTAAAACTGAATGATGACTATTAGAACTCAATGTTGAAACTGAATACAAAATAATAAATGCGCCTATACTTATAGTAAGCCACATAGGCGCAAGTAGCGTCGGTAGCGATCAATAGTTAAAATAAATTAACAAATAAGAAAATTACAAATAAATTGGCGATCGCACGCAATCCCAGGCCCACCAATCAGAGCGAGGCAGAGGCGTGTCTACGTCGGACAAGTCCGTACAAGTTCAGACAGGTTCTGACACGCTCGGTCAGGCTCAAACTCGCTCTCGACTTGACCTAGCATTGCGTACGATCATGACAGAGTTCTTATAACTAAATAATAATGTTTATAACATTGTTCTTGATTGATTTACGTTACATATAATCATACTATGTACTATACTATTAGTGGGCGTCCTGCACAGTTTCAAATGGTATTCTTTTCATTAAACAAAATTTGAAATGGTTTTATACAAAGAGCACAACAAAACACATTTTTTCTGGAGAATTTAGGTGAAATCTCGAATGGAGAATTGTACTTACTTTAAACACGAAATGATGCAATTTAAATTAAATTATTTGATTTCGTTTACTTTGTCAATCTCAGAAACATTAAATAATAAAGATAGTTTTAATTTAAAAATAGTAACAAAACTGCTGACCCTGAACCTGTCCGTAGACCTCGAATTCCACTGCAGCCAAAGCATTAGGATCATCAGCACCCATCACAGAAAATGCAAAACCTTTTATTTAACCACAATATTTAAAAAAAATAACTACAAAAAAACACGCTCACTGTACTGAAAAACCGAGACTTCTTTTCAACGTACGGTATCGCGCCCAAACTATTGAAATCCGCCCGCCCAAGTGCCAATAGTTCGCCAGCCGCCCTAGTTTATCTACCCATATTTATTTATATGCAGATTCAAGTGTACGTACTATTTATGGTGATTGTAAAACACATATTTTATTTATTATGATGTTTCAATAAACTAACAAATATTATAAATGTGAAAGTGAGTTTGTTTGTTTACGCTTTCACGCTAAAACGGCTGAACGGATTTCAATTAAATTTGACACATGGGTAGACCAAGACCTGGATTAGGACATGGGAGATAGGACTTTTTATCCTGATATTACCACGAGGTCGAGACTTATGCGGGTGAACCGCGGTGCAATCATTATTATGATTGGGAAAGGCACCTAATGTTTAAATAAATAAAATATTTTATCCTATACTATTAAACGAGTAATATTTGTATATATAATTTATATATTTGAAATCACGTTCTCGAAAACAACTCTAACGATTTCGATGAAAGTTGCAATATATAGGTTAACGGGGGCGAAAATTCGATTCAGCTAGGTCTCATAACTGGGAAAATTCGTTTTCTCCGGATTTCCACCCGAGCAGGGCTCGGTCGCCCAAAGTTTAGAAAAAGATGGATACCTTATAATAATGACATGGCAGCATGGAATTAGTAAGTACCTACTATCGTGGCAGCATGGAATTAGTAAGAACCTACTATCGTGGCAGCATGGAATTAGTAAGTACCTACTATCGTGGCAGCATGGAATTAGTAAGTACCTACTATCATGGCAGCATGGAATTAGTAAGTACCTACTATCGTGGCGGCATGGAATTAGTAAGTACCTACTATCATGGCAGCATGGAATTAGTAAGTACCTACTATCATGGCAGCATGGAATTAGTATGTATTATCATGGCAGCATGGACAGTATGAACTTTCCTAAACTATTAAAAGAGGGTTCTCTATTTTCACCAGAGCAGAGCTCGTTCGCCCAGGTACTGATTTATAAAATGCGTGATGAACAGATTTTGTTTATATGGGTTGGCACAGACTGACATGCTGTAAGTAAGTGTTTTATCTATCTTACGAGCACCTTCAACATACCGCGTTGCTTGTTTTACAGGCAGAGAGAGAGTAGCCGTTAATGTTCTTGTAGTTTATAACCGCGGCCACCATCTTGAAATTGAAACAAAGCTTTGCCTTATGTGGCAGAAATGGTAAGCTACCTTCTTTCGAGAAGGTAAAAGAGTACCTAACTCTGACTCAAGGAACTAAAAGGTTAATAATACCTAACATTACCAATAAAAATTCAATATTTTTGCTGCTTTATTGAACCAAACCACTTTTAGTAACACACACATTACTTCAAAATGGAAAAAAATGCCGTTCCCTGGAAATAAATAACTATGTAAATAGCATATATTCAGACAACATAAATTCATGTATTCATTAAAAAAAAATCCTATGATAGTATCTCTCATTAATGAGGGGCTTGTGGCTAAGTAATAACAGCCGCACGGGTTGATCGATCAGGTTAATCCACGCTTGGCGCGGTTGGTCCGTGGATGGGTGACCATCTTTACACATCAAGACCCGTTCATGCCTCGGAAGTACGTTAAGACGTTGGTCCCGGCTGTCATTTGTAGATCTTTGACAGCTGTTACGGGCAGTTAGAAGCCCAAAAGTCTGACAACCAGTCTTATCAAGGGGTATCGTGTTACCTCGTAACTAGGTTGTGGAGGTCAGATAGGCAGTCGCTCCATGTAAAATACTGCCGACGTATTCTGTAAATAAAAAACACACCGTGAAGACTTAGGTGAAGTGAGCTGTCAATAGTGTCAATCTCTAGCATTAGGTGGAATGACAGCTCACTCCACGCTCACTTCACTAAGTTTTCACGGTGAGATGGTTACAGAATAGAACCACTGGTTTCAGTTGCATCCGGTTAGACTGGAGCCGACCCCAAATAACACAAAAATAATACCACCCACATTTCGCCGACCCCGAAATAGTTGGGAATAGGCTAGGCAGATGATGAGTATCTCTCATCAATACACCAACAAAAAAACATAATTAAATCCCCTGCAGCACAAACATAAACCGGTCATTGAAGAAGGAAGCTCCCCCCTCAGGGCCAGGACCTGGAGTGGACGGTTCCGCAGGCAATTACAAATTATATGATTGCCCATTGATTGCACTAACAGTTTCCTAATAAACTGTACCGGTGACGCTCACAGAATGTGGGTGAAGGATTTAGTTTAGATGCGAGTGGGGCAACTGGATTTATTGTACTAAGTACTTAGTAGTTTTTGGTACTTTTTTGCAACTTAATACGCAGATATATGCCAGTGGCCTTGCGTGTTCTGTGCTGAATTCGCGCAACGCGTCGTACGTCCAGCTAGTAATAGGAATCGCCCATCAACGAGCGCTGTCCCAAATTAGATTATTCATTTATTATACATAAATCAAAAGGTATTTAAATAAAACACGTATAAAAAGATAAATAATTCAATAATCTTTTAAATGGTGAAGGTTTCAGAAAAATACGCTGGATAATTTTTGCATTTGAAATAAGATTAGCCATTTATACATACCTAATTTACAGTCCGTTCAACCGATTCTGACTTCTATGCCGCAAGCATAAGGATGGCATTAAGAGCAAAAAAGTGGTTACAATACCAACAGTTTAATGCTGCTGCCATTTGTCATGCCACCAACGCAATAGAAGTCAAAATCGGTTGAACGGTCTGTAAAAAAGGTTTAGTCAAATGTCCAATCATATTTCAAAAATGCAGTATAGAGGGAGGCGACATTTCCTAACTGAGTACCTCTGAGAAGAAATGGCGAAATATACTCAAGGGTCAAAGTCTCTATTAAAGTCCACAGTGGAGGTCGGATAGGCAGTCGCTCCATGTAAAATACTGGTATTCAGCTGCATCCGCGCGGCTAGACAGGAAGCCAACCCCAACATAGTTGGGAAAAGGCTAGGCAGATTGACTAAACTCAAATCTCCTCTCTGTCACCATGTCTCAATTTTTTTTGTTCTAGGACAAACCGGTTTTCTCATGATGGTTTCTCTTATGTCCACGCAGTGGTGATGACAATAAATTGCACAAATGTATTAGTCCAGTCATTTAAGCTTAAATTAGGTAAGAATCTCGGAATTCGAGATACCCAGCTGTAAGTCTGTAAATACTTGTATATTGACACCCTAAAAGTTGTCTCAAAACCTACATATGGTAGGGTGTCCGCAACTATTAAATTTCAAGGTCAAAGGTCACAAAAATCGGTTTTTTGCGCTTTTTTTGTAAATATCTCATTTCCTATGGGTTTTTGCTATTTGTATTTATTATCAATATTGTAGAATACAAAATTCTCTACAAATTTTGTTCAAAAAAATTTTTCATACGGTGAACCGTTTTCGAGATAGAGGGCGGAGAGCGCGCGGTCACAGCATTACTTCAGGTCAACCGGTGCCTCCGGTCGAAAACGCGCCATATATAGTTGATGAACTATCGATAAATCAATCGATTATAAATATTTGTCAATTTTTATTAACTATTATATTATATTTTATCATTTTTTTCCTAACCTATCTACTTTTTATTCAGTATTAATTTATTTAACAACAGAATTGTTAAAGAAAATATAGGAATTATATTTGAATTTTAACCTAATTAATATTAATAACCTTACATGATGAAAAAATAAAAAACAAATAAATTATGAATTAATCTTTTTATTAAAAAAGATCATTAAAACCATTTATTTTTATTAAAAGTATAAAAATGGAATAAAGGGTACAAAAACTTCAATTTATAATTTTAATCATTTTATTCCTCTTCATCGTCGTCTTCCGGCTGCTGGTAAATTTCAAACTGGTCTTCATTATCGTCTTCAACGACATTTGTCTCAAGTTCTTCCATGATTTCGGGGTCAAAGGTTCCATCTTCGTTAATGTCGCTCTGATATGGTAGAGCATTGAGACAAGCTTGCCCATTACATTGGCCACAAGCTAAAGAGCATTGCAAGCCCGCTTTCCTGCATCCGCATCGCGAACCACAACCACTCTTGCAGTTGCAGAAAATTGTATTTAGCAAATCTTCTGGAGCAGGTGGTAAAATTGTCATGATAGGCTCCAGAAAATCGTTTCGCATTGCCCAACCCCATACCTGGGGTTCCAAATCATAGCCTAACCAAGTTTGAACTTGATAATATACACGTTTGAAATGTTGATGAGCAGCTGCACTTGTTGGTGGAATATTTGAAAGCTGCACAGGTTTATTAAGTTTTGTAGACTTAACGTAATGTATATAACGAAGATGATCGAGACTTTTCACAGATTTCGGAGCATTATAGATTGCCAATAAGGTTTGAGTTCCACTCTCTAATAATCTCTGGACCGAACAATTTTCTTCCTCAAATGCTGCAGCTAGTTCATTTTGTCAGTTTCTCAAAAGTTTTTAAAAATGATTTTTTTCCCTTTTTAAAAAGCGCAGAAGTTGTGTCACAGCCACTTAATGCGTGCAGAAATAAAATATGTGTTTTGGAATGAGGATAATTATCAAAACTTTTAGTCGAGTATATCTCCGTTTTTACATTTCCTTTCCCAACTTTTTTAAAGAAAATTTCTTGTTTGTAAGACAGTGTACGCCCAATTAAAATGACAAGTAAATCAATATCTTGTCCTATTATAACTGCAGTTTTTTCAGACTTTGATTCTTCAATTGCAGTTTCTACAATAAGAACGTCCGCATCATCTCTGGCTTGTTTAGTAGTAATATTTGCAGCTTGTAATTTTTCAATTAACATATTAATGAGCTTATCTTTGTTATTTCGATTTGACAAGAATTTTTCTTGAGTAACTGGTACAACCATTGTTTCATCGAAACAGACTTCATACGTTTTTGAAAGTGCAGCAGTTCTTCTCTGCTGCTCCATAGCTTTTACGTTCTTACTGTAGTCTGAATATCCGTCAAATACAACAATTATTTTGGAACTGTAATGCCTTTGTAAATAATTTATGTATTTATCAAAAATAATAGAAAAAGTATCTTCTCTGCTCCATACAACATGATGAAGAAGAAATCCGCCATCAATAATGAACGTCACATTATTTTCATTGAGAACAAAATCAATTGGGCTCATGTTGTCATACAATGACGATTTTGTTGTTTTTCTCATGGCATCATTATCAAATAGAGCTGTTGGATACGGACTCAATTCATATTGAAGATATTCTTCAAGATTACTTTATATTTATAATCGATTGATTTATCGATAGTTCATCAACTATATATGGCGCGTTTTCGACCGGAGGCACCGGTTGACCTGAAGTAATGCTGTGACCGCGCGCTCTCCGCCCTCTATCTCGAAAACGGTTCACCGTATGAAAAATTTTTCTGAACAAAATTTGTAAAGAATTTTGTATTCTACAATATTGATAATGAATACAAATAGCAAAAAACCCATAGGAAATGAGATATTTACAAAAAAAGCGCAAAAAACCGATTTTTGTGACCTTTGACCTTGAAATTTAATAGTTGCGGACACCCTACCATATGTAGGTTTTGAGACAACTTTTAGGGTGTCAATATACAAGTATTTACAGACTTACAGCTGGGTATCTCGAATTCCGAGGTCAACTTACTATAATGACTGGACTATATGTGATATGTGCACTGAGATAGTATGTTTATAGATATTTGGCGTTGGGTTCGGACCCACGAACTACAACACATAAGTCGGTTTTTTAAACACTGCGTTGCGGTGTGTTTGTTCTTAACTAGCTTCGATATCTATAAATATCGAGACATCTTCATCTTTGCAAATCAATCATCATCACCGGAAAATGTTGTGACGGCTCCTTCACTGAACTAATTCAAGAATCGACTGGACAGATTAAATGTCTCCAAGCTATTTGATACACACGCATCAGCTAATTAGCTGCTAGTGTTATCCTATACTATTAAATGAGCTATATTTTTATAAAATAAATAAAATCCCCTAATATCAAACGGGCAATATTTGTATATACATTTATATAATATATATATTTATTAGTAATCACGTTCACGAAAACGGATTTAACGATTTCGATGAAAGTTGCAATATAAGGGTTTACGGGGGCGAAAAATCGACCTAGCTAGGTCTCATATCTGGCAAAATTCGGTTTCTCTATTTTCACCCGAGCAGAGCTCGGTCGCCCAGGCACTAATAATCACGGGTGCGTGTAAAGCAATAGTCCAGATTAATTACAAACTCAGACATGACCAGATAGCGAATATAATCCACAAAAAATTAGCAATAGAATATAAATTATTTCCCACACGACATGTAGCTTATTATAAATATCTAATAGAAATCAGCAGAATGTGGCGGCTTAGCAATGTCACCATAGTTCAGTGGTCCCCAAAGTGGTCTATATCGAAGGTCCAAAGGAGCGGAATAAAAAATGGCGGTCCATGAGATGTATATGACCACGGTACCACGGGGACCACGATAGCGGATCTCATTTAAGCAGGTCGTGACTAAAACGTGAAAAAAAAGTATTGAAGAAAGAAGTTATGAAGCCCGAAATTATCATGGACGAAGTAAAAGTTTTCTTAATTCGTGTATTGTTAAAATATTATTTTCACTTTTTTGTTTTTTTTGTTTTTTGTGTTTCACGAACTGTGTCCAAATAAATATTATTCTTTCTTTCTTTTTTTTTCTTTTAATTCAAGAAAATTTCGGGCTTCCTAACTTTTTTCTTGAATACTTTTTTTTGCTTTTCACTCTACACTTCACAAAAGTTAGAAATTTAAATCTTTCAAAGTGATTAGCACACTCTATCCAACAAAAACACATTTGAAGTTGATGTTTTTGCAAAAATTCAATATTAGGTAAGCAGGGGTAACCTGCCAAGTGGTCGATAACATAAAAAAGATTGAGGAACTATGGCAGAGGGCCATAATTCCTAATAGTCTTGTCAACAACAGGTGTAATACCTAGCAGCTCCACCATCTTTAAACACACTCGATTTACCACCCTATTATACACATATCATACTCTTCAGAAAGCTGCAATCTTGAATACCTGCAGGATTGTCAGAAAAGTTCAGTAAAATGACAACGTCGATAGGAACATCACCTCACGCACGAGTGCAGCCACACCACACGAACACACTCACCATCACAAAATCCGAACACACCATCACCTCATCATAATTTAACCAATTTCCAGGGGTAGCACTTGACTTCAGCCCGTACAGGCCCGTACTACCCCGTAAATCTGGCGCAATGCCGAGATACTTAAGTATAAAAAACCGGCTAAGTGCGTGTCGAACCACGCACTATGAAGGGTTCCGCAGTTGGGATGAATTTATCGCAAGAACAAACTTAACTTTGTCCATACATTACGTATGGGAGAACATTTTTTTGCAACCGCAAAAAGTTAGTCGATTAATACGGTAACTTGTAAAGCCTACTTAGCTGTGATAGTTTTCCTTTTAATTTTATTATATTTACTATTGCCGTGAATTTTTTCACATATCCAAAACTAACCATTTAGGTGGCAGGGACACACACACTTGAGTCTAACAAAAATTAGCACTTTAAAGCTTAATATTTCGCGAACGGATTCCTGAATCCAAAAATGGTTTTAACAAACTCACTCACTCACACACTCAATATTTTTATCGACCTTTCCAACGATACCCCACACTTCCCATAGTGTGGGACATAGACGAGAAAAAAAAAATATCCCCGCTTTACGAGCTACCCCAAAAAAAAACATTCCTTGATTTTATTTTACCACTTTGTCGGCATGAAACCCATGCCAAATTACAGCTTTCTACTACTCACCGTTTCTGAGCTAAGCCGTGGATAGACAGACAAACAGACTAACGTACTGTGGCCGCAGCTTAATAATAATTAATGGGGAATATTTAATTGATTATTGACCTTCTAATGAAGAACGCTTTTAAAATTAATGAACCTCTAAAAACATGCACACTTTTTTTTTATAAATTTGCGCCTTTTTATTTTTCAACCTGGAACTATCACGAATTCCCGTTAAAATGTGTCTTGCCAACGATATGGATGCAAGAAGTAGCTGCTCTTTATGTTAATTATTAACATAATTAGGAGGACATAACAAACCGGAGGATTGCAATTATAATCGATTATTATAATCGTCATCGGTTTAACTAACTCCTGTCAATTTCTATTTAATCTTGTATCGTTACTACGTTAATGTTGCTTTGCTATTGTTTTATTTGTAGGCGTTCAAACAACCTGGCTTTCTTGTTCTTCTCTTTGATGAATATATAATCATGTACATTATTTTGTTTATTATTTACCAATGAAATGTAAAATACTAGTTGAAAATTATTAATTTACGAGCCCAAAAGTATTATATGAATTAGTTCAGAAACGTTTAGATTTACGTGTATCCGAACGGTGCAGCTGTCAGCTGACATTCCTGACAGATCGAAACTTACAACTTTATTCATACCGCCTAAATCGACCTTACGTGAAGGCATTAAAGTTAATTTTACTTTTCAAAGTAACTAAAATAAAATTGTAACTAACTGCAATTTGTGATCATTCGCGAAGTTCGTAAAATCGGTAGTTTGTTCATGAAAATTCAGTAAATTCTGTGTGAAGTACGGAAACCGACGCGCGAATTGTATTATCGAGTTACACTCGTGATTAAATTCCTGGAATAACTTGACTTTATAACATTCTGTTCGTGTTTAAACCCAGTGTTATTACTTTTCTAACTCAAAAACACACTTTTTGTATTAGATTCTTCAGTAAAATGTCTGTCTGTGACAGTGGGGATGCGAAATTAGATGCAGCGGTAAACAGCTGGCTAAAACACGATAAGGTACGTGTTGGAATATTTCATGAATGTATGGAAAATGTAGAGGATGTTAAGATCGTTGCACGGCCCTGACCTGTCACCCTGGCCTCAGTTAGATTGATATTTTGCAGGTCAAGTTAGATTAATGTCTTGTAAGACAAATTACATTCAAGAATTACCTCCAAATGATAATATTATGATCTTTTAGAAGATAATTATTGATAAATCATTGCAGATGAATAACTCAACATTATAAAGTATTTTATCATTTATTATTGCCTATTTTGTACCTCGGTTACCAAACTTTAAATTACAAAACGAACAAATAATGGTTAAACATCAGTATAATAATTATTAAAAAAATACCTACCTCTTTTTAAGTAACATCATCATACAGTCGACAAACTGCCCACATACACTCAGGGAATTGCATTGGCCTATGTACTATTATATAATTATACCATATACAACCCAAAATACTTATATGCATATAATATCTATTGTAATGTGATAGTTATCTATCAATGAGAACAAGAATGTACATATTCTTATGCAAATATCCCGACTCGTGCTATTGATAGATAAATTTAATCCATACATAAATATTAATTTCTCAGTTTACTCGAGAGGATCCAACGTAGCTAATGTGTTAACAATGTTTATAAATATAGATGAGTCTGACATTTAACTGCATAAAATGTAATGTTTATTATTTATTTATTTGAAAAAAAATACAATAGACAACGTATCTTTAGTAACCTAATAGATAGATAGGTAGATAGAATATTCTTTGTTATCTACACTATGTATAAAAATTACATTTATAAATTTAGACATTTTACATAGGGAGACACAATGGGCGGTCTTATCGCTAAAAGCGATCTTTTACAGACAACCTTTGGACGGATTAAAGTAAGAAGGAGAGACGATACTGCAGGTAGTCAGTGGAGTACCATTTACATACATACATAAAGCATATATTTATCTACATATATATACAATAATAAACATGAAACTAGAACAAGGAACTATGTAAATGATGATGTTTAATTAGAGAGGAAGTGTTTTTTACCAGAATTTTATAAACTGGACAAAGATCCACAAAAAAATCCCTGTTCACTTAAATGTTTTTAAAGAGTCGTAAAAAACACTAAGAAATATTACCTTTTTTTACAGGGTTCTTAGTTGTATTTTATAATGGATGTCCACAAGGAAACGCCTGAGTCAATTAACTACTTAATTATTATTGTCTGTGGTGAAAATGTCACTCCGAAATCACCAAGATAATTTCAGCTTTCATGGGAGAGGATTTTTTATTATTAATAAATAAAAATAAATAAAATAAAAAGCGTTTATTTCAGATTGTTTAAAATCCATAGAATGTTAGTACAAAGTAACTTAAAATAACTAGTGTTATTATTTAGGGAGTAAATAAAATTCAAACGAAACCCACAAGGTTTTATTTGAATTTCAAAGTACTTAATATCCTTTTTCTTTCTTTAATTTATTTATTCAAAACATTACAGTGGATGGATTTCGTTTTCATAAGTTTGATAATGATAACCCGTTAATAATTTATCATTATCAGGTCATAAATCTTCTGGAGCTATATCATAAATTCATGTGTGCCTATCATAAACTCATGAATGATTAGAATAGAATACTCTACAAATTGCAAAGGTAGACAGTTTTTTTTAACTACTTAACTTATTTTGTCAGTAGCGGTGGCAAAGTGGTAACGGCCCCGACGTCCGCGTTGTAGGCCATTTGTTCCAACCCAGGTAGGCGCTTTACTTTGTGTAAATAATTTCATCACCACTGCTCTCAAAACGGTGATGCAAAACATCGTGAGGAAACCGGCATGTCCTTGAACCAAAAATTCGTGACATCTACCAACCCACACTGGGCCCGTGTGGTAGATTACACCCCACTTCCTCTCGAAGGGACTCCTCCCTTGCTTGTGTCCCAGCAGTGGGAACATTATAGGCTGATTATGAAACATGATGTTTTCCCACTGCCTACTTTTCCAGTTTTCCTTATGTTGTGCCTACTCTGGCCATTTGATCAGGAACAAGTCCAAATCGTCACGACAGCGTCTCTTAGGCCTGAAAGATAGAGTACTTTCAGGGTTTATAAAAACGCGATAAAAAAAAAACAAAATAAGTAATCGGATTTATTCGATTTAAATCAGATTTTTTAGATTTATTTATATTCTAATCTTTTTTTATTTGGAAGGTTTTCGGTTTTACCTACACAAGGCCTTAAAGCTTCGTGCAGACCAGGCAGCGCAACGCGACAGCGCGACGCGACACCGGTTATTGTTATACCGTCAAGTTTTCTTAGAAATTGTATTGTTCGAGTCGCGTCACGCCGTCGCGTCGCGCTGGTCTGCACGAGCCTTAAAGCTTCGTGCAGACCAGCGCGACGCGACACCGGTTATTGTTATACCGTCAAGTTTTCTTAGAAATTGTATTGTTCGAGTCGCGTCGCGGCGTCGCGTCGCCCTGGTCTGCACGAAGCTTTACACACCGCTTCTTTAAACTTTTTTTCATCAAAAGAAACCCATACCTACGGCATCTTTTTATTTCTTCCAGCACTTTCACTAATCAATGAAGAATGACCGGGCGAAAAAAAAAAAACGTCAAGTCGCTTGTTTAAATTTCGGGGAATAACCGAACTGTGTAGATAAACATAGCATTACATTGCACGTATGTGTGCGCCGTAGTTTACAGTTAGACCAGTGGTTCCCAAAGTTGCCTGAACCGAGACCCACCTTACAAAAACTAATAAATTCGGGACTCACCTCTTAGCCGTCATGGAGAAAAAAAAGAGGCTTATTTATTTGTGAATGAAGAACTGTACACATAAGAAATACATTCAGTTACTATCGAAAATTGTAATACTTAATTAAATACAAGGAGTGCTATTTCAATGAGAAGGATGTATTTGTTTCCTATTTTTTTCACTAGTGCTTTAGCATCAACTTCAATTTTAGTTACTTTTAATCGCCTTATTAAATGTTTGATACCAACGTCCAATTTATTTGAGTATTTCAAAATTATTTTTTCAAGGCCCACCCAATAGTCACTCGGGACCCACCAGTGGGTCGCGACCCATAGTTTGGGAAACGCTGAGTTAGACACTTTTTGGTTGATTTTGTTGCATTTACATAGGTATCGATATAAATAAAAGATTGTTTTTTTTAAATCACTTGATTTTAATGTTGATTTAAATACCTGATTAAAATGCTTGCTACTTTGCTTGCTGCTTTTGATGTGCTAAAACCATCCAAAATACTTATTCTAGGTACTAATATTTACTGATTACTTTGTGCAGAACCCAACAACCCGCAATGAGGTTCTCGAGGACATCTCAAACGCGCGCTGGGACAAGCTTCGCGGCTGTATGCTACACCGCCTCAAGTTCGGCACAGCGGGGCTACGCGCACCCATGGGCGCCGGCTACAAGGCTATGAACGACGTGGTTGTTCTGCAGACTGCACAGGTTTGTAATATTCTTGGATAGAAATGCCGGGCTAGTCTGTTTTATGACAATAGGCTCTAGTAGTGGTACTAGGTGCGTAGGTGTACCTCTGCCTACCCTGCAGTACAGGCGTGATTATACATTTTAGGTAACATCACATCATTAGATCCTAGTAATAAATATCTCTATCTTTTTATCACAGCACTAGCTACCCGCCCCTGCTGCGCACGATTTTACGAATTGACAAAACATCGAGATATGGAATAAATTCTCTTAAATTATGGTGAAAACCGCATTAAAATCTGTTGCGTAGTTTAGAAATACAACGCGGTCACACTGACACGAAAAGCGACTTTAATTTATAATTTACTAACTTTTGCCCGCGGCTTGGCCACCGTGGATATCGCAAAATATTCCACGGGAACGTACTACCGGGATAACATACCTAATAGCCAACAAAAAGGTCATTGACTCCTACCGCTGCGCCCGCGTAGCCGTCAACCATAATTATTTTGTTACGCGTAATTTTGAATCTGTGATATATTTTAAACTATTCATTTAAATGATATGATGTCAAGGCATATAATTATTAATCTAAATGTAATGCCCAATTTAAATAAAATATTTTATTGGATAAGGATTAATGTAATACCGGTCCAAATAGCTTTGGAAATAACGATGAAATTTTTATCAAATTCTGAAAGATAATAATGATTACTTTGGGTCATCCTTAGAAGATAGACATATGCCATCGCGAAATTTGTTGCTGCACTTTTTAAGATGAACCCCATTCTGTAAAACATAATTTTTATGTATCTTTTACGGTTTACGCGGCGCACGCCAGTAAAGCTCCCAGGCGGCATGATTTTTTCCGACATTTTCAACAATAATCGTCATAGTTCAGCCAATTTACACAAAACCTTAATGAATTATATACTTAAACCTTCCGCATGAATCAAGGTTTGTGCAGACTAGCGCGACGCGACAGCGCGACGCGACACCGGTTATTGTTATACCGTCAAGTTTTCTTAGAAATTGTATTGTTCGAGTCGCGTCGCGCCGTCGCGTCGCGCTGGTCTGCACGAGCCTTCACTCCGTCCTTTGTGAAAACCGTTTGAAAATCCGTTCGCTAGTTTTTGAGTTTATCGCGTTCAGACAGACAGACGCGGCGGGGACTTTGTTTTATAATATGTAAGGATATGGATGTACGTTCTTGGTACTTATAAATAAGTAATACTACGCGCTAAAAGACCCGACTATTGAACCTAACACCGCCATTTACAAATCTTTGTTTTAGATATGATATCCTTTGTGCAATATCTACTGTCGCAATATAGGTATATATACGATTGCAGATACACCCCTCCGTCCGGTTCTTTATATAAAACAGGCGTCAGCTGATCGTTCTGAGGTATCATTACAAATCAATGACTAATCTGACCTTAAGGAAAGTCAACAGATAATGGAAATGGCGCCATATTAAATCTTCTCGCGAATTGTCGGTATGTATAACAAAGGAATCAATTAATCTGTAAGAACCGGTAATATCGTAGTCCACTGCTGCACGCTTGGATCTCAATAGTTTCGAATCCACTCTATAACTGCCCTTCGGATTGTCGTCTCCAAGAGGCATTCCAACTCCCATCCCCACGTTGCTTTGCGCGTTCTGCCGGTTCAAGGTATGATATATGATTCCGAACAACGCTGCACGCGACAGTGCTGCCCCGTCACTACTGTTGTGTGATGCGTCACTACCGGTCCCCATACATTTTATATAGATTTATATGAGATTAAAATTACATTCCTAGCGTGGCAGCAATGTGACGTAGCACTGCCGCGTGCAGCGTTGTTCGAATTCATACCTTCACGGTCCCTATTTAAGGTCTCATTTTTGTTTCAATAACCATTTTTGCAAGGGATACTCTCGTGAATATACGTCTTAAGTCGAAGCTTCATCGCCTTATAACGCCTCCACAGTCTTCTATGAGTCGTGAGTGCGGAAACCACCCGGCCATTTGTATGTTAATTCGCATTAATATTCTGAAACAGTCACGCATACAATCAAAATGGAACATTATGGATTAGTATATATGATTTATTGGATCTTTTTCTTTCCATGTACAAGACAGTTACGTAATTGTAACATTTTAGCTCGATTAATTTTTTATTCGAAAATCATGTCTTTTTTTTTTATTGTTAAATATAATCAAGATTACTCGGCTTTTATGTCTAAAATAAGTTGAATACTTATTTTAGAAGTAAGACAATATAGTTTATTATCCAACCACAAGATATTTTTTCTCTAGATCAATTTTATTATTACTTTAGTTATAAACGAAATAAGAATTGAGACTTACGCCATTTACTTCCGTGCTCGAACACGATCAAAGAGCGCACGCGATATTCAACTTTATTACTGATGTGTTAGCGTTTAGCACTTATCGGAGTGACGGGGTGCATGGGGGCGGAGCTTGCGTGGAAATTGTCTTTAGAATGCCTGATCTTAAATATAAACCACTTTAAAAAATATTATACCAGAGTAATGAACAGAGATACGGGTACATAATATAAATAAGTAGTTTACAATACATCGCCACAAGATGTGATTTAGTTTGATAACATATCCGTGAATGTAAACTTGAACCTAACTCTTGACCTTCCATGAAGATAATGTCTAAGTTACGCTGGAAGTCATTGTGTTTGGGGTATGTTTTCCCTAAAATTACTTATGATGTGATAATTTAATTGCTATTGTATATGGAGCAATTGTTTTTTGCAATAATAATAAGAAGTACATAAAAGTAATAACAAATCTAATTGTTATTGAAAACAAAAAAGTTATTGCTATTTAAAAATCACATTTTTGGTACCCCCTAAATTACCCCAAATTCAATAAAAATGAGCAAATTTTCAACAGGGGTCATAAGTAATGACTTGTAGACACCCACTAAATAACGGCCGCCCGCGCCCCATGTACTAGCCTGGTGAAATTCTTTTTTTTTTCCCGTATTTCCACATAAATAGACTTTCAGTACTATACCTAACAACGCCCTCACGGATCGGACAGGGTATTTTTACATGTTGTGGAATCTGCCCAAAATTTGGCTACGAATTTGACACCTTCAGTAGTGTTCATCAGCTCCAGCAACGTGCAGGCAACAAGACACGCTGAACACGATATCAAGTGCCCCGTTGTTGGTAGCACCACATTTACACTCCAGCCATGCGATTCTGTAAACATCTCACCGTGAAAACTTGGGTGAAGTGAGCTGTCAATAGTGTCAATAGTGTCAATCCCTGTGGAATGACAGCTCACTCCACGCTCACCTCACCTAAGTTTTCACGGTGAGATGGTTACAGAATAGCACTGCTGGACAGAGTTATCTGTGAATCTCCACCTGAGCAGGTTTTCGTTGCTTCGACCTGCCTGGGTCCTGAGTCTATTTAAAGACTTCCAGCATGCGTAGCATGACCACCGTTCAAACGGGTTTTGTCGACGGAAGAATAGACAAAATGACAGATTGTGATTGTTCATCTGTCAGTTTGTCTATTCTTCCGTCGACAAAACCCGTTTCTATGGTGATCATGCTACGCGTGCAGGTAAGCCAAGGTAACTCATATCCAGGTGGGAGATTTTCAGCAGTTGGAACGAATGGGTTGGGTAGGGAAGCACTGTCTCGCCACTGCTTTAGCCTTTCCAATGAAATGATCAAATTAATTTATTATTTTTGTATGGATAATAAACCGCGCGTGACATAAAGGCAAACCTACTGAAGGCCATCAAAATAACTGAAGACAAAAAAGTTATAAGTACGTTTCATGCAGTTCAAGGCATCATCAAAATAAACTGACAATAATAAGGTGATCCCCCAGATCACGCGTACGATCACGAATTTGTCGGGAATGCAATGTGTTCGGAATTTATTTCGTAGAACACGTTAATGAGGAAAGAAATCCTGCTCCTAAACACTATGCGTAGTGTCTGTGACATATTCAAAGTACATAAATAGGAGGCGATGAATATGGAAATTAATATAGCTAAGAAGGAGGCATGTGATGACATTTCACATAGGACCTATCTTGTCAACTATATTTCATTTATCTGAATTTTATCTCTGTGTACCGATATTAATATTTTTTATGAATTTACTTATTGCTATTAATGTATGAATTTATTTATTTGTTAATTTTTATCAATTTATATAAATTTCTACCATTTTGTTTTTGTGCAATTTTAATTAGTTTTACCAATGTCGAAGAATGCCAATTTTACCTTTACCAATTCTATAATATTTCAACTTTGTTTTATATATTATTATTTTGTAATATTTTTACTTTTTACCGATGTTACCAAATTTTCTATATTAGCGCTTATTACTAAGTAAGTTAGCATAATTGTCCGATTTATTGTTTTATGCATGTGGTGTTTACCTATAAGTAACTGATGCACTGTTATTTTACTTTTTAAATGTATTATGTGTTTGTATCAGTGTAATCAATTGTTGGTGAACATAATAAAAAAAATACTATGAATATGAAAGACATCATAGTCTATGTATAAGAGATAATTCTTTTAATTTTGCTCATAGATTATGATTCAATTATATTATTATAAAATTCAGAATTCAAAAGTCATTTATGCAAACTAGGCTAGAAACTAGGAGAATCAGCACTTTTCGAACGTCAAAATTACGTAAAGACAGTCCCCCAAAAACGCCCGCCCTTCACCACTTCCTAGTGCTTAAGCTGGGAAGAAGAAGTGGCGCAACAAACTCCCCAGCAGCACAGCTGTCTGTTCAGTTGGAAAAACTTGATTCTATATAATATAGTGCTTTAAATGCAAAAATAATTTACATTACCACAAATTGCAATCAACTGATAAAATAAAAACATTTTAACGAGTAGACTAAGTCAACATTATAGATATCTTAACCATAGTTATCTACTCTGCCGGGGTTGCGGGTTTGTCTGCCGGGGTTGCGGGTTTGTCTGAAAGGGATATCGCGACCTCGGCACACAGGCAACGGAAGGAACACGGGTGGGTTTTAGTCAGTAAAAGTCTGACACGCCCTCCCGCTCCACCCAGAGCGGGAGAAGTTATTTGATAATTTACCACCCTCAAAAAAAAAAAAAAAAAAAAAAAGAATAGTTATCTACTACGTTAATTTATGTCGGATTACATATAACAGGACATGCAATTGGATTAAATTCATGACGTCCACAATGATGGCAGATTAGTACAGTTTATGTGGCGTCATTATCTTGTTTCATTACAACCTAATGATAAATCCAAAACCGGAACCATTTCGATTGTCTCTTCAAAATTGAATGGTTTTCTTATGAGGTCGTATTTAAGTTGCTATAAAAAATCTACTTATAGAATTGGAAGAAAAATAAATATTAAGAAACAATATGCAAAATGTTTTGATTGAGGTCCTCCTCGACAGACTTTGTAGAAACATCTAATTCTAAACGGGCATACCAACCAGAAAGAGTGATGTGCATCTGGATTGAGGGCCCATTTTTGGAACCCTTGCGAAACGATATATGACATAAAGGGCGCATGGAAGACATGTACATTTTGTAAAGCGCAGTCGGAAAGTCATAATATTTGCAGCTAAATGTATTATATATGTACCTATACACTATTATATATACTACTAGCTGCCCGCCCCGGCTTCGCTCGAGTAGCACTAAGTAGGTACTTATCTACGGTGCACCTACCTGCCTACCCTACCTACCCTACCTACCCTACCTTTTCATTGTTTTTAGATGTATTCTGCTATTCGGGGCGGAGACAAATCCAACGAATCAAAAACCATGAAAATTGGTCCTGCAGATCTCGAGTTATAAGTGTTGTAACAAACACGACTTTCTTTTATATATATACATTTATAATTTTGTTTTCTTTATTTTTAAAGTCATTTTTAATTATGTGATGTTAGTCCTTAAGGTACCTACTACTATGGGCCTAGTTCCCTAAAGCAAAAAAAAAAAGAAAATTTATTTAGCTTTAACAGTGTTTGCATAAAATGAAAGGTAAACTAACCGACTAGGAGTATGTTATACATATAATTAGACATCGTATCTATGGATCACTGTAGCACCAGAGACATCGCAATACGCAATTCAAATAAATTCATTCTGATAAATAAAACACGATCGGTTTAATTATAAAAAAACTATTTTCTTCACATAAATGCCGACTACGCTTTACTAAATTAACAGTACCCTAATTACGTAATGCACGATCAATCAGAATCTGAATCGTTTTGAAACAGATTGCTAATCCATTGCTTCGTACGTTCGAAAAAAAAATCTGCTCAACAACGTAAATAACACAATGAATGTTGTTGACCTGTCAAATTGAAACAGATTAGTCGGAATTGTCAACGAAACTGTGTTGCGTAATTAGATAGCAGGTACTAACTATGAACATTATTGTCACCCTACAAATTTTTCTCATATAAAAAGTTGAAAATCAATTTTCAGTTCTTTTTGTCACTTTGCTTGTGGTTTTTTAGGGTTCCGTAGTCAACAAGGTACCCTTATAAGTTCGCCATGTCCGTCGGTCTGTCCGTCTGACGGCGGCTTAGCACAGAGAGTCTTAGTACTAGAAACCTTTAATTTGGCATGGGTATACATATTAATCACGCCGACAAAGTTTTTTTTTAGTGGACCTCCCCTACACGTAAAGTGGGATGTTTTTTTTCTCGTGTATCCCATGGTGTGGAGGTCGATCATAAATATTGAGAGCCTGTGAAAAAAGTTTTGGGATTTTGGGATCCGTTTGCGAAATATTAAACTTTAAAGTGCTCATTTTTGTTAGAGTCAAGTGTGTCTCCCCCCCTGCAAGCTAAATGGTTGGTATTGGATATCTGAAAGAATTCAAGGCAGTAGTATATATAACGAGATTAAAAGGAAAACTATCACAACTAAGTAGGCTCTACAAGTTAACGAATAATAATCGACCAACTTACATTTGTAGTTGCAAAAACATACTCGGAATGTATGGGAGAACATGTTTTTCAACTACAATGTTAAGTTTTTTATTGGGATAAATTCATCCTAACTACGGAACCCTTCATTGTGCGGTCTCTAAATTAGTCTTCTTTTGTTTTCAGGGTCTTTGTTCATATTTGAAGAAGGTCAGCAATCCGAGTCAGATACAGAACGGTGTGGTGATCGGTTTCGATGGCAGATATAACAGCAAAAGGTGAGATTTGTCTTGTCCATTGATTTTTAGAATAAAATAGACTAAACAGTCCAATGAAAAAAATCGATACTTACAACTTACAACCATCCATATTCTGCAGACATTGATAATAAATAATTACAAAAACTTTTTACAAAAAAAAAAAACCGACTACATTTTTTTGGAAGACGGTAGTTTAGTTTAGTTTAGTTGTGTTACCTACGCCACACAAATTTGGATACCACTAGGTACCTGCCATGCTATTCTGTAAACATCTCACCGTGAAAACTTGGGTGAAGTGAGCTGTCAATAGTGTCAATCCCTGTGGAATGACAGCTCACTGCACGCTCACTTCACCTAAGTTTTCACGGTGAGATGGTTACAGAATAGCACTGCTGATATGTCAATAACAGTGACAGGAACTTATTATAACATCATCCACGAGTTTGCGCAAGGATCCTCTACCAAATGAAAAAAGAATTTTCAAAAATTGGTCCACATTTTGACGAAAAATATATCGAAAGAAATACATTTCAAAGATACTGTTTATTAGGAACAATTCACGAAGATAACTGAAAAAGTAATATTGTGGCGGAGCTATCAACGCCCAAGACGAACACATAACGGAAGACAGGGCTCAATGCGTCGAAAAGTCAGGAACAAATGTTCCTGACTTTTCGACGCATTGAGCCCTGTACCCTAATTACCTAATACACGATCAATCAGAATCTGAATCGTTTTGAAACAGATTGCTAATCCAATGCTTCGTACGTTCGAAAAAAAAATCTGCTCAAGAACGTAAATAACACAATGAATGTTGTTGACCTGTCAAATTGAAACAGATTAGTCGGAATTGTCAACGAAACTGTGTTGCGTAATTAGCTATCTGTTCAATATTAAAGCTTCGATTTCAGGTCCAAAATAACAAGCCCGTTGAAAGAAAGTAGGTAGATATTGAGTCAGGATAAGCAGTTAATAAAATAATCTCACTGTAATATTATCGAGTGCTCAGTCAAATCAACGTGTACGTTTATCGATTATCTATTAATATTACCTTTTCGTGCTATCAAGCAGCAACATCGATTAATAAACTGTGCCATATAGTAATCTTCTTCGACGTGACGTCACACAAAATTGGTCAGCGACAAATCAGTCGGGCTACTATTGCGTCAGACGGTCAGACACTACCAGTGGGTGTGGGTCGCAAATTGTTATCAACCAGCCGCTGGGTGGCAGTAGGGTTGCCAACCCTATTATAATATAGTATCCTACTATATAAGAGGCCCAAATACTATACAGGGTGTCAGGGACATCGACGCGAAGCCGGTTACCATTGAAATTTTTCATCAGTTATTTTTAAAAAAATCTGCTGTTTCATAGAAAAGTGCAATACCTACGCGGTCAAAATGTATGGAGCAGCTTTTTTTTTTAGTAACTGACGAAGAATTTCAACGCAGGGGGTCTCAGAATTGGGCACGCCACAATTGTGGCGATAAGTCCCCTCTTTGAGGAGTGGCTAGAGAGGCGCCACGGCGTCCTCACCTTCCGCCTGACACAGGTCCTCACCGGACATGGTTGTTTCGGGAGGTTCCTGTTCAGGATAAAGCGGGAGGAAACGCCCGGGTGTCACCACTGTGTGGATCGCCCGGAGGACACGGTGGAGCATACGGTGGAGGTCTGCCCAGCTTGGGCGGAGCACCGCCGTGTCCTCACGGAGGCGATCGGCGGCGGCGATCTCTCGCGTCCGGCCCTGGTTCAGGCCATGGTCCGGAGCGAGAGTGCATGGGAGGCCGTCACCTCCTGCGAAGCAGTAATGCTCGCGAAGGAGGAGGCGGAGCGCGCGAGGGAGAGGCAAAATGCGCCCCCTCGCGCCCCTAGTCGCCGCAGGAGACGCCCCGGGCGTCGGGAGTCGCGAGCCGACTTCCGGCCACCGTAGGCGCGGGCTTGCGGACGGTGAGCAATGGGTAGCTCGCCGTCCGATAGGGACCAGGCCCGGGTCGACGGCGCGTTGTGTTCCACGCGCGCCTCAAAGAGATGTCAGCACCAACTGACGGGGTCCGGAAGGGCCAATGCCTGCCGGGGTCGCGGGTTTGTCTGAAAGGGATATCGCGACCTCGGCACACAGGCAACGGAAGGAACACGGGTGGGTTTTAGTCAGTAAAAGTCTGACACGCCCTCCCGCTCCACCCAGAGCGGGAGAAGTTATTTGATAATTTCCCATCCTCAAAAAAAAAAAAAAAAAAAGGGGGTCTCAGAATCATGTACTGAATCTATGGTAACCGGCTTCGCGTCGATGTCCCTGCCACCCTGTATTTCTAAAGAAAAAATACAGGGTGGCAGGGACACCATCGCGAAAACTGATACCATCGATTCAGTACATAATTCTGAACCTACCTGCGTTGAAATTATTCTCAGTTTATAAAAAAAAAATGTGTTGTTCCATGATTTTTAAACAGCAGTTTTTTTTTTAAATAACCGGCCAAAAATTTCAACTCAGCGGGTTTCTGAATCGCGTACTGAATCCATGGTATTAGTTTTCGCGATGGTGTCCCTGCCACCCCGTATAGTAATATTTTTAATTTTAAACAAAATGGCAAGATGATCGCAATAGGACCAGTATTAATGTAGAGTCAAAATAGATATGACATAAAAAAAAAATCTGTTAAAAAGGTTCATAGTAGCAAAAATTGCATTTTAAAGAATAAAAATGTCTGTGAAACATACACATTTTTTATTTTTTTCGCCATCTATGTTTTTTTAAAGGCAATGGCTTCGATAATACTTTATTTGATATAAAAAAGTTGGCAACCCTAGTTGGCAGTGACATCACGATAACGTGATGTTACTGCAGGTCAATTAGAAACAAATATTTTTGAGCAAGAATTGGTAAAAGATAATTTAAATTAAACTATAATAAAATATAATATTTTATACAACGTGAAATTTAATTCGTTTGCATCCTCTTAAGGGGTCATTTTACTCATCATTATGAACAACTTTGACTATGGGGCAGACCATGAAATCGCGAAAAAAAAAATCTGCTGTTCCCTTCATTATAACGAGCTAGCTATGCGAACATAAATTGGTATCGACCAAGATGCGTGTCGATGCATCCCTACTTAAAACGTTGTTGAAGGATACCTACATAATAATATCCTCTTGTAAACGAACACTAATGACTCA
Source organism: Agrochola circellaris (assembly GCA_914767755.1). Lineage (NCBI taxonomy): Eukaryota > Metazoa > Arthropoda > Insecta > Lepidoptera > Noctuidae > Agrochola > Agrochola circellaris. Next base: position 3,334,721 of record OU611839.1, on the reverse strand, counting down.
ATCACGACCCGCTTTTGTTTGGGCTAGCCTTCTACTGAGCCAACGGTTTACGTAAATGTACCGACTTGTATTGTATAGTGATACGTTTTTGTAGCGTGTTCGTAATTGTGTAAAATCCATGTCATATTAGCCTGTGAGGAGCTTGTGGCTTAGTAATAACAGCCGCACGGGTCGATCCATCAGGTTAAGCTACGCTTGCCGGGGTTGGTCCGTCGATAGGTGACCATCTTGACATACCGTCCCCGGTTGGTCCCAGCTGTCATTCGTGGATCTTTGTCAGTCGTTACGGGTCGTCAGAAACCAGAAAGTCTGACAACCAGTCTTACTAAGGGGTATCGTATTACCCAGTTACTGAGTTGTAGAGGTCAGTAGGCAGTCGCTCCATGTAAAATACTGTTATTCAGCTGCATCCGGTTAGACTGGAAGCCGACCCCAATATAGTTGGGAAAAGGCTAGGCAGATTGATTGTAGTCTGTGCGGTAAATTGTGCATCATAGCCTACACTCATTTTTTTATGGCACCATTGTCATTTACCAGTGGTGCCAGATTAAGCATCTTGTCGCCATTTAGGCTACTTGGAAGAGTGTCGGGGCAACGAATTTTTACGATCGGCGAAAGGTTGCCATGAGATTATCGCAGAAAAAAAAATTGGTGATTTTAGGCTCCATCCAGATTATCCGAGGAACGATGAAAATGTCCGGTACTAAAAATGTATTTAAAAGAACATCACCATACTTAACGTCAATCAGAGGGAAAAAAATCCACTTTTTTTTAAATAAGTGAGTACTTACATTAAAGTCTTTCCTTTCTATTTTCAGGGATTTTTTGCCATTAAAATGAGCAATTGTGTTATGAAATACATCTGATTTCACGCAAAAAGTTTGGTATCAGAATTATAATTGCGCGAAATTCAGAAAAAATAAAAAATTGACTTTAGGCTACTTGGAGCGCGCCACATCGGGCAACACTGTCATTTACTTGCAGTAGTCCTCTATTAGACATTGGCCTCTCCAATCACCAGTTTGTGGTAGAAGGTACCAACATCTCTGAGTACGATTTCATATCAAAAAAGCAAACAACTGAATGAAACAATAACTAGGTACTGGTAACAAGGTTATAAGATGGAATCTTGGTGCTAAAATCAGTGCCGAATAAGGAAAATGCTAGAATTAAATTATGTCTTTATTATAACATCAATCTGTCATAATGACGTCACACAAGGCAAATAATGACATTGTGATACTATGTAAGTATGTAGTCCTACTCGTTTCTAGAAAGTTATGACGATTTTTGATTTTTTCGGTGTCATTAATTTTATTCTTGTCTTTAAGCACCTCTTTGACCAGTTTGCAGAGCGTATATTTATGGACTACCTACTGTAAATGATTTCCAATCGACTATAAAAGAGTATTTTTAACCGACTTCCAAAATATGTTTGTTTTTTATGTAAGTAGGTATGTCTATGGTTATTTTCGTCAAAATTGTGAACCGATTAAAAAAAATCTTTAAGTCGATTATTTTTATTTGGTAACCTAATATTTTTATTAACTTTACTTGGGTAGTTTTTGAGTTAGCTTCAATAATACGTACTTTTCCCACTTAGTCTAATCTGCTTTCGCAATTTATTTGCTAAACATGTAACCAAAAACGAGGTTTAGGAAAAACAACTGTAAAACCTACACATAAGGTTCAGTTTGAATACAACTTTATATTTTTTATGACTTTTTAAACAGTACTAGTCAGACTAAAATCAACTTTATTAACACTTGCGTATAGTTGATGTTTGTTTAAGTGGAAATAACATCAATTGGAAATAAGGTTATAAATGGACCTTATGTGGATGACGTTATTCCTGTCACGGTTATTTACACAGCACATTGTGTTGTTCAAATTTGGTGGGGTATGTAGGTACCACAACGAAAAAGTGAAAAATTAAAAGTTTTTACAAAAATAAACAAGATAATTAAAAAAATTAAACACTACAAAGTGAAAAATAACTTTAATTACGGATGTCGGTGACAAAAAACGAAAGCAAAAGACAATTCAAAGCCAACGACAACGACTTCTGAAATTAAAATGATTTGTCTTTATTTTCTCTATGTTCTCAAATCTATTCTTAGGGCACATGGCGGCTTGCCTCCGGCTGATCCAAGCAAAAGAACATATGTGCCTTCAGGCGTTCAACACAAAACCTCATTTGCAAGACACCAGTATTATGTTCTAAGCACTCACATTTACAAAAAAATACAGAAAGAACTGGACATAATAAATCTTAATAAGTTTATAGTTAAATCTAAAACTACGGCCTGGCTTTTACAGCAGGATTATAGTAAAACCGAATCACTACTGACTTACGTCGCTTGACATAATTATTGCTAGATACAAAAATTTACAACACATATATGTACATTTACACAATAAATTCACACGATCACACACCCTCTCGCTCGCACACACATACACCCTCACACACACGCACACACACACACACACACGCGCACACACACACACACACACGCGCACACACACACACGCTGACACACGCCACTGAATTGTTAAGCATAAACATAAGTAAACATTTCTTTTTATATTATTATAATAATATTTTTTTTTTTTTTTTTTTTCTCTCACAACTGCATGTATACTCGTACTTGTATCCATAACACACACTCACGCATCACATGATGTTCAATTCACTATATGTAATGGTAGATTGACACCCCTTCACTCTTTAAGGTACAACAAAATTTTACTTACGTTTTGCCGAACACTGTCTCTCAAGATACAGGTCTCCTAGTTTGAGAGGCAGGGTTATTTTTTTTGTCTAATACATTTAATACTTTTGTAACCCTACACTTGTGCATAAACAGCCATTCATTATTATTGTATGTGTCTACCACTGTGTTGAATCTGTATTACTTTTGCTAAATAAAGAATTATTATTATTTATTATTATTATTATTTTGTGTTTTATACCTACAGGGCATTACATTGCTCCAAAAAGTTTATCAGAAGGCTCTAGGGTTTAAAGAAACCGTTCTTTTTTTTTTTGGCTTGGTTATCAAATAACTTCCGCTCTGGGCGGAGCTGGAGGGCGTGTCAGACGTTTACTGACTAAAACCCACCCGTGTTCCTTCCGTTGCCTGTGTGCCGGGGCCACGATATCCCTTTCGTACAAACTCGCAACCCTGGCAGAGGGTTTTAAGACCCCTAAAGAACCCCTAAAGACCGCCCAGAGCGGGAGGAGTTATTTCATTATTTCCCAACCAAAAAATAAAACGAAGACTTTTAAGACGAAGTCGTTTCGAAAAATATACCGCTATCCGAGCCCTGCTGCAAATGGGCCCTTTATAATACTCTAGCTGCCCGCCCCGGCTTGGCACGGGTAGCACTATGTACTTATCTACGGCGCACCTACCTACCTACCCTAACTACCCTACTTACCTACCCTAACTACCCTACTTACCTACCTACATACCTACCTACCAACCAACCGACCGACCCTACTCTGCTAAATTCACATTCATCAAATGCGTTAACTGTCCAACGCGCGAGGTTAAAAGTAGTCGTTAGGTTTTCTGAAATTTTCCATTTTTCTGCGCAATTTTCTTAATTTTTCTTTCCGTAAGAACCTTCTCCATACAATACCAAACATAACAAAAAAAGAATTAGCGAAATTGGTCCAGCCGTTCACGCGTGACCAAGGGAAATAGGGATTAATTTTTATATATATAGATTTATCAAGCAAGCATCATTATATAGAAACAGTATTTTCAGTCGAGCCACACAATACAACAGAAACACTGTTCCTTTGATACCGTCGCGCTCGTCGGTATTCGAATGTCAGTCGTTATACAAATTCCTGGGACTTGAGTAACCATGTAGCTATCATATTGATTCAATTCCTTTTAAATGCAACGGTAGATTACCTGATCGTATGAGACGTGATTGAAGACAGTGTAATAGGCCTCTAGGATAGATATGCTAGATCACTTCTCACAAGGGGCTTGGCCTGACGACTTATAGGACCACAATTGTGAAGACTTTCGTTTTGCCGATCTAAATTTTTCTCCTGGTCCTAAAACCGACCAAGGAATTTTGTCACGAGTCAGCATCATACTTGTATGCATGCATGCATGTAAAACAACATGCTTTCGTGCCATGCATTTGCATTTTCCTTTTTGTTTTTTTTTATAGATTGTTCTAGATATCTAGTTAAGAGTCTGTAATACCTCAAATTTCTTGCATGATTCTCCGTTATATCGAAAATACTTAATTTTGAAATAGGTTTGACGAAAACACGGTTCCATAAAATTTTCTCGACAGAGAAAAATTACAAAGCCTCCAAACCGAACAATAAACCGCTGGTATTCATTAATACTTCAAATTATATCATGAAACTTGCATAATAACTGTACAACTATAAAACAGATATTAAGTGTTATTAAATTTTAGTAACAGTACGACACAACTTAGATTTAGCATCGGCAAAATTCGTAAAATTCGATCACCATCCGAACATGATCTTTACGAAAACGCAATAACTTATAAAGTCACATAACCAAATACATTCGTAAAATTGAAATGAATGAATGAAAATTCTCAAATCTATATACTATTTTAAAGAAATTACAAAACCAGCGGCGAGGAGCCGAGGAGGAGGGACGGCCGAGTGGGGAAGTTCCATTTTAAGCAGGAAGTGCGGAGACGCTAGTCAACGTTCACACCTAAGACCTGTACATGGACGTTCTACAAAACCCCATTCAAATCTCAAGACATTCATTATGACTAGTTTAAAGCCATTTCATTAGTTGAAATGCTTGATTCTTGTCATGTGTGAGGCTCTGTAAAATGGGCCTTAATGAACGAATCGATAAGTCTTGAAGATATTCAAATTACAAGATCGTATTTGACGTCCATCTTCATCTTAGCACCAACAAAATAATTAATGCCAATAAGCCTCGTATCCTATCAATTGAAACCAGCCAGGAGACTAAATAACTGATTCTAGCTAGGTGCAGTCTTGTCCAATTGAATGCGTCTTCAATTCAATTGGTCCCGATTAATTTATACGTTACGTGTTACCAATTACGATTGGCTTCGTATAGAGTTTCGCGAATTTGGTTACGTTGTTGCGTCCATGATCTGTTTCGTCAAAGACTATTTTTGGATCTGTCTAAAAAAAGAAATGCGCTGTTCCATAGACGCAAAAACCGTAGCAATCGGAAACTCGTTTGAGAGTGAGTTTTTATATGTCAATATTGGTTTTGCCTGGGCGATAGTGAGAGCTGTGTTAGAAAAATTACTAGGATGCTTATAACAATGCTGATTGTTCACAATCTAGTCACGATAATCAATCAGGCACGATCTAATTGCTTTACAAAACACAGTTGCTCTTAGCAAAATGAAATTATACTAGGCAGTAGAGTAACTTGCTACGTAGGGTGACACTCTGTTTTTTACCCGACTACGGCAAAGCAAAAGGAGAGTTATGATTTTGACCGGTATATGTATGTTCATCTGTTCCCTCATAACTTCTAAACTACTCATCATAATTTGACAAATGTTCGTCGTTGGAAGCGTCTTGATCGTGAAAATGGCGCACTCTAGAGGACATAAAGCAATGAACTTAAAAAAAAAAAAAAATTGATGTCATGTTGTATCCAACTCTGTTTTTACTACGGCAGGGACAAAGTGTTATTCAATTACCCGTTGGCCCTCACTCACGACCATCCTTTTCCTTAGAAAAGAAGTTTCGATAAACATATGAAGGCACCTCTACACCGTCTGAGAAACATCATCGAAATTTCGCTTTTATACAATTCTAGCTGCCCGCCCCGGCTTCGCTCGAGTAGCACTAAGTACTTATCTACGGCGCACCTACCTGCCCTGGGCACGCCACAATTGTGGCGATAAGTCCCCTCTTTGAGGAGTGGCTAGAGAGGCGCCACGGCGTCCTCACCTTCCGCCTGACACAGGTCCTCACCGGACATGGTTGTTTCGGGAGGTTCCTGTTCAGAATAAAGCGGGAGGAAACGCCCGGGTGTCATCACTGTGTGGATCGCCCGGAGGACACGGTGGAGCATACGGTGGAGGTCTGCCCAGCTTGGGCGGAGCACCGCCGTGTCCTCACGGAGGCGATCGGCGGCGGCGATCTCTCGCGTCCGGCCCTGGTTCAGGCCATGGTCCGGAGCGAGAGTGCATGGGAGGCCGTCACCTCCTTCTGCGAAGCAGTAATGCTCGCGAAGGAGGAGGCGGAGCGCGCGAGGGAGAGGCAAAATGCGCCCCCTCGCGCCCCTAGTCGCCGCAGGAGACGCCCCGGGCGTCGGGAGTCGCGAGCCGACTTCCGGCCACCGTAGGCGCGGGCTTGCGGACGGTGAGCAATGGGTAGCTCGCCGTCCGATAGGGACCAGGCCCGGGTCGACGGCGCGTTGTGTTCCACGCGCGCCTCAAAGAGATGTCAGCACCAACTGACGGGGTCCGGAAGGGCCAATGCCTGCCGGGGTTGCGGGTTTGTCTGAAAGGGATATCGCGACCTCGGCACACAGGCAACGGAAGGAACACGGGTGGGTTTTAGTCAGTAAAAGTCTGACACGCCCTCCGAGAAGTTATTTGATAATTTCCCATCCTCAAAAAAAAAAAAAAAAAAAACCTACCTGCCTACCCTACCTATCTTACCTACCTACCCTACTAAAAAGTATCCTATGTCCGTCTCCTGGTTCTAAGCTACCTCCCCACCAATTTTCAGCCAAATCGGTTCAGCCGTTCTTGAGTTATAAGTGGTGTAACTAACACGACTTTCTTTTATATATATAGATTAACATTCACCCTTTTTTCTCCAGGTTCGCAGAACTAACGGCGCAAGTTTTCCTAAAATCGTCGATCCCAGTTCACATCTTCACAGAAGTATGCGCGACACCGCTGGTCTCCTTCGGGACCATCCTATACAATGCGGTCGCCGGTGTCATGGTGACGGCCTCACATAACCCGAAGGAGGACAACGGATATAAAGTCTACTGGAGGAATGGATGCCAGATTATAGCGCCACATGACGAGTATGTGCTGGAGGAGGTCAAGCAGTGTTTGGAGTGAGTATTAATTGATTTTGCAAAGATTTTTTTTTAAAGCAAGCGTGTGCCCGATTCTATTTCCCATCGGCAAATGATAAATGATTTTATTTCTGTAAATTGGTTTGTACAAACACTTTAAACACGTTTTAAAAACTAGATGAGGTCGGCGTTTCCTATCTGACTACGCTGAGAAGAAAGGCCGATAGAAACTCAGAGGTCACAGTCTCTTTTAAAGTCCAGACATAATCTTGGTCAGATCATGAGAATATCATGTAGATTGATGTCTGAAATGGTCTTTTGAGGAAAGATCCACACAGATTGAGTAGACCTGTCCAGTCAGTGCACGCATTTGTCAGTAATCGTGCAGCTCAACACAGAACTTAAGGAGCTCAACTATTGTGAACAATACCAAAGAAAGGACATTTGGGTAGGCCGCATAAATTACACAAACTGCAAGACAATGATTTAAAAAAAAAACTAAGAAAGAAAATACGAACTTCCATACAATTATTCATCCCCCATTTAACTCCTTTAGGAGATTTTTTTTAAATCCTTTTTGGCTCACTTAAGTTGTATAAGAAACTCACGTGGAAAATTTCATGCTTCTAGACCCAGCGGCTTAGACTGTGCGTTTTATGCCAGTGAATGAATGAATGAATTTAAGATTTTTAGTAAGTAGATAGGTCAGATAGGATCTGCAGTGTAGAGGTATGAGGAACAGGGTGTAAAGTCCACTCATCCCCCATAAAGAAGAGAGGATCCACCGACCAGATGGGTGTTGTATCTGATGGGCTACTGCTCGACAATTGTTGTCGGGACGTCGCGCGGTAAACGCAGCTTGCGCGATGCAGGACTTTGCGTGACGTCAGTGCGATGCGTAGTTCGCATGTGGCGAGCAGCATTTATAACGTTTCATAATTAAACTACAATGTTTCTACAACTGGGACTCAGGCCTCCTCTCTGCAAGAAGAAATGGGCCACAACTCAACACATACCATAGTCTAATTTTAAATCTTATTTACATTGTCATGTATGTTGGAGAAAACTATAGTTCACACCTTTAAACATGACGGAACTCCTTAAAATAATACTATGACAATATTTTCTATCCTGGCTATAAAAAAGTTTAAAATAAAAACTACCTACACGGTGTTTCCCATACTTACAAATCCATCTAATTGTATCCACCAGCATACCTGACGAACACTGGGACATCAAGGATATACGCTCCAACCCCCTCCTCTCGGACTGTCAGGACGAGGTCACCCACAAGTACATGGAGACCATCATCAGCCTCAGTCCCGAGGTCTTGGAGGAGAACAAGAAGGCGGCTATTAATGTAGTGTACAGCGCCATGCATGGCGTGGGATATGAATATATTCTGAAGGCTTTTGCGACTGCTAATTTAAAGGTAGGAAGACATTAAATGGTTTTGGTTTATTCTTAGTAGACGATGGTTTAGCCGCAGATAAATCACAGATTTAGTACACATGGTTCACTCCGCATTTTAGGTATGAAGCTACAAGTAGGTACGCAGCGGGCTGGACTTGTCGAATTCAGTGGGCGTAACGTAGTCAAAAGATATAAAAGTCACGTGATAGAAAGAGAGGCAACTTCTAGGTGAATATAACTGCAGGTAATTAGCGCTGTGCGACCTGAATTGCACTTTATTGTGTGAAGCAAGAGTCTCTTTTTATTTAAATGATTTTGCGGAGTGTCCCATCTGTACTGATCTGTGGTTTAGCCAAGCTTATATAAGCATCTTTCTAAACATTTTATACACTAGCTGCTGCCCGCGGCTTCGCCCGCGTGGATCCTAATTCTTTTTCTAAAATAAAAGTAGCCTTATATAAGTTACTCCTTATAACATCGGCTATCTGCCCGTGAATGTCCCGTCTAAATCGATCCAGTCGTTTCGGAGATTAGATGGAACAAACAGACATTAATAAAAAAATAAAAATTTATTTATTCTCTACAACGCTAAGCAAATACGAAGTAATAGCACAGGCGGGCGATAGGATGCGGCGCGGTGAGTCGGGGTCGAAATTTTACGCGATTGAATTTGCGGGCAGAAGCTAATCTCACATAAAATCTATTCACTTACAGGCACCAATCAGCGTTAAAGAACAGCAGGACCCGAACCCTGACTTCCCCACGGTGACATTCCCCAACCCTGAAGAGTTAGAATGTCTGAAGCTAAGTACAGAGCTGGCAGAGAAGAAGAAAGTCAAGCTTGTGCTGGTCAACGATCCTGATGCTGACAGACTGGCCGTCGCCGAGTTTGATGATAGGTAAGGAACACATTTTGAGGTGATGTTGCTATAGCCGTGCATTATGCCTGGCTTAGCCCCCATCAGGAACTTGGAACGGGTACTACAAGTACAGGTTCCGTATCGGTACTTAGTGGTTCTTGCTATATTATTACGTGGGTAACGGTTCCAGACGGTACCTAACAAGTATCGTCACCAAATTCGGTTCCCCGGTGCGGACCACATACTCATATTTGTACGAGGGACCACGTACGGTTGGCAACCTTTTTTAATGCCTATTAATTAGTATCTGGCTGGTTGGAATAACCACCAAACAGTCGCCATGGCCCACGCACAATGGTCACTTGACGGCCTAAGTGCGGAAACCAAACCCCACAACATAGAACATAGACGCAAGCCGTTGCACATTCTTATTGCTACTGACATTTAAGGCCTGACGATTCAGTTCATAACGCGAGTATTATACTAACCATTTCAGCACAAATTCCTGGCACATCTTCACTGGTAACGAGATGGGAGCTCTTCTAGGCTGGTGGCTGTTAGAACAGTACTGCAAGCGATTGAACCACATGCCGGAGTCCGAGGTCTACATCATGGCCAGTATCGTGAGCTCCAAGATGTTGAGGGCCATCGTTAAGGGAAGGGGCGAGTTTGTTGAGACCCTTACCGGGTTTAAGTGGATGGGTAAGTCATTTTTTTTACTACTAGTACGAATACCCGGCATATCTTCATTGGTAACGAGATGAGAGCTCTCCTAAGGTAATGGCAGACTCCTAGCGAGTGAACCACATGCCAGAGTTCTCATGGCGAGTATCGTGAGCTTCAAAGTCGTTGAGGGCTATCGTTAAGGCAAGGGGCGAGTTCGAAAAGTGCTGATTCTGAGCCTAGTTTCAATAAATGACTTTTGAATTTGACTACTTCATGATGTGGCCAAACATTAGTATGTTTAGCCACATCATGAAGTAGTCCTGAGGTTAACTGCTTATATCGTCAAAAGTTGAGTATTCAATGATCTGGCCAAACCACAGCATGATGTGACCAGCGATCGATGTTCGTGTCATGAAATGATCAATTCTAAGATCTGACCACGACATGTATATCAATAAAGATTGGCAATACTTGTTAAAATATCGCAAGATTATTTTTATTACAGGCAACACCACTCTTCTCTTGGCACAACAGAACAAGATGCCTCTGTTCGCGTTTGAGGAAGCTATCGGCTACATGTGTGATCACCGCGTGCCTGAAAAAGATGGAGTGTCCGCTGCCGTGCAGGTAAACTCAAACCGATTATTCAATTATACTAGTTGATTTATTCGATTTGTCGATTATTCGATGTGGGATTTTCTCGATACTTTTTCATCGTTATTCTAGATCGATAAGAAAATGTCAAAAGTCTCGGATTTCTCAAGCCGATATCAGTCGCTTCCTTTTTATTTTATACGTCTTCTTTACTAAGGTTACTGCATGCGCCGGACGTCCTAGTTTATTGCGTCTGCGCACATATAATATCATAAATCATGGCAAATTTCTCAACAATAATAAATATTAAAATAAAAAGCCTATTTCTTGCCTTACCTTAACTACATTACACAATAAAACAAAAAAATAAAAACTTAGAACGAAATGTTAGTAAGTACCTAATTATATTCTAAGCTATATGTTAAAGTCTGTTTAGGTTTAAAAAAATAATTGTATACTGTGTTATATAATTTATTCTGCAACAACCCCTCTATAGGTGAAGGCCAACCAGCCAGGCGTTCTTTCTTTCTTTCTTTAGAGAAGACTGGATATCTTTAGAGGACTAAAGATCGGTTCGGCTTAAAGAATTTATTCTCATAAAGAACACAAGACAGTTCACTTAATATATGAGATATACAAATAAATCATGCAGTTACAAGGGGACAAAGACTCCGTGAGTCGACAAGAGGAAAACAAAAATAATATCTTTAAAACTAGGCTTCCAAAAATTCCAGCCAATAGCTTAATTTAATTATTTATCATGCAGACATTTTATAAATATGTGTTACATTATTTCTAAAACATAAACTTTTAACAATAAAAAAAAAAAAAAAAAATATGTCCAGTCTTCTCTAAAGAAAGAAAGAAACAGTATTTATTGAGACTCGCACAGGAAATCACAAATTAAACTAAAAACACACTAAACATAAATATAAAAGAAAAAACAATAAAAACAAAGTAACATTTCTTCAATTACGTTTTTTTTTTTCTAGTTTGTGCTGTTTCAATCCAGTTTATTCCAACTATACTTTTTATATCGTCTGCCCATCTAGCGTAGGGTCTCACCTTCTTGCGTGTTCCTTGGAGGCCCAACCGGTTTTCGTCCACCTCTGGTCTTGTAGACGTGCTACATGCCCGACCCATTTCCATTTTAACGCTCTAGGGCTTGTTCTTGAATGCAAGGGCTTGTTCTAAATTTCCCTACAATATCACACATTTATTTCCATTACAGGTAGCCTCCCTAGCCTCGCACCTGTACTGCTCGGGCTCATCAGTCCTGAAGCAACTGCACGCGCTTTACGCTCAGTACGGGTACCACGTGACTCACAACAACTACTACATTTGTCACGAGCAGGCCATTATACAGAGGATATTTAGACGCATCAGGAACTACACAGGACCGGGAGAGGTGAGTAACTTTTTTTTTTGCCCAAACCGGGTAAAGTACCAACTGCAAATTATTCTATTCCCCTTCTTTGGGGCGCATTAAGAGCGTTTATTCTGAAAGTTGGCAACGTCTTATTATTATATTAACTAATATTCGGTGTTACAATATGAATTATTGCATATCATAATCAATATTCTAGTAACTTAGTTACCCACATTTCTTATTTCCATGCAGTATTATTTCCAAATTAATCAAAACAGGTACATATTTGACAGCTATTTACGACGTTGCCAACTTTCAGAATAAACGCTCTTAAGGGGGATTCGCTAAGATAGCCCACGAAATTAATTATTTTTTTAAAGTTGTTTGCAAATTGCAGGTCAGTGTCAAGTTGTATATTGATCTAAATATTTTCAAAACTAGGTTTCGCCCGCGTGGAGGTCGGATATTATCCCACAGATGTACCGAGATAAAGAAGTATCCTATGTGTTAATCCAGATCCATTAATGAATTTCTATTGCCGCTTTAACAACAAATAATAAAAATAATATACTAAAAGTTTAAAATTTTATGGTGTACCCATACAAAAAACGTGTTTTCTTTTTCGGCGTTTTTTTTGCTAAATATTGTACCGTGGTATAAAACACTTCGTGTGTGAGCCCATCTCGCACTTGGCTGGTTTTTGTTTTTACAACTAACTCCAAGCCTGATACTCAAGCTGAATTGCGTTTTTGGTCTTCAAAAATTGTTGTCTAAAACTCCTCCAAAAAAATAGAGCTTCTTCTTTGGGCCCCTGTTTCTGCTGCCCCATCTCCTTCATATTAAACGAGTATTCCGTTATTGACGATTTTGCTCATCTACAGTATCCTAAGAAAGTGGGGTCATGCGAGATCGTGTACATCAACGACTTGACTGCTGGCGTCAAGATACCCGAGAATGTCAACGGCGAGGCTCATCTGAGTAAGTATACATTTATTATTATGCTGGGGCCGCACCTGCGTGCGGCTACGATACACGCAGATATGACCAACCATTATCGACTATCGTCGCGATAGTTCGGGCTGCGTAGCACTTATCGCCCGGTTGGGGGAACATCAAACGGTTTTAGCGCTCTAATTAGCGTGATCAGACTAGCTAGCAATCATACACACAGACGCACTTAATTGCCTGCGTCAATTCTACAGGCCGTTTAGGGAAACATGGAGGGGCCCGTATTAACGGGTCACCGTGGCGCATCCGCGGGCGAGGGGCGAAGCCCTGACCCCGCTCGCCACGCCCCCTTGCGGGGGCGTAGCGACATAGAAAACTCTTGACTTGAAAATCGGACTAGCGTTGTTCATTTCGACTGTTGTATCCGGACTGCGTAGACGCTCTGTCGAAATAATGGAGAGCCATCTTGGATTATTGCACGATAATTCGTTAAATTTATGAAGCCGCTGTTTACTTTGGAACAAAAGGTTTTTACTGAGAATAAAATACTGAGAATGATGATGTTGCTTTACTTTTATTTGGACAAGGCTGACTTAGGTTTGATGAAATGTTGTAACTTTTTAAATCATAGACTGCTTGTTTAGTTGACTGAAGTTGAAGTGAAGTTCTGTTCGTCATATTGCCGCGCCGGCGTTAGTTTAGTCGATCGTCTGAGTTGGGCGCGAACGGCCGCTAATGTGACCACCGCATTAGCGCGATAACTTTTAAGCGATAAAAACATACGCAGCTTCGGCACGCATTGCTTTGTCACGATAGACGCAGGTGCGGTCCCAGCAGTACACAGTCAGACTCGAAATAATAAGGAGGAACAGACTGACTGGCAGAATGAACAAACAAAATAATATTATTAACTAGCTGACCCGTCAGACGTTAACTTGTCAAAATTACAATTTCGATCTTTAGGCTTTTTTAAATAGCCTTTGGGTTTCCTAATTTTCTTTTTTCCTAAACCACCCCAGTACTGAGGCAAACAAAAAATTCATAAAAAATACAACTTGGTCGAGTCATTTTCGTGTTGTGCGAAACTAATGCACGGCAATTGATTTTTATTTATATACATATACTTTGGGCTGATTTAACTGACGCCAGTTATCTTGATCCGAGGAATAATTTTGAATTTTTGACAGCTTTTCCACACAAAAACGACCAGCACGCGTAGCATGTAGCATGAACGAGTTTTGTCGACGGAAGAATAGACGAAATGACAGATTGTGATTGTTTAACTGTCATTTTGTCTATTCTTCCGTCGACAAAACTCGTTTCTACGGCGGTCATGCTACGCGTGCACATAGATTTAAATTTTATTCCATCTATATAGAATGTCAACTAACAGAGGGCGTTCCCGTTAGCTGTTCTTCTCTATTATTTGACGCTCACAGTACTTATGAAAGCTACCTCCGCTACCTATGAAAGTGAATCAATTATTAACAATTTTTATTCTCTTTCTAGATGTCCTCGGCACTGGTTTGGATCAAGACTACACATCAGGCGAGATGATAATATTCCGGTGCGGTAATGGACTGACCGTGACTATCCGGACGAGCGGTACGGAACCCAAACTGAAGTACTACTCCGAGCTAGTGTGCGAAGCGCCAACTAGGAGGTAAGCACAGTCATGTCTAACATAATTTCTCTCGTTGTTCGTAAAACACCAAAAAAAAAAAAATAGAGATGAAAATGAATCATGCACGGAGGGGGTTGTTCCATTTTTGCACCCTAAGGTGGATACTCGGAATCGGACATCCGATAATCCACCCTAAGCCTTTAAATTCCATTTATCCAACTATGCCTAGGGTGAAGTCTCGGATATAAATTTCCGTTTTATAATGCCAAAAGGTCCTCAGCTCAGCATAATAGGTGTCGTACGCTAGAATAATAAACATAGGGTAATATTCCAATGCGCTCTGTAAGGGTTGCAATGTACCCGGGGTCGCGGGAATGTACGAAAGGGATACCGTGCCGGCAACGTACAGACAACTGAAGGAACACGGGTGGGTTTTAGTCACTAAGCGTCTGACATGCCCTTCCGCTCTGCCCAGAGCCGGAGAAGTTATTTGATAATTTCCCACCCAAAAAAAAAAGGGGGATAAACGGAATAACCTCTCCGTGCATGATTCATTTCTATCCCCGCGATGTTCATTTCACCAATAACAGATCCTAAGCATCTTTTAGTGTCTAATAGCAGTTTTCAATACTTACCCTCGTAGGCATACACATAATAAATACAGGAAATAAATATAAAAGTTAGTAAAATCACTGAATAATACAGAAGGCGCACTCCGCATTTTACAAGTACGTGGCGGGCCCTTCATGTCAGGTCAATTCAGTGAGTGTAACGTAGTCAGAAGTTCTAAGAGTTACGCGATAGACAGAGAGGCAACTTCTAGGTGAATATAACTGTAGGTAATTAGCGCTGTGCGACCTGAATTGCACTTTATTGTGTCGCAGCAAGAGTCGCTTTTTATGTCGCTTGTTATGATTTCGGGGAGTGAACCATCTGTACTACTCTGTGGTAAAACATGGAATTTTATTTTATAAAAGTTTATAAAATTTAAATTATTTTTTTCCTTATTTGCAGCGAACAAGAATCCATGAACGCGAAACTGCAAGTGATCGTGAAGGAGTTTGTGGAAGAACTGCTGCAACCCAAAGAAAACGGCCTGCTAGGCTAAACTGAACAGTTAACTATAACTAACAGACCCTCAAGTTTAACTGAACATGTTAAATAAGCTAAGACGTAACATTCCAGATTTTTGTTTTCAAAATTTCATATTTATTTATCAAATTGTTATAATATATCGGTATTATTTCTAAACTGTCGAAAAATTGTGAACTACAACAAACCAATTGAACGCATTATTTTTCGATAATTTATAGTCTATCCAGGGGAAACCGACAAATTGTGAACAGTCGGTCGATTCTGTAAAAAGATCAACGTGAAACTTAGGTGAAGTGAACTGTCACTGTCACAAACCAACCGGCAGGGTGCTAGGGATTAACACTATTGACAGCTCACTTCACCTAAGTTTCACGGTGATATTTTTACAGAATCCATCGGCTGGTGTTAAACTTGCTTGTGACGTAACGCATCTTGCGCTAATACTAAATGTCCTGCCTGCTTGCGAGCAACTATGAAGTAGCGCTCGCCGGCACCGCTCCCTTTGCTCGCTCGGCTCGCGCGCAATTTTTCACAGTTGTAACCTAACGTAAGGTTAGGTTCGATCTTTTCACCTAATTCACAATTTTTCGACAGTTTATGATCTAACGCTTATAATACCCATTGATCATAAAGTAACGGTTCTCACAATCTTATGGTGACATACCCATTACATACAACTGTCAAAGAATCACAGTTGTTTTTTGAATATAAAATTGGTAGCCATTTTACTTCGCAATTCATTTCCCAATTTTTTTTTTTATGTAGCGTAGTGAGTGATATCGTAATTTCGGTTGGTAAATAAAGTATCTAAATATTCCAGATTAAAGTCGAAAAATAATTGTATTACTGCTATATTCTCAATAGGTGCAGGCACAGACCTACAGTTTGTTCCAAAGATATCTGATGAAAATGTAAACAAATGGATCAAAAAACGTAATTGTCAATTTGATTTGAATACGTGAACAAATTCTAATTTATATATAAGTAATACATTCGTTTAAATAACAACGATTTTATAATATTATTCAAACAATAATAATTGTTGGAAAAAATGGTGAGAAGTAAAGTTGAAACCGTCTGACGTATGAATATGTTACTGATTCCCTTTAGTGACTGATTGCGTAAGAATTTAACCTAAACAGGGTGTGTTTACCTTTTCATGATACACTTTTGGAACAGACCATTAAAGTGTATCGCCAGTTTAGTTATACTTTATATCCGGATGTGAAATATACAGGGTGTAAAAAGACACATCACAAAGCCGTAAACTACGCATACTGTACGTATAGCTAAGTAGCTTTGCGCAAAAATTATTGCTGGGAACCGTAATTTTTTTTTTTTTATAAAAAAAAAACAAGTTTTTATTGCGCGCAATGTAACGCGAACCCACGCTTGAATGAACGGATTCAGTGTTAGTTAAGCTCCGCCCCTACGCTACGTAGGTAGGTACTTGTTGTTCATTGCGTTTTTGTAACTTCAAATGCGTAATCTGTTAAGATAAATCTAAAATTCAGGTAATGTTTGTTTGGAAAAAAGTTTCGTATTATCGCATAGAATTCATTTTCGTGAAAAAGTAAAAAAAA
Source organism: Agrochola circellaris (assembly GCA_914767755.1). Lineage (NCBI taxonomy): Eukaryota > Metazoa > Arthropoda > Insecta > Lepidoptera > Noctuidae > Agrochola > Agrochola circellaris. The sequence continues at coordinate 3,317,520 of OU611839.1, read as the reverse complement.
AAAATGCGACTTTGACCTTCAATATCTCCAGAACCAGTGGATTCCCAGGTATGGTCTAGTGGAAAAAAATGATGCAAATAATGGGTAGAATATGTGGCTTTCGGCTTCGGAAAGTGTCTTTTTACATCCGATATGTGTCATTCTATTTAGATAGATTCGAATCAATAGGGAAACGAGATTTCAAAAAGGATTCCATCAAATGTTCACTAAAGTTAGCTAGAGTCAAATTATCGATTCATAGAATCAATTTTTATATTAAAATTTACTATCGATCTTTTCGGAGCTGTAATCGAGAAAAAAATGTTTAGCGTATTTTTTTTGTATACTGTTTTGTATTTACCAATAATATTGTTAGTTACCGATTACTACAGGTGTTTTTATCAAGGTATCTAATATTATTATTTTTTATTTCAACTTTGTATTCAAACAATTTTTATTAAATTAAGCAATTCGTAGTGTTCAAATAGGTAGACGATTACAATCACATTATTAAGCATATTTATGTAGAATTTAAAGAAAAACAAATGTTGCCAATAACCGCAAAAACAACGGAAATATCAAAACTACTACATTTTTTAAACTGATATAAACGATTAGAATAGTTATTTGCTACCAAAGAAATTGTATTAATAACCTAAAAAATATATCTCCAGTAATTTATACGAAATAAAAGTAATTTATTGAATATCACTGCAGCGATTCACTTTTTTTTATAACGTACACCCCGATTCAAAGGTAATGGCGGCTCGGAACATGGGGCGAGTCGCTGCGCAGTCACGAATTCACGTGACAGCGGGGCGAGGGGGCGGTACTGCGCAGCGAGGAGCGCACTTCCGAGCCGACACAAAGTTTGAATTGAACTGTAAAACTTTCCCCCAATAGGTAGGCCCGTGTTTAGAATATTTCACCAGTTATAATTGTTTTAGATTTAAGCAATAATGATTATGTCACGAATGTTACGATAGTTTGAGAAGAAATAAATAGTAATTGAGTATTAGTGAGACATGATTTAGTAATGTATCTACACTGCTACAAAGATCTTTTGGCGCTGGTAAGGCATTGGTAGGAGTGCGTTGTAAGTAAATATTTAAGCTTTCGACCAAAGCGACTGCGCGGGAGCGTCAGCAGCGCGGCAGATGCTGCTCGTGTTCAATAGCGCCTGCGCGCGGCACACTGCGGGACTGTAGCGCGGGAACACCGCGTCGGCAGAGCGGGACGCACGCGTCTTCACAAAGTTGATGCAGTTAGGCGAGGACGAGAGTGTAGAGAGTCACTTCCAATAACTTCGTGCATCCTCGGCTCGCCTCGGGCGGCTTCCGATCATTGTTCGGTTCGCGAGGGTGTGCACGTTTAGTTTCGCGTTGTTGAAACTCCCGCTTCGCGTTCCGCGTCCCGTTTACTGACGCGCAGGCTTGGCCGAAGCTTTATGAAGCTGTTTAGTGAAATTGTATTGAAAAAAAAAAGAAGGCGGCGTTAGTTGCGTAATTTGGCCACGCGCCAAAAGGTTTTTTTTTTACAGCAACTTAATCATAAGAAGCACAAATATATGTCGTGTTGAAATGATTACCCAACTGGGAAATATCTTTAAAAATTGTTAAAGCTTGTCCACTCTGAAATGACGCGCCTTACTACCGCATTTACGCACACGGAAATGCGAATTTCTATCGGTAATGCGGTATAGGGGGCGTCATTTCAGAGTGGTCAAGGTATACTGTAAAATTGTTGTGCTATTTTCTTTTCTTAATTAAGTTAAATATGTATTTATTTAGACCTGTCGTGTTTTGATTGTGAGGCTAAACGCTCAGTGATAACCAGACCTTAGGCTATAGTTTGACCTCACCGCTGTACCGCGCCTTAGGAATGCGCGGCAAGGTGGGGAGTGAGGCGCCGTGAGCGTTGACGACCGGGCGAGCGGCCTGCTGTCTGCATTGCCGTCCCGGGAGCCGCGCATATACCTTAGGCCTAGTACAGCGGTGTTAGTCAAACTATACATAGGATATATCCCACTACTTTGCGTCAACGTACGGTCAAGAGAATAAAATGTTAAGTAATTTTCAAACACATGCGTTTTCCGCATAGCGGGCGCATGTCACCTTTTCGAAGTGTCATTTTCATTCAAAATGTTGGCATTACGTAGTCGGAATAACATTGAGGTGCGGGTTATTCCATTTATCCACCCTAAGGTGGATACTCAGAAACGTATGTTCGCAAAACCTCTCTTAAGGGCCTATTTCATGACGTCCTTAAAGCCGAATAAATAAAAAAATGGAACAGAATTTGTATGAAATCATCTGCCAAGTAACTTAATGGGAACTTAATCGTAGGTGGTGAAACAGGCCCTAAGCCTATAAATTCCGTGTATCCAACAAGGCCTAGGGTGAATTCTCGGACATACGTTACCAAATCCACCTTAGGGTGGATAAACGGAATAACCCTAAGGTGCAAGTGAAAATGAATCTAGTGCTTAACCTTTTAATTAATTGACTGTATATTCCACTTATACCTATTACCCATAATGCCTTGGATGAGTCTCTAAAGGTATTATAATTGTGATTTAAATAAATAATAATCTGGGTATTTAGCTTATAAAAGTTTTTCTTGTTATAGAGGTCTCTGCATTTAAAATTATACATAATTTATTGTTTAATGTTACCAAATCATTAACACGACAATAAAACCATACAAAAAAGCGTTTATGTTTTTTATTATTAAAAAATATTTCTATAACAATAGTTTTTGTAAATATCAAACAATGATTTTAGAATTTAGTATATTAAATCTAAATAATATGATAATATAATAATACTAACAACGGATAAAAATACTTATTATTTTTTATTATCAGTGACGCGGTTATGATGTTCAATAGCAAAGTATCCCCTTTGACATAATATGTAAGTAAAAGATACAACAAATATTTTAAACACCATGTTTGAATACGCGACACCTAAAGATGAAGTTCTACACGTGAAAATGTATATTGGGTGACAACGTAAGGTGTTCTTCTTATTTTCGTGTGGTTAGTGAGAAGTGAATGATAGCCCACCTATTATTATGTGATAAACTCCACCCCTTAGAATAACAATACTTCGTGGTTCTCCCAGTGGGTTCCCCCATAAGGTGAATCCACAGTGGTAGCCCGCGAAATTCAAATTATCTTACGTCTTTTGCAATTTACAAGTAAGTGCGATTTCTGCTTTAATAAAGCACAAAAAAAATATTTTATTTGTATGATTTGGGGTTAAAAAACCTTAAAAAAACAGATGTAAACAACGCAGTAACGTGCCAAATGACGTCACATCATGACCGCGACAGAAATGGACGTTTGAACTGTAGCAAAAATTGTTGGAGTTTCATAAACAATAATTGGGCAACAAGCAGTAGTTGAAGCTTTTTCTTTGGTTTATACAGGGTGGTGCATATGTCAGGAAGGGGTTGCAACTACTTATAACTTTGTTTACTAATATTAATTGTTATCAGCTAATACAATAAAACTTATGGAGGTATTTTCACCACCATTTGCGTGCGAGTGAAATGTTGAACATCTCGAGATTAAACGCTCGCCGAAAGTCTTCCTTAAGACAGTCATTGGGACTCGCGCCGTATATGCTGTGGCTCCATCTTGTTGGAACCACATCTCTGGGCTGTCCACAAGAGCTAGCGTTAAAACATTACGGGGGAATTATAGAGAAATGGCGGCGAAATGCTCGCTGGGTTTGAAAGGACCTAGTGAGCACAAAGGGAATAATCGACCGATGATGTCCAAAAAACGATTCTGTTAATTTGGTAGGTACTTACGTTGGATAAAAGTGAAATTATCCACGATAAATCTCTAAAATGTGTTTTGTAATTTTTTAAACAAAATATTAAATGTCAGTGCAAATGTCATATTTTTTATTTTTAACCCGTCATGACTTTTGCGCCACCCGTATTATTACCTCTGGCTTATATTGATTTAGTGGAAAAAATTATAATTACATGCATATATTCCCTATTCTCTTCTTTTTCAAAACCTAATCACTTTCTTCTTCTTCTGCTTCTTTCGCTTTTTTCATCGCTAAAAGTTCAGCCTCCAGGCGCTCTTGCTCTAGTCTCGCAGCTTCTATCTTGTTCAGCTCTATGAGGTTATCAAGTTCTGGGCTCAGGAGCACTGATAGACCGGCAGTAAAAGGCACCTGAGTTAAAAAACAGAATTTATTACAATACCCAGCCGTTTATACCAAGTATAAATTAAAATAACTGAAAACTCGAAAAAGCGGACATTGTACTCATCATTATGAGCACCTTTTACTACGAGGCCAACCCTGAAATCACGAAATAAAAACAGCTTTTCCATATTTTGTAGACTTAAGTATGTCACAGATACGACTCTTACTAAAACACAATAAAGGGCAATTCAGGTCGCACGGCGCTAATTACCTATATATTCACCTAGAAATTGCCTCTCTTTCTATCGCGTAACTTTAGATCGTCAGACTACGTTACACTTACTGAATTGGCCCAAATAGTAGAGCCCGCCGCTTCATACCTAAAATTCGGACTAAACCATCTGTATTCATCTGTGGTTATGTGAACATATATCCTGAACTAATTTGAGTCCCGAACTGTCATATTGCAGTTTGGGACTTTAGAGTGCTAAAAGGATCTTTTGGCGACTGTATAACATTGACAGGGGGGCTTTGTTCGTAAACATTTGTGAAATTAACACAGAAATTGTATAATAAAACATAGTGTATAGTTCCGATTTTAGCCACCTACGCGCCAAAAGAACCTTTGTAGCGTTTTAAAATGAAGGCTAAGGAGAAATGCCAATTTTTTTTTACATTTGTCTTTTTCTGCCAAATGTAATATTATTGCGATTAACCGTTTGTAGAGTGCTCGCAAAATAATTGTATGCGCGGCTGAAATCGGAACTAATATCCGCCGTCTTGTTGTTTATATAAGGTCAAATCAAGTATAGAATTAATTAATATTGATATAAGATTATGTATTAAAAGTAATAATATTAAAATTAATTAATATTATTAATCTTATGCAGGCTGGCAAGGACATCGACGCGAAAACGGTTACCATGGATTCAGTACATGATTCTGAACCCCCCTGTGTTGAAATTTTTTGTAGGTATTAAAAAAAAACTGCTGTTTCATAGAAAAGTGCAATACCTACGCGGTCAAAATGTATGAAACAACAGATTTTTTTTTATAACCGACAATAAAATTCAACGCAGGATTCAGAATCACGTACTGAAATCCATGGTAACAGTTTTGGCGTCGATGTCCCTGCCTCCCTGTATATATTTGTAATATTACAGTATTTGAAATATTACAGTATAGAATTAAACACGCCAGCGCCACCAGTCGCGCGCAAACTTGTCTTGCGTGCACTCTAAAGTACAGTGCGTTCATTATTCGCGATGCCACGAAGCATGACGTGATAGAGAGTGAGCGACTCGTAGAGTTCAAAATGGCGACTGACAGAAAAATACTACCAATCTCATCACTGGTCTAGTTATAATGAACGCACTGTAGTTCTGTGTTTATAAAATAAATTATGTGTACCCCTGCAAACACCGGTTTCGAATATTCCCACTTGTCAATATGGCCCTCGAGGATTATGCTGAACGTCGCGACTTTCAGAATTATCTCACCCAATAAGCTGCAAAGATAATTGTTTTTATTATTACGTGTAGTGGCGCGAAGGTATCAGTATGTCAGCATAATTAATCAGCCTATTATGTTCCCACTGCTGGGATACAGGCCTACTCTCTTCGGGAGGGAATGGGCCCAGAGCGGGTCGGTAAATGTCACATCTTCGGTAAATGTCACTACTCCCTCATTTCAGAGCACGGCGGGCGCTACCCGTACGGGTCTCCCGTGTACGGGCGGCCCGTGCGGGTCTTCCGCACAGGTGTGAAACCAGCCTCAGACGGTGCAATTTTTATGGTTGCTTCAACTTATGGTATGCCACAGGCAATCAAATCGCACCGTGTATAAGCAGGCTTTAGTTACTCACTCATATAGCGGTATGACGGTGCTCTGGAGGAACTCTATTTCCAGATCAGGTATGAAGCACTTGTCCCTGTCCATGGTTGGCGCTGGCATCTCGCCGCGCAACTTTTCCAGTTCACCTTGCTTGAAGAACTCCGTCAGCACTGCCGACTGTAGGTACCAGAAATAGCGGATGAATTAATTTAAAAACATCAAAAAAAAAAATTACATCTTTTTTTATTCTCGCGATTTATATTCAGTATACTGTATACGGCATTAAACGAGCGCGAATTTTAAATCGCTAGTATGTGTAGAAACAAAAAAAAACAATGTGTTACAAAATTGCGATAAAGATTTCGCGCGATTTTCAATCGCAGTCCGAGCTAGACTTTAAGCCCACTCGCACCATAAATGGCGAAATATTTATTTAAAACATCATTCTGTCTCTGTCTCACGTAGGGGCTCGTGGCTTAGCTTAGGCTGGCTTCACAGCTGTGCGGGAGACCCGAACGGAGACACGTGAGGCGCTAGAACATCATTTCACAGCGACACGGATGGTCCGTACGCGACCCGCTCCGGGTAGAGCCCGTACAACGTATCTTACTACGTTACAGAGCACTGCGGGCGCTACACGTAAGGGTCTCCCGTACAGCTGTGATAATAACAGGCGCAACGGGTCGATGGAAGGTTAAGCTACAATTGCCGAGGTTCTGTAGCGTGCAGACAACAGGACAAATTAATGAATGTTGAACTAACAGCAGTCTTCTTCACCAATGACCAGTCCTTGATCTGATCGCTTAGGTCTGCACCGTTCATCAGAAGACTTTGCACCGCATTGAAGTGGAGTTGGTTCCCTATCTGGAAATCCATAGCTATTGACCGGTTTGTGTTCAAGTTCCTGCAAGAGGGAGTCTTTGAATAAGTTTGAAGATGTTACAGAAAACACGATATCTTAAGAAAACAATAAAATCTATGTAAATATGGAGAAGTAACACTCTTTGCAAGTTAGTTTTTCTCATGGTCTAATAAAACAAAGTCTGGCATTCCGGGATCAACACATGTTTACGTCACTATCCAGTTGCCACTTTATTGCAACAAAACACGATTATGGAAAGATTTTCAGCCACCATTCTGTTAAAAAATATGTACAAAGCATTTAAATTATCGTTACGTGTGTCTACACAAACGAAACAATTCAATTTAAAATAAACCAACGTAATTGTTAATTAAAACCTCATTGTTTTATCGGATTCGCACAGGTAATAAAGGTGGTTGGGGAGTTATTATTACAAACTTCTGGTAACACAGATGTGATGACGTAGACTTGTGTCACCCACGTGAACACTGTGTCTCGGAATGCTATACCTGGCGAAGTATATTATTATATCATGGTTTTTCTTTCGTTGTCATGCCAAACGTTGTTTGTACAGACAGATTAATACAGGTGGTTCACTCGGCAAAATCATTTAAATAAAAACACTGGCCACATGCGTGTCGGACCACGCACAATGAAGGGGTCCGTAGTTGGAATGAATTTATCGCTAAAACAAACTTAACTTTGTTGTTGAAAAACATGTTCTCCCATGTTTTTGCAACCGCAAATGTAAGTTGGTCGATTATTACTCGTTAACTTGTATAGCCTATCTAGCTGTGATAGTTTTCCTTTTAATTTCGTTATACATATATACCTACTACTGCTGTAATTTATGTCACATATCCAAAATTAACCATTTAGTTGGGGGGGCTTGACTCTAACAAACAATAGCACTTTAAAGCTTAATATTTCGCAAACGGATCTCTGGATCCAAAAATCGTTTTAACAAACTCACAATATTTTACATCTGTAGTAGGTACCGACCCCCCGATGTACATAGCACGGAGGTACTTGCGCTGGACCCTTTCTATTCCAACTACGTACTTTTGGTAGAAGGGGGGGTCAACTCTTAGCTGCCATGGCTTATTGAAATTTTTGAAGTGTTCTTTGTTGTCTTTCTACATTATTCTCACATGTATAATTTCAACATGAATGATTTAACCCATATTTTGTAAAAAATAAATTAATTTATTCTATTATCCGTGATGTTTCTTGCCCGTTCTTCTCCATAGGTACCTACTACGCTTTGGAACGGCAACTAGCTTCATATTTCTGACTGAGCGATTCCTTGACAATTCAAAAGTGCCTGGAAATGGTTTAATTGAAATAAATGCGTTGAGTTTGAGTTTGACTGTCTCAATACACTTTTCTTAATCCTTAAAACTCCCATCCTCTTTCACTATAAAATGCTTTCTAAAATTAACTTGTTAATTAACTTACTAAGAAGTAGGACGCCTTTATCATCATTATCATATTGGCTGATAATATGATGAAAGCATCTTACCTATGAAGGACTCTGTTTACCTTAGAACACTTTGAAAGGTACAGTAAATGATTAATGTCCTGTTCATTTTTGATGAAAATACTTCGGAAATAAATCTTTGAAATATAGTTTGAATTTTGAATAAAAGTGCGTGCATACTACGGTCGCACTCATCGACCTTTGTACAGCCGCAATCTGTAGAACAAAGTGCCGCATAAGGCTCGCAAGCCGCGGTTTGCCGACCACTGACCTAGAAGCCTGTTATTCAATCGCGCATAAATCTTCTGACTACGTTACACTCACTGAATTGGCCCGACAAGACGAACCCGCTGCGTTCTTGTAGCTTCATATCTAAAATACCTACGGAGTGAACCATATGTAGGTATTCATTTGTGACCTTACTTGAAAAAACTAGCCAGGTCGGTTGCCAGGATATTATCCCGGAGCATCATGATGGCTCTGTCGAACTCCCTTCGATGTAAGGACTCCAGAATGTCGCAGCCTTCCGTGTTTAGTATGCACATGGCCTGGGCGAGGTGGTGGCGCTCCATCACACTGCCCTCGCTGGAATATAGGGCTGCCAAGTTTGTATCTGTGGGTTGTGCGAAAAAGGTGCCGTAAGTATTTCTAGGTTACATAAGTTATTGGGAGGAACGGTCATTCGCGAGCCTAATCGAGCACCAGCCACAAGAACATTTCTTAGTTTTTTTTATTTACTAGCTGGACCCCGCCGTAAATCCGTTCGGCCGTTTTAGCGTGAAAGCGTAACAAACAAACAAACTCACTTTCGCATTTATAATAATTATTTATAAGTTAGGTTAAAAAAGGTCCTTCAAGCACACAAATGTACAGAGGCGAACTTACTGCATAGGCGTCTTATGTATATCAGACAACTACCAGAGACGAAGTTGATGGTGGTGGTTTTAATCTAGGAGTCTGAAAGGGCCCTTTGCCTCCCCTGGGAGCGTAACAATGAGGATCAAAAATTTTTGTACAGTTTACAGTATACTTACCTTGTCTAGACAAGGTAAGTATTAAACTTTACAAAAATTTTAAAACATAGTTCACGGGGATTGTCTTCCATACAGGGCTGCACGGACATTTTGGTCTTCCATACCATTAATACTATTGGTCTCGGTTAGGTTCCTTCCTAATTAGAATCTCGGAATTCAGTGTTTCGTAACAAGCACTTTAGACTACATTTTCAAAAAACTTTTTTTTAGTTACTCACGTCCGTGTACCTGGAAGCTGTTAGTCGTACCCCGGTGGTCTATGTCGTGCAGCAATGCTGCCACCAGGAACATAAACCCTTGCAAGTCACTGCAACGAAAAGATTATTCTTACCATTCTGTCTAATGTCTCGCTGATGTTGGCGCGTGTGTTGGATCATTTAGCTCAGCCCCGAATCTAAGGGGGGGGGGGAAATCTGGGCCCGTGCCCCAATTTCAGGGGGCGACAAATTTAAACGTAGCAGACAAGTGCACCACCCAGTTCACCGCAACTTTGCAATAAATGAGACGCGCAGCACATATATAATCTTTTTAAAATTCTTTTTTTGTGTGAAAGGGTATGCTCTCAAGTTGGTCCCATACAAATTTTATTAACGTTGCATGGATAGTTATTCAGTTAGCATCAATAATACGTATTTTTCCCACTTAGTATAATTGTGTATGATATGATGATCTTCCTGTCTCTGTTATTTACATAGTCTGTTATTTACGCAGTGGTATTCGAATTTGTGTGGGGTAGGTACCACAACTAAAAAGTGAAAAATAAAAACTTTGTACAAAAAAAACAACCGTTTAATAAAATTAAAATAAAGTTCACGCCCACCAACGAGTTCGAGCCGTCGATTAGTGCGCCCTTAACATTTTGTTTTACCTTGTGGAACGCAAATAAATGAATATGAATATGAAAAAATGAGATCAAAATCGAAATCGTGGGCCTCCGGGACGTGTCCCTGCGGGATCGGGGCCCACAGACACAAACCCGTTACCATAGACGTACGTTCTACTGTGCCTACCTACTCCAAAAAGGTAGGTATAGTTTGACAGATACCGGGTGCTATACCGCGCCTGGCAGCTCATTCGGCAACGCTCACGTGAATTAGGTAGCGGTACAGCGGTATCGGTCAAACTATAACAAAAGTTGATTAGTTACTTGAAGTATCCATGCGCAATGAGCTTGAAGTTCACAATAGCAGCATAAGCCCACTGGGTCACGTTGAAGGCATGTATCCAGTTATGGTAGGGCACGTCACGGTAGCCCTTCTTCACGTACAGGACGAAGCGGGCCAGCTTAAGGGTCTTTATGTCGAACCTAGGGAGAGAGGGAGAGAGAAACAGTTCTATAGATTCAGCTTTACCTTTTGGGACGGTCTGGTTTTCACTGATGCTTTTGCATTTATCTGCGTAGCCTTTTTTTAACTATGTTGGGGTCTTCTTTCAGCCTAACTGGATGAAGCTGAACCAGTTTTTTACATGAAGCGATTGCCTAGATCTGATCTCCACAACCCAGTTATTGGTAATACGATACCCCTCAAATAGGGTCGACGACAATTTTTTTTTTAGTGACATGGATATTATTAAATAATATGTATTGGACACGTATTTTTAATTTTACCTAAAGATTAGGTACGGCGATACATTGAGTTAAAATGTGCCTTGACGTCACGAGTATGTAGATTTTATACTTGCCTGTGACGTAGCGACCCCCACTCCCCAACATAAAATGCGTTTTATCTAAGTATTTTTTTATTAATATTATTATGATAAAGCAAAAAATACGTATCTAATATTTTTTTATTATCTGACTGACGGACTAATTAGAATTTAATTTTTTTACCCAGGCATCATCCCTATTGGTAATACTGGTTGTCAGACTTTCGGCCTTCTGACGACCCTCCGAGAGTCAAAGATCCACGAATTACAGCCGGGAGTTGGGCTTAACGTGCTTTCCGAGGCATGGAGGGGTCTCGGTATGTCAAGATGGTCACCCATCCACGGACCAACCGTGGCAAGCGGAACTTAACCTGATCGATCTGCCCGTGCGTCTGTTATTACTTAGTCACAAGCCCCTGTCGCTTTTGCATTAAGTAGGTATATCTAAAATATCTATTGACATGGAGTTGCAACTGGTCGCGAAACTGTGTCTTTAAGTAGAACTATCAAATAGATACCAACCAACAATACCAACTTTGTTTTATTTTTTTATCTGTTGGTTGAATACGAGGCCTTTGGCTACTTTTGTACGTGTGTATTGTCTTTTGTCTTTATATGTGTGTTTTGCTTGTGGAGAAAAAACAAACTTAATTTATTTTTTTCTTTCTAAATGTACCAATGATCATAGGGCCAGACATCGGAATCGCACAAATTGGGTCAAAATCGACATAGGTACAGTTCGATTCAAACTTAATGGCGGGTTTGAAGTGCGCTACTCGCTGCGCAGTACCGCACCCCTCACCCCCGCTGACCCATGAATTCGTTACTGCGCAGCGACTCGCCTCATGTTCCGAACCGCCATTAAGTTTGAATCCGCGTGTATAAAAAATTTGCAATATAATGAATTAGTTGTAGCAGATATGATCCACGCTGTGCTGGTAGCGGACCTGGTGGAACGAGACTCCCTAGTCTCGGGAACATGTTTGCGCAGTAATGTGCAGTCTTGGTGTCCTATCCCATTAGCTCATATTAGATCTCACTCCAAGGAAACTGCGTCCCTTCCATCCTTCCAGTTAATCCCTATCTACTGTCGTCTGTTGCTATTAATTTTTGAAATACCACTAGTGATACATACTTCTTATCAAATCCAAGATTTGAGAGCATCTTCATGACATAGCACGGCAGTTCTCGAAGGGGCAGCGACCGAGTGTCGAAGTGGAGACTGGATAAGTGAGGGTGGTGGTGAAAACCGGTGCAGGACATCAAGTGAGCCACATCATCAGCCCCTACCTATATCATCATTTTATTTAGGTGGGCAATTATTTATTGCTATACAAACAGCGAGTTATGGAAAGGGCGGGTCTCTCTGAAGGGCGATGCAACAGTGTCCTAATCTAAAGTAGTCGATGTAGTCAACAACAGAATTATCAATAAGCTAGCTGCAGTGGCTGTAATGTAGCCATCTACATCAACAGTCATCAGTAGCGGATCCAGGGGGGGCTAAGGGGCTCAAGGCCCCCAATTCTTCTGTGACAACTCTTAAAGTGAACCTGATATTATTCTAATTAAACTTTTTAGCAAGCATTAGGGACACTACCTAAGGCAAAATTGTCATCAAAGTATTTTTTTTTCTTTATGATGTTTTGTTTACGTGATGTGTTTTGAATCCGCACGCCACTCATTCTGCCACCCACGTAGCCCGGTTTGGCCACCATGTATATTCACCGAGATATCTCTGGTAGTCTACAACCTAACGAAGTCATTGAGGAATTTGCGAAAAGTAATCCGAGGAGGCTTGTTATGCGTTAAGCAAAATAAAATATTGTGTGCTTTTTAGTGTTTACTTTGCTAAAACCTACCCTCAGCGGGGTCAAAGCCCCTCCCAAACGACAATCCTGGATCCGCTACTGACTGTCACAGCCACTTCAGCTAGCTCCACTTAAGAACCCATGTTCTTGAGTGAAGACTGGAGCCGTGAATTTGGCAAACGTAAGCTTTAAAGCTAGGTGAATTAACGATTTTCTTATATTCTGCCTAGCCTTTTAAAAACTATCTCGGGTTCGAGTTCCAGTCTAAACGGATGCAGCTGATACCCCTTAGTAAGACTGGTTGTCAGACTTTTGGGCTTCTGACGACCCATAACTACTGTCAAAGATCTATAAATAACAGCCGGGACCAACAGCTAAACGTGCTTTCGAACTCACGGTCTTGGTATGTAAATCTATGCTTGCCGCGGTTGGGTCTTGAATGGGGTACCACCCCATCCAAGGACCAACCGCGGCAAGCATAACTTAACCTGATGGATGGACCCGTTATTACTTAGCCACAAGCCCCTCAACGATTTAAATGTCAGTAACCGAAGATCAAGTTGAATAGCGTGCGATTTGAGAAGTTGTCAGTTAACCTTGTGGTGGGGTCAACAACATAATGGTGCTATCCTAATCCGAACAGAAAGCAATCGTAGATAGAGTGAATAGGTACTCGGACGTACCTATCATTCGTTTAGCCAGCCCATACAAAAGTTATCGCGACGATCGCTTTTTATCACGGTACCTGCACCATAATTGCGCAACACACGATCAATCACAATCTACTTCCTTGTGGTCTTCATCGTCAGTTCCATTTCACCAAATGATGCTTTCCGAAAGCAACTGCATGAGTTACTATAAAAAATACCCAAATCGCTATAGGTGTGCCTATAATATTTGAAGAGTTCCCTCTCCAAGATACCATCATCAGATCCTCACCTGATAACAATGAGACTATCTCAGAAGTATATATACCCTTTCAACAAGAAAATAATTTTGCAAATCCGTCTAAATATGACGGAGTTATGCCCTTTGTACGGTCAGCAACCGCACATTGTACTTTGGCCTAGTAAAAACACTGCAAATTTTGTTAATTTATAAAATGTAGTATCGGCACGTACGCAAGTAAGTCAGTCTTCGGTTTAATATCGAGCTCGCGCAACATCCAACATCTTGTAACATTTTTATAACATTTTCTATTATTTTCATTTTACATTTACATTATTTTAGTGCAATTTCGTATTAAATACCTTTGTTAACATTAACATTTATTTTATTAACATTCAACATTAAGTGTAAAGGCTCATGCCCTTACATTTTGGTCCTTCGAGCCATTAAGAGTAAAATCAGTGCCGTGGTACGTTTTCACTCGCGGGAACATTTGAACATTAAACTTGAACATTCAACAAAACATTAAAAACGGTGTGAATAGTGATATTGAGTGAGAATTACACAGAGCGGAGGAGTATAAGCAGCAGGCGTAAGCAGCGAATCCGGTGAGCACGTTCCATAATACCTACCTACTCTACTAAACATTTTGGATTTATTGTGTACACCACCGGCAAGCAACAATGGCTTCTTACAATGCTTTACTGAACTCTCAATCTACCAATCTTGACGCTATCAGCCGAATAAATGAAAACTTTAAGAAAGATAGTTCTACACGTAAAACCACTCTTGAGTATCATAATGACAGGCTTAAAAAGCTGGAGGAGTATTGGACTGAGTTTAAAAATAACGACATCCAATTAGCCTTGCTTGAAGGCGAGAAGTCTGGACCTTACTACGAGAATCGCATTTACGAGCGTTTGGAACAAAAATATGAAGAAACGAAGAGTATGATAAATAAGTCGAAACAAAGATTATTGGCGAAAATCGAAGACGAACAATTTACTTCGTTTAGTCAGTTGCAAAAACAAGAAGATCGGTCGTGTGATCAAGAAAAAGTTCCAGAACAACAGGAGAGCGATGAGATTGCGGATGATGTGAAGAACACGTCAAATAAAGAGTTAGTCGTGGATCAACGGACTAAAGATATGATGAATGAGCAGCGGTCAAACGTTAAGGCTTTTGAGAGAACAGTACGGAACATCGATATTGAACAAATAAAAGAAAAGTGGCAGCTTGAAGATAAATTGAGAACAATTACGCAACGTTGGGAAAAAGTCGATAGCATTTATTGGAAGCTAGACAACATGTTGGTCAACACGCAAGCATTTGAGAGTGATTATAACAGATTAGAAAGGCTGTATGAATTCAGCAAGGAACAAATTAATAAGAGGATTTGGGATAGTAAACACCAGGAAAAATCCACCCCCAAAATTGAACTTCCGATTTTCAGTGGTAGCTATGCCCAGTGGACAACGTTCAAGGACTTGTTCGTGGAAATCGTGCATCGCAATACTTTTATCTCAAATGCTCAAAAAATGCAACATTTGAAAGCGAAATTGAAAGGAGAGCCCGAGCGATTAATACAGCACATGAACATTAGTGCTGATAACTACGAAGCCAGTTGGCAGATCCTTCAACAGAGGTACGATAATAAGAGACTATTATTTACCTACCAAGCAAACATTTTACTGGGTTTACCCAGCATACAAACCCCAACGGCATCTCTACTGAAGAGAATGCATGATACGACCATTGAGTGTCTACAGGCTATTAAGAATCTGCAATACGATACTTGTAGTTGGGACCCCTTAGTGGTTCACATTTTAATGCAAAAACTGGACGCAGAAACACGCCAGTCCTTCAAAGAATCCATGGAAAATCCAAGAGAAATGCCACCATTAAACGAGTTTCTGAAGTTTATCGAAACCAAGTTCATGTCAATGGAGTCGGGCACAAACCCGAACCGCCCACGAAACTTTAACAGTCAACAGCAAAACATTCAGCCGAAAACAGTTCATAATGCAACATACAGCAAGCCTAAAGTGCAGCAACAGAACATTCAAGGTGGAAATAAGAACATGCCGAGAACATTCCATAATAAGCAAACATCTCATAATTTCATTGTAACTTGTCCGAAATGTAATAAGCATCACGGGCTCTATAATTGCAGAGAATTTTTAAGTATGCCACCAGAAGAAAGGTTAAAGACCGCTAACAACCTACATGTATGTCTAAATTGCCTATTTAGTCATAACGGCGAAAAATGTTCGTCGGAAAAAAAGTGCAAGCACTGCGATGAGCCGCATAACAGCATTTTGCACGAAGCGATTGGAGTTGCAAAATCAAGAACCGACAGGGCTAATGTAGGTCAACAATTGAACACGCACTTAGCGCATGACAACTCAAATGAGGTACTGCTGGCCACGGCCCAGGTCAAAACAATAGCCAATGATGGAACTACGATCATTTTACGCGCTTTATTAGACCAGGGCTCTCAGGTCAGTTTAATTACAGAAAATGCTGCAAAAAGATTGCAGTTAAAACGAACCAAGATGACCGCGATGGTGTCAGGTGTTGGTGCTTCAGCCACCACCAAGTGTAAAGGAGTGCTCCATCTAAAGTGTCAAGCGATATACACTGACTTCAACATTAACATTAATGCACTCATTATGAACGCAATAACAAACAAACTGCCAAGCAAAACAGTAAACAAAAGTAGTTTTAAACATATTCAGCATTTACAACTCGCTGATCCTGATTTTAACATATCTCAGGATATAGATTTACTATTGGGAGCCGATGTATATTCCGAAATTTTGTTAGAGGGATTAATAAAAACAAATACGTCATCCATAATAGCACAACAAACACATTTAGGCTGGGTAGTATGTGGTAATTACAAAACATTTAATTGCCATGTAATTGTCAACAATATTCAGGATCTTACACAATTCTGGGAACAGGAGTCCTTGCAAGAAAACAAAGAAGATTTAGACCCTGACAACAAGTGTGAACAGTTGTACAAAGAGACAACAACACGACTTCCTGATGGGCGATATCAAGTTCGACTCCCCCTCAAGGACAAGTTTAATGAACACTTAGGAACATCGAAACCACAGGCCATCGCTCAATTTCAACAACTAGAGCGAAAAATGGCCAAAAATCACGCGTTTGCACAAGATTATAAAGCTTTTATGGAAGAGTACGAAGAAATGGGTCACATGGAGCAAGTCGAAGGCAACATTAGGAACCAAAACATTGAATATTTTCTCCCGCACCACGGAGTAGTGCGGCCAGGTGCGATCACAACGAAACTTAGAGTTGTGTTCAACGCGTCGGCAAAAACCAGTTCAAAACACAGTCTTAATGACTTAATGGAGGCGGGCCCAAATCTACAAAAGGATATCCTTAGCATCTTGCTGAAATGGAGACAGTACAAATACGTCTTAACATCAGACATTGAGAAAATGTACCGATTTATAATGGTACATCCAGAACATCAACATTTACAGAAAATAGTGTGGAGGAATTGTCCACAGCAACTGCTAAGAGAATACCAACTATGTACTGTCACCTACGGTACTAAGGCCGCTCCATTCTTAGCACTCCGAACACTTCAACAGCTAGCGATGGACGTAGGAGACCAGTACCCGGAAGCTAAAAATATCTTACTCAACCAATTTTTTGTAGATGATGCGTTATTCGGAAAGGATACCATAGACGAGGCCCGAGATACAAGAGACCAACTTATACAGTTGTTGAAAGAAGGAGGGTTCAATCTCAGAAAGTGGTCGAGTAACGAACATCAACTGTTAGAAGATCTGCCAGAACACATGGTTAGCCCAGTCAGTTTAAGCTTTACAGAGGCTTCAGCTTCCAAGGCATTAGGTTTGGCCTGGGATCCGAAACAAGATGAATTCATATTTTCACCCACATTTAAAAATAAAAACAACATTGGTATGAGCAAAAATTCATCAAAACGGCAAATCTTAAGCGACATTTCAACAATTTTTGATCCTTTGGGATTGCTATCCCCAATAACAATAAAGGCAAAAATTTTGTTCCAACAAATCTGGAAGCATAAAATCGAATGGGATGATACTGTTCCAGATGGAATTGAAAAGGAATGGCGAACACTAAAAAGTGAGTTAACAAATATGCAACCTTTCAAAATTAACCGATGGCTTGGGTTAGAAGCAAACAAGGATTGGGAATTACACGCATTCTGTGACGCATCGGAAAAAGCATTCTCGTGCGTAGTGTACAGTAAAGTTACAGAGGGAAAACATCAACAAATTGCATTGGTGGCGGCAAAAACAAAGGTCGCCCCAATCCAAAAACAACAAACACTTCCCAGACTTGAGTTATGCGGTGCTCACCTGTTAGCTCAACTGGTAAATAAAATAAAACATTGCCTCGATAAACCTAACATTAATGTAACAGCATGGACGGACTCAATGATCGTATTGGGCTGGCTAAAGGGCGATGTCTCTCGATGGAAGGCCTATGTCGGACACAGAGTTCAGGAGATAACATCAGTAGTGCCCGCCGAGAGTTGGAAGCACGTAAGATCGGAGCAAAACCCGGCCGACTGCGCGTCACGTGGACTACTACCTTCTCAGTTACACAACTTTCCTCTGTGGTTTAATGGACCCAAATGGCTTAAAAGTGGAGACATTCCTGAAACATATAAGACGTTCAAGACACCAGAAATAGAAGTAAAAAAGGTGCATGCAGTTACGTCAGGAACTACAGAAAACAAAAACATTGTAACAGAACTCCTCATCAAGAACAGCTGTATTATGACTATAATACGCATCGTAGCTTGGGTGTCGCGTTTCATTACAAAAACGTCACAAAACATTCGTCAAAGGGAAGACGACGCAACTATGAATCATACGAACATGAATGAACCGCCCGCGTCAAAACAATGTAATTTAACACTCGCTGAAATTCGATGCGCTACTAACATAATTATAAAACATACACAAAACGAACATTACGGACAAGAAATCCAAGATTTAAAAACAAAAGGAAGGGTCAGTAACAATAAGGGACTTCAGAAACTTTACCCTTACCTAGATGAACATAACATATTACGCGTCGGAGGGAGATTACAGAATTCAAACTTACCCGAAGACACAAAACACCCTGTTATCATACCAAAAAACAGCAAGCTGGCATATCTACTTATTGCTCGTACGCATGTAAGGGTGCGTTTCCACTGAAGCGGAGACGTACGGAGCTGAGCGCAGACGTGCAGGAATCGTCCAATCACAGACGAGACGAGAGACGCGATGAAGATTTCAACCATTGTGATTGCACGTCTCCGCTCAGCTTCGCTCGTCTCCGCTTCAGTGGAAACGCACCCTTACAACACTACACGGCGGAGCGAGACTAACTATGGCTACGTTGAGACAAAAATATTGGATAACAGGAGGAAATAGCACTGTTAAAAAATACTTGCAAGACTGTGTAAAATGTTGTCGCTTCAAACCTTCGAAACAATACCAATTAATGGCTGATCTACCCAGTGAGAGGATAACGCAATCACCACCGTTCTATCACACAGGGGTGGACTTCACAGGGTTCGTTAGTGTTAAACTAAACAAGGGTCGAGGCGTAAGGACGAGTAAAGGTTATGTCGTTGTATTCATATGCATGGCAACAAAGGCGGTGCATTTAGAACTGGCATCAGATTTATCCTCACAAACATTCATACTAGCTCTCGAGCGCATGATTGGGCGACGAGGCTGTCCGAAACATATTTACTCCGACAACGGAACAAACTTTGTTGGAGCCGAAAGGGAGTTAGCCAAACAACTGCATACTTCACAAACATTTAACAACGACACTTTATCGAGAAAGAACACCGAAATGGGGATAGAGTGGCATTTTAACGCCCCAAGCTGGCCGTCTGCGGGAGGACTTTGGGAGGCTGCAGTTAAGTCAATGAAATATCACCTTAAGCGTGTCCTAGGAGAGCAAAAGTTGACGTACGAAGAGTTTTTAACACTACTCACTCAAATCGAAGCGTGTATGAACTCTAGACCCCTTTGCCCTTTAACGGAGGACGTGGACGATATTGACTATCTTACTCCTGCACATTTTTTAATTGGGCGACCCGTAACATTCTTACCAACGGAAAATATCAAAGATCAAAACATCAACATTCGACATAGGTGGCAGTTATTAAACAAAATGAAACAAGGATTTTGGACCAAATGGTCGTCAGAATACCTGCAACAACTTCAAGTTCGTAGTAAATGGCTGAACAAAACAAACAACTTATCAATAGGGGATATTGTCCTAATCAAAGAAGACAACCTTCCTCCTGCAAACTGGGCACTTGGCAGAATACAGAAAGTTCACCCGGGGAGGGACAATCTAGTCAGAGTTGTGACGATGAAAACAAAAACAGGGTCACTAACAAGACCAATAACAAAATTAGTAAAACTCCCAATTCCAGAATCTCATATAGGAGTATCTGACAGCACCACCTCTAATGACAAAATCTGCACTGAAAAGCAAAAATCTCCAACAAATAACACTAACAGGAAACAACGATTTAAATCAAGGAATATTAGTTCCAGCCTTCTATGTATACTCATAACATTACTAACATTATTTGAGCCCACAAAGCAAAGCAGCGACGACATAAATATCACACCGTTTGAACCAAATAGAGCAGTATACTTTGACAAAATCGGCAGTTTGCAAAGCGTACATGATGACTGGAAGATTGTTACCTACTATAATATGACATCTTACTGGCAAGGCATGGAAAACATACATAGAGTTGTAAAACATTTGGGAGAAAGGTGTGAAAAATTTGCATACCAAACGATGTGCAAAACCATTATGACTGAATTCGAGCAGGAACTCAACGAACTTGACCATAACAATTACATGTTGGAAACACATCATGGGCAGACAAAGGGGCGCGTTACCCGAGGTCTTGTCAATGGAATAGGCTACCTTGCAAACAGCTTATTCGGAGTGCTAGATGAAAGGTTCGCAATACAATATAAAAAGGACATAGAAACATTGCAAAATAACAGAGACCATTTATTGAACCTAATCAAGGGTCAAACATCAATAATTGAGGCACATAATAACATTTTAAAGAGAAATGAAGAGGCAATGAACACTCAGTTCAATCTCTTAAACCTACATCTTAACGCTACCGAGAACTATTTACAGCAATTGGGTAATGCTGTCGAGCAAGAGGAAGCGTTGAACTACTTTAACATCATGGCTCTAACTAGTTCAATAATTCTGTCTAAACTGCGACACATCCAACACATGCTTTTAGACACAGCTATCAACATTCACCATGGTCATGTAGACACCAGACTTTTACCGCAGAACCAGCTCTTTCAGGAGCTCAACATTATTTCTGGACAATTGCCACAACAATTATCGATACCCGTAGATAATATGCAAAACCAATTAGCTGACATATACAAACTACTAGAGGTAAAATCCAGATTACATGATAAATACTATATCATCGAAATTACATTACCATTAACAGGTGACACCCCATTCACTATATATAAAACAGTACCTATTCCGATGATAAAAGATAACAAATATTCACTTACAATGAAAACAAACTCGGAATATGTTGCAGTCAATATAAGAAAAGAGACATACATGCAGCTCACAGACAGTGACCTCGAACATTGTATTAAAATTGAACCAAGTACATATGTATGCTCACTAAACAAACCGACACGTAACATGAGGAATCATCAAATTCCATGCGAAATCGGCGCAATAACCAACATTACATTATCAAAATGTATCTACACATCCGAATCCTGCAACAATAAGTGGACACCATTACAAAAACCTAACACATGGCTCTATGTCTGCTGCACGGATTGCCAACTGCAAATCATCTGTGAAGGTCGCATGACTACTAAGGCAATACATTTAACGGGAATTCTAGAAGCCAAAGAAGGATGTATAATTAGAAACAACGAAGAAACATATTACACACAAGTTTACTACACAAACAAAATGTATGTCAACCCGGAAATACCACTGATAGATCTGGAAGACATCAACAATTTAACATCTGTCCAGCCACTTGATTTCACGACTGGACAACAGAACGCGCAATTTATAAGAAACGATTATGAAAAACTTCATAATTCGTTAAAAGAATTGAAAGATCAAACGCAACAGGCTGAAATGACGCAACACGATGTACACCAATATATCGTTTCATACTCCACGATGGGACTTCTGATCTTGTCGATAGTCGTCGCGGGAGGAGCCTACGTGTACTGCAAACGCTGCGGCAGACTCGCCGTCAGTGCCGCCGGCGCGCCCACCAGGTTACC
This sequence comes from Agrochola circellaris, assembly GCA_914767755.1. Taxonomy (NCBI): domain Eukaryota; kingdom Metazoa; phylum Arthropoda; class Insecta; order Lepidoptera; family Noctuidae; genus Agrochola; species Agrochola circellaris. The sequence goes on along the minus strand of OU611839.1, from coordinate 3,295,463 downwards.
GCCACGGAAGCCACCGAGAGCAGCAGCATCCACTGAAAACTTAGAACCTAACTACGCAACACCTTCTTTTAACATTTGACTTACCTATAATTATTTTTTATTGACATTGTTTTCATTTGATGATTTATTATTAGGAATTTATTATTTACATTAGGAAAATATTCTTTAATAAGTTATCTTAATTATTATCTTTTGCCCCGCCAAGATGTACGGTCAGCAACCGCACATTGTACTTTGGCCTAGTAAAAACACTGCAAATTTTGTTAATTTATAAAATGTAGTATCGGCACGTACGCAAGTAAGTCAGTCTTCGGTTTAATATCGAGCTCGCGCAACATCCAACATCTTGTAACATTTTTATAACATTTTCTATTATTTTCATTTTACATTTACATTATTTTAGTGCAATTTCGTATTAAATACCTTTGTTAACATTAACATTTATTTTATTAACATTCAACATTAAGTGTAAAGGCTCATGCCCTTACATTTTGGTCCCCATACATACATTTTTTTAAAAATGGTTGCTTCCAAATCCTTGAAAATGTTTCAGATTGTGAATGATCGTGTGTCGGAATCGTAAACCTACCTACGTAATTGAATTGCCTTCTTTCCGCAGGTAAGGCGATTCAATTACGTAGGGTTCAGATTTAAAGTTTATTGATACCTATTGATTGTAGGCACATATTAAACATACCGCCTTGTTTCCCCGAAGGGCTATAACACCCACCTTTGGCAGATATCATTAAGAGCGGGCCTAATGCCAGGATAAATTCTGATTTCACCCGCGCGTCTCGCAACCCCCGCATTAGTGCGGAAAACAACCACGGGCGGCGTGACGACGCGCGCTACCAAACTCGCGTACTCAAGGTCATGTCCCATGTAATAAGGGGCACCAATTTGTGAGTAGGAAAAAGAAAATCACCAACCTTCATATGATACATAATAAGTTCAGTGGCCAAGGCATTCCTGATGTGTGCTTCTTGCATCTTCTGGTAGGTCACAGAATGGATTGTGCAGACGCCGCAGTAAATGCTGAAGGCTAAGGCCATCTCCTCATCCATGCCGTCGAAATAAGGTTCATTTACTTTATTGATGAGTAAGCCCACGCCAATGATCCCTGTTTGCTCTCGAATTGGAAAGCATAGCAGATGTCTAGGTGGAAAATTTTATGGAACGGATTACGTGTGACAAACAAGTGAAATAAAACGGTGAAGGTAGGTATAGTCACAGTATAAATAAGTAACAGTATTATACATAGCTTTATAGAAAACTCCTGAAACGACGTGCTTCGAAACCTTAGTGTATATCAGTACGCAACAGTATCGAGTGCGCGGCAGTTACGCACGGCCGCGGAAGGTTTATCTACCGTAGGTAATTATTTCAAGGTCACTGCCGAGATATAATACTGTTACTTATTTATACTATGGTATAGTTAAACTCGTAAATATTTCATCACTATTGACATCTAGTCCCAGTCAATAAAAACTACACTGTACCTAATACCTAACTACCTTTACCTGGTGGTAAAGAAAGAAAGAAAGAAAGAAAAATACGTTTATTTGTCACAGAAACACGTGCATAAAAAAAAAGATGATAAACTCGAGTAAATAATAAAGAAAATGAAACAGAATAGATTAAAAGCAAAGCAAAGCAATAAAGCAATTAGGTACGAGATCAACTAAACTACCATGTATAATCAGCCTATACAGGATGTCAGGGACATCGACGCGAAGCCGGCTACCATGGATTCTGCGTTGAAATTTTTAGTCGGTTACCTATTTAAAAAAAATCTGCTGTTTCATAGAAAAGTGCAATACCTACGCGGTCAAAATGTATGAAACAGCTGCTTTTTTTTTAAATAACCGACGAAAAATTTCAACGCTGGGGTGTTCAGAATCATGTACTGAATCCATGGTAACCGGCTTCGCGTCGATGTCCCTGACAGCCTGTATAATGTTCCCACTGCTGGGACACAGGCCTCCTCTCTACGAGAGGGAATGCTGAAATCTACCACGCGGAGTCAGTGGGGTTGATAAATGTCACATGTCTTCGAATTCGTGGTCATGCCGGTTTCCTCACGATGTTTTCCTTCACCGTTTTGAGAGCAGTGGTGTTGAAATTATTTACACAAAGTAAAGCGCCAGCGGTTCGAACCTACGATCATAAGCCGGGGGGGCCGTTACCACTGGCCCACCACTGCTCCTCAACTACCATGACATTTAATTATTTCAAGGTGATGTACTTACTTGCAATCGATATCAGGCAGGCAATCAATGCTGGGGTTGTACAATGGATGTTTTTTTGGGTTCCTAGTGTTTATGAGCGCCCCTGTCTTAATAACCTCGCCAGATATGCCCATGTTCAGGGGGAAGCGACGTTCTGCTCCGTTGGCTCCCTAAAATTATCAGACGTTTCTTTTGACTAAACCTGCACTGCATGATGGTGCCTGTGACAGCTTGACAAATGATAAAAAAATGGCCTTTCGGATCGATCAATCTTAAATCGTTTGCATCCTCTTAAGGGGTCATTGTACTCATTATTATGAACAACTTTCACTATGGGGTCAACCCTGAAATCGCGAAAAAAAAAATCAGCTGTTCCATACATTTATGTTCGCATAGCTCGTTATGTATTGTATAGACAGCTTCGCTGCAGTCATACACAAGAGTTGCACCCTCCGTCCTAACGCGCTTGCGTACTAGTACCAACAGCATACTGAGTGTTTTGTCGGACCGGTGGGATTCTCCGATGCTTGAGTGCTGGATACGTCTTCGAGCAGTCAAGTAAACACGCGCACGGGTATCGGAGTTTCCGTTAGTGTTATGTTTGTATTTAGCTTTTGTATTTAATTTAGTATTTAGTTTTTTTAAAGTTTCTTGTTTTGTCATTACTAACATTAGTTTCTTATAAGTATTTCTGTGTTACTAACAACTACCTATATGGATGTATTTGAAAATCCGAAATAAATGTATAATAATAATTATTATTATTATTGCGGCCTGAACAAAAATGTAGTATAATAATACACTAGCTAGTTACTAATATTGATATTAATAGAAATTAATAAAAAAAATGCCAACGTCGTTAGCCATCATACAGTCACATAACGTACAGGGGGCCTACCACCACCTCTAAGGCAGAATTATTTTAATATTACTTTAGTGTGGGAAGAGATGAAGCTCTACAGCACGCTTAGCATGACCACATAGAAACGGGATTTGTCGACGGAAGAATAGACAAAATGACAGATAAACAATAACAATCTGTCATTTTGTCTATTCGTCAATCGACAAAACCCGTAGAAAACCCTTTTATATGGTTGTTATGCTACGCGTGCAGGACGTATAGCTCCATCTCTTCCCCCCACTGAAGTAAGATTAAAATAATACTTAATAATAAATTGTAATTACAATTTACAGCGGTTTTGAGGGTAATTCGTTTTTTTTCTACGTCTATCCATGACTTGAGGTTTCCAACGTAGGCAAATATACCTATGTAAGTACGTATACTTAAGCCACTATTTTACATTTATTTAATTTTATCCTTCTTTGAGTGCCCCTTATGCTTTATGGTCAGTGGCGGATGTACCAGCAGACTGAGTAGGCTTGAGTGGGCTAAGGCGGCAAATTTAGTAAGCTTGAGCCTAAGGCGGCAGATTTAGTAGGCTTGAGTCTAAGGCGGCAGATTTATGAGGCTTGAACCTAAGGCGGCAGATTTAGTAGGCTTGAGCCTAAGGCGGCAAATTTTGTAGACTTGAGCCTAAGGCGGCAAATTTTGTAGGCTTGAGCCTAAGGTGGCAAATTTAGTAGGCTTGAGCCTAAGGCGGTAAATTAGGAGCAATTTTTTTTTGTGTGGTATTATGTATGTAGAGGTTTAAGGGTTTCCACTTTTAAGGCTGTTCAGCCGAAGACCTGATAATAAAAATGAATAAAGTAATAAGAATGAATACCGAAAGATCCTTGAGAGGCGAGGCGGGCTGGTACAGCTCCATCTTATCCACATCGATCAGCATGACTACGCAGTGCTCAGCCTTGACGAGATACTTCGCTTGATCCATCGCCATTTGCAGCAGCGTTTCTAAAGACGCCACCTTGATTTAAGATAAACATACTCTATATAGGTATAGTTTGACCGGGACCGCTGTACTGCGCCTTCATGTGCGGGGCGAGACGGGGGGCATTGCAGGCCGCTCATTCGCCAACGCTTACGGCATGCGGCGTCTCGCAACTCATTTGTCAACGCTGACCCCCGTCCCGCCACGCATTTCTAAAGCGCGGTACAGCGGTCTCGGTCAAACTATACCTTATCCATACTTCCACACTAATATTATATATCATCAGGATCAGCAGGATCCTAGACAAGCGTGCACTGAGTTTGAATATGATAGACGGATCGTGGTTGGGGTTGACGCAGCAAATGCGTTTGCCAATTTAGGGTGTTGAACGGTCGGTACCATCGATCGACAGCACTCTGATTGCACGTCCCTACGCTCTTTTTCCCGCCTCGATTGATTTTGTAAAACCGCGGCGGCATTAAGTAGGTACCTACTTATATGTTAATCTGCAAAGACACATACAAAAACTTAAAAAAAAAAAACAATTTACTTCAAAACAAACACTACAAAGTGAAAAATAACTTTAATTTCGGAAGTCGGTGGCAAAAACGAAAATTCAAAACCAAAGATTTTTTTTAGGTGTTTTTTTAAAGGTTATTTTTTTTTTTGTAATTTATTTTTATTTTAGTTGTGTATGGTACCTACCCCACACAAATTCGAATACCACTACCTATAGCTACGTAAATAACAGTGACAGGAAGTTATCATCATATCATCCACATACCTATACTAAGTGGGAAAAAAACGTATTATTGAAGCTTATTCAAAAACTATCCAAGCAAAGTTAATAAAACTTATATGGGACCATCTTGAGAGTAGACCCTGTATACAAAAAAAGAATTTTCAAAATCAGTCCACAATTGATGGAGAAACTATACCTTAAAACAAAAATTAAAAAATTATCCGCTAAGAACATAGAAACTCCTCCTTTTTGGAAGTCGGTTAAAAAGGAGACAGATAAATTAAATTTCCGCAAACTAGCTTACTTGAGAAAATAGTCTCTTGGCGACGCGCAGTAGTTGTTGGCATTTTATTTTCAAGGTACACTCAAATTCAAGAACGATCGCCTTCTTTAAAGTCGGCCAGATGAATCTAAAAACAAGACAGAATATTTGTAGTAAAAAAAATATTCTATTCTATGCGCTCTATCTTTGGCCTCTAATGCCTTTTAAAGGCCTGTTACATAATGTCCGGATAGGCACAATTTTTATAGAAAGGCTGTTTTAGAATTTGATGAAGTTATATGCGCTGATGGATAAGTCTTTCAACGAAACTTATCAGGATGTAGGAAGAATTTAAAAAGTTGTAATGACTACAACCAAAAGATTTAGATTGTACCTTTAGAGTCCGCGCCACCACCGAAGTCTGGCGGAAAATTGTGTTTTTTTTTAAATGCAATTTGATGCAATGACCTAGACACTAGCGCCGCGTCAAAAGGACTTCAGTGGTGGTGGATACTCTACATAGTTATTTTCGACATGACCTAGATGTGGTTCAGTACAATAACGCTTTCAGGGTGCTTTTGAGGTTGCCGCGGCAATGTAGCGCGTCAGGAATGTTTGCGGAAGCGTGCGTCGACGGGTTCGCTGCGATTATGCGGAAGCGATGCGCTTCCATGATGGCGGGATTGCGCTCCTCCTCCAATGGCATCCTGAATGTATTTTCAGACCCCTCTTACAAAGGTGGGTAAGTGTTCAGACACACATAACCAAATAATCTAGTGTACCATTTGACGAACAGTTCAATGGTTCATTGGTTGTTTATTATTATTCATTTAATTTAATACTAACATTAGGCTAAGTTATACTACTATTAACATTATATGGATGTTTATCTGAAATAAAATATTTGATTTTGAATTTGATTGGCGCTAACACAGTACTTATAGCTGTACAAGGTTTCTTTTGGTGCGTGGCTGAAATCGGAAATATAGTTTGACCGACACCGCTGTTCCGCGCCTTAGGTATGTGCGCGGCCAGACGGGGGGTAGTGCAGGCCGCTCATTCGTCAACGCTACCCCTCGCCTCGCCGTGAATTCCTAAAGCGCGGAGCAGCGGTCCCGGTCAAACTATAACGCCGCCATCTTGTTTTTTCAAAACATTTCACAAAACAAATTGTTCAAATGTTTGCCAACAGCGCCCCATTCTGTAAACGTCATTCGAGAGCCAAAAGACCCTTGTTGAAAAGGAGAAGGATTACGAAACACTATACGTACATTGCACATTCTTGTATGACTAGCGGAATCTTGTCTTTCAACAGCTTTGGCGCCACGACGCAGATGATCACAGCATACGGTTTGCCTTCAATTGGCATCATTAATACGCGTTTCTTTGTGTTGTCTTTGGGCACTTGCTGTAATGTTAACGGTACGTCACTATGGAATACCTAAGCTTTGGTTTCCTAAGAAAGCGGTTCCGTCATCGGCCGTCATAAACATCTGTCATTTTGACCAGTATTTGTCAAACCTCGCTGCCCAAAGATTGAAATCGCTAGATTTGTCCTCTCTGTACTTAGTCACAAGAAAAGTGTCCTACTGAGAATAGTGAAGTCATGCATTATTTAATAGCGTTTCCATGACAATCAATCGTTTTTACTGCGTCATTGTGTCAGAAATATCAAAACGAATCAGAAATGCGACGCGATAGGCCAATCTAACAATTTAAATCTTTGCCACTGCCTTCACTTTTTATAACAGCCACCACCGCGGCCACCGCTCTTCTAGGAAACCGTAGGTTAAAACAATGTAGTATAGTGGTGCAAGGATCTTTTGGCGCGTGGCTTAAATCGGAACTAACCAGCTATCTTGTCTTTTCCATATAATTTCACAAAAATTATTACAAATGTTACCACCAGTGCCCTCCTGTCAATGTTAGTAAAGCGCCAAAAGATCCTTGTAGCTCTTTAGATGACGAGGCGATGACAGGTGGAGCAGAGAGCAAGAGTTGCCGAGAGATAATGTTAGAAATGGCAGACCAACAGCTGAGCGGAGCGGGGCGCGTCTTCGTGGATGGCACTTTCTATACTTCTGCGGTAAAGGAGTGGATGCTCAGCAGTGGGTAGAATATGGTTTACAATGATGACGATATAAAATGATCATTGTAAACGAGTTTCTCTGTTATCAAACCATATAGGTACCTAATTTCGCGTAAAGTTCGGTAGCTAGGACACCAATCAAAACCGTTGGTCGAAATGGCTCTAGAATCCGGGGGTTAGTGCAGTCAACGGCATATGAGGGTTAACACTTGCACTACAAAAAGCCCTTACTACGACATATATAGACGCTGTTAATGTCAAATTGTTTCTTGCAATTGACTGTACCTATTTCAACTAAACTTACAGGCTCGATAAGGGCTAGGATATCCTGATCAATGGCTGTTAAGAGCACCTCGCGATCCATTTTAGACTTCAGCGTCTCAGTTAGTTGAGGAGTTAACTGTGGGAAACAAACTTGGGTTAGCAAAGTTAACGACAAAGAAGGTAAGGCCGGGACTAACTAGGCCTTCCTACAAATCTGGTTAGGCTTCACTGGTATTTACGGTACGCCTTATTTAATTAGGTAGAACAGACTCTTATACCCAACCTTCGATCAGCACATAGAAGGTAGGCAGGTAGGTAGGCACGAAATATTTTCAATGTAGGTATTGAAAATAATTCGTGCAGTTATAGAACGAATGAATCTCTTTTTTTCTTTTTATATTAACAAGTTGCCTGATTCGTGGTAGTCACGAGGCATAAACTTAAGCGGCCAACAGCTAACAAACCTCCGCTTTACTGACCATGTTGTGCTATTATCCACATCACCTTCAGACCTTGCAGAAATGCTCTAAGATCTGAGCACAACAAGTTTTGAGGTTGGACTTTCTATGAAAAAATCTAAGACATAGGCTATGACCAACGGGTACGAAACGCAGGGTCGAGGTAGACAGACATGTTGCATATGTCGATGAGTATACATACTTGGGCCAGATAGTGTATTTCAATAAAATACAAGACAAGGGAGTGGAAAGACGAGTCCAAAATGCTTGGACGAGCTTCTGAGCCCTTAAGGGGACTACAGGACCTAAACGTGCCTGAACGCAAGTTTTATAATGCATAAAAGAATATGATCCACTGCTGTAAACAAAATCAGAAAAATATATGATATTCTTCAGGATATATGCTAGTATGATAGTGTGTTGAAAACATAATACAACTAATTTGATACGATAGAAAAAAATCTTGAAGATACCTCTAAAAATTTCTTTTAACGAATAAAAATCATATTAATTTACATGCAATAATTCTGATTTTCTGTCAGATTATTCTACAAGCTACATATTAGCATAATAGTGTTTTAATTTTCCAGTCCAATCAATAGATTTTTTGTAAATCGCTAACTGCTTCATATTTTGCAATAAATTACCTGCGTCGTGTCATCGCGCTTCTCTTTCATTTCTATGCAGTCCGACAGTGACCGCGCTTTAGCTGTTGTAAGCCTCTTAAAATACACATGAAAGAAAGTCTTCCTTAGTGTTATAGGAAGACTTCCTTTCATGTTTAAAAACCTCCTGCAGTGCACTTGTGAATGGCTTAAGTGAGAGTGGATCGCCTAAAAAGAACTCTACCACAAATAAAAATATCATACGTTTATTTTCATTTTCCGTGGTAAAGGAGTCGTGCCAACAACTTCCATGAAAGCCTCTTTACGATCACAATTCACAATTACTTGAAACACGAAGTCTGCACTACATTCTTCGCATAGCTATAACATGATCACTTCATGTAAAGGTTAATCCACACTGCAGCTTTGGCGCGTCGCATCGGTGTCGTCAACGTCATCAGCTGTAGGCACTAACTTGAAAACGTGGGAAATAACGTTGTATCGAGCATAACAAAGTTCGTGCGATAAGCGAGTACGAGCTTTGTAATGTTAAACATTACGTAGGTACGTTTTTTTTTAAAGGATGGCTCACCACGTTTTGGGTTTTCATTGGAGAAGGTCCAGTTTGACTTGACCTTCTCCGACAAAAATATATTGACTCTCATTTCTCATTTGGCAATTGATTGATTGGTTTGTTTCAGTTTCCTTTTCAGTGGTTAGGTAAATAGGTAAGGGCTTCCTACCTACAAACTAAAATTAAATAGGTAACTAACGTTAGCTACGTACATACGTATTTATTCTCATTTGTATTGCGCTACATGTATCGTCGGTTAAACTCATTATCAAATCTAATATCTTTCCTGGGTCACTAAATACAATGAGTTGTCGTTTCTGTTTCCTACTATCGGTTATTAGAGACATTTTTATTTTATAAATAAGGATTGAACTCTCTGTTGAGATTCAGTAGAATTTTAAAACTGAATTTGAGATTATGGTTTGTTTTGTTTGTAAATATCCACAATAATACAGTGCAATAATGCAAAATAAATGTTGTCAACACAGGTTGTCACGGAAATGGTTTATTCAAAATTGACACAATTAAAAGTTTATTTTTTGGTAGACCGCCTTAATAGCTGCTACAAATAAACAGCCAGTAGAAATAGTCTGCTGTGTGCCTGTTAGCATCCAGCCACCCAGACCCTAAAACGTTGGCCGTGCAGCCTTGGTTGCCGCGGGCTGGTTGTGAATGGTGACAGAGACACAGAACACTATTATCGCGGGCAGAAAGGGGTTTATTTATAAACGTTGCTAAAGTTATAATGATTAGCGACTGTTGACTATACATTTTTGACGTTAGAACGTCTTAAAACTTTATGCAACGTTTTTATTTATACCCCAAAGTATTATGTTCTCTGCTGGAGATTCAACGTGTGGTGTAGCACCATGGTATTAGTAGGTACTTGTGAAGCACAGTTTAGAATAGTAAGAAATCTGTAAAAATATGGTAAGTAATATATTTACATATAACTACTTTATTACATAAAAATAATCTATAATATTAATTTTAATTAACTGTTTTTAAATCCAAATAAATCAACAAAGCAATATCTTCGTGTGCAAATCGAAACGCATTAGAATTTAATCTGTGCTGTGCATTGCATTCTAGAAAAAAAAACAGCTGATGACGGATGAGTGAGAGTGATGAATGATTATTTTGTTGGTGAAATTGAAACAAATTAATGAATTATTATTATCATAAATAGTTTAAAAATAACTAAGAAATGGCGGAAATACAAACACTCATCGAAATGGGATTTTCCAAAGAGCGAGCGTAAGTTTTTACTTAATTTTTACTTGACGTAAAAGTACTGCACCAAATCGGTACCTAACCTAAAATATCCGTTAATTTCCTGGGTTTTAGGGAGAAAGCCTTGGCGGTGACCAGTTATAAGGGCGTGGAGCCTGCGATGGAGTGGTTGTTAGCACATGCTGACGACCCTGCAATGGACGCGGCACCGACGATCGCAACTTCCACAAGCGCGGAAGCTGTGCCGGCCCCAGTGCCTGAATCTTCCACGTCTTCCCAAGACCCGACCGACGCTGATCCCGAAGTTGAAGTCAAGTCCTTCAAATGCGACGTGTGCGGGAAATTGCTCAAAAATCAGGATGAAATGGAGTACCATGCCGCCAAGACTGATCATAGTAGTTTCTCCGAGTCCACGGAAGAGAAGAAACCTTTGAGTGACGAGGAGAAGAGGGCACAACTGATGTTGTTGGAAGAAAGAATGAAACAGAAACGAAAAGAGAGAGAGGAAAAAGAAAAGGTTTGTTGCTTTTGAGCTTTCAGTATTGCATCTTATTAGGATGAATTATTGACTATGCTTTTGAAGTAAAATAACATTCTATTTTTAGTTTTGAATCATAGATGCTAGTTTTTTGTTTGTTGATATTCCAAAAAACAACTTATCTTATGGATAAGATAAGGTATTTCAAGATCACACAATTATTATTCTGTTTGTTATGATGTAAGCAAAAAATTATAATGTTAGCTGCTTGGGGAGTTCCCTACATAACCAAATGTTTGGTTTACCTCTTGTGTGTTTCTGCATGTGTAGCATGACAACCATAGAAATAGGTTTTTTAGGGGTTTTGTCGACAGAAGAATAGACAAAATGACAGATTGTGATTGTTTATCTGTCATTTTGTCTATTCTTCCGTCGACAAAACCCATTTCTATTGTAGTCATGCGTGCTGGAGATTATGTTTCTCTATAGTAAAGTATCTGTGTTAAACGAAAACACAGACAACTGGTCTGATTGTTGACCTTCACTTTTTGTATGACCAATTTTTGTGGGACATTTGTAACGAAGTTTATCCACCAACCCCAATAATGGGCTTGTGTGGTGGATTATGGCAACTTTCTACTGTGCAGGCTTTGCATTAAAGATGTCCTCTTAACATAAGGTCCAGTTGAAAACCAGCATCAGACCCTGGTTGTCTGGCATTTATGCTGAACTGGGCCTATTTGGCGCAGCTGTCAGGCATTATTTTAAATTATTTTTCTGTTTTTTTGTCTTTATGTGAATATTGTGTGCCTTAACCTGAGTCAAATAAATTTAATTTCTTTCTTCTTTCTTTCATTCTCCCAAAATTTCCAGGCTGAAGCATTAGAACGCGAACGTGTTCGCATTAAGTCGGGCAAAGAGATGCAGGATGCCCGCCAGCGGCTCCAAGAACAGGAGATGCAGAAGTTAGTGGAACAGCGGCGACGGGAAAAGGTTGAGGACCAGAAGGCGAGGGAACGGGTGCGCGCGCAGATCGAAGCTGATAAACAGGCTAGGAGGTAAGTCGACGATTTCTGTTCTTCTTGTTAGTTCTGGAAAAGGTGGCATGTACAGAACAATGCTATTTAGGGGTAAGTTTACTGTAAACTGTAGCTTAAATGGAAATGAATGCTCCTGGATGGTGCAAAGGAGTTAAGAACCTGAACCAACCAGCAGATTATAACTCATATCACCAATGCTTAACAAATCAGCTCGTAAATAACACTTGTCATATGCCTAGCCTAGTTAAATATAATCAATAGGCTATATCTCCTTATGTATATGTATAGAAATGTTTAGGTACTACAGTTTAAATTGGCAATTAAGATATGCCTATTTTTTATTCAATGTTTCATGTACCTACACAAATGTACAGGCCAAATGTAACAAAATCTGAATTGTTTGCAGCAGGGACCGAAACCGGTAATAGCAATGGGTATTTTTTCGATTACAATATTTATGATTTTAGAGGTATTTCACCTAACCGCTGGTCAGACCAAGTGACCGCCCTCACTGGACTCTCTGTTACGACCGCCCTGAGAGAAGCCGACAACCAAATGAAGTGTAAGAATGAAAAGGCCACGAGGGCCTTTCATGGACACGACCTTCTGTTGAAGTACGCGACCGAGAAGAGATGAGAAGTATATTATATAACCCAAAATTTGTATAAATTTCTAGACTAGCAGCAGGCGGCCAGCCCCCCGTGGTGACGGCCCCGGCGCCCGCGCCGCCGCCGCCCATCACGAACGCGGCGCCCAAGGTCACGTACGAGCAGGCGCGCATACAGATCCGACTGCCCGACGGTAGGACTCTCGCGCACATCTTCGGAGCTAAGGAACAACTTGCTGCCGTCAGGTATGGTACAAATTGTGTTCTATTGGACATACACCTCTTTAGAGGACACGTTATATACCACCATTATGCATAAATTGTAAATAAGTACAGTTCACCATCGTTCATTGCGCTTTTTACGTCGTTAAGCTCACGAATTTTTCAAACCTACATTTAGTCAGGCATGTTTAATGCCATGTAATAGTAATTCACATACCCTAATTTTAGGGGATCCCCTAAGCATAGTTAGGGGGCTGCTAAAAGGTGGCAGGTGGCTTCCACAAGATGGACGGATGACCTTGTGAAGGCCTCAGGAATCCGCTGGATGCCGGAAGCTCAGAACCGGTCGAAGTGGCGGTGCTTGGGGGAGGCCTATGTCCAGCTGTGGACGTCTTTTGGCTGAAATAATGATGATGATGTTTTGCTGGCCTCATAATATACTAAAGTACAAAATTATTTACATATTTTTCAGACTATACCTTCAACTGAACGCAGCGGAGTACGCTCAAGAAGACAGCTTCAAGCTGATGACCACATTCCCGAAGAAGATATTCACCACAGAAGACTATGACAAACCCTTGGATTTATTAGGTTTGTGCCTATTCCATATTAAAATCAAAGGAAAGATATTGAATTGTGTGAGGAATGCTAGAAAGATAAGGTGATAGCTGACAGCGGAGAATAGAAGAGAAAATTATTTTATGTCCTTCTCAAGTAAGGGATCTCGCGTACTAGACGGTCACGACTCCGGCCAATCGTGGCCGTCTGGGGATATTGTATGGTGTGCGGCTAGTTGGCCGTTGCGATCAAGTGCGCGGTTGGTATAGGTTTCTACAGTTTACCTGCACGCGTAGCATGACCAAAATATAAACGAGTTTTGTCGACGGAAGAATAGACAAAATGACAGATAAAGAATCATAAACTGTCATTTTGTCTATTCTTCCGTCGACAAGACTCGTAGAAAACTCGTTTCTATGGTTGCCATGCTACGCGTGCTGGTCCGTCTAGTGCGCGAGATCCCTAACATGGGACTAGGGTAAGCAGAATAAATACATTACCCGGCCCTACTATGGAAAATCGAGTTCCGCTATGAAAACTGTTGTTCTTTCTAAAATTGATGTGCTATTTAAAAACGCCCGTGTTCTGTATTTCGTTATCTCTTGTTGTATAGTGAACTTTGCTCTAGTGTCATAATTATGTGATGTAGTTAGTTTCGTGATCGTGATAACGACAAATGTTTCGATGAAGTCATAATTTAGAAGATACAGTAATATGCTATAAACATTATTTTAGCTATTGGCTTCGAAAGGCTTTTACCCCAAAAAGCTCCCCTTTATTTCACAAAGGCAAACTTCTCCCAAGATTTTGGATCTCGCGGACTAGACGGCTACGACCACGACCAGGTTAACTATAGAAACCGATACAAATCGGGCACTTGGTCGCAACGGCAAATTAGCCGCACACCATACAGTACCACTAGACGACCGTCTAGTGTGCGGGATTCCTTTATCCAAACTTCAAGCTGTTTCCAAATTGTAGGAGAAAATAATAAAACCAACAAACCATTACCTACCGAATTCTTCAAATTCAAATTCAAATTTATTTATATGCTAATATGGGTAATAAAATAAAGTTGTTAAAAATAGAGCACAGTTCAACCATATTACACCTTATGGCATGCAAATTACATGTTTTGTCTACATCACATCTTTTGTCTACATCATATTTCATCTTCACAAAATTCCTCTCTTCAGCTGCGCTTGCGCCTCTAATTTTTAGTCTATTTTTTAATAACATAAATATTATAATTTAACTTTATTAAAATATTAAGCAGATGAAACTGATTTAATCAATAAGATTTTTTTTTTTTTTCAGGGCTAGTTCCGTCAGCAGTGATCATAGTGTCGCGAGGGCCGCAGTAAGACTCCAAATAACAATAAATTATTAATGAATATGCCGGCTGTACTGGTGTCTGTTTAAGTAATGTATGGGTTGGGGGAGGCACAAGAAGTTCAATTTATTATATTAATTCGCGAAGAAGACTTTGTGGAAATAAAGTCTGTGTTGTGTATGAAATTGTTTTATTTTTTGGTCTATAGAATTAATATTTTAGCTCGCTTAGGCGTTCATTACAATTAGCATCTCAAAACCTTGTACAAAGAATTTTGTAATAAAAAACTAGACAAGACAAAACGAGTGGCTTGTAAAACTTTCAAATGTCGATGGTATTTTCGTAAACCGACCTTTACCAAATAGAAACGGGTACCTAACTGTATAGGCTATAATGTTATAGGTACTAGTGATGGCGCTCAAAGGGTAAAAGTATGCTATGAAATTGGGCATTTCTCCTATTACAAAGAACGCTATTTTATTCATAGGTTAGTTCAACAACAAATAAAAAGTTTACCATGAGCTCTCTAGATGGCGTTGTACCATTTGACCGTCGCGCTGAATCGCGGTGTTAAGATTTTCCTACGGATAGTGACCTCCCGCGCTTTCGTTTCGTTGTTCATTGGAAACGTATCAAAGTGTACAGTCGCAGCCAGTAACGTGGCTCTATTGTACTATCTAGGACCTCTGCAGGACTACTTCGAAAAGTGAAATTGTGAATAATAAGTTAGTGAACGTTTAATAAAGTGAAGTGGATTGTGCTCCGCGGCAACGAAGCGCCTGGATTATTACCAAGCGCACTCTCAGGCGCAGCTACGACATTCGACTTTTTGCCCACAAAAGGCATACTGACACTTTTTGGATTATCAACTCACCCGTCCCGGCCCATATCCACCCAGCGCGGGCGCACAACAAAAGAGCCGTTACTTCACTATCAAGTTGATTCTTTTGAAGTTTTGGAAACTACAAGGACCGTGAAGAGGCGACATCTATGTGCAAATATGACTGGTTTACCGAATCAACGTTCCCGGTCGTTCGCGCAGGCTGTGTTCTCATATGACGGCACTCAGGACTATGAGCAAGTAGAATATTTTTTGACTTCCGCCAGGAAGTACAAATCCATGAAGAACTTATTAGATATTGATGCATTGCGGAGTTTGCCCCTCATTCTTAAAGACAATGCTGCCACCTGGTGGAATGGAATTAAAGATAACATTGCCACTTGGAACGATTTTGAGATCCAATTAAGGAAAGCATTTGCACCAATTAAACCGGGTTACGTCATCTTCCAAGAGATAGCTGCATTGAGACAGAAACCAGATGAACTTACTGAGAGGTTCGTAGCCAAACAAAGAGCTCTTTTGAATCAGTTGAGTCCACCATTAACTGAAATAGTACAGTTGGACATGATGTATGGATTTTTGCACCCAAAAATCCAGGAACAAATTCCTCGAGAATGTATTGAAACATTCGATGGCTTGTTGGAGGCGGCGAGAGCACTAGAACAGGACAAGTTGAAAGATAAATCACAAACTACGAACTCTATTGAAAATCGTGCCAGCAGGAAAAGGGTGCGCTGCAATTTTTGCAGAAATTTTGGCCACATGGCTGATGTCTGCAGGAAGAAACAAAAAGTGGAAGCAGAAGCAGCAGCGAGTACTTCGATACAGAAGTCTGAAACACCTGCTTCTCCGGAGCCGACTTCGTCATCACTAACGCCATCCTCACCTGACGAGGAGTCTAAGAATGGTAGCTTCCTACTTGACATTATGAGACCTCTGTTAATGATTGAAATAAGTATTGGTACAGCGCAAGAGATGGCATTTGTAGATACCGGTGCCGATACAAGCATTGCATCCCATAAGCTGTATAGCTATCTGAAGAATATCGGCTTTCATTTTCAAGAGGAACATACCACCATCACTTTGGCAGACGGGGTTCCGAAACCGCAAGACGTTTTGACTGGCCGCATCCCAGTTAAACTTAAAGATCGTTGTATATTGACAAAGTTTATGGTGTTGCCGGAAGCTCGAAACTGTAAGACTCTGCTTGGTTGCGATTTCTTGGTCGACGCTAACATAGAGTTGAATTTGCCTCAGCTGGCATGGAGTTTTAATGACGAACCTGGTGTTTATTATGATCTGATTGAAGAAGGTTCTTAATCCACTGCAACGATTGCCATTCCAGACAGTCGGTCTCTTCCTTAACCTTTTCTGTTGTTAATTTTAAGACTGCTGATTTTGTATATTTTTGTCGTTTAAAAGTTTTTATAACATTAATTTGGTGTTTTATTGTGTCTGGGCTGTCTGCTCACTAACCAATATTAATTAATTATCAATATCATATCATATTGTAGTGGTATGTAACCCACACATGTACACAACCTGAGAACTCAAGTACTTAAGACGTCGCCTGTTTCTGAATTCAGGCAGTTCGAATTAGAGTTCCAATACGACACGTCACATAAGCAGTCACTATCTGCGTCCCGTGTCTTTCGCGGGACTTTCATTTTATATTATCCTACCTAATTTAAGTTAGGTACTTGTTTATAAACCGTGTTTAGTTATATTAACTTCATATTAAATTCATTGTGTTAAACTGAATGAACAATTTCATTTCATATAGGTACTATAGAACCTCTAACACACCCTAACAAAAGTTCTATAATATCATGATAATTATGTTGGGTACCAGTGGCGGTTCAGGATTGTCGTTGACCCTTGATCCCGCTGAGGGTAGGTTTTAGCAAAGTAAACACTTTAAAGTACAACATTTCACAAACTTCCTCGGATTACTTTTCGCAAATTCCTCAATGACTTCGTTAGGTTGTAGATTACCAGAGATATCTCAGTGAATATACATGGCGGCCAAACCGAGTAACATGAGCGCAAAATTCGTCACGTAAACCAAACATTATATAGAAAAAAACTTGAAACGTAATAGGTACATATTAAGATAAGGATAATTAACGACCATTTTACATTAGGTAATAGGTACTTGCTGAAAAGTTTAATTAGAATATTATCAAGTTCACTTTTAGATTTGTCACATAAGAACTCAAGACGCTTTTGGGGAGGCTTGATAAAATTTAAGCTCCTATTCAAAAGTCATTTATTCAGACTAGGCTGAGAATCAGCACTTTTCGAACGTCAAAATTACATATGACAGTCCCCCAAAACGCCCACCCTTCACCACTTCCTAGTGCGTTAGCTGGGAAGAAGAAGTGGCGCAACAAACTCCCCAGCAGAAATTATTTTATTTCGTCGAGAGCCTTTTTTCGATACACAGTGCGTCGCACCAGTGCAACAATGCAGCAGTGCTCGGAATGTAATCTTATAAAAACCTATAGAAAATGTATGGAGAAAAATTAGTGACTCGGCACCACTGCTACGACGGCACTGTCGCGTACAGAGGGGTTACTAATTATACCTTTCCTGGGGCATACCTACTTACATAATAAAATAAAGAAACTGCTTACTTCCCTGTCTAACAATAGGTATGTAGTAGGCGTATTTTAGCTAAATTCGAAATGGCCATGGGTGAATTTCCGTATAATTTTACTATAGGTATATATCTAATAATTATTATATACAATTAACCGGGCATGTAATCAATTTCATTGAGTTATAAATGGCATTGAAAACGCGCATTTGTCACAGTTGCTAGGCGACAAGGATAGAACCATAGATATTAGATAGATTTTGCCGCCACATGGATCCATAGATTTTTTTTTATATTTCTGTAGATAGAACCATGTGGCGGCAAAATCTAATCTAGCAAAGCGTCTTAGATATACTACTCAAAACAATTCTTACCTAACGGTAAGAATTGACCGGATTGGTTTGATTTTTTGATTTTTGATTGACAGGTAATGTGTGGTCACATTACCTATCAATCAAAAATCAAAAAATCACCTATCAAATAATAATATAACAACTATTAAATAATGTAACACAGCCATGAATGTGAATATAAAATTTTATTATTAAGTAGGTACAGCAAGAACATGAGGAGATAATTACCGACTTTTATAGATTTTACACTGAAGATCACGTCTAAACGAGTAGTGTTAATGATTTGGAAAAAATATAATGTTAAATTAGAGCATTTTCTTAATAACTTAGTATATGAATATTTTTGATTATGTTTATATTATATCTAACGCGGATAAAAAAACTGAGAATCACGCAAAATTTATCAAGCTTATTTTTCTTAAACCGTCACCATTTTAAAAATAATATAATTATTGATATTTTATTATACCTACGTGTTTTATTGAAATACCTTTTTTATGTATAATAAATTAATAATGCGTTTAATTTTGGACAGCGCTCCTGGATGGGCGAGTGGTATTACTGGCTGGACGTACGCGATGCGTGAGCTCAGTACAGAACACGCAAGCTGGTTAGCTTGCGTGTTCTGTACTGAGCTCAATGTCACTGCCATATATTTGCGTCTTATATAAACATAACATCAGTAGTTACCCAAAATATAATTTCCAAAATGTGACTGTATCATGCATTAGCAGGATAAATGAATCCTTTAGAAGAGTAACAATATTTATCTACCACATGAAGTTTACAATCCATAAGATTTAATTCTTTATCAAGGCATATGCGCACTTCCTGCAGATATGACACGTCATCTATGACGTAACACCCGATCATTGGGTTCTTCTTAGTTTTAGCTTTCACTGCATCAGCGACTTCCTTAGGATCCAAGTATTTTGTATCAGAAGGGAATATGTTAGCGGCTTCAAGCATTTCCGACAACACGTATTTCTGATTCCATTCGACGCTTTTGCTGAAGTATTTGAGCTGAGTGTTAAAAGGCTCAAAAACTGCGGCGCAGGTCCCGTGCCTCCTCCATTCCCAAGACCAGAATGTGTAGGGCTTGTCTTCTGAAATTGAAGTCATTGTTTATTATTTTTATAAATATTATTGATGAATGAACGGCCACATAGAGTGCTGACCATGACGAGTCCGAATGCGCAAAGATGCTGTGGGGACGCCTTGTTCCGGCAAACGAGTAGCGACTGACGATCCTCTGGTCAATATGGATCTATGTAGAATAATTTAATGTAAAGAAACCACACTAGATTTGTATTAAGTATTCACTTCACTACAACAAAAAAACTACAATAAAAAAATGAAGAAAACTCGACTTCAAAAACACTGAAAAGAGAAAAAAGCTTTTTAGTTTTTTATCTAAGTACATATAAACATAATATAATTTGTAAGTATATATTTTTTAATAATTGCACTCTTTAAAACCCTTCATTTTGATACCCCACTCGATATGGTTGGGGAGTTTCTTTTTTTAAATCATACATCTTGTCGCCAAAAATCCGCCATTTTGTTATTTTTAAATTTTAATATAACCGGTACATACACCTGCGCAATAAAGGTGAATATAACGACATATCATTCATCAAAATCGGTACTGTTAATAGTTACCAGGGAATATATAGACGGACGGACATACTTACAGGTCAAACAAATAACCCTTATTTTTTGGCTTCGCCGCAGTCGGGTAATAAATAGTGGTAATTGAGTTAAGATATAGAAAAAAAAAACTGAAATAAAAGTATGTTTTAACCTTTGTAGACTTGAATCTGTGCCTGCATTAGACCACCTTCAATAGACTGAATTTGTTCTGGGTCAAAAGCCCATGTTTCATTGCAGAATTCAGTATACTTTCCTCTCATTTTTCTTGGCCATATCCCGTGGATAGTCCACCGGTTCTTTTCTGTAGGTAAAATACATCCGCCGCCAGGATTCAAAACTAACTTATAAAACAAGCATACTGTTACTGGCCACTCTTGCGACAGAACAATAAGGTCAAAATCAGTTTTTGATTCTCTCGTTTCTACATCTCCGATTTTGCGCTGATGAGCGTTATGTAAGCTGAAAACATGCCATTGGTTTTACTTAGTCCTTTTACATACATTTTTTATGCAAATTCATGATTTTTGACGTTGTCATTTTCAGGAGCAGTAAGATATTTTAATTATTTGATTATGAATAACGATAGTGCCGTTCTCTTTCTTATAAGTTGGAGTTACACATTTTATTTTTCATTTCGTGTAATTTACTATAAATATTTTACGAACTCAGTTTACAAGAAAAACCGCCGGCTATGGAACTTTGACGCTCAAATTCACATTGTTTCATTCAATTCTAATAAAAGATAAAATAACTAAAAGATAAGTTGAACGTTTTTCTTATTTATTGGAGTTCTAGAATTTCTTTAAATTCCTTGAGTTTTCACGTAAAAATCGTAAAGAAAAGCAATAAATGTCTTGATTCAGCGTTCATTATATTCCAAATAAAAACAATTTTATCAAATAAATTAATATGATATAAAACGTCTATCTATAATGATTTCGTTTCTCAATATAATAAGACAAAATTACAGTAAATAAAATTAAAGTACTTACTATAATGTATATTTCGCTTCAATTCAGCAAATTACAGAAAAAGAATGTGTAACTCCAACTTACAACAAAGAAAATGGCACTATCGTTATTAAAATCAAATAATTGAAATATCTCACTGCTGCTCAAAATTACAGTGTCAAAAATCATGAATTTCCGTAAAAAAATGTAATAGGACTCTTAAAGTTAAAAGGAGCAGCACGGGTCGGTCGATAAAGTACGCTTGCTGCGGCCAATCCGTGGATGGGTGACTATATATTTCGTAACGAGAGGATCCTAGCCTCCGTCGGGTGCCGGCTGACTTTTGTAGATATTTGTCATTCGTTTCGTACGGATAGGTACGCCCGCAAATCTGACGCAGTCTTACCAAGAGGTATCGTGTTACCTACGCAAATCAGTTGTAAGGTCAGATAGGCAGTCTTTCCAAGTAGAATAGGTACTAGCTGCTTTCGGTTAGACTGTATGTTCGGTTAACGTTGAAACGTTTTTCATCGTAAGTTCTCTATTACCCCTATTATCAAAACGTTTGCATGTACTTACAACCATCCAGAATTGGAAGGAACATGAAGGCGCTGCTTGTGCACTAATCGAAGTCGCGATGCATAGCACAAGAAGCAAATCATTCATAACATTTGCGCAACTTACCTTAGACAAAGTATTACAAAAGGTAAAATTATCTTACACATTTTTTAGACAACTTATTTCTCTTACGGTTCAAGGAATAATTAATGATCAAAACTTGAATTTTGAGTATTTTATACTATGCTTCAACAATACTCAACAATTATTATCTGCATGACTAACGAAACAATATTATCAACAGAATGGTAGGTCCGACATGTCGATAAGTAAATTTTAGGGTTTCTTAATGGAACATGAAACCCTTACTTAGGTATTAATAAATGAGCAATATTTGTAAATATATATTTGCAATCACGTTCTCGAAAACGGCTCTAAAGATTTCGATGAAATTAGCAATATAAGGGTTTACGTGGGCGAAAAATTGATCGAGCTAGGTCTCATATCTTGGAAAATTCGTTTTCTCTACCAGGTACCAGGTAGGTACTTATTAACTTAATGTAAACAGTTTAAATTTTTATTAATTGGAATTGCTGACAGTGACATCTAACGGGATGACGTGCAGGGTAATTGCGTAACACACTAACAGTAGCAATGGGTTTCATTTAGACAGTTCAACACCATTCATTGTGCTATTTATGAAGCAATGGATACGCCTTCAAAATGAAAGCAAGAAAGAAAGAAAGAAAAATGCCTTTATTGGCATTACAAAAAATACACCATTTAACTATAAAAACAGAAAATAAATTATTATAATGCTAAAAGGGCTTCAGCTCAGCATAATACGTGCCGTACGCAAGAATAATAAACATAGGGTAATATATCAATGCGCTCTGTAAGGGTTGCAATGTCCCCGGGGTCGCGGGAATGTACGAAAGGAATACCGTGCCGGCAACGTACAGACAACTGAAGGAACACGGGTGGGTTTTAGTCAGTAAGAGTCTGACACGCCCTCCCGCTCCGCCCAGAGCGGGAGAAGTTATTTGATAAATTCCCACCCAAAAAAAAAGGGTTGGTATGTCCTGTTCTGCGACGTTTAATTGCTGTTGCAGGGATAGAATTTCACAGGAAATTTTAATTTAACATATTTCATTGGTTGGTGGTCCACGTTGGAGAGGATGGTGTAGAACTTCGTTGCGTTGTTGTAACAGAGCTTGTTTCTTCTTCGTTTTCTGTAGATAGCTTGTTTATTTGTTTAAGTAAGTCAGTGTTTTCTAATAATACATAGTGGGGGTGTCCGAATTTGATATCATGTAATTTCTCTACTAATTGTCTATGGTTTGTATGCCTGAGCTTTATGGTATTAAAGACATTGATTCGTTTTTGGAAAGACATCCATGCGTTTCATTAAAAATAGTGTAAGGGACATGTAAAAAGGTTGACATTAATGTCACAAATTAAAAAAAAACATTTATTGTAAAAGGAGAATGCGCAAAAAAGCCCCAGCTCTGGCGGAAAAGTTACCTATCTCAGATTATTGTACATTTTATGTGTATCAAGTATCAATATGTGTGATGTCTGCAGTGGCAGTCAAACATAGGGAAAAAATGCTTTGAATATCCTTCCAGGCGCTTATTTTTCATTCGACCATTTTAACAAATATCGAGTATAATATGTATTCCTGAAAGTAAAAATCAAGGCAAATGCCTAACATTCGTAAATCTATATCCAATATTTTATATTTTACTCAATATTTGTTAATATGGTCGAATGCAAAATACGCGCCTGGAAGGATATTCAAAGCAATTTTTTTCTATGTTTGACTGCCACTGCAGACATCACACATATTGATACTTGATACACATAAAATGTACAATAATCTGAGATAGGTAACTTTTGCGCCGGAGCTGGGGTAAATTTGTATGGGAGCTGCGCATTCTCCTTTACGGACGTTTTTTTTACTGTTCTTACCATATGTAACATACCGTACGTACCATATGTAATCAAGAATTGGCAGGAAAAATGATTCCTTTCGAAACATCACAATATTGGTCTGCTACAGAATCACAGTCAATAAGATCAAGTTCTTTATCAAAGCATAAACGCATTTCTTCCAAGTATAGCACTCCATCTATTTCATAACAGCCGACCATTGGGTTCTTGTTAGTTTTAGCTTTGACTGCATTTGCGAATTCCTCAGGAGTAAATTCTTTAGTGTCGGAAGGGAATATTTGAGCGGCATTAAACATGTTTAGCAATGAATACTTCTGGTGCCATTCGATGCCTTTGCTAAAGTATTTGATCTGAGAGTTGAAATGTTCAAGTTCTGTAGCGCAGGTACCATGTTTCTCCCATTCATGTCCCCAGAAAATATAGGGGTGGGTTCCTGAAATTTAAATGAATTGTAGGTAAGTATCTTCTTTATCTGATTTCTATATGTATACTATGCCTAGGGAGACCACGGCTGCGGCTACGAGTTTCGCAGTTGCTTTGGGTACCTCCAGTAGCTACTAAGGGGGTTCCCTTAGTAGCTACTGGAGGTACCCGAAGCAACTGCAACTGCGAGAGGCGTTCCTTAGGTTTTCTTTCGATCGAACACTATCAATTCAGCCTCTTCCAGTCCACTGCAGCTGGTCATGTACGCCTCTCCCAAGTTATGCGTCACAACACCCATTCTTAAGTCGCTAGTATCTGGTATTATTATTCGGGTTGAGTTGACTCGGGCCGAGCTGTCACTGACCCCAAAGTCTGACGTGATAATCAGTCTTTCATTGTTTTTTTTATTGATAGGCCGACTTGTTAGCCACTTTGTATTGTCACCTTTGTATATGTTGGTCCATGCCTGCTCCAGTTCACCTTCAATGGATTTAATCTGTTCTGGATCAAAAATCAATGATTTGTTACAAAATTCAGGATAAATCCATTCCACTGTCGTTGGCCAAATCCCGTGTACAGTCCACTGGTTCTTTTTATTTGGATAAACACATTCACTTCCATTTAAATCATGAATCCAGTATTTGCAAATTGTCACAGGCCATTCTTGCGAGAAAACAAGAATGTCGAAATGATTATCTGGTTCACTGGTTTCTACATTTACGATTTTGTGCTGATGAGCATGATTTAAGCTAAAAAAGTAGGGAAGTAATTAGTTTAATATATTATCCATAACGAAGGCCCCTAAATTGCGTAACACACGATCAATCATAATCTTTTTCATTTTAACAGTTCAACAACATTAATTGCGATTAACGTTATTGAGCAGACAAATTTTTCGAACATATCAAGCAATGGATTAGCTATATCCTTCAAAATTATTCAGATTATGATTGATTGTGTGGTAGCTAGTAACTCACCTAGTAAAGGTAGGCGACTCACCTTAAGAAAATAATTAAAACTGCTAAACTTATTTTACACATTTTAATTTCTCGGTCAACTTGTATTATCGCTTTTGCGGTTAGGGATAGAGTTAAATTTTAATATTTTTAAAGTATGTTTATATGCTAAAATGGTCATTACATGAATATAAAACAATTTCAATCATCTGCATAACTCACTATTAACAACAGAAGGGTATTCGGCATAAATTCATAGTGAACTTTTTCTAAGATTCCGAAGTCAAACTGAGTAGAAGGAATGTGTGGTAGGTAGAAATAGGTAGATAGATAAGAAGTAATAAGTCCCAAGTACACAAGAAGAAGAATTAAAGTTTATTAGGTACACAGACACAGGAGTTCCACTTAGTTAAGAAGGAGTACCAGAAATGTAGATAGCAGAGATTGCACGGATAAACAGCTAAACATGAATACAAGAAGGTTCTAAGGATTATTAGTTAGCCAGGCGAAACTAGGATCGCGAGATTATTATCACATAAAGCTATGCGCGCAGCGCCTGCCGTTCTATCCAGAGAAACCAAGTCTCTGGTTTAACCAAATGGAGGCGCAGTTCATCCTGGCAAGTATAACGACGGGGTCACCAATGTTGTAGAAGGAATGTGTGGTAGGTCACTACATCACCCCCTTCCAGAGACCGTCAAGGGCGATAATAGTCGGGAAATTTAACGCGACGCCCTTAACGGTCTCTGGAAGGGAGTGGAGTAGTGACCTACCACACATTCCTTCTACTACAAAACAAGGCCATCTCTGTCCGTGTTTTTCTGTTGTAGAAGACCCTAAATAGGTACTTAAATAAAAATAAAATTCAGCAAATCATAGTCAATAGCCATTTCACATACTGACCAAGTGTTTTAATCCTAAATTGGGAATCTATTTTTTTATTAGCCTATATTTTGTCCCACTGCTGGGTCTCCCCTTTTTCCTTCCAAATATTTCTGTTTTGTGCGATTTCAGGCCATGTTGGCCCTGCAAACAGGATTAGGTCGTCACACCACCATCGCCGCGATCTACCTCGATGGTGATGTCCTCCCTCAGGCGTCCAGTGAGCGACGATCTCTGCCCATATCCCTAGGTGTATTCATGCGACGTGGCCGGCCCACTCCCACTTCAGCCTGGCTGTTTTTTCTCCAATATCCGCTATTTGAGAGCTATAGAGCGTAGGGTGATGTTTCGCTAGCACGCTGGCAAATCTTGAGTTTGGACTTTAGCTGTTGTTCAGTAAGTGGCCAACTTTGGCAGGATGCACATGTCGATGAGTTTTCTTTTCTTTTAAATTGTCGGAAGAATTCCTTGCCAATGCCTGCCGGGGTTGCGGGTTTGTCCGAAAGGGATATCGCGACCCCGGCCCACAGGCAACGGAAGGAACACGGGTGGGTTTTAGTCAGTAAAAGTCTGACACGCCCTCCCGCTCCGACCAGAGCGGGAGAAGTTATTTAATAATTTCCCACCCTCAAAAAAAAATAAAAAAATTGTGTGCGTTTACAGACCCGCAAATTATCAAAACTACTCTACAACCTTAGTTTTTGTTTACACTAAACCTCTTAAGGGGTCATTATACTCATCATTATGAATAACTTTCACTATGGGACCGAAGCTGAAATCGCGAAAATTAAAATCAGCTATTCCCTACATTTCGACGAGATAGACGAACATAAATGTAGGGAACAGGAACTAAGGTTGTATGTTTGAGTCACTGACTCAGAGTCAGTAATGGAAGATGTTTTGGCAAAACTTGTAACTGCTAATAAATCAGTAATTTATCTGTGGTGACTTTAACATAAATATTTTAGAAAATAATTCAAATACCAGTAGATTTTTAAAGTTCAAATCATTCAATTTGTCAAATGTGTTTGTAGAACCAACCCGAGTAACTACGACTACTGCTACATGTATTGATAATGTGTTTTGTTGCTGCGGCTATTTAGATAAAGCCATCGTTAATTATCACCCTTCTGATCACAGTGGTCAATCCGTAACTTTTGAATCCAACATACCAATAAAAAAAGTGCAGATACAATTCAGACCAATAACAGCAGTTATTTAAATAAACTTAATAGCACTTTAGTCTGTAAGTTAAATAATCAAGACCTTTTTTTTTTTTTGAGGGTGGGCTATTATCAAATAACTTCTCCCGCTCTGGGCGGAGCGGGAGGGCGTGTCAGACTTTTACTGACTAAAACCCACCCGTGTTCCTTCCGTTGCCTGTATGCCGGGGTCGCGATATCCCTTTCGGAGAACCCGCAACCCCGGCAGGCATTGGCCCTTCCGGACCCCGTCAGTTGGTGCTGACATCTCTTTGAGGCGCGCGTGGAACACAACGCGCCGTCGACCCGGGCCTGGTCCCTATCGGACGGCGAGCTACCCATTGCTCACCGTCCGCAAGCCCGCGCCTACGGTGGCCGGAAGTCGGCTCGCGACTCCCGACGCCCGGGGCGTCTCCTGCGGCGACTAGGGGCGCGAGGGCGCGACTCTTGCCTCTCCCTCGCGCGCTGCACCTCCTTCTTCGCGAGCATTACTGCTTCGCAGAAGGAGGTGACGGCCTCCCATGCACTCTCGCTCCGGACCATGGCCTGAACCAGGGCCGGACGCGAGAGATCGCCGCCGCCAATCGCCTCCGTGAGGCCACGGCGGTGCTCCGCCCAAGCTGGGCAGACCTCCACCGTATGCTCCACCGTGTCCTCCGGGCGATCCACACAGTGGTGACACCCGGGCGTTTCCTCCCGCTTTATCCTGAACGGGAACCTCCCGAAACAACCATTTCCGGTGAGGACTTGCGTCAGGCGGAAGGTGAGGACACCGCGCCTCTCTAGCCACTCCTCAAAGAGGGGACTTATCGCCACAATTGTGGCGTGCCCAAAATAATCAAGACCTTACAATGAACAATGTTAATATTTTGTACGACGAATTCTTTTCGTTAGTCCAGACCGAGTTCAATAATTCTTAAGAAGAACACAAAAACTATCAGCCCTAAGTTTTTATTTAATGACTGGGCAACTAAAGGACTCGGGAAAAGTAGGGATAGACTTTTTGAGCTGTATGGTCTTAAGCCTTATATTAACACGGAAACTTTTAATAAGTAACATACTTATTAAAAGTTTCCGTGTTTAATATAAGGCTACTTACTCTAAAAAATTTAAGAACACTTATAAGACAGCTAAAGCTTTATACATTAGCAACAAGATTAAATCAGCAGACAATAAAATACAGACGGTTTGGAAAATTAAAAATAACGAAATGAACAGGAACAAAAAGCATAATTCTGATCACACACTGAAGACGTCATGTGGTGGTCTCATTTGCGATGGCAAAGAAGTTGCTCAAGAATTTGTAAATTTCTTTACCAGTATCCCACTTAAAACTACTGATATAACAATTTGTTTTATTCAAAAGTGTCCGTGGAGTTTCTTGCCCGTTCTTCTCCATAGGTACCTACTACGGTTTGGAATGGGCAACTAGCTTCATATTTTTGACTGATCGATTCCTTGACAATTCAAAAGTGCCTGTAAATGGTTTAATTGAAATAAATGCTTTGAGTTTGGGTTAATTGAAAGTCCAACCTCAAGACTTGCTGTGCTTATTATTTCTTCGAATTCTTCAGAAGCTTTTCTCCACAGGTGATGTGGAGATTAGCATAATATCATCAGCAAAACGGTAGTTTGTTAGCTGGTGGCCGCTTAAATTGTATGCCTCGTGACTGCCACGAATCAGACCTGCCAAATCCTCCTGCAGAGCGTTTGTGAACAGTTTAGGTGAGAGTGGATCGCCTTGTTGGACACCTTTTTGTATGTTGAAATTCGGGCCAGAAATATGTTGAACGTGAACTGTGAACTTAATGTTCCCAGAGCTACTTCGATATATGGTATCAATGAGGTCAATGTAGGTGTGCGTAACATTTTGGGACTCCAAGGCATTTATAACTGACTGATGGTCTACCTATACCGTCGAATGCCTTGGCATAATCCACAAAGGCCAGGTAAAGCGGTTTGTTGTTTTTTTTTGCGGTTTATTCTATTACTTGATTGATAAGTATGGAGTATTGGAGATGATCGGTTGTGGAGAAATGGGGACGATATCCAGCTTTTTCGTGAGGTTGGTGAAAGTCAAGCGTCGGAGGGATACGGTTCTCTATAACTTTAATAATCTATGTATGTACGGTACTCTATAAATAATATAAATGAAAGTAGCTTTTCGGGTCTGTTTGTGTGACCAGGTTGTTCTTCTAAACTCACGCCTTTTCCCATTGTGGTAGTAAGCAGAAACTATAGAACGACATAACGCCATAACTGTCCAAAAAGAGTAGTTACTGAAGAATAATAACTACTCTTTTTGCTTCTTTAATGTTTAAACCTACATGTCATGTCTTTATGACTTTTGGACTTGCAACGACATAGGTTTGAACGTGAAAGAAGCACTAACACGCCGTCGTTAGAGCCTTTTTGGCCTGGTTCTCGTAATTTGTATTATTAAACATGTCCTGTGTACTTTGATAAGATCATGTGGCGGCAAGCTTACTTATAAACACACTTTTCCTGCCACTTTGTTACCAAAAAATCAATAGCGTATATGATGCTATGTTTACGCAGGAAATGAATGGGTTGGGGCTTTCAAACGCGTCTTTTTAAAATTATTTATTTATTTATCATTAAGTAATTTTCGATATCAGTAAAGCTACGGTTTCCTAGAAGAAAGGTGACCGCTCACGTAGCGTCCGCAGTTTACCGGCGAATGGCGTCACTAAAACGTTGATTATGAAAGTAAGTTGGTGTGTTTTCTTAAAGAGCGTTGTTGATACCGTAAAGCAAACCCCACCCTCCAAAAATTTACATCATTAGATTTGTCCTCACTCAGTCACAGAAAAATGTGTCCATTCTGAGTGTCTGAGACGTCAAAACGAAACAGAAACGCGACTATCTTTTGTTGCGTTATGGCGAATCTAACGATTTAAATCTTTGCCGCTGTCATCATTTTCATGACAGCCGTCACTGCGGCTGTCAAGTGCGGTCACCGCTTTTCTAGAAAACCGTAGCTTAAGTGCTTTCACGACGTCATTTAACTCTCTCATGCAGTGGCTGGAAAGAAGATTGGTTTCGAACGAGGACAAGTGATCGGATCTAACGGTTGAACACAGTCAATAACATTGAGTTTTTTGTCGAAGCATATGCGTACTTCATGCAAATATTTTCTCCCGTAACATCCGATCATTGGGTTCTTTTTAGTTTTAGCTTTCACTGCATCGATGAATTTCTCAGGATTATATTTTATTGTGTCTGAAGGGAACAGTTTAGCGGCGCTAAATATCTTCGACAGCGAATATTCCTTGTTCCAATTGATGCCGTTGTTGAAGTAGTTGAACTGACTATTGAAAGGTTTAAGAACTGCAGAGCAGGTCCCATGTTTCAGCCATTCATGGGCCCAAAATGAATAGCGGGGGTTTTCTGGAAAATAAGTTTTTTTTAAAGTCCTTTCATTTTATGATCTTTAGACACGCAAAGAAGAAAATAATTAGGTATTTGACTGACACATAATATACAAATAATAACGAATCTCATCAAAGCATATCCTATACTATTAAACGAGCAATATACCATGCATTCAGTACATGATTCCATTTAATCCATTTCCGTTACAGATTAACCGACGAACAATAAATGTTCGTCGGTTACCCTAAAATTATTTTAACCCCTGCATTGAAATTTTTCGCAGGGGCGTTCAGAATCATGTACTGAATTTATGGTCACAACAGGCTTCGCGTCGTGTCCCTGACACCCTGTATATATTTGTAATCACGTTCTCGAAAACGGCTCTAACGATTTCGATGAAAGGTGCAATATAGGGGTTTACGGGGGCGAAAAATCGATCTAGCTAGGTCTCATATCTGGGAAAATTCTCCCCCTTCTTCTTATTTTCACCCCGGTAGAGCTCGGTCGCCCAAAGTTTAGAACAAGATGGCTACCTTAGAACAATGACATGGCAGCATGGAATTAGTAAGTACTTACCATCGAGGCAGCATGAAATTAGTATGAACTATCCTGTACTATTAAATGAGCATTCTCTATTTTCACCAGAGCAGAGCTCGGTCGCCCAGGTACTACGATATTATTTGTAAACACAATCGAAATACAACACAATAACATCTATATTGACAGACGATAAATAAAAACACATGGGCTTTAGTTTAGTTAGAAACCTTCTCATTGTAGCCGAATTGCTAATCCCACAACCCATCTCTTGTAACGACATGGCTTAAGTAGTTAATATAGGCGAGGCCTAAATCCGGCTCTGGGTCGCAAAAGTGAATGGGTTAAAAAAGATCAAGTGACCTATGAGAACCCCTAAGGGTCAGTTCACACCGAGATGTGATCACGTGACTCGAAGCGACGCTGCGCGCACTTTTGAAGGTAGGGATATATAATACATCTTTATTTACTACACAAAAAGATACATATTTAATTGCGATAATTCGCATGTCTCGCGGCGCCGCACTAAGCTTCGCCGGTAGGCGTGGCGTGCAAGAGCAGCGATACGAGGCTCAGCCTGAAGCTGTCGTGGCGAATTGTTTATACTATTAGCTAGCAGGGCGGGAGCTCGCGGCGAACGTAGACACGTTCCGCTGCGCCGTGCGGCCTCTCGCTGCGCCGCGCTGTCTACTTGCGCGCAGCGAGGCGTGGCGCTGCCAGCGACTTCACGATGCGCCTCGCGACGTTGCGATGCATCTCGCGGTGGCGCCTCGCTGCGCAGCGAGAAACCACTGGCCTCTTCAAGCATCGTCGCGTTGCGTGACGTCTCGGTGTGGACTGACCCTAACTCAGCACCAGCGTTGTGTCATTTATTGGTTCACTTTACAAATAAATATTTGGTCTCATCATCATCTTTTCAGCCGAAAGACGTCCACTACTGGACATAGGCCTCCCCCAAGCACCGCCACTTCGACCGGTTCTGTGCTTCCCGCATCCAGCAGATTCCTGCGGCCTTCACAAGATCATCGGTCCACCTTGTGGGAGGCCTTCCAACGCTATGTCTTCCGGTACGCGGTCGCCATTCCAGAACCTTTCGGCCCCATCGGCCATCTTTTCTGCGAACAATGTGCCCTGCCCGTTGCCACTTCAGTTTGGCAATTCTTCGGGCTATGTCGGTAACCGGTTCTCCTCATTTCTGATTCGATCGCGTAGGGAAACTTCAAACATAGCCCTCTCCTCTCCATTCTCTGGTCTGAAAGTGAATATTACTTAGGTTACCTACCTTTACGGTTTTGGGTCCATGCCTGCTCCAGCTCCTCTTCAATGGATTTAATCTGTTTTGGATCAAAAACCCATGAGTCATTACAAAATTCAGTATAATCCCCATTCAATTTCCTTGGCCAAATCCCGTGTAAAGTCCATCGGTTCTTGTCTTTAGGATAAGCACATTCGGTTCCATTCAAGTTGTTTATCCAGTCCTTGCAAACGGACACTGGCCAACTCTGGGTCAAGACAAGAATGTCAAAACTATTGTCGTGGTCACTAGTTTCCATGCAAGTGTTGTCTTTTTCTCCATCTGCCAATTGATACTGATGGGCGTGATGTAGACTGTAAAATAAGTGCCGATTTTTTTAAACACATGTTTGTTAAAGGTGTGGTTAAAGGTTTTTTTACCCAACAAGTCGTGCGCCCGATTAATTTTCCTATCGGCAAAAATGGCTAAATTCCATACACCTGTTTATATACAAAGTGTCCCTTTCGATATACCAAAACTCTCGGGTATTAATAGGGCCATGCAGCCATGTCAAAAAATCAACTGGCTATAAGAATACTTAATTCTTATTTTTTATTTTTTTCGTTTTAATTTTTCACACAAAATAATCCGACAATGTCGCGATTATATCAATGCTACTGAGATACACACATCGAGAGTCTACTGTTATGGTATCTTCGAAACTATGACTTTTAGGAACACGTGATCTAGATAGATACCAAGATAGATATCGTTTATTTGGTGCGCACAAAAGACAGCACAAAATAAACAAAACACGATCTAGGACTTTTTGTATTATTTTTGCATAAATCTTAATATGATTTATGCAAAAATAATACAAAAAGTACCTAAGTATTAGTAATAACTCTAAGCTTATTTCTTAAGAAATTTCTTGAAGGCGAAAGGAGAAATGATAATTATATTATATTAAAGTCTCGGTCGGCGTAGGTTTGTACTAAACCTACGCCGACCGAGACTTTTGATGTCCCATAACTCTAAGCTTATAATATAAGCTTAGAGTTATGGGACATCAAAACTTTAACATAACTTAACATAACAAGACTTTAATATAATATAATTATCATTTCTCCTTTCTCCTTCAAGAAATTTCTTAAGAAATAAGCAGTACCTTTGTACTCATAATTATGGTTATGTCGTATCTGTATCTATTTTACTGGGTGTACATAAATAATAATGATGGTGGTCTTATAATAGTGGTACTGATTATAACTCACCTTAAGAAAAGTATTGTAACTGATAAACCTGTTCCAAACATTTTAAAGTCGGAGACAACTTTGCTGTTTTGCGATTCAAGAAAGACAACCTAGGATATGTTTTGAGTGTTTATATAATGCTACTACAACAGTCCTTTTAATAGAAAACAATTGGTATAATAAATTATTCGCATAACAAACATTATTATGTTTCAACTGTCTGTCACATACTTCTATTTAATGGCAAAATATTTCATTTAAGTGTTTTTGAAACCTTCAATGTTATGGGACTTAGAGACATATTAAATTTGTATTTTATGGCGTGACTATCTGCCACGTAGAATATTTTACTTATTTTAAAACCGCATGACATGACAGTTTTAATAATTATGCTATTACTTTAAGCTATCAATATACCAAAAGTTATACGGTTAGTTGTAGGTTTGACGAAGGGAATGATTTGGCGGCAAAGCCTAACCTGACAAAACAAGTCGCGAGTAGGTACTTGCTGCCACATTATAACCAGAAAAATAATAATTATATCTTTAAAAAATACAATAGACGCGTACATTTCCACATGTGAGTCACATTGCCCGACACTGCGCTCGGATACTGGAGCATCGAAGATCACGCTGGAGGATACCGCGGCGGGAGGCGGCGGTATGCGCTGGAGTCTGCCAGGTCTACTTATCCAATCGAAATAGGGTATATATTTAAATGCCCGGTGATCAACCTTGGAGCATTCCGGCGGATGCTCCGGTAAGCTGGCGGACGCTCGCGGAACCGCAGAGGATTCTTCTTGTCAGTGTGCGTTGGCGGATAGAGGAATCCCCTCGATGCTCTCCCTGCCGTGTCCGCCAGTGTTCGCAGGCCCTTTTTGGAACCTTGTAAGGTTTTACTGTACTCTACTGCAGAGGTTTTGTCCGGTTGCATTTGATAATCGAAGTCGAAGACTATTTCATAAATTGATAGCAGTAGTAGACCAGGGTCGATAATTTTTAAAACCAAAAAAAATAATAGTAGGATGAAACCCATTAGAAAAGGAGGGGAATATTATAAAAATGAAAGGAAAAATAATTTACGGGCGATCTGAGGTCGGGAAGGGGATGGGGGTGAGTTTTTAAGGGTAAAAAACGGTTTTTCTCGATTTCCGGCAAAACTAAAAGTCCTATCGAAAAAAGTCAAATGGCAAAGTTGTTGGTAATAAAAAGATCTAAAACTTTTGTATTTACACTTTTTTCACATAACCTCAAAATTTATGTGAAAAATTCAAAAAACCAAGTTTTTGGTTTTTTATTTTTATCTTTTACAATTTTTTTTTTTTTTTAACGAAATTTTGTGAAAACTTACCTTTTTATGTCCCAAATACGCTGTAATTTATTTGATTAAAAATATTTATTTTTTCACCTTATTTTGAATTAATATCGAAAAAACACCCTAATTTTCAATCGAAAATTCACCCGTCAAAATATCAGCTTTTTTCAAAAAGTTGGTATGGTTTCTGTTCGTTGAAATCTCTACTTTCCGATGGTGAAAAAAAATATATATGTTACTACAGTAAATCTTCTCAGAAAATGCAAAAAATCAAAAAAAACTTGAATTCGATATTTTTTTTAAATTATTATAAATAATTTTGAGCTATTTATTAAAATTTACACTTTAATTACTCGAAAAACGTTAGATTACATGTGACATTGATAACAAAAAAATTGCAAATAAAAATATACTACTATAATTAACAAACAAATAAGTTAATAAAATTAATATTTAATAAGACATCTACAATATTTGGAGAAAGTTGTCGAATCTTCTTTAAATTATATGCGTAGATGCCTATTTATAACTATTTTAAGATAAATTATATATACCTGAGTAGATATACCTGAGTGACCTACGAAAAATTGTAGCCCATCAAAAGGTATTTCGTGGAGAAGTGGGGAAGGGGCTAGGCGGGTCTGGGTCTTACTACATACATACCTACTATTATATACAATATATTTCGTAGCAGCTGTTACAACCGTTAGCCTAACCAGTATTCGAAATACAGTACAGTATACAACATCGTTTATAAAAATACACGTGCACGCTGAGTTTCTTGAAGATAATTGTGACAAGTTTACTTAAAAAAACAAAAAAACTTTTCGAATCTGCATAGGAAGGTATATACTATCTCTATTTTTATCTGTATCAATCAACTCAAACATAAAAAAATATATAAAATATATATCGTAAATATATTTTTAATAACAAACGTTTGGCCGATTTTTATATATATTTTATACATTTTTAATAGATTTATAATATATTTTTTATGTATTTTGAAATATATTTTTTTTTCATGGGATTAACTAAATTTGTTTGTGCAAAATTAAGGAGATTATTATTTTTTTATCTTGTACTAAAATATCATTTAATTTCAATCTTTAGGTTATGTTACGTTAAGCATACTATTTTTTAAAGAAAATATTACGATTTTTATGTTTGACTCAGGTATATATAATTTATCTTAAAATAGTTATAAATAGGCATCTACGCATATAATTTAAAGAAGATTCGACAACTTTCTCCAAATATTGTAGATGTCTTATTAAATATTAATTTTATTAACTTATTTGTTTGTTAATTATAGTAATATATTTTTATATGCAATTTTTTTGTTATCAATGTCACATGTAATCTAACGTTTTTCGAGTAATTAAAGTGTAAATTTTAATAAATAGCTCAAAATTATTTATAATAATTTAAAAAAAAAATCGAATTCAAGTTTTTTTTGAATTTTTGCATTTTCTGAGAAGATTTACTGTAGTAACATATATATTTTTTTTCACCATCAGAAAGTAGAGATTTCAACGAACAGAAACCATACCAACTTTTTGAAAAAAGCTGATATTTTGACGGGTGAATTTTCGATTGAAAATTAGGGTGTTTTTTCGATATTAATTCAAAATAAGGTGAAAAAATAAATATTTTTAATCAAATAAATTACAGCGTATTTGGGACATAAAAAGGTAAGTTTTCACAAAATTTCGTTAAAAAAAAAAAAAATTGTAAAAGATAAAAATAAAAAACCAAAAACTTGGTTTTTTGAATTTTTCACATAAATTTTGAGGTTATGTGAAAAAAGTGTAAATACAAAAGTTTTAGATCTTTTTATTACATACAACTTTGCCATTTGACTTTTTTCGATAGGACTTTTAGTTTTGCCGGAAGTCGAGAAAAACCGTTTTTTACCCTTAAAAACTCACCCCCATCCCCTTCCCGACCTCAGATCGCCCGTAAATTATTTTTCCTTTCATTTTTATAATATTCCCCTCCTTTTCTAATGGGTTTCATCCTACTATTATTTTTTTTCACTTTTTATTATTTTTAAAGGCTTCTACCCTGGTCTATAGGTATAATGAGATAAACAATATTTCATAAGTTATTAGAAAATTAGGAAAGAATTGAGAATCAGCTTGGACAACTGGCAGTAAAGAACAGCCGGTCGATTCTGTAAAAATATCACCGCTAAACTTAGGTGAAGTGAGCTGTCAATAGTGCTAATCCCTAGCATCCTGCCGTTCGATTTGTGACAGTGACAGCTCACTTCACCTAAGTTTCACGTTCATATTTTTACAGAATCGACCCACAGTACACTATTACAACTAAAGGAGCAGAGCACGTAGCATCGTTTTAGGAGTATTTTACGCGATTAATATAAAATATGACATCCCGGTAATTTATGGGCGTGGAGCTATTCTGAATTTAAAAGGTATTTTTTCAGAAATTATCTACTTTGTAAAAGGACAAAAACTTAGGGAGTAAAATTTTAAAAACAATTCTAGAAGTATTCTCTTATTTAATCAAAATAATAATATTATATTTAACAATACAAAAGTAAAAATATATTTTTGTTTTATCTTTTACGAACAACTGATGGACAATTATTGGCTTTGTCAGCAGAGAGAGAGAGCAAATGAAAAAAGGTAAAATCTATTTAAATTACAAATTAATTTTGAAGTTTCTGTTGTTTATTATTGTCTTCTAACAAAGGAGTTTTTAAATCTTCTAAAAATATAGGTACACATTTTGTAAGTTATATGAATAATTTATAAAAAAAATATTATGCCTCTTTAATACATGTCTGCTTAATACTACTGTTGCATTTCAAATATATATATTTTTAGATTACGTTACAATGACTCACAGATTTTTACATGACATTCGGGAACAGACGTGGTACGAGATTTACATCAAAACATGCTAGGTGGAGCGACGATCTTTGCAGGGTGGCAGGTAACAGCTGGATGAGTTGCCGAGAATCGAGCTGAATGGCGTGCGATTGGAGAGGATTATGTCCAGCAGTGGACTACTGTAGGCTGATGATAACGACAATGCTTTGAATTTTTACAAAACCATTTTCTCAGTACCTATAGTTCGATTCAAATTTAATGGCGGCTCGGAAGTTAGCCTCTCGCTGCGCAGTACCGCACCCTTCACACCCGCTGACACATGAATTCGTTACTGCGCAGCGACTCGCCTCATGTTCCGAGCCGCCATTAAGTTTGAATCGGGCTGTACGCCATATTTGCCTGCCAATTATGACAAGTAAAGAAAAATACATTTAATATTGACTGGATTGCGAAAACTAATAAGGCACTAAAAAGATAGGCTGCAGCAATTATAAAGGAATCAAATTACAGTAATTACCAAACATTTCTATGTGGACGTTAATTCGTTTTCGCGCTCATTATATTACAATGGATATAGTTCATGCGAATCGCAAGAGCGCGCGTCTTATGACTCTTTAGTCATTGACGTAACTGTTAAATTGCAATGAATGCCGTGCGCTCGTGAAATGTAAATATTATACTTTGTTTACAGTATCCGGCCGTAAATGTGACACATCAAGTTTTGGAAAGAAACTGTCACATAAGTATGAGGGCAAGATTTACAGTTCTTTAATAAGTAATCATTCCATACGAATATGAACTTTATTTTTATTATGCCACTTCTATGTTCATATTCGTGCAATTTGTAATTCACGCACACATTTATAGCGTGTTTGTGACGCGCCCGTCCCTCGTGAGATAAAAATACTGTAAGGTCCTGTCACGAGAAGCTATAAACTTTGTAAATAAAGAACTTCTACTAAGTTACGTAGCGACAATTCAATCAACAACAAATAATCCCAAATTGAATCAACTCAAAGTAACATACGTGTAATAAGTAACTAACGAGCAATTTCACTTGGTCGGGTTATATTTTAGCGATATAAAGCGCTGTCTTCTAATGTATTGTGGTACTGGAACGCGTCTGCTCATGGAACGTAAATTCTAATTATTCCGCCATTTCTAATTTATGTCTTATTTTTGCGAGATAAGAGTTATATTTGCAATGAATTACTTTTGCGAACCCCTGAATGTGTGTTCACAAAGTTTATAGCTTCTCGTGACGGGGTTTAGTAGACTACACATTTAACTCCTGCTGACTGTACTTCTTTATTCGAAGACATGGCACATCCACCAACCCGCACTGGGCTCGAATGGTGGTTTACGGCCCACTACCTCTAACCGAGAGGAGGCCTGTGTCCCAGCAGTGGCAACATTATAGGCTGATTATGTTATTAAGAGAAGCTACAACCAATATACAGCTTTGAATTGCTATGGATGTTTTGTTGATTTGGTCACTACTACAGTTACAAATTATAGTCTACAAAATGGCTCAGCTAGGCTTTGTTGTTGGACGGCACGATACATTAGCTAGAAGTCTCACTCAGGCATTTTGTGGTAGACTATAAACTAACTAGGAAAGAAAGAAAGAAAGTAAGTAAAGAAAATAATAAAGCTAGATGACTTTAACTAGATCCTGACAGCTTAGTGCGTTATTGTATATAAAAAACTTATTTTACCTTAAATGACTGAAAATACTACTTATTGCACTGAATTAAGTACACAAGCTAATTTCTATCGTAATACAAAACAAAATAAAAATAAAACTAAAAGAAAGTTATGTAAAATTACAAAGCTGAAATAACATATCGAATTTTGTAACAGAGGTTTCAAATTGAAGAATTACCTACAGTATCAAACAATTGTTTGAAAATTCAATTCAATTGATTTTCTTGAATTCAATGCAATTGATTTTCTTGAATTCAATTCAGTTGATTTTCTTGAATTCAATTCAATTGGTTATTTCTTCAATGTTGTCTGGTACAAAACTACAATGTGAACCATTGGACCCAGTTCACAAACTTATGTAGTTGCACCAGGTAACTCTTTGGTGGTGGTTCCTGGCCCTGAGAGGGATAGATTATACCTTTAGAAGTATTACAGTTTGTAAGTAAACCATTGACTTCATGCTCCCCTAGACATTCCATAATGTTCAGCTGCTTATCAAAACATATACGTAGCTCTGTTAAATACTGTACGCCATCTTCAAATATACAAGCGATAAACGGTCGTATATTGATCTTTGATACCACAGCATTGTTAATATCTTCAGCTTTTACTGAATTTGTATCTGATGGGATAATGTTGGCAGCGTTGAGCATATCACTCATGTGATATTTGTTCAGGAAATC
The DNA here is from genome assembly GCA_914767755.1 of Agrochola circellaris. NCBI lineage: Eukaryota > Metazoa > Arthropoda > Insecta > Lepidoptera > Noctuidae > Agrochola > Agrochola circellaris. The sequence goes on along the minus strand of OU611839.1, from coordinate 3,255,589 downwards.
AATGCCCTTGCTGAAGTATTTCAGTTGGGTGTTGAAAGGTTCAATCATTGCTGCACAAGTCCCGTGTTTGTTCCATTCGTGGGCCCATAAGTCGTACAGTTGAGTTTCTGGAAATATACAGAACATAATAAGTATTTATAGATATTATGCTAACCATGTTTGTGTTGAATTACCTACTCTATATATATATTTTCCTGTTGATAAATTTGTTACTGTGACTTCTAAGCTGACCTTAGGCCATTTTAAGTGTTCACAAGTGATAATATTATCTGTGTGATTTATAATCAGTAACCGAGGATTGGCATTATCAGTATTTATTAAGAGGGTACTGAGTACTTAGCAGTATTTATCTTAATATTTATGTGGTTATGGTTTAACACCTTACCTGTATGCAAAGCAAACACAGTAGTTAAATAATGCTGTACACTGTAACTTGAAATGGTTAAAATGGTATATTATGTACTAGCTGCTGTCCGCAGCTTCGCCCGCGTGAACCCTAATTATTTATCTAAAATAAAACTAGCCTAAGTTACTCCTTATAACATCAGCTATCTGCCAGCGAAAGTCCTGTCAAAATCGGTCCAACGGTTTCGGAGATTACCCGGCACAAACAAACAGACAGCGAGACGTAATTAAAAAAAAAAAAAGTTTTTTTATAAGTACCGTATTTTAGTTAAAATTGCGTGACGGTTGACAAGGGAGAATTGAGGAAGAAAACTCGTTGCAGAGGTAGGAAGGTGATGGCGATTGTGTACATGTCGTAGGATATCCTAGGGATATTGCGAAAACACCGATAATTATGAATAATTATGTTCATTGATGCGGAGCGGACTGAGAGAGTAATGCGAAGCGGAGTTGCGGACTGTGCGGATCTAGGACGAGTTCACAAGACGAGTAATTTGAGCGGGCTGCAACACCCCGCGGCCGGGATTTTCCGCTTCCTCGCTTCCCGGGTTTGTATCAATTTTTAAACTAGTTCGCAAATCCCTGTCCACTGAAGCGGAGCGGAGTTATGCAATTCCATTGGTTAATATTCGCACAGCTCCGCTCCTCTCCTCTCCGCTCCAGTGGACAGTCAGCCTATCACGTTAGCGGCTTCATAATTTTAACGAATGATCGTGCAATAATCCAAGATGGCTCTCCATTATTTCGATAGAGCGTCTACGCAGTCCGGAAACAACAGTCGAAATTATCAACGCTAGTCCGACCACGCGCCACGAGCGATAAGTGCTACGCAGCCCGAACTATAGCGACAACAACCGATAATGGTTGGTCACATCTGCGTGTATCGTATCACTGTGCGAAGCTTCGTGGTATCGATATCTTTAACATAATAAACAAAAACAAGATATTAAGATTTTTTTGTTTGGGTTAACGACCTTAAGAGCGTGCTTACTGAAAGTGGGCAACTGCGCAAATAGCTGTCAAATATTTCACTGTTTTGATTAATTCGGCAATACTACTGAACTTATCGAAATACTATATAATATTGCTAACTGGTGAACTAAAATAAAATGCAATAATTAATATCGAATATTTGGTTTTAGATGTAAAACAAGTATTTGGAAACTTTCCAAATGCCCTTTTTAGGGGTCATTGGAAAGGTAGTTCAAATTTAGGGATCTGTTTGCGAAATACTAGGCTTTAAAGTGCTATTTTTTGCTAAGAGTATAGTGTCCCCAGCGCTGCCAGATACGGACATGGGTACGGAGCCCTTTGTGTGCGAGTCCAACTCGTACTTGGTAGGTTTTTTATACTAAAGATTTAACTTCGTTTTATTCAAGAATATTTTGCTGATAAGACTAGCTGAACTTGAACAAGATTAGTTGCAGCGAACAATTTATGCAATTATAACAGCAATGTAGGTCGCTTACTTCAGCAATAAATTACAACCTATGTTGGAGATTATAATATATTATTAAGAAACTAACAAAATAAGACAAAATTATTTGCCTAACTGCCAAAATATGTGTACTCAAACCAGATAATAAACCAAAACATAGCGCTGCCAACAGTGTCGTGAAGCCGGTTTCGTAAACATGTGTGCACTTAGTGAGGTGTGGTTTGATTGTAAATGTGTGGGTGTGAGCGTGTATGCACAGAGCAGTTATAATTTTGGCATGCTTCACTGTATTGTTTGCAGCGCTATGTCTTGGTTTATTATTTGGTCTGAGTATGTGTATTAAAAATATATAAAAGACAATTACCCTTCTCAATGTTGGTCCATGCTTCTTCTAATTCATTTTCAATTGGTCTAACTTGCTCTGGATCAAAACGCCAGGTATTGTTGCAGTTAAAAGGCCCTTTGGTTCCTTTTTTTGTAGGCCAAATTCCATGAACAGTCCACGAATCCGGTTTCTTAGGAAAAATGCAGTGGTGATTGGGATTATTATGAGTCCAAACCTTACATCTGGTACTAGGCCATTCTTGAGTGAACATAAGGTAATCCCAATCTTTTTCTAGTGAATTAGGGTTTAATCCTTCTCCAAATAGTATGACGTGATGACTTCGATGTATCAGCATCGAAGCATAATCAAAGCTGGAAAAGTTGAAGGTTACATAAATATGTTATTTTTGTTACTTTAACATTTTGGTCTAAAAACAGTAAAAAAGCTTACCATAAATAAAGTAAGAATCCTGAAATTAAGCTCTTGCTACACATTTTTATTGCTTTATTAACTCGCTGTTTTTGTTTTAGTTCTTGGTTCTTAAATCACAGCAGTAAACACGCACAAAAGTATGAAATTAGTTTCTCATTATTTTCGTGATACCCCGTCCGTCTCTTGGGGCAAGTAGGGATGTGAAAAAATAATTGATTACAGAAAAAATCGATTAAAAATCGATTTAAAAAATAATAATAATCGATTTTTATTATTCATTTACATATTACAAAAAATCGATTAATAAAAAATCGATTTCTTTTTCACTGTCGATTTTTTCACCCGCAATGGCCGCAACACTGAGTTTTTTAGTCAGGATCGTGAAGCCGCGAACCACTAACTACGAAGTTCGTCAATAAATGATGCTAACCCCATCTGAGATTTTAACGCTATGTCATCAATTCTGTACGTAGAAAACAATGTTACGTTGAAGTAATCAAACCTAAGTACCGCGACTAGAAGAACTGTTTTGCCGACATGACATTCTTGACAGATTTTATCGGTGTCGGTAGAACAGTGTCTTTGTCAACAACAATAAAAAAAATTAAGATTTTCGTGAAAAAAGTAAAGACTAAAGAGTATTATTTTCTAGTATTTGTTGTTAGTTTTGTGTTGATAACTTTTTGATAGCAACAATGTCAACAACCAAAAAGCCGAAGAGTAGTTGGCGCCAATATTTTCATGTTGACAATAAATCTGGCAATGCCAAGTGTAAATATTGCCCGAAAATTTTAAAAACGTGTAGTAATACTACCAATCTAAAACAACACATGGAAAGAAAACATTCTGGCATCATCACCAGTAATAAAAACAATGAGGTACATATTTGTATTTAAATATAGTGATAACTTTTATTAGAGTTATTTACATAACTACTTTGTTGTAATATTGTGTAAAAGGTAGGTGACTATTGTAGTTAAAATTTTTAGCACGGACTAACTATCGAATGTGAATGTGACACGTGTGTTAAAAAGCTAAAATGCTAAATGTAATTAATATTGTAATATCAATTGATTCTGTGGAGAGAAGTTGAACGGAAAGCATGGTCAATTTGTTTCAATGGTTTTAATTTATTGTTTAGATAATAGACTTTAAACAGTCATCAGACATGCTGTAACGTCATCAAAGTCAAAAGATACAATTCTTTACATAAGTACATACTCTGTGGTAAAAAGACAGCTTTGAGCGTTCTAACGGGACTTCGGAATAATAGATATTCAGATAAGAACTTTTGTAGGTTATATTTTTGTCACTAATAATGCGTAATACAGCTGTTATTAATATAGTTTTTATTATTTTAATATAATTAGAAAAAAAACGATTAATAAAAAAATCGAATATTTTATAAAGAAAAATCGATTATTTATTAATCGATTTATCATGCTACGAAAAACAATCGATTAATTAATAATCGATTTTTTATGTAGAATGTCACATCCCTAGGGGCAAGTCGATTTAGTTGATTGTCAAAATATTGTCGTTCATCGTTCAATCAAAATGTCAAATTTGAAGTTTAGGCTAACGTTTGGAAACGAAATGTTATGTTTTACTACGATTTTAATTCGATGGTACCTATGTACTTTTCAATATATCTATATATAAAAAAACAACGGTGAAATTGGTAATAATATTTTTATCAACGAAGTCGTAAAATTTACATTTCTGCTGGTTTGAAATAATTCCAACAGATGGCATTAGCGTACGTAAAGTGCGTGAATTTATTGCGAACAGCTGAAGCTGGCGGTTTTTATAAAATTATTAATCTGTACTTCCATGAAAATTCTTTTGACGATTCATATTCAGAATTTATTATAATAATTTCTACTTATTTTGACTTTTTGGCTTACTGATCCCAGTGGGCCAGTTTAAAATCAGCACCATGATAAGATGTTTCTTATTTTTTGCACGGTCATTGGCTAGGCGCAAACTGGCCACACGTTACGTGTAGTGCTTTCCGTTGGGACTTGGGAAGTTTGTCTGTTTGTCGTCACGATTCACGTCGACACACAATGGATTAATCTAAATCTTCTTCTAGGTATAAGTTTTCTTTCATCCTTCGGATGAACCCTAGTGATTTTCGTTATCAAACTCATAACCATTCAAAAGATACTTCTTTTTCCGTAAAATTTATCGTCAACATGTTTTTGTCTGTGATGAGGAGAGAACTTTTGGATTTTCCAAATTTAATAAAGTAAGGAACTAACGCTACCCAACTTGGGGACCGAACCTAGAGCCCATGCTCAGCAGTCGCGCTACCGGCCAATCATATATAGTGTTCACATACACTCATAATATTATAGTGGCCATATAGTGGCCACATACGGGGCAAAGTACTTCGGTTACCCACATACCCTACGTGATATTGTCAGTAAGACCAAGGCGTTGCTGGCCTTCTTTGAGGATCTATACCCTAATTACGTAATACACGATCAATCAGAATCTGAATTGTTTTGAAAAAGATTGCTAGTCCATTGCTTCATAAGTTCGGAAAAAAAAATCTGTTCAGCAACGTAAATAACGCAATGAATGTTGTTGAACTGTCAAAATGAAACAGATTAGTCGTAATCGTTTTCGAAAATGTGTTGTAATTAGATAGCTGGGGTGGATCGAATAATCGATTTTCACACCCGTAGGTACGCAAAATACGCGCTTTGACATGGAGTTGCGGATACCAGCTCGTGTTACCTATTACCTACCGGTCACTAGACTAACAAAGTAGTAAAGAAAACTGTTAAAAAATAAATAAAAATAGTTCCCAAATAGGTACTTCCTCATTGCAGTATTATCTGGTCCCTCAGCCAAGCGGGCGGTGAACCAACCTTTTTTTTCACGATACCGTTCTTGAATAACCTCATTTCAAGTTTTTCTCCACCCGTCATTCGGTCCGATGCACCAATGAAAAAAGGCGATCGCGTGTTTTACGATACGGTGGGCAAGTATCCCCACATTACCACAGATGCATTATGGAGCTCGGCATGATCGTAATTAGTGGCGTGCGCGTGCGCCATCCGACGTCAGGCGGCGAGCTAACTATCTTGGTGTTGCCAGGTGGTGAGTCTCATAATGAGAAACCTGTTCTGGATTTTATATTTCTATGGCGGTTTACCTACCAAAAATAAATTAAAGAGTATTCTTTGGAGTTCGAGGATTGAACGTTGGTCTTTGTGGGCTATTAAAAGCAGACGTGACACCAGGCGAGGATCTAGGTTTTCGCTCAAGGAGGGGGGGGGGGGGGGGCTGGGAATGTTAATCTTTGATAGAAGGTGGGGGGGGGGGGGGCTGGGAATGTTAATCTTTGAAAGAAGGTGGGGGAGGGGGATTTCTCGAGTCGTGAAAGCCTTTTAAAAATTACCTTCGGCACATATTTTCTGTAAACTCAAGAATGTGCCTTTTCGAGGACAACTACTACTAGACCATGGGGGTGGGGCAACTGCACCCGTTGCCCTGAATCCGCGCGTGACACCACGTTTTTCGAAGAGCAAATGCGTAGAACCTCAGCCGTCAGACGTTCATAAGGATGCTGCTAGAAGCCTAATAGATGGATATCCGATACAGATGCTATTGCTAATATCAAACTAAGTGCCGATTTCACTGCGATCAAGAGCTGTCAGTGTCAAAATTCCTCAACAATGATGACACTGACAGTCTTGAACGCGGTTTAGAAGTGCTGATCTAATTCAGTTTTATTGGTGAAATTAGCCCTTAGTTGTTTTACTTAGACCTCACGAATTTTTCCACATTCAAGGTGAATTGCAAATCCTAGCAACACTGCAAATATCCTAGACAAGATGATGAAAAAAAGTAACAAATGCATTCTCGTCCACAATTATTTTCATTTGTAGCACACAACAGTAGCGATTCACGAAGTGGGTGGCTTGTCAATTTTTTTACTTTTGAAATTAAACTTTTCTCTTTGTGGACTGCAGTTTTCGTGTTGAGTATTGTTATAATTTACAATAATATGACTGCTGAGCGTGAAGTCGGGTTTGCTCCCCAGGTTGAGTAAAGTGTTAGGTATTAGATTTTTTCACTAGGAATTGCTTCACGCCAGTACGGAGTCTGAATTTATGGTTGGTGGTAATGGTGGCAATGGGCTTGCCCCCTATTCCATGAGACTTAAGAAGCAGATATATGCCAGTGACCTTGAGTGGTAAGCTTGCGTGTTCTGTACTAAGCTCATGCAAGGCGTCATACGTCCAGCCAGATCAAGGAGCGCTGTCCCAAATGAGACGCATTATTAATTTATTATAGATAAAACAAAAGGTATTTTAATAAAACACGTATACTAAAAGATCAATAATTAAATTATCTTTAAAATGGTGAAGGTTTCAGTAAAATACGCTCAATAAATTTTGCGTGATTCTCAGTTTTTTATCTGCGTCAGACATAACTTTACAAATTAATTTCACTATGTAAACATAATCTAAAATATTCATATATTAAGTTATTAAGAAAATGCTCTAATTTTGCATATATTTTTTCAAAATCATTAACACTACTCGTTTAGACGCGATCTTCAGTATACAATCATTAAAAGTCGGTTATCGTCGCCTTAAACATATCTGGCAAAATGTAGGTGCAGTGTAGGTACTTAAGTAAACTTCTGCTTGCCCGTCGGGATATTCAAAATTCAAAAGTCATTTATTCAAACTAGGCTGATAATCAGCACTTTTCGAACGTCAAAATGACATAAGCCAGTCCCCCAAAACGCCCATCCTTCACCACTTCCTAGTGCGTTAGCTGGGAAGAAGAAATGGCGCAACAAACTCCCCAGCAGCACAGCTGTCTGTGTCAGTGTCTGATATACAAGCGTTATGAACTTATGAGTTACTTAGATCCATTTAGCAGGACCCACTTGTTTGGCTTAAGTCTTTTAAAATTTAGATCCTTACCTACACTACACTTACTACATCATCTGGTGTCCATATCTACCGGATTCCCCCTATTTCTTCAAAATTGTATTTACTACCTATCCAACTCTTCTATATCAACTCCAATTTCCTACTATCGATGACTGCACTAGATTCCACCAATTTCTTAAAAGAATTCTCTCAATCCACTCGCGAGCATAAGCATTATCAGCCTTTAATGTTCCCACGGCTGGGACACAGACCTCCTCTTTCTGTGAGAGGGAGAGGGACGTAATCCAGCAGCACGTGGGCCCAGTGCAGGTTGGTGGATGTCACAAGTCTTTGAATTTTTAGTTCTAGGACATGTCAGTTTCCTCACGATGTTTTCCTTCACCGTTTTGAGAGCAATGGTGATGAAATAATTTACACAAAGTAAAGGGCCTGCTTGGGTTAGAACCCACGACCTACTACTCGTAAGTCGCGGGCGATACCACTGGGCCACCACTGCTCGAGTTAATGCGAACCGAGATAAGTTAAATGGTTAGGGCACCTTGCTGGCTCAATGTCATGGGTTCGTCGACTCGCGCCCGTGACCCTTGTAAGATAACTGCCTACCTATAGCACTAGTGCACCTACGCAATACTGATCCGATTCAAGCGACAATTTTTCAATAAAAACCTTGTTTTGTGCGTGGTTTCAATCGATTGCAGATGTTTATTTAATGGGATTGTTTGTGGTTTCAAGAACTTCTTGTAAGTATACTCCTGTACTGCCCTGCTAAGCCGAAAGGCGCTGTTTCAATCGTAGTAAGTTTTGAGAAAATTGACTTTTTGTTAATTGTAATTTAAGGAAACATATGGAAATAAAAAAACTTCTGAGTGTTTTTTTTTATGTTTTAAGTTAGATAGCGATATTTGGCTTTACTATTAGATGCGAAATTGTTATAGCTATTGAATGGTATAAAAAAACTAAAAGGGTGTATCTCTGAGATAGCGCCTTTTGGCTTAGCAGGGCAGTGTAGTTTGTGATCCTATTCTTTATTAGTGTTATTTTTTTAATCTTGTTGCAGTTGTATGTAATTCTCGAGACCGTTCCTCGTGGCAAAATTATTTTTGAAGACGATCTCCTTCTTAATTTTACCACGAGAGTCACTATGCCCAAAGGTTTACAGTTATAAAAATATAGTCTTAAGAAAATGTGCCACAAGAGCATACCTAGGTAAGTACTTTTTGATAGCTGATAATGAGGGTTCAAATTCACAGGCATTTTGAAACCTGTTCCATCATCAACGTCTGCTGAACGGTAAGCCATTTAACTTGACCCTCGGAAACTCTGCATTCGGCTAACTACCAGCTACCTGGCGGAGATCGTCGCTCTGAACTAGCCTGAGGGCATCCTGCCCTCCGTTTGGCGTTTAGAGGTCACAGTCTGTTTACCTTTAGTAGATCATGGAACCCTCCTTTAGAGGTGTTAGATAAATTAAGTAAGTAGCCTTTCAAGACAAAATTAAATATATTCCTCCAAAAATAAAGAAAATTCGACCACTTTTGTGGTTATTAAATAAATTCAATTCATTGGTCCCAACCCAAGTTTATCACAGCGGAATGCATGTGTGAGCCGGGGTGACGACCGCGTTACCTGTGGGGTCAAATATTAAGTGAAAAGACTGCCGAGGGCACTGATACTAATGAATTGGCAAACTACAGGTTTATTGTTATTTTAATTAATTAATTATTGTTATAGTTGAGTTCATTATTAATTTGACTGTTTTTATTATGTTTTTTACCAATTAATCATTAGAAATTATAATTAGAAATATTTGTACGCCGTTGACGGCAAGACATAGCGCTCATTTATTAATATTGACATCTGTATTTTTGTTTACCTATGTTCTACAAATAAAATATTTGAATTTGAATTTGAATTTGAACAGGTAACAATTAAACTTAATAACAGAAAGAGATGCAGAGTTATCTCAGGCTTTTCCTGAGATAACTGATTACGTGATACTTCCAAAGACTGTATCGAGTCTTAAGCAGTTGATTCCTTGGGTTGTGTTGTGTCTAATGAAGGTGAGTGACGAAATGTAGATAAAAGGGCTTTACTTCTTCGGTTTGAAATAACTTATCTACTGCGATCACCAGTTCGTCTGGCAGATGTAGAGACTGTAACAATGCCTCTATTCAGTTCAAAAATTAAAAAGTCATTTAAACCAAATAGGCTGAGAATCAGCGCTTTTCGAACGTCAAAACTACATAAGACAGTCCTCCAAAAACGCCCGCCCTTCACCACTTCCTAGTGCTTTAGCTGGGAAGAAGAAGTGGCGTAACAAACTCCCCAGCAGCCCAGCTGTCTGTTCAGTTAGAAAAACTTGATTCTATACAATAGTACTTATGCAAAATAATGTAAATTACGCAACACAAAACATTAAATTACATTATTTGCTATATGTCAGCTAGCACTCGCCAATATACCAACAAAAATCATCGAAATCTATACACAAGCGAAAAAAAAAAAAAAGTTCTAGGTACTTACCTTTTTATTCGTTCGTGGAAAAAACCTTCAAAAGACCAATCCAGAATTCCCTCACTGCAACAACTGTAGAGCAAATTCCTGGGGAGCCTGTAGGTAAGTTCTTCCATGTCTGAGAGAGGTACGTTGAAGGTACCTATACATTCTTAAGGCGTCAGTAAGCAACTTTTAATGATTTTATACTGAAATCACGTATAAACGAGTAGTGATAATGATTTGGAAAAAATATATGTTAAATAAAAAACATTGTCTTAATAATTTAATTTGTGAATATTTTAGATTATGTTTATATTATATAGTGTAATTAATTTGTAAAGTTATGTCTAACGCGGATAAAAAACTGAGAATTACGCAAAAACTATCAAGCGTATTTTTCTGTAACCTTCACCATTTTAAAGATAATTTAATTATTTATCTTCTTGTATACGTGTTTTATTAAAATATCTTATGTTTTATGTTTAATAAATTAATAATGCGTCTAATTTGGGACAGCGCTCCTTAATGGGCGAGTCCTATTACTGGCTGGACGTACGACGCGTTGTGTGAGCTCAACACAGAACACGCAAGCTAACCACTCAAGGCCACTAGCATATATCGGCGTCTTAACAGCTACATCACTTGAGATGTGGGTGGTATCGCAGATTCTATCTGACCCTGCACTCGTAGATATATTTTCAGCAGGATAACTGAACCAAACAGGTTTCACACAGGATCCATTATACATTCATTAGGCTCATTTACCCGTTTGAAACAGTAAGGTCAATCGACGGAAAATAAGGATGGCTGTTATTGAGCAACTCGACATGATTGCAATCAGGAATTCAGATTATTCAGGATTCTGCTCCACGAAAGGTCACGAATTGAATAATGTAGCATCGAACTTTTTACTTCATTCTATTAGACCAGCATTCCTCAAAAAATATTTTCAGCTTTAAAGCGATTACCTATTATTAACTAAATACCGAAATAAATTGGACGTATCAAACTCATGGCGATTAAAAGTAGGTTATTTATTTAGGTTAGCCAACAGTTGTTTAGTACATAATACATTTAAAATAAATTGCTTAATAGTACGTTTATAAGTGAAAAAATTACTTACAGGCTAACACAACATGCACCATTTATGGTTTTACATAATATTTACAAAGCAGAAAATTGCGAAAAAGCGATTTGTATTACTTGAACTGTCCTTGATTCATACAGTTATGCCCCTTTTTTTCTCCATGATAGCCAAGAGGTGAGTCCCGAATTTGGAAGTTTTTGTTAGGTGGGTCAACTCTGGGAACCACTATACAATGTGAAATTTAATTCGTTTGCATCCTCTTAAGGGGTCTTTGTACTCAACATTATTAACAACTTTTACTATGGGGCCAACCCTGAAATCGCGAAAAAAAATCAGCTGTTCCATACATTTATGTTCGCATAGCTCGTTATAATGTAGGGAACAGCTGTTTTTTTTCCGCGATTCCATGATTTTATAATTATGACTATTTGAGTGCTGTTTAAAGAAAATTAGAAAATTGGTAATAAATAGGCAATTAGAGTAAAAGTGCCAATACTCATAAATCATGGTACCCACTGTTATAAAAGCACTTTTGTAGTGATGATACATTTCCTAGAAGTAAGTAAACACCATTTATTGTTTTAAAATATGTACCCATTTTAAGGAGACTTTTAAGGAGATCAAGTTAGGGCTCTGCCACAGATATATGTTTTACTACAAATACCCCAACGATCTCCCTGTTTCGTTTGATCCACGATTTTTTCCCCACCCTGTATATAACACCATAGAAACCTGTAAGAAACTTCCTTGGTAGGTACTTAGGGACGATAAGAAAATATATTTCAAGCCATCAGACCATTGCTTTTCGGGTTGAGATGACTCGGGCCGAGCTGTCACTGACCCGGCTTTTCTCGTTCATGTATAAGTATTATAAATACAAGATAAATAATAATTATAGCATCATTAAATGTAATAAAAAGAAAAAGCGTACTTATAATTAAAATGGTTTTGACTTTTAAATTATAATACCATAATATTAGATTACCTCTTTATTGCAATGATATATTGATGATAAACATTTTATTTGCATGCGGAATTATCTGCTAATGTTAATTATTTTATCTGTAGCGTGTCCCGATATGAAAGATAGTCGTATTGGGGCTTCTGGCTAAGTAATAAAACCAACACGGGTCGATCGATCAGGTTATGCTGCGTTTGCCGCGGTTGGTCCATGGATGGGTGATGGTGGGTGGATGGTGGATCTTTACATATCAAGACCCTTCCGTGCCTCGGAAAGCACGTTAAGCTGCTGGTCCCGGCTGTCATTTGTGGACCTTTGACAGTGGTTACGGGTTGTCAGAAGCCCGAAAGTCTGACAACCAGTCTACTAAGGGGTATCGTGTTACCTAGTAACTGGGTGGGTTGTGGAGGTCAGATAGGCAGTCGCTCCATGTAAAATACTGGTATTCAACTGCATCCGGTTAGACTGGAAGCCGACCCCAACAATTATGTAAAGATGGTCACCCATTCACGAACAAACCCCGGCAAGCGTAGCTTAACCTGATCATCCCGTGCGGCTATTATTTAGCCACGAGCTCCTCCGATCAAAACTCTCAAAATAATTACCACCTTCCCTGAAGTGTTATTGCATTTTTCTATATGGAATTTCTCAGTAGCAGCTCGAAGTCTGAATTTGTGCCCGGTTGATGGCAATACACTCGCCCCCTATTACATGGGACTTAAACATAACTGGCGAAATGTGGGTGTACTAGCAGGTACACCTCTGCCCAACCCTTTAGGGAACCAGGCGTGGCATGTTATGTATTCGTTGAAGAAAAAGCCAGGCTAGGTACATAAGGTACTATACCTTAATTTCACCAGTTAAGTCTTAAAGTAAATTGTCACTAACTGTCACGACAGGTTCAAGGCATTTACTAAGAATTAATTATTATTGGAGAAACCAAAAATACCTCACTCGACCTGGAGATCGAACCAGAACTCGGCAGTAGCACTTACACAACCACTACACCAACAAGGCATAATTTGGAAGACTGTCACGTCAACACATGTACCAGAAGCACTCAGCACGATTTGACACGTATGGAGGAAATGAGCGTGTATTTGCTAACACGCAATGACGCGACCATTTCCGATCGTGCGACCCAGTTCCTTTCAGTAATTCAGTATTACTGGACTACAGTTAAAATAGGCCTGCCTGATCACCTGACTAATATAGAGTAAGGGGGTTAAATAAACAGGATATCCATATTATCTTTGAGAGGAAGATGAGCTTTGTTGAAAGTACCAATCAATCAATTGGGTCACCATTGATCCTGAAAGTTCAAATGGGACTCTCTTCCAAATTGAAATTGAAAGCTACTAAAACTAAGACTTCAAAGATAGTAAAGACATCATTCTCCTGCCCTTATCCCAATTTATTTGGGGCCGGCGCCGGCGCAACAATTCTTTTTCTTCCATACTTCTCTATTAATCGTCATCTCGGTAGTCACCCCCTTTTTTGCCATTATCATATATTTTCTTTGTCTTCCCAAAGATATTTAGTATCCATATAAATTACTTTACAAGACGAATGCCTAGATAAGCCACATCATGCTTCAAAAACCATAAACAATACAACTGCTCACACACAACTCCCTTCAAATAGATCCAAGCTAGATCATTTTACATACAGGCCATTGCTCTCGATCGCATTAAAAATTAATGCATTACGGCAAAAAATGGCGATCGCGCGTGCGTTTCCGGGCGAGTATGCGGTTGCAAAAACTGCGCGCGCGCCGATTGCTGCGCCGTGACGCGTTTTTCTTATTAATTAATGCTGTAAAGTGCGATGGGCACGCAAACGTCTTTGTTTTACAGCCAATTTACACTTGCCCTAGCCTGTTCTAGGCAGGCGCCGATGGGCCCCGACTGGCCCCGAGTGATGGCGTAATTGTGGACGGTTGAACGTCTTCTTTATGATCCCTGACAGCTTGAGGGATGTAATTAGACGGATTTCTAGGTGTTAAGATGATTGGCAGAATGTTGTTTTAAGCTTGCGTGTTAGGGTTCCTTTCGTCGAGTTTACGGTGAGGAGTAATTTTTTGCTGGTGAACTTTTTTAGGTTTTTTGTTTATCTTTAGAACAGAGAAAGTCACACTGACAGGCAGGTAAAAAATAAGCTACAAAAGCATTTTATTTTAGTTTCAGAAACTGCCTCACTTACTTGACTACGCTACATTATTTTCAGTTAGATGTTAAGTACTTCAGAAACACAAATATAATCAACTCTCAAAGTCAAGATCAATAAAAATCGCTTCATCAAAGTAGCTTCGTCATATTATATCTTCTTCGTCTTAAACGCAGATATATGCCAGTGACCTTGAGTGGCTAGCTTGCGTGTTCTGTACTGAGCTCACGCAATGCGTCGTACAGTCGTCGTACGTCCAGCCAGTAATAGGAATCGCCCATTAAGGAGCGCTGTCCCAAATGAGACGCATTATTAATTTATTATACATGAAAAAAATTTTTTTTTAATAAAACACGTATACTTAAAGATCAATAATTAAATTATCTTAAAAGTAATGAAGGTTTCAGAAAAATACGCTTGATAGATTTTGCGTGATTCCCAGTTTTTTATCCGCGTTAGATATAACTTTACAAATTTATTTCACTATGTAATATGAATATAATCTAAAATATTCATTTAAGAACTTATTAAGAAAATGCTTTTATTTAACATATATTTTTTCCAAATCATTAACACTACTGGTTCAGACGTGATCATCAGTACAAAATCATTAAAAGTCAGTCATCGTCGCCTTAACCAGTTGAAATTAGAATACGGACAGTGTGTATACAACTTAAGAACGGCAAATAGTACACATCACTCAGACAAAAGAAAGCTAAACTAAAATGAATTGTTTATAATCTGTTCTATTTATTTTATTAATATGAAACAAGAAATAATTAACGGATACAGTTAATGAGTATTATATTCTAAGATGTAATTTATTGCATTGTGTGCTGTGCGTGTTTTTCTATTTTGCAAAGAAACTAGTGTTAGAAATGGGGTTCTGGGTAAATGTGTCAAGTAATGTACATGGGACTTAACAATTTCGACTCCACCTACTTTTCATAGAACACATACGCCATGCCGCCAAACATATTGAAAGTGAACCCTCTGGGGGGGTTACCGGCATTACGTTCGCGACCGATCGACGGCATTAGGTTTAAAACCGTGTTATAAAACAATGTAAAACGAAGTAAAATTGTGTTTTCAGGGGGTCTTGTCGCTAAACGTAGTTTCCAACCTTTTAATTTTTTTGTGAATATATTTTGTAAACGTGAAAAAAAATGCTTGGATTTTAAAACCAACGCATATACTCGTACTAATAAATCTTAAATCGTGACTTTGCGGAAATCCATTATAAAATACAATAGACGTCGTATATTTAGTAACCTAATCCGCGTAACTGTTCTTAAAGAGTCATAAAGAACCCTGTATGAAATCGACACGTGTTTCACCTCTAACCCGGTCACGTGTCCAGGTTCGCAACAAGTCAATCGTCATCCTGAGGATGCCTCTTTGAGAGGTGAAACACGTGTCAATTTCTTACAGGGTTTTTTATGACTCTTTAAGAACAGTGAAGCGGATTAGGTTACTAAATATACGACGTCTATTGTATTTTATAATGGATTTCCGCAAAGTCAAGCCTGAGTCAATTAACTCACTAATAAATCTTGTTACAATATACATCGGATTAGATTTTCACGGCTTATAATGCTGTATTCGCCAAGAAAAACTTAGATTTAAAATGGCCCGGAGGGCTCCCGGTGTCCCATATGCGACTAGGTGAATATAACTGGCGAAATGTGGATGACTACACATCTGTCTAACGATCCGGGGGAAGCAAGCGTGATGTTATTGTATAAATGGTGTAACAGCGTATCAGGTGGTTCATCTGCAGTAGTAGTGATATCCAGATTTAGCAGAATTTTTCTCTTTTCTATTTGAAATTTTATTACCAATTTCAATTACCAAAAATAAGTTTGATGACCGAGAATCGAGCTCAGTGATTCGTGATTGATGAGGTCTACCCTGCAGTAGACTGTTGTAGGCCGAGAACTCCAACTGATAATAACTCCAATTCCAATTCAATCAATCTGCCTAGCCTTTTCCCAACTATGTCGGGGTCAGCTTCCAGTCTAACCGGATGCAGCTGAATACCAGTACTTTACATGGACCGACTGCTTATCTGACCTCCACGACCCATTAACTGGGTAATACAATACCCCTTGGTAAGACTAGTTGTCGAACTTTCGGGCTTCTGACAACCCTTAATGACTGTCAAAGATCCACGAATGGTCGCCGGGACAAACGGCTTACCTGCTTTCCGAGGCACGGAAGAGTTTCGGTATGTAAAGATGGTCACCTAACCCCGGCAAGCATAGCTTAACCTGATCGCCCTGTGCGGCTGTTATTACTTAGCCACGAGCTCCTCCAATTCCAACTGAATACTAATTAAAACCACCAATTAAAATGAATCACCAAAACCATAAACAAACAGCCAATAATTAAACCTACTTTTATAAGTAAGTATAAGTACAGTATGCTTTTTGCGCATCACTGGCTATAAGCGCGCAATTCAAATAAGGAATGTAGTTTAAAATAGCGATGCGTCGGCGCAAACGCACCCCGTGACGTCAGCAGGAATTCGACTCGGAAATGAGTCACCGACAAGTCGCCTGACTTTGCCTGACTCATAGAATGTGGTCCAAGACTTTGGTGCTTTTATACGACGCGAACTTTTTTAAATTGTTTGTTTGTTCTTTGTCTATGATTGATGAGTGGTTTGGTTCTAAGGTTTTGTGGTTATGGTTTTTCTAGGTAATATTTTTAGATCTTTGTACTGTACAAAATCTTTTCTTCCAAATTCTTCATTTGCCATATTCTCCTGTCAGTCAGTTTAGCATAATCCATAGATTCTGTTTCTGAGTATCTACAAGATCTTATGATATCGTGACTTCTTGCTTTTCTCTTCTTTAGGAATACATTTTTAGTTTCCATTCTCTTTCCCTGAACTCTGAACTTTCCCAGTCTCCCTATAACTTGATCCAGTAAGAATCGAGTGATTTTAAAATTAGAAAACACAATCGATAAAAAAAAAGTCTTACGTTGTAAAGAGTCTTCATAACTTAATTCACCAGATTATCTTGAGCCTCCTCACCGGTTGTTTATTGAGGACCACTTCCATTTTGAGAGGTCATCCAAAACTGGTGGCTGTCCAGGACAATGGACAATGTCTGTGCTCATGTTTATACTGTTTTTGGATGGGTTTGCAAGATACTGAGCTATTATTACAGATCTTAAATCAAAATTATTATCGGTTTCGATTTTAGGTCTGCCATTCTGTACGAAAAGCTCATACCCTGCAGTAGTATCAACGACATACCAGTTTACATATAGAAATATGTAGTTACGTATACATTTTTGACCATAAAGAACTTGTCGATGCTTGGATGCTTGGTTAGGCCTTTGTTCAGCAGTGGAGGTCTTTCAACTGAGACGATGATCATGATGGAATTAAAACGCTGTTAGTGAGCAGCCGTGCTGTTCTGCAAACATCTCACCGTGATAAATTGGGTGAAGTGAGCTCGATGTGAGCTGTCATGTTTGCACCTAAAGCTAGGGATTGACACTATGGACAGCTCACTTCATGCTCACTTCACCTCACTCGTCACGGTGAGATGTTTACAGAATGGATCGACAGTTATTGTTCTTTTTAAAGTACTATCGAAGAACTTCATAACTAAGCAGTTTGAAAACCAAAGTCCGAGAACACGATGACCGCATCTGTTTAACGCCCTATTTTCGTCGACCAATGAAACAAAAAAATACATAACTAGTAATATTTTGTCGTTTTTGTTGTTCGTGTGTTTTGTAGGCTCTGTTACAATGATCACAGATGTCTGCCATGCTTTTCTGTAAACATCTCACCGTGAAAACTTGGGTGAAGTGTGCTGTCAATAGTGTCAATCCCTGTGGAATGACAGCTCACTCCACGCTCACTTCATCTAAGTTTTCACGGTGAGATGGGTACAGAATAACACTGCAGATCCCTTTTTCGACCACTAGAAACAGAACAAAAGAAACAAAGATGAGATAGTTTTTAATTTTAGTGTTTACTGTCTTTTTTTTTCTTTTACAAAAACAAGGGACACATCAAAAATCAGATGCTGCGATACTATTGGTTGATGAGATTTCTATAGCGGCCGAGCGCTGCAAGCAGAAATAGTCTTTACGGTGTATAGATATAAAATTCTTTGATAGTACATAGTACCTATTTTCCTGCGACCTATCTATACTCTATTAATACAAATAAATAAAATTTAAGTGGGTCATCAGGTTTCCTCACGTGTTTCCTTAACCGATGTCAGTAATGTCTAAGATAAATTCAGAAATTACATATGAATTGAAAAAGTTACATTGGTCTTTAACCACTGGACCATCGTGACAATAACACTGTTTGTCCACCGCACTGTGAACGGGACGTCAAAGAGAAATGCGGCCATAATAAGTACTTAAATGTTCTGCCTCTACTGCGGCGTCGTCATCTCGTTCTCGTTGACGTCCCGTTCAGGGGGTGGTAGACAAACGGCCTTACAAAACAGTATTAAGAGGGCGCCTAAAGGTCCACTAGCGCCACTCTTTTAAAAAAATATTATCTCGTGACTGAGAAGGAATTATGAATAACGGCTAGACAGGACCCTCGGTAAGTGTGTCTAGAATTTTCTAATACCTTTTATAAAGTTTCATATTGAGACACGAAGCAACAAAATACGATCTAAAGAAAAGCGGCCACATTCCTCTTGATCGTATTTTGTTGCTCCGTGTCTCAATATGAAACTTTATAAAAGGTATTAGAAAATTCTAGACACACTTACCGAGGGTCCTGTCTAGCCGTTATTCATAATTCCTTCTCAGTCACGAGATAATATTTTTTTTAAAGAGTGGCGCTAGTGGACCTTTAGGCGCCCTCTTAAGGAACACAAATTGTAGATCGTTTTGGGGCTGACCGTACTAATATCTATTACATAATTACTGTTTGCAAAGAGCAACGACTCTAGTCAATGATGCGAGCGACCATTATGAGGTGGAAAACAATATTGGTCGATACTATCCAGTGGTCGTGGGTTTGCTTGCGAATTACTTTTTTAAAAAGAAAAATGTGTTTTCAGGCTGCTTGAAAAATACACATAGTTGTCGAGTTGTGGAGTTTTCCGGGTCGAGTTGTCCATGTCGAGTTATGCTGGGGTTGTATTATCGCGGTCGAGTTGTCGTTGAATCACCATAATTTTGTAATATCATTTTAATTTTGTAATAATCATGACACCATTCCCAAATACAAATATGCAAAATATAGGTCTTACTATATCGTGGAAACAAAAAATAGGAAGATTTTCCTGTAAATGTTCTTGTCAAGTCACCGAGACTCAGATCAGCTGGATAATTTTGCGTAACACTTACAGTAGCAATGGCAGCATTTTGACTGGTTGTCAGACTATAGGGCTTCTAAAAGAAAGAAAGAAAATAAATAAATTTGAACAAAGTTAAGGCACACAAAAACAAAAAACAGAAAAAGTTTAAAACAGTATTGTGTGCCTCACGGCTGCGCCAAATAGGCTATCTAATTACGCAACATATTTTTGTAAACGATTACGACTAATTTGTTTCATTTTGTCAGTTCAACAACATTCATTGCGTTATTTACGTTGTTGAGCAGATCTTTTTTCGAACTTATGAAGCAATGGATTAGCAATCTGTTTCAAAACTATTCAGATTGTGATTGATCGTGTATTACGCAATCAGGGTACTGTTCAGCATAAATGCCAGACAACTAGTGCCTGACGCTGGTTTTCAACTGGACTACTACTTTTGACTAAACGGCATATCGTGCTTTCCGAGGCACGGACCAACTACAATATCACCAACAATAATATTTGCAAAGTGGATGGACTGACGAATTTACGGTAGGTAATTTTCATGTATAATTATTGTAAGTTCGTCCTTCGTCGTTCGTCAGTTTTTCAACTGGCTGATCAACAGGCAGACTTGGAAGTTAACTTACTACCCTACATTGAGCCTGGTTAGTGAAATTAGCGGTTTAATAATCTGGGTTTAGTAAACAATAGCACAGTATATACTAAAGTAACAGTATTATATCTCGGCAATGATCTTGAAATCTACCTACGGCCGCTCGGTAGATAAACCTTCCGCGTCCGTGCGTAACTACTGCGCACTCGATACTGTTGCGTACCGATATACACTGAGATTTCGAAGCGCGTCGTTTCGGCCGTTTTCTATAAAAATATAATACTGTTACTTATTTATATTGTGACAATTGCCTGATAGCTAAAGTGAACCATTCCGTTGAGCTAATTATATTTTAATTTTCCCAGAATTATTGAATTATTTTGTGAACCTGTAAACTTTTTATACAGCATCTATTAGAAATATGTGGTCATATTTAAGGGTGTGGGACCAACGTAATAGCGAAAAAATAATCAGCTATATATATGTAATTAAGACGTTCGAAAAGTGCTGATTCTCAGCGCAGTTTGAATAAATGCCTTTGGATTTTGAAAAACTTCGATACCGGAGGTATTGAAGTTGTTTGTTGGAATTTTGTAATGGAACAGCTGATTATTTTTTCCCAGTTTTGTGTGGGAATACAAAAGCAAAAGTTCTACATAAAAAATAAAAAAATAACAATTTAATCTAATATTATTTGTAAATTTAAACTTAATTTAATTTGAGTGTAATTTTTTTTTTGTATTTTAATAGTAATGTTGATTTTAATTTTGAATTTAATTTTAGTTTTTATTTGTAAATACAAAAATATTTATTTCAACTAAAACATTGTTTCATACATAAATTGAGGCAGCCCCAGTAAGTTACAATAGTACTTGTATCGTGAAATGTATATATGCCTATTCTATTATGAGTCTATTTTACTCCAATTAAATGAACTGAATTTGAATAAAAAAAAACGGTATCAGAATCAGCACTTTTCTAACGTCAAAATTACATAAGACAATGCCCCTTCACCACTTCCTAGTTTTGTATATGGTAGCTGATATTTTTTGTTATTTTAGTTTATTTTTGTTCATGCTCAGTTTGATGGTCTAACCCTTAAATTTGACCACACATTTCTGATACACGCTGTAGAGTCTACCTTGTCTGAGGCATTACATCGTAATTTATTTATTTATATTTAATTAACAAGTAACAAGACTCAACATGTTCACTTCAAGATTCAATTGACACGAGCATCAGCAAACATCCCTGATGCGCTATAGAAGCGGAGCAGCCCCATCACGACGTCCTTGAGCTCCAGACCGATGGCATGCACCCGAAACTATTATAATATTATATATAACCGCACCGAGCTACGGACGCCAGTACGTTCTCGACCATACGAATCGGGTCGCGCCGCGCTTTTAATTTTTCCTTGCTTTTATCAAATCGCTTTGTTTTATTTTGTAATTTAATTTCAGTAGGTAATATAGTTTAATAATCATTAATAATATTCTTCATTTCATCCCTTCGTAATACTCATTCTCTCATCCTACTGCTACCCTTCACTCACATCTAATGTAAATTAGATACCGGGTTCGATTCCCGACTCGAGTAGAATTGGTCTACTCGACAAATTTCTACACCCGGAACACATCTTCTTTTCGTGTGGTTAGTGACTAACCTGGTGTCAGAGTTTTAAAGTCACCCATGGGCCTCTGACTTGGCTTCACATGCCGTCGAAAAATATCTCTCAGGCATGCCGGTTTCCTCACGATTTTTTCCTTTACCGTTTTTGAAGCAAGTTATAATTTTACAATACGTACCTACATGAATCTGAAAAGTCAGAGGTGCATGCCTTGGTTCGAACTCGAGACCTATGCCTTGGCAGTCTGACGGTCACACCACTAGGCTATCACTGTCCTAAACACATTATTACCCGGAACTCATTATTATATTGAACGCGAAGGGCTATACGATTTTTGAGTGTAATCTACCCACAGGCTGCACGTGTAAAATGAGGTACAATATGCACGAAATGTAAATTGCGAGAGAGATTGGGCTATCGTTTGTAACCATGACGTTCAATTTCAACTTGGCAGGTCTTCTCCACGTCAAGTAAAAGCAATGGAAAATCCCTTTGAATATCACAAGCTAGCTAAGATTTGCGAAACCTGATTAACGCTTCCAAGAGATGCTAAATCGATAATGAGGGAAAAGGGAGACTATTTTTAGCTAGAATCTGCACTACCTGAGAATTTTAATGTTAAAACTACGTTGTAAAAACTTTTTACCAATAAATTGAAAATACTTTTAAAAAAAAAACACTAAAAAGTGCAAAATACATAACTTTAATTTCGGAATATTTTTAGGGTTCCGTACCTCAAAAGGAAAAAACGGAACCCATATAGGATCACTTTGTTGTACGTCTGTCTGTCTGTCAAGACCCCTTTTCTCAGGAACGCGTGAAGGTATCAAGCTGAAATTCATATAAAATACTAAAGTCTACTGTCCCTTGGAGCTGTGAAAAAATTAAACTTCCAAGCCAACGCAATCAAAAGATACAGCCGTTTATGCTGCAACTTTTCGACACTCGCAAGAGAATCAAAACCTACAGGGTACCTACTACCCGTGAACTCAGAATCTTGAAATTTGGTGCGAAGCAACGTCTTATAGAACAGATAAAGGAAAAATTGCGAAAAGCATACATTTTTAGTTACATCATATAATAAAAATAATTTTAATAATTTTAAACTTGATACTTATATACCTACCTACAGGTTTGTACGGAACCCTCGGTGCGCGATTCCGACTCGCACTAGCCGGATTTTTTTTAAGTCTTTTAATTTTTTTTGTAAAAAGTTTATATATTTCACGTTTTAGTTGTGGTATCTACCTAGCACAAATTAGAATACCATCTCACCGTAAAGAGTAAGGTGAAGTGAGCATGAAGTGAGCTGTCCATAGTGTCAATCCCTAGTTTTAGGTGCAATGACAGCTCACATCAAGCTCACTTCACCCAAGTTATCACGGGGAGATGTTTGCAGAATAGCACGGCTGCTATGTAAATAACCGTGACAGGAACTTATCATCCATAGAGACTAAGTGGGTAAAATACGCATTATTGAAGCTAACTCAAGTAGTTTTTGAGATTCAAGCAAAGTTAATAAAATTTATATTATGGGACCACCTAATGGGACAACCTACCAAACAAAAAAAGAATCATCAAAATCATTTCATAATTGGCGGAACAAAAAAAAAAGAACATACAGTCGAATTGAGAATCTCCTTTCTTTTTGAAGTCGGTTAAAAATTAAATAAAACTACGAGTATACTTAATCCAATTCGGGGAAATAAGGGCCATGTTTATGTGTCTGAGTGTCTCCATTGGTTACTCGTCTGTCTGTTTTTCACACCTAAACTATTGGGAATTTGTCAATTAGGCTGGGCCTTTGAGAAGGACATATAGGCATCATGTATATTTATGGACTAACCTACTCAAGTTTACCCCTATCTCACGAGCCGCACGTATAATTATTAATGTTATTGCGGTATCGGAGGATATATTGGTGCAAAACCTGCCGAAGTTCATGCAAATGGCACAAATAATTTTTAATAATTGAAAGAGGTATGATATTATAAAAGTTGCCATGCTGCTTATTATGTTTAAAATTCTTTGCATTACATATAATTCTATTTTATATATTTTTTTTTGTAAATTTGTGTAGACATTGTAACTTATAGCATCGCTTTGGATGAGTCTGTAAAGGTGTTATAATTGTGATTTGAATAAATAAATAAAATAATATTAGTAATTAAATGATGAAATGCAAAATACACGCAGACAAAGTGAAAATGTTAAAAAAGCTTTCCGGGAACTTATGGAGGCAGAAACACCTACAGCAGTGATAGCATATAAGTGGTGTGATCGTCGGACTGCCAAGTCATAGGTCTTCGAGTTCGAACCCAAGGCACCACTGACTTTTCGGATTCATGTGCGTTTTGTATAATTATCACTTGCTTCAAAAACGGTGAAGGAACACATCGTGAGCAAACCGTCAAGCTTGAGAGATATTTCTCGACGGCATGTGAAGCCAAGTCAGAGGCCCATGGGCGACTTTAATACTCTGACACCAGGTTAGTCACTAACCGCACGAAAAAGAAAGAAGAATTACTTAAGGACGATAAGTAATTCTGTCTGTCTGTAACCTTTTTACGCCTATACCACTGAACCGATTCATTTTGTGAAAGAGGGGTAGGTTGCCTGGGGGGAAGGACATAAGCTACTTTTCATCAAAATACGTTGAAATACAAAAGCAACAGCTGGTATGTAATAAGTGAAAATTTAAACGTTAATAACCCGTGGAACAATACGACGAGTTGTTTAGGAGTTCAGAGGGAACAGGTGAGCATACATAGCCTGTTAAAATCATAACCCTTGGCTTTACCGTAGTCGGGTACATAAGCTTTCCCCGACATTTTCTTATAAAGTACAATCTGTATTTAATTATGACAGACTAGAATTTACTGCGTCAGTAACCATAGAGTCAAACGCAACTATATAAAAAGTAAATGAAAAAAAAAAACGATTTCCCTGTTCTTCTAGAGTATTCAAAAAAAGAATTCGCAACAAAACTACCGGCCAGTGCTTGAGGTTCTTCGAATAGAACGGTTGTGTTAACACGGACCACGGACCACCTTTAGTTCTTTCAAGAAAACCAACGACGCATGACGCATCAGTAATATTCTATGTAACCCTTTGCAATAAACACGCCTTGATGAATACCGTTCAGATTTAATTAGGTTTGAAGCAATCAAGCAAGTGGCATTATTTCATCATCACTGCTCTCAAACCGGTGAAGGAAAACATCGTGAAGAAACCGGCATGTCCTAGAACCAACAATTCGAAAACATGTGACATCTACCAACCCGCACATGGGCCCGCGTGGTGGATTACGGCCCGCTCCCTCTCACCAAGAGAAGATCTGTGTCCCAGCAGTCGGAACATTATAGGCTGATTGATTATGCTACGCAAGGGGCATAGAAATAAAGGACCATTTCTTCCTTTAAACGCGTTGTGACCATAACCTCCTTCATTTTTTATTAGCATGAAAAGTGACTGATGCCAGTTTATTTCTGCCAGAATAGGGGGCAAAATTTCTGCTCATGACAACATAGGTACTGCGATCATTTATCGGTCTACCAAGCTTAATGATTATACAATGTGAAATTTAATTCGTTTGCATCCTCTTAAGGGGTCATTGTACTCATCATTATGACCAACTTTCACTATGGGGCCAAAAAATCTGCTGTTCCCTACATTATATAACCTATTGGTTTTATCGTATCACTGGGCGAAGCTTCGTCTCGATAAACGCAGATGAGGCCGCAGCATTAGTGTTGATTGTTAAAAAAATCAAATGTATTGTAGGGGATTTCAAGTGTTTATACTTAGAAATTCAATAGCAGTGGCACTTTTCAGGCTGAAGAGGTAACAAAAGAGTTAATGCATTGGTTGTATATTGCTTATTATCTTTGCTTTTACGCTATCATTAGCTACTTATCTACTATGAGCTATGAGTCTATGAAAATGAAATAATTAACGCCGTGCGATGGCGCCTAACTGCATTGTCAAACTAAAGCCATGGCTATGAATGTCTAGAAGAGCCTGAAAATTTAATAAAGTTTGTTTTACGATAAAGTATGTTTTTATCTTGAAGACAAGTCGAAGGGATTTCCCACCGACAAAACTGACAATGATATTGATAAATGATTTTATTTCTGTAAGTAGGTTTGTACAAACGCTTTTACACGTCAATCATATTTTTTTAAACTAGATGAGGTCGGCGCTTCCTATCTGACCATTCCGAGAAGAAAGGCCGAAACAAACTCAGAGGTCACAGTCTCTTTTGAAGTCTAGACATAATATTGGTCAGATCATGTAAAGACCATGTAGACTGGCGATTGACGATCTTCTAATTTTTAACCCCTTTAGGGGATGAATGTTAAGTGCTTACCTTCGTTATAAAAGGAACAATTGCGCAAAATTTCATGCTTCTAGCCCCATCGGTTATGTTGTGCATTGTCTATCAGTGAATTTAAGATTTCAATTTGTCTGCATATTGCCAATAATATTAATGTACTGCCTCAACTATCAGAACATAGATTTAGTATGATCCTTAAAAGTTTTTTTCTACATACAATGAACTTAACATACCTATGTAGGTTCCTACAAAATTCAAAAGTGATTAAAATTTATTCAAACTAGGTTGAGAACCAGCACTTTTCGAACGTAATAATTACATAACACAGTCCCCCAAAAACGCCCGCCCTTCACCACTTCCTAGTGCTTTAGCTGAGAAGAAGAATGCATACGTGCTTAAAATTTAAATAACTTAGATCACTATGCAATGCTAAAATGTTATACGATTTTGGTTCCTACTAATAATTACTTAAAGCGGCTCGGCATGTCCTAAGTATACCATATTAAGACAAGTTTTGAATATCGTATACACACTCACTACGCATCCGCAGCCACACACCCACACCCTCACTTACACACCCACATCCACACTCACACCCATACACCCTACTTTGCTGTCTAATTAGTTAATTATTAGTTTGCTTTACATTTATTTTCGTTTTTGTATTATTTTTGTTTTTTATCTTTCATCCCATTATCATCTGTTAGTAGACGTTGGTATCTGTGTGACTTGTCCGTGTAGTATGGAGGCCTGGAGACCTGTAACACAGGTATTCCTAGTACAGGCTCCAGTCTCCACAACATTAATGTATTTTTGTATTCACAATTATGTACTGTACTAACTTTTCATTATGTGGTGGAGAGAATAAACGTTTTTATTATTATTACTTAGCAATAAAATTAAACCTAATTTTCAGTCCATAAACTACCAGTAAAAAAATCTAAACCTAGGTACCGTTAATTTCGTCAATTTATTTTTAGCAAGACATTATGCTCCTCGTGGTTATTTGACGTGATATTCTAGGCTCCCTCTTTGCTCTATGGCCTGGATCTAGGTTACACGCGCCGCTGTGACGTCACGATACTGTGCTAATAAGATACGGTGGCCACACGCTTGCGTAGTTTGTGAGGATATTTTATAAATTAATTAAATTAGATGGAGATTACGATTTTATAAAAAAATAAAAATATAGTTAGGTACATGTTTTCATGATTGACGTAGGAAGAATTTAAAAAACCCGTTTGGAAAAGATTTAAAACCTTCCTGTAGGATAACTTTCACCCTTCGCCGTCGTAAGTAGTTATATACAAGTTTTTGTTTAATTTATAATTATTT
The DNA here is from genome assembly GCA_914767755.1 of Agrochola circellaris. Taxonomy (NCBI): domain Eukaryota; kingdom Metazoa; phylum Arthropoda; class Insecta; order Lepidoptera; family Noctuidae; genus Agrochola; species Agrochola circellaris. Next base: position 3,228,149 of record OU611839.1, on the reverse strand, counting down.
AGTAGTTTTCATAAACCAAACTGAACGAAGCAATAAAAAGACAATAAGCTTTAGGAGCAGTGGGGGCCCAGACGACCGCGACTAACGAGTTGTAGGTATTTGGTAAATTATTTCATCATCACTGCTCTCAAAACGGTAAAGGATAACATCGTGAGGAAACCAACAAGTCCTAGAACCAAAAACTCGAAGACATGTGAGATTTACCAACCCGCACTGGTTCCTCGTGGTGGATTATGGCTCATTTCCTCTCACAGCGAGGAGGCCTGTGTCCCAGCAGTGGGAACATTATAGTCTGATTATGCTAAGCTTTAGGAACAAGAGTTGCTGAACAATCTGAAGTAATATAATTAAATTCAATCAAGCCTTTTGCCCAGCAGAAGGACAACATATATTCGACAATATCCAGTAGCTCGTCAGCTTCAAATCAGGGGTAGTTATGATGTAAAGATCTCACAATTTACTATCACCCTACGAGTCTTTATGTACAACTTGTTACAGACAATTAAGGAAATAGTTAAGTCGTCACGATTATTCAGAAACGTGATGAATAGACTCGACACTTTATTACCATTACTACGCACTTTGACAGCTTACACACATCGAGATTTATAATATTTAACTATCTTTTGCCCGCGGCTTCGCCCGTGTGGATGTCGGAAAATATCCTATATGTTATTCCAGGTTATAAACTATCTTTTTGCCAAATTTTATTGAAATCCGTTGAGCGGTTTTTGCGTGATTGAATAACAAACATCCAAACATACAAACTTTCATATTTATAATATATTAATATTTATAACATAGTAAGATTACTCTAAATAATGTCCTGTGGAACATTATTACATTTTTCTACGGGAAGGTAATCCTTGAAACCTCTGAAATTATCCTGAATTTTCTCAAATCAAAAAGGGACAACTCCACTCCATTTTCGCTTCTAAGAACACGCTGAAAACCGACAAATGTTACATAAACCAATAAATAAACCGAACTAGATCATTAGTTGACTAATTCGTAATGTTTACATGAACTACCAACAGATTCGCGCGGTGTGGTGCGCCTGAGCAGTTTTTTGTACGAGAATGAACGGGACGGCCGGTGACGCCGAGTTTGCCTTTATATTTAGCCATTTGGGTCATTGAACTTTGTTTAGCATTTAACATACAATTTTCAAGGCATCATTCATTGTGATATCTTAGATCAATAGTGATCAAGCATAAGCATAATAACCATAATATAACGTTCCCACTGCTGGGACATAGGCCTCCTCACTGTGAGAAGGCGTGGGCCGTAATCCACCACGTGGGCCCAGTGCGGGTTGGTCGATGTCACATGTCTTCGAATTTTTGGTTCTAGGACATGCCGGTTTCCTCACGATGTTTTCCTTCACCGTTTTGAGAGCAGCGGAGATGAAATAAATATACAAATTAATGCGCCTGCTAGGGTTCGAAGGCACGACCTTACAACTCAAAGTCAAAGTCAAACAATTTATTTCAATTAGGCACATAAGAGGCACTTTTGAACGTCAATTTTACACAAAATGGAATTGATTCTAGTCGCCCCTTCCAAAAGGTAGTTCTCGGATGGAGAAGAATGGGCAAGAAACTCCACCGTTACTCGTAAGTCAGGGCCGTTACTATTGGGCCATCATTGGCTACACTGCAATGGTGATACTTATTATGGATTTCAAAGTCTTATTAACACATACAATCTAAATATCTTAATGTTACTGTTCGCGCGAAAGGATAGGAACGATTTGTGCTATATTATTACGCGAAACGTGTTTAAAAAAATGTCTTTACTAATATGTCATTGAACATAATGTATGTAAAATGAAGACTAAACCCATTCTCGGTTCATATCGAACCGAATTTAATTCTGACACTGTTTGTTCACCGCACCGTGAACGGGACGTCAATGAGAAACGAAGCGACTATTGCGAACGCGGCCATAGTAAATGTACTGTTGCTACATTTATCTGCATTTGTCCAAAGCACTGTTCACAGTGCGTTGGATAAATGGCCTTAAGGACTTCGTTTAGGGTATACTAGTCTAAAAATAGCCTTGGAAGTTATGAGCGTCGAAACTTCCATATTTAAACACTAATTTTGACTGGTCTTTGGGCGTAAATAACTTTAAAAAATTGCTAAGTAGAAACCGTACAGGGATAGATAATTTATTCAAAAGTTCAAATAATTTTATTTTGTGTAAATTCATCCAGTAGTTTTTTCATAATATCTATACGCCCAAAGATCTGTTCATTAAATTTTACGCGCTGGTTTTCGTTATAAATCATCGTCTATTTCACTAAATAAAATAATAAATATATAAATAAAAACAAGTTAAATAAATGTTAAATAAATAAAACTAAACAAATAAATAATTATACTCATTAGCATGCATATTAGTCACGCCCACCAACGAGTTCGAGCCGTCGACTAGTGCACCCTTAAGAACCTGAATTTTCCACAAGAACGCAAGATTTGGAAATCCTACTCCTAGAGCTGATCTACACGAGTCTATGTATACAGCTAGAAACTACATAAAAGTGTTTTATTTGATCGGAACTGTTCTCTGGGCGCTCAACGAGATGTTTGGTCGTCCTTCGCACGTCGTGCAGATTTATTTCCTTTATTATCTTACTTCGGACAGGCTAAGTGGTTAATGCGGATATCGTCAAAGTTCGGATTTGCGATTTTGTTTTTTTGACAGCATTGCTTGACGTGCTATTAAGATGACTATTGCTAAAGGCAGCATATATCTGTTCGTTACAGGTGCAAGCCTGAAAAGTATGAAAACGTGTCTGTGTAAAAATCCTTTCATATTTTCTACCGACTTCAAAAAGGAGGAGGTTCTCAATTCGACTGTATGTTTTAATATTTTTTTTGCATGTTTGTTAAGCGATTACTCCGCCAATTATGAATTGATTTTGATCATTCTTTTTTGTTTGGTAGGTCATATTTCAGAGGTGGTCCCATATAAATTTTATTAACTTTGCTTGGGTAGTTTTTGAGTTAGCTTCAATAATACGTTTTTTCCCCGCTTATTCTTTAAGGATGATGGTATAGTTCCCGTCACTGTTATTTACTTAAAACAGGTAGTGGTATTCGAATTTGTGTGGGGTAGGGACCACAACTAAAAAGTGAAAAGCTATTATTTTAAACCGACTTCAAATAAAAAAACAAGTGAAAATTTATTTTAATTTCGGAAGTCGGTGGCAAAAAACGAAAATTCAAAACCAAAGACACCGACTTCCGGAATTCATGTATTTTTTTTGTTTTATATGGTGTACAATAATGTGTTTTAATAAATATAATAAATGCTACTTACTTGCATTATTTGGTTGTGGAAATTGGCAGACTCATCATCGTGCCGTAATCCCACAAAATTATTTAGGCCTTCCAATAAACGGTGATTCAGTATATCTAAGTAACAACAGTGACTGTGGTCTCGACTGACCTTGCGGCATATAAGTTCACATGACGATGAACGTATTCAAGGAAATTTTGGCGCTAAATATTCATCGTTTAGCTAAATGGAATAATTAGGAGGATACAGAATACTTCTGAAATAATATTATAAGCTTAAGTTGTAGAATAATGAAAATGGTCGTAGAATACAAGGGCGTAGTTTGTAATAGACGAATTTTTATGTCTTTAATATTAGACTGCCTCGATGGTCGCAAGTGCTACTACTGAGCATGAAGTCCTGGATTCCATTCCCGGGTCGGGCAAAGTATAATAACATAAAAATTCCAGATGTGTCGGCGAAGCAAATAGGAGGGTTATGATTTTGACCGGTATGAATGTATGTATGTAACTATGTATGTATGTTCATCTGTTCCCTCATAACTTCTAAACTCCTCATGACAAATGAGGTATCGTTGGAAGCGTCTTGATCGTCCGCTGTTTATATGTGACGTCAAGTAAAAAAAAAAAAAATGATGCCATGTTAGGTATCAAATGAAAGGGCTTAATTTGCGTAATTTGAATACATTACATCTGGGATAACTCATTAGCAGCCCTTAGTCTGGACTTATGCCCGGTTGATAGCAATAGGCTTGCCCCCTATTACATGGGACTTAAACATAACTGGCGAAATGTCGGTGTACCATAGCTACACCTCTGCTCAACCCTTCGCGGAATACACGCGTTATATTATGTATGTATCTTTAATATTACTCTTTTCATGACCTACTGTCAGAACTTTTACACGAGCAATCTATGTGTCAACTACACCAAGAGATAGCTGGATACCCTTCGCGTGCAATATAATAATGCTTTCAGGATGTTGTCCTCTGCTGCTGACTGCTCCGTTTCTGCAGCGCCTCGGAAAAGTTCGCTAAGACCCACACAGATGGATTTCAAGCCATAATGCGCAAACACAAACGCAAACGTCGCTGCTGAGCAGAGTGCGAGGTCATCATCATCATTTCAGCCAAAAGACGTCCACTGCTAAACATAGGGCTCCCCCAAGCACCGCCACTTCGACCGATTCTGTGCTACCCGCATCCAGCGGATTCCTGCGGCCTCCACAAGGTCGTCGGTTCATCTTGTTGGAGGCCTTCCAACGCTTCGCCTTCCGGTACGCGCTCCCCACTCCAGAACCTTTCGGCCCCATCGGCCATCTGTTCTACGAGCAATGTGCCCTGCCCATTGCCACTTAAGTTTGGCAATTCTTCGGGCTATGTCGGTTACCTTGGTTCTCCTACGGATCTCTTCATTTCTAATTCGATCACGTAGGGAAACTCCAAGCATAGCCCTCTCTATTGCCCTTTGGGTGACTTTTAGCCTTCTGATAAGGCCCATTGTGAGCGACCACGTTTCTGTGCCATAATTCAGTATCACTGGTAACACGCACTGGTCAACCTTTCGTCTTGACACACTGCGGTATGCGCGACGAGATGATATTGCGTAGCTTCCCGAACACTGCCCAGCCGAGTCGGATTCGACGATTAAAGAGAGCGAAAGAAGGATTGCGAGATAGTCGCAACTATATCCTGAGAGCTGTGGCGGAGCGCTATACTCCAAATATGAGACTTTTTCTGCGGAGGCTGCTCAGGTAGGAAACATTTTTCTTGTTTGGTCGTCCTCTGCATGAAATGTTCATTATTTTAAATCAATACTACTTACACTGTTGTCCAAAATAAATGAATTTTAATTTAATTCTAAGTGAAATAAATGAGCGACCGACAGCCTGGATAAGGATTGTAGCGCTACCTTGGCAGAAGCCTATGATCAGCAATGGACTTTAATAGCCTGAGTTCATAAGTAGATAGTGAAATGTGGTTATATTCCCATGTTATTATAAATCCCCACTTTCGACCCCAACCCCCCATAAATAGAAGAATGAATTCGGGTTATGATGATAATTATGAACTATATTCCGGTCAGTTCTCGTACTTAAAAAACGTTCAAATTGGTTGTATTTTTAACAAATTGCGAATGAGATTAAAATGCGAATGTTCTTAAAAATTATGGGAATTGCCCCTGTCTGTTGGACAAGATTAGGAACTAATAAAGTTTAAATACGCATAACATTTTTTTTTGTACTCAACTGACAGGTGTCAGGAACGCATTCTCTCATCGGCCGGTGTGTAAGTGAGTAAACAAACTTCAAATTGTCAATTGTATAATTATGTCAATGGGTGGCCGTTTTTACATTGCGACGATATATCGTCAGCTCGGACGACAACGATATCGTCCGACAATATCTGGACGATATCGGTGTGCGACAAAATGTAACCAACAGCTTATTGTCAAGCGCTATGCCACAGCAGCCTCGAATAGTCGAATTGCGCCAGCAAAAACTTACATCGCCGCGATTCTATAAGTGTAATAGTCTATTCGAGATAATAATGGCAGCAGTAAACAAGTGCATTGTGTCGTCCGCCGATATCGATACGACAATCAGTTTCGGGGACGATGCCTTGGACTACACGGACAGTGTGAGATTGTAGGAAACTACCAGTCGACGATATCGTGTCGTTTTCATTGTTGTCCAATGTGAAAACGCCGGTTACGCCATGAGTCCAAAGAAAAGCAATATTTTTCATCAATCTTGGAATTTCTAAGGCTAGTCCCGTGGGCTAGTCTAACACTTAATCTATAGGAAATGAGGTACAGGTATTAAACGTATCGTTCCTATTTTATACCTTAATTTTATAGTTCTGAGCAAGTTGTTAAAGAGTCTGAGGGAAATTGGTTGTTCTTCCGTGGGAGGCCTCTGATCTGAATTGTTGTTACTTATTTAATAGGTCTAGAATATAAATGGTCAGTGTTTAAGAAAGCCTGATTGGCATCCATTGCTCGGTTTGTAGGCAGGACGATAATAGACTCAAGATAAATCTGTTAATGGACATAAAAACCGACCATAAACATTTTTTTTTCAAAAAAACGCCGAAAAAAACCACTTTTCTTGTATGGGAACCCCCTTTAATTTTATTATAGATATACACAATCTGTGAAAATTTCAACTTTCTACCTATAACGGTTCATGAGAGAAAGCCCGGTGACAGACAGACGGACGGACGGATGGACAGCAGAGGCTTAGTAATAGGGCTCCGTGTGGCGCTCTTTGGCGTACAGAACCTTAAAAATTTAGGAAAGATGCACTTTGAAAGCTAGATTTTTTTTCGGTAGGTCTGTATATTTAAGGGATGCATCTGATGGTGTGATCGATTAGAATAGATACAGACGTGGCTTTCAAAACTTTTTTCGTGCAATGAAAACTTGTTATTTAATTTGCTCGTCGCATCGCTCACTCAGTTTGTATTTTGTTTTTATCCACAGTTGGGATGCTCTTGGCCTGCATCTCTCCTGATGGTAAGTGATGATCAGGCCGAAGATGGAAGCGAGCTTCACCCGGAATCCTCAACCACAGAGGAACTGCCTATCTTACCTTATCTGCCAAAACACAACAATGCTGTTAAAATTGTTGTTATGACGACAGACTTAGATAAGATGGTGGTAGCTAGCCAGGCGGGCTTAGAACAAGCCCTACCACCAACCAAACGGAGCAGAAAGTGTTGTTGCAACTGGGAATCGAACCCGGGACCTCTGGGTCTGAGACAGGTTGTCTAACCAATAGACCACACAGCGGTTGACTGTGTAGGGTTCCTAAGATTAGGACAGGCCTATTGTTTCTAAGTTTGAAACAACGCCAAGCTGACGTATTTCTTGAAGATGTCTCGATGACTCAAGTGTCACTTGAAAATCTCTTAAGGCTCAGAGACGATATTAACTTAATGCTGATAGCTTTATTTCAAGAATTTTCGCCGAGTTTATTTTCTTTCAGAGCATTGGTGGTAACGGCCGCGACTTACGAATTGTGCGTCATAGGTTCGATCCCAGACAAGAGCTCTACTTTGTGTAAATTATTTCATCACCACTGCTCTCAAAACGTGAAGAAAAACATCGTTTGGGAACCGGCATGTCTTAGAACCAAAAATCCGAAGTGGATGGTGGATACGGCGCACTCCCTCTTTCCGAGAGGAGACGTGTGTCCCAGCAGTGGGAACATTAAAGGCATTTTTTAAGGTTATGCTTATGCTATTTTCTTTCCAATATAGCCTACCGCAGTCCTCAGCTGGCAATAGATTAAAAAGAATCCCATGGAGTTTGGGGGACTGTCTTATGTAATTTTACGTTCGAAAAGTGCTGATTCTCAGCCTAGTTTGAATAAATGACTTTTTTATTTTGCAACTTTTTAATTTTTTCTTGCCCGTTCTTCTCCATAGAGATCTATCTTTTGGAACAGGCCACTGGCTTCAACTTTCTGACCGTCTCTTAGAAAATTCAAAAGTGCTTGCAAATGCTTTGATTTGACTTTGTTTATGTTGTTAACTGCAGCACACGTCGCATGTTTAGGTCAATGGTTTAGTTTTACTCTCTTACACAAGGACATCTCCTACAATGTAGCTCTGCAGACATTACCCATGTCCAAATATACATACAAGTTTAGGGTTATGAGGAACAGGGTGTAAAGTTCAATCATCCACCATAGAAAAGGCAGGATCCTCCGACCAGACGGGTGTCATGTCTGGCGGGCAACTGCCCAGAGGTTGAAGTCGGGAGCTTGTATATATGTCCAGCGCGCGGTAAACTCTAATTGCGCGATGCAGGATTTTGAGTGACGTCAGGATGCTGTGTGACGTCAGGCCGCTAACTAGCCGGGTATTGATGCCCTTTAAAAAAGGTTTTTTAGATGTCAAACATCTGCCACAACTTCCTAGGATTTTCGCAATTAGCTTGTTTTTTAATTAAACACCGGATTGTATCAAGTAAATATCAAATTAACACGTTCCGTGCCGGGAGCCCTCCTGGAGGGTTCACCTAGTCGCATATGGGGTGCCGGGAACCCTCGCGCAAGGCACATTTTAAATGCAGGTTTTTCTTAGCGAATACATCATTATAAACCGTGAAAATAAAATCATATGTATATTTTACCAAGATTTATATGCCTTGGTTTCAAAATCCAAGCATTTCAATGTTTTGTGTTACAATGTAAAAAGTTTGGAAACTACCTACGCGACAAGACCCCTTGTAAACACAATTTTACTTCGTTTTACAGTGTTTTCTAACACGGTTTTAAACCTAATGCCGTTGACCGTGCGCGATGGTTAACTTTAGCGCAAACGTAATGCCGGTAACCCTCCCGGAGGGTTCACTACCAATATGTATGGCGGCATGGCGTATGAGTTCTATGAAAAGTTGGTGGAGTCGAAAGTGTTAAATAGCCCGCCAAATTACAAGAGCCATAATAGTGTCAATAGTCTGGTTGACATTCAGATACAGAAATAAATGTCTACCCTTTGTACAGCCGGACGAGTAGGATGGTAACAGCTAATGCCACTGTGTAGGCAGATGGCAGAATGTTTAACTTGTGTTATCCATGGGCGTACCCAGGGGGGGCTGGGGGGGCTCGGGGGGCTGGGGGGGCTGGGGGGGCAGCTGCCCCCCCCTGGATTTAGTATGCCTAAGTACTGTTGTCGATAAAAGTTATGTTACAGTCACGTTGAGACTTCTTTACAGTTACTGTATCAATCAACAGTATAACACAGTATAATATGTATTAATTTTAGTAAAAATCGTGCAGCGCGGCCTTCCATATTGTATCTATTATACATAACTAACTTTAAAAAGGAGAAGGTTCTATGTTCGGCTGTTTTTTTTGTTTACAATTCTCATTGTATATATATATAATTTTGAAAATTCTTTTTGCATTTAAAAAAAAAAAAAAGACGAAAACAGAACCTCCTCCTTTTTTGAAGTCGCTTAAAAATACGCGAACGCAGCAGCGATATGAAACTAATGTCCAGGGGGAAATTTCTGATTTGCCCCATGTATGTTCCATAAAGTAATACAGGCGGTACCGCATCAGGAATAAACACTCGCAAAAAAGGTTAGGTTAGGTTAGGTTAGGTTTAAAAAAAGGTTAGGTTAAAACTGTGACCTCTACGAAAAACGATTAGAATATATAGTTTTTTTTTTAATGAAAACTTGTTATTTAATTTGCTCGTCGCATCGCTCACTCAGTTTGTATTTTGTTTTTATCCACAGTTGGGATGCTCTTGGCCTGCATCTCTCCTGATGGTAAGTGATGATCAGGCCGAAGATGGAAGCGAGCTTCACCCGGAATCCTCAACCACAGAGGAACTGCCTATCTTACCTTATCTGCCAAAACACAACAATGCTGTTAAAATTGTTGTTATGACGACAGACTTAGATAAGATGGTGGTAGCTAGCCAGGCGGGCTTAGAACAAGCCCTACCACCAACCAAACGGAGCAGAAAGTGTTGTTGCAACTGGGAATCGAACCCGGGACCTCTGGGTCTGAGACAGGTTGTCTAACCAATAGACCACACAGCGGTTGACTGTGTAGGGTTCCTAAGATTAGGACAGGCCTATTGTTTCTAAGTTTGAAACAACGCCAAGCTGACGTATTTCTTGAAGATGTCTCGATGACTCAAGTGTCACTTGAAAATCTCTTAAGGCTCAGAGACGATATTAACTTAATGCTGATAGCTTTATTTCAAGAATTTTCGCCGAGTTTATTTTCTTTCAGAGCATTGGTGGTAACGGCCGCGACTTACGAATTGTGCGTCATAGGTTCGATCCCAGACAAGAGCTCTACTTTGTGTAAATTATTTCATCACCACTGCTCTCAAAACGTGAAGAAAAACATCGTTTGGGAACCGGCATGTCTTAGAACCAAAAATCCGAAGTGGATGGTGGATACGGCGCACTCCCTCTTTCCGAGAGGAGACGTGTGTCCCAGCAGTGGGAACATTAAAGGCATTTTTTAAGGTTATGCTTATGCTATTTTCTTTCCAATATAGCCTACCGCAGTCCTCAGCTGGCAATAGATTAAAAAGAATCCCATGGAGTTTGGGGGACTGTCTTATGTAATTTTACGTTCGAAAAGTGCTGATTCTCAGCCTAGTTTGAATAAATGACTTTTTTATTTTGCAACTTTTTAATTTTTTCTTGCCCGTTCTTCTCCATAGAGATCTATCTTTTGGAACAGGCCACTGGCTTCAACTTTCTGACCGTCTCTTAGAAAATTCAAAAGTGCTTGCAAATGCTTTGATTTGACTTTGTTTATGTTGTTAACTGCAGCACACGTCGCATGTTTAGGTCAATGGTTTAGTTTTACTCTCTTACACAAGGACATCTCCTACAATGTAGCTCTGCAGACATTACCCATGTCCAAATATACATACAAGTTTAGGGTTATGAGGAACAGGGTGTAAAGTTCAATCATCCACCATAGAAAAGGCAGGATCCTCCGACCAGACGGGTGTCATGTCTGGCGGGCAACTGCCCAGAGGTTGAAGTCGGGAGCTTGTATATATGTCCAGCGCGCGGTAAACTCTAATTGCGCGATGCAGGATTTTGAGTGACGTCAGGATGCTGTGTGACGTCAGGCCGCTAACTAGCCGGGTATTGATGCCCTTTAAAAAAGGTTTTTTAGATGTCAAACATCTGCCACAACTTCCTAGGATTTTCGCAATTAGCTTGTTTTTTAATTAAACACCGGATTGTATCAAGTAAATATCAAATTAACACGTTCCGTGCCGGGAGCCCTCCTGGAGGGTTCACCTAGTCGCATATGGGGTGCCGGGAACCCTCGCGCAAGGCACATTTTAAATGCAGGTTTTTCTTAGCGAATACATCATTATAAACCGTGAAAATAAAATCATATGTATATTTTACCAAGATTTATATGCCTTGGTTTCAAAATCCAAGCATTTCAATGTTTTGTGTTACAATGTAAAAAGTTTGGAAACTACCTACGCGACAAGACCCCTTGTAAACACAATTTTACTTCGTTTTACAGTGTTTTCTAACACGGTTTTAAACCTAATGCCGTTGACCGTGCGCGATGGTTAACTTTAGCGCAAACGTAATGCCGGTAACCCTCCCGGAGGGTTCACTACCAATATGTATGGCGGCATGGCGTATGAGTTCTATGAAAAGTTGGTGGAGTCGAAAGTGTTAAATAGCCCGCCAAATTACAAGAGCCATAATAGTGTCAATAGTCTGGTTGACATTCAGATACAGAAATAAATGTCTACCCTTTGTACAGCCGGACGAGTAGGATGGTAACAGCTAATGCCACTGTGTAGGCAGATGGCAGAATGTTTAACTTGTGTTATCCATGGGCGTACCCAGGGGGGGCTGGGGGGGCTCGGGGGGCTGGGGGGGCTGGGGGGGCAGCTGCCCCCCCCTGGATTTAGTATGCCTAAGTACTGTTGTCGATAAAAGTTATGTTACAGTCACGTTGAGACTTCTTTACAGTTACTGTATCAATCAACAGTATAACACAGTATAATATGTATTAATTTTAGTAAAAATCGTGCAGCGCGGCCTTCCATATTGTATCTATTATACATAACTAACTTTAAAAAGGAGAAGGTTCTATGTTCGGCTGTTTTTTTTGTTTACAATTCTCATTGTATATATATATAATTTTGAAAATTCTTTTTGCATTTAAAAAAAAAAAAAAGACGAAAACAGAACCTCCTCCTTTTTTGAAGTCGCTTAAAAATACGCGAACGCAGCAGCGATATGAATGGGCACGCCACAATTGTGGCGATAAGTCCCCTCTTTGAGGAGTGGCTAGAGAGGCGCCACGGCGTCCTCACCTTCCGCCTGACACAGGTCCTCACCGGACATGGTTGTTTCGGGAGGTTCCTGTTCAGGATAAAGCGGGAGGAAACGCCCGGGTGTCACCACTGTGTGGATCGCCCGGAGGACACGGTGGAGCATACGGTGGAGGTCTGCCCAGCTTGGGCGGAGCACCGCCGTGTCCTCACGGAGGCGATCGGCGGCGGCGATCTCTCGCGTCCGGCCCTGGTTCAGGCCATGGTCCGGAGCGAGAGTGCATGGGAGGCCGTCACCTCCTTCTGCGAAGCAGTAATGCTCGCGAAGGAGGAGGCGGAGCGCGCGAGGGAGAGGCAAAATGCGCCCCCTCGCGCCCCTAGTCGCCGCAGGAGACGCCCCGGGCGTCGGGAGTCGCGAGCCGACTTCCGGCCACCGTAGGCGCGGGCTTGCGGACGGTGAGCAATGGGTAGCTCGCCGTCCGATAGGGACCAGGCCCGGGTCGACGGCGCGTTGTGTTCCACGCGCGCCTCAAAGAGATGTCAGCACCAACTGACGGGGTCCGGAAGGGCCAATGCCTGCCGGGGTCGCGGGTTTGTCTGAAAGGGATATCGCGACCTCGGCACACAGGCAACGGAAGGAACACGGGTGGGTTTTAGTCAGTAAAAGTCTGACACGCCCTCCCGCTCCACCCAGAGCGGGAGAAGTTATTTGATAATTTCCCATCCTCAAAAAAAAAAAAAAAAAAAAAAGCAGCGATATGAAACTAATGTCCAGGGGGAAATTTCTGATTTGCCCCATGTATGTTCCATAAAGTAATACAGGCGGTACCGCATCAGGAATAAACACTCGCAAAAAAGGTTAGGTTAGGTTAGGTTAGGTTTAAAAAAAGGTTAGGTTAAAACTGTGACCTCTACGAAAAACGATTAGAATATATAGTTTTTTTTTTTTTTTTTGTAGGATTTTAAGAACTTCAGACCCAAATGGAAATTTGAACAACGATCCCTTTGTGACTGGCTTAGAAAAATTATTATAAAATTATATTTAGTATAAACGTGATTTTTCCAAAAGAATTAAAATATTAAATGAAAAATGTATAAATGATTAAATATCATTCTAAACATTTGTAAAGAGAAGCATTTGCTGAATAAATGTTTGTAAAACGACTGCTTATAAAATAAAATATATGCGGAATAAGTTGTTTGTAAAATAAATAGTAGGTATACGAAACGTTGGTTGTAAACAAAAAATTTGACAATGGTGTTTTGGTGAAACATTAGTGAACCCAGTATAGTACAGATGCAGTCGATGATAGCGCTCTTCCCTAGACCTAACCTAAGCACTCTGAGGTTACAGCTATCGGGAAATTTTATTATCGGTTTGTCCTTCTGCCCTTCCCGTACATGCATGCAGCATCGTTTGACCTGCACGCTGCGTACATATAGACTGACTCTAAATATAGAAGTGAAGTGGCGAAGACCGCGGACCGGCCGCTCCTGTCGCGGATTTTAACTTTTTTTTTGTATGCGTTTGCGTAAAAACGCATGACTGTATGTTTTGTGGTCGACGATATGTGGATCAGTAGCCGTATAATGGCTGGCGATGTGTTAAGATGTTTAGTTTGCGGTGTTATTTAAATACTTACATCTTGTTAAAGGACAAATGTATTTATTCGTGTTTTATCACATAATAAAAATAATAACAAATTAAAGCCGAAGAAAAAAATTGTTAACAAATATCTATAATAGCCCTCCTCCTAATTTTTATGTTGTTATGCCCGACAGGGCCCACAATGCTCCAAAACGAATGTATGTCTTTATGTACCTACCACCTAAGTTCACATTGTGGAATGCAATAAACGTATTGAGTATTGAGTATTGAGATATTATACTAAGGCCTTCACACTAGAATTTGATATAAAAACCAAAACAAAACAATAATTTTCACAAAGAAAACGGTGTTTTTTTTCTAACCTATCCTACTAATAACATTATTCTGCACCACATGACGTCTATCCGCCATATTGAATACCTGTGATGTCATTGTCTAGTCGTCAAGGACATATTCTGCATCACGCATCGACACTTTATTTGGCCGCCATTTTGAATGTCCTGTGACATTTTAGGACACAATGTCTTTAGGGACAAATTCAACGACAACTAAATTGGTCAATAGAGCGAGGTAACAATATACACATACACATGTAACCTGTGGGATACACAACCCTCCTCAGTTTGACAGTAGTCGGGTAAGATTTAACCAGTTGTGAAACTGCAAGTTTGAGGTTAGTCATTCAGTTTCTTAGTATTTGTTGTGCATCGTGTGTGGGTCGACGAACCATCGTACTGTATTTTCCTTGTTTACTTGCTCATAGAATATTTATAATTGTTGTAGCTATGTATTATATTTGTAAGTGTACTTATTGGGGTGTAGTATTGTAGTAGTTAGTGACGCGTGTATTTTTTAAAGGTAAACTAGGTGGGGGTCGTTACGTGATTTTGAACTAGTGACTTCGAAGGCGTCACCTGTTTTGAAAACTAGTGAATATTATATTTTTTCAAATTCTATACGGAGATTCAACATGGTGATTCTATCGAAGTATTACAGTTATTTGCGAAACGAAAATATAGATGATTACTTACGTGATAAGCTAGCAGCTTTAAGTTTTTGGAACGAATAAGTTTCTGTAGCTACATATACAGTTACATCAAACACAATTATACTTTCCTTCATACTTTATTCAGGCTTAGGACGGTTATTTTGTAAGTAGTTACAATTTCGATGCAGTATCGAAATTGTAACTACTTACAAAATAACGTGTTTACAGTTTTACTTGAAACTAGCTATTCGGCTACTTACCCCGTAGCCAGTTATTGTAACTACTGACGTGAAATAACGTCCATAGGTAGACAGAGCTCTATGTCTTTTTGTAGGTGTCTATCATTGAATTCCTTCTTCCTAAAGAAGACGAAAAGTTAAGTAAGACTAATGAATATCTGACTAACTGTCTTCTACGTCAGACAGAGACAAACGCGTCCCTACAAAAATTGGGGCAGTATTCCTAGGAGTCACAGACACAGTCTGCTGTGAAGGGCCTGCATGGAGGACGACGAGACAGCAGCACTGCTTGGTGGTCGCCACATACAGGGTAAAGTACTTCGGTAACCCAGGTACCCGACGCGGCGACGTGAGATTGTCAGTAACACCAAGCCAAGGCGTTGCTGGCCTTCTTAGAGGAGCTGGGGTGGATCGAATAAGCGATTTTCCCACCCCAGTATTCCCTTATTATTCGTAGTTCTTATTATTAGTCTGGCTAAATTAGTTTTTTAGTAGTCTTGTAGCCAAGATCTATCATCTACAACCTATTACGTTAACCCTTGAATGGTACCTAAATACCGATTACGAACTAAAAATCGTCAGATCAAATTTTTAACGTCACTCAAGATTTTAATCTTAAAATAGGGCGAGTCGTGGTCTCGCAAAAACCTAAGGCGAACAGTTAGGATCGGCAGAAATACTTTGTGAAAATGATGTGCCAAATTTCATCCAAATCTGTTCAGCCGTTTTAGCGTGAAAGCGTAATAAACAATGTTGCCTGGAAGAGATCGCAGTAAGCGATAAGGCCGCCCATTGTATATTTTATAGTGTATTACTTTTTCTTTATGTAATGTATAATCTGGTGTACAATAAAGTATATATATAAATAAATAAACAAACAAACTCACTTTTACACACACGTGAGGATTTCTAAGTTAATTCGCTTGGACTCTTCCGAGTAAATGTGCAGGAAATCAAAACAAACTGAATTAACTCATTAATTGGTCGTTCCTTCTGCGTATGAGTAACGCCTCCTGTTCTATAGTGGAGCTATAACTGGCTGGTACAGTAAACCCACTTCAGTGACAAAATCATTCTTATTGCTACGAAACAAAGGCGCTGTCAATGTTAAATTGTTACCATATGGTTGACTGTACCTATTATTATGGAGATTGACCACTGACTGTTAAGTAATAACTGCCGCACTGGTCGTCATCCATCAGGTTAAGGTACGCTTGCCGGGGTTGGTCTGTGGATGGGTGACCATCTTTACATACCGAGACTCCTCCTTGCCTCGGAAAGCACGTTAAACCGTTGGTTCCGGTTGTCATTCGTGGATCTTTGACAGTCGTTACGGGTCGTCAGAAGCCCGAAAGTCTGACAACCAGTCTTACAAAGGGGTATCGTATTACCCAGTTACTGGGTTGTGGAGGTCAGATAGGCAGTCGCTCCATGTAAAATACTGGTATTCAGCTGCATCTGGTTCAACTGGAAGCCGACCCCAATATAGTTGGGAAAAGGCTAGGCAGATTGATTGACCACTGACCAAGTCCCGAATAAGTTGGCAAAAGTCAATGACTTCCAATTTCTCTGGCTACCCTGTGTCGGCCATTGTGATTCGCACATGTAAATTATATCCGCCAATTGAGTAATATGGGTCACAATAATTTGAGGTTATAAAGCGGCGTGCTACTACTGGTCACTAAACGCGAAATTACTTTTAGTTTTAGTTTGAACAAAAGTTACCCATCTAGGTCTTTATTAGTTAAAATAAGTTTATTTCGGAAGTCGGTGCCAAAAAACGAAAAATCAAAACCAGACACTGACTTCCGAAATAAAGTTAATTTTCACTTTGTAGTATTTTTTTTTTGGAAGTCAGTTGTTTATTTTTTGTTAAAAGTTTTTATTTTTTTAGTTGTCACACACTAATTCTAATACCTGGTGGTATTAGAATTTGTGTGTGACAACTAAACAAAATGCTATGTAAATAGCAGTGACAGGAAGTTTTTTCGACAAAGTCGGAAAAATACGTATTATTGAAGTTAACTAAAAAAGTACCCAAGCAAAGTTAATAAAATTGATATGGGACCACCTCGAGAGCATACTCTTTCAAACAGATAAAGAATTTTGCAAATCCGTCTGTATATGACGGAGTACTGACCGAACATACATTTAAAAAAAAAATAAGCATCTGAATTGAGAACCTCCTCCTTTTTTAGAAGTCGGTTAAAAAAGTGGATTGAGGACCTTTGACTCCTTTGTATCGGGTTCGCTTTATAGGTTGGGTACCAAATTATTAAGTTAAGTAATAGACCGGGTCAAAATAAATTACCTAGCGAAACTCTGCAGGATGTGATAAGTATCGATATCTAAACACGATAAAATAAAAATAAAAATGATGAGATATTTTTTTTGGGGATCTGCGACCGCTGGTTGTGTTGTTACGTGATGTATGAGTGCTTGAAAACATGCTTGGAAATTAGGGCATTCATTTGTCAATTTTCTTCCTCTTTGACTCGTGTATGTGGGCCTCGGCTTCGCCTCGGGTTACATTTTCGCGATCATCCATTGTCATTGTCATTGGGCATTGATGCCCATTACCCATATTGCAGGCTGCAACAGTTATATACAATTGATTTGTTTTATCGTGTTTAGAGATACCAATAACGTATGAGAAGTTTACACAAAAAAAAAAAACTGCTTTTTGTTCAATTGACAATAATAAGTCAGGTCAACAGTCAGTCAAGGTCAAATTAAATTAGCTAGGGACCGCAGCCTAGCTAATTTAAATTGACCTTGACTGATGTTGGCAGACTACTGCCAGGTTTTGAAACCCTTTGTAACAGAAGAACACTAATTACAATTGAATTAAAGTTTTTTTCACTAACGTTCATAATAATAATTTCAATTTTCACTGCAGGGTTAAAACTCATACAGAAATTGCCTTTTTACCTGCACGCTTAGCAGGACCACAATAGAAACGGGTTTTGTCGACGGAAGAATAGACAAAATGACAGGTAAACAATCTAATCTGCATGCGCAATTTATTTGCAAAACATGTAAACAAACACGAGTTTTCCACTTAGACAAACATCAACTTTATCTTAGTGTAAATAAAGTTGATTTTAGACCGACTAGTATCGTTGAAGTCGTAGTGCAAACTGAACCTTATGTGTAGGCATTACAGTTGTTTTTCCTTAAACTTGTGTTTGTTTACATGTTTGGCAAATGAATTGCGAACGCAGATTAAATCAGTCATTTTGACTATTCTTCCGTCGTCGACTAAACCCGTAGAAAACCCGTTTCTATAGTTGTCATGCTACGCGAGCAGGTAAGCATGAACTTCTAGCACCATGCTTGCTCCCCTCTGGTTTGTGGCGATTTTTGTCCAGTCGTTCTTGTGATGTTTTCCTTCACAGCAAATTCCCACACATAATCAGATTTAATCAAATATTTAGACATAGTAGAGTCGTAGACACTACAATGGTTCATTATTTACATAATAAACAAGTTAAATAAGCCTTGGAACATACTAAATTAAATATTTTAGATGAACGTCTATGTTTACTAACGGTTCTGCCCCGAAGACTAGTTTTTTTGGGTAATCATAATATTTGTACTAGGAAGCAAGGAGTTTGAAGAGGTGTTGAGAAGGCCTACTACTAGAATACTATACGGAGTTTTTTGTACGGGAATAAGGTCATGTTATTTGCTGAATATAATGCTGTCTCATGTTTTCTCAGTACGGTGCCGAAACATGGACACTGACAGTCGGGCTGGTCTGCAGCTTCAAGGTCAGCGTGCTATGGAGTAGGCTATGCTCCAAGTTTGAAGGATAAAATCAGAAATGAAATTATCCGGAAAAGAACTTGAGTTACCGACATAGTTTGCTTTATTTAATTTTTGTTTTCATTTATTGTTGACATAATCTACTCATTAAAATGTTTTTATTTTATGAGTTGATTGCAATTTGTGGTAATGTAAATTATTTTTGCATTTAAAGCATTATTGTATAGAATCAAGTTTTTCCAACTGAACAGACAGCTGTGCTGCTGGGGAGTTTGTTGCGCCACTTCTTCTTTCCAGCTTAAGCACTAGGAAGTGCTGAAGGGTGGGCGTTTTTGGGGGACTGTCTTATATAATTTTGACGTTCGAAAAGTGCTGATTCCTAGCCTAGTTTGAGTAAATGACTTTTGAATTTTGGTTTTTTGTGGCGCAGCTTGGGGGAGGCCTATGTCCAGCAGTGGACTGCGATAGGTCTAGCGGTTTAAACAAAAGAAAGAAGTTAATCCCTTGAATAAGGTTTTTCTTTACTGTTTTCATTATGATTGTATCATAGTCAGTACCTGATTGACCGAGCTCTGCTCGGGTGAAAATAGATAAACATTTCGTCCAGGTATACTAACATTTCCGAGGCTGTGAAAATAGAGAAAACGAATTTTCCCAAATGTCATTTCCCAAATGTAACCTAGCTAGATCAATTTTTCGCCCCCTTGAAAGTTGCAATATAGGGGTACCCTATATTGCAACTTTCATTGCAATCGTTAGAGCCGTTTTCGAGAACGTGATGACAAATGTATCGTTGTTCACTGTTAGAGGTTATGCCAAACCTAGTTAGCAGGTTGGTGACTATTACAGAGGTAATCCTTAGCTGGACATTGTTGGGCTAAGTGTGCTCCACCCTAGCACACTGGGCCTAAAATTGTAAATAAGTCTAAGTCTGGTTTAAATGCCATTCGTAATCTGATAACGTAGTCATAGGTTAGATTAGGAATGTAGAAAGAGAACAATTTAGTCCATGTTAATGTCGATACGGTCTGTTACTTCTAAAGTTGTAAACTAACGCGGAAACATTAAATGATACCGGAAACACCGAAAATCGTTGTGACGTAAAGTGAGCAGGGAAAAAGTAACTTCAAATTATGTCGACAGCAGAACTTGCGTGTTGGACATAATTACATGTAGTAGTGAGGATTCTGTGCAATTCGTTTTTGGTTGGTAAATTCTTTGCCACGAGTAACACGAATTCTTTTAGTTTCGATTGGATTAAGCCTGAGTTACCTGTTAACTCCGAGTTATTTAGCTAACCCATGCGCTTGTCGATTAGCCGGAAGGCAAATTATCGGAAAAGATGGCTTTGTAGCGCCTCCTACAACCGTGCGGCGACTATCCACAGCACATCAGGAAAGTAACTCCTGTATCTTCAATGAAATTCCAGGATGTAGTAACTCTTTGGCTACGTGTTGGACATATCTTAGGGCAGTGGTCGGCAAACTGCGGCTCTTTGGTCTTTATAATGCGGCTTTGTAAAAATGTCTGGATGCGAGCGTAGATCTAAGCGCGGGGGTCGAGGTCAAGATATCAAATTTTATTCAAAATTCAAACTATATTTCAAAGATTTATTTCCGAAGTATTTTCACCAAAAATAAACAGGACATCGAAAATTAATCATTTACTTACTAAATCTTTCATAGTTTTCCAAGGTTGTCAATAAGTAAGATGCCTTCATCATATTATTATCAGCCGATATGATGATGATGATGAAGTCATCCTACTTCTTAGGAAGTTAATTTTAGGTAGCGTTGTGGAGTGAAAGAGGATGGGAGTTTTGAGGATTAAGAAAAGTGTATTGAGACAGTTTGGATTTAATAAGAAATCTTAGTCATTATAGTACCTATTGATATTTGGCTCTATTGAATAATGTGTTTGCCGACCACTCTCCTAGAGGATTGAAGTTTTTAGCGTTCAGATGATCATATCCAATAAATACTAAAAGCGATGATAAATGATAATGATAAATGATTTTATTTCTGTAAGTAGGTTTGTATTACACGTCAATCATATTTTTTTTAACTAGATGAGATCGGCGTTTCCTATCTGTCTACTCTGAGCAGAAAGGCCGAAACAAACCCACAAAGAGGTCACAGTCACTTTTCAAGTCCAGACATAATCTTGGTCAGATCATGTAAGTATTTTCTTTCGCAGACGAAAGAACGAGGGCATTGTAAGACTTAAAGATAATCTTATAATTTCGGAATTTGTAGCTAAACTTCAGTTTGGTGCCGTCAGTTACAAAAATATAAGCAACGAAATGTGCCTAAATCGTCTAGATTTTATAGCTCTCGTCTAGTATAAAATTAATCGTGACATCTAAAAATCTGTATTCAGCATACCTAATTATGTCATTGCCAGAGATACACCCCCTCAACTATCGATTTCCCTTAAGACACAGATATATGCCAGTGACCTTGAGTGGTTAGCTTGCGTGTTCTGTTCTGAGCTCATGCAACGCGTCGTACGTCCAGCCAGTAATAGGACTCGCCCATCAAGGAGCGCCATCCCAAATTAGACGCATTATTTATTTATTATACATAAAACAAAAGGTATTTTAATAAAACACGTATACTAAAAGATCAATAGTTAAATTATCTTTAAAATGAACAGTTCAAGTAAAAAGAACGGTTTCAGAAAATAACGCTTGATAGATTTTGCGTGATTCTCAGTTTTTTATCCGCGTTAGACATAACTTTACAAATTAATTTCACTATGTTATATAAACATAATCTAAAATAATCATATATTAAGTTATGAAGGAAATGCTCTAATTTAACACACATTTTTTTAAAATTTTAACACTACTCGTTTAGACGTGATCTTCAGTATAAAATCATCAAAAGTCGGTTATCGTTGCCTTAAGAAGTCAATAACAATAAAAATTCTATTGTGTCTCGTTAGTGACAGTTAAACTCTTATATTACAACCGCTGAAATGCAGTGAGTCTTAAAATTGACTTAATTGGGCTTTTAACAAGCCTGG
Organism: Agrochola circellaris; assembly: GCA_914767755.1. Classification (NCBI taxonomy): domain Eukaryota; kingdom Metazoa; phylum Arthropoda; class Insecta; order Lepidoptera; family Noctuidae; genus Agrochola; species Agrochola circellaris. Next base: position 3,206,415 of record OU611839.1, on the reverse strand, counting down.
ATATGAACTTTGAATTCTTGATTTCCATTTAAAAGAAATAAATTAGAATCTGTCCTGTTAGGGTTAACTGTGGACACCAAAAAAAATACCGTTCTAAGGGTTTCAGTAATACGTTTATTATCCTTTTCTTTAAATATTGGAAAGTGTGTTTTAGTAGTATTCAAAATGGTACAAGAAAAACAATATTTCGGTAAAAAAAAGCCTTGATTTGAGTACTTACTCTGCGTTTACCGGGATAAAGGTACTATGTCCTAACCCAGGTTATGCTCTACCCAAGTGCCAAATTTCATCAATCCGTTCAGTCTAGTCATATTTGAGGATCATGCGGAGAACCCAATAAGTCCTAATGTTAAAATGTGAAAGTGAGTTTGTTTGTTTGTTACGCTTTCACGCTAAAACGGTTGAACGGATTTGGATGAAATTTGGCACAAGGGTAGACCATAACCTGGAAAAGGACATAGGATACCTTTTATCCCGATACTCCCACGGGATCGAGATTTATGCGGGTGAATGAAACCGCGGGGCGCAGCTAGTAATATAATATTTTGCAATCTGTCTATTGTAAGGAGCCCAAAATGACAGGTTCTGTAAACGTCGACGAATTATAACGTTGCTAAATTGAAGAGTACAACAACTGTGACGTAGCATGACCACTGAAGTGACAGGTATTAAATTTTGTCGGTTAGTTGATAGATCTCTCGTCACGTGGTTTTTTTGTTTACCTTTATTTAACTACCTTAACCAACGGAGTATAGGTACTTTTAGTTAGAAATTTCTAGCAGCAACATCTTAGAGTTAAGACTGTGTTTTATCAATTCTATTAGGATTGAAAATAATATCGTCACAAAAATGTGGGTGTGCTCTGTTATCAGCACAACTTGCTTTTATCTCTTCGGGGAGTACCGGAGTGACGCTTTTCTCCTTGAGACGTAGAAATCTAGATGACATAAATAGCGAGTGGTTAGCTTAGCAATTGTAACATAATTATTTAACTACCAACATTTTATAGTGACCGTATCAATATTAGACATCTTTATTTCTTTAATAAATAGAATGACTTGGCAATCGCACACGGCAATATAATCTACATACAACAAAATCTACCCAAATATTAGCGTTCTGAGCGCTTTATTTAAGTTTGTGCGTGCATAAATTTGACTTGACCCGCTAGCGTTATGTTCAATAAGGACTATTTAAAATAGTAGACTATTCTTATGTCATTATATTGCCGTGCGATGGCCAAGTCATTCTATATAATAAAGAAATAAAAATGTCTAATATTGATACAGTCACAATGTTGCTAGTGGTAACAATTTACGACAAAGTTGTTGGATAGAGGCTCCCATAGATAGGTACTGAATAAGTTAACTGACTTGATTTTACATTAGATAACAATATCTATATCTCTATATCTATATCTTTATCTTGATTTTTCATATTTTTTTTTCATTTGATGGGATGATAATTTACCAGCCAAGTCTTATAACTTGCAGGGTTGTGACGTAGTAGCTAACCTTTGTTTGAATAGTTTCTGTTATATGCCTGATTTCTATGACTTAGATGGTGAATTGGACAAAACGAATCTTCTCCAAATTAGTCTCAAAAATATAGTCTTCCTAGTTAACTAGATATTTTTATAAATAAAAGCCTAATAATAATTAAAATCATTTATTTGTCAGAATATGTTCCTTTATGTGCTCTTTTTAGTTTTCATTCTTTATTTCTGTCTGAGTAATAGTTCTCGATGTTCTTAGTTGGTATATTGGCGCGTGCTAGCTGACATATGGCTAATTATTTATAATTTATATTATGTTTTGGTGTTGCGTAATGTAAACTATTTTGTATTCTAATAAATAGAATCTATTTTTTTCTAACTGAACAGACAGCTGTGCTGCTGGGGAGTTTGTTGCGCCACTTCTTGTTGCCAGCTAAATTACTAGGAAGTGGTAAAGGGTGGGCGTTTTTGGGGACAGTCGTAAGTAATTTTGACGTTCGAAAAGTGCTGATTCTCAGCCTAGGGTTGATAAATTTTGAATTTCTTATGATTAGTCAATGGTATCATTACATTCTGCCAAGTGTGGTGGTACACACCACACTTGGCAGAATGTAATGATACCATGTGTGTATTAGGTATATACCTAAATTTATTAATTACAGGTAAGAGATTATTAGCGGACCAGACACTATCAGGAATGACATTACATTCAAGTAATGTCATTTCTACTGACAGTGTGGTGTTTGGAATGATGATGTGATCTAAATATTTTAAGGCGAAAACGTCGCTCGCGAAATTCAAATTTTCTTACGATTTTTGAAAATTTGAATCTGTCGGGCTACCTCAGCGCATCCCCCTTAATATTTTAAGTCAATGTTGGAAGGAATGACAGTACTATTGATGTCATTAGTACTGATAGTGTCTGGTCCGCTATTTGGTTCAATCCTCCAATCCCCCAATCCTTTAAAAGCATTTACAGTTAATTGCGTTCAGAAAATTCTGCACGCTTAGCATGACCACAATAGAAACGGAAGAATAGACAAAATGATGGATAAACAATCACAATCTGTCATTTTTTCTATTCTTTCGTCGACAAAACCCGTTTCTATTGTGGTCATGCTAAGCGTGCAGAATGTATGACTGATACGTCTTACTATTCGTTATAGGAACAGCCGGTCGATTCTGTAAAAATATCACCGTGAAACTTAGCTGGAGTGAGCGTGAAGTGAGCTGTCAATAGTGTTAATTCTTAGCATCCTGCCGGTCGATTTGTGACAGTGACAGCTCACTTCACGTCGATATTTTTACAGAATCGACTGACAGAACTTACTTTCCGTTTAGTTACACGTGTTTGTCCTACTATAACCATTAGAATTCATTCACGTGTGCCAGATAGATTTTGCAAACAAACTAATGGTTATCGCACTAAAGACATCCAACGCTGAATTTGTGTCATTGAGATTTCAGCTAACAGATTATGAAAGTACTGTAAATAGTGATAAATTGAACTGTATTTGTTTAGTACAATGTTAAAGATAGATTTCCTGTGAACGGTCATATCTAAACTTGGATCTTTTATAAACAATATACAAAGTTTTTTTTTTACCACTACTGATTAGTTCTTGGCCTTCATTTCACCTGATGGTAAGTGATGATCAGGCCGAAGTTGGAAGCAAGCTACAACCGGAATCCTCAACTACAGAGGAACTGGCTATCTTACCTCTAACTGCCGAAATACAACAATGCTGTTAACATTGTTGTTATTGCAACAAGCATGTTGGTATGGTGAGTTACTTCCAAAATCACCTTTTATCCAATCCACAGATTTCCCAACGTTCCTGAATTATTTTAGTCTTGTTTGTGTATCAGAGTCTGACAAGTGCATTCAACCGTTTCACTGTCATTCGAGGCTTCCATTGAATATACAGAACATTTACAAATTTAGCTTATCCTATGCCGTATAAATATTACAGTTGTCCATTTTAGCAGCTTTAGTAGAACACCACTAACAGATGGATCCCTGAAGATAACATAACATCACGCTGGTATACCCTGGAGGATGGGCAGAGGTGTACCTATCATTAAGTATTTGTTTTAAGCGGGAATCGAACCCACAACTCAAAGCCAGCCTCTGCCGTCACAGTTATTCAGTAGGCTGACGTCAACAGACCAATCAATGCCCAGTCCATATCCCTTTTTCTTTTTCATCCAAACAGCAAAAGTTGTCCTCTCTCTGACTTTTATAGGCTATCTTTTTTTTTCAAAACCCCATGGTGACCCGATCGGGCGGTGGCCGTCGAATGAATTCATTTTGTCCGCGTGTGTGCCTGTGTGTGTGGACACACAATTGATTGCCTATGTAGGCGTGACACTCCTTACAGGGAGCGACTAGTGTTTTAATTGATGCTATAGTTTTTTGGATGCGGTATTAAAGGAGACTCCACAGAAATCAAGGGGTAAATGTATTTCATTGACGGAATAGAATAAATAATAGGTATGCTTATGGCCTATTTGTTTTTTGGCAACGTGTGTATGACAATATAAGTAATAAAAATACCAGAAGATGGATTCTAAGGGGTTTATTTATAAACATTGCTTAAAGTTAAGTGACGTTCAAACGTGAAAAATTTATGGTTAAACAGTCGCTAATCATAATTTATCTTTAAGCAACGTTTATAAATAAACCCTTAAAATACAGTGACCTAATTATCTGAATTGTTATGGTCCAAAAGTGTCATATAATTGTGTGTCATATAATGTTTGAACCTAATGGTTTGGTCATAATATTGTATGTGAGCTAAAGATATTTGTGTTTGCCGTTTTCCTGAATTTGTAGAAACTGAATCATTAACTATTGACATTGTTTTCTAATAGGTATTTCATTTCTATTACAGTAAATTCCAATAGTATATGTAAAGGAATGTGTAGGTAATTAGGAATATCTCGCTACAGATTTTGTAGACTTGGCATCTTTTCACTAGATCAAAATAAATTTATGTTGCCATTAAAACTTTAGTCAAAATAAATAAAACACCGAATCACAAGTATAAAATATTTTATTTAAAAAATTCAATTATATTCTTCACATTTGTCAATGAGACAACACAAAATCGGATGCAATAAAGGTTTTTACGAAGAAGTTTTAATCAGAATATAATTTTGAAAGCTAAAACAATTTACACAACTCAATGAATCCTACACAACGTTAGGCAATGTTAATAAGGTCAGTGTAACTAAAACAATGCGGCAACCGTCCGGCCGGAACAAAGAGCGATGCCGTATCGTATCATTACACTTGATTCATGCATCCTTGTCAAAAGTCGATGAACTTGTGCGCGAAATTGGCGAACGAGACTGGAGGCGCGCGTCGGATCCCGAACGCGCACAGTACCGTCCTGCACGAGCTATTCGCTATACATTGCTGTGTAGAAACTGCGACAGTTTCAAGCTGTTGACTGGACCCAGCATTGGAAGTTGATATCTTCGATTGCTGCGCTGCTAGTGAGGTGAAATCACGCGTCGTGGTGCGTGGTTCGTCTCGAGCGCAAGGTCGAGTATACCGCCGGCCACAGCTATAAATATACGCAGACATGCAAAAATGTGATACATAAACATTTATGTGCCCTAATATGTGTGGCTATGCGAACGTTTGATTCGTCGTGAATAGTTGGGATTTGATTGGGAACGATGACATCTTGGTACATTCGGTACATTGTAGAGGTTATCAATTGTTTTCAAGCGCGTGGGTGGATATTCCATTTTATACAACGTTTTTTTCAGAAATGTATAATTATTATTGTTTTTTTGGGTATAATTAACTAGGAGGACATACTGATTAGAAAATATGAATTTTGTCCAAGGTAATGGATTGACATGTTGCATGGAAAAACGATTTTCTGCTAAAAGAAATAGGTACTCGTTGTATTGTCAGCTTTTGCGATCGTATTATCTTTTCCTATTATCTTTTTTAACCTTTTTGGAAAAACATCAAATAATAAATTAGATCCTACTGTTTGCCTCTAATTCTCGCAGTAGCATCCTGCAAAATTCTATTATGTATCTTCTTAGAAAAATAAAATAAAAATTCTAAATGGTAAATACGTAAGAAGTAGTGGACATAATGATGTTACTTCTTACGTACTTATTTAGCGGTAGGCAAAACTCGACCGCTGAATATGAGCCAACTAATAACAGCTACTTACTAAATTCTTAGTTCCACTTATTAGTCTTACATAATTCTAAAAATATTCTTGTAAATAGCCTATTTAAAACTAAATTTAGGTCAATACTTCCTTTTACCACGTTTTGTACTGGTAAACAGGAAAAATAGTGGTAAAATAGGCTAACACAGACTAACTACCTACATAGTTTGAATGGGGACACAAAAATGTTGGGCCTCATTTTATAGGTTTTCAGCGACACCGCTCTGGCGTTTAAACTAGATAGTTTTATTGTGAATGTTGTTGTATTGGTGAATGGAATATGCAGTGTTTTTTATGGAATAGTTATATTGCTGATATTCTCATAAGGTAGGTAATGGGAGAGAAGACAATAGGGATGACGTCTGGGAAAAAAAAAAAAAAACTAATTTGTCCGTCAATCAGACAATAAAAAAATATTAGACACGTATTTTTTGCTTTATCAAATTAATAAAAAAATACTTAGATAAAACGCATTTTAAGTTGGGGAATGGGGGTCGATACGTCACTAGTGTGTAAAAAATCTACGTACTCGTGACGTCATGGCACTTTTCACCTCAATGTATTACCGTAATCTTTAGATTACGAGTACGTAAAAAAAGAAAAATACGTGTTCGATATTTTTTTATAATCTCTAGGACTGTGTTAAAAAAAAATTAGTCATTATCCCTATTGTTTGCTGACCTAAGGCCCCGTTCCCACTATGTCGTGACGGCAAATTATCGAGTCAATTAAAGCGTCGTGGCTTGCCTATTTAAATGGAGATGTTCACATATAGGACGACACGATTAACAGTAAATTAACTGCAAATCCAACGATAAATTCATCGCCACATAGATATGTTTTTTTTTAGAATTAGCCCCTCAAAACTAATTAATTTATTTATTCTCTGAATATCCCTTCGGGGAAAACAGCCACGATGTTATGTTATTAATTAATTAGGTGTTGTTATAATAAAATGGTGTTGTTACACCTAAATGTACACATGAATGCAATAAAGAGTTTGAGTTTGAGTTATTTTTTTTATTTTTTTTTTTCATTTAAACGTTTAAAAAATAATGGCGTACGGCTTCAGGAACAAAGATTTTCGTTCTCTTATTAGGTCACTACTATTATTGTGTAGCATAGAATGGTGCTGAAAATCAATAAGTATTTTTAATTGTCGATAATACCCATAACCTAGCTACTTACTAAACAAATCAATCACAAACCTCACCAAAATGAAAAGAATAAAATCTATTTCAAGTTAGCCATTTGCCAATATTACTTAAAACCTACTATATAATATGAAGCAACTGCCACCGCAATATATTGTAACTGAATGATTTACATTTGACCTACAACTTACAACCGGCGTCAAACAATCAAAATGATACATTTAAGTTGTAAAAATAAATTACTTGATCATCATCATTAAGCCTCGTGCAACTGGCGCGATGCAACGGCGCGACCGACACGACTCTTACAAAACAATTTCTAAGAAAACTTCACGGTAGAATAACTACCGGTGTCGCGTCACGCCGTCGCGTCGCGCCAGTCTGCAGAAGGTTCTATTCTGCCCTTATCCCAATCTATTTGTGGTCGGCGCACCATGTCCCCTTCTTCCATACTTCTCTATTAGTCATCATCTCGGTACTCCCTTTCTAGCCATATCATCTTTCACACAGTCCATACATCGTTTCTTTGAACTTCCTCTACTCGTATATCAATTCACATTTATACTCAAAACATTCCTGACGACATTTTCCTCATTCCTCCACATCACATGGCTATACCATGACAACCGATTTCCACACAACTTTTCAGTCACCGGTGTCACTTTCAAACTTCTTCTTATATATTCATTTCTTATTTTATCCATTTCTGTAACACCACACATCCCTCAGAATTCTCTTCTCAGCTGAAAGCAAATGCCTTTCATTAATTCCTTCTGTGGCCCAACATTGACAAGATTTCATAACTTGCCGTCATGACATATTATGACTACATGACGTAGTATTTTTGATATAATTTCTAGAAAATTTAACATTCGCTTAAAAGGTTATGGGCCTACTCTGGGGAAACGAATTTAAAAATACGGACCTGCCGTGCTATTCTGTAACCATCTCACCGTGAAAACTTAGGTGAAGTGAGCGTAGAGTGAGCTGTCATTCCACAGGGATTGAAAAGAAAAAAGAAAAGAAAGAAAAAGTATTTATTCTGCACAAAATAAACGCACATTACAAAATAAAAACAAAATACAAAACCACTTTACAAATTATTCATATAAAATATCAAAAGCCTGGTTTTCATTATTAATATTCAACAGAAAAGTTTACACTAGTTTAGTTTAGTTTTGGATTGACACTATTGACAGCTAACTTCCCCCAAGTTTTCACGGTGAGATGCTTACAGAATCGTAAACCGGGCCGTATTTATGAAAATGTATAGAATTTTGGTTATTGGGTACTTCTAGTGTTTTCCTAATATGAACTGTTCCTGTCCTAATGTGAAATGAAAATGTTTCAATTACATGTAGCGGACACAAGTTGGCAAACATGTGTTGTAATTTTAATCGTAGCATGAACAAGGCTTTAGGGAATATCTAATTGTGATAAGACATGTTTACCTTTATGTTTGTAGACTTGTTGAATACCTCGAATTTCGCTTCGACATTAGCGCCTCGTGCCATGATCTTCTCCTCCTCTTTTTTGCAGGGGGAATCAGCCGTGATCACCACCATTTCTGGACTGTAGATCGCAGTTCGATGTGGTCGATTCCCTTGCCCTGAATCGTGACTTCCTCAGCTTTGCGAGATTAGGAAGCATCTGTGTTTTTCTCGATTTTCTCTGTTGGAAAATGGTAGCCGACTGCAACATAATAATATTGTTAGATATTTCCAAGGCTCTTAATCTAGACCTCACAAGCATGAATCTCGATTTAAATCTGGCAGAAATTATACAAATCTATGCCCAAATCTTGTTTTACATCAAAATAGATTCATGTTTGTGTTTCGTTCTAGAATATGGGCTGGAGCTGAAATTAAAACGAAGTATTTACTTCAGAAGCTTTGTGTTAAGTCAAGAAAATTTATTGTCAAGTAAATTGACTATCAACATAAATTTTTCCTATAATATTTATTTATTTATTCAATAACTAAATTAACAGCATATACATATAAAATATAACTATAATTTTATTTATTTGTATTGTGTTTTCCTCCCGCGTTCCTGCAATCTGTAGGAGTGATTTCGTGAAAAGCGGCGGAAGTATGTAACAGGAATCCGGGGAAGCGCGCGCTATTTGATTTGACCAATGAGCGCGCGCCCTGCTAGAATTGGCCGTCAGAAACGACCTTAACGAGGGCCCCGCCGCTTTAATGTTTTATTACCTGAATGTTGCTTATTACCAAGGTGAGATGTCAGATGTTACACATTATATGCGACTACTATTCTCGCTCGCTCGTTTCTTTTTTTAAATATATTTCCTTCGTATAATTAAATCACAACTGTCATTCTTCGATAATTGAATGAATTGGCTATAACACGGTAAATTGGTGTCAATTTGCTTAACAATTAATTTCCGTAAGTGACTCTAATACCTACTACAAAAATTTATTCACATTAAACTTGTGACTGATTTCATTCTTTGTTCTACTTATTTGTTTTAGGTTTGAATATGTCCTCAAAGTCCGAATCGAATGGACCTATTAAGTTGAATTTTGGTACACATATCAATTTCTGTGACCCAAACACGGACGTGTTATATAAATAAATGAATTTTCAATATGGGGGTCACTTTTGGGAGAAAAATGAGAAAATATAAAAAAAGTTTTGCACACTGTACCGTGTGATATATCAAAACGAAAATAGATGAAAAATTAACCCCCCCCCCCTCCGAAACTACGAAACCTAGAATTTTGAAAAAACTACAGAAAATAGTTCAATACTTATTTATAGAATATAGGAAAACTTATATGAAGTCTATGGTAAATGTCCCAATATTGCGCGTACAACGTTACATTTCCAGCTGAACAAGTTTTTGAACTACAATGTTAAGTTTGTTCTTGTTATTATTAAGCGGCGCCTGACCAGTGAATAATGAACAAGGAAGTACTTAAAACTAGATAACAAAATGTAGACATTAATAATGCATTAAAAAATACGGATGAACATCGTTACAATTATTTATTATGACTTTTATGTGCTATTAATATAAATTTAAACGCCAAAACAGATTATATGACCTATTATAATATTAATATTAATTTCTGAGGAAGAATGATTTTTAATCCATAATGACATTTGAAATGAATCTAATTTCATAAAAGGTCTTAATAAATTACTTAGATAAAAATAAAACATATAATTTTAATTTTAATCGCATGTAAATGCCATATCGACGCAGGTACAGTTCGTTTCAAACCACATTCAAACTTAGCCCACGTTCGCATGGGCGTATAAATATCGCGCGGGATTTTATCGCGCTCTGGATTTTCAACTATCGGTGTTGAGCCGATCGTTGAGAATCCAACGCGTTAGGACGTACTCTCGACCCAGCGCGTTGAAAAAACACGCAGTTGCATTTTCAACTCTGAGCGCTATGCAGAGCGTTGACAATCCAGTGCACGAAAACGTTACTGGGCAGCGACTCGCCTCATGTTTCGAGCCGCCATTAAGTTTGAATCGGGGTGTACACACTGAAATTGGTAAATAAAAAAGGAATTGTAAACTCAAAATAATTGAAAATTCTAGGAAAGAGATGTAAACAAAATAACTTCGTATAAAAAATATTAAAAAATAGTTGTTCATGTAGTCCTGAAATAAATTTCAGCAGAAATCTTCTAAAGGTCAGGAAAAAAGAATATTAAAAATAAAGTTAACACACCCACTTTTACGTCTTACAGCATTTTGTTTACGTATATGAATAAAATCCTTCAGAATTATAAATATAAGCCAGTAGAGACAGCCGACCTGTCTTTACTGGCTTATATTCATAATTCTGTCAGGTGTGGTAAAATGTATTTATTTTAAGATTCCTGCAGACAGGTGCGACGTGACGGCGCGACGCGACTCTGGTGGAAGAATTTCTATGAAAAATTCACGGAGATTGTTCTCCGGTGTCGCGTCGCGCCTGTCTGCGTGGAGCCTTTACCAAAAAGTCTCTTTACCCCTTCTACATTTTTAGCGCGACGCTTGTAGTGCTGTGCCGTCACGTGGCTTTTGAAATCAATGGACAAAGACACTTTCATCATAGATCTGTGAAATAAATCAACACACCCATATATAACAATAAATAATTAGTTCAAAAAGTAAAATATTATCTGATTATTTTTCACTACCTTCCGCCAGCGGCTTCGTCCGCGTGATGTCTTTATAAATGCCTATGTTACTCAATGATAATGTAGCATTTTACTGGTGAAAGTATTTTTAAAATCGGTCCAGTTTTGAGTTTATTCTTTACAAACAAAAATACACATCTTTTCTCTATAAAATAACAAAAACGTAAAACATTTGTGTAATTTTTTTTTTTTGTTTGACAAACTTGCTGAAATTTTGAAAGTTTCAAGAAATATTTATTATAAATCTAAAATAGTGAAAATTTTTATAAACACAAGCATTAAACCAGCTTTTTTTAAATTAACAAACTAATTCCTATCTATTCTTGTTATATCTCTCAGATACCACAATAATAACCCATATATATTATATAATTATGTTTTATATTATTATGTTGTTGATATCTCTCTCTCTCCTCTGTTGTATATTTTATAGTGTATTACCTTTTCTTTATGTAATGTATAATCTGGTGTACAATAAAGTATATATAAATATAATATACCAATTGCAATCTACTCAATTTGGTCGAATAGATTTGAAAATATGTCTCTACATCAATAACCATTGATTTTTGATAGGTTATTACTCATTAATTATCTTTGTGTTCTTTCTGAGCGCGCTCGCACACGACTTTATTTTAGTAGGTCCTACATTCGGTCAGATTTTCTTTTTGTACTTATGACCTACGTTTTGTAGGACGTCTGCGTTGATACATTTGATCTCTACGATTTCATTTAGCCCCTGAAAAAAATCTGCCACGGATTGTATGCCGCGAATGCTCTTGTATTTCTGGATTATGTAAAATAAATAAATAAAAACGTTTATTTCAATAACAACGTGCATTATTTTAAATACATGATTTAGATACCATCTTTTAAGCATGGCCTGAACCAGGGCCGGACGCGAGAGATCGTCGCCGCCGATCGCCTCTGTGAGGACACGGCGGTGCTCCGCCCAAGCTGGGCAGACCTCCACCGTATGCTCCACCGTGTCCTCCGGGCGATCCACACAGTGGTGACACCCGGGCATTTCCTCCCGCTTTAACCTGAACAGGAACCTCCCGAAACAACCATGTCCGGTGAGGACCTGCGTCAGGCGGAAGGTGAGGACGCCGTGGCGCCTCTCTAGCCACTCCTCAAAGAGGGGACTTATCGCCACGCGCGCGGTTAGGTTGGTCTTCCAATTAGCAATATCTGTCGTAGGATGATTTGTAAATTTGAATTATCCCTAGGGATATTGCAAAAACACGGATACCTAATTAGAAAATGGTGAAAACATTTCTGCGAGCAACTTGGTTAGGTTTGAACTGTGACCAACAGCGAGCGAGCCGAGCGAGCGAAGTGACCGGTGCCGCAGCAGCGGCCGGCGAGCGCTACTTCGAAGTTGCTAGCAAAAATGTTTGAGTTTGAGTTTGAATTATAGAAAAAGTAAACTATAAATAAACGAGTTTTTGTTATACAAACACGTTCGTTTCGTCGTTCACGTTCGCTCGTTCGTTCGTTCGTGTTCGTTTTGTATTGTTTTCCTTGTTTTTGTTTAGTGTCTGTGCTTACTAACATAGTCGTAAGTTTTACTAACAATCTTGTTGTTGAGTCTATAGTTGCTTTAATAAATAAAATTCTATTCTATTCTATTCTATACAGAGAAAAATGCGCGTATTCGTGTGATATGTGCGAGTATGGGTGAGAGTGTGCAAGTGTGAGGGTGTGTGAGTTAAAATTAGCAGTTCTACTATATGGTAGGTATACGTTTAGGTTGTACACACGTCTTAAGATCAAGCTATTATTATCCAGTCTAAGCTAACCTCTCAATGTACGGAAATCCTATACAATACGAGGTCAGCTTACACTGGAAATGTGTAGCTTGATATCGTCGCCTTAGAGTGAAAAGCTCGGGAATGCAACTTTTATTTTATTAAATTTTTGAGAAAAAAAACCTCGCAATACACGCAGTTTTGTGGCAGCATCTATATCACCACATGCGACCTACGCATCATACTGACGTCACGCAAAATCCTGCAACACGTAAGCAGATTTTACCGCGCGATCAGCATATAATATAACTTCCCAGTTGCCCACCAGGTTTTCGCATCTGTAGCCGTGTGTATATTGATATAATATACAACATTACAGTTAGCCAGTCTGGCATTACGTTTCTGCATATATAATTATCAAGTAAATTCCTTATTTAAAAAAAACCAGCATGAGTATTGAGTTCAGTCTTTTTTATTGTTTTTGGCGACTGCTTTTATGGACTTTGGATTCATTATACCACATAACTTTATGTTGGTACGAGTATTATTATAATATAGTTATGTAACATGCAACAATTTTAAGTAAAACTGAACTGTTAACTTCAAAGACATTCAATTATTTTGAAAAACCTTTTGTATAAGATGGATTTGAGAATATTTTACTTTTACTGTTTGCTCTCATACTAGGACTTGACCTAGTATGAGAGCTAGTTTCCAAAACCACAAAATAGTTTTAAAAAAATTCACAAGGATCCAGGAAGCTTAGCATCATAGTAGACGTTACAGACAGTAACGAAAGGCACAACAAAAAACATTTTAAAACATAAACAAACATAGTTGTAAACATAAAAACAGATAACTGTCACAACACCTGATTTTGTAGGAAAATTAAGCTGACACTGGTGTTTTGACGAGGTCGTATATTATGTAACCATTTGCACATTTCAAATAGTCACCCATTTTTGTTTTCGCGTAGCAAACAAAACAAAAGTGACGTAGGTAGTATAAACGTCACAGTGAAGAAAACACTAGATTTTATTAGAACACATGTGGAACGTTACTTGATACTAAATACATTTAGCAAAAAATAACATTAATAAAACTTTAGATTGCAAGTCTATAGGGCATAAAATTCAATATACTGACGTCAAAGATTCACGTGCTGGTGTGAAAAACGCTTTACATTTTCCAAAAAAAAAATTACACACTCATAAAACACATGTCAATTTTACAATCGAACATTTTATAAAACTCTAATGACACGGCCTTTATAGACAGATGATGAAAGTAAAACAAATTACAGGAAAATAATAGCATTCTTCTTTTTCGTGTGGTTAGTGGTTAGCCTGGTGTCAGAGTTTTAAAGTCGCCCAAGGCCTCTGACTTGGCTTCACATGCCGTCGAGAAATATCTCTCAGGCATGGTTTCCTCTGGGCACGCCACAATTGTGGCGATAAGTCCCCTCTTTGAGGAGTGGCTAGAGAGGCGCCACGGCGTCCTCACCTTCCGCCTGACACAGGTCCTCACCGGACATGGTTGTTTCGGGAGGTTCCTGTTCAGAATAAAGCGGGAGGAAACGCCCGGGTGTCACCACTGTGTGGATCGCCCGGAGGACACGGTGGAGCATACGGTGGAGGTCTGCCCAGCTTGGGCGGAGCACCGCCGTGTCCTCACGGAGGCGATCGGCGGCGGCGATCTCTCGCGTCCGGCCCTGGTTCAGGCCATGGTCCGGAGCGAGAGTGCATGGGAGGCCGTCACCTCCTTCTGCGAAGCAGTAATGCTCGCGAAGGAGGAGGCGGAGCGCGCGAGGGAGAGGCAAAATGCGCCCCCTCGCGCCCCTAGTCGCCGCAGGAGACGCCCCGGGCGTCGGGAGTCGAGAGCCGACTTCCGGCCACCGTAGGCGCGGGCTTGCGGACGGTGAGCAATGGGTAGCTCGCCGTCCGATAGGGACCAGGCCCGGGTCGACGGCGCGTTGTGTTCCACGCGCGCCTCAAAGAGATGTCAGCACCAACTGACGGGGTCCGGAAGGGCCAATGCCTGCCGGGGTTGCGGGTTTGTCTGAAAGGGATATCACGACCTCGGCACACAGGCAACGGAAGGAACACGGGTGGGTTTTAGTCAGTAAAAGTCTGACACGCCCTCCCGCTCCACCCAGAGCGGGAGAAGTTATTTGATAATTTCCCATCCAAAAAAAAAAAAAAAAAGGCATGGTTTCCTCACGATGTTTTCCTTCACCGTTTTTGAAGCAAGTGATAATTATACAATACGCATATGAATCCGAAAAGTCAGAGGTGCGTGCCTTGGGTTCGAAGTCGAGACTTATGACTTGGGCAGTACGACGGTGACACCTCTACTGCTCAACAAGCACTAACACAGTCAAAAAGAACTGAAAAATATGGTATGGAAACTAGGTTCTGAAAATTACAGCTAATTAGGACATAGCTGTAATTTATTTTTATTTTTACAGCTGTCTTAATTAACTGTAATTTTCAGTAGTTTTCATACTATATTTTTCAGTGGTGATGATATAAATGAATGATGAATCTTGTAAATGTGGACAGACTAGTCATTGTTCACTGGTGAATTATGAATGATAATAAAAATTACATTTATGAAAATACCTTTTGTTTAATATTATGAACTAGCTTCTGCCCGCGACTTCGGACGCGTGGAAGACGTAAGATACTACAATATACTATAGTAAAATAAATGTCACATTGTTATAAAACTTTCCTGTATACTACGTTTGTAGTTGTGGTCTCAGCAGCCAAAATATATCGAGATTCAGGACTGGTGACGCGGTACCAAACGACGTACAGTTGTCAGTGGGAGCAGCTCGTTCTTATTCTGCCCCCGATAGTAAAAAAGACGCATCTAACATTTTTTCCAGATGTGAGTTATATATATTGCCGGAATCAGAAAAAAAAGGCGCATCTGCCTGTATTTTTACATCAATCTGGAAAAAAATGTTAGATGCGTCTTTTTTATCATCGGCAGTATTGCTTGCGAACTTTTTCGTTTTTTGCCATCGACTTCCAAAATTAGTTACTTTTGGAAGTGCTTCTTTTGTTGTTTTTGTAAACCGGTTTTTTTTATAAATAAAAAAAGTAATTAAAAATATATTTAAAAAGTTTTTATTTCACTTTTTGTTGTGGTATTATACCATATACAAATTCGTATAACACTGCTTGCTATGTAAATAAAAGTGGCAGGAAGTTATTATAACATCATCAACATGCATTAGGAAAAAAAAACTGACGATTCATAAGTGCCTATGTAGGTTTATGTGAAATAAAATAATTTGATTTTGATTTTTGAGAATACGTATTATTGAAGCTAACTCAAGAACTACAAAAGCAAAGTTAATAACATTTTTAAGGGACCACCGCGCAAGTTTTCTCTAGCAAATGAAAAAATAATTTTCCACATCGGTCCACAATTGACGAAAATATCGTTGAACATACATAAAAAATTTGAAATACCATTTTTTTTTTTATAACTTACAGTCCATATTACTCGCTGATAATGAAGTTTTCTAAAGATCAAAGAATTTTTTAAATCGTTTAAGTATTTTTTGAGTTTATCCATTACAAACAAACATACAAAAAACAAATATTTATATTATTAGTTTAGAATAAATTTATACATAAATAAAAGTTTATACATTTTTGAAATGTACCGATAGCAAAGAGGAGTGACTGTCTCTTTATATGATGAAAAATCATAGTAAAGAAATAATCATTGGGTTTTTCATTCTATCCAATAAACCGTTACCACTCACAAACAAAACACACAACAATTTATCATTTTAATTTATTACCATTTGAGATGAGATAAAAATAACTATAGTTTTATTAGTCTAGTTTTTTAAACTAGTTTTTTATTACTAATAAAATACTACTAATATTGCATTGACGTAAAATGCAAATTGATTTAATAGTGCCTAGGCTCCCGCAGACAGGCGCGACGTTTCCATGAACTTTTCATAAAACAAATTATAATAGAGTCGCGTCGCGCCTGTCTCCAGAAGACTTAAAGCAACGATTCTTTATCGCCAGACTTGCGTTTCGTTTTATTTTACACTTCGTAGAATTTTTAATTAATTTGTTATATAGTTAAGCACCTAAAGCTTCGTGCAGACCAGCGCGACGCGACAGCGCGACGCGACACCGGTTATTGTTATACCATCAAGTTTTCTTAGAAATTGTATTGTTCGAGTCGCGTCGCGGCGTCGCGTCGCGCTGATCTGCACGAAGCTTAATTCATGTTTTAATTTAAATATTATTGTATTTTAAGAGATAATGAATGAACGTGGTCTGTTTTGTCGCTATCTAGAATGGGATTTAAATTCTTAGCAATAAAGCTAGTAACCTTGTTATTGTATTATGTATATTTAATTTGCTAGTTGTTTTGTTTGAGTTTGAAATGTGAATACATTTAGCTCCCTTCAAAATAGTTGAGCTGAATGGTGCTAATCCATGCGTCAGGTTCGTGAATGGGCGCCGCCAGTAGGGACTGGTCATCTCTTAGCTGCCACGGCTGGTTTTAATTAAATTTTTTAATTGTATTTTCTTATAATATTTTTATTAGGTACGAACGCTTTTAACGTTCTGTATTATTCTCACATGTTTAATTTCTACATGAATGATGTAACCAATATTTTGTAACCATATTTTGATTTATAAGAGTGTCGATGGAGTTATTTGCCCGTTCTTCGCCTTATGTAGCTCCATCTTTCTGACTGACCGACCCCTTGACAATTCAAAATTGCCTGTTTTATTTGAAATAAATGCTTGCTTGAATTGAGTTTTGAATTTGATATCGTGGTATGTGATATCTGGGTTACGTGTTAGGATTAAATGGGGACACCAAAAATAGACCGTTCTAAGGATTTCAATAATACGTTTGTTATCCTTTTCTTTATAGGTACATTGGAAGGTGTGTTTTACTAATATTACGTGAGACGTGTGATCTACAAGACTAAAATAATAGTACAGACAATATGAGAAAGTAAGGATTTCAGTCAAGTGGTTAAGAGCGTTTATTCTGAAAGCTGGCAACGCCGCAAATAGCTGTCAAATATTTCGCTGTTTTGATTAATTTGGCAATATTACTGTATGGAAAAATGAAATGTGGCTAATTAGCGAACTAGAATAATTATTAAAAATGAATTGCAATTATAACACTGAATTTGATGTTGTAACCGTTTTAGGTGTAAAAAACGCATTTGTAAAATCTTTTTTTATATGTAAAACTAAATATTCGGTGTTACGATATTAATTATTGCATATCGTAATCAATATTTTAGTTCACTAGTTAGCCACATTTCTTAATTCCATACAGTAATAATGCCAAAATAATCAAAACAGGTAAATATATGACAGACAATAGACGACGTAATATTTAGTAACTTAATCCGCGTAACTGTTCTTAAAGAGTCATAAAGAACCCTGTAAGAAATCGACACGTGTTTCAGTGAAACACACTCGACACACTACACTTACACTGCGTTCGACGCTTGACGTGTCCACTCGTCGGGTCCGAGTTCGCAACAAGTCAATCGTCATCCTGAGGATGCCTCGTTGAGATTTGAAACACGTGTCGATTTCTTAAAGGGTTCTTTATGATTCTTTAAGAACAGTTACGCGGATTAAGTTACTAAATATACGTCGTCTATTGTATTTTATAATGGATTTCCGCAAAGTCACGCCTGAATCAATTAACTAAATATATCACAGCTATTTGCGATGTTGCGAAGTTATAGAATAGGCGGTCTAAAGCTTTGTGCAGACTAGCGCGACGCGACACCGGTTATTGTTATACCGTCAAGTTTTCTTAGAAAATGTATTGTTTGAGCCGCGTTGCGCCGTCGTGTCGCGCTTGTCTGCATGAGCCTTTATGGGCGAGCTCGATATTTTATGAGTTAGAATGACTATAGTGTTGAAGTACATACGATAGATTTGTTTTTGCTATAAGTACCTACTCCTACTTAACGTTCGTGAATTAGATCATGTTTTAATTGTGTTTTAATTTAAATAGAATTTGAAAGTGATAATGATAAACGCAAACTCAAACTCAAATCATTTATTTCAATTAAAACATTACAGGCACTTTTGAATTGTCAAGGAATCGGTCAGTCAAAAATATGAAGCTGCCCATTCCAAAGTGTAGTAGGTACCTATGGAGAAGAACGGGCAAGAAACTCCACGGACACTCTTTTAAATATGATAAATTGTTACAAAGTATTGGTCACATCATTCATGTTGAAATTATACAGGTGAGAACAATGTAGAAAGACATGCACGTTAGAAGCGTCGATAATGAATGAATGAACTCGATCTGTGTTGTTGCTATCTAGAATGAGATTTATAATCCTCGAAATAGAGCTAGCAACCATGCCATTGTACTTAGGTATTATAATACTTTAATTTGCTACTGCTGTTGTTAGAGTTTGAAATGTGATATCGTGGTATATGATATCTGGGTTACGTTTGTGAATTAGATCACTGGATTAGGAAAACGAAATTTGTGTGTTTTTTTTAGAAGCTTTCCATCGGTGGTATTTAAATAAAGAAGTTGAAAAAAAAAAATTGTTCGTCAGGTTGAATAATGAAAAATATTGGACATATTTTTTTTTTGTAATTCCAATAGATTACGGCAATACAAAGTTAAAATGTGGCATGACGTCACTCCCCGGTAGTTTTTATACCGAATTATGACATACGGAGCCCCCACTCACCAACTTTAATGCGTTTTATCTAAATATTTTTTATATAATATGGTAAAGCAAAAAATACGTGTCTAATAAATTTTTATTATCTGACTAACGGACTAAATAGTTTTTTTTTCCCAGTGAACATCCCTATTAGTGCTGTGGTATCTATTTAAGTGCCATTAGGCGGAAAAACATGATTTTTGTTCACTGTTTATGTTTAGTTAATATTAGCTGCTGCCACGGCTACGCCCGCGAGGGCCCCGAATCTTTTTCTAAAATATAAATAGCCTAAGTTACTTCATATAAAATCAGCTATTTGTCAATGGAAGTCTCAAAATCGGCCCAGCCGTTTCGGAGATTAGCCGGAACAAACAGTAAGACTAAAATTTAAAAAATGTTTATTGTTATTTATGTGCCGTATGCTTTCATAGTAAAAAGCTGTTATTTTGACATTACAAACAGATACTTCACTTCAATAAAAAAAATTACTAGTAGTAAGTCAGGTCTAAAAAAGCTCTAGGAAGCTCTAGTTAGGGTCTAGGAAGCTCTAGGAAGTGGTGAAGGGTGGGCGTTTTAGGGGACTGCCATATGTATGTGACTTTCGAAAAGTGCTGATTCTAATTTGAATACCTAAATGACATTTCAATTATGAATATTGAATTTCTTAAATATAGAACATGAACCTAATTATGATTTGTGTTTTTCGTCTAGTAGGTAATTTAGAACGCTCTCTACAAACTCAATGCCTCAGACAAACTCCAGTCCACACAACTAAACAGTTAAAAACTCATAAAGGCTTATCACGACACAGCCAACAGCCTAGTCATCTGCGCCTGAGCAGACACAAGGTCGTGGCCGCGACGACCGACGAACGACGGCCACGACCCGCAGGTAGCTCGACGATATGTTGCTGCGTTGGTTGCAAACACGCCAGGAATCTCGTGCTTTCTGATAATAAACTTTTGATTTTACAGCTTTTTGATCCAGCGTGATATTGAGCAGGAAAATCTTGCGTTTGATGAGTTGTAGGCTCTGTTTTATGTAGTGAAGGGAATGAGCTTAGATGGTGCTAGCTGTGCCCCGCGGTTTCACCCATATAAGTCTTTATCCCGTAGGAATATCGAGATAAATGTATACTATGTCCTAATGCAGGTCATGATCTACTTATGTGCCAAATTTCATCCAAATCTGTTCAGCATTTTTAGCGTAAAAGCGGAACAAACAAACAAACCAACTTTCGCATTTATTATATTAGTTAGTCATATAATACCAGCTTCAGCTATATATAATTATTTTATGACTGTATAATTTCTTTTACCTGAATTCGAAGACGTTTTGACTAGTTTTCTGACTTAATTTTTGCCTATAAATCAAAAATTAAATGGAGTAAATTCACAAACTGATGTACCAATTTGATAACATTTTTTTAATCAAAACATTTGTTATTACTTAGTCTAAAATACCAAGCTAAATCGATTCACAATACCATAGAAATCGTTAAATTTTTTGTAGTGGCCGACCGAAGTTTCGGTTTCGGCAAGTTTCTGGAAAAATATCTAGTTTCGGCATCGGTTTGGCAGAAAATCTGCCGAAACTTCGGCCGCACCGAAACTCCCCGTTCGTGAATTATCGCGCGTCGTTGGCCTGACTTCGGGTGAGTTGTGAGTAAAATACACAATTAATGAGGTATTTCCTTTAGAATGTAAGTGTTGATTATTGACAAATTTTTGTTCCAAGTAGTAGGTAACACGTTTGTTATAATTTTTTGTTTTATAGCAGTTTTTTCATATACTTCACTTTATTGTTTTTTATTTCATTTTACACGGTGTTGTATATATAAGTGTAAAAAATAAGCCAAATTCCAGTAAACAATAGATTTTTAACATATCTAAAAAAGTTCCGGTTTCGGTTTCGGTAAAAAGTCTTGTTTCGGTCGGACACTAATTCTTTGCAGATATTCCGCAAAAAGCACTTTTATTGATGAGACCTAAATTCCTAGCAACAAACGGCAATATAAATAGGCAGCAATAGATCTTCTGAGAGCAGTGATGGCCCAGTGGTATCGAACACGTAGGGTCGAACAATGATAGGCACTTTACTTTGCGTAAATTATTTATTCACCACTGCTCTCAAATCAGTGAAGGAAAACATCGTGAGGAAACCGGCATGTCCTAGAACCAAAAATTCGAAGACATGTGACATCTACCAACCCGCACTGGGGCCCGCGTGGTGGATTACAACCCCCTCCCTCTCACCGAGAGAAGGCCTGTGTCCCAGCAGTGGGAACATTATAGCCAGATTATGCTAGATCTTCTGTTGCTAGGTTAGGCGTTGCGTTTAGTTTCAACAAGCGAGTCAATGAACCTGATCTATAATGGTATACAAACAACAAAGAACTGGACTTAGTCCATCAATATATATACCTAGCAATAAATTATTAACAATAATAACAATAAATTATTGCTGTGATAATGTCAGTAAACTAATGTTAAAACAAACAAACGTCTTTTTTTGTTACTCGGCAGATTTTTAGAATCTGCATGCATAGAGTGACAACCATAGAAACGGGTTTTGTCGACGGAAAAATAGACGAAATTACAGATTGTGATTGTTTATCTGTCATTTTGTCTATTCTTCCGTCAACAAAACCCGTTTCTATTGTGCTCATGCTAAGCGTGCTGGTTGATAAATAAATACAAATAGGAAGATGCCCATTTAACCAGACGTAAATTTCGCAATCTTTTCAATATTATATAAACTAGTTTTCTTATAAAAACGTTTTAAATATTAATTAGTATTCGCAGTAGCTACCATTTCATAGAGCAAGATTCAACCAAGAATATTTACAAACCAGTTTGCGTACATTTGTCTAATTTTAGATTTGAAGAGCATTTTAATTGCTGCAACATTAAAATTAGGAACTATTAGAGTAACAGTTTTTATTGCTTACCTTATACAAACATATATAGCAGTAATAGCCTAGATAACAGTGACGGCCTAGGGGTGTTACCCTCGGACTGCCAAGTCATTAGTCTTGAGTTCGAACCCAAGGCACGCACCTCTGACTTGTGTACTCTCAAATTCATGTGCGTAAATTATCACTTGCTTCAAAAACGGTGAAGGAAACATCGTGAGGAAACCGGCATGCCTGAGAGATATTTCTCGACTATGTGAAGCCAAGTCAGGGCCCATGGGCGGCTTTAAAACTCTGACACCAGGTTAGTCACTAGCCACACGAATAGAAAGAAGAAGAAGATACAAGCATAACATTATAGTCATAACACATAGGTAAGTTGGGCTACCACCCCACTTGTCCCCAATGAACTTGCCCGTATGCCCGTATTAGACCGCGGGGTTTTAAAGTTCATGTCCATAACCCACCTGACGCGCCCCCTTACGGGGATGTAGTGAAAATTGGTAATCAAACAGTTTGAATTGTCAGCCTACCTTGTTGCTAACCCAACAAATCTAGGGCAATACAGCTCTAAGGGCTTCGCCAAATAGAACGCGTACTTAGCACGCGTTATAACGCTAGCCTGACGCCGCGTTATAGCGCCGAATTGTCCGCGTTATAGCGTTGTACTATTAATAGGGATTATGACTGACAAAAAACGCGTACTCAGCGCTCTAACGCACGCTGAGTACGCGTTATATTTAGCGAATTAATCTTGAAACACAGAAAATTGGGAAAACTGAATAACAATATTCCAATAAAAACGTTAAAACTAACTTCTAAATTCATAGTCATACGAGATAAACAGTATCTCTAGGGAGTCTGTTATTGACCTAACCCCGAGAAGGACATTGGGGAAGGTCGGAGGGCGCCCCTCAGAGAGTGACAGTCGGGAGGGGGGCGGAGTAGATTTTTGTATTATTTCTAACCTCGAGACGCCCTCAAACAACTTCTGTAGACGGTTTTAAATCAAATCAGAGCGCTTTTCGTCTGGAGTCGTAGTTCAGCCAGTTGCTAGGCATTCGTGAGATAATCTGGCTAGGACGGGTTTTTAGGTTATCGCTCTTAGTGCAGAGTGCTAAAGACGAGTACATACTTAATGGGTTACTGACAGCATGAAATATGTAGAATAAGAATAAATTATTGTCTCTAAGTTTACATTCAAGTGGATTGAATTCCTAGACCTCACACCCCCTCCCCACTCCCTGTGTTAGAGATCCAATCTCCTACGTTCCATTAACAATTCTAACTAATATTTTAAATGCGAAAGCTTTTACGCTAAAACGGATTTCGATGAAATTTGACACACGGGTAGACCATGACCTGGATTAGGACAGAGGATACTTTTTATCCCGATACCTAGTACGTTCCCGTGGGATCGCCATGCACGCGGGCGAAGCCGCTGTCAAAAGCTAGATTAATATAAAAAGATAGGTACATTAGAAATAAAATCACTGCTTCATTTGTCTACTCTATGGATAAATGAGACAATTTCTTTATCGCAGGATGATTTGTTAATTCGAATTTTCGCGAAAACCGTAGGGATGTTGTGAAAAGTCGGATAATTGGAAAATGGTGTAAACATTTCTGCGAGCAACTGAGTGAAATAGGTTAGGTTAGGTTAAAAGTGTGACCAACCGCGCGCGAACCGAGCGAACGAAGCAAGCGGTGCCGCAGCAGCGGCCGGCAAGCGCTAGTTCCAAGTTGCTCGTGTTTTCACCATTTTCTAATTATCCGTGCTTTCGCAAAATCCCTAGGGTTTTCGTGAAAATTCGAATTATCAAATCATCCTACGACATAATGCAAATTCTATTTGACTAAATACGACCTTCAGACGATTTCTAGTAATATTCCTACTTGCTAAATTGCAAACAGAACATTTAATTAAATGGACTTGAGCTTAGTCGCTTCATTGACATGACGACTAGGCATACTAATATGATAAGCATAATCAGACTCCCACTGCTGGGACACAGGCCTCCTCTCTTCGATAGGGAGTGGGCTATAATGCGGGTTGGTAGATGTCACATGTCTTCGAATTTTTGGTTCTAGAACATCCCGGTTTCCTCACGACGTTTTCCTTCGCAGTTTTGAGAGCAGTGGTGATGAAATTATTAAATTTTAAACAAAGTAAAGCGCAACAAAAAAATTCTCACAATAAATCCCAACTAAACAGCTAATTACGTTGCTAGACAACGAATTAGCTATAACATTAGTCAATGCAATGATAGTAGCGTCATATAGCATAGTCAAGGAGCTGCAAGCGATTGAATTAGCATAGTAATAGTCAATGAATTATACATGTGCATTCGCGTGGACTTCACTATAAGCTAAGTTAGCCATTATTAAAAGATGTTTTCTTAGTAATGGAGGAAATTATTGGGTGTTGTGACGGAATTTGGTAGAGGATTGAAGGTGTCAACAGTGGTCGAGAAGATTGATTAATATTAATAGGTACTCACCTATGACTTGAATACTAATACCGCCCGTATTTTTCTGATTATTCATGAAAAATTATCGAAAATTAACTTATGGATTCGCGTCACCGACGCGCCGTGGTGCTTTATTATAGAATATAGATGGCGCTAATACCAGTTGTAAGTTTTTTTTTTCTTCAGGTTATCAGCATTGTCCTATAGCCGAAATTGAGAAGCTATTAGTAACGAGTAAAGGCTCGTTCAGACCAGCGCGACGCGACGGCGCGACGCGACTCGAACAATACAATTTCTAAGAAAACTTCACGGTATAACAATAACCGTTGTCGCGTCCCGCTAGTCTGCACAAAGTTTAATGTTAGAAATACAGATAGGTAAATAAAGTTCCAATCATATTATATTGTGCCAATATGTAGGTACAATATGTAATACGTTCCAGTTCTAATAAAATATTCATTGGACGTGTGAATGCCCTCATTCTCTCTGATTACCGCTTCGATGATATTCAAATTCTGCCCCGAATTACGTCCATGGATATAATATCGACCACTTATTGTCGAGTGCGATGGACGGTTTTATAAATTACTACAATTTTAAGTCACGTCTATTTATCTATGTGACAGATTATTTCAGCCTTAGGGCTGATTCCATCAATGAAACTGAACGCGATCAGCACATCGAAGCTGCGTTTAATAAGAGCTGTCAGTGTCAATATTCCTCAACAATGTTGACACTGACAGCTCTTGAACGTAGTTTAGATATGCTGATCGCGTTTAGTTTCATTGGTAAAATTTGCCCTTATGTTTCAATTTACTGGGAATTGTCGTCAAAGGTAGTTATGCTCTTATGAGGTGAGCTATACCTGCCATATCAGTTTTTAACAGCGGCAGTTAACTAACGTAGGTAACATAATCAACCAAGAACAGACGAGACGAAAAATAAATTATCATAAACATAGGTAGTTTTTTTTTCTCACGAAGCGACGCGCGCTTTATTGTAGCTAATTGTACAAACACGCTTTTTATGTATGTTAGTAAAGTCTCAATTACTTGAAACAAATTAAATAATATTATTAAGAGCTGGCCCGTAGGTTGCAAGCGCGACTGCTGACCGTGGTCCTGGTTTGGATTCCCGGGTCCGGCAAAGTGTTATTGCGTTTTTCTATCTCAAATTTCTCAGTAGCAGCCCGGAGTCAGGATTTGTGCCCGGTTGATGGCAACAGGCTCGCCCCCTATTACATATGGGGCTTAAAAAACAGAATTGGCGAAATTTGGGTGCTCTATAAGTACAACCTCTGCCCTTCCCTTCGGGAAAACAAAGCGTGATGTTATGTTAAAGTAATTAATGATTACTGTACGTTATACGTGAGAAGATATTGATAAATGACACCGAAATAGTTACTTATGTCATAACAAGTATTGTTCTAGAAAGTCCGCAAACGCTGTTCTTACGTGAGCTGGTGACGAATATAAAAATAATCAAACGTTATTTATTAGCAAATTATGTTTGGAAAAAATACGTTGTATGATATGGAGATAAATAAAGAAGATTGAAAGAAATAGTCGGGAATATAAAGAGGCTAGTCTATGAAAATAATTTCATGTATAGCGGCTCTTATACAGGGTCAAATTGATGAAATTGATTGAATCGATGGGTATCAATATCTAAACACGATAAAATATGGTCTACCCATGTGCACCCATGTGCATGTGTGTGTGTATGTTGTGGTATTGATATTAAGTAGGTAAGCATTTATAATGCTAACTTCCAAATATTTAAATCTAGATTTAAGTTAACTTGCTGCGCCCTAACAGGGTCATGTACTCATAAGTTTTAGCCTAGCCTGTAACTGAGTGTACATTATGCAATAATAAATACATAAATAAATTTCATCCAAATCCGTTCAGCCGTTTTAGTGTGAAAGCGTAACAAACAAATACACTCAGTTTCGCAATTATAATATTAGTTAGGATAGTTAGGATTAAAATGAGCGGTGGCCCATTGGTAACGGCTTCAACTTACAAGTTGTATAGGTCGTGGGTGCGAACCCAAGCAGGCACTTTACTTTGCGTAATTTATTTCATCACCACTGCTCTCAAAACGGTGAAGAAAAACTCCGTGAGGAAACCGGCATGTCCTAGAATCAAAAATTCGAAGACATGTGACATCTACCAACCCGCACTGGGCCCACGTAGTAGACTAAAGCCCACTCCCTCCCACAGAGAGGAGGCCTGTGTCCCAGCAGTGGGGACAATATAGGCTGATTATACTAAACAGATGAATGGCATACTAGTCGGTTACCTATAAGCTCAACGGCTAAAACCGAGACCCCCGTTTAGTTTCCCAAGGTCCATATTGAATAGAACCCCTACTATTCTATTATGGAGAAATATACGTTAAAGTAACTAGGCGAATAATTGAGGGGATTGTTATTATTAACACCACCATTTTCATTGGATGTATGTACCTAAATGGTAAACTTTTATAATTTCTAACGCGACAATTTATTATCGTGGACGTCCATGTCCATAAAATATATGAAAATCCAACCAATGAACAACTTTATTACTTTTTACTCTATTGTTTGAATACGAGGCCTTTTGGCTACTTTTGTACGTGTGTAGTTTATGTCTTTTGTCTTTATATGTGCGTTTTGTTTGTGCAGAATAACCATTTTTTTCCTTTTTTTTTTTTAATACGTGCATGTTATAACGTTATCGTGGACATAAATTCAAAAGCGTCTTCATAATATTTCCATATATTTTATTTCCTTATGTTATTGATGCCGTGAACATCCACGATAATATCGTAACGTTAGAAATTGGACGTAGTTAAACGGAAAGGATCCAACCCACACAGAGTTAGTTTTGAGATATTCAAGTTTTAAAATCAGATCGTGTTATGTGACCGTATGACCTGCCTATATACGGGTTGGGTATGGTCATAGTAACATGATGCGTTGGGATTGTTTTTGTGATATAAAAGTTTTAACTACAAAGAGTGTTTTGGTATACATCACTCATTTTCATCCATAGTGTGGGTTGGATTCTTTCCGCTTAACTACATCCAATTGTAAAAGCGCACAACATATCAAAAGCGACCCGTCACGTCTGGTTCGCTAGTTAATTCAATATGACCTTGTGTAACATGGGGACACGTATTTGGTAGTCTAGCATCTGTAATCATACAGGCATTTAAATTCCGATAAAGTTACGAGAAATAAATTCATAACTCATGGTAATGACCTACTTTGGGGCCTCATATTTTAGCAGTCTATAGTGACCCAAATGGCGCAGTGACGGAGCGCTCGCCGTCAGGTCAAGGGCATGGGTACGAATCCCGCATAGTAACAAGGAATTTGTGGGGCCATCGGCGTACCCAGGCGGGGGCAGGGGAGGGCAGCTGCCCGCCCTGTATTTTGTATGCCTAGGTACCTACTGGTGTCGATAAAAGTAATGTTAGAGTCACGTTAAGACTTACTGTACAATTACATTATATTATGCATTCATTTTAGAAAAAACCCGGCAGGTCATGTTGTTGTAACATTCAAAATACGCGAACGCAGCAAGCAAGTACACAGTTTATTTATTTTACAACCTACAGCTTAAGATCTCCTGCAAGTATTTCCCCTACACACTACATGTAGGGTAAAACATGTGCCCCGGCTTTAGAAATGTTGGTTTTGAACCAAAAGCTTTATCTATCGTGGTATAGTAATCATATTCTAGGTGCATCGTCTTCACATATAATTATATAATTAATGTATATAAAATATTGTGGAAAAATTTGAATAGAGTAACGGTGGAGTGTCTTGCCCGTTCTTCTCCATACGAAAACTACATTTTGGAAGGGGTGACTAGAATCAATTAAATTTTTTGTAAATATTGACGTTCAAAAGTGATTAGGTATGTGCCTAGTTGAAATAAATTGTTTGATTTTGACGATCCCTTTCCAAGTTGATATGTGTATTTCCTTTAAGATGACGAACAATCATTTCAAACTTAGTTACAAGGTCACAAGCGTCGATTAAATTAAATGACTGCTATTACCTTACGATGTCTTGACCTTAAACATTTAGGCTCAATTTCGACCATACATAACACCAATGATCTTTTACGCAATAATTTTGCAGTAATGGCCGCAATTCGGCAGCTGTTTTTCAATGCCGGTTGTGCAACTGGTTGCTGGGTTGATGGTCGCCTAGCAACCGATGGTGAAGCATGGGCCATAGTGGGCCTTTGGTGATGCGATTTGCCATGAGTTTAGAGAGGCGTGGAGTTAATGAAAGCTGTTTCATAACAGTATAATTTGCTTTGAGAATATTAGCGAGGGCTCTTAATTTCGTGGTCATAGTTTAAAATCTAGGTGTGGGAAAACCTCAATGCATAAATGTTGGCACGTCATATATAGTTGATAATTATGTTAATTAGAATTACTGTCAGATAGACTGTAGAAAATGAATTTTTAGAAAAGGTTGATCTAAGCAAAATATTCTTTATTGTGGAAGTATATCAGTAGTAAGATTGGTAAGAGCTAGGGAATGTAGAAAAGCGGTAGATTAGACTGATGAGTCATAAAAATATGGAGGACCAGAATATGTGCTTCCAAAAATGATAAATGAGGCAATGGATGAGAGAATATAGACAGTCCTTGGACTTATTATTGAAGAAAAACGTCATCAATCTTGTGAAATTCTCAAATCACCTGAAGTCCCAAAAAAAAAAAAAAAAAACCCGACCTCATCCATGCAAATCAAACCTGTGGTACTCTTCAAATGCCCTCGCGAGCATTGTATATACATCGAACAAATATAAAAGGTATGTGTTCTAAATGAGGGACAGACAGACGGTTTTATAGTTATAGAGCAGTAGGTTGGGCTCCCCTTCGTCTTAAAGGAACACAAATAATGTCAAGAGTATAAGTGCTCGCAGATTTGTATGACAAAATGCGTGAAGGGTATAATAGAAACCTAGAATGAGGTTCTAATGGAAAATACTTTTTGGGGAGACCTTTTATTGGCATTTTGGCAATAGAACGATTGAATAAAGACTTTATTGTTGCCGTAATATTGATAGACAAAATAATGGGAGTATACCTGTAGTCGCTTCAAATAAATAGATAGATCTATTAAGACGCAGATATATGCCAGTGACCTTGAGTGGTTAGCTTGCGTGTTCTGTACTGAGCTCACGCAACGCATCGTATGTCCAGCCAGGAGCTCTGTCCCCAATAAGACGCATTATTAATTTATTATACATAAAACAAAAAGTATTTTAATAAAATACGTATACTAAAATATCAATGATTAAATAATCTTTAAAATGGTGAACGTTTCAGAAAAATACGCTTGATAGGTTTTGCGTGATTCTGAGTTTTTATCCGCCTTAGACATAACTTTACAAATTAATTTCACTATGTTATATAAACATATTCTAAAATATTTATATATGTAATTATTAACAAAATACTCTAATGTAACATATATTTTTTCCAAATCATTAACGCCACTCGTTTAGACGTGATCTTCAGTATAAAATCATTAAAAGTCGGTTATCGTCTCCTTTTAATACCGTAACGAAATCTACTAGATTTAGGTAATAGGTATAATTTATAATACGTCTCCATGCAATGGGTCTCTTGTGTTTCACAATACTTTTGTAGATTTAACTTTAGCCCGCAAAATTTCGCTGTTTTTATTTTAGATTTTTTATTTATTTTCTTATTTCTTAATATGAAAAAATATTTAGTCTTACGTACGTGAAAATTCACTGTTACAATGTATAATAGATAGTGTGTGATCTCGCTACCTAAAAAAAATATATTATTGTTTTGCAATTGTTGAATTAATAAGACAAATAAAAAAAGTAGCGCCTTTTCCTTCTGGTAGTTAATATTTGGTCCTTCGAGCCGGATCTCAGGTCCTGCTTTTTTGCTCTCCTCGGACTGGCTCACTGAACCCGTGATCGATGTCAGTGGACTAGGCCGCGAAGAATTCAAACATCATGTTCATCTCATAACTGATACTGACCTGCCCGCACCAATCTCCGCAGATCCGCTGCGTTTCAGCTCATGGTTGAGAATGGTGCGAGCAACAACTTGTCTTATTAATTCAACAATTGCATAACAATAATATTTGTTTAAAATTATTAAGAAGGTAATGACTACATTACCTTCTTAATAATTTATTGATTGAGAAATATCACGTTTTCCCAATTAAAAATAAATACTTGACACCGATAAAGAAATAACGCTAATTAGTGAATGAGAACGGAATTTAACAAATGTTCTGTTTCTCTTGTTGGTATGTGAAACTATTAATTGCAATTAATCGCATAAATATATTTATTACTATGACTATTTTCTAGAAAGCTTGGTTGGTTTAGGAGACTAGTCGTACTGAAGAGCTCAGCTTTTCTCAGTGTTGTTTGTTGCTTCAATACTATTTCGATTTTTTTTACAATTATTTAGTGAGAGCTGAATGATTTTATAGAGCTACCTATAAGTAGTTACTTAAAAAAAAAAAAACATATTTTAAAATATTGTACAAGCGAGCGCGTTGTCTACTTTACGTCCAAGTTTTTCCCGCCATAGGTCAATCTGACAGCTGTCACAATATTGACATGACACGTGAGTTTCAATCTTTCAAAGCCAGGTGCTCGCAATCGCATTAATCAAAATTACGTTTAGTCAAAGTACATACTAAATCCATACTTCCAGCTTATCTATAAGAGAGTTGTCTGAAAAAACTTCAGCCCAAATAAATTTTACTGAAACATGTTATAAAATTAACCCTTTACTGCGTGGCGCAAGCAGTAACAGTTGGGTTCTGTCTCAGACGAGTTGGTTACAAATATTGGTGATTGAATGACTATTAGGAGGCCCATTTTTTACCGCAGTTAAATTGTTATTCATAGCGTGAACTACCGCCGGAACTAGCCGTGCAGGGTACTAAGAAAAAAATGTGTGGCGGGTACCATTACTGACCTATGGTTACTCGAACCGAAACCAATAAATCAAAAGTCAAGTTGATTCTATTTCGAATCCAATTCGATTCTATTCTGAAATCGAAGGAGAGCGTATTGAATACAGATTTGTTAGGTGTAAAGAAGTCTCCAATATTAGTAAATAACAATATAAAGGAGCTAAAGATTTTTTTTTTGAAAATTATATTTTTTCATATACTCATTGTTGGTCCTGGGTTCGATTCCCAGGTTAGGCAAAATGTTATAGGGTTTTTCTATATGGAATTAATCCGTAGCAGTCCAGAGTCTGGATTTATGCCCGGTTGATGGCAATAGGCTCGCCCCCTATTACATGAGACTTAAACATAACTGGCGAAATGTGGGTGTGTTTAAGGTACCATCGGAAAACTTCATATCTAACCACCGTAAGGACTATTCTTGCTTGCAGCGCTCGGCGGCTATAGCACCGGGCCGGTAACAGATGTGGTCACCGTGTTCACGGGATTTTGTTTTGAAACTGGTTAGATATGAACTTCTTTGATGGTACACCTCTACCCAACCTTTCGGGGACACAAGGCGTGATGGTATGTATGTGTCCTTCTCACTCTGTCTCTCAGACTCACACAAGTATATAAAATGTCTTCAATTTTATTGAAAACAGTCGAATAGGGATGTTGCCTAGGTAAAAAAAATTAAATTCTAATTAGTCCGTCAGTCAGATAATAAAAAAATATTAGACGCGTATTTTTTGCTTTATCATATTAATCAAAAATTACTTCCATGTAACGCTTTTTAAGTTGGGGAGTGGGGGTCGCTACGTCACTAGTATGTAGGTATAAAATCTACATACTCGTGACGTCATGGCACATTTTACCTCAATGTATCGCCGTAATCTTTAGAATACGTAAAAAAAGAAAAAATACGTGTCCAATATTTTTTTTATAATGTCAAAGACGGAATAAAAAAAAAATTGTCATCATCCATATTTTCAGAAAGTCTAGTCAGTATTCTAGTGTAGTTCAGTGTTTATTTTAAAACCTAATTATTCCTCGAATCACTCGATTCAGTTCTAAATATACTTTTTAGGTTTATTTATTTTCCTGTAGTTTATCTTTAGTGATATTCAGCTTTATGAAGGAAAATACTCGAGTTGAACTTATTGTTTAAAACTGTTTCAATCGCTTCGTCATTAACTAAAATCGGTTTTTCTTCTTCTTTTCGTGTGATTTGTGACTAACCTGGTGTCAGAGTTGTAAAGCTGCCCATGGGTCTCTGACTTGGCTTCACATGCCGTCGAGAAATATTTCTCAGGCATGCCGGTTTCCTCACGATGTTTTCCTTCCCCGTTTTTTAAGCAAGTGATTATTATACAATACGCACATACTAAAATGGGTACAATTCCTAACAGGCTCTTTAGAAAAACAGGTAATCACGGATTATTACTGTTACGTGACTTTTTGAGTGACTATTTTGATTTGTAAATAGTTAAGGGGCGGATACGCCCCTTAACTATTTACAAATCAAAATCGTTCATTAGTGAAAGTATGAAATATTGCACCTTTTTAAAAACCCTCTCAGTTAGGGCTATGTAGATTGTAACTTTTACAAGATCAGCTAATCACACAAAAAACAAATAAATTATTCTTATTTTACCAATACCTACGTCCCTAATAGCAGTAGGGTCGCCCCTATGATACCCCATTACAGGTTATCCACTAGCCCGCACTGAGCCCGCGTGGTGGAGTATGGCCTGAAGCCTGTGTCCCAAAAATGCGACCCTTATAGGCTAATTAGGCTTATGCCACAGCTTATTAAAGGTTTTGTGGTAGGTAGAGATGGTGCTAGTCTTAGCTAATACCATTAGTTGTATGTTTTGCTCAGGATGTTTTAGAAAATTAAAATGTACAGTAATATCTGCTATATTCGAATCTTGTTACCCCTTTTAAACCGGCCAAGTGCCGGATCACGCATAATGAAGGGTTCCGTAGTTGGGATGAATTTATCCCAAGAACAAACTTAACATTGTAGTTGAAAAAGATGTTCTCCCATACACTCTAACTGCAAATGTAAATTTGTACGCACAATATTAAGAGATTCACCATGTTATTTTAAGACCATAGACTTCTTATAGATTTTCCTGTAATTTATGAATAAAGAACCATTCTCCGTATTTTTTTTCAGAATGTGTGTATGTATGTATGTGTGTATGTTTTGCTCAGAAGTTTCGGAGATACCGGGGGATTGGTAAATTTTTCTTAAATATCTTTAAAAGTATTTATTATAAAATTATTAAAAAAAAAAATGAAATCTTCGCAATAAGCCCTTTCATTTTATTTATGTCACACGGTATAGTCAATTTTTTTTTTTTTTCTGAATTGCCCCCCAAATACACCACCGTATTACATTTTTTTTTTATTTACGTTACACGTCCGTATTTGGGTCCCAGAAATACATATGTGTACCAAATTTCAACTTAATAGGTCCATTCGATTCGAAGCTAATTGGCTGTGCCAGACGGACAGACAGACACACACATGCGTCTATAAGGATTCAATTTTTTACTTTTGAGGTTTGGAACCCTAAAAATGGTGAAGATTGAACCCAAATACGGATCTTAGCAACCGCTTCGTTTTTAAACAAGGCAGAGGCGTACCGAATTTGAAAACTTATATTTCTCAAAATGCTTTTGCTATTGAAGAACTTATACCACTGAAAATTGGTGAGTTACATAAGTAAAACTGGATGTTTTCATTTCGTCAATATTTAACATTACTTAATCATGTTTACCATTCAGCGATTATACCAAACGATGCTTGTTTTATCGAACTTACGAAGACAAGACATTATCACCAGTAATGATACTAGTAAAAAATTAATCATTATTATGAGACGGAGATATATTCCGTCCTTTTTCAGTTGATACGCCCCCTGTTTAACATTCATCATGTATGCTAAATGCGAGGCAATTATATACATAGGTATGAGCTAAGTTCCAGAATTTTCAACGTGAGTGTCATTTAAACGAGTCTGATATTTTCTTATTTCTATGACGCTTGCCAGAAAAAGGTGGCACGTAAATATGAGGTATAGTCGTGCTTATGCTTGCCAATGAGTTTGTCTGGTTTATAAGATAGTCTTGTAATCCGTTATATGAAATAGTGTATTTCGCGACATTCAAATTTTCTCAATTTGTTTTTTAGCAATTTGTACGACGCGTTGCGTGAGCTCAGTACAGAACACGCCAGTTAACCACTCAAGGTCACTGGCATATTTCTGCGTCTTAAGGACCGCCGAAGGAATTGGTGATTGTAGTAGGTACCTGCTGACCCCTACAAAACTTCAATACCTACTCGACCCAAGTGTATGTAATAGCTGATTATATTTCTCGATCACGATGTTGGTTCCATAGAAAAAGTTATTTAGGGTGATAGTCTGTATACCACACCCTTAAATATGACCCCACATTTCTGATACATGCTGTATACAAGATGGATTTTTTTAAGGGGGCAGTAAGGGCAGTGGCAGGCATCGGCCGTTAGGACCGATGTCGCGGGAAAGTCCGAAAGGGGTACCGTGGCTGGCAACGTACAGGAAACTGAAGGAACACGGGTGGGTTTTAGTCAGTAAGAGTCTGACACGCCCTTCCGCTTCGCCCAGAGCGGGAGAAGTTATTTGATAATTTCCAACCCAACAAAAAAAAAAAAGGGAGGTGGCCCAGTGAAAACGACCGCGACTTTCGAGTAGTAGATTCTAACACTTTGTGTAAGTTATTTCATCACTACTCCTCTCAAAACGGTGAAGGAAACATCATGAGGAAAGGGGCATGTCCTAGAACCAAAAATTCGAAGACATGTGACATGTACCAACCCGCACTGGGCTCGCGTGGTGGATTACGGCCCGCTCCCTCTCACTGAGAGGAGGCCTGTGTCCCAGCAGTGGGAACATTATAGGGTGGTTATGCAGTAAGGGCAGGTACCTTAACCCTTGTAGCTTTAGGAAAACCGAATAGATACTGTCCTTATTCATATACAACGTTTTCCTGTAACTACAACGGTTAAGGGTCAAAACCAAAACTATTGACCATTTCGTAACAATTGCAGCGTCTACCGACTTATGTTTATTCCTAAAAAAAACTGTAATATCGGTGTTATTAAAATTGTAGGTTTCATAACGGAATACTACCTCAGATTTAATATAAAATTTAGATTATTTGTTGGTGCTTCAGTGATATTTAAAAATATATTATGAAAATATTAAATTGGTACCATAATGTCTCCTTCAAAAAACCTAAGTCAAACCCAAAAAACCATTGAAAAGGTTTTTATTTATACTTATAGTATTTATAATCTTTTGGTAAAGATTATAAAGACTTTTTACATAGTCAAGTTTGCGTAAAATCACCCAATATATAGTTCATATTTTATTTTTTAATAAAAACAACACGTCTCAAAACCAGTTCATTTATGTTATTCCTTTTATGTAACGTATTTTTTTTTTTAGTTTAGTTTTTTTTTAAATTACTACTGGAAACATTGACGTAATTAGTCACGCCACCAGAACACCAATCAAAGCGCGGTCGCCATATTGTTTTGTCAGGCAAATTGTGTTGGTTCTGTGTGGGGTGAAAAAAAAACTTTAAATTGGATTTTCCTTGCAAATTCTTAAAATACAATATGTTTGTTTGATCTAAATTTTATTATCCAAAAACTATTTTGTTTGTGTTATACAGTCATCGCTACCACAGCTGTAATTACTAAGTGGCTATTGTGTCTTTAATTGTTGAAGAAACACTCGGAAAATCTGAAAAGTTTTGCTTTTGACCCTTAAGCTCCCTGCCCCTACATGCTTCATCTCAAAATCCAACCTGTATCCTACTTATTTAATTAAACAGTGGAGAAGACCCTTTACAAGTTCTGTGGTGAACTTTTAATGGAGAAAAGAAAAAGGCAAAAATAAAATCAGTCTTATTATGAACACTAACGAAAGAAGAGTTATCTAGTGCTCGATGACGTCACAAGAGCGTATATCAGGGGAATGACTGATAAACGCTTGGTATTATAGGTCATATCAACTGTTATCACCAGTTGTAAGAAATGATTAAGGTGAAACAAGTGGGGTAAGGGCAGCACGGAGTGGTCGCGTGCTGCCTCGAAGATGTCCCGATAGGGTATCATTTCGAAATTTCTAACAAAAAGCCGGAGATTTGCCTAAAAGTCAGGATATTTTACTTTTTAAATTTTCCTTTTTCAGTCCTCATTCAACTTTGTCTATTTTCTAAAAAAAAAGCTCTCCTAAAGTCAAAGAGTCCGAACAAATGAATAGGCTGGTACAAACTCCCAAAAACCAAGACATCTCGTACAGTCAACCAAACGCTCTTTATTATCACTCGCTTCATAACCGGTGAATGAAGAGATCGTGAGCAAACAGGCATGTGAAGCCAAGTCAGAGGCCCATGGGCGGCTTAAAAATCTGACACAAAGTTAGTCACTAACCACACGAAAACGAAAAAAATCCGCACCAGTAATTTAATTCCGGTCCCCCTAGAAAACCGCTAATATATAAAGGCGCTGTTGAAGAAGAAGCCATCCATTCATTTAACTGGTTCCGTCCATTTAACTGGTCCAATTATTTATATAAGTTTCTTTTAAACTGTCTTTTACTATTTCTAAACAAGTATGTTTTTGAAGGTTATAGGCATATCATGCGCTAAAATAATATGACTATGCTAAACATTGCTAAAAATAAAATGATAAGAAGCATTTTTGGGCGTCTACGTCACAACATGGCGTTGTGGTGCGAGAGGCTCTCTTGAAGACTCTTGCACTGTTTTGTGACGTTATGATTCATGAGTCATTGCCCCAATATGAAGGTAAAGAACGCTTGTTTACGTGAGTTTTGAAAGTAAGACAAAACAAATATGATGTAATATAGTAGATATAGTTCTAGTAGATATATTAAAGACTGATTGATGCAAAAAATAAGGCATGACATGTTCTTGAAACTACAAAACAGAGTTTTTTTTGATGTTCGTAAAAATGGTCCTTGTGTCCGCCAGATATTTTTATTTCCGGAAAGCAAGATAGTGGGCGACTTGTTTGCCGCTTTTTCTTATGCCCACTATTTAAGAAGTAAACAGACACACAAAAAGTCGCCCAGTCGCCCAACTTAAAAAGCGAAGCTCTGATACCATAGCGACGTTTGTGCCCTTAGAATAAGCTCAATAATAGAAAATATATCACAACATAAAGTGCTTTAGCATAATATAATACGTAGAATACAAATTATTCAGAGCCCAAGTATATTGATTTTGTTAGCTAAAAATCTTAGGAGTAGGTATTTTCTTTGAAACACTCTAGACGAATAAATTAGTTACTTGAGCGAGCATCTAGTCTGCAATAATATTAAAGTTACCTGCCTATTTTATGCCCAATTTGAATCTAGGTTTTTGTTATGTAAAGATTAATATTATACTGATCTACATTTAGCCCCATTTCAGCAGTAGGTTATTTCAGTTGAAAAGGATATTTTTTCCTGCTTTGTTAAGGGGACTACAGGACCTAAACGAATGTTTTCTAATGCCTTATAGTATATGGTCCACCGCGGTAAATGAAATCAGAAAAAAATATATGATATTTTCAGGATATATGCTAATAAGATAGTGTGTTGAATACATAAAACAACTAATTTGATACTATAGAAAAAAATTACGAAGATACCCATAAAAGTTTATTTTAACGATTAAAAATCATCATGCAATCATTCTGATTTTTTGTCAGATTATTCTCCAAGCAACATATTACCGTAATAATGTTTTAATTTTTTATTACAATCAAAAGATTTTTTGTAAATAGATAAATGCTTCATATTTTGCAATAAATTACCTGCGTTGTGTCATCGCGCTTCTCTTTCTTTTCTATGCAGTCCGACAGTGACCTCGCTTTAGCTGTTGTAAGCCTCTTAACAGATATTTTTCACAACTGTTTTTATAATTTTTGGTATACCATCCAATCTATTGATAGTGCCATCCACGAAAACGCACCTCACTCTTACATGCCCCACGCTTACAGTAAAGTAATCGCGTTTAGGAAGAAGCGTGGAGCGCGTCTTTGTGGATTGCACAACAACAACAACAACAGACAACATTAAGACTTTGGTACCTACAATAGAAATCCATTTTCCAAGACAAAATTCCTTTTGACCTTTCTTCGTTTTTACGCGAAGTTGAATGATTGCATGATTTCTACGTCCCAAAAAATATTTATTTACCTTTTATATTCTGAAAAAGACCAAACTACCAGACATTATACTACCAGAGACTGGTCTTTCTGTTGTTGAACTAAACATTGTCCATAATTGTATTTAATTTAATTGAAGCCTAATTGAAAATAAATTAAGACCACGTCCATACTGTGCAACATAATATTGGCTACAAATGTCGCCCGTAATTTTGTTATTTTTTATTTGCTTGTTGAACTGAATCTAAAAATACCCTCACTAACCAAAATGACTTATAATGAAAGTAGCGTATGAACTTTATTCTTGTATTGGATCTAACATACAAGTCGATTTTATATTATTATACCCATTAGACCCTATACTAGACCCATTTATCTATACTAATCATATTATTATAAGGTGTTCATTTCTATCAAACATTATTATTCCAATTAGCATAATCAGCCTATAATGTTACCACTCCCCACTGCCCACTTCTGGCACATAGCACAGGCCTCCTCTCTCCTCTCCTCTCCACTCTTCTTTGTGAGAGGGAGTGGGCATGTAATTCACCATGTAGGCCCAGTGCTGATCTAGATCATTATTATTGCAATTACTAGCTCTATAAAGTAATGATAGGTTTGAATTAGCTCAATTAGCCAATTTATAATTAATAAAAAATAATTGTTTAACAATAATAAAACTGTGGCCTACCATTTCATCATAGACCAATAAGTTGCTCAACTGTCGGTCAACATATTGACCAACATTTTGTCGCTCAGTGTTAACCTAGCTTTGTTGGTACCTATTGGAGCGTGAATTTGTAACTTGTAAGAATTCTTGGCGTGACTTGGAAATGGAACTAATTAGCAATAGCTAGAACTGGTAGAAATAGCAATTTAATTAAAAGTTGGATAGAAAGATGCTGGTTCTGTTACCTAACATGTTTAGTAGTTTAGATTTTTTTGTTGGAAATGTTATTTTTACTTAATAATATTCCATTTTACAAATACTTATTAATACCAAGAGGCCCTGTACCTTTTTAAAAAGGTCTTTTCTTTTGTCTATAATTTGTAAGGCTGTGACGATGAAGTAATTTTTTGGTCCTTTTCGGATAAATAGACAAAAATGTTTGGACTTATTGTTTTCAGGAAAACCTACTTAATGTGCAAGAAAACAGTTTGGTTATCCAATTAAAACTGATTTGAGCATTATTTATATTCCTTATTTCCCATTTTTTACTAGAAGCAAGTATTTTTTTGCGCTTCCACTTTTCTTTAAGTATTATACTTAAAAAAGTAATTAGGTGGTTCAGAAAAAATGTGCGGACACTTAATTATAACTAAGTATCCGTTAATAATGACAGATGTGTTCTCACTTCCAAATGGCGGTAATATAAATATTTTACAACTGAAGACAGACGAGTAAAAAATAACAAAAGATCCGTGAGTTGGTTTTTTGTTCCAAGTTCAATTTAGGAACATAATTTCATAGACAAATTGAAAATAATAGAGGAACATACGTCATTGTATTTATGATGCGCAGAGATTATATTTTTAAAAGAGGTTGCAAGTGTTGGTTTTGATAATATAAGTGTGAAAAGCTGCTAAAATTATTATGAATGAAAATTCAACCTTGAATTTATTATGTACCTACCAAAACGATTTGTCGTAGTCGAGATAATGAGAGCTGATAAAAATCTAATAG
This sequence comes from Agrochola circellaris, assembly GCA_914767755.1. Taxonomy (NCBI): domain Eukaryota; kingdom Metazoa; phylum Arthropoda; class Insecta; order Lepidoptera; family Noctuidae; genus Agrochola; species Agrochola circellaris. Next base: position 3,165,663 of record OU611839.1, on the reverse strand, counting down.
ATACGAGTACATAATGTGTTACTGCATGTATTGATGAGAAATGATTGAGTTCCAGCTATGATCAAAATGAGAATTTTTATTTTATTAAAAAGTATTTTTATTACCTTTTTTGACTTCACTATCATTGTTTGTAGTTGTCTTAACCGGTAAAGCCCTGGGTGACCCTCAAGCACGTCAATTAGCACGTTAATTAGTTGTTTATCAGGCCTTTAACGGTTAATATAATATTCGAATGTAATTTTATTTTTATTTGTATTTATTAATTATAATATACGTCTCAAAAAATTAAAACAATTAGAAAATATCGAATGGCGTCTCTATGAAGATCTTATAAGACCTTAATTTTCTTGATCCTAAAACCATTTCGACGAAAATTATCCACTAGGAAAATTAAAAATAAGAAAGTTTAACAAATCCTCTCCATCTGCCCGCTGATAATGCTAAAAAAAACACATCGAAAAGTAAAAAATAACATCCGAAAACCGTTGCCTAGCAACACGACAACAAGAACAAGAAGACAATTATTATTGTAATGAAAGTTATTCATCTGACACTGAAAATGCTAAAGGACCCGAAAGATAAAAGAGTTGCCTAGCAACAAAAGCATAAAAAGACCCACGATTAGAATAAACAATAAGCAACAGGACAAGAACCATCAAATACCCACAATAACTTTACTTATAAGAACCAACATTAGTTCTTAAAATCATTGACTCATTCCAAGTTCAAGAAACTTATCGTATTAGAGCATGCCTGAGTCATTAGTTAAGTTTGTCGCCACTCACTACATAGACATGTCTAGCAACACTGACGTCTACCTGTGTCGCCATTGGTCAAGGTTGGGAGGCCTAGCAGAAATGTTACTAGAATAAATTAAGGCAGACTCGAGAAGGTTGTGCGAATTTAATGGTTATTTAAATTGAACTTTGAAAAAATGTGGCTAATGTTCCAATTTCATATGAAGGTGAAAAGTCTGAAGGGCAGATAAAGACATTATGAAGCACAAAGCTTGAAAGACAACCCTCAAATTCATTACAAATTATGTTAAGTTTTCGCATGTTTAGTGGCTCAGAGGCTAGCGACGAGTTAGCTCCAAAACAATAAAATTATAATTTTCTAGAAGTATCGTGTGAGGTTTGCGTAGGCAATCTAATAAGTAGACGTTAACGAGAGACAGTACCAAAGCAACTCGATTGCGTTTCACTTTAATTTGAAATCTAACACGATACATTCTTTGTGTTCACTTCAACAATTAGACGCATTCCTGTGAGTCATCCACCCGAGACTCGTATTTTTATTGGCTGTTTGCATTATTATATCTTGACAAAGATATATTTACGCGAAACTGCACGCAATCGGATCTCTATGGAACGGTACATACAGTCGAATTTTGCATCGACGCGGTTTTCGCAAACCTATCGCTGTGGGGCCGACTCGCACTCGAAAGTAAAGCAATAAGCGTTTCGAAATCACCTTGGTAGAGACGACGCCGACGAAACTATACGCGTCCATCTGACGTCACGCGAAATTTGACAAGCAAACATTAAGTGTAATTACTGTAAAACGAAACAAGTAAACTATCCATCCCTTAGCAGCAGACCCAGCTCCTCACAGCCAGACCGGCCAGAGTCTCCTCGCAGCAGCTACTTAAACACATTTTTGCAAAAACTTCTCATTTTAGTCCTGAACACACTTTTGCGAAATCCTCTGAAAAATGTCTCATCTTAACACACAGAACGAACACGGGCCATAACTCGTACAGGAAAACGGCGTGGCGCCGGTTGGCGGCTGCTGTCGAAAAACATGCGAAAACCAGTTTGAACTGCTTTTGTTCATATCTTTCGGTGGGGAGTTCGATGACCAATGCAAATGTACGTGCGATTTTAGGTGAGGGTGGTGCGAGGGAGGGGCGAGGCGAGGGTGCGGCGGGGAGTGCAGCCTGCAGCGGTCGACAACCGGCGCCGTGATTAACGCGTGACTCACCGCAGCCTTTGTCTCCTCACGGCACGGCTACTCACCTCCTCGCCTGGCCACGTGCTCCGCACCACGTGTCGACACTTCCGACGTGCCCGATGACTACCGCCGACACGGTAAGTGTACTCCAACAAGCGCCTGGAACCATCATCACCAGAGCACCTGATGAAGTACAATGGGCGTGCGGCGGCTGGGCTCCTGGGCGGGCTGGCTGGCTGATGCGGCGGCGGCGGCCGCGCGCGCTACTTCAGGTACCTGACTCGTGAGCACAGCCCGGCGCCGGAGTAGCGCGCGCTGCCGCCGCCTGCTCCTATTTATAGCGCGAGTGAGCCGGAGAGCGTGCGTCTCGGCAGGCGGCCGGGAGTCGACTGCAGCTTGGGGCCGGCGCCGCGGCCCCCGCGCGTCCCCAGACGTCAGCTGACCGCGGCTGCACCGGCCCTGACATTGGCGGGCGCGCCGGCGCGGGGGGCGAGGTCGCTGACCCCGCCCGCGGAAGCCTCCTCGCGAATCTGACGCGACGCGACGCCCCGCGCCCCTCCGCCCCCGCCACCACGCTCTCACATTCACCAAGTTTGGCTGTTGAATGATTTTCGACTTACTGGAAGCTGGGATTTGTTCAGAGCCCTTTTTGTTTGCTGCTTTGTTCCATACCCTGAGGAGCTGATTTGGAGTACTCCTTTAAGCAAGAAAGTCAGAAACAGCTGACGCACGCCCTGATGACAGTTACAGATAGTTATTATATCAGATTACTCAGACTTACAAAGATTAATATTTGTCGTCATAATGTTTTTGTGAAGGTCTTTACTCTTTAGTCACAACAACGTGCTCACAGTTATTCTGGGTAGCCAGTACCCACACTGCACAGTGACTGGACCTGAAACATGATACACTGGAGGGAAAGTAACCACTCACTGTATTGCCCGTACTACAGTGTACTCAAAATATAAACATGGACAGAACTTAGTACCGTGTCTTTTAAAGGAACGCCCTCCCTTAAGATCTTGGAGTTTTTCAGGGGTCTTAGCAAGTAGTCTGACCTCTTCAGGCCTTTTTCGAACACTAGCTAGCCTTACCACGAGTGAAACGATGGAAAGTATTCATCTTCAGGATATCCACAGGATAGCTTCTGTGAATATTCTGGAAAACTCAAGGTCTTATTGAAAAGATTTCAATCTTCCAAGGAGAAGGTTCCTGAAAGAATCTGCAACAGTCAAACTGACTCTTACCATAACAAGAGTTATCTTTTCTAAGCTTCAGCCAGTAGATAGCTGCCCTCCGCTTCTAGACAGACCTTATCATTTACCTACGCTCAAATTATAGCTTGCAATATCCGTGTTTCATGACCTTATTTTCAAATCCTATTGGGCATGTGCTCAATAATCGGCTAATACTAGCAAATTAATTGTTTTTATTTGCTTTTCACCAACGGCACGTAAAGGCGGAAAATCACATAGATAAGTTGTCACAGCTTATCAGGCGGATATCTTAATTCACTAGTTGTAAAACTGATCTGGATACTTTTACGCTGTTCATGAGTCAGATGTCTTAAATTGGGTTTAGATTACTTACTAAAACAGGCAACAACATACCTCTCTGATAATATATTAATCACACTTGAATCCTGTGTAAGCAGGAGGTAGAGTTGTGTACTTCATAATTTGCCAGTAGTGTTTTAGTCCGTAGTTCGAGATGCAAAACGAAGCAAACTTATTGCCATTAGCTGGGCACAAATCCAGCCTTTGGAATTTCTTATTGAAAATTTTATTCCAATGACACTGTCCGACCTGGGGCCTCAAACAAGAATCCCCACTGCCTTTGACCACAAGACCAAACGTCGGGTCAGTAAGTATCTAATGTAAATTATAAAGACGATCATTGCAATGAATTTTCTACATCGCAACGATCGTCTTTCATAGAACCAAGCTTGGTAGACAGTAGATAGATGTATTATCATCATCTAAGAAGGCTGGAGCTGGAATAGCAGTGGCCCAGTAGGTCGTAGGTTCGAACCCAGACAGGCTTTACTTTGACTAAATTATTTCATCATCACTGCTCTCAAAACGGTGAAGGAAAACATCGTGCGGAAAACCGTCATGTCCTAGAACCAAAAATTCGAAGACATGACATCTACCAACCCGCACTGGGCCCGCGTGGTGGATTACGTCCCACTCCCTCTCGCTGAGAGGAGGCTTGTGTCCCAGCAGTGAGAACATTATAGGCTGATTATGCGTAAGAAGGCTGGATGTTTATTGTCACTACAAGCCTGATAATTTCCCACACAACTGTAACTGCTAGACTGTATCACTATCATCCCACTACTATGCGGCCTACCCAACTCCTTTATTTGGTATTGTTAGTCGAGTCGTTGAGCTCCTTAAGTTCCGAGTTAAGCTTCACGATTACTGACAAATGTTTGCAATGACTGGACAGGTCCACTCAGATCTGTGTGGTTCTTTCCTCAAAAGACCATTTCAAACACTAAACTACATGGTCCTTATATGGCCTGACCAAGATTATGTCTGGACTTTAAAAGAGACTGCGACCTTTGAGTTTGTTTCGGCCTTTCTGCTGAGAGTAGTATTCTCATCTAGCTTATTTTTAATATTTTTAAATATGACGTGCTAAAGTGATTCCGATATCCTAGTTTTTACATAATAAACAATTTAATTTAATATAATTAATTGTAATTTAATTTAATTTCATTACTGGACACAGACTTCCAGTGGTTGCAATCCAGTGCTAATGAGAACCACTGGTCATTGGTTTTGTCCAGCTCCTCCCGCCATCTTCTGCGGGGTCTGCCGCGACGCCTTCTATCTGTCTCAGGGCTCCACGTAGGTTATTTTGGCCCACAGTTGATTGGGTATGCAGCAGACGTGGCCAGCCCAGTCCCACTTCAACTTGTTTCTGTGTCTGTGTCAACACAGTAATCTGTGTTTTGGAAAGCAGTGCGCACCATCTCACGTTGGCAAAACTTGAGTTTGGATATTTGAATGTTTATCAAAGACCAAGTTTGGGATCCATAGGTCAAAATGGGAAGAATGCACTTGTTCATAATTTTCCGCTTGAGTGACAAAGGAAGTTTTCCTTTCATAAACTCTTTCATGGACCAGTAGTTAACTCCTTTACGGACTCAAATATCATGATTTCATGAAAAAGTAATTCAATGGAACAAATATATCTTAGAGAGATGTATGAGGGATTCAAATGATTATAATTCTGTGATCAAGATAAACCATGACCTGCAAATTGGAAAAATCGTAAGAATATTTGAATTTTGCGGGCTAGCACTGAGGATCTTCCTTAAGTCTTATAAATCCTTGGCAGTTAGATCATACCATTCTTGATCTCAGTGGACTGGCTGTATTTTAAGAACGACTTCAGTTTATACCATATACCCCGCTTCTCGTGTGTGTCTGGATTGAGGAGCCAATCTCATATCGGAACGAGGGTACTACCAATATTTAGTAGTAAATTAGCCGATTTTGTAGACCGGATCCTGGAATTTGTAGTAAAACCCTTAAAAAGTTATACGACGTTAAAGGTGGCTCCTCAATCCTGATGTCTGGATTGAGGAGCCACCTTAGAACTCGAAAACTAGCCAAGGGATATTTTTGAAAATTTTGTAGGATTTAGTAGTACTTTTGCGTAATCTCTACAAAAAAAATGGGGTTTGTACGGTCGATTTTGAGATAGCTACAACGTTTTAATTTTTCATAAAAAACCATAAATTTCACCGCGCTGTATCTCGGAAAGTTATCAACCAATTACAACAGATTTTTTATATGATTTAGTAGTAAATGTGCTCGAATTTGTACAATAACAATAAAATGGAAAAGCTATATAATTTCGGTAACACAACACATTTTATGTGGCTCCTCAATCCTGACGGTCTATAGAAATGATATGTACGTAGCTACTAAAGTAGTTGATCAAATCGGATAACAATAACACCAATATTTAGTAGAAATTTCTACTAAATATTGGCGTAATCCAACATCCTGCGCATTCAGTATTTCAAAAGATATTAATAAAATAAAAATTCCTTAACAAATTAGTGAATAGGGTGACCATAAATAATTCAAAGAAGACCATTGTTTGAAATAAGTAGTTTTATTTGCATATAAATCATTCTACAAGTACGATTACCTACGTGTAACTTATGTAATTGTGGTTTTAGATTATTTGAAATACTAGCTGCGCCCCGTGGACCCACCTTCATAAGTCTCGATTCCGTGGGAATACCGGGATGAAAAGTATTCTATGTCCTTACCCTATGCTCGCTTGTTATGCTCTACCCATGTGCCAAATTTCATTAAAATCCGTTCGGCCGATATAGCGTAACAAACAAACAAACTCACTTTCACATTTATAATATTACTAGCTGCCCGCCCCGGCTTCGCTCGAGTAGCACTAAGTACGTATCTACGGCGCACCTACCTGCCTACCCTACCTACCCTACCTACCCTACCGACCCTACCGACCCTACCTACCCTACCTACCCTACCTACCCTACCTACCCTACCTACCCTACCTACCCTACCTACCCTACCTACCCTACCTACCCTACCTACCCTACCTACCCTACCTACCCTACCTACCCTACCTACCCTACCTACCCTACCTACCCTACCTACCCTACCTACCCGACCTACCCTACCTACCCTACCTACCCTACCTACCCTACCTACCCTACCTACCCTACCTACCCTACCTACCCTACCTACCCTACCTACCCTACCTACCCTACCTACCCTACCTACCCTACCTACCCTACCTACCCTACCTACCCTACCTACCCTACCTACCCTACCTACCCTACCTACCCTACCTACCCTACCTACCCTACCTACCCTACCTACCCTACCTACCCTACCTACCCTACCTACCCTACCTACCCTACCTACCCTACCTACCCTACCTACCCTACCTACCCTACCTACCCTACCTACCCTACCTACCCTACCTACCCTACCTACCCTACCTACCCTACCTACCCTACCTACCCTACCTACCCTACCTACCCTACCTACCCTACCTACCCTACCTACCCTACCTACCCTACCTACCCTACCTACCCTACCTACCCTACCTACCCTACCTACCCTACCTACCCTACCTACCCTACCTACCCTACCTACCCTACCTACCCTACCTACCCTACCTACCCTACCTACCCTACCTACCCTACCTACCCTACCTACCCTACCTACCCTACCTACCCTACCTACCCTACCTACCCTACCTACCCTACCTACCCTACCTACCCTACCTACCCTACCTACCCTACCTACCCTACCTACCCTACCTACCCTACCTACCCTACCTACCCTACCTACCCTACCTACCCTACCTACCCTACCTACCCTACCTACCCTACCTACCCTACCTACCCTACCTAACCTACCTACCCTACCTACCCTACCTACCCTACCTACCCTACCTACCCTACCTACCCTACCTACCCTACCTACCCTACCTACCCTACCTACCCTACCTACCCTACCTACCCTACCTACCCTACCTACCCTACCTACCCTACTAAAAAGTATCCTATGTCCGTCTCCTGGTTCTAAGCTACCTCCCCACCAATTTTCAGCCAAATCGGTTCAGCCGTTCTTGAGTTATAAGTGGTGTAACTAACACGACTTTCTTTTATATATATAGATATAGTTAGGATATTTATGTAATGAACCTAATGAAATGAAATTCAGTAACCGATGATGAATTTAATGATACTTATTTTATACAAACTTATGTTTAGTTTGATTATTTAAACAATATTTTAGTTCCTGATGTATCGATAGATGGCGTTGTACATTTAGCACTCTCCGCTGAATCGCGGTGATAGGAATCTCCGCAGAAACATGACCTCTTCGTGTATAGTAAAATAAATTGTCTTCGTCAAAGTTTCTATTCATACGTTATGATTTTAAATTCATTATTGTTTCGCTGTTATTTTTCACAACATTATTGCTATAGTAACGTAAAGAATGTAATAGACAAGCATTAGATTAGAAAAAAAATCGGTTAGACATAAATGATACAAACTCCATTAAAATGCTTAAGGGTAACGCTTAAGCATTTTAACAGTTTTTTAATAGAAAATTTACAGATCATTGTAATGCACTGCCTTGCCGCACAAAGGATCGCAAAGGAAATGAAGGCACAAAATCCGGCGGCCATGCCGCCAGCATAGTGTGTAGGAACCATAACAGGCGCCTCTAACTTTTTTAGTACCTACTATACAAACGGGTTATAAACAAAATCAATCATTCTGCCTAGCCTCTTCCCGACTATGTTGGGGTTGGCTTCCAGTCTAACCGGATGCAGCTGAATACCTGTATTTTACATGGAACGACGTGGAGTATTTTACAACCAGGTTGTATACCTAATTAATAAATAAAATAACAATACATATATTAGCCTTAACCTAACTAAAATTATAACAAACTAAAATAAAGTGTCTTAAAATTCCGCATCTCTGTCGATTGATAATGTACCAAAGAGACTGACGGCTTATCAAATAATGTATTTACAGGAAGTATAATCACCAGAGTCAACAATTCAACTCACTAAGTTAGAATTGGCCTCAAATGGCATGATTTCGTTGCAGTATTTGGACAATTTAAACTGAGTCGTAAGAATGATTATAAAGAGTAAATTTTTTTGTATAACCCGACTGTGGCGAAGCCAAAAAAGGAGTGTTATGTGTTTGAGCTGAATTTTTATCTATGTATGTCCGTCCCTATGTTCCCTCGTAACTACTAAACGGCTGAACCGATTTACATGAATGATATGTCGTTAGATTCTTCTTTATTGCGTGAGTAACACTGAATGTTTGTCAATGTAAAAAAAAACTCTCAAAGCCTATCGAGTGGGGTTTCAAAATGAAGGGCTTTAACAGCTGATTACAAAATATAAACAAATTATATTATTAAAAGTAATTTTAAAAATGATAAAATAACTAAAAAATTTAATATAAAAAGTAAATTTAAAAAAATCTAAACAAAATACCAAAAAAAGATGGAAACAAGATGACCTATTTCTGTCTCCAATCCCACTTAATACTATATACAATCTCATGCAGTCGGAAACATCTTTTTAATAAAAACCTATTGCCTCCTTTCATTCAAGTTCATTTTTTACGCAGTCGGGTTGTTGTTTTTTTTCATTTACTTTTTGATCATATATGGATACCGGGCAGATAATTGCACAAAACATAAGATAATTTGAATTGGGAATTCCATCTTGAATTTCTTCACAATTATGTGCCATCCAATATTGTGTCGTTCGATTTAAATGGCAGTGACAAATTTATTTTAGAAGATATACATCATCATCCGCATCACATTATAGTTAAAGGTATAACATACTCTCTCATTGGAGCTATAGAATTTATTCTAGCACTCAGTGAAATTGGCATGGGCATAAATGTCACTACATTATGGATAGTCAGTTTTTTTGCTATGACGATTATGAAACCAAAATTCGCAATAGTACAAAATTCAAAATATTTTCATATTACATATGGCAAAATTTAAAGTTGGGGGGGGGCATAGACCCGCAAATGGTCCAAAATTTTAAGGGAATATCGAGTAGCAAGATTACGTTACGCCCGCGAACACGCACAATGGGGAGACGAAGAATGGGCAAGAGTAATGTTTTCTGACGAATCCAGATTTATGCTGTGTGCAAGTGACGGGCGGCGAAGAGTCTACAGACGGCCAGGGGTAGACTTTATTCCAGCTTGTTTTGAGGAAAAAGTGCCGGTTGGCAGTGGATATGTTATAGTTTGGGCTGGAATCTCTTTAGAGCGTCGTCGCTCGGAGTTAGTGCTGATGCTGAAAATTCTTTGTGATTTCTTTTGTTATTCTTGGTGTTTGTTTATTCTATGGGATATTGCTCTTTTAGTTTATTTTTATTTTTTATTCTTGGTGTTAATATTGTGTTCATAATTTAAGTACTGATTGGTGAAGAATTATTCATGTGTAAGTAAAAGTCTGTTTATGATCATAGTTTGAATTATTTATGGTCACCCTATTCACTAATTTGTTAAGGAATGTTTATTTTATTAATATCTTTTGAAATACTGAATGCGCAGGATGTTGGATTACGCCAATATTTAGTAGAAATTTCTACTAAATATTGGTGTTATTGTTATCCGATTTGATCAACTACTTTAGTAGCTACGTACATATCATTTCTATAGACCGTCAGGATTGAGGAGCCACATAAAATGTGTTGTGTTACCGAAATTATATAGCTTTTCCATTTTATTTTTATTGTACAAATTCGAGCACATTTACTACTAAATCATACAAAAAATCTGTTGTAATTGGTTGATAACTTTCCGAGATACAGCGCGGTGAAATTTATGGTTTTTTATGAAAAATCAAAACGTTGTAGCTATTTCAAAATCGACCGTACAAACCCCATTTTTTTTGTAGAGATTACGCAAAAGTACTACTAAATCCTACAAAATTTTCAAAAATATCCGTTGGCTAGTTTTCGAGTTCTAAGGTGGCTCCTCAATCCAGACGTCAGGATTGAGGAGCCACCTTTAACGTCGTATAACTTTTTAAGGGTTTTACTACAAATTCCAGGATCCGGCCTACAAAATCGGCTAATTTACTACTAAATATTGGTAGTACCCTGGTTCCGATATGAGATTGGCTCCTCAATCCAGACACACACCGCTTCTCTACTTTGTTACGACTTATTTCAACTTATTATAATATGAAAGCGACGGGCATTAAGTACATATTTTAATTTTTAATCATTTTATTCAACTAAATAAAATTACATTTAAATCCACTTTAATTAATTTTTACAAACTAATATTCAAAATTATTGTAATCCATTACCTACACTCGAGAGCAATGAATCCGGGTCACTTAAAGAATGTTAAAAATCTCGGAAACTAAAAATGATAGGTTAATGCAATAAATTGTATTTAATAGACAATGTAATACTCCTTAAATGAAAGTAAAAAAAATATGAGTCACCATACATTTTATTAACACAAAATTACATAAAGAAAAAAACTGCTGATCTCTCCTTAAAACAAAAATAGGAAACATGAAATTTTTGAACTTTATTACGATTTTCTTGAATTTTAATACTTCGTATTGCCTCCTCGTGCTTCCATTACTGCGTTTACGCGGTTTGGCATGCTGTACACCAAGTTCCTTATACGATTTTGGGGAATATTCTCCCATTCCTCTGTGAGAGCAATTTTGAGCTCACGAAGCGTGATTGGGGGAGGGTTTCGTTGTTTTACGCATCTGCCTAGCTCGTCCCAAGCATGCTCGATCGGGTTGATATCCGGGCTGCGCGCTGGCCACTCCATACGAGTAATGTTCATCTCTTGAAGGTAGTCATTCACAATCCTACCTGTATGAGGTCGGGCATTGTCATGCATAAATATAGCATCCTCACCTAAATTGACCATAAATGGACCAACGTGATCATTGAGGATTTCTTCCACATATCTTACGCTAGTTAAAGAGCCGTTTTCTATGATCACCAGCTCTGTGCGACTTTCAGAAGAAATTCCGGCCCACACAAGTACAGACCCACCACCGTAGGCTACTTTTTCTTCGATGCATGCTTGCTTGAATCTTTCCCCTGGTCTTCGATACACTCTGTGTCTTCCATCGTGCTTGTAGAGCATAAATTTTGATTCGTCGGAGAACATAACTTTTGACCAATCTTCAATACTCCAATTTACGTGGCTCTGGGCATATCTTAGTCTTGAAATACGATGCCCACGCTGCAGTTTAGGGCCGTTTGCAGGTCTAAGGGGTTTTAAGTTAGATTCAGCAAGCCGACGTCTTACTGTCCATGCACTTGGGTTACTTCCTCCGAGGCGTCGAAACTGATTTGTGAGTTCAGTTCCTGTGAGAAAGCGATTTCGAAGCATGGTGTTCACCAAGTATCGGTCTTCTCGTGCTGTGGTACACTTGGTTCTGCCCGTTCCTGGTCTGCGTAGGTTAGAACCAGTTTCTTCGTAACGTCGGAGAACTCTTTGTACTGTTGACAGCGACACACCGACAGTCCTGGCTGTATCGCGCTGACTCCGGCCGGTTTCCAGCATTGTAAGTATTCTGGTGCATTCTTCAGGCGTAAGCGACATAATTTCAGCTTGAATAATGAATATAGAGCACTATCAACATGGTTTATGTACCCACATAAATGACAGATTACAAACAAAAGCAAAACCAAATGCTGTAATTTCGTAGTTCCATCTTCGAAAGTGGCCCTTTTTCAAATTTGATTTTTTTATGATATAACTTTACAATAACTAAGAAGTTTTAATACCTTCATTTAAGGAGTATTACATTGTCTATTAAATACAATTTATTGCATTAACCTAGCATTTTTAGTTTCCGAGATTTTTAGGATTCTTTAAGTGACCCGGATTCATTGCTCTCGAGTGTATATTCTTAATTATGATCTGCATCTTGATCTGAAACACGAGAGGAGAAGCAAATAGCAGGACCCGCGACCGACCTCAGCCTTCGGCCTTCCGACTAGAAGGCCTGATCTTGCTTTTGGCCAAAGAATTAGCATTGATATTCAAGGTGGCAATGCTGCAAGACTTGGATCTTTTGGGCACGCGCAAAAAAACTCCTACTTTTTCCACTACTAGGCCGTTGTGACAGAAAGCACACAGGAACCGAAGGGCATAATCACCACCCAGTTGAATTGTGCGCAATTTAATTCTTTGCAGAGACGCCCAGAGCTGGTATAGGTAAAAAGAAAAAACAAAAGGTTGATTCAGACGGATTCCAAGCAGTGAAATCGTGTAATAAAACTAAGACCATCAACTCAACCATTGGCATTAAAATTTCTTCCAACACTGCACCTTCTTACTGTAACTGAACTGGCTTAACCCCATCATAAATAGACCGTATAAATAAAGTAAACAGATATTTTAATTGGCAAGTAATCACGATGAATAATTGGCATTCAATGCTGCCATATAGTGCCGGCAGTTTACTACGAGTTTTACTAGGTTTTAAAAAAACTGCTGATTACCAGACCAGAACAATTCGTGCGCGGTATAGTCTCAATTAAAATCAATGTTCCTTTTGAAATTGGTTGTGGGCTGGTGCACTTATCTGTATTTGCTATTAAATTAAGTAGATAACGCGAAAGCCGTTTTTAAAGTTATCTAGCATTATTTGGCTTAAATCGGCAGGAGTTACATGTACCTTTTAGACGCCGAAAATTTTAGAGTTTACTGTATCTATTTTTATACACGGTATATGGTACATCAATGAACATACTATGACCATGAATTAAGCACATAATTCTAGTCCCCCGGCGTAGAAATTTTTCGTCAGTAAACCGTCAAAATTTATGAAACCTGATTGTTTTTAATAACCAATGATTTTTTTTTATATTTGTGTATCTAGAATCAGGTACTGACTTCGATATCCCTTACTATATAAAAGACACCTCTAAATCTTAAATATACCACCTAAGTATATAAAAATTGCCCCGCTCGTGGTCAATACTCGTTTCTTCCGGCCTGACGGCTTTTTAACAGGTAAAAAGCCGTGGGACAGTCACATAGCTACCCGCGAAATTTTGTACACCTTAAAATGGGCGGAAAATTAAAAATTGTTCCTTATAACCGCGGCATTGCGGAAAGCAGGACCAATTTTTAATGTATTTGATGCCCTTCCATCCAAACAATAAAGGTAACAGCTACGTCGGCCCTCGATGGCGTTGCCCTGTAGGACGTGTCAGAGACCTTGCGAGCTTGGGGTGTAGGGAGGTGACATAGGCTGACGTCAGGGGCAACTACGGCTAGGGTTACCATCTGACAGGCATTTGCCGCATTTGACAAGCATTTTACGGTTAAGACAGGCATTTTTGAATTTCCCTAATAAATGCACAGTTGAGTAAAGAAAGAATCGCCTGACAAGAGAGTCCGTAAAAGCATTATTCGTAACCCAATAAAACTTCGAAAACGTTTCATGGGAAGATTTTTATATTTATATTCTAGAAAAAAAATTACTTTAGAAAAAAAAATTGACTTTCGAAAAATATCACTTAGTGTAATAAATTCGTTTTCTAAATTAGTTTAGTGGTCGTAAATTGTTGACACTTTTTATTTTGAATAATTAATGTCAGTCTTTAAAACTATCTGTTGCGTATTATTTATTTTAAGACTTACAGTTTTTTTTACAATAGACAAGCATTTTTCTGAAAAATTAGACATTTTTTACATCCTAGACAGACAATATCCTCCCTCACATAGATGGTAACCCTAACTACGGCAACCTTTTGTTTAAAAAACAAATACGAACTTAATTAACAGAAAATAAAATAACTGTCCCGAGATACAATTAAATTAATCGGGATAGTTTAAAGATTGTAATGGCGTCTTACAATCTTTAAACTATACTCAGAAAGTACTTATGAATTGAAAAAGTACCAATGTGACTTTTTCAATTAATATGTACTTTCTGAGTTTATCTTGGACATTACTGACATCGGTGAAGGAAAAAAATCGTGAGGAAACCTGGACTTATAGTTAATATAATTCTGAAATCACCAACCTGTCTTGAGTAAGCGTGGTGATCAATGCTCGTGCCTTCTCTGTATGAGAAGAGGCCTTTGCCCTGCAGTGGGACAGTAACAGGCTGGTATTATTAATGACGTCTTGAATCCACCGGTGTCCAGTTGAGAATAGACCATACCCTGTTTTAAAGACTCCTGGACAGGCGTCATGTCAGCCTCAATCAGTCTGCCTAACCTCTTCCCAACTATGTTGGGGTCGGCTTCCAGTCCAAGCGGATGCAGCTGAATACCAGTATTTTACAAGGAGCGACTCCCTATCTGACCTCCACAATCCAGTTACTGGGTAACACGATACCCCTTGGTAAGACTGGTTGTCAGACTTTCGGGCTTCTGATGACCCGAAAAGACTGTCAAAGATCCAAGAATGACAGCTAGGACCAACAGTTTATCGTGCGTTTCGAAACACGGAGTGGTCGCGGTATGTTAAGACGGTCACCCATCCACGTACTGACCGCGGCAAGCGTAGCTTAACCTGATCGATCGACCCGTGCGGCTGTTATTACTTAGCCATTTTGGAAAGTAATTTTTTTTTTTCAAGGTCGAGTTTTAAGAGAAATTCATAAGAAAAGTGTAGAGCAAGAACAACATATTAGGAATCAACCCTTTTTAGGATAAAAATAAAGATAAAGAAGATTCAGAAAGAAAGAAAGAAAAATACGTGTATTTGCGGTAAACATGACGCAAAGAAGAACAAAAAAGAACAAGTTGAGGGAAAATATACGTCACATCCACGCAAAACGGCCATCGCTCAGCATAATTCACACATGAGGCGTGTGATATGATGTTAGACAACAAGTTCCACGCGTAATAAAATTATCTCCAGCTTCTAAATTCACAATCTACATACTAAGGCGAAGACATCTTTCCAATCCCAAGTAGTGTGTCACCTTATGAAGGGCGCGGGGCGAACCTCTGGGTTCACATTGACGAGACAATGCCTCTGAGGGCGCTCCGTTGACCTCAACGTTTTTTCAACCCAGCCGGAGAACGAAGACCTTTGTTTGGGTAGGGCTTACACTTTTGATTTTGAGAAGGACCTGTAGAAAGTCTGCTTACCTAATTTCTATAATCGCCGCTTACCGTCTTGGTAATTAATGTCGCGAAAGCTCAAAGCGACTTTTTCTCTCTTTAGTATTAAGTTTAGAACCTGGCAAGCATATTCCTAACTTTAATTCATACTACATAATATACCATACTTAATATACTAGTAATTCTGTCTGTCTGTCTGGATGTTACCTTTTCACGGCTAAACCACAGAACGGCTTTCGATAAATTTGGCAAGGAGTTAGATGGTATTCTGGAGAAGGACATCGGGTACTTTTTGTCTCAAAAATAATCTTAGGGGGGGGGGGGGGGGGTGATATAGGGGATGAAAGTTTATATGGGAAATCTAGCATTTCTGAAGTTGGATATGAAAATTCAAATGTATGCTTTTGGTAAGAAATAAAGAATTACACATTTCAGATTTTTTTCGGATTTTCCTCTTTACTTGACCTTGCTTCCCGCTAAACTTCATGCTACTGGGCCAACGGGAAGTATATAGAATCAAGTTTTTCCAACTGAACAGACAGCTGTGCTGCTGGGGAGTTTGTTGCGCCACTTCTTCTTCCCAGCTTGAGCACTAGGAAGTGGTGAAGGGTGGGCGTTTTTGGGGGACTGTCTTATGTAATTTTGACGTTCGAAAAGTGCTGATTCTCAGCCTAGTTTGAATAAATGACTTTTGAATTGAATTTTTACCAAATGGACTGGTTTATTTGCGAGTGTCAAAATATGCGACATAAATAACCGTATTTATTTATTGCGTTGACTTGGAAGTTTGATTTTTGTTATAGCTCCAAGAGACCGTAGACCTAAGTTTTTGATATTTATTTCAACTTGATGCCTCGGTTTTCTGAGAAAAAGGGTCTCGACAGACAACGAAGTCTTCCTTTAAGGGTTCAAATTTTTCGTTTTAAATTACGGAACCCTAAAAGAAATGTATTATCTGTCTGTTACCTTTTTATTCCGTAACGGCTGAACGTATTTAGATGAAAGGCAGACCTGCGTTAGGACATAGGATACTCTGAATCCCGGTAAAATGTTCCTGTGGGATATTTTCCGACATCCACGCGGGCAAAGCCGCGGGCAAAAGCTCAAGTATTATAAATGCGAAACTGAGTTTGTTTGTTTGTTACGCTTTCACGCTAAAACGGCTGAACAGATTTGGATGAAATTTCGCACACGGGTAGACCATGACCTAGGTTAGGACATAGAATACTTTTTATCCCGATATTTCCACGGGATCGAATTCAAATTCAAATTCAAATTCAAATCATTTATTGTTTGTTACATGTCAATAGAGATGTTATGGTTATAATTGTAGTAACAATGTCGAGAATCGAGACATGTGAGACCGCGGGGCGCAGTTAGTCAGCTTAAAATGTTCCCACTGCTGGAACGCAGCCCTCTGCACTGTAAGAGGGAGTAGGCCGGATGACAGTTGTCTTCGAATTTTTGGTTCTAGGACATGCCGGTTTCTTCACGATGTTTTCTTTCATCTTTTTGAGAGCAGTGGTGAAGTAATTTACACACAGTAAAGTGCCTGTCTGGGTTCCATTGTTCGAACCTATATACGACCTACAACTTGCAAGTCGCGGCTGTTACCACTAGGCCAGGACTGCTTCGCTACTTGGTAGGTAGGTATTTTGTTACACTTGATTATTTACTTTTTAAGCTTATTTTGGATGTTTATGCCATGATAACGATCATCGGGAAAGTTAAACTTATTTACTTACTTAGTTTGAAATCGCCAACCCAATGCTATTAGAGGTATGAGGAACAGGGTGTAAAGTTCACTCATACTCTATAGAAAAGGGAGGATCCTCCGACCAGACGGGTGTCGTGTCTGGTGGGCAACTGCCCGACGATTGATGTCGGAAAGTTATATACACCGTGACATTTTAGTCGTCTTACAAAAGCAGCACACTTCATGCATCCAATGACTACTACATTAATTTAAAAAAATATATATACACCGTGACATTTTAGTCGTCTTACAAAGGGCTACTCAATGTATCCGAAATAAAATACTAGGAGCAATAAAAAAAAAGTTACAATTTATAAAAAAAAAATGAATGTTTAGTATTAAGTAATTGGATACATGAAGTGGGCTGCTTTTGTAAGACGACTAATATGTCACGGTTTATATGCAGATCACGCTGTAAACTTGCGCGTAAGTTTGCGCGATGGATTTGTGTGACGTCAGATCTTTGATGCGTAGTTCGCATGTGGCATTGTAGATGCCGCCACAGTGCAAAGTAGATCTGCAATGCTCGTTTCCTCTCTGTTTGACAATTGGTCTTACAATAGGATAGCTAGAGGCAGAAAAATTATTATGATTCAAAACTAGTTTACATGAACTTAGCTAAACAAAACGCTGATTTCTCCCCCTTTGACCTTCGATAGTTCAAAGATTATGTCTAAGAAAAACATGGCAGCCCTACGTACCTTTAATATTTGTTTTATTCTAGTTGAATAATGAACACTATTCCTTTTGTTTGCCGAGAGTTATCGGTATTATTTGGCAGGACAACAATTTGTATAAAAGGGTTCGTTGCGACCTCTGTGTGTTCGGGAGGGAGGGGACAATAAAAGTGAATTACTTGAACACAGTATAACAAATAGGATGCAAGTGTCTTTCGCGCAAGTTTCTTTCATGCAAATGTCCTGCTACTTACTTCCGCAGTAGTGCTTCCGCTTCACTACTGGATCACTACTGAATCAGAATGTATGTGTATGTGTGTATCTGTGTGTATGTGTGATTGTGTGATGTTATGTGTGTGTGTGTGTGTGTGTGTGTAGAGTATTGAGTATTGAATGTAATCTCATATAAACCTATAGAAAATGTATGAGGACCTTATACAACATGTAAGAAAAACCCTGTGCGACCTGTGTGGGTGTTGTTAGGTATCGTACTGAGAATATATATATATGGAAATTTTCAGAAAATAAAATAAAATTCGCCATTTTTTTTTGAATGGGGAATTTATCGGATTGTTTACATGGGGCGCGTTTAGCTGGTGTATTATAGTCATAACTTACGACCCTTGTTGAAAAATTGTATTTTTTAATGGATTTGGGGTAATTTTGGTACAAAATATGTGAATTTTATATAGCAACACTTAACCTTTTTATTTTATTAATACTTTTTGGTAGCTAATTCAAAATTCAAAAGTCATTTATTCAAACTAGGCTGAGAATTAGCACTTTTCGAACGTCAAAATTACATAAGACAGTCCCCCAAAAACGCCCACCCTTCACCACTTCCTATGCTTAAGCTGGGAAGAAGAAGTGGCGCAACAAACTCCCCAGCAGCACAGCTGTCTGTTCAGTTGGAAAAACTTGATTCTATATAATAATGCTTTAATGCAAAAATAATTTACATTAGCACAAATTGCAATCAACTCATAAAATAAAAACATTTTAATGAGTAGATTATGTCAACAATAAATGAAAACAAAATTTTAAATAAATTGACCTAAAGTCAAATAAGCCTCGATGATGATGATAATGTTATAATTACAGTACCTACCGAAATTCCCCTTTCGGGTCGGACTTTTCAGAGGGTTTTTCTTACATATTGTATAGTGACGCGCCAGCGTTGTTCGGAATCATACCTTCAAGCACATTACCTAAAAAACATAATCCTATAATGCTCCTACTGCTGGATTACTGGGCCTCTTTTCTGTGAGAGGCAGTGTGCGTGGTCCGCGATGATGCTGCTAGCCTAACATAATTACCTTTTACAATCCCCACGAGAATAGAAGTTTGGTAGTTTCCTGCAAAAGGACCAACAAACTTGGAAATATACTTTGGCTCACTGCAAATGACTCATGTCTATTGATCCTTAGTAATTTTGTTTGTATATAGACAAACCAATGTGTTTATTGCAAGTTTGTAACCGAAGTTGTCTATAACACAACATGTTAAGGCTCGTGCAGACCACCGCGACGCGACGGCGCGACGCGACTCGAACAATACCATTTCTAAGAAAACTTAATGGTATAAAAAATGTGCCGGTGTCGCGCCACACTGTCGCGTCGCGCTTGTCTGTACGAAGCTTTACTCTTCACTTAGCGAAGGTCATGTATTGTATAGGTACCTACCTATCTATGACTGGCGGTTATTAATTAAATTAAACGTTGATCGTTGTTAGAAATTATTTAAATTATATTTCTCATAATTAACTTCAAGCATAATCAGCCTATAATGTTCCTGTTGTCGGGACACAGGCCATAAACTACCTCACGGGCCCAGTACGGTTTGGATAGATGTCACATGTCTTCGAATTATTGGTTCTAGGATATGCCGGTTTCGTCACGATGTTTTCCTCCACCGTTTTGAGAGGTGATGAAATAATTTACACAAATTAAAACGCCCGTCAGGGTTCGAACCTATGACCTACCCTCGTAAGTCGCGGTCGTTACGAACAGTTGCAAAATTAATACTATTTCAGGGTTAATTAATGAGTAGGTATTTGTGCAAGTCACATAATTGCAATAGCTTTAGCTATCTAGATTCATATGATAGTCCATACTACATTCATAATTTAGAAAGACCGCTGCACAAGAGCAAAATGAATATAAAAATAATAAATTAAATCTTTAGAAAGTGTGCACTAATGCAGAGTTGCACTTTCCAGAGTTTTTCAAACCAAACATTCAGTTAATTGGAAATCGTGCTGCAATAACTACAACACAGACATTTTTAGCAAACAATTTGCTTTATTTTGCAATCACTGATAGGGTAGACAGAAGTTTTTAGCCGTTAGCACCTACCTAATCTAAAATAATTCAAGAGAGACATGGCCACCTTGTTCGCCTTCATAGGTGTAAGGAATACTATTCAAAATTCAAATCAAAATATTTTATTTCACATACCTTTTATATACCTAAACCTACATGGGCATGTATGAAACGTCAAAAGCTAGGTGCACGGTTCCAATTGGTCGTTTCCTATGGAGAAGAGCCGCAAGAACCTACTCTTTACTCTTTAAAAAATAATTGACTTTTACAATCTTTTCAAATAACAGTGGTAATAGGTATGGGAGGACAGTGAAGGCCTTTTAACAAGTACCAGGTACTTAACAAAATAGAAAATGGTCAACAAATCTACAGTCTACTAAGCCTACAGCGTTCTCACATTAACAAAATAGAAAAGAATCTTTAAAAAACATTAATAAAACAATATAAATGAAAACCTATTTAAACGAAATGATTGCCATTACAACTGTAACAAATCTGAATAATTATCATGTCCACAAAAGCCACTAATAAAGAGTTGAAGTTAAATTGTAGGTAGGTATATTATGTCAAATAATGAGATGATTATGTTAAAGAAGAATATAAAAAAATAAACATCGTAATTTGAGAGCAGTTAATAGACACATAATTATGCCCTCAATGAGGTACCAGTGAACTTGAGGGAAGCCACATTTGCAGAAAGAATTATTGCCAAACTTTCTTGTTTTCAACGTAGACTTTAATCTTATATGATTTTTTGATAAGGACACGTTTGATGTTGGTTTTGAACTTTCCATCGCTAAGTTCTGTAACCGACTTTGGCAACTTGTTAAAAAGTGGATACTGTTTATAAGAAATGACTTGCTTGTTTTAGTTAATCAAAATTTGTATATCACAATTTTATGTCTAATACGTGTATTTATATTATGGAAATCGCTTCTTATTTTGAAAAGGCCTAAGTTTTAGCGAACTTATAATATACTTTCTTAGATATAAAGAGAATTCAGAGTCACTATATCAATTTCTTTGAATTTTTATACATCGCGCGGATTGCCCTCTTTTGTAAAATGAAAATTGAATCTACATCATCTGCCGATCCCCACAGCAAAACGCCATAAGACATAATACTGTTGAAATAAGCAAAGTATACTAACTTAGCTGTGGCTATATCAGTCAACTGTTTCATTTTTCTTACTGCCTGTGCAGCTGAACTTAATCTACCTGAAAGTAGAACTCTTTCAGGTAGATTAAGTTCAGCTGCAGCAGCATGTGGGCGTCCCATTGCAATTTTAAATCTTAAGTAAGTAATATTAAGATGGATATTGGGCAGCAATATGATTTTATATGGAAATACCTCTACATGTTTTTTTTAACATCTATACTAATATTATAAAGAGGTAAAATTTGTTTGTACGTTTGTTTGTTTGTTTGTATGTAGGGGGTAATCTCCGAAACTACCAGTTGGATTTGAAAAATTATTTTTGCATTACATAGTCCAATTCTTGAGGAAGATTATAGGCTCGCGGACGAAACCGCGGGCAGAAGCTAGTATTGTTTAAAGCTTATGTAAGCGATTCTTATACATGTCTTTTTTACATATTGTTTAAAGCTATATGTAAGCGGGCACGCTTTTAAACGTGGAGGCTTTTATTTAGATATTAAGTTCTGTTTACATTTAGTTTTTATTTGTATAGTTCTCGATGTTTTTGGTTGGTATATTAGGGTGTACTAATAATTTATATTATGTTTTGTGTTGCCTAATATAAATTATTTTGCATATTATATAGAATATTTTTTTTCTAACCGAACAGACAGCAGTCCTGCTAGGGAGTTTGTTGCGCCACTTCTTCCCAGCTAAAGCACTAGGAAGTGGTGAAGGGTGGGGCGTTTTTGGGGGAATGTCTTATACGTAATTTTGACGTTCGAAAAGTGCCGGTTCTCAGCCTAGTTTGAATAAATGACTTTTGAATTTTGAAAATGGTTATCACTTTATCATCGTGATCTTTAATTGGCCACTTGGCCAGCTACGAAGTATTTCGTCAAATTAAGTGATAGGAGTCACAATCCCGTACTCAATTATCTCTAAAATGAGTAAGATTATTTTCTTTCATGATAACGCAAATTCTTACTAGATAAAATGGATTTTTGTTTGCTAATAATTATTATCTTTGCCACGCGAGAGGTTAGGTACGGGTGGTATGATAATATGAATGAATATTCACGTCTTCGTTAAGAACACCTGCAGTGCTATTTTGTAATCATCTCACCGTGAAAACTTAGGTGAAGTGAGCGTGGAGTGAGCTGTCATTCCACAGGGATTGACACTATTGACAGCTCACTTCACCCAAGTTTTCACGGTGAGATGTTTACAGAATAGCATGGCTGCACTCTAATTGCGTAATACACGATCAATCACAATCTCAATCATTTTGAAGAATATTGCTAATTCCTAGTTTCATATGTTCAAAAAAGTCTGTTTAACATCGTAAATAAGAATAATTTATTGTTCCCTCGTAATCAAAAACAGAGTACAAAGTCAAAGTAACACCTTAATAGAGACTGGTGTCTGTTGTAGGTAAAACCTGTATTAATGATCACCAGGCTTAACCCTCCATCAGACAACTCACTTATGATCTATGACCGTATTCAATGAACAAACAGGTTGTTAGTACATAATAAAACACTATTACAAATTAATAAAACAAAATTAAAAATTTAAAACTAAAGTTAACTAATTCTGGTGGCAAAAGTGGCTTCATATTGTTTTGGGAGTGAGTGTGTGTGGGTGAGTCTGTGAATGTGTGAGTCAGTTAAGATCCCTATGCTGTTAAATTTGGATATGTCCTACAGCTGTTTATCGGAGCTTAGGTACACACTTTATGGAAAGTGGCTACCTGTCCATCCATTCTGTAAACATCTCATCGTGAAGAGTGAGGTGAAGTGAGCATGAAGTGAGCTGTCAATAGTGTCAATTCCTAGCTTCAGCTGCAATGACAGCTCACATCAAGCTCACTTCACCCAAGTTTTCACGGTGAGATGTTTGCAGAATAGCACGGCTGTTCCTTGAAGATTTGTTTAGCTGTAGTTTTGCCATCACCCTTGAATAATAGCCATTCTTCTTAGCGGCATAAGAATGGAGTGGAAGTTGTTCGGATGAATTCAAAGGCTCTCAGAGAGCAGTGGTGGCTCAGTGGTAACGGCCCTTTTTAATTTTTTTGGAGGGTGGGAAATTTTCAATTAACTTCTCCCGCTCTGGGCGGAGCGGGAGGGCGTGTCAGACTTTTATTGACTAAAACCCACCCGTGTTCCTTTCGTGCCTGTGTGCCCCGTCAGTTGGTGCTGACATCTCTTTGAGGCGCGCGTGGAACATAACGCGCCGTCGACCCGGGCCTGGTCCTTATCGGACGGCGAGCTACCCATCGCTCACCGTCCGCAAGCCCGCGCCTACGGTGGCCGGAAATCGGCTTGCGACTCCCGACGCTCGGGGCGTCTCCTGCGGCGACTAGGGGCGCGAGGGCGCGAATCCTGCCTCTCCCTCGCTCGCTCCGTCTCCTACTTCGCGAGCATTACTGCTTCGCAGAAGGAAGTGACGGCCTCCCATGAGTGGTAACGGCCCTGACTTACGAGTTGTATGTCGTGGGTTCGAACACAAGCAGGCGCTTTAGCATAATCAGCCTATAATGTTTACCACTGCTGGGACACAGGCCTCCTCTCGGTGAGTGGGAGTGGGCCGTAATCCACAACGCGAGCCCAGTGCGAGTACAGGCGCTTAACTTTGTATAAATAAGTTCATCACCACTGCTCTCAAAACGGTGAAGGAAAACATCGTGAGGAAACCGATATATCCTAGAACCAAAATTCCAAGACAAGTGACATCTACCAACCCGCACTGGGCTCGCGTTGTAGATTACAGCACACTCCCACTCGAAGAGATGATATGCTCTCTAAACGATCCGTTTTCCAAATCCTCTCTTCCCTTTATCCCGATAGATATCTGAAACGAGATGGAACTGTATGACATGAATCGAAACTGGTGTCTACGTGACTATAAGAGGATGTTATGGTTATAAACCTTGTACCTATATGTTTATTGAAGATCGTGCTGATCTACCTTACATTTACAGCCTCCCTCGGCTATCAACACGAAATACAAGCATTATTTTATTATATAGGTACGCACGTTCTCAAACAAGGTCAGGTTTTAAAGAAATATATTTAGTTATGTATATAGGCTTGTATGTAAATAAAAAAGTGGTTCAAAACGGCAAGACCTTGGGGCCACTGAGTTCGTTGGCCAGTGACGTCAGACAATTAAAGTGATAATGCCCGACGTTTATACGGCTAATGAGAAATGATAAAATGATTTACATGCGTTTGCCGGGGAGAAAAAACAAGTTTTAGGGTTTGATAAGCGTTTGCTGGTAGCCAGGGACTTGGAAGATGGTCACTATGCTTGCAAAACAGCCTTTTGGGCCCGATCGCACGTACCACAACAACACCACACGGACGGGTGCTAATTTGTATGAAAATGAATTGTCTATTCACACCGACCACATTTGGCCGTCAAAATCAACCGGGTGGGCGATACCGACCACATCAAGGCGACGTCGCAGCCATAACGCAAGGACAACGTTGCGACGTGCAGACACTGACACAGTTGGAGTCGATCTGTCTGCAAACACAAGCCACAACGCAACTGCAAGAAGTTGCACCGACGCTATTCACACGTAACCACTGCTTGCCCAAATTTTGTTGCTGCGATGTGGTGTGGTTGTGGTAGGTACGTGTGAACGGGTTCACAAACATCCCACAATCAAATATAAGATAAGCAACTGTAGAAAAGTGTGGCGGAGAGGAAAATTGCAATTGCTCTTCACCATATTTTGCAGACGGTGTTGCACAACAGGCAGAAGAAAAGAGAGGTCCATTCAGGCTTTAGACAATCAAACAATTTATAAGTATAGTCAGTTTCAATAACATCATAATCACTTATCTAAGAACTTCTGCTTATCCATTCTGTAAACATCTCACCGTGATAACTTGGGTGAAGTGAGCATGAAGTGAGCTGTCCATAGTGTCAATCCCTAGCTTTAGGTGCAATGACAGCTCACATCAAGCTCACTTCACCCAAGTTATCACGGTGAGATGTTTACAGAATAGCACGGCTGAAGTGGGTATTCTATCCCACTTCAAAATGACTTTAGTGTAGGCAGGGCTGCCTAACTGCTGAAACGCCGACCAGGACATTTGAAATAGAAATGGGGTCAACGAAGGACAATTAAAAAACTCGATGAATATTCAGTGGCGGGGCAAGACGATGTAGGCAAGATACATTTTGCGAAGCCCTCTGTGTGATATTCTTTGTGGAGATGTCGGGTTTTGTTTTGAAATCTTAATTTTTTTGGCGCCAACGCAAGTCCATCTAAGTATCTTAAGATAACGGTGATTTTTCAAAAAGAACCTGGGATGTAACAGCGAGCGAAGCGATTTTCAAAATGTCACCTCGAATAGTCTAGATTTTCTTTTGACTACTCATACAAAAGGAGGAGTTACTTTGGCCGCTTATGCAGAAAAGTATTAGAATTAAGAGAACATAAAGTTCAAGAGCGAGCGAAGCGAGTCCGAAAATGTTTGCATCCCACCTCGGATAGGTAAGGTAGGTACGAAGGAATTCGTGATCAAATTAATAAAATCGCCCTAACTTCAAACCGGAACACTACGCTTCAAACCGGTACTCTACGCGTCAAAC
The DNA here is from genome assembly GCA_914767755.1 of Agrochola circellaris. NCBI lineage: Eukaryota > Metazoa > Arthropoda > Insecta > Lepidoptera > Noctuidae > Agrochola > Agrochola circellaris. The sequence continues at coordinate 3,139,563 of OU611839.1, read as the reverse complement.
CGGGACACTACGCTTCGAGAACTGGGACACTACGCTTCAAACCGGGACTTGCCCAAGGGTACTGGGACGTATGGCAGCCCTAACTCAGTGACACAGCTATGACGCAAATCGAAAAGTACCTTGATTTATTAAACAAACTTTGATAAGCACCTATATAAATTCTTCATTGTAACAGAATAAATAGTAGGACTTTGCTTGACACAATTATAGTACTAGAAATAGGGACCAATTAGTTCAACCTGGTTTCAGACTGGCTAAAGTAGACTCATCCTTCATAGGGTACTGTTTAAAATGTTACAATAAAATACCTCCCCACATACTCGAACTAAATGAAACTAAATTTAAATCTTGTATAATACGCACACTATGCTGCCAAGCATATTATAAGTTGGGGGATTACATCGCTGACAAAAATGCTTGGCTCAACGCTGGTCCAGCTCCACAAGGGCGCATAAACTAGTTGATTAGCACTGAAAATATTGTTGCGAGCTGCTGATAGATTGCAAAAACTATCTTTGCATTGTATAAATTCGATCTCTTAGTATTGCATAGCACATGTGTGAGCACTGTGACCATTACCTTCTACAAAACTACCATTTACTGGGTAAGTCTTTCATTGACTTGAATGAGCCCTGGCGGCTGAGAGTATGTCATGCTCACTCAAATGTCTCGCTGGTGGTGGTGTGTGTGTTGGATCATTAAGTTCCCTTCAAAATGGTTGAGCTGAATGGTGCTGATCCATGCGTCATGTTCGTGAACGGGCACCGTCAGTAGGGACTGGTCATCTCTTAGCTTCCATGGCTTATTTTAATTTTTGAATTTGTGTAATAATTTTTCATTGCGGACGCTTTTAACGTGCACGTCTTTCTACATTGTTCTCACATGTATAATTTCAACATAAATGATGTAAACAATATTTTGTAAGAATATTTTGATTTAAAAGAGTGTCCGTGGAGTGTCTTGCCCGTTCTTCTCCATAGGAACCTACTACGCTTTGGAATGGGCAACTAGCTTCATCTTTCTGACTCACCGACCCCTTGACAATTCAAAAGTGCCTGTAATTGGTTTATTTGAAATAAATGCTTTGAGTTTGCTTTTATATTATTCTTTCATAAAAACCATACGTATTCGTATCATATCGTATTTTACCTTATATGATAATATAAGGTGTCACAACTTGACGGAATGGTCGTAAAAATAATTACCAAAAAATTCCAGCAGAACTTTAACTTTTCCCATAAGTCAGTATGCTATGGAATATTAAAATTACAATGATTGACTGACTTTGAGTCATATAGTATTAATATCTCAAGAAGCGACGCGTGCTTTACTTGTGGTTACCAATTGAACAAACACGTTGTGATTCTGTGAATGTATGTGTAAACGCAGGAGCTTTCGGTACCGTCCGAGACAATGACGAAATCGGAAGAGTGTGTGTGCGTGTGTGTTATGTACTGACGCTACTCGTTTTCACGTACACATTCACAGCGTGTTAGTACTCTTGGTTACCATGAGTAAAGCGCGCGTCTCTTTGTGAGATAAAAATACTGAACCGGTGATACGTTTAAAATGGATATAAGTCAAGTGTAAGTAGTAGTGGAGTAAGTGGTGTAATCTTGACAATATTATGCTAGCCACACACGTAACGATTAACCTAAAATATTTGTTTATTTTTTTTCCCTCTTATGACTACTGGATTTGTAAAGAAAACAGACTTATTTATTTAAGAGCAAAGCTGCTCTATCTCTGACCGCAGAATTGCAGCAAAAAGTAAAACAATTATATTTTGATAATAACTCATTTAATGCATTTCATTTATACAGATAAAATATTTACAACTTCATAAATTCATTCATTCATAATAATTATTCATTTGTACATTATAAAATAAAATTATATAAACAATACTTAAAATTACTATTGCCTAGATCGTCAATTTTCTAACTAGTTGTAAGTAATACACTGAGCAGGGATTTTTAAATGAGAGACATCATTTTTTGACGTAGTTCAAACAGCTGCCATGCTATTCTGTAAACATCTCACCGTGAAAACTTGGGTGAAGTGAGCTGTCAATAGTGTCAATCCCTGTGGAATGACAGCTCACTCCACGCTCACTTCACCTAAGTTTTCACGGTGAGATGGTTACAGAATCGACCTGCAGTACCTAAGAACAACAATTCGCTACAAGTATAGAATTTAATTTTGCTGGAAGTTTTATGCGGGTGCAAACATAGATCACTATGGGCGAAATCGACCATACTTTTATACAAAGTATAAGACGTCTTATCCTGAGAATAAATTTAAATTTTTTGACAGATTTTCCATATTCTTGTATGGGCTTACTGTCACACGGCAATTCTATTAAACGGATAAATGTATCAGAAGGCCAATTTCCGTAATTAAAAACTTAAAAAATCTAAGTACAGACCGTTCACTATAACTTGTCTCTTTCTGTCATGTTGGCATCATTGCTTGTCAAGCTTAGTTTCAATGCAAATATAGTTCAAAATGGCGACTGACAGAACAGTGCTAATAATCGCGTCATGGGACAAGTTATAATCAACGCCCAGTATAAGTAATCTCATCTCAGCGACAGTCAATGCCAAAAACTTGTCATTAATGTAGGTACATTTGACAGATTGACATTAGAATACCAACTTTCTAAAATTACGACGATTGCCCCATGTGGCTTCGGTAAAATTACGGTGATTGCCCCAAGTGGCTTCGGTAAAATTACGGTGATTGCCCCATGTGGCTTCGGTAAAATTACGGTGATTGCCCCATGTGGCTTCGGTAAAATTACGGTGATTGTCCCATGTGGCTTCGTTAAAATTACGGTGATTGCCCCATGTGGCTTCGGTAAAATCTGCTGTGTTAATCACCCCCGCATCTTTTATTTACACCATCTCAGCCAATCGTAGATTTCCCAGTAGATTTTATTAATTTGAAATAATAACTTCACTATACCATTCCACATTTGCGCTGATTCCAATACATTGTTCAATCTCTCATTGAATATTCCTTCTCTGCATAGTTTGTTTACATTACACAAACGATTTTTTTTTTTGTAAAATTGTATTTGCCTAATTATTTACAAATTACATTTATTATTATATAATATTAATATTATAAAGTAAACTTTAAATTACCTTATTTAGATAATTTAATAATAACACTATTATAATCTTGCTCTGTTCTTAGTCATATCAGATATATTTCATTTAACACTACAGAATAGGTATATCATAATTATAATTTAAAAGTATAAAACACTAGATTAATTTTAAGTTTTTCAAGAAACACAGTATCTATTATTATATTTATTGATATTCGATAACAAAAATTATATGTTATAATATAAAATCATTTCTTGTCAGTTACATTGGACTATTAATACTATTTTAGAATATTACGCAGTTTTTTTTTAAAGAACGCCATCTAGCGTTTCTAAATGTGCTCTTCAAAAGTTAACCATATATAATTTTGAAATAAATGATGACTGTTTCATTATAATTTCATATTTTAACATTATTAACAAAAATTGAAATAGGATCATTTTTAATAAAATAAAATCATAATTAAAATTCTTGAGAGGTATTTATTTATTGAGTGTTGCCATCACCTTGGGGCTAAAAAGGACAACACAACCGGACAAATGTTGCCATGCGTAAAATACAGCTAACATACCTACCGACATTATTTTAATTTAATAAACGCTTAATGTTATTAAAAGTTCATTATAACACTCTCAATACCGTATGTAGAGAATAAGTACAAATGTAGAATATATAATCCTCATAGATAGATAATCAAACATGCAATAAAATTAGGCAGTAGCGCTTAAGCTTTAAGAGCGTTCATTCAAAAAGTTGGTAACATCGCAAATAGCTGTCAAATATTTACCTGATTTAATTAATTTGGCAATATTAGATACTGTATGGAAATAAGGAATATGACTAACTAGTGAACTCGAATATTAATACTGAATTGCAATTATAACACTGAATTTGATTTTGTAATCGTTTTAAGTGTAAAAAAAACATTTGGAAAGTTTCCAGTTACGATATTAATTATTGCATTTCATAATCAATATTTTAGTTCACTAGTTAGCCATCAAAACAGAGAAATATTTGACAGCTATTTGCAACGTTGCCCACTTTCTATATAAACGCTCCTAACTGTTTTATAACAAAAAAAAACCGGCCAAGTGCGTGTTGGACCACGCACAATGAAGGGTTCCGTAGTTGGGATGAATTTATCCCAAGAATAAACTTAACATTGTAGTTGAAAATCATTTTCTCCCATACGGAATGTATGGGAGATCACGTTTTTCAAGCTGCAAATTTAAGTTGGTCAATTATTACTCGTTAACCTGTAAAGCCTACTTAGTTGTGAAAGTTTTCCTTTTAACTTCGTTATATATACTACTGCTGTGAATCTTTCCACAATTCCAAGTACAACCATTTAGCTGGCAGGGGACACACACTAGACTCTAACAGAAATTAGCACTTTAAAGCTTAATATTTCGCAAACGGATTCGTGAGTTGAAAAATGATTTTTACACACCCACGACCACACGTTTTTTTGAACGACCTTTCTATAGACACCCCACACCATGGGACAACCGAGAAAAAATATAAACATTCCCATTTTACGTAGGGAAGGTACCCCAAAAAAGAATCCTAATTTTATTTGACCCCTTTATCGGCGTGATCGATATGTATACCCATACCAAATTACAGCTTTCTAGTACTAACCGTCTCTGAGCTAAGCCGCGGACAGACAGACAGACAGACAGACAGACAGACGGACATGGCGAAACTATAAGGGTTGCTTGTTTACTATGGAACCCTAAAAACGATCAGTAGCATATAAAATAACAGTTAAACGAGTTCAATTGCTTCATTAAAAAAATACATTTTAAAATTGAATAATTATTTTACATTAGTAGTCATTTGAGGACATTAAAATAGAAATAAAAACATTGTCGATTGTCACTTATCCGGGCAAAATACCGCCTCCTCTATATCATTGAAAATACACACAGATTCTGGAATACATTCAATTGTCATGAAACATTCTCTTATAAATAGTCTTGTGATAGCTAAAACACAGTCACCATACGTTTAAAATTACACTTATTATTCTGAATCACTGACGTTTAGGCTTGTGGCTCACTGGCAGCGTTATCTGCATTTGATAGTAGCAAGTGTTGTACCTACTTGCAGTACTCGGTACACAAGCTTCGTAGCGACGCCGACGCCGCGGTTTATATATTGTCGCCCGCGCACCGCATACTGTGTATAAATGGGTAAATTGATATACAAGGTGAGTTTTTGAACAAAGAACAGTTTTAAAACTGCATTCAAGGATTTTTTTATATTTTTTATTGGGGAACTGACACAATTTAATAACGTTACTAATGAATATTTCACGCCGCATCCACGCAGCGTGTACGCAGCTCGTACTTACCTGTGTGTGTCCTATAGCAGTGCGCGCGCGGCGCTACTGTTGGGGCGGCGCGCGGCGGGGGCGCGGCGTCAGCGTGCCGGCGGCGCCGCGCCCGCGCCCCACCAGCGCAGGCACGCAGAGTCCACGCAGCGGGCACGCGCCGCACGCCGGGATACCTCTTCTAGCACCTCCTAAGGGAATACATGTTGTGTCAGGAATGGTTCTTTAAATAGCCGACTGTCCAGACAACAAGGGCTAATGTTTGTTGATGCGTCAGACAAGAAAACAAGTACATAATGAGCCTCGATGACTGTATTCGTTCGAAAAGATCGCAAGATCTTTTCGAACGAAAAGAAACGAGTAAAAGAAAAAAAAATGGATAATCCAAAAGTGCACGACTCATAATGGTCATTTGATCGTATATGAAAAAAAAAACTGCTTTGAATAGAAGAGCCACTTTCAATGTGAAACGAATCTATAAAAAATAAAACTCATCTAATTGATTTTTTCGCAAGCTACGGATTTTTAATTTAACTATTTTGATGTTTTTTTTTCGTTTCTGCTGCATAGGTTTTTTTTTTAAGTACAGAATTAATCTCCATTAAATTATCTACACAATGGTATATAAATTAAGTAAGTTCTGTGTACTAGCAGAAGTGTAACAATAAAAACAGTTGCAGAAAGGAGACAAAACAAATTTTTCGATCGTAAAGTCGTTACTCACTAATGCTTCGCATTATAAGTCGTGCAATAAACACCATGCAATAAAAATGTAATCTGAATAAACCTAAACAGTTTATCCAATTTTTTTAGTTTCACCCAAAAAACTGATCAATCACTTCACTAGATCCATAAAATCTACAAAAAACAGAAAATCAAACGCACCTGTTTCTTCAACACAATATGCTTGCCCTTCCAATACTTCATGAGTCCTCGTTCTTGCAACGTGGATACTATATCCGAGGAAGCGATAGCCAGGTCTTTGCTAAGGTCCCTGATGCAGAGGGTAGGTCCTGGGGCTGAGCACAGCCGCTTCAGTAAAGCCTCTTTCCAGTAGGACCGGTAAGATATCAGACCAAGGTCTGACAGCGGAGTTTCTGGAGACCCAACCTTGCCTTCTTCTTTGGTTAGGAGGTAACCTGGTGGAAGAATGGGATTGCTTTAGGCTGGCTTTTTCTTTTGTGTTTTTTTTTTAAATATTATTATTCGTTTATTCATCTTAATACTTATTGATTACATTTTTCTATATTTTAATAAAAAATCGTTAAAAAAACATTTACAAATATAATAAGTATATAAATATATAATTAGTATTTATTTTTTGTTTTTAAATATTCTCGGGACCTTGGGGTCCCGGACCTTTGACCTTGGCGTACGAGGAGCCGAAGCCAAATCGCAGAGGCCCGTTAGGCGTTTTTAATGAAATGAGGCACCTATTATTGATAGGCTTGCGTAAGCGACGTGATCGATAACTTTCTGTAATTTTTTTCTGCTCTCAAAACGGTGAAGGAGAAAATCGTGAGCAAATCGACATGTCCTAGAACCAGAAATTGGTGGATTAAGGCCCACTCCTTCTTACAGAGAGGAGGCCTGTGTCCCAGCAGTGGGAACATTATAGGCTGATTATGCTAAGCAAAAGGAATATGTTACTATAGTAGCCCATGGGGTTTTCGCCTACCCTTTTGCTAGAAAGGCATGAGTTTATGTCGGCATAACGACATACCAGGTTAGGTATGTCAAATTGGCATTTTTATTTAAAAAAATGTTTATTCGTAAAACACTACTTTTTAATTTGGTCGATTTACGTTTCCCCACACATGGCACCCCGCGTGGTAAAATTCGTACGGGATGCAATATCCCCATGCACTCACAGGATTACTCGGCGAATGTATCGAATTGCTTGTCGAGCTCTTAATTTCTGCTGACACGATAATAAATATACGCCCGCTCAAAAATACACGTTGATGTAAAAGTTTGTCGAGATGTTTACTAATAAACCACGCATAAACGGCTTAACTTATTTGGATGAATTTTGGCGCGCAGATAGACCATGTCTTGGATTAACAGATAGGATAGTTTTTAATCAAATATATGTACTTAGTAATTCCATCAGGATAGGAGAAAAACAGTAGGTGACAGTGAGTTAAAAATAAATCTCCAAGAATTTTTTAGAAGTTAGTAAGGTTAGTAAGTTATTATGATTTGATGTTAATACGTTGCGAGTTTGTGACTTTTACCCTACTCTGATGTTTGTTACGGCTTCATACAATAACACCGAGTGACTCTTCGCTTCATCTTAATTATTTCTGTAGGAGGTTACGTACTAGCTCAGTACTTATATTGTTTTAATGCGAAGTTTGCAATCTATCTAACCTAAATGGATGTGAAAATAGGTAACAAAATGTAAAATATTTGTGAGTGCGGTCTGCACAGTGAGGTTATGTTTCTGTTTAAGCTTCAGCGATACAGAATGAATTTGAATGCAAATTACGAAAACAAATATCTAGGGGTTTATTTATAAACGTTGCTTAAAGTTAAAAAGACATTTAAACATCAAAGATGTATGGTTAAACAGTCGCTAGTCATTACTTAACTTTAAGCAACGTTTATAAATAAAGGGGGTAATGTACAACTAATTTTCAAAAAACTCTTAGGCTAATTTTAAAGTTCTGATTCTTGGTTAATCAGATTATTTTTTATGAAAGGTTCAAGAGGTGAGCGGGTTATTATGACTAATACACGAGTTTGCGAGTTTTACCCTCCGTTGTTACTTGCTATGGCTTCATACAACATTACCGAGTGACCCTTCGTTGACGTTTTTATCATTTCTGTAGGAGGTTACGTACTAACTATACTCTAGGTCGGTTGGTCTAGGTCTCTGGTCTCTCTCTCTTCTCTCTCTCTTTATTTAGGTAGTTAAATAAAGGTAAACAAATCGTAAAAAGCGTTTTTTATAGATGACACCTTCTTGTTTAAAAATACGACAAAACCAAATTAAATTGATTTTATATTTTTACAATAGTTTCCTCTTTATTAATGTATGTTAAACTTTATCATTTATTCTTAAAATACTCGTCGTAGATGTCAGTTACATCTACGTGAGCACATTTTCTTTGTTAGATTTATAATAATAATATAATATTTTGTAATCTGTCTATTGTAAAGAGCCCAAACTCTAAACGTCAAAGAATTATAACGTATTTCAACTGTGACGTAGCAAGACAACTGAAGTGACATGTATTACGTTTAGTCGGTTACTTGACAGCTGTCTCGTCACGTGATTTTTTGTTTACCTTTATTTAACTACCTAAACATATGGAGTATAGCTTCATCTTTCTGACTGACCGACCCCTTGACATTTCAAAAGAGCCTGTAATTGATTTACTTGAAATAAATGGTTTGAGTTTGAAGAAATTGATTACGAGGAAATAAGCATTATTTCGGTTTTTAATTCTGACACTTTCCATATCGAATAAATATTTTTTTTTTTTTTTTTACCAATTCCAACGAAGACACTTTTTACCAATTCCGTAAAAAAAATATGATCCCCAACCATTCATAACATTTGATCACGTTTATTGCAGTCTTCTTACGTATAATAATTATTTATAAATCATTTTTAATACATTACTATTAATAAATTAATTAAGTATTTGATGTATGATTTTGTATTTTCTTTTATATTGTTTTCCTATGGTAAAGTAGCTCTTATTTATCTTCATTATAAGAAAAAATAAGTTAGTTCATTTTAAACACTTTAAATTAATCTTTTTAATTGGTATGTACTTTTTATCTATGTCTAAGCTGTTTACTTCTTTAAGTGACAAATTCACTATGCTAATATATTTAAAAGTTCTTTCATGTAGTATGTTATTAGTGAATAAGTCGTTGACCTATACAAGAAATAAAATAAAATTTAAATCACCGAAAATAACGAAATAGTGGGATAAAACCAAACTCACGAATGAACACAAAATGGAATGAATGAACGATATTTCAAATTTATTGTAGGCCGTAGGGACCTAGCTATGATCACGCCATCTACAAAATTGGCTTTGACCGACCTTTCCCATTAAAATAACCAGCTTAGACTAAATTAATCTAGTTAATTAAAACAAAAGACTTTTGTCAGCTAACCCTCTTATGATACAGGGCTTTCAAGAATACGTAAAAATACTTTCCAACTAGCCTTTGCCAGCGACTTAACCCGCGTGGCTTAACCGGGATAAAAAGTATCCTATGTGTTAATCCAGGTTATAAACTATCTCTGTGGCAAATTTCATTCAATCCGTTCAGTAGTTTTTACGTGAAAGAGTAACAAACATCCATCCATCCTCAAACATGTTCGACTTTATAATATCATTATAGTAGGAAGTAGGATAGAATTAAGTTTTTGTTATATGTACCTATATTCTGAAGTTATTTACAGGTTGAATTGAACGCAACGTGCTACGATCCCCATAGCACACACCTCTTTCAAATCATTTGTTTTACAACAGTGTTCAAAACATGAGGCTCTTTTTTTAGGAGGTATGTATGTATGTTTATCGATATTTTCGTCAATTGCAGACCGATTTTGAAAATTCTTTTTTCATTTGGTAGAGGAAGCTTGCGTGGTGGTCCCATATAAATTTTATTACCTTTGCTTGGGTAGTTTTTGAGTTAGCTTCAATAATACGTATTTTTCCCACTTAGTCTATGTGGATGATGTTAATAACTTCCTGTCGCTGTTTTTTGCATAGCAGGTAGTGGTATTCGAATTTGTACACTAGGAACCACAACTAAAAGGTGAAGAAAAAAAAACTTTTTACAAAAAAAAAACTTTTTACAAAAAAAAAAACAACCGACTTCAAACGTGACGTGAACAAGACGTGAAAAATAACTTTAATTTCGGAAGTTGGTGGCAAAAAACGAAAATAAAAACCAAAGACAGTATTTTTTTTGTAAAATGTTTTTTTTATCCCCCATTAAATCTATTCCCTTTAGTCCCATTAAATTCAAACTGGTTAACACACTTAGTAATCACACTCAAAGTTATTCGATTCAAATTTTCTGGGAGCAACATTAATATTCCACCACTAATTTACAGTTTCAGAATTCAAATTGAGACACATTTGAAGTTGTCGGTCAAACTTCATGAATAAAATATTTTACCGATTAATATTCGCGTTACTGCAATCAACGAGTTTACACCTAGAACAATGATTAGGGCTTCTAACAAAATACCTCTCGTCTACAATCCGACAGGGGCGGGCAGGGCTGTCGGATCAGCGTAAATCGAATCATTTGTTAGTGTCGGGAAGCGTTTTGTAAATTCATAGCCTGCTTTGTACGGGGTAAATATAATATGAAATGGGTTTCAGGCATTTCGGTCGGAATTAGAGTGGAGCCCGTCAGTTACCTGAATACTGTTCTTGATTATTTTGTTGCTTTTGCTGGTATTCATTAATAAGGATTTAGGTAATTCCTAAGTAATTTGTTATAACTATTGTTATTTCAGGTCTACTTCGAATTATTCTGTAAAATATTAATAAGATAGTTTGAATTGAAAAATTAAATGTCAAATAAATAGTTGTGTAGCCAATCAAATATAATCCATCTAAACGACCCTCTTCATAAAAAAATAAAACAACAAAAAACTCGATTGAAAATTGCCAAAAAACGTTTGCACCAAAACAGCTTATCCTAGGTTAGTTATGTTACACATGGCAACCCTATTTACGTCTCACGGTGGGCCCCGTCGCCTCCATCACCCCCGTCCTCTGGCTAGACCCGAGGGGGGGTGGGGGAGTCTAGACGGCAGACCGATCCATACTGCAGTGCATCGATCGAGGTCGGGTCGACGGCCGCGTCGCGACGCCCCCTCCCCGTGGGGGTTTGGGGGACAAAACAAACCCGCAGTTGGAGGGTTTATCACGTTGACCGCACAGGTGGTGTTATAGGTTTGCGATTTGTAAAAATTAAGCATCAGTAGTGTTGACATGGGAGTGTAGCCTGTGCAGCACGCTATGGATTTTAATGGAACGGTTTCGAGTACACCCCTATTGTTAGCTAGTTTGTTTCAACAGCGTGGCTGCGTAGGCTTTTGAAAGTTTACAACTTACTATTAACAATAAAAGAGGTAACAGTAAACATAATCGGTGCTTTGAAGAATCAGGAATGAGTTAACATCACCGAATCAAAACTAAGGAACTTTAGTTGTAATCATTAACACCCAATATAATTTTACGGCCCCATAATGTTACTAACTAAAAAAAAATACAAATTACTGAATGTAATTTATGGAGAAGCTTCAAAGGCTTCTTAAAATATGACATTCCTCCATAGACAAATAGACGCATAAACCAATCATCTGTTGCCACGGTAATGACGGGCAATGCCACTGTGACATTGACATTTGCACTGAACTATTCCACGCGCATCGCTGAGGGCAATTTGTGTGACTTTTTGCGTTATTAAAGGTTAAGCCCTTGTGAATTATGTCCGTTTAGCTAGGGTTGGCACAAAGTTAATGCAGTGTCACTTTAATGGGATATTTTTGAGGTATGACAGCAATAATAATGAGATGTTTGTTGTCGGGGGTTGCTTAATGATGTTATTTTTCTGTTTATTGTTTGTCTGGTACAACCTTTACAACTTTCAGCATTCTTATGTTAATCTCTGAAGTTGTTTTGTTTTACGCAAAATAATAATGGGATTTCTTTCTGAATTTTGTTTTCAGTGGCGATGTAGGGTTAATTTTTAAGTATAAATTACTTAAAAATATTTTTTATTAAATTATTACTTTCAGACTTTTTAATATGATATTATTTTTATTTTATCAAAGTGAATTGTGTGCGACTTGAACTTTAAGTTTTACAATAAATCCGTTTTTATATTTTTTGTGTTTTATTTGTCTGGACAAAAATTGACCTGCAGGAGGTCCTTACCCTTTTCATACAATGTTATTTCAAAACTGTAACCTGGTACAGTACGACACAACTTAGATGTAGCATCGACAAAATCTACGCATTAATTTTACGAATGTACCTATTTGGTTTTATGAATTTTTGTCTTGTTTTGTTTTTGATTTAATTTTGATTTTAATTATAATTTGAAGTTTGAATTTTTGTTATTTTTAATTTGTATGTGTTATTTTATTTTTATCGTGTTTTTTTTTTATGGATCATGTGGTCTGCAATAAAGATTTATAGGTCTGCAATAAAGATTTATATTATTATTTTTACAAGTTATTGCGTTTGCATAAAAATCACTTTCGCCTAAAGCAGTAATAAAGATTGGTGATTTTGAGGGCGCACTCAATTCGGATATGATCGGTTTTACGAATTTTGTCGATGCTACATCTAAGTTGTGCCGTACTAAACAAGCGATACCACATGGTAAAATAAAATAAATAATAATATCGTGCTACTGCATCATTGGTGTAGTGGTCGCAAGCGCTACTGCTAAGCATGAGGTCCCGGGTTCGATAACCAGTCGGGAAAACTGTTATTGGGTTTTCCATCTGGAATTTCTCAGTAACAGCCCGGAGTCTGGAATAGTGCCCGGTTGATGGCAATAGGCTCGCCCCCTATTACATGGGACTTAAACATAACTGGCGAAGTGTGGGTGTACTATAGGTACAGCTCTGCCTAAAGGCTTGATGTTCTGCTTCATGTTATAATATCGTAACTTACTGAAGTCTATGAGCAGTCTGCCGTATCCTTGTCTCTGGTAGGGAGGCAGCGTCAGTATGCACGACACGTTGTAGTTCAGGAACGAGTTCTTTTCCTGTGACAATAGAAAATTAACAAACTTTAGTATATTTTATACAAATGGGCTAAAATAATGGTTGATTTACAATATTTAATCCCAGCGGCAGCGTTGGAATCCAGTGACACTGGACCGATAGTCGATACAGGAAGGATAAATTTAATAGTTTATTATGCAATTAGTGAATAAAAGACGGATTTAAAGCGAGGGCCCTAGATGAATCACGAACAAGTAGAGGATTCTAACGACTGAATCACGACCATAGGGAGTTATTCAAGTGTTAGAATCCTGAGCGAATCTTATTATTATTATTAGGATGGTCAATTTGTAAAGTGATAATTATTTCCTGTGTATCGAGTATTTTTTCGCAAGGAGGATGTATAGCATTGAGATGAAGGTCGAATATATTGGTGTGTTCTAAATTCAAACACCAAAATAGTGATTAAAAGTGCTTTTTATTCACTGTTTTCAGTGAATAAAATAAGCTTTTTAGAGGGGAAATGGTATGAACACTTTTAAATGCTCTATTCAAATTCAGCGCTGGATACTGGATGTTGGATTTGATTGAACCCATGGTACGTACCTCTGACTTTTCGGATTCATGTGCGTATTGTATAATTAGGACTTGCTTCAAAAACGGTAAAGAAAAATCATCGTGAGGAATCCGGCATGCCTGAGAGATATTTCTCGACGGAATGTGAAGCCAAGTCGGAGGCCCATGGGCTGCTTTAAAACTCTGACACCAGGTTAGTCACTAACCACTCAAAAATAAGAAGATTTCAATCCAGTTTTCCTGGATACCAGCGCTGAGTTGAAATTACTGGATCAATTGTGAATCAGCTTTTAAGCGTTATATACAGGATGGCAGGGACATCGACGCGAAAACTTTTGCCATGGATTCAGTACATGATTCTGTACTGATGGAGGCAAAGACACGTCATTGTTCTGCCTATACATTCGAATAGGTTTTAATTATAAAACACGGTTTAAAAATAAGCTTCGTTGACGTACGCCGTGACGCACAGACGTACGGCACGGTTATGTGTACATGGCATGTGCGTTTGTTAAAACAGTCAGATACTTGGTTAATGTTTAAAGGAAATGGTGTTCAACGATATTTTTTTAAGGCAAAGATTTGGTTTTCTGAATGGACGGAATGTGTACGAGAAGTTTCTGTGAATTAGAAATAGTATAAACATTTTTTAGCGCTACGAATTTTGTTTGTATTAAGATTTGCACGTGGTAGGTATGGTACAGGTATTTGAAGAATAACAAATACGGCGCCTCCTTAGTAAGATATTATTATAAACTAGGTTTTAGCTTCGCGTGTAGGTCGGAAAATTACATTTAAAAAATTTCTCCCTCATGAACATATTATCTAGTTTTTTGCGATTCCTGACTTTTCTAGTACGTCAGAAACCCCCATCTTTACATACCGAGACCCCTCCGTGCCTCGGAAAGCACGTTAAGCCGTTGGTTCTGGCTGTCATTCGTGGATCTTTGACAGTCGTTACGGGTCGTCAGAAGCCAGAAAGTCTGACAAACAGTCTTACCAAGGGGTATCGTATTACCCAGTAACTGGGTTGTGGAGGTCAGCTAGACAGTCGGTCCATGTAAAATACTGGTACTCAGCTGCATCCGGTTAGACTGGAAGTCGACCCCAACATAAGTGGGAAAAGGCTAGGCACATGAAACTTTGTCCAATTAAGTATTATGCATCCTTTGTTATTTTTGCATTCCTTTGTTATTTTTAAAAGGCTCTTCTAAGAGACTAACTTAACATATAATGCTTTTCTTGGAAGAGTCTACCTCGTCTAAAAAGCAATTGATCGTAAATTGGATAAGATTCTAGACTAATCTTCAAATCCAATATTCATCATAGACGACGTAATTTAATTAAAAGTAGTATTTTGTCACTTTCTATCTATCTACCTATCTATATAAATAAAAATCAATTGCCCTGCGTTAGTCTCGCAAAAACTCGAAAATGTCTCGACCGATATTATATTTTTTTGTTTATTTTTTGTTCACGTCGATACTGGGATTGTTTAGAAAAAAAGAAAATTAGGGAAATACCGAAAAATGTAACGTTTGTCTCACGTGGGACTAAGGAACAGCCGAAAAAATCTAACTTTTGTCACACGTGGTAGCTAGCTTTAAATTCTATAATTTTTAATTTATTTATTTTTTTGCCTATTTTTATTTGACTTTTAATTTACGTTCAATGTTTGCATGCCTGTAGATTAGATTGTACAGGGATCTAAACATTTTGTAAACACCTTTATTTTGTGTACCTACTTTCAAAGCAAATAAATGATTATGATTGTGGTAATAAGTTCAACGAGTCAACTAGTAAATAGTATAAAATGCGGCTTTCGCTATGATTTAGATAAATTATTCCGGAAGGTTTATGTTTATAATACATTCATATTAAACAAAAAAAATAGTAAAGACCTCTCAATGTTTTGTGAAGCCGTAAAACAGTGTGAAACTTGTCCCGATTGCTAGTTAAAAGTAATAATCAAGATACTATCAGTATTAAATCCTAGCTTACTCTCAAAACATTACCTAGGAAGGGTTTACCACTAGTCTACGCAAACAAGTTTTAAAATAACTTCTTCCGAACTACGCAAATAATAACGAAATCAGAGCCAGACGTACGATAACTAATGCACATTTTAAGTTTAAACTTTAAAGTATCACCTTAAATCTAGACAAAACATCCTACGTCTGCAGCTTCAGGTCGACGAACTTTCGGGCTAGGCAGGGGGGAAGGGGGGACGCGTCGCTTCCCGAAACATTAAAAATAAAGCCTGACCTCTGTGTAAATATTATAAGCTTCTTAGTAAATAAGATGGCGGAGAATATTGAAAGGATTATGGTCCTGCTTAGCCTGCTGTGTATGGCGTGGTAATATGACAGGGAATAATATGGTTGAGCTGAATGGTGCTGATCCATGCGTCATGTTCGTGAATGGGCGCCGTCAGTAGGGACTGGTCATCTCTTAGCTGCCATGGCTAATTAGAATTTATTTTAATTTTTGAATTGTTTTCATCTTTTTATTACGGACACTTTTAACGTGCACGTCTTTCTACATTGTTCTCACATGTATAATTTCAACATGAATGATGTAACCAATATTTTGTAACAATATTTTGGTTTAAAAGAGCGTCCGTGGAGTTTCTTGCCCGTTATTTTCCATAGGAACCTACTACGCTTTGGAATGGGCAACTAGCTTCATCTTTCTGACTGACAATTCAAAAGTGCCTGTAATTGGTTAAAATGTGCAGTTAAATAAGGGATTTTTTTTTTTTTTTTTTTGAGGATGGGAAATTATCAAATAACTTCTCCCGCTCTGGGTGGAGCGGGAGGGCGTGTCAGACTTTTACTGACTAAAACCCACCCGTGTTCCTTCCGTTGCCTGTGTGCCGAGGTCGCGATATCCCTTTCAGACAAACCCGCAACCCCGGCAGGCATTGGCCCTTCCGGACCCCGTCAGTTGGTGCTGACATCTCTTTGAGGCGCGCGTGGAACACAACGCGCCGTCGACCCGGGCCTGGTCCCTATCGGACGGCGAGCTACCCATTGCTCACCGTCCGCAAGCCCGCGCCTACGGTGGCCGGAAGTCGGCTCGCGACTCCCGACGCCCGGGGCGTCTCCTGCGGCGACTAGGGGCGCGAGGGGGCGCATTTTGCCTCTCCCTCGCGCGCTCCGCCTCCTCCTTCGCGAGCATTACTGCTTCGCAGAAGGAGGTGACGGCCTCCCATGCACTCTCGCTCCGGACCATGGCCTGAACCAGGGCCGGACGCGAGAGATCGCCGCCGCCGATCGCCTCCGTGAGGACACGGCGGTGCTCCGCCCAAGCTGGGCAGACCTCCACCGTATGCTCCACCGTGTCCTCCGGGCGATCCACACAGTGGTGACACCCGGGCGTTTCCTCCCGCTTTATCCTGAACAGGAACCTCCCGAAACAACCATGTCCGGTGAGGACCTGTGTCAGGCGGAAGGTGAGGACGCCGTGGCGCCTCTCTAGCCACTCCTCAAAGAGGGGACTTATCGCCACAATTGTGGCGTGCCCAAGTTGTATGTTACCCTGTGAATAAATTTTGAATTTTATAGAAAGACGATAATTTTATTTCACGGTTAAATTATATCTGCCTTAGATAAAATCAGCCAATAAGGGATGTGGTTGAGAGCTTGGTGTGATTGTGTCTTAAAACTGCAATGTTCTAACTTCGTAACATAATCGACAACTAATAAAAGTATAATCTACTAGGTCCATGTCTAGTCCAACGGTCACACCACTACGGTGTGACCGTCGGACTGCCAAGTCATAGGTCTCGAGTTCAAACCCAAGGCACGCACTTCTGACTTTTCGGATTCATGTGCGTTTTGTATAATTATCACGTACTTCAAAAACGGTGAAGGAAAACATCGTGAAACCTAAGAGATATTTCTCGACGGCATGTGAAGCCAAGTCTTAACAATGCTAACTAATATGAATGATGATAAATGCGAAAGTGAGTTGGTTTGTTTGTTATTCTTTCACGCTAAAACGGCTGAGCGGATTCGGATGAAATTTGGCACATGGGTAGACCATGACCTGGATTAGGACATACGATATTTTTTATCCCGATATTCCCACGGGATCGAGACTTATGCGGGTGAAACCACGGGGCGCAACTAGTGTAAAATATTTCTGAATTACTATTTTCAACATAAACAGCGAATACCAAGTTATTCTTTCTAATTTACATTGTTCAGCGAGCTGCGAACATTTAACTACAATTTTCAAATTTTCTTTCTTGTAAAGTGTAAAACTAAGAACACGTGGCTCATCCAAGTGTGAGGAAGGGCACTTTTATCAATAAGCTTTGGTTCAAAGATCACAGCAAACGTTTCCATTTTTATATTGATGGTATGACTATGTTTCATTGCTTAGCAGCAAATGCAAGTAGCATTTAAATTATAAGCAATGAAAAACCAGGCGCTAGCTTAATCCTAACTTAATCCTTACACATTATAAAACAAAGTCCCCCGCCAAGTCTGTCTGTTTGTTTGAACGCGATAAACTCAAAAACTGGCGAACGGATTTTCAAACGATTTTCACCAATGGACGTAGTGATTCATGCAGAAGGTGTTGGTGTATAATTCATTAAGGCTTTGTGTAAATTGGCTGAAATATGATGATTATTGTTGAAGATGTCGGAATAAATCATGCCGACTGGGAGCTTTACTGGCGTACGCCGCGTAAACCATAAAAGATACATAAAAAATATGTTGTATGGGATTGTTCATTTTAAAAATTCCAGCAAAAAGTCCGCGATGGCATGTGTCTATCTTCTAAAGATGACCCACAATAACCTTTTTATTTTTCAGAATGTGATAAAAATTTTATTGTTATTTCCGAAGCTATTTTGACCTGTATAATATTAATCCTTATCCAATAAATTATGTTATTTAATTGGGCATTTAATCAAGATTAAAATTTGCCTTTACATCATATCATTTAAATGAACAGTTTAAAAGATATCACAGATTCATAATGTGGTTGACGGCAACGCGGGCGCAGTTCATTCATTTTTTTCATTAATTTATTTATTCATTAACAATTTACATTGTGTTGAACATTACATATTAAAAAGAGAAATAACACATGCAGAAACAATTACATTAAGCAAATTAATACAATGTCAGCAAAATAATACAAAGACACAAATAAATACAATATCTGGTTCATAGCAGGTACAGTGTCAGATAAAAAGTCTAATTTATTATTATCAGGTAAAATATCAATTACAATGTGAAATATAAAGCAAGTATAATGTCAAATTCAATGTCCAATTATTAGCAAGTATGTCAAATTCAAAGTAAAAAAAAAAATTAGAAATCATTTCGCTAAGGTCTTAGTAATGAGCATAGTATAATTATATAATTTAGAATCATTTAATCTGTTCAACTGCTATTATTTTAAGTGACTACTTTTATCACTAATAAATTCCGATACCGAGTAAAAACATTTTTCCAACAAGAAGGCCTTTAATTTAGTTTTAAAAGAGTGCGAGCTATAAATTAATAATTTTAAATCAGTTGGTAACCTATTAAATAACTCTACTGCTTGGTATCTGGAACAGTGCTTAGCTATGTTAAATTTCGGTGCCATCTTGTGTTTAATTTCTTTCCTTCTTGTGCTTTCTCTTATCTTACGCTCCTCTTGAGATTCATACTCATGAATATTCCTAGCCAAGTAATTCAAGATTATCAATATATACAAACTAGGTACTGTTAAAAAGTCCAATTCTTTAAAGTGCTCTCTACATGAGTCTCTTTGTGAGATCCTGACTATAGTTCGTATGGCTCGTTTCTGTAAAATAAACGCTTTCTCACAGTTATAACTGTAGCTGTTTCCCCAAAGCATTATGCTGTATCTTAGTCTAGATTCTACCAGCGCGTAATATATAGCCTTGAGTTGCTTTATATCTAACATATCTCTAAGGCTCCTGAGAGCATAACATGCTGATGATATTGAAGCGTCAATAGCAGCTAACTCCTGTTTCCAATTAAAATACATATCTATGGTAATGCCTAAAAATTTAACTTTGTCCACTAATTCGATCTTGTCTTCTTTGATTTTTATATCCAAAGTGTCATTATGGCGAGTTGTAGTCTTAAATAAAATGATGTTCGTTTTACTTGTGTTTAACAAAAGGTTATTGGCTGTAAACCACTCGCAGAGGTTTTTTTAGGCTTTTGTTAACATTTTTGGTCAATTCTTTTAAATCATTCGCCCCAACTATTATATTTGTATCATCTGCGAATACAACCAGTTTTACATCTGGTTGAACATAATGCATAAAATTAAGCAAGTCATTTGTAAAAATAATAAATAATATAGGTCCTAAAATAGAGCCTTGGGGCACACCACGTTTTATGTTTGTAATTTTAGAGGTGTATATGACTTCTTGATTACTATCATCGATGTTTTTTATTTCGACAAACATTTGTCTATTATGTAAATAGGAACTTAAAAGTTGTAAGGATTTGCCTCTGATGCCATAAAATTCAAGTTTAGTCAATAATAATTCATAGTCAATCGTATCAAAAGCAGAGCTAAGGTCAATGAATAGCCCTGCCACTTTCATTTTGTCATTTAATTTATTAATTATGTCATTTATAAGAGTATTTATTGCATCTGAGCAACCGACGCCTTTCTGATACCCAAATTGTCTTAAATTAATAATTTTATTTGCATTTAAATGTACCATCAGTCTCGTTTTAATGATTTTCTCAAATACTTTTGATATGGTTGGCAAAAGGGATATAGGTCGGTAATTTTTCGGATTAGACTTAATACCTTTTTTAAATATAGGAACTACTTTAGCCAATTTTAACTGGTCTGGAAAGACACACTCTTCGAAGCATTTATTAAAAAAATTAGAAAGTGGGACTGCCAAAGAGTCTATATTCTCCTTCAAGATCGATATTGGTAAATCATCAAACCCACAAGATTTCTTATTGGCCATTTTGCTAATAATCTTTGCAATTTCAGATGGTGTAGTTGTACAAAAGGTTAAATCACTTTCTACCCTTTTTGTACTCTCTATTAGAAAACTCATCGCTCTTTCTTTTTCCTTGCTAGCGAGAGACGATTTGTACACAAAACTGTCAATGAAGTGATTTGCGACCTGCCGGGGATCAGTTATCATTTTGTTGTTCACTTTTAGGATTAAGTTTCTACATTGCCTGTTTTTTGATTTTTTAGTACATTCATTAACAAGTTTCCACGTCCGTTTAGTTATATTTGCAGCCGTATTTAAACTATTTATTATAGCATTTTTCCTGAGTTGCTGAATAACTCTTCTATAAATTCGAACATAGTTGGTTTTATACTTTTTTAGGCCTGCATTATTTACTGTACCTGAGCATAGGACTCTCTTCATTCTACTTGAAACTTTAACGCCTTTAGTAATCCATTGTAGTGAGGTATTTTTAAAAGGCTTTATTCTAATGGATTTCTTTCGGTAACAATCTTGGAATGTTTTTGTAAGACAACTTATAAAACTATTTATTCCCATATTCACCCAGTTTTTATTACTTATGCTTTTCTTGAAAGCAATATGATTTTTATTATTAAATATTCTTTTTTTTATTATTACATTTTGATTCGAGTTTTTAGATTTACTTTTTATTTTTTCAAGAGCTAAATTGCAAAAAAGTCCACCATGACCATCCGCCAAGCCATTGTGATCAACAGAATAATCATCTATTTCATCATCAGCGAGATTTGTTATTATGTTATCTAAACACGAATATGCGTTGCTCCGTATAAAAGTAGGAGTATTTAAAAGGTATCGAAAATTATAACATGTCAATATGCTTAAAAATTCAGTGTGTTTCTTACTGTCAACAAGTACGTCAATATTAAAGTCACCACAAATAAGGCACTTCTTGCTAATAAAATGTTCCAATAACTTTTCTAAACTAGACATAAAACTTTCAAAGTTTTTATCAAATGGACTTCTGTAGCAACAAAAAAGATATAACCCCGTTTCAAGATCTTTAACCCCACATATTTCAAAACTATGAGATCTATACATTTTTTTTACAAAATCAATATTTTCACTTTCTGTATTTGAATGTGCTAAAATAAGACTCCCTCCCCTTTGACCTATTATGATGACCTATTATTCGGCTATTAGGTATGTAATCCCGGTAGTACGTTCCCGTGGAATATTTTCCATCCACGCGGGCGAAGCCGCGGGCAAAAGCTAGTAATATTATAAATACGAAAGTGAGTTTGTTCTTCTTTCACGCTAAAACGGTTGAACGGATTGTGATGAAATTTTGCACATGGGTAGACCATGGTCTGGGTAAGGACATAGGTCTTTTTATTCCAATATTCCCACGGGATCGAGACTTATGCAGGTGAAACTGAGGGGCGCAGTTAGTATAATTAAATTAGATTAATTATGTTGAATACCATTATATAGAATCATTTTTTTTCTTTCTAACTGAACAGACAGCTGTGCTGCTGGGGAGTTTGTTGCGCCACTTCTTCTTCCCAGCTAATGCACTAGGAATTGGTGAAGGGTGGGCGTTTTGGCGGATTGTCTTATGTAATTTTGACGTTCGAAAAATACTGATTCTCAGCCTAGTTTGAATAAACGACTTTTGAATTTTGAATTATAATTAAAATTCAGTTCAATGTTTTGATTCCGGCTGATTTTAATAAGCAAGGTGTTATTAAAGGGTGTATATTTGTAGTAAGTTGGTATCCTAGCTATACTTTGAGATTTAAAAAAAAGATGCAATGTAAACTTTCTCTAAAATGGAGCTACTTATTTCTTTGACCAATTTGTTGATACTAGATTAGATACTGCTATTTATATTGAATCTCAAAAAATCACCCTGTTCAATCCAAAGCCAGTCGTTATCACAGTAAAAAATCCTAAATAACATATTCAAATCAGACAACCAAGCCAGGCGTAATTAATCCTGAATTTTCAGCTTCCCTTTACAAATCTCCCATTACCATTCAAATTCCTAATAAAATTTCATGTAAAAACATCAGTGGCGGTCCCATACGTGTCTGCTCTGTAATGAATTCTCACAATATAATGGCGGGTACAGCGGCGGCTACCGATGTCTAGACGTCTACAGCCGCCTGTTTACATCGCTAAATTGTCACTCGGAACCAGGGCTGTGCGTGGTAACAATAGCGTATTATTTATACCCGTGGTAAAGAGTCTTGGCCAACGCTGCAAAAGCCAATCGGTCTATACTTCCATAGATAGGTGTTTTTACCTGTAGTTAGTTCTAATTTAAAATAAGAAAATTGAAATTAAACATTAAAAAAAATATAAAAAACTATAGCGTATTTGACTACTATCAAAAACATATGTGTACCTATATTATGTTGTTTTAAAGATGTTACAAAAAAAAGACGATATGTGAAAAAAATTATAAATTCCGTGGAAAAATGGTGAAGTTATACTGGTCACGCAAAACGCTCATTGCACTGACGCGAAATTACTCTGGCGTTCCTTTGTTGTGACGTTAGATTGCAGCAGTGCTGTCTCTGTCTAGCATAGACTTTAAAACGCATACAACTACGCATTTTTTTGAGATTCTGGTTTAATTTTGGAACGAAGTTCTTTAACGCGGGTTGCGGTAGGAGTTAACTGGTAGAAATCATCACGTTACGAAAAAGCATTGTGCTCGAAAAAGTCAGCTTCAAGGTCTCTAGTTTCAAGTTACAAAAGTTTTAGTTTTTTAATTCAGAGACATCTAGTATAAGCTTTTAGCTTCTAAAAACTTAAACCAGATGGCCCTGTCTGTATTAATCTATACTTAATATATATACAGGGTGTTTGGCAGAACGTTGAACATACGAAAATGGTGGATAGGTGGGGTCATCTGCTACTTACTTAGCCCTAATTTATTTGGCCCTGGCCCACGGGATATTTTTAATTTTTTTTTTTGTCTTTCTTCTTGTTTCACCACTTTCTTAACTTTAAAGTGTAATTTTTATTAAAAATGGGTAAAACAGGCAATATTTAGTATTTTTTTTAAATCTTTTTTGTTGACAGATTCTTATAAAATTATTGCTTTATTCAGATGTTAGCTAGAAAAAAAGTTATGAGTCCTCAAACTTACAGAAAGATGTAAAAAATACTTAAATCTTAATTTCAACTTGCATTTAAAAAGAAAACAAAAAATGATTGAGGAGTTCCAATTCTAGCAAAACATCCCTAGTGTGTGAGCTTTCTAATGGTATGTAATTTACAATACAGGCGCGGCATCTACGTCTGATTTCTACAGTTGTTGTGCGCAGCAGCATCTCCTGTCGCATAACTTCGAAAGCAGCATTAATTTGATTTATTAAATCTTCTCGACTTTCTACTTCTGTAGTGTAAACTAGTTCTTTTGCCCTTCCCCACACGTGAAAATCGAGCAGAGTGAGGTCGGGCAATCGCGGAGGCCAGGGAATTGGTCCTCCCCTGCCAATCCACGAATCCAAAAATTTTAAAATATCCCGTGGGCCAGGGCCAAATAAATTAGGGCTAAGTAAGTAGCAGATGACCCCACCTATCCACCATTTTCGTATGTTCAACGTTCTGCCAAACACCCTGTATAGAGGTAAAATTTGTGCTTGTTTGTTTGTATGTAGGGGGTAATCTCCGGAACTCCCAGACGGATTTGAAAAATTGTTTTAGCATTGAATAGCCCAATTTTTGAGGAAGGTTACGCTCGCGGATGAAGTCGCGGGCAGAAGCTAGTACATAATAACCAGCGAAAAGAACTTCGATTCAGCCGGGTGCCCCACGACACTTCCAGACTTTTTTTTTCTAGGTTTCATAAAGTCCAACAAAAGAACCAGTCGAATAGTAGGTAATTATTGTGTTAAAAGAGCCTTTGTTGATCGGTCAATATGAAGTCAGAAAATGCTGATGCTGATGAACAGATAAGCAGATCAGATTATTTTAGTTATTTTATTTTATTTTATTTATTTGGGAAAATAAACGGTTACACATTACAATATTACAAAATAATTAGAGCTAAGTAAAGAGTGAGCAAATGTATAACCCACGACATTTTCCACATAATAATAGGTCTTTACCTATGAAATTGCCGTTTTGTATGAAAAAATTTAAACGAATTTTTTTCATGTATTTTTTATTTGTATTAATCGAAGTAATCACCCATGCAATCAATGCATCTTTGCCAACGCAGTGGCAGTTTATTGATGCCCTTCTTAAAGAAATCAGCTGGACGGGAGGCAACAAATTCTTCAAAGGCATTTTGTACTGCCTCTCGGGTATTGAATTTTTTCCCGCCAAGAAGTTATCCAAATTCTGGAAAAAGAAGTAGTCTGTAGGCGCAAGGTCTGGTGAGTAGGGCGGATGACGGAGAGCTTCCAACCCCAGTTCTTGCATCTTGGAGACCGTCTGCTGTGCAGTATGAGATCGCGCGTTGTCGTGCAGTAGCAGCGGAGACGAGCGATTGACCAATGCTGGTTGGAGATGTGCCAGCTTCTCCATCATTGTGTTCAGTTCTTCACAGTACACATCTGCAGTAATGCTCACCCCGTTTGTTAAGAAGCTGTGATGAATCACACCGGCGCTAGACCACCAAACAGTGACCATCACTTTTCTAGGGGTAAGTTTTCGTTTAGGGCATTGTTTAGGTGCTGAACCAGCATCCAACCAACGTGCTGAGCGCTTGCGGTTAACAAACAGAATCCATTTTTCATCGCAGGTAACAATGCGGTTCAAAATTCCTTCATTTGTGTGTCTGTTGAGCAGTGCAAGGCACGTCTCGACGCGTACTTTGCGCTGGCGATCATTGAGTTCGTGGCGCACCCATTTGTCAAGCTTTTTTACCTTACCAATTTGACGCAAATGGATCAATATTGTTTTGACGCTAACGTCGAAAGCTGCTGCTAATTCAGCCGTAGATTGTGTATCATCAGTTTCCACAATCGCCTTTAATTCGTCATTGTCGACCAAATTCTTCGGACGACCGCGAGGTTCATTTTTCGGGTCGAAATTTCCAGAACGGAAGCGAGCAAACCAATAACAGGTGGTGCGTTGGTTTGTAGTGTTAGCTCCGTAAACGTCGTTGATGTTGCGTGCCGCTTGTGCCGCGTTGCTGCCACGACGGTACTCATATTCCATAATTACTCGAATTTTTAACGTATCCATGATGACGAAAAAGATTGAAATGCGATGAAAATGTAACACTAATCAATAAACAAATGACTACTTTTGGAAAAAAAAAACCATGTTTTTAAAATAAAATTAATTTGAAATCAGAATTCTTTGCCAAACAAAAATTATTTTGATTTGAAATGGCCAGTACTGCAGAACGGCAATTTCATAGGTAAAGACCTAATATTAAAACAGGATATTAAAAATTATTACGATGTGCGATTACAATTACATCATAATTGTATGCATAATGTGGTTAATGAATAAGTAGTAGTTAGTTAGTTAGTTGTGTTTTGTTAAGTAAATTAGTGAATAATTAAGTGTTTTTATTTTATGTATTTTATTTTCTCTTCTACTCTTACACACGTTGTCTACATCTCTTTAACTACTTTCCTATCGCAGGTATGCTGGAAGAGATTTCTTTAGAAATAAGCATCACCTTTGTACGTATTTTTCTGTTCCTTTCTTCTTGTCTGTTTATATGTGTGTACATAAACCGTTAAATGAATAAATAAATAATAATTAGCTATAGCAAAGCAGGATAGGTTGTCTGGGTTAAGCTAAGCCCTCTACGCACTATCGATCTTGAAGGACAGCAGTGTTCTACGCTCTATAGTGCAAAGTATCTATATTATTCTTATGCAATACATAAAATTAATATAACTAATATACTATACCTATATACACAAACCTAATAATATACAATATATACATAATTATACACCCAATTAAACACATTTAATCATTTATAATAATATTGAATTACTGCTTAGCCCTCCTCCTCTCTCCTTATTTTGCTGTGCCCGACAGGGTCCATATTGATCTCTTACTTATTTAAACCATCTATGTAATACATATGGAATGCAATAAAGTATTGAGTATCCATCAAACGTCCATTACTCGTATCTTTCCGTATAATGTAACAGATTTGACGTTCGTCAATGCATTTTCCAATAGCATATCGTACGACAAGTTTGCTACGTTCCAATTTTCCAAAGCCCAAAATGAAAATGTAGATGCGATGCGATGGTTGTTGTCTATTGACATTTTTGTTGTGCATCGTGCACGAAAGGATTATGTGCCGATAAATGGTATACCTCGGCCCTTACCTCTTTTGTAAAGGCAGAAACTTTTATTTGAGGCTCTGCTCATGCATACTGTGATCCTGTGAGGATAACTCACCCACAATCCCTGTGGCAGTAAACCCCACTGATACTGCAACAGTAAATGTGGGAAAACTACCTCAAAAAATTTGTAAATTTCACTAACCCTGATTTTTCCACCGATAAAATAATATAGCCTAGATAAATAGGTTTTATTTTCAAGCGACAACCCTAAAACTGAACGTGGGCGGTAACATTGGGGGAGCAATGTACGAAATCAGCCGCCGATATTTGAACGCAAGGTAACCATAACCTACGGCCACATACGTATGATTTGTTATCATTATTGCTGCTCTTTTACCTATAAACGCCGGTTAAAACTTAAAGAGTTTCTTTAAAAAATGAAATAGAGATAATAATCATCATATTCCTGCCCAGGTCTCGTGTTACTTGTGGTCGGCGGAACAAGTTTTCTTTTCCATTCTCCCCTGTCAACCGTCACGCTGTCATTCACTTTTTTCTCTTTCATATCATTCCTTGTCAGGAATGATCCAATCCATCCCTTTTTTTCTTAGGCCTTCCTCTCCCGCTCCATCCATCAACATTTATATTCATCACTCTTTTAGCCACATGCGTTTCCTCTCTCCTCATCACATGCCCATACCAGGCCAAACGATTTCCTTTCAACTTTTCTGTCACTGGTGAAATTTTTAAACTTCCCCTTATATACTCATTTCTTACTTTGTCCAGTTTCGTCACTGGATATTTAATATAATTAATAGAGATAATTATACAAAGTAAAAATCATCTGTTTGATAAAAACCGGCCGAGTCGTACTAGTACACGAAGGGTTCTGTAGGAACGCACAATATTCAGCAAAAACACGCCGAAAAAAAACAAGACGTTTCTTGTTGTTGTTATAGCGGCAATAGATGCACAATCTGTGATCTGTGAACTGTCTACCATGCCTGACAGATATTTCTTGACGGTATGTGAAGCCAAGTCAGAGGCCCATGTGCGGCTTCACAAGTTTGACACCAGGTTAGTCAGTGACCACAAGAAAAGAAGAACAACTGTCTACCTACTACTACGTTCATGAGATACAGCCCGCTAACAGACAGACAGCCCGTCGGATGGACAGCGGAGGCTTAGTAATAGGGTTCCGTTTGGCACCCTTCGGGCACAGAACCCTAAAAAAAAACTAGCTTGGTAAACTCAAACTCAAATCATTTATTTCAATTAAACCATTACAGGCGCTTTTGAATTGTCAAGGAATCGGTCAGTCAAAAATATGAAGCTAGTTGCCCATTCCAAAGCGTAGTAGGTACCTATGGAGAAGAACGGGCAAGAAACTCCACGGACACTCTTTTAAATCAATAAAATAAATTGTTACAAAGTATTGGAAAAAGACACTAGCTTTGATCACAACGCTAGCACACTGCATGATCATCAACATCGTCTACCGGGTAGGTCGCTGCTTTTAACCAGACCTTTTTCTACCTTCAACCAGATAAGTAACTTCAGATTTCTTACAGTTGTAATAAAATCATGTCATTTCGTTTAAAATAGGTTTTTGTTTTAATTAATTAATTTATCTTTTATATGAGGCGATGTGAGGCTTAGTGGACTGTAGATTCGTTTACCCTTTTCAATTTTGTTAAGTACCTGGTACTTGTTGAAAGACCTACACTGTCCTCCCATACCCATTGACACTGTTATTTAAAAATATTTTAAAAGCCACTTATTTTTAAAAGAGTAACCGTGGAGTTTCTTGCCGGCGCTTCTGCATAGGAAACGACCAATTGGAACCGTGCACCTATCTTCTGACGTTTCATAATTGCCCATGTAGGTTTATGTGAAATAAAATATTTTGATTTGATTTGAGGTCAGCTCTGCTGTATCAGCAATCACATGACAGATGCTCAGCTTAAGGCCTAAATGGGATGTAGTTCCCATTTTACCTTCAACCCGGACAAACCCAGCCCCCAAAATCCAGCGAACCACTAAAAACGCACAGACCCCGTCTAGCCAGCTATACGCCGCGTATCCGGATGCTAAGGGCGTTCACCCCGGACAGACGTCTGGGTCTTAAGTCTATGTATACGTTTAAGATGCGAATTTTACAGTACCGTGTTACGATCGATCAGGGTGTCTACGACCCCGACGTGGGGGGATGGGGGAGTTGTGAAGTTTTACCTTTTGACCGTCGTCGGGTTGAGTGGATTTTTTGTGGTGAATAGTGCGATTAATGAGGTTACATATGGGTGCTAAAGTATAGAATTAATCGGATTATTTATTTTGTTTCATACTAGCTAATGCCCGGCTAATGCATTCTAATGCCTTTCTCTGTTTAGGGTTCCATAATTCAAGAAGAAAAAACGGAACCCTTATAGGATCACTCGTGTCTGTCTGTCTGTCACAGCCAATTTGCTCCGAATCTAGTGGACCGATTAAGTTGAATTTGGTACATATATAAATTTCTGTAACCCAAACACGGACGTGTAACGAAAATAAATGAATTTTGAATATGGGGGTCACATTTCGGGGGCAAAATAAAAATAAAGTTTTGCAAACTGTAGTGTGACATATCAAATGAAAGGGCTTGTTGTGAGGATCTCAATTTTTTTTTTAATAATTTTAAAATAAATACTTTTAAAGATATTTACGATAATAGATGAAAATTTACCATTCCCCCAAATGGTTATTTGATGACAATGTGTCAATGTAATGACACAAAATCTTAAAATAAATTATTTGAAAACTATTTTGTATTCTACTATTACTAAAACCAGTACAGTCCTCACACGCATTAAATAAAGCAAAAAGTTTCAAAATAAAATAACTGCGAAAACGCTACCACAATCTCTACCATGTATCAAAACTTTCATACTAAACAATATAACGCAATAATACTCCCGACTCTACAGTAAAAAAAAACATAGCACCAGTAAAAGCAACATAAAACATTCATTTATCTCTATAGAGAGACCGAGTACTCGACTCTACTACGCCGTAGACTGTCTACGAGCTACGTCACGTAGTTTACGTCGAGTGCTACGACGCTACGCCTGGCGTAGACAGCTGTACGTAGCTTTGCATTTCGTGAAATACGCCTTGCATTTAAAATTCAACTGTATTACAACCACGCTAAGGTTTATTTTGTATTGTATTTGCTGGTATGAATTTTTAATACGCTACGGCGGAGTGTCAAAGTTAATGAAAATATTTTTACGGTTACATTTACGGTTTTAGTGATTTTAGTGCTTTTGTATGGGTGTTATTTTAAAATGGCGTTCACTATTTGATTAAATGTAATGGGATAAAAGCTTTCGCGCTGATTACTTGAGAAGGCAGTTAATTACTGAAGTTAAACTTAAGTTAGGTATAAAAGAATGATGAATGACACTTTTACCATTTAATATTTTGCTAAGTACCTCGTACTTGTTGATGGGCCTACACTGTCCTCTCATACCTTTTAACACTGTAACTTGGAAACATTGTAAAAACCATTTACTTTTAAAAGAGTAACCCTGGAGTTTCTTGCCGGCTCTTCTCCATAGGAAATTACCTATTGGAACCGTGCACCTAGCTTCTGACGTTTCATAAGTGCCCTTGTAGGTTTATGTGAAATAAAAATATTTTGAATTTGACTTTTCCGTTTGCAAAATTGTCCTAAAACGCAGAAAAGTTTACAATAAAACTTTTTTCTGTACCAGCTTTTGCCCGCAGCTTCGCCCGCGTATAGTTCGGATATCATCCCACGGAAAAGTACTAGCAGGATAAAAAGTATCCTATGTCCAGGCCATGGTCTACCCACATACCACATATCATCCAAATCTGTTCAGCCGTTTTAGCGTGAAAGCGTAACAAACAAAGAAACTCATTTTCTCATTTATAATGTTAGTAAGGATGTCTGTGATGATTTTTAGGTACTGATTTTCATTTTCAATCTAGGCATTCCGATATTTTAAAAACCCGTCAAAAAAGACGTGACAAAGATAGAAAAAAAAACTTTTTTTTTTACGGTTCCGTCCCGTATCCAGGAAAAAACCCTTTAATTATTAAATTTACAAAAAAAAAAAGTTGTTATAGCGACAAAAAAATACACAATCTGTGAATTTGAAATTGTGTGAATCTCAACTGTTTACCTATTACGGTTCATGACATACAGCCCGCTGACAGACAGACGGACGTCTGGACGGTCGAACAGCGGACGCTTAGTAATAGGTTTCCGCTTTCCACTCTTTGGGTACAGAACCCTAAAAAAGCGCAACCACCGCCAATCAAAATTCTGCAACAAACTAGTCCATTTCCGTCACATTACAAAAAAGACAAAAAAAACCTCTCATAACGCACATGTAGAGCAACATAGAGCAATATAGTCAGTTAGAGCACTCCATTCTTTTAATATTCGACCCCCGACTATAGCTCTATGTAGAGGTATCTGTCTGTCTGGCATTTGCAACGGGAGAATTAAATTTTTGATTTGAATCGAAAATAGAGATGGGGATGTATCGGTAGAGGTGGGATTTTTTTAATGCACTGATATACAGGGCGGCAGGGACATCGACGCGAAAACTGACAATTGGATGGATTCAGTAAATGTGTGTGATGTGTTGAAATTTTTAGTGGCTTATTTAAAAAAAAAAATCTGCAGTTCTATACATTTTTACCGCGTACGTATTGCACTTTTCGATGAGGAGCTCATGGCTAATTAATAACAGCCGCATGGGTCGATCCATCAGGTTAAGCTACGCTTGCCGGGGTTGGTCCGTGGATGGGAGACTCCTCCGTGCCTCGGTAAGCACGTTAAGCCGTTGGTCCCGGCTGTCATTCGTGGAACTTTGACAGTCGTTAAGAGTCGTCAGAAGCCCGAAAGTCGGACACCAGTCTTACCAAGGGGTATCGTATTACCCAGTTACTGGGTTGTGGAGGTCAGATAGGTAGTCGCTCCATGTAAAATACTGGTATTCAGCTGCATCCGGTTAGACTGGAAGCCAATCCCAATATAGTTGGGAAAAGGCTAGGCAGATTGATTTAGGTATTGCCCTTTTCTATGAAGCAGCAGTTTTTTTTTGTAATAACCGACGAAAAATTTCAACACATGGGGGTTCAGAATCACGTACTGAATCCATGGTATCAGTTTTCGCGTCGACGTCCCTGCCACCCTGTACTATTTAGAAGTGGGATTTGGAATGTAAATACATATACAACCTTAGTTTTTGTTTACACTAAACCTGCTGCTGCAGCTGTTCCCTACATTTCGACGAGATAGACGAACATAAATGTAGGGAACAGCTGATTTTTCGCGATTTCAGCGTTGTTCCCATAGTGAAAGTTGTTCATAATAATGAGTACAATGATCCCTTAAGAGGTTTAGTGTAAACAAAAACTAAGCTTGTATACTCAAGCCTTCTTACCATGGGAGCAGGCAGAGACAACAGAACGCCACCTACTACGATCTTTACATACTTCTTTGCTTCATTTACGTTCATACATCTAAATGATTTTGAATAAGATGTGATTGAAGTCTTTACGTACTGTAAACTATAAATGTTATCATTCAAGGATTCCTTACACACAGTTGTTACAGCAATTTAATATTTTAAGTTTAGAATCTCGGCGATTACTTTTGGTGGCCATGATGCTACATGGTTTGTGTAACAATAGATTTGACTGTATTGAAATCACAAATAAGTTGCGCTATACAGTGCCTAGAACTGTTATCAGACGGGCAGCGCGCGTGCCCCGGCTGTTCCACGTAGATTCATGCAGGTCTAACGCCGGGGCACGAGTGCCTCTTCGTCAACTTGTTGAAACCTATAACACGCACTTCATGGACATAGATGTCTTCTCTCTTTCAAGTAAAAAATTTAAAACACTAGCTATAAATACTCTTTCACCACAATCTTAACCTATCAATAATTTTTAAATTCAGTTAAACATAATAAGATAATATTGTAAATACATTTCCGTTCCTGATTTATTCATCTATTAACTCGTGGACAATGGTGTGGGTTATATGTTTACCTATTAGTGTTACGACTCTTAATTTTTAACCTTAACATGTAACTGTTTTTTTGTCCCTAATAAATAAAATAAAATAAAATAAAATAAAGTCGGCTGAGGCACAGATTAATACAGAAGGCTCACTCCTCAAAATCATGTAAATAAAAACAACGCGTTCAGGGGTTTGTTGGGGCGGTCATGGCGGTGCAGTGCCTCCGGCATGTTCGTCGGCCACAGCACGGACGGCTTCCAGGCGATGCTTCGCAAAAGAACGGTATCCCTGTGGTCTCGGATAAAGGGTAGCACCAACACGCTTCTGAGCGTGGTGTCGGACAGAGTGGACAGCCAAATCTTGAGGCATTGGTCGCTCATGAATGCATGTTCAAAATAATAATAATTTTAAATTTGACTAACATAGCTATAAGTCATAAATCTACCTTCTTACATAATATGGACTATTGTATCAATTACTGTGTGCTTGGTCTGAATTGAATATTTTCATTTTTCATTTTCAAAAAGCGACTCTTGCTACGACACAATAAAGTGCAATTCTGGTGGCACAGCGCTAATTACCTACAGTTATATTCACCTAGAAGTTGCCTTTCTATCGCGTAACTCTTATATCTTCCGACTACGTTACGCTCACGGAATTGGCCCGACAAGACGAGCCCACCGCGTAGGTACTTGTAGCTTCATACCAAAAATGCGGAGTGCGACTTCTGTACTACGAGTATTCTGTGCCTGAGCTTAATTAAAGACGATAGATTATACAAGATATTTTTATCTAAATCTCTTTTGATATTATTCGCAATCTGTAATAGCAATTTATGTCTAAGTTTTTGAGAGAAGAGTTGGATGAAAGATAATTAGATTAGTTTCTTCTCTCTTGATTGCAGTTTGTCACACACACACATACATGTGTTATTTTTGTTATTTTCTCATGTCCATATTTTTTTTTTTACCTAACCTACTTAGTACTGTAGGTGTGTCTGTCACTTTTTAGTTTGTAAAATTGATTTGAACAACGCCTTGCGATTCTGTTCTGTAATGTTGGGCATGATCGAATAAGATCTTTTTTTCGGAAAAAAAAATTCTACATTGATATAAAAAGAGTTCGTAGTAGACAAAAGAGGACCAAGGTACCATTTTTTTTCGAGAAACTATTTAAATAAACGACAGTAGCTCTGTAACCTGATTGAAAATTAGAAGCATGACATCCAAGATTTATAATAAAATTGCTATTTTGTATTACGAACATTGACAACTTGCTCATAATTATTTAAGCGGAAGCTAGAGGAATTTCTGACTGATAAAGTGTATTACAAAAGTGTGAAGGAGTATCTAAAAGGCAATCCTTATAGCCAATAATATTAATCAGATATTCAATCATAGAAATGACATATGTAACTCACAATTATTATTTATCTAGGACTTTTATTTATTTATTCACTATTTACTGTGACATTTATTTAATTATTGACATTTAAAAATAAAATGGTTAAAATGATTTTCCAATTTAATAATTTTGATATTTTTATTGTTATTCAGCATGGTATTTTGATAGTAGATTGTAATTTATGTGTAAAATTTTGAATGCCCAAGTGACGGCAGAGCATGGAGAACATTATCAAAACATGTATAATACTTAATAGATAAACCCCTACCCTATGTTGGCAAAAAATTAATGAATTGATCTGACACTTAATTATTATCCTTAAAATAATTGCCAGACCAAAACCACGAATAAAATCATGGAGACAAACTACATAAGCAAAACATTAACTTCTCACAAAATATTAATAATCAAGTTTCTAATTTTCACGTATTGCAGTGCTCACTCTCGCACGAAGAGGGCTGCGTTTTGGAGGCGTGGCTCCTTCCCCCCAGGTCGTTGACCTCACAGCTGACGCCGACGCTGAATGGCGGCATAGTACGAGGGCATAGTAAACTATAACGGTAGTACTATAAGACAATCAATCTTACTATTAACTACATAATTATGGTTATTCTCGCTCGTTTCGTGTTTGAGGAAATTGGGAAATATTCGTTTGATGTTTTGAGGTCGAGAATTGAATGTATGCGTCGAGTATTTTGCAATTTTCGGTGCTTTTAAATACTCTGAAGATATTGTAATTAACATTCGTATGTAGTCAACTATATCAATGTGGCTACAAGTAATAGAAGAAATATTTATAAACTTCGATAACGTAGGATCTTATAGAAGGCGGCGAGACATCGTATATATACGATTTGTATCTAATATTTTTGGCGAGGTAAGTTATATTTCGGAAGTAAGTGTCTTTGGTTCCGTATTTTCGTTTTTTGCCACTGACTTATGAAATTAAATTTATTTTGCACTTTTACTGTTTTTTTTTTTTTTTTTTTCACTTTTTTTGTGTTACCTACCCCACACAAATTCGAATACCACTACCTGCTATGTAAATAGCAGTTACAGGAACTTATAATATCATCCATCAAGACTAAGTGGGAAAAATACGTATTATTAACTCAAAAACTACCCAAGCAAAGTTAATAAAATTTCTATGGGACCACCTCTGAAGTATGACCTACCAAACAAAAAAGAATCATCAAAATCAATTCATAATTGGCGGAGTAATCGCGTAAAATATTTAAAAAAAACATGCAGTCTAATTGAGAACAACCTCCTTTTTGAAGTCGGTTAAAAATACTCACTAATTTCTCAAAAATGATTTAGATCTCATGAAAGCATGGAATGGAGCACATCTTTGACGACATTTGAACTTCTTAATTATGAACGACTAAGCTAACCGTTATATTTTCTTTATGATCAGTAGTTAGTTCATTAAGTTTTTACTTAATCGATTTTAGAAATAAACCCTAAGCACTAGACCCTTACATAACCAGACAATATTTCAGACTCCAAGAATTCGCAACATCCGCTATAGGTTACATCTTCGATTCTTCGACTGCGGCTTCAAATCAGATTATCGTGAAACGGAGGCTTTATCGTAGATTTGAGCAACATAAAGCGCGGGCTTAGCAAGAGATAAGTAAGTTCTATATCTCTGTCTGGCAGGAAATGTATGGATTATTTATGCTCTGTCTGAGCGCAAATGGATCCTGTTTAGTATGTTGATTGACGAAAACTGATTTTGATTGATTTGATATGAGACATAATTGTTAACGCAAATTAACATGTTTTGTATTTTTAATAAATATCAAATGTCAAACTCAAACTCAAATAATTTATTTCAATTAAACCATTACAGGCACTTTTGAACTGTCAAGGAATCGGTCAGTCAAAAATATGAAGCTAGTTGCCCATTCCAAAGCGTAGTAGGTACCTATGGAGAAGAACGGGCAAGAAACGTAATGTATGTTCTAAATTCCATACCCTAATCATATTTGTTCTGTATTTGTATCGAGATTTTCATTAATTACTTGCAACACTAATTCATAGATGTGAGTAAATTTTTGTTAGCATGGTAACACTGTAACACTAAAAGGGAAATCTAGAAGTCGGCTCAGTCAGCTCCCGGTTCATAAATTTCATGTAAAAAACGGAATTACTCATCAAATATTGTTCAAGCACGTCAAGTCACCGTCAATAGTGTATGTGGATACATTAAGGCGAAAGCGTCAAGGTAGCCCGCGAAATTCAAATTTTCTTACGTTTTTTGCAATTTGCAGGTCAGTATCATGTTCTATGTTGATCTAAATATGATTCGCGGCCGTAACAAATGTTTAATTATAGAATTATAATCATAAAAATTATCAATACAACTCTCTAAGTTCATGTAACCCCATTGAGTGACTATTTCATGAAATCATGACATTTGACAATTATGCTAACTTATGGAGTTGTATTGCTGATTGTAATGATTATAATTATGTAAAGCCATATTTGTTACGGTCGCGAATCATATTTTAATCAACATACAACCTGACACTGACCTGCAAAATGGAAAAAAACTCAAGAAAATTTGAATATCGCGGGCTACCTTAGCGCATCCCCCTTAAAATCAAGTTATCAAGTGAATTCATGAAGACTTATCATTTGCCACCCAATGTTCACAAAACTCACTTCATCAAACGTTCCGGTTGCAATTCAAACCCGCCAGCCGGGGTGAACACATAATAGTGATATAAACCAGCCAAGTGCATTTCGGACCACGCACAATGAAGAGTTTCGTAGTTGCAATAGTTCCCAAAAACGAAATTAATATTGAAGTTGAAAAATATGTTCTCCCATACATCGATATAATTACGTCGCGGTCAATTCTCCCACTGCAAATGTAAAAGTTTGTAATCGCAAAAAAAAGTGATAAAAGTACAACTTAACGATTTTCCTTTACTTGTGCAGATCTTGCTTTCTGCCAAATTTCATGATCCTAGGTCAACGGGAAGTCTGCCGGGGTTGCGGGTTTGTCTGAAAGGGATATCGCGACCTCGGCACACAGGCAACGGAAGGAACACGGGTGGGTTTTAGTCAGTAAAAGTCTGACACGCCCTCCCGCTCCACCCAGAGCGGGAGAAGTTATTTGATAATTTCCCATCCTCAAAAAAAAAAAAAAAAAAGGTCAACGGGAAGTACATATTTTGATACTTGCAAATAAATCAAAACCTATAGGGGTTTTGATTTATTTGCAAGTATCAAAATATGCTGCATAAATGCCCGTTGTTTTTTTATATCGTTGACTTAGAAGCTTAATTTTTTTAGAGCTCCATGGGACCGTAGACCTACATGTTTGATATAAAGCGTCATGCAGACCGGGGCGACGCGACTTCAACAAAACAATTTCTAAGAAAACTTTATGGTAGAACAATTACCGGTGTCCGCGACATGTCGCGCTGGTCTGCACGAGACTTTAATTTCAACATGATACCTGTCGGTTGATTCTGTAAAAATATCATCGTGAAACTTAGGTGAAGTGAGCTAGCTGTCACTGTCACAAATCGACCGGCAGGATGCTAGGGATAAGCACTATTGACAGCTCACTTCACCTAAGTTTCACGGTGATATTTTTACAGAATCGTCCGGCTGATCTTGAGAAGAGAAAAAAAGTAAAGCTATTAGGAGCGTTTTAAAACCTACGTATTTGGATGTCTCACTGAGTGAATGTAATTAATCGATTTTTATTTAATAAGCATCTTTATTCACGAGGTCACTCATGGTCGGCACACGTCATGATGTAGAATAGCAACGGCTCAACATCGTAGCACCTACTGCGTCTTGTGGTCGAGGCTGAACTTCGCTGGTAAGCACAGTTGCTTCCCGGAACAACTCGACTAGGCAAATGTACTGTACTGTACATTTTCCTTTCCTGATTGCTGTCTTGTATTCATAATTGTCAGCCAACACATAGCCGGAAAAATAATAAGCGTCATGTAAAAATTATTCTTAATGTGCTTAATCTTTTCATTCCTCGATTGTACGTTGGTAACCGATCCACCCAAGATGTGAAAACGTCCTAAAAGTCATCATCTAAATAAGACTAAAATTAATGTATCACGTAGGTACCTACTATGCACGTCTCAATTACCTTTTAGGTGCCTAACCCTTACATTCCTCGACTGTACAATGGTAACGAGGGTACCCAAGATAAGCTATACGTTCTAAATGTTCGCTGACTTTAACTCTACTTTTATAATGAAACTAAAACTTACCTTACTAAAATACCCGACAATATGGCAGCCCTCATGGTCGGCATTCGTCATGACATAGAATAGCAACGGCTCAACATCGTAGTACTGCGTCTTGTGGTAGTAAGCACAGTTGCTTCCCGGAACAACTCAACTTGGAAAATGTAGTAGGAGAACGAAAAGCTTAAGCTACCTTTTCTGATCGCCATCTTGCATTCATAATGTTAGCAATACTTAGTCGGAAAAATAATAAGCATCATGTTCTGTACACATAAAAAATATTTTTAATGTGCTTAACCTTTACATTCCTCGACTGTACGTTGGTAACCGATCTACCCAAGATTTGCCGAACGTCCTGCACGCGTAGCATGATCACCGTAGAAACAGGTTTTGTCGACGGTAGAATAGACAAAATGACAGATTGTGATTGTTTAACTGTCACTTTCTCTATTCTTCCGTCGACAAAACTTATTTCTACGGTGGTCATGCTACGCGTGCTGAAGTCATCAACTTTAGTAACTAAAACTTACCTTACTAAAATACCCGACAATATGGCAGCCCTCATGGTCGGCATTCGTCATGACGTAGAACAGGAACGGCTCAACATCATAATACAGCGTCTTGTGGTCGAGGAAGAACTTCGCTAGTAAGCACAGCTGTTGGCAATACTGCTTGTGTTTGCGACCGTCCACTTGCCAAACGCTTAGGTTGTCTTTCCTGTAGACCTGTGAAAGAGTTGATTGTTAGATAGTATTGTAGCAGGTTTAAGTTACTTGTTGAGGGAGTTGTTAGAGAATAATACATTAGTTTAAGAAATCTATATTATTTTTGAAGTGAAAACTTCTTTAGGCGCGTGGAGCTTATGGAGGCGCGTCACCGACATGCTCGCGCCGTCGTGCTGTATAGGACCCTGCCTATAGAAGCGCATCTAGGCAGCAATGACGAATGAGCGGCAGGACGCCGTGAGCGTTCACGAATCGGCGAACTACACTGTCCCCTCGTGTCGCTGTTGTCATTCCTAAGGCGCAAGTACAGCGGTCTCGGTCAAACTATAGCAGTAAGTTTGAAGATCGCGAGGGCGACGTTCTGAGAATTTTATTGAAAACTCAGTGTTTTTATGTGTAATAGATAAATATTTATTTATTTATAAGTACACAGCCCATCATGTTTTGATTAATAAATAAATTATATGAAAATGTTTGTAATTATTGCTCGGATTGCCAATAGATGTGATACTATATTATACATACATCATATAATTAATTTATAAATTATAAAAAAACAGTTATTCCACAGTTTTAAGTTTTTATTTCTGTCGGCAGTCTCCATGACTGACAATTTTTTTAAAGTGGCTTGTAAAGTAATAACCAAACCCTGTACAGTAGAGCAAGAGCAATGACAATGAATTATCGACATTAGAAAAAAGCCTGGTGTCACTGTATTGTCACAGTAATTCTGCTCTTGTATAGAGTATGAGGAACAGGGAGTAAAGTTCACTCATCCTCCATAGAATAAGGAGGATCCTCCGAGTCTAGCGGGTTCCGGCCCGACGATTAATGTTGGGACATTGTATATATATGCGATGCAGGATTTTGCGAGAGGTCAGTTGTATTTCAAATGTCACACTTGTATTTCAAATAGCCTGAGCTTGTGAATAACGTAACGGCTTGCAGGAGCCAAAGGATAGATAAAGCCCAAGGGGTCCTACCTTTGGCTTTATCTTGCATGAACCCTGTTTGGGAGCGTCGGTTATTAAATTCTTTTACACATACATGACACATAATACCTTTTGAAGCTACGGCACTGAGCAGACTCAATATAATCAATCTGCCTAGCCCAACTATGTTGGGGTCGGCTTCCAGTCTAACCGGATGCAGCTGAATACTGTATTTTACATGGAGCGACCACATATCTGACTTCCACAACCCAGTAATTGGGTAATACCCCTTGGCAAGACTGGTTGTCAGACTTTCGGGCTTCTGACGACCCGTAACGATTGTCAAATATCCACGAATGACAACCGGGACCGACGGCTTATCGTGTTTTCCGAGGCACGGAGGAGTCTCGGTATGTGAATACGGTCACCCATCCACGGACCAACCCCAGCAAGCGTAGCTTAACCTGATTGATCGAACCGTGCGGCTGTTATTACTTGTTTCAATTCTTTATTCTGAGTTGTGTCGGTGCTGGTCTGGTAAATGGACCCTTGAACGCTGTCAATTCACAAACAGCATATAGAAAACTTTTAGCTTACCTCATCGCCCGGCGGATGTCTCCAGACGCACTTGACCTTATGCCTCTGGGCTCCAGTCGCACTCTTGTGATGGTTGAGACAGAACTCGCACACGAACAAGCGAGGCACACGCGACGCGTCGCCCGGGTAAGGCGACTGGTACCATACCTCCATCATGAATTTGCCCATTACTACGTATCTGAAACCAAGTTTTTTTTTAAATATTATTTTTGATGTGTAACATATTTTCTCTCGCTTTCAATCAAAATCTAAATAAACAAATCCGTGGGAGTGGGTCCTCAAAAGCGACGGAAGTGTGTAACCGGAAGCCGGGGAAGCGCGTGCTATTTGATTTGACCAATGAGCCCAATGAGACCATGAGTTGAGCTCCACGATTACTGACAAATGCTTGCACTGACTGGACAGGTCCACTCAAATCTGTGTGGTTCTTTCCTCAAAAGACCATTTCAGACACTGATCCACATGGTCCTCATATGACTTGACCAAGATTATGTCTGGACTTTAAAAGAGACTACGACCTCTGAGTTTGTTTCGGCCTTTCTTCTCAGAGTAGTCAGATAGGAAACACCGACCCCATCTAGCTTATTTTTAATATTTTTTTATATGACGTGTAAAAGTGATTCCGATATCCTATTTACAGAATAAACAATTTCATTTCAGCGCACGCGGTTCCAGAGTCGTCAGAAACGACCTTGACGAGGCCCCGCCCCTTTAATGTTACTTGTTACCAAGGTGGGATGTCAGCTGTTACACATCATATATTATACGACTACTGTAAAGCTCGCTGGTTTTTTTTACGAAGAAAGTTAATTGCAAATGTAATGCTTGTTTTTAAAGTATTTATTTATTTGCGTTAGATGATT
Source organism: Agrochola circellaris (assembly GCA_914767755.1). NCBI lineage: Eukaryota > Metazoa > Arthropoda > Insecta > Lepidoptera > Noctuidae > Agrochola > Agrochola circellaris. The sequence continues at coordinate 3,097,796 of OU611839.1, read as the reverse complement.
TGGTACATAATAAGATAGAAGGGAGTTTCTATCATAACGGTACCTGTTACTCTTAAATGGCAAAATATGGGTTCTTTGAGTGAAATTCGGAACTATAATTAATAAAGCAGTGGTCAAAGACACCATGAGCTCGATGTTGAAAGAAAAATTTGACTGCCACCGCTGTCCCGTGCCTGAAGTACGTGCGCGGCTCACGGGCTGCAGTGCGCCGCTAATCGGTCAACGCTGCCCCCCGCCTCGCATTCCTAAGGCGCGGTAGAGTGGTATCGGTCAAACTATAGCAGAGATATAAATCGCATTTTAGTTGTTTTGAAAAGTTCCTAGTTTCACCAGACATGTAACTCGATCTTTTTTTAGCAAAAAATATCACCCTGTAATGTCCTAACCCAGGTCGTGGTCTACCCATGTGCCGAATTTCATCCAAATCTGTTCCGCCGTTTTAGCGTGAACGCGTAACAAACAAATCTTGTCTCTTTCAACTTTAGTTTAGATAACATACCTCGTGCCCTTATCAGTAGGTATATCCCCAAGTTCCTCTTCTATCTTGATGGCCGCCAATGCCTGTGCTTCTCTGAACAGCCTGAGGTCATAATCTGGTGCAAATCCTTCGAGTATGGGCTCCCGATCATCCGAGATCTCTTCGTTACCTGACGCGGCTAGCTTCTCCCGTAACTCTTGGCTGCCTTTCCATTTTGAACGCATGTCCTGGGGAATAGGGTTTATTTCAGTAATAACAAATATAGTTGTTGCAACTTTGGAATAAATAAATAAAATATACTTTTTATCACATCTACTCAAAAAGAGCTAGTTTATTCTTCGTAAACAGGGACCAAAATAACTTTTTAATCCCTAGTGACTGTACTTTGAATCCCTCGCTGCACTCAGGATTCTACTTTAGAATCCCGAGCATAGCGAGCGGGCTGTTGCTAGAATCCTTCGCTTCAATCAGGATTCTAAGAAACACTCGCCTTAAATATAGTTGTTTGCTCCCAAGGCAAACAATCTATCACATCTATTAAAAAAGAGCTAGTTTATTCTTCGTAAACAGGGACCAAAATAGCTCTTTAATTCCTAGGGACCAAAAGTGATTTGAATTTGGAATGTGGATATTGTTAGTAAAAGTTCCAATCATCAAAGAGATCAATCACGAACTTTGTTTGAACAAGGGACAAGGCCCTGGGCCTGGCGCCATACGTACCTTCACTTTGAGCTGGTAAGCCCTCTGCTCCAGCGTGGGCATGGCTCTGGGTCGCTGGTGCAGCTGGTGCAAGGCCCTGCGCCTGGCCCCGGCGGCCGCGACTCTCTCCTCGCCGGCCGCCACGCACCAGGCGGCCGTCACGTTGTGGTATAGCGGACACGCGTCCCATGTCATGTGCTTGTTGGATTTGCCGCCTGGGAACAAGTGTGAACGATTTTATATATTCACCGCGGGGATAAAGCAGTGTCTTATGTCACGGGCGCTAGTTTGAATCACGAGCACAACGAAGGATTCTATTCTAACTCCTAATCTAAGCGAGGGAGTTGGGTAAGACTAGAATACTGAATGCAGCGAGGGATTCAAGAAAGACGAAGCCACCTTTATCCCCGAGGAGAATACTCTATTTTTCACACCTTCTTCGAGTTAATAAAAAGCAATTCGGTTTGTTTATGTATTTTTTTATACGAATTTTTGGTTATGGTTCCAAAATTTAAATCTCATTATTGACCAGCGAATTATTATGAAATCTAGTACAAAATTATTTCCCAGCTAGTCTCAGGGCTATAGTGACCCACTGTGTGGATCGCCCGGAGGACACGGTGGAGCATACGGTGGAGGTCTGCCCAGCTTGGGCGGAGCACCGCCGTGTCCTCACGGAGGCGATCGGCGGCGGCGATCTCTCGCGTCCGGCCCTGGTTCAGGCCATGGTCCGGAGCGAGAGTGCATGGGAGGCCGTCACCTCCTTCTGCGAAGCAGTAATGCTCGCGAAGGAGGAGGCGGAGCGCGCGAGGGAGAGGCAAAATGCGCCCCCTCGCGCCCCTAGTCGCCGCAGGAGACGCCCCGGGCGTCGGGAGTCGCGAGCCGACTTCCGGCCACCGTAGGCGCGGGCTTGCGGACGGTGAGCAATGGGTAGCTCGCCGTCCGATAGGGACCAGGCCCGGGTCGACGGCGCGTTGTGTTCCACGCGCGCCTCAAAGAGATGTCAGCACCAACTGACGGGGTCCGGAAGGGCCAATGCCTGCCGGGGTTGCGGGTTTGTCTGAAAGGGATATCGCGACCTCGGCACACAGGCAACGGAAGGAACACGGGTGGGTTTTAGTCAGTAAAAGTCTGACACGCCCTCCCGCTCCACCCAGAGCGGGAGAAGTTATTTGATAATTTCCCACCCGCAAAAAAAAAAAAAAAAAAATGGCTATAGTGACGTACTTTAGATTAGGTTTGCATGATATATAATTTTAAAATATCGTGCAGGACGTGGTGTGTAAAACCTCCTTTTTAACATTCACGCAGACAGAATCGCGAGCAAAAGCTGGATTTACATATTAATTTGATTATGGGTACATCCATCATGGACCACTTACCAAGATGTCCGCTAGAGTCACAGCCACGTACAGGACATCGTTGTCGCGCCGGTTCCTGAGGGGAGGGGAGTACAACGGGAGACCGCGCGGGGGGGGCGCGGCCTCTGATTGGCTTCTTCATGTCTTTGTTGCTGTTGCTATTGCTTGTACTGTTGCTTCTGGAAATTAATTTTGTTAGTTTAGTTTTAATGTTGGGTTGGTTGGTTTTGTATATTGAAAGTTGTCTGGATTAACTTCAGACAACTTTGGGCGACGTGGGTTCATTAAAATAAATTCTCGAAACGAATAAGAACATTATGTACATAATTATTAATATTGGCCAAGAGGCCAGAACCCGGGATGGCAGCCTTATTTTTTTGATGCAAGCACTAATTATTCTACATATATTATATGCTTTACTTCTAGCCGTCCCGTAACTACTGTACATATTATGAAAAATTATATATCTGGGGGCCTACTCCTTAAGCGAAATCCGTAGTTTCGGCCGTCGTTACGGGTGCTTTGTTCTCCGTCTCACTTACCGACTCTATGTCGTATTAAAAATTGTCATAATGACGTCTACCGGACCACGGTTTGGTACTCTCTACCTATAATAATTGATTTTATATTTGTAATTTGGAAATTTCCCCAAAAGATGTTATCATTATAGATGGATCAGCACACGTCATTACATTAGTAACTTAGCAACAAATAGCTACAACAGAATTTATTTATTTTAACGGCCAAGGCCATTACTTAAAGACACAAACACATTCTTTAAGTACAGTAAAAATAGTATACAACTATTCGACAGTCATACGCTCATCTCACAACACTCCAGACATATTGAAAAGATCTGCTTCCATTCATTCGCGAACACATCACAGTCAGGCTTAGCGTCCAAGAGAGCGTTGAGCACAGAGAGTGTGCGAGGGACAGAACAAAGTACTACTGTTGAAAGTCAAAAGTTCCAAAGAAATGCGAAGATAAATGTCCAAAAAGACATTTACTGATTAATCTCTAGCGATGGTCTATCATAGAAAGAAAGAAAAGAAAGAAAGAAAAATAAGGGTAATATTGGCAAAATTGTGGTGTCTCTTCAACAAAAACCATTAATGAAGAGTTGAATTTTAAGTTGGGAGAAGTGCGAATTTCAAAATGTAGCGTCCTATGAAGAAGAATAGCAAACAGAAACCCATTCTTCTCCATACAAAACGACCTTTTGGAAGGGGTAACTAGAATCAATTATATTATTATCTAGTAAATTTTGACGTTCACAAGTACCTTTTTAAATGTGTCTAATAAGGGGGATATTACACTATCATACCTATGATCAAAGTTATAATAAAATTGTGGAATAGACATATTATGGGTAATTTGTGAGCTTCGTAAATAGGTATATGATACAATATGATAGTGTAATATCCCCCTAACGGGGATATACCGATCTTATGTCTAATTTACAATTTCATTATAACAGAATTCAATTCAAAAATTCAGATTTTTTTTATTTGAATTTCATTAGACTGTAATATCTCCCTACTTGAAATAAATTATTTGTCTTTGAGACTCCAAGTTATAACAAAACTTACGTCTTATCATTGCTTTTATCATCGACATCGGAGTCAGTATCAGTGTTGGTCCGTCGTGATACGGTCGCCATTCTCGACGCCCGCGCTGCAAGTGCCCTCGTCAGCTTCCTTGGCATAGTGGCTACTGCTGAGTCACCGGAATCGCCGCTTTTCGATGCCTGATCGCGTATTTCTTGCTGTAATTTTGAGAAAAACAATACATTATTACATTTTTATTTAAAAAACACTACCCTCATTCTGGGGCAGTCTGGTAAAAACTACTACTGTCCTATCTTCTCTAAGGCCTTTATTACAGAAATTCACTCAAAACTCAAGCATTACTTAAAACTCGTTTAAAGCCTTTTGATTGGTTGAATCTAGTTTTAAGTAATGCTTGAGTCTTGAGTGAGGTTCTGTAATACGGGCCTAAGTGAGATCATTGTTAGCTTAAGATTTTGGGTAGGTACTAATAGTGCTTAGTGCCTGTCCGTCCGTCTGTCTATCAGCAGGCTGTATCTCATGAACCGTAATAGGTAAACAGTTAAAAATTTTACAGTATATTTCAAGTGGCGCTATAAAAACAAACAGTAAAAAAAAAAAGTTTAAAATGAAAGGTAATCCCCCCCATACACGAAACATTTTAATATTGTATGGTGGTATGGAAACCTTTGTGTGCGAGCGAGTCCTACATGCACTTGGTGGGTCTTTTAAGAGTAGAAGTAAAAGGGTTACATGTAAACTATTTAAAAGATGAATATTAAGAAATATGTATTAAAATAGTAGAATAATAAAAGCAACACAAAACTATACAAAATATTACCAAGAAATAGTAAGGACTGTTTTATGTCTCAGATACTTACTCATTACTTTACTTGTCATTACAAGAGAACCTCACCCCAATCCAATAACATTAATTTTAGAGTAATCAAGTAAAGTAAGTTTTTTTAACTTTATTAAAGTCATATAATTTGTATAATACATTCTTTGAGCCGACTAGAATAACTGCCACCAGTGCTACCTGTATTGACAATATTTTTACAAACTTAAGACCTTCTAGCCATTTAATTATAAATGAGTTGGACTCTGATCACTGTGGCCAGTTAGTCACTTTCCCTCAGAAAACAGTCAGAGCTCAAAGAAAACTTGTAACTTTTGTTCCTGTAAATAAAAGTCGCTTAGGACAATTTAAAAATAATTTAATGGAAAAGCTACCGGGTTTGCCTTATCATAACGATCCGGATCAAGCATATGCTTTATTATTTAACCTCATCAATTGTGAGTTTAGGAAGGTTTTTACCTCAAAAACATTACCTGTTTCTGACCGCGTTATATTTAGTGATTGGGCAACACCAGGTATTTACAAAAGTAGGCAGAGGTTATTTGAGTTGTATCATGAAAAAACTTATAACCATGATGAAACTTTTAAAAAATTGGTTAAGAAATATTCTAAAACTTTTAAAAGAGCCTGTTCCTCAGCAAAAGCCATACACATTAAAAATAAAATAAAATCTTCTGGAAATAAAATTAAAACAACTTGGAATATTATTAATTCAGAAACGGGAAGAACGACAGTTCGGAATCGTGACTTCCATCTAAAAATCAATAATGTAGATATTAAGGCAGACATGGAGGTGGCAACTGAGTTTGAAAATTTTTTCACTAATGTTCCCATTTTAACAACCAAAACTCTGTCAATGTCGTCCTCCACTTCTGCTTACTCAATACTTAAAGAATGTGTACCAGAATGTCACAAACTTTTTGAATTCACAATTATTAATGCCAAAGACATTATAGAATCTTTTAAAAAGCTTGATGTAAAAAAAACTGCTGACCTTTGGGGGTTATCAGTACATACCATGTCTTCAATAATTGATGTTATTTCACCCTTTTTAGCAATAGTTTTTAACTCTTGTATTGCATCTGGTGTATTTCCTGATTTGATGAAACTTAGCAAAGTGATTCCACTGTTCAAATCTGGCAGCACAACTGATCCCACAAATTTTCGGCCTATTTCGATATTACCGACATTGAGCAAAATCTTTGAAAAATTAATTTTAAAACAAATGTTAGGACATTTCAATGTACATAATTTACTCCATCTGAAACAGTTTGGTTTTACTAAGGGTCGTTCAACTACAGACGCGGGCGTGGAATTACTGAAAAGCATATTCGAGGCCTGGGAGGAGTCGCAAGATGCTCTTGGCATTTTCTGCGACTTGTCCAAAGCCTTCGATTGCGTACATCATGATACTCTCATCAGGAAACTGTACCACTATGGTATGAGGGACAAGGCTCTTGACCTTCTGACTTCTTATCTGAATAATAGAATTCAGAGGGTCGATGTAAATGGCAAGAGATCTGCAGGATCTGCGGTCACCATGGGCGTTCCGCAGGGTTCAATTCTAGGTCCTTTCTTATTTCTAATTTATATAAATGACTTACCTTACCACATAAGGGATAATCACAAGATCGTATTATTCGCGGATGACACTTCCCTCATTTTTAAAATCAAACGTCAGTTAGTCAACTTTGAACAAGTCAACGATACACTCTCTAAAGTTGTGCATTGGTTTAATGTAAATAATCTTCTCCTGAACGAAAAAAAGACTAAACTCATAAAATTTTCAACGCCAAATGTCAGGCAGCTAACTACCAATGTTCAAGTTAATGGGATAGAGTTGGACCCTGTTGAGTCAACAGTTTTTCTTGGAATAACTATTGACGGTAAATTACAATGGGGCCCACACATAGAAAAATTGTCAGGTAGGCTCAGTTCCGCCGCCTATGCTGTTAAAAAAATTAGACAGATAACTGACGTAGATACAGCTAGAATTGTTTATTTTAGTTATTTTCATAGTCTTATGTCTTATGGGATTCTTCTCTGGGGAACCTGTGCGGACATTAATACTATCTTTGTTCTACAGAAAAGGGCTGTTCGAGCCATTTACAACCTCGGTCCAAGAGATTCCCTTCGGGAGAAATTCAGAGAAATAAATATTCTGACTGTAGCCTCACAATATATTTTTGAAAACCTATTGTATGTACACAAAAATATATCAAATTTTAAGAAAATGTCCGATATTCATAGTTTAAATACCAGGAATAAACACAACCTTGCTGTACATCGCACACGTCTCCACAGAGTAGGCAACTCGTTCATGGGTCAATGTATACGCTTTTACAACAAACTTCCCATTGACATTAGAAACTTACCCATTAAACGATTTAAAAACTGTATTAAAACCAAACTTTGTAAAAAAGGGTACTATAAAATTTCAGATTATTTAGAAGATAAAAAAGCTTGGGATTGAGCTGCTCGCTCTGCTAAGCCTTGTGAAAACCATAAAACTTGACATTTTGCTTATTCATCACAATAAACCAGTTTTATATACATATTGACATTGTTGAAAATTATATTCAAACTGCACACGATTACTTTGTAAAGTATTATATTATTTTAATTATTGTGAATGTGAGGACTATGTGGATATTTGATTTTTATTTTTTCTCTTTCATTTATTTTTTCTTTCTCATTTAGTTTTAATGATGGTCTGGCAGTTTGAGTAGTTGATGCGGCCTAGACAAATATCCTTTCTTTGGTATTGTTCGTCGAGTTGAGCTCCTTCAGTTTTGAGTTGAGCTCCACGATTACTGACAAATGCTTGCACTGACTGGACAGGTCCACTCAAATCTGTGTGGTTCTTTCCTCAAAAGACCATTTCAGACACTGATCCACATGGTCCTCATATGACTTGACCAAGATTATGTCTGGACTTTAAAAGAGACTACGACCTCTGAGTTTGTTTCGGCCTTTCTTCAAAGAGTAGTCAGATAGGAAACACCGACCTCATCTAGCTTATTTTTAATATTTTTTTATATGACGTGTAAAAGTGATTCCGATATCCTATTTACAGAATAAACAATTTCATTTCATTTCATTTCATTTCATTTCATTTCATTTCATTTCATTTCATTTCATTTCATTTCATTTCATTTCATTTCATTTCATTTCATAAGGCATTTGCATCTAAACTACATTCATAATTTAGTTTCCAATTTATGTGATTTGTAACTTTAATGCCTACATCATAAAGTTAGTTTTACATGTCATTCAATTGTAATTCTGAAACTAACTTAACGCATCCTAGGACACCGAACGAGACACAATAGTAGTTTTATTGTTATAACACCTATGGGCGTTTCGTGTCTCTCAAAGTGTTAACTTACATTGACACATAGTCGATATTAATTTGTTTAAGTGGAAATAACCTACAGAAACAAGGACATGGATATACTCTAAATTAGTGAATACAAACCTTAGTAGCACTTGATGGCGGTTTAGTCTTCCCAGTCTTCAACTGCTCCTTCTTAGGAGACGGTTCACTGTCACTGTCTGAAGAAACGGACTCAACTGAAGACTGACTGGAAGTACAGGATGATGCACTCTTGTCCTCAATAGACTTCTTTGGAGGAGGCCCGCTAGGTCTGTTCACACTTTTACGTTTAGCGTTAGAATCGGATTTAGAATTAGAATCATCATTGTCAGCACTGTTGTTACGTGTAGTTGCAGGTGAAGTATCTTTTTCATCGCTTGATTTTCTAGAACTGCGTTTAGGTCTTGGCGATTCTTTGGGAGATTTTGTTGTAGAAGATTTACTTTCAGATTCAGATTCAGAACTGTTATCAGGTGAGAATATACTCTTTTTCTTTAACGCTCCCGTATCAGCCTTTGGCGGTGCTTTAGGAATTGTTTTTGGAATGGGCTTAGGTGTTTTTGCTCCAGAAGACATTCTTTGGACAGTTTTTCCTCTAGCAAGGACCGCAGCAGCAGATTTGGGTTTCGCTGACACACGTCTCCGGGGTGGTGCTGGTTTTGGGCTTGTGGGTTTAGGTGTCTCATCATCACTTGAAGAGGATACTTTAGCTTTTGAAGGTCTCCTTGGTTTCGGTTCTTCTTTCTTTTTTACTTCTTCTATTTTTTGTGGGGATTTTGGTGCAGGTGTATTGTTGGTGGTGGTGGTCGCTGGGGTGTCTGAGGTTGAGGATTCGGAGTCAGAGCTGCTAGAGGCAGACCCTGAGCTAGTGGAGGTGCTTCCACTACTGCTTGAATCCGAAGAAGAGCCTGAGCTGCTGTCTGTACTACTGTTGCTTACCTTGAATTTAGAAAGAAGTTTTAATGTAACAACCCCATTTGAAAATAATTCTAGCTTTAACAGTAAGTACTCATTAAATACAGCCTTTTGCTGTATTGGGCTGGAAATAGGTCTGTGCGTCAATCACAAATACAGCTTAAATTTTATAATCCCTTTTTAGTAATTATGAAATATGCACATTAACTCATAAATAGAGCTTTATTTGATTAGCTCATATGAGGCCGATTTGATAAGTTTTACCCTAAAAAAAGATTTCTAATATACACACATGCTTCTATTTAGCTGCACAAGATAATTAGAAGAAGTTTACTGTGTCTCTTCACTCATAACTATGTAAAACTTTCAATACAAATTGTTACTTACATCCAGGTTCGTCATTTCGGTGTTTTGTGTTTTCCAATGAATGTATTCACGTAAAATTTTGGCACTACAGTAAATCTAACAACGTGACTGTTTATTTAACACTTCATTATTTGTGAAATAACGAGTCTATTTATTTATTTACGATTATTGGAATGAAAAATGTTTAGAGTGTTTGTAACTTTTGACAACTAGAACATCAGACGTCACGACCACAGAACACTCAGCACGACAGCATGCCACAGAGTAAAAAAATTAATTCTATCTATATTCTATAGTTTGGTGCTGCCAGTCTTCAAATATATACTTTTACTTTTTATATGCTACAGTTTCCTAGAAAAGCGGTGGCCACACTTAACGCCCGCAGTGACGGGCGACAGCTGTCATGAAAATGAGGACAGCGGCAAAGATTTTTGGCCACACTTAACGCCCGCAGCGACGGGCGACAGCTGTCATGAAAATGATTACAGCGGCAAAGATTTGAATCGTTAGAGATTCGTCCTACCGCGTCTAAAGATAGTCGCGTTGCTGTTTCATTTTGACACCTCTGACATACAATGAAGCAGTGACAACACTTTTTTATCATGGAAACGCTATTTTAATTAATTATGTGTGAGCTCACTCTTTATTTTTCTATTTAAATCTTTGGCGGGGTTTTCTTTACGGTGTCAACAACGCTCTCTAGGAAACCACACCAACTTACTTTCTTAGTCAACGTTTCAGTGACATCATTCGGCGTAAATTGCGGACGCTACGTGAGCGGTCACCGCTCTTCTAGGAAACCGTAGCTATAAGCGCGAATGTGTAAAATCTTAAAGGCATTAGCATTTAGTAGGTACTTACTACATGATATGACAAGGTTAAAAAAGAGTAAAATACAAGAATGGAAGCTGTTTCTAAACTTTCAAAAGCCTAGTGTCACGGTCAAATATTATAAAAAAAGATAAGTGAATAAGGCGGGAATTTATTTAGTTGATCTCGCAAGATGTAAAAGCATCTATTAAGTACTAAACTTAGTTTTGTAATAATGGAAATTTAAAAGATAAGTATATAATAATGTTTGAAACACTACTTCTGTTTGCATAATTTCCGGATTTGCATATCATAGCCATCGTTGCAAGAATCGGAAAGAATGCACACTAAGAAAAAGTAAGACAGCAGACTGGTAGACACAGCAGACTGGTAGACTGGTATGTATGTTTTAAGAAATAAAAATCAATAGCATTATTCGTATATATTTATTCCATTATCAGTTTTAATCATATCAGACGCTTTTTCAGCGATCATAATCGTTGGTGCATTTAAATTTCCGCTTGTAATCGAAGGCATAATGCTGGCATCTACAACTCGAAGACCTGCCACTCCTCTGACCCGTAACCTTTCGTCCACTACACCTTTGCCTTCAGGGCCCATTGCACAAGTCCCTGAAGGATGCCACTGTGTCGTCGCAATATTTAACACAAAACATTTCCAATACTCATGGCTACCGAAGCGCAGCGACTTGCACTGAGGTATCTTCAAGTCAACCACTTCTGCTTCTATACTTTTAAAATATGGCGTATTTACCACACTAATGTAGTCTTCCACATAACGAGCGTGGTTTTCAACATCGTTTTTGTTGGAATAATATCCATTAAAAATTAGAGGACTTATATCGGGGTTGCTACTCCTCAGTCTTATTTTTCCTTTTGATTCTGGATGAAGAAGAGCCAAAACTTGGAATAAAAGCCGTCTACCTTTGTTGGCTTCCATCAGTGTGAAGCATATCTCATCGTCTAGGCGAAATACGTGTGAACATATTATAGATGTTACGGGAGAATTCGCTGGGAGGGGAAATACAGTTGCTTGGTAGTCAGGGTACGTTTGAGTTTTGTTGACAGTCACATGTCCCAAAATACAAGGAGTAGGAAACTTATCAATATTCGTTATAAGATCAATATTTTCGATAGCTGATGAAGGATCCTTCTCGGTGGCAATAGGGACAATAACTACAGGATGGTCTTCCAAATTACTGCCGACGCTCGGTGAATCCAGTAACACGTCGATGCCTAACTTCTCTAAATGATTTCTAGGCCCTACACCTGACAACATCAACATTTGCGGGCTATTTATGGCACCAGCTGATAAAATAACTTCTCTTCTAGCAAATACATTTATAATTTTCCTATTCGGTAGTTTGATTTGTACTCCGGTAGCCTTCCTATAACGGTCGAATAATATTTTTCTAGCTAAACTCCTTTTTAAAACAAAGAGGTTTTTGCGATCTTTAACAGGCTCGAGGAAAGCCATGGCCGTGTGTTGCCGAACGTTGTCATCGACTGTATATGCAGGCATGACATATCCCAGCTGATCATCCCCGTTGCAGTCTAAAAGCATATTGTGCCCGTTTTCCTGGAAGGCTTGTAGATACTTCTGCGTTCTCTTCTTCCACAGTGGTCTTGTAACTCCTAATTGCCCTCTTGTATTGTGAAAGTCGCTCAAATTGCTTTCCATGACGTTGTTGTCGTGGAGTCGTTCGCTTTTCTTGAAGTAATACATGACTGTGTCCCAGTCCCAGCCTTGGTTGCCTTGTGCCACCCAGTCTTCGTAGTCCCGCTTGTTGCCTCTCACATAGAACATGTAGTTGGCCCCGCTGGATCCACCAAGCATCTTGCCTCTGGTAAGGTGGACCCTCTTCATCTGAAGTCCTTGACTAGAGTATCCATCGTTTACTGTGTAGTAGTTCCAATCAGCATCAGAATAATCGACGAGTGCAAACAATCCGGGATACTGTAACGAGATAACAATATTTTGGTACTATCGCGGCCAGGCATATCTGAACACCGTAACGACTATTCCTGTTTGCAGCGCTCGTCCGCTATAGTAACGCTTACCTACAAAAAAAGGGGCGATAAAAAGATGTGGTCATTGTGTGCACAGGATTTTGTTTTCAAAGTGGTTAGATATGCGAGACCGCTATGGTACCTACCTACATGTAGGATACTTATTAATTAATTAAATAACAGTCATCATCATGCCTGTATTTCCCGAAGGGTTCGGCAGAGGTGTAGGTACCTATACTGCCTATAGTACACCCGCATTTCGTGAGGTATGTTAATTAAAGTCTCATGTAACAGGGGGCGAACCTGCTATCAACCGGGAACAAATTTTAATGACTCCGGGCTGCTACTGAGAAATTTCAGATGGAAAAATCCAATAATATTATTTTAATTATTTTTATATTTTTATTTTAATATTTTTGTTTTTGAATTTGTTTTCATCTTTTCATTGCGGACGCTTTTAACGTGCACGTCTTTCTACATTGTTCTCACATGTATAATTTCAACATGTATGATGTAATCTTTATTTTGTAAGAATATTTTGGTTTTTAAAAGAGTGTCCGTGGAGTTTCTTGCCCGTTCTTTTCCATAGGAACCTACTACCCTTTGGAATGGGCAACTAGCTTTATCTTGCTGACTGACCGACCCCTTGACAATTCAAAAGTGCCTGTAATTGGTTTATTTGAAATAAATGCTTTGAGTTTGAGTTTTTTGAGTTTGAATAAAGGACATCGCCCATTATAACAGCACCGCTCCAACGCAGTAACGCCCCGGCATGCGGCATCGCCTCGAAAAATCTAGTCGCCAACGTGCCTCGTTTACGTTCGTAAATCAAGTCATACACGCATTCATGAGATCATTATGTCTCCTAGGGCGTCCCCTCCACTCACATCTACCTTGTAAATAACTTTTGTTATTCGCCTTTCATTCATCCTCACATTACAACATGACCAAACCATTTAAGCATACTCTTTTCAATAATTAGTACACCCGGTCGACCGAGCTCTGCTCGGGTGAAAATAGATAAAATATCGTGCTGGTATACCAACGTTGTATCACATTCCCGAGGCTATGAAAATAGAGAAAATGAATTTTCCCAGATAGACTTAGCTTGATACATTTTTCGCCCCCGTAAGCCCCTAAATTGAGACTTTCATCGAAATCGTCAAAGCCGTTTTCGAGACCATGATTACAAATACAAATATTGCTCATTTAATAATGATATGGTTGGATGATATGGATATGATTTCAAATTTCCTTCTTACGTAATTATAATCTTAATCAAAATTTCAAGGTCGATAAAACAGGACATTAAAATTTAATAAAAATTATATTAGTTAAATAAAAATTCCTTCAATATCAAGTTTTGGAATTTACAAATACGTACCTTCCTGCTAATTTAATTTGCTAAAGACCATGAAAGAATCATAAATAATGAAGTCCTAATACCGAAATACGGATGTAAGGAATGATAACAGTAGAACTCGTTTTGTTACAATTAGGTACAAATAAACTCGTTTGTTGCTTACTAGATACATTTTTATTTGAAACAATTTGCATTCTAAAAAAACTTGATTCTGCGGAGTACCTTTTTTTTTGCGGGCGTGTCAGACTCTTACTGACTAAAACCCACCCGTGTTCCTTCAGTTGCCTGTACATTGCCAGGGGCCACGGTATCCCTTTCGGACTTCCCCGCGACCCCGGCAGGCATTGGTCCTAGCGGACCCCTTCCGTAGTACTGACATCTCTTTGAGGCGCGTGGAACACAACGCGCCGTCGACCCAGGCCTGGTCGGCCGGGAATCGGCCTGCGATTCCCGACGCCCAGGGCGTCTCCTGCGGCGGCTAGGGGCGTGAGGGCGCGACATTTGCCTCTCCCTCACGCCCTCTCGCTCCTTATCATGGCCTGGACTAGGCCCGAACGCGAGAGATCATTGCCGCCGATCGCCTCCACAAGGACACGGCGGTGCCCCGCCCAAGCAGGGCAGACCTCCACCGTATGCTCCACCGTGTCCTCCGGGCGATCCACACGCTGGTGACACCCGGGCGTTTCCTCCCGCCTTATGCGGAACAGGAACCTCCTGAAACAACCGTGTCCGGTGAGGACCTGCGTCAGGCGGAAGGTGAGGACGCCGTCGCGCCTCTCACGTCACTCCTCAAAGAGGGGGCTTATCGCCGCAATTGTGGCGTGCTGCGGAGTACCTATCATCTACATGATTAGGTCGCATCACCGGACTTTTTCTAGTAAGTGGCAATTGTTGCTTACCTTAGCTGATGTTGGAGGATTCCCCCCAGCCTCTATAAGAAGCACTTTCCAATCGGAGATCTCTGTGAGTCTGTTCGCAAGCACACAGCCGGCCGACCCAGCGCCTATTATTATGAAATCGAAAACTTGGCCATCTGAAAACAAATTATTCACATAATCAAATAATTTAGGTATTAGTGAATAGCTTGAGGAATCCTTAAGTAATAAGTACAGATGTCAGTACACAATTAATCACCTAATCCGCAGTCAATTGTGCCGGATATGACTTTCCCCGTGTTCAAGCATAACACCCGGCTTTCCACTTCTCATCCAGTTTATCTCAAGAATCTCAACTGCCTTTATGAGTCTATAATACCTCAAATTGGTTAGCATGATCATCCGTTACATCGACAATACTGCAGCATTCATTTTGAAATAAATATAAAATTTCAGAAAAATCATTCATTCATCATTTTATTTAAAAAAAAAAAAATCTGCTGTTCCCTACATTTTATCGAGCTATGCGAACATAAATGTATGGAACAGCAGATTTTTTTTTCGCGATTTCAGGTTTGGCCCCATAGTGAAAGTTGTTCATAATGATGAGTACAATGATCCCTTAAGAGGATGCAAACGAATTAAATTTCACTCTGTATAAATTTATACAGGGTGGCTTTTTAAGATGGGGCAGTAAGGGCAGCTCCCTTAACCGTTGTAGCTACAGGAAAACGGTCTTAGGAGACTATCCTTAACTTTTTGAAACATTTTGATCTACATTCACAGATTTTGAAAAAAAAAATTGAGAGGTGTCAAGGGACACCCGGATGGAACGAAGTTCGAAGAGAGAGAGAGAGACAGACAGAGAAACATGCGCACGCCGCACAGCTTACAATAGCTTACTATAGCAAGAAGTGTCGTTACAACTTTTCGTGACATTTTTTTCCGTCTAGCCCCCTTTCACAACGCGCGATAAGGAACTTCGTTCCAAAAATTACAAAATGTAGTCAGTAACAAAATGGGCAGTTTTCACAAAAACTTTTTTTGATGCCAATCGATCCTGTTTCATATAAGGATAAAAAAACTTTATCGGATCAACTGAGGTTTGAGTACTATAAAATTCAGAAATCGCTGCATCTCACATGGACTGTTGGTCGCTTGCCCCGCGACACCAGTCCTGACTCTCTGTATATTAAACTTAGTAGCTAAACAGGGAAGTTTTACAAAAATATGGCTGTTATTTTAGTTTATCGAAGTCGAAGTCGCGGTCAGACGCTAGTGTTAAATATTAGTAGAAACGATTGATACGAACCTGTGACATGGGCTTGAGGTGGAAAATCACTTGCATCCAGGTCTAGCAATGCTAGTGAATTGAAGAACATCTGCAGCAAGTTGAAAAGCGGCCGCACTGTCCGCGGATTGAGCATAGACAGGATTTGTGTTAATAAATTCATCCTGGGAACAGAAAAAAAGAATTTAAATACCACGGAATTACGTGTTACAACTATTAGACGTAGTGTTTGTTTTAAAGAACCAAATCGCCGACTTTTTTAGATTAAAAAAACATTTTTATTTTTTAAATACTTGTCAAAAGAATAGCTGTCGCCTATTTGATTTAAACTGACAAAATTTTCAATAACTTATTTAATAACCGACAAAAAATTTCAACGCCGTGGGGTTCAGAATCATGTGTTGAATCCATGGTATTAGTTTTCGCGTCGATGTCCCTGCCACCCTGTATAAATATTCTAGCTGTTGTCCGCAACTTCGTCTGTGATCCAGGCTGAAAAGTAACCTATGTCCTTTTCCAAGTCATGGTCTACTCATGTGCCAAATTTCATCCAAATCCGTTCAGTCGTTTTAGCGTGAAAGCGTATTAAACAAACATAAGTACAAAAAATATTTCTTTTTCTCTTTATAATATTAGATTAGATTAGAATAGCAACTATGGCGGCATGGAAAGATAGTGTTCTTACAGTCTTCTTTTAAAAACTGCAACAGTTTGACAGTCCCTAATGCCAGGCGGCAGTGAATTTCACAACGGAACCGCGTGCACAGTGAAGGAGTATGAGTCGGTTGAGTCGGGAGGGGATTTAAGGAGATGTCTAAAATGCGACCTGCAAGGTGCATAAAAAGTTTACTGCGTTCCAGCCTGTAATTTGCTGTCCTCCCCCAGCGACGCCTTAAGGCGAGGTCGGTACCCCACAAGGGATGATAGCGACGCCCTAAGGCGAAGTCGGTACCACACAGGGGGTGCCCTTGGCGTGTAGTCGCTTAGTTTCTAAATTGTATGCCCTGTCTGGAGGCCTTAATTTATTCAGCCACGGGAAAGTCCGGTTAAGCAGCCGACAACCTCCTAGGTTGACTTGCGAGATGCATTCAAAAAAATGCATGAAAAGAATGGGCGCATTTTTTTAAATTGTGTTTGTTAGAATACATAATGTAGAATAAGTGGTTTCAATTAATGTGATAACTGAATGATCGTCATACTGTGTAACAAATCCAATAAAAGATGAAACCAGCGATACGATATTTATAAATGAAATCATGCAAAAAATTATTTAAAAAGCATACTACTTACACAATAAACAATACTTGACAAAAATATATTTAACACAAACAGCAACAATACACAGTTAGTCGTATTCATACATAATCTGCGTTCGAGAATTATTTGCCAAATATGTAAACAAACACGAGTTTTAGGAAAAACAACTGTAATGCCTACAGATAAGGTTCAGTTTGCACTACACCTTCATATTGTTTATGACTTTTTCAACAGTACCAGTCAGTCTAAAATCAACTTTATTTACACTTATGTATATACTTGATGTTTGATAAGTGGACTTCAATTGGAAACAAGGTTATAAATATACCTTACATAGATGAATATTATAATATGTCTTTAAGTTTAATTGACCTTATCAAATAATTAATATGTAACACAACTTAAAACTGATGTCAATAAAATAAATAATATATTTATGTTCATACTTAATTAATGTTAATAACATAATAAAAGTTGTATATTGTTCCTAATTTTATTTTTTATATTAATTTTATACTTTTTGCTGTGCCCTACAGGGTCCGTAATAGTACCTGACCTTAAAGCCATTGTAATACCTTTAAACATTATGGAATGCAACTAAAGATATGAATATGAAGTGTAGTAAAATATTCCGTAAATGGTAAAGAGGTGTGTCCCTAAATTTTTATTAGCCAACGAGCATCAGACAGCAACCTCTGGCATGGAGCATATGTGACGCAGCACTTATGTTTTTAAAGCATTTCACAAAGTATTTGTTTACTTTTTACTAGCTGTTCCCCGCGATTTAACCCGCATAAGTCTCGATCCCGTTGGAATATCGAGATAAAAATGTTTTCAGCTCCGTTTTTTTTTTCATAGTCGACAAATAAAAATAAAAAAAATAGTTATTCGGATAAAATAACTCATATTAAGCTTTTAGAAATAATAAACAGAATCCAAATCGAGCCAATAACATCAGAGATATGGCAAACGCTACTCAAAAAATTAAAGTTAATTTTCGATAATTTTTCATGAATACTCAGAAAAATACGGGCGGTCACATGCCCATAGATGGGACTAACTGACGTTTGATTTTAAAAATAAGGGAAGTGTCATCTGCGAATAATCGATCTTATGATTATCCCTTATGTAATAAGGGTAGGGGGGGGTGTTCATTTATATAAATTAAATATAAGAAAGGACCTAGAATTAAACCATGTGGAACGCCCATGGTGACCGCAGATCCTGCAGATCTCTTGCCACTACCTGCTATGTAAATAACAGTGACTGGAAGTTATCATCATATCATCCACATATACTAAATAGGAAAAATACGTATTATTGAAGCTAACTGAAAAACTAGCCAAGTAAATTCAAAAACTATCCAAGTAAAGGCAATAAAATTTATATGGGACCAACTTGAGAGCTACCCTTTCATACAAAAAAGTATTTCTTAAATCGGTCAACAATTGACGAAGAAATCGGTGGACATAAATAAAAAAAAACACCTACATACGCTACAAACATAGCACCTCCTCCTTTTTGGAAGTCGTTTAGTAAAAGGTCTTACCTTGCCTTCTTCTCTACCAGCGGCTTACAAAAATATCACCACAAAATTTTATTTCCTTTTTCATATATGAATACGGTTACTTCGTAATTTTAGTTTCAGTTATATAATCGATCACCACAGCCAATCAACAATGTTTGATTATTTAATTAACTAAAAACTTTGACCTAATATTAAGAAAAAGAGGACTGATTCCCACGAACTACACTATACACACTGACTAGCCATGTCCCATATAAACATCTAAATAAGAATTATTTGTGGAACTGCCGGAAACCCGTTCACACTCGTCTCATCACAACTGACCTTAGCAATCGCATGAAAAAACAAATGTCATGAATTCCAAAAAACTTTATTAAAATTCTTCGGAACTGGTTCCGTAAAATAAACTAGTAAAAAAAATAGGCAAATACTTTAATCGCTTTCATCTTTATTCATGACATAGGTATGAACCTGTTGTAACGCAGAGCCTCTAGAAAACTTTTTTTTATACCTACATAACTTGATGACCCGGTAAACTCCGTACCACGTGAGACAAAATTTCGATATTTTCGATTATTCGGGGGTTTTTGGGTTTTTCCTAATTATTTTTTTCATAAAAGAAAGAAAAGAAAGAAAAGAAAGAAAAGAAAGAAAGGTAAGAAAAGAAAGACGACGGTGTACGGGTGAATGTCATGGACAAAAATCATGCTAGACCAGATATTTAATTTCTATTTTATTTATCTTTATAATTTCCGACCACCCCGCGGGCGAAAGCTAGTCGGATGTAAAAAAATTAAAGTAAAAGTCGCTTTTAAGTAAAAGTCTCTTGGATCTGAGAAATATCCATTGTAAATTAGTGCTTTCCCTTCAGGTTTCTTGGTTTTTCGTTTAATCTGACCTCTAGATTACAGAAGTAAGCACAAGCAAGCAGCAAGTAGTAGTGCATTATGCTAAATCGCACGAAGAATGTATCCAAGTAGATTATTGTGAAACAATGTCTGTCAGACAATGTGTTTAAAAAAAAAGGATGTAGACTAAAAGTTTTATTGTCCATCAGGAAGATTATAAAAAAATATTGGACACGTCTTTTTTCTATTTTTACGTAATCAAAAGATTACGACAATACGTTAAAATATGGCATGACGTCACTCTCCGGTTGATTTTATACTGTCTTGTGACGTAGTGAGCCCCCACTCTCCAACTTCAACGTGTTTTATCTTAACCATTTTTTTATTAATACCATAAAGCAAAAACTACGTGTCTAATATTTTTTATTAAATAAATCTTAAATTTGAAAAGTGTATTAACGAACTTTGGGCCCTGACCTACGACAACCCGCGGAGCGCTCTATACCTCCCGCGCTAAGTACTGCTGTCCCCGTTCTCGCCTGCGCATCATTTCAACGCCCAGCACATAGCGATCACAACTTTCGAGTTTTCGACACCACAAATAAAAAAACTTTGGCGGAGCGGTTTAAGTAGCTACACTGCATCGCACGCCGTGGTCACCGGATCGAGTCCCAGAAAATACAAAATCTTTTTTTAGCTTGTGAAAAATCATCAAAATCTTTTTTTAGCTTGTGAAAAATCATCAAAATCTTTTTTTAGCTTGTGGCTAAGTAATAACAGCCGCACGGGTCGATCCATCTGGTTAAGCTACGCTTGTCGGGATTGGTCCGTGGATGGGTGAGCACCTTTACATACCGAGACTCCTCCGTGCCTCGGAAAGCACGTTAAGCCGTTGGTCCCGGCTATCATTCGTGGATCTTTGACAGTCGTTACCAGTCTTACCAAGGGGTATCGTATTACCCAGTTACTGGGTTGTGGAGGTCAGATAGGCACTCGCGCCATGTAAAATACTGGTATTCCGTTAGACTGGAAGCCGAGTCCAACATAGTTTGGAAAAGGCTAGACAGATTGATTGGTATCAGATAAAACCCGCTAAAAATGAATCCTACCGACAACAAGTTTTCTCATTCTGATTCCGACTTATGTAAGGAGCTTGAATTTATTGAGACTCCCACTCAATATTATTTACAATAGATTTTTGAGCCAAGAGACTTGCCCAGAAGTGTGGAAACGAGCCAATATCACATTTGTTCATAAATCTGGTCCAAAATATGAAGTTGAGAACTACCGTCCTATTTCCATTCTGTGATCTTGTCAAAGCTTTTCGAGAGGCTTGTCCACAATCAGCTGTATCCGATTATTCATGATCAGATTATTAAGCAACACCATGGGTTCGTCAAGAAAAGATCTACAACTACTAATTTGATTGAATGTAATACTGATATTGATTCAAGAATTGAGATACACGTGTACAAGTGGACTCTATTTATACTGATTTCCATAAAGCCTTTGACAAGGTCGATCATAAATTACTTTTAGGCAAATTAGCATATAACGGCATTTGTGGAGACTTGTTTTATTGGTTTACTTCCTATGTTACAAATAGAACCCAAAAAGTGGTATTTAATGGTTTCTATTCTAAATCCACACCTGCTTCATCAGGGTTGCATCAAGGCTCGATACTGGGCCCTTTATTATTTATTATGTTTGTCAATGATATTGACATGCTTTCTTTATTCTCAATTTTTACTTTATGCAGATGACCTTAAAGTCTTTAGACCCATAAAAACTGGGCTTGGCTGCCAACTGCTTCAACAAGACCTCAATCGTCTTGCAGCTTATTGCATTAAATACAAACTCTATCTCAGTATCTCTAAATATTGTTGTATTAGCTTCACTTAAAATTAAAATAAATATTTAAATATCCCTATGCAATACACAGTGAAATTCGGCAATGGAGAGTTTGGTCCGCGACCTGGGAATATTACTTGACGATAAACTGCACTTAGACGCAAATGTTAATAAAAAAAAAAAAAGCTTAATCGCATGTACGGCTTTGTGATGAGATCAGCCACAGAATTAAAGCACCCTCGTACTTATTTATATCTCTACCGATCACTAGTTAGGTCTCAATTAGAATATGCAGTACCTGTGTGGAACCTACTACAATAAATACTTTGAATGTATAGAAAGCATACAACGTAAATTTTTGAAGTCTATGCAGTTATAAGCAGCGAAAATGCATAGACTCATGTGATGATAATGAATGATCTCTCAGAAAGTGAGTTAGTTAAAAAGTATAATCCTTTGAGTTCAAGGCGTACTTTTCTTGAAACTTAATTTTTGTATGACTTATGCAATAACTCGTAAGATTGTTTAGACATTGGTAACTACTTGTGTTATATACACTCCTTTGCAAAAAAAACGGGCGGTTTTGATTTTTCTACATTATTAGTAGGTAATCATTTAGTTCTAAAGAGGTTTTAATAGCCAAACTGTGTTACTAGCACTTAATAAAGAGTCTGGGTATGAAAAAAAGTTTATTCCAAATTCGAAACCTTTGTTTAAAAAAAAAAAAACAATAATCAAATGTCAATTTTAATACGGCTCTCTGTTTACATTGACTAAAACACCGATTCCAGCATTCAAGTGTTAAAAACTATATTCTCAATGATAATAAGAAATTACTACTCATTTATGCTAACGACATACTAAAAATATTAATATTATCCATAGAAAAGCCAATGACTGTAAAGTGCCCGTTTTTTTTGCAAAGGAGTGTAGTTCCCAGTAGTCCCAACATGACACATGCAACAATTACTCGCTCTCGCGTGAGTAATTGTCATCTATTTCTATCACTTTTCTCGTTTTTTGACAGCGCTGCCATACAAAATAGTCGACTGGTTCTGTCAAACTTAATGTTTTTCGTTAAATTCAGAATAGCAAAATTGCCATTTTCACTAAATTAATAAACTCAGTGCCTTATTAGTGCTGTCAAACTAAAATCTATTTATAAGAAATCGTCATTTGACAGGAATAAATAAAATTTTGACGGAATAACTACTGACATATAGATGCTCTAATCAAATTTCACAATCAATAGTTTTCGCGTAGTTCGCTAGTTAGCCACATTTCTTATTTCCATACAGTAATATTGCCAAATTAATCAAAACAGGTAATTTTTTGACAGCTATTTGCGATGTTGCCAGCTTTTAGGATAAACGCTCTTAAGTACACTTTTCATCCGGTATAAGCCGTCATGTAAGATTTTTTTGACGTTATATAGCCTATAACCTGGGGAGCAACATGACGCTTCGCGATGAGTAGAGTTATGAGGGAACAGATGAACATACATACATGCTATGTATGTATATAGCCTGTTAAAATCATAACCCTCTTTTGACTTTGCCATAGTCGGGTCAAAAGTAAAACATGATCAGCTCTGTTTAATAAACAATCCAAAATTAAAAACACTTTAAAAAAAAAACTGGAAATGTGCGTGTCGGACCACGCACAATGAAGGGTTCCGTAGTTGAGATGAATTAATCCCAAAAATAAACTTAACATTACAACAACAATATTGAGAGGTTTACTATGATATTATAATACCATGTATTTCTTATAGGTTTTACTGTAATCAAAAAAGTAAAGAACCAATCTCTGCATTTTTTTCAAAGCCTTTGGCTCAATAGTTTTGGAGATAATGGTCAATTTTCTTAAATATCTTTAAAAGTGTTAAAAATTATATTTGTGATCCTCGCAACAAGCCCTTTCATGCGATATGTCACACGGTACAGTTTGCAAAACTTATTATTTTTTTATTTTCCCCCCAACAGTAACCCAGAAATTTAAAATTTATTTATTTACGTTACACTTTCGTAATTGGGTCACAGAAATACATATGTGTACCAAATTTCAACTTAATCGGTTCATTAAATTCGGAGAAAATTGGCTGTGGCAGACGGAGAGACAGACAGACAGACACACGAGTGGTCCTATAAGGGTTCCGTTTTTTCCTTTTGAGGTACGGAAACCTAAAAATTGAGTACTAGCTTCTGCCCGCGACTTTGTCTGCGTGTTTTGGCCCCCGACCCACGGCGTCGCATCGTATCGCACGCCTGCGCTACTAATTCTTTTTCGTGATGTTAAATAGCCTTCCTCAAGACTTGGGCTATCAAACTGTGAGGGTTCTATTTCAGGTTCGGATTCTCACACTATTTATGCACTGGATTGGAGGGCACTATTACTAGGTTCGCTGAATAAAAACTCTCGATTCACTTGTCGAATATTATTTACTGTTCACTATTTACAAACTTAAAACTGAATGATGACTATTAGAACTCAATGTTGAAACTGAATGATGACTATTAGAACTCAATGTTGAAACTGAATGATGACTATTAGAACTCAATGTTGAAACTGAATGATGACTATTAGAACTCAATGTTGAAACTGAATACAAAATAATAAATGCGCCTATACTTATAGTAAGCCACATAGGCGCAAGTAGCGTCGGTAGCGATCAATAGTTAAAATAAATTAACAAATAAGAAAATTACAAATAAATTGGCGATCGCACGCAATCCCAGGTCCACCAATCAGAGCGAGGCAGAGGCGTGTCTACGTCGGACAAGTCCGTACAAGTTCAGACAGGTTCTGACACGCTCGGTCAGGCTCAAACTCGCTCCCGACTTGACCTAGAATTGCGTACGATCATGACAGAGTTCTTATAACTAAATAATAATGTTTATAACATTGTTCTTGATTGATTTCGATTACATTGGTCTTATCTACTATGTTATTACTAGGCGTCCTGCACATTCCTCCCGCCGTGCGTCGTCCGCTGCTGACGTCGCAGTTGTAGAAGCCGGTGCAGGTTCGCCGTGGTCGATTGATAGTACCACTATCTTTTTCACTGGACGTCTCAGGATACCTCCTTTCGTGATCACGTCCACTGTGCGGACTACTCCATCTGGGCCAGGGAATGTAGCGCTGATGCGTCCTCTGACCCACATGTTTCTTGGGAGGTTACCATCTACGATGAACACTAGATCGCCTATATTGGGGATCACGCCTTTAGTGTGTGGTTCTCTACGGTTCCGTAGTTCTGGGAGATATTCTTTCAGCCATCGGGCCCAGAATATATCGGCAAGCCTCTGGGCTGCACGCCAACTGGCTCGTAGACGTAAGTCGCTGTCGTCGAATTCTCCTGGTGCCGCGATGCGACCTGGACCGCCCAAAATGAAATGATTGGGTGTCAATGCTTCAGGATCCTCGTGGTTCACGGACACATGCGTCAGTGGCCGGCTGTTGACAGTGTGTTCGGCCTCGATGAGTAGTGTGTTAAGCACTTCTTCGCTCGGGAATCGCTCGTTCAACGTGGCGGCTAGTGCTGTCTTTACGGACCTCACCATGCGTTCCCAGGCGCCTCCCATGAATGGTGCTCCGGGTGGGATGAAACGCCAGTCGATCATCTTCTTTGAAGCTTCTTCTGCTGTAGCCGCGAAGATGGCTGTTCGTAGCTCCTTTTCAGCACCGTGAAAGTTCGTTCCGTTATCGGACCATAGCTGTGCTGGACATCCTCGGCGTGCTATCATGCGTCGTAGTGCCATGATTGCCGAATCTGTGTTGAGCGATGCCACAAGTTCAAGGTGGATGGCTCGCGTCGTCAGGCACGTGAATAAAGCGACGTACCTCTTCTGATGACTACGTCCCACTGTAATGGTCAGGGGTCCGAAGTAGTCCAACCCGGTGTAGGTAAATGGTCTCTGGTGGTGTGCTAGGCGACAGGAAGGGAGATTCCCCGTCATCGGCTGAGGTGGAGAGGCTGCCTTTATACGACATCGCAGGCATTTGCTTATGATGTTCTTGACTGTTGGTCGTAGACGGAGGACCCAATGTTGCTGGCGACACTCGTTGACTATGGTCTCGGTGCCCGCGTGATGTAATTTGCGGTGGACGTGTTCGATCCACAATCGTGTCGCAATATGATCTCCATCTAGTATCATCGGTTTCTTCAGTCGTTCGGTGATGTCTGTCATAACGGTTATTCTGCTCTTCAGGCGAATCTCTCCCTCTGTGAATTCTATGCACAGTGCGTGCAGCCGACTGTTTCGTGATATGGGCTTCTTGTTGGTCAGAGTTTCTATCTCTTCCTGGAAGGATTGTTCTTGTGAAGCTCGCAGGATCAGACTTTCGGCGTGGCGTAGGTGCTCACCGGTGAGAGGCAGGTGATTGTTCGTGACCTCTCGCTTCTCTCTTGGTTTGACTGACACCGTCTGCTTACTTTTTCTCCAATCAGGGTCGTTGCTGCTGTTCTTCTTAGTTCTTTTGTAGTTAATATTCTGCCCTGATTGGCGACAGAGATGCAGGAACTGTAGAACTCGTGCTGTGGCTCGTAGGTATCTCTCCCAACGTGAGAATCTGTTGGCGTTTGGTATAGCTTCGCTGATCTGTACGCTCTTGTCTCTGATGCTACAGGTTCTTTCTTCCCCCGTGATTATGAGAGGGTTCTTCTCATCAGCTGGCCATGTTTCTGGAGGTCCACGTAGGAATTCTGGGCCGTTGAACCAGCGATGATTTTGATCATAGTGTTCTGGCACGTCTCTTGTAGCGTCGTCTGCTGGGTTCAATTTGGTCGGGACCCAGCGCCATTCATTGGTGGAGCTGTGTTCTTCAATTGCTGCAATGCGGTGGGCGACGTATGGTTTATATGATCTGGACCCCGTTCTGATCCATGACAGCGTAGTTCTGCTGTCGGTCCAGAACGTGGTCGACTCTGGTGTTCGTTCATGTTCTTCCTTAACCGCTGTCGCCATGCGTGCGCCAAGTACTGCTGCTTGCAGCTCTAATCGTGGGATTGACGTTAGTTTCAATGGTGTCACCTTGGCTTTGGCTGTGATCAAGCAGACGTAGACTCTTCCGTCCCTGGTGACTGTTCGCCAGTATAATGTTGTTGCGTATGCAGATTCGCTTGCGTCGGTGAATATATGTATCTGTAGTGATTCCGTAGCGCTGAAGCCTGGATAGGTTCGTGGAATGGAGATATGTTCTAGTGCTCTGAGATGAGTCAGCCATTTCCTCCAGCTTGCAGCTAGGTCACTATCTAGGGCTTCGTCTCATGCTGTTCCACGACGCCAAACTTCCTGTAGTATCTGCTTGGCTCTGATGGTCACCGGCGATACAAGTCCCAATGGGTCAAATAGGGACATAACTATCCGAAGAGCTTCTCTTTTCGTAGGCGTGTCGTTCTGTAGGATGTTCTGAGGTATGCGTATCAGATTCAGGTTGAAGGTAAGCGAGTCTTCTGTTGGCCTCCATATCAGACCGAGGACTCGCTCTGTCTGGATGTTGTCTTCCAGATTGATTCTGTCTTCGGTCTTGGTTACTTCCCCTAATGCTTCAAGAAGGTGAATAGAGTTCGATGACCATTTCTTGAGTTCGAAGTGCGCTTCTCTGTGAATGTTACGCACTGCTTGTGAGACTCTTACTGCTTCTTCTAATGTGTCGAAGCTGTTCAAATAGTCATCCATGTAATGCTTTCTTTTGATAGCTTCGACTGCCTCTGGATATTCATGTTGAAATCTTTCGGCGTTCGTGTTCTTCACATATATGGCTATGGCTGGTGAGCAGGAAGCTCCGAAGATTAGAGACTTCATGCGGTATTGTTCAGGCGGCTGGTTGTCTCTTCGGTCTCCTCGCCATAAGTAACGGAGAGTGTCCCGATCTTCGGGTCGAAGTTCTATTTGTAAGAACATTTCAGTGATGTCGGCGGTCACGGCGATTGAATGTTGCCGGAAGCGCATGATCACTCCTGGTAATGATTGTAGAAGGTCTGGACCAGTGAGTATTTGATCATTTAGAGAGACCCCTCGGGTCTTGGCTGCAGCGTCACAGACAATCCTCAATTTGTCCGGTTTCATCGGGTTGTAAACTGCGAAGTGAGGTAAGTACCAAGTTCTGTGTTTCAAAGTGGTCGTTGGAGCTGGTTCGGCGTATCCCTTTGATACTAGTGCTTCCATTTGTTCAGAGTACTTCCTCTTTAGTTCTGGATCTTTATCAATTTTCTTTTCAACACTGATGAGTCTGTTCAAAGCGCTGTCGTAGTTGTCTGGCATCTTTATGTTTTCATCTCGCCATAATAGAGCGGTTTGATACCGTCCTTCTGCGGTTCTCTTCGTGTGCTGCTGCAGGATACGAAGTGCCTTCTCATCAGGATCGTTGATGGGTTTCTTTGGATTGATTTGCATATTGTCCATTGTGATGTGTTCTTTCACCAGTTCATGAAGGTCGTCGTCTATGTTAGCATGTCTGATGAAGTTCACTCTGTGGCCAAGTGCTCGTGTGTGGCTGCCGTGTAGGACCCAACCGAGTGGCGTTAGTGATGCCACTGGTTGGTTCTTCTTTCCTGTTTTGGTTTCTATAGTAATGAGGAGATCCCAGTTGTCTTGGCCGATCAGTAGTCTGGGTCTTGCATCTTCAGTTACTATGTCTATGTCTCGAAGATGTTCACAGTACCTGATTGCTTCTCCAGGTATCCTCTGTGCAGCCAACTCTAGCTGCTTGACTGTTCTTGCTTGTAACTTGCGTTCAGGTGTGCGAAGTCCTTTGATGAAGAAATTCACTCGTCGAGATGTTATGTCGATCGTAGGTTCGCCGTCGAAAGCTGCTATACGTAGTGGTTCACAAGATCCTTCTGCTCCGATTTGATTGGCTAGGCTCTCGTCGATAATGGTTACCGTAGAGCCGTCATCTAGGAGTGCGTAGGTATCTACAGCTCCCGCCGATCCAGAAAGTTGCACAGGTATTATTTTGAGAAACGATACCTTAGGTGTCCATGCTGAATGGATCTTCTCTTGTTCTTCTTTGGGGCATTCAGGTTCTACTTTCTTCTTGTTCACTGCACTATTGGCGTGTAACATCTTATGATGGAAATGTACACAGTCGTTTATTTCGCACTTCTTTGGTTTACAGCTGTGTTGCTTTGTTCGGTATTTGAGGCAACGAAAACACAAGCGATGCTTCTTGGCTATATCCCATCTAGCATCAGTAGCCGCTTTCTTGAATTGTTCGCATTCCATGGTGCTGTGCCCCTGACGTTCACATAAACTACACTTTGGTTTGTTCGTTTCTTGTGTAGTATGTACTCGTTGCTGGCGTCGCTGCGTGTTCTGAGAGGTTTGTGATGTTGCAGCGATGTTTTCAGGCAGTGCATACGGGCTGCATATTTCAGCTTCAATCTTTATGAATCGGGTGAACTTCATAAGATCAGGTTCTGTTCTGGGCTGCATTGCTGAGAATTGGTACCACTGCCTCTTCAAGGTTGGCGTGAGCTTCTCAACAATAGCTTTCGTAACTTCTGGATTGAAGAGATAATGTCCACAGTTGAGTGCTTGTAGAGTCCCAACTATGCTTTCGACTTTGGTGGCGAATGTACAAACTTCACGCGGAGATTCAGTGAGGCGTGGCAGAGTTCGTAGACGCTCTATTTCGGCCATTGCGATTGAGTCCGAGCGTCCGAAGCGTAGTTCGAGTGATTTCATAACTTCATTAGGGTCGGCGTTCACTATTAATAGACCCTGTACAGCTTCCTTGGCTAGACCTCGAAGGCTTCTTCTAAGTCTAGACATGTTCTCCAATGCTGATAGTCGGTGTGCCGTCTCACAGTAGGCGGCGCGGAACGTGAGCCAATCTTGATGTGCTCCGTTGAAGCAGGGTAGATCGGTATGTCGTATTGGCTGCTGGTAATGCGAGGCTTGCACAGCGTGCGTGATCGCAGCAGCAAGTTCTTTCATGTCCGCTCTTGGTTCTTGAACAGCCAGTGTTGTAGGCTGTTGCACGACGTGCGCTGATGGCATAGACTGCGGCACCCGGGTCTCGGTGGCATACCTTGGATTGTAGCTGTGATGTGGTGCCGTAGTGTAGATCGGTTGCCATGATGTGTTCGTTGTCGCGTACGTCGAGTTCTGTGGCCAGGGTGCGACGGGTTCAGTCGGCACTGGCATTGATTGCGGCTTAGCAGGCACGTTCTGTTGCCAGGCGGCGATTACTGGCGGCGGGTTCAGGTGCCGTTGTTCTGTCGCAGGGTTCGGCTGCCAGGAGGCGGCGGTGCTCACTGGCAGCGTGTTCGAATGCGGCTGTTCTGTCGCGAAGTTCGGTCGCCAGGAGGCGGCGGTGCTCACTGGCGGCATGTTCAGGTGCGGCTGTTCTGTCGCAAAGTTCGGCTGCCAGGAGGCGGCGGTGCTCACTGGCGGCATGTTCGGGTGCGGCTGTTCTGTCGCAAAGTTCGGTCGCCAGGAGGCGGCGGTGCTCACTGGCGGCATGTTCGGGTGCGGCTGTTCTGTCGCAAAGTTCGGCTGCCAGGAGGCGGCGGTGCTCACTGGCGGCATGTTCAGGTGTTCAGGCGGTGGGTGCATGGAGCTGACTCCCGCCGGTAAGGTCGCCGGGATGGTCCAGGACACGGCTGCGGTCACTGGAACTGTACGTTCGGTCGGCGACTTTACTTCGGATTGATGTGGTCGGTCGGCGATAGCGAGTACTTGAGTTGATTGTAGCCAAGTAGTCACTCGTTGATCATTTCCAGTCTCAGAGGCGACTGAGCATGAGTCATCATCCGTAGATTCAGTTTCGACTTCGGCGAGGCGCACGGTTGCTAATTCTACTAACCTTTGTGCTAGCTCTGCTTTGGCCTTGGCTATGCGACGCGCTTTCGACACTTTTTCACTCTTCTGCGACGTAGGTTTGCTGCGGCGACCACTTTCTTTGTGTTCAGGTTCGGTTCCTTGTTGTGTGGCGGCAACTTTGACCGTGGATTCGGTCGCAGTGGGTGCTTCTGACGTATCAGCTGTCGTTCTCGTAGCCTCCGTACTGACCGTCTCAGTCGTAGTTTCTGTAGCGGTCTCAGTAGCGGTTTCAGTCGCGGTTTCAGTAGCAGTTTCAGTCGTGGTCGACGGCTGTCTGCCTCTTTTACCCGTAGATCTCGTAACTGGCATTGTTCTTGATTCCAAATAATATTTCTTCAAGAAGTTCGGTAGAGTTTAAACTCAATAGTGTTTTCCTCAGATCCGGCTAACGAAGGACCAGACAATGTGAGGGTTCTATTTCAGGTTCGGATTCTCACACTATTTATGCACTGGATTGGAGGGCACTATTACTAGGTTCGCTGAATAAAAACTCTCGATTCACTTGTCGAATATTATTTACTGTTCACTATTTACAAACTTAAAACTGAATGATGACTATTAGAACTCAATGTTGAAACTGAATGATGACTATTAGAACTCAATGTTGAAACTGAATGATGACTATTAGAACTCAATGTTGAAACTGAATGATGACTATTAGAACTCAATGTTGAAACTGAATACAAAATAATAAATGCGCCTATACTTATAGTAAGCCACATAGGCGCAAGTAGCGTCGGTAGCGATCAATAGTTAAAATAAATTAACAAATAAGAAAATTACAAATAAATTGGCGATCGCACGCAATCCCAGGTCCACCAATCAGAGCGAGGCAGAGGCGTGTCTACGTCGGACAAGTCCGTACAAGTTCAGACAGGTTCTGACACGCTCGGTCAGGCTCAAACTCGCTCCCGACTTGACCTAGAATTGCGTACGATCATGACAGAGTTCTTATAACTAAATAATAATGTTTATAACATTGTTCTTGATTGATTTCGATTACATTGGTCTTATCTACTATGTTATTACTAGGCGTCCTGCACACAAACTACTCATTGAAATGTTTTTATTTTATGAGTTGATTGCAATTTGTGGTAATGTAAATTATTTTTGCATTTAAATCACTATTATATAGAATCAAGTTTTTCCAACTGAAGAGACAGCTGTGCTGCTGGAGTTTGTTGCGCCACTTCTTCTTCCCAGCTTAAGCGCTAGGAAGTGGTGAAGGGTGGGCGTTTTTGGGGGACTGTCTTATGTAATTTTGACGTTCGAAAAGTGCTGATTCTCAGCCTAGTTTGAATAAATTACTTTTGAATTTTGTTTTTTTTTTTCAAATGCAAATAGATTTTTTCAAGTCCGACGTTCCAGAAAAAAATCACTTCAGCTTTATTTGTTTCATTAGTTTAGAACACACAAATCAGCATAATCTTCATTATGATTAGATTTCCTAAAAATGGAATATCCTATTATAAGATATTTAAATCAAGGGTATTAACAAAAAGTAGTTGGCATTCTATGAAAGATCAAATTTAATTTTAATAATAACTGTTAGTCGGAATAGGAACGGCTATTTCCTGCATTGGTAGTCTTCTTACGAGATCATGTTAATTAATATTCGTTCACACGAAAAGGTGTCTAAAAACGCTAAATGTGTCTTCGTCTTGGGTGACCTTGAATCCCTCGCTGCATTCAGGATTCTAGTATTACTCCCTCGCTTCGCTCAGAAATAACTCAGAGCTTCCTCGCTGCGCTCGGGAGCCCGTAGAATCCTTTGTTGCGTTCAGGATTCAAAATTAGGCCCGTGACATAAGACACTGCTTTATCCCCTTAGTGAATAATCTACTATTAACTAGATGTCTTCCACGGGTTTTTTTACCATCCTAGAGTCTTAGACTCAACTACTTCATGTATCCAGATAAAAAGTATCCTTTGTGTTAATTTGAAACGAAGCTGACCTCTTTGATCTTTCATTCAAATCCGTAAAGCAGTTCATCCAAACCCACAAACATTTTACTAATTTTTCAACTTTTACGGTTATAATATTCATCAACTCAGCTTATAGCAGTCCACAGCTGCACGCGTAGCCAGACAACCATAGAAACGGGTTTTCTACGGAAAAATAGACAAAATAACAGATTGTGATTGTTTATCCGTTATTTTGTCTATTCTTCCGTCGAAAAAACTCGTTTCTATTGTGGTCATGCTAAACGTGCTGGACAACTGCGTCGCAACACCCTGTCCTTCGCCTTTCACATCTAGTCTGCCCCAGCCACTTTTTAAGATGACCGGCGTCGTCGTTATAACATGTGTGGGAATTAATACTATTTGGGCAATGTTTTTACATCAGATGTGATGGGTGGATCCCCTTCAGCTTCTACCACTAGTAAGTTCCAAACGGAGATTTCCGTCAGTCTGTTAGCGAGCACACAGCCAGCTGAACCAGCACCCACTATTGTGAAGTTAAACTCCTGATCATGTGGAATATTATAAACTAGCTGCCCGCCCCGGCTTCGCACGGGTAGCACTATGTACTTATCTCACGGCTCATCTACCTACTTACCTACCCTACCTACCCTACCTACCCTACCTACCCTACCTACCCTACCTACCCTACCTACCCTACCTACCCTACCTACCCTACCTACCCTACCTACCCTACCTACCCTACCTACCCTACCTACCCTACCTACCCTACCTACCCTACCTACCCTACCTACCCTACCTACCCTACCTACCCTACCTACCCTACCTACCCTACCTACCCTACCCTTTATACAATAGCAATAGAGCTCAAATTGAATATGTACCACAGTAAAAAAAAACTTAAAATTGACCATTTAGAAACAAAAGATAATTGACAATTATAAAAAACAAAAGATACCTATTCTATTCTTATTTTTAAACTGAAATACCTCAACTTAAACACAGATTCTAATTAAATTAAAAATACCTTAAAAATAATTTCCGTTTGACTACAAACAAAAGATAATCAACAATCATCAACAACAAAAGATACCTATTCTAAAAAGTAAGTTCTTTTCTAAACTTAAACTCCTACCTCACCTTAAATTACGATTTTTGAAAACAATTTCCCTAATATTAAATTGATTTTTATTTAATCTAATCTAACTTTATGTTCTTATAATTCCTATAAGCGCGATTTAAAAATTAACATTAGAATAAAATATCAATTATTATATTTTAAAACTATCAATAAAACAAACAAAAAACAGAACTATCATACAATAATTACTTATACGTCGTCCCGCTGAAAAGCACGTTTTTATTAATGTTATTTTCCTCGCTAAAGAGCTCCGATAATAAACGCGTCCGATCGCTACAAAATTCAAAAAAAAACAACGCGCTATTTATAGGCACGCTGCCGCCGCGCCGCCCCGGTCGACTCATCGACCAGAGTACCGTCGCAAGCGCTACGTCCCGCAATTTTAAATCTATAATATCTTCGAAAATATTAATTTAAATCGAGTGCTGTAAAGGACAATATAGATCTATATTAAATCAACAATATATTTAAGCTATTTAATTGGATAAGGATTAATGTTGTATTGGTTAAAATCGCTAAGAAAAGAAGCCATTATTTGTCGTAAAAAGTAAATGACAAAAAAATGTTATTGTGAGATATCCATAAGAGATAGACATATACCATCGCGGAGTTTTTTGTAGACCTTTTCAATATGTACAATTAATTAGTACATTGTTTTGATAAATCTCGTAAGGTTCAGCGTGCGTTTGCAATGTAAGCGAAAAAAAAAAGATTATTTAACGACATCACTTCAGAAACCTCAAAAATAACAGTATTTCTCCACTAATTAATAGATGTTATTATACATATAAACCTTCCTCTTGAATCACTCTATCTATTTAAAAAAACCGCATCAAAATCGGTTGCGTAGTTTTAAAGATTTAAGCGTACAAAGGGACATAGGGACATAGGGACATAGGGACATACAGACAAAAAACACGACTTTGCTTTATACTATGTAGTGATAATAAAAATATATAAAAAACAAAACAAATATTATTTCAAAATCTAAAGCGATGACCCTGTCTGAGTCAGTTTTCTAGCTCGCCTCGCTCGCTCTTGGATTTTAAGGGCACATTGACAGCTTTAAGGTTTCTAAAAGTTGGCAACGTCGCAAATATCTGTCAAATATTTAGCTGTTTTGATTAATTTGGCAATATTAGGTAGGTACTGTATGGAAATATGAAATATCTATAACTAGTGAACTAGAACTACAAACTGACTGAAACTGTTTTTTTAAATTAATTTTTAGAGGTTACTTCGTGATTTTTTTCAATCGTATCGAATTAGTTGTACTATGTTCTGCGACACACTATCTTACTAGCATATATCCTGAAGAATATAATATATTTTTCTGATTTTGTTTACTGCAGTGGATCATAATACTTTTATTTATGCATTATAAAACTTGCGTTTAGACACGTTTAGGTCCTGTAGTCTCCTTAGGCCCACTTGCGCGTTAACAGCTAACTCGGACTTAACAACTCATTCAGGGTTAATCCAATGATTCTCTTTGGATGAACCCTGAGTTAGCTGTTAATTCCAAGTTATTTAGCTTACCCGTGAACGCGCAAAGTGGGCCTTAATGTTTAAGTGCAGAGGTGCAGCCTTTGTCTGTTTCCGGCTGTTGACACTTTATTACGTCATAAAGAAAAACAACTTCAGAATAATGATAGGTAGCAATCACCTATTCAATGTAGGCGCCACAGACAGCCCACTCTGAAGACGCTGCTTATAGCGCCGAGGAATCAAGAATTATCCTGGATTGCGAAGCCGTGACTGCCCAACGCGAACAAATCCTCGAAACAGTGAGGTCGCTCCGCAAATCCTGTGGAGCCCCCAGGATGCTTTTGTGCTTCTGGGCTGAGCTGCCAGGACCCAACCAGGACTAAATGGGAATCTAAGTGCGGATTGTGCAGTCCACATACATTCAAATGCAATATGGAAGTGAATACGTGTGTGTGTGTGGTTTTTATTTATATTTTTGTTTTATTTTATCTTGTTTTATTGCTTTATTTATTTTGACATCCCATAGTGGGATTTATCTTAATCCGTAGGTGTGTCCGTGGCATCAGAGTGGATCAGAATACCAGCGCTGCGGTATTTATTTATTTTTTAAATATCGCCGCATTATGCTGAGATAGGAGCCTTTTTGGCCTCGAACAGGTCGTTATTATTCTGTTTTTTAAATTCTTTTTTTTTGTTTTTTATTTTATAATTTTTTTTATTTTTTATTTTTACCTACTTACTGTTTGTATTTCCTGTGCGTGTCCCAAATAAAATATTTATCTTTCTTTCTTTCTTTATACTTACACCTTAAACTACAGTTCCCAAAGAGGCTTCTGTGTCCCTATAAATCTTCCATTGGGCTAGGAATCATCACGGAGAATTTTATCCGTGAGAAAATATCACATCCCCGATTGAAACCATTAATTGAGTGCAAAGAAACTCTAAACAGTGCCCTCCATTATTCTTCAGAAGGAAAAGAAAGTTTCTGTATAGAATAGGTAGGTATATATTCAGAGGGAAATAAAAAAAAAACTTAAAAATAATTTTAATGTTAGTACAAAAGATAACCTACTACAAAATATACAAGATTCTATAATCACATAAAACTTAAAACCTAAACGCGCTTCGTCAACAAAAACCGATTGATTCCTTCAATGTAAACAGGCATGTATTCAACCCAGTTGATATCCGCGGGGTCGCAGGGGAACTGATGTCTATCTTCAGCTGATAAAGAGGCATGCAGTGCCCGTGTATGGTCTGCCTTCATCTCCCAGGAGTTGTTTGTGAAGAACTCCAGGACATCCCGACCGGCGATCACTTTGGACTGCATTTTCATGTATCTAAGGATTAAGGAATGTAGTTTCAGTTACCTTCCATGCCAATGAGATGCATAGACAAAGTATTTAAGTTCCATGGTCTAAAAAAAACAGGTCTGGCATTCCGGGAATGACACATGCTTACGTCACTATCCAGTTGCCACTTTAATGAAACAAAACACGAATTATGGAAAGATTTTCAGTCACCATTCTGTTATAAGATATATACAAAGCATTTAAATTGTCGTTTCGTTTGTCTAATCAAACGAAATAATACAATTTAAACATATACCAAAGAACTTGTTAATTAAAACCTCATTGTTTTATCGGATTCGCACAGGTAATAAAGTTGGTTGGGGAGTTATTATTACACACTACTGGTAACACAGATGTGATGCCGTAGACGTGTGTCTCTCACGTGACTACTGCGCCTTGGAATGCTATACCTAGCTAAGTACATTATTATACCATGGTATTTAGTAATCTATACTAGAGTTCGCGTCACTACTGAGGTCCGGCGGAAAATTGTGGAACACATTATTTTTTTATGCCATTTGATGCAATGACATAGACAATAGCGTCGCGTCTATAGGACTTCGTGGTGGCTCTAATAATAAAGCTGAAGAGTTTGTTTGTTTTTATTGTGTCCAGTCGGATTTGCATTTGATACCCCAGTTCTTAAGGAAGGTTATAGGCTATGTAGAATCACGCAACGACCCTTAGCAGACGAGATAAATGAAAAAAAAAAAAAAACTGAAAGAACGCTAAGCAAAACGAAGTAATAGCGACGGGGGCCGAGGAGTTTTTAAAACATGTGTCTGTTATTTTAGTATTTTGTATATTTCAGGCGAACGAAGTCGCGGGCTAGTTTAAAAAAAATACTAGTCCCTAATTATTGGTGTCAGCTCTAACCATACCCATAGTTAATATATTTAAAGCTGTATGGAAACTACTTAGGCCCAATTGTTGAAATAATTACTTACCGGTGTAAGTAATTATTTAGCCACGAGCTCCTCTCATATTATTCATCATCCCTGTTTATTGTCTTCAGCAGAGCAGCATTGGAGGGTTTTTATTTGAAAATTATGATTGGTGGTAGAATTACAGGCCGAAATGATTGGTATGTTACAGGCCGAGTCACATTTCAACTGTGATTGGCAACGTATCGCCAAACAGGAATGGGTGTGAATGTATTGGAATGTTTGCCTAGGACAGGCGTTACATGGGTTAACCATTTCCGTTGTATATAACTCGAGACTTGAAGATGGTGGCGTTTTTTATGATAATAAAATGGTCGATTGTGTTACACCTCATAAAATAAATATTCTATTTCTCTAATGACAAAACACACCGTACCTGGATTTAAGGAAAAGACATAAAAATAGTAAGAAATAGGACTTACATCGGTTGCTTCCCTGTTGCTCGTAGAAATAAGTCTGCTAAGTAGGCAGGCGTCGTTTGAAGCAAAAATGTTAACGCTGATAGCGTACATTTATTTCTGGTAAATGTGAAAGTTATTCGCGAACCGTCTAGAAAACAGAAAATTTAATGCTTTTGATTCTCATTCAAGCTATTACAATAGGCAGAAAACAACACTACACTATTGCTACGTCACGTAGCAAACACAAACGGGTTACCGCTACCCCAGCTACGCTGCGTAGCAAACGCAAATGGGATACTGTTACGTCAGCAAGGCCACGTAGCAAAAGGCAAACTTGACAACGGCGCCGCTACAAAGCGTAGCAATCACAAACGAAACACCCCGCTTCACCAGCTACGCTGTGTAGGAAACAAAACGGGATAACAGTACGCCAGCTACGCCGCGTAGCAAACGAGACCGGGACGCCTCTACGCCGTAGTAACAGATACCCTTCATTCTTTAAACATGAAATTTATTCGTTCTACGTTAGTAAACGTTTCATTCACGATCCTTGCATTCGCACATCATCAACTTCATTATGCCTATAAACACCACT
The DNA here is from genome assembly GCA_914767755.1 of Agrochola circellaris. Classification (NCBI taxonomy): domain Eukaryota; kingdom Metazoa; phylum Arthropoda; class Insecta; order Lepidoptera; family Noctuidae; genus Agrochola; species Agrochola circellaris. Next base: position 3,059,664 of record OU611839.1, on the reverse strand, counting down.
GTTGGATATAGGCCTCTCCAATGGTACATTCTAATATATCAATATGTATATCTATATCAATATACATACATATAATAAAATCGTAGCGAAGTCACACTGTACAACGAATATTTTTGAAAAAAAAAAAATTGCTACTAGGTCTGGGAACGATTCTAATACCAAAAATATATGTGTGTGTCTGGATTGAGGAGCCAATCTCATATCGGAACGAGGGTACTACCAATATTTAGTAGTAAATTAGCCGATTTTGTAGGCCGGATCCTGGAATTTGTAGTAAAACCCTTAAAAAGTTATACGACGTTAAAGGTGGCTCCTCAATCCTGACGTCTGGATTGAGGAGCCACCTTAGAACTCGAAAACTAGCCAACGGATATTTTTGAAAATTTTGTAGGATTTAGTAGTACTTTTGCGTAATCTCTACAAAAAAAATGGGGTTTGTACGGTCGATTTTGAGATAGCTACAACGTTTTGATTTTTCATAAAAAACCATAAATTTCACCGCGCTGTATCTCGGAAAGTTATCAACCAATTACAACAGATTTTTTGTATGATTTAGTAGTAAATGTGCTCGAATTTGTACAATAAAAATAAAATGGAAAAGCTATATAATTTCGGTAACACAACACATTTTATGTGGCTCCTCAATCCTGACGGTCTATAGAAATGATATGTACGTAGCTACTAAAGTAGTTGATCAAATCGGATAACAATAACACCAATATTTAGTAGAAATTTCTACTAAATATTGGCGTAATCCAACATCCTGCGCATTCAGTATTTCAAAAGATATTAATAAAATAAACATTCCTTAACAAATTAGTGAATAGGGTGACCATAAATAATTCAAACTATGATCATAAACAGAGTTTTACTTACACATGAATAATTCTTCACCAATCAGTACTTAAATTATGAACACAATATTAACACCGAGAATAAAAAATAAAAATAAACTAAAAGAGCAATATCCCATAGAATAAACAAACACCAAGAATAACAAAAGAAATCACAAAGAATTTTCAGCATCAGCACTAACTCCGAGCGACGACGCTCTAAAGAGATTCCAGCCCAAACTATAACATATCCACTGCCAACCGGCACTTTTTCCTCAAAACAAGCTGGAATAAAGTCTACCCCTGGCCGTCTGTAGACTCTTCGCCGCCCGTCACTTGCACACAGCATAAATCTGGATTCGTCAGAAAACATTACTCTTGCCCATTCTTCGTCTCCCCATTGTGCGTGTTCGCGGGCGTAACGTAATCTTGCTACCCGATATTCCCTTAAAATTTTGGACCATTTGCGGGTCTATGCCCCCCCCCCAACTTTAAATTTTGCCATATGTAATATGAAAATATTTTGGTAATTTTGTACTATTGCGAATTTTGGTTTCATAATCGTCATAGCAAAAAAACTGACTATCCATAATGTAGTGACATTTATGCCCATGCCAATTTCACTGAATGCTGGAATAAATTCTATAGCTCCAATGAGAGAGTATGTTATACCTTTAACTATAATGTGATGCGGATGATGATGTATATCTTCTAAAATAAATTTGTCACTGCCATTTAAATCAAACGACACAATATTGGATGGCACATCATTGTGAAGAAATTCAAGATGGAATTCCCTATTCAAATTATCTTATGTTTTGTGCAATTATCTACCCGGTATCCATATATGATCAAAAAGTAAATGAAAAAAAACAACAACCCGACTGCGTAAAAAATGAACTTGAATGAAAGGAGGCAATAGGTTTTTATTAAAAAGATGTTTCCGACTGCATGAGATTGTATATAGTATTAAGTGGGATTGGAGACAGAAATAGGTCATCTTGTTTCCATCTTTTTTTGGTATTTTGTTTAGATTTTTTTAAATTTACTTTTTATATTAAATTTTTTAGTTATTTTATCATTTTTAAAATTACTTTTAATCATATAATTTGTTTATATTTTGTAATCAGCTGTTAAAGCCCTTCATTTTGAAACCCCACTCGATAGGCTTTGAGAGTTTTTTTTTACATTGACAAACATTCAGTGTTACTCACGCAATAAAGAAGAATCTAACGACATATCATTCATGTAAATCGGTTCAGCCGTTTAGTAGTTACGAGGGAACATAGGGACGGACATACATAGATAAAAATTCAGCTCAAACACATAACACTCCTTTTTTGGCTTCGCCACAGTCGGGTTATACAAAAAATTTAACTCTTTATAATCATTCTTACGACTCAGTTTAAATTGTCCAAATACTGCAACGAAATCATGCCATTTGAGGCCAATTCTAACTTAGTGAGTTGAATTGTTGACTCTGGTGATTATACTTCCTGTAAATACATTATTTGATAAGCCGTCAGTCTCTTTGGTACATTATCAGTCGACAGAGATGCGGAATTTTAAGACACTTTATTTTAGTTTGTTATAATTTTAGTTAGGTTAAGGCTAATATATGTATTGTTATTTTATTTATTAATTAGGTATACAACCTGGTTGTAAAATACTCCACGTCGTTCCATGTAAAATACAGGTATTCAGCTGCATCCGGTTAGACTGGAAGCCAACCCCAACATAGTCGGGAAGAGGCTAGGCAGAATGATTGATTTTGTTTATAACCCGTTTGTATAGTAGGTACTAAAAAAGTTAGAGGCGCCTGTTATGGTTCCTACACACTGTGCTGGCGGCATGGCCGCCGGATTTTGTGCCTTCATTTCCTTTGCGATCCTTTGTGCGGCAGGGCAGTGCATTACAATGATCTGTAAATTTTCTATTAAAAAACTGTTAAAATGCTTAAGCGTTACCCTTAAGCATTTTAATGGAGTTTGTATCATTTATGTCTAACCGATTTTTTTTCTAATCTAATGCTTGTCTATTACATTCTTTACGTTACTATAGCAATAATGTTGTGAAAAATAACAGCGAAACAATAATGAATTTAAAATCATAACGTATGAATAGAAATTTTGACGAAGACAATTTATTTTACTATACACGAAGAGGTCATGTTTCTGCGGAGATTCCTATCACCGCAATTCAGCGGAGAGTGCTAAATGTACAACGCCATCTATCGATACATCAGGAACTAAAATATTGTTTAAATAATCAAACTAAACATAAGTTTGTATAAAATAAGTATCATTAAATTCATCATCGGTTACTGAATTTCATTTCATTAGGTTCATTACATAAATATCCTAACTATATAATATTATAAATGCGAAAGTGAGTTTGTTTGTTTGTTACGCTATATCGGCCGAACGGATTTTAATGAAATTTGGCACATGGGTAGAGCATAACAAGCGAGCATAGGGTAAGGACATAGAATACTTTTCATCCCGGTATTCCCACGGAATCGAGACTTATGAAGGTGGGTCCACGGGGCGCAGCTAGTATTTCAAATAATCTAAAACCACAATTACATAAGTTACACGTAGGTTATCGTACTTGTAGAATGATTTATATGCAAATAAAACTACTTATTTCAAACAATGGTCTTCTTTGAATTATTTATGGTCACCCTATTCACTAATTTGTTAAGAAATTTTTATTTTATTAATATCTTTTGAAATACTGAATGCGCAGGATGTTGGATTACGCCAATATTTAGTAGAAATTTCTACTAAATATTGGTGTTATTGTTATCCGATTTGATCAACTACTTTAGTAGCTACGTACATATCATTTCTATAGACCGTCAGGATTGAGGAGCCACATAAAATGTGTTGTGTTACCGAAATTATATAGCTTTTCCATTTTATTTTTATTGTACAAATTCGAGCACATTTACTACTAAATCATACAAAAAATCTGTTGTAATTGGTTGATAACTTTCCGAGATACAGCGCGGTGAAATTTATGGTTTTTTATGAAAAATTAAAACGTTGTAGCTATCTCAAAATCGACCGTACAAACCCCATTTTTTTTGTAGAGATTACGCAAAAGTACTACTAAATCCTACAAAATTTTCAAAAATATCCCTTGGCTAGTTTTCGAGTTCTAAGGTGGCTCCTCAATCCAGACATCAGGATTGAGGAGCCACCTTTAACGTCGTATAACTTTTTAAGGGTTTTACTACAAATTCCAGGATCCGGTCTACAAAATCGGCTAATTTACTACTAAATATTGGTAGTACCCTCGTTCCGATATGAGATTGGCTCCTCAATCCAGACACACACAAATATATTTAAGATAATTTTTGTCTGTTTGTCTGAATGTATGTTCCAGCATCACGCATCCAATACCGAATAGATTCTGTTCAAATTTTGCATAGATATATGAGTCTGTTCAGTTTGTAGTCTATAAATTATTACGCTATTTGCTATGGGGGATGAGCGATATTGTATTATGGTTATATTCCTCTATAACCCCTCTCCCCTCTCTCTCCTCTGGTTAATAATAGTAATAGTAATGACATGTTAAATGATGTAATTATAATGGTATGATATTTGTAATAGTAATGTAATCTAATGATCTAAATAAGTGTAATAATAGTGTTATAAATAATTTCAAATGTTTGCATGCCAATTGGTAAAATGTGGCTGAGCTAAATGTAATCTTAAGAACTATTATGTATTACCCATATTTGCAAAATAAAACTATATTCTTTTCTATTCCAGTTTACCACAAATTGTAAAAAGACGAGCCAAACGGTTACAACAATACAGATAGTTACTATATGAATTATGAATTTCGGCGTGATAAATGAATAGAAGCCCGAAAAGTGACCTCCATATTCAAAATATGGCGGTCACTGTTCGGGGGTAAATTTGAAAATTAAAAATAAAAGTTTTGCAAACTGTACCGTGTGACATATTTTTTTTATAATTTAAAAATAAATACTTTTAAAGATATTTAAGAAAATAGACGGAAATTGACCATTCCCACCTTATCTCCGAGACTACTGAGCCAAAAATTTTGAAAAATCTGCAGAGAATCGTTTTTTACTTATATATTACAAGAAAATCTATAAGAAGTCTATGGTCTTAAAATAACATGGTAAATCTCTCAATGTTGTGTACAAACTTACATTTGCAGTTGGAATGTATGGGAGAACATGTTTTTCAATTACAATGTTAAGTTTGTTCTTGGGATATATTAATAATCTTGTGATAAAAACATGGTAGATAACATATTTATCGTACCCGGTTCTTTTTACATTTTGATATGAGTAGGTATTATTATTTATGACTAGTTTCTGCCCGCTACTTCGTTCGCGTAGAAGTCGAAAGACACCACAATATTCTGAAATAACAGCCACATTTTTATTAAATTTGCCTGTATACTACATTTTTAGTTTTGGTCTCAGCAGACAAAATATACAGTCCCTGGAACTATGGATCAAATCGAATAGGGGCGTGGGCAAGGTCATTTCCAATCTACCTTTTTTTTTTGAAGCTGGGAAATGTTCAAATAACTTCTCCCGCTCTGGGCGGAGCGGGAGGGCGTGTCAGACTCTTACTGACTAAAACCCACCCGTGTTCCTTCAGATGTCTGTACATTGCCAGGGGCCACGGTATCCCTTTCGGACTCTCCCGCGACCAATCTTGTTAACCCTGAGAATGTCGGTACAATTTTTACCATAGATAATAGAGGAGGCCTAAACTTCAAGTTTTTCGTTAAATCGCGGGCAGAAGCTGATTAATAATAATTAGATAGCCAAGTAAACTAGAACTTACCAGAGTTATTTTTAGAAACCGTTCTCAAGTAGTTCAATACATTGCTGAGTGTAATAGGATTGCAGGAACTTGTGCAGCTGTTGTAAACAGCGACTTTGTCAGAACTGAAACATTCAAGTGTTTTTGCATCAGAAACAGTTAAACTTTTCACACTTACTGCCCAGGACTTAATGCCTTAGGCATTCTCTACCAGTCAACCAAGGGTGGTGAAGAGATAAGATGGCAGGTGCTCTGTTTGAGAGGAATAAACACAAAATTTTTAAACAAATATTATAATTATTATTATATTATAATTCACTATAACAAAAATAGGTTTCATTCATTTATTTATAAACTTTACATTTATTATTTATCCCCTACGTATTTACGGGTATTGGTTACGGTTTATGGTCGGTTCACAACATCCATCGTGACTATTCGATAAATACAGCTTGTATCAGAAAGGTGTCGTCTTATTAAAATAATCATAATCAGCTATCCCATAAAGAACTTCAATACCCACTCGACCCTATATAAGGGACTGCTGATAGATAGAGCGTTTATTTGGTGCACACAAAAGACATAGAACAACATACAAACGCACGATTAAATAATAAGGAATTACATGAATGTTAGGAAATTGCTACAAGATGCCCTTATAAAAAAAAAAGAAAAAAAAAAAGTTTATTGATTCATAAACAAACAAGTGATATAATATTTCGGTATGACACTGGATCCCGCACAAGGATAGCATGTGTCGCAGGATCCAGTCTCTTTCGGCAGATAATAAGAATTTTAAAGACAGGTTAACAAATGCACCGGTTTCAGTAAGATAATAAATCAAACTTAGGACTTAAAGGTGACCAAATGTATGTGAATGTGATGAGTGTGAGTATGAATGTGATGAGTGTATGTATGCATGTGATGAGTGTTAGTGAGTATGAGATGATGAATACTTTAATATTTGAAAGATTATATAGGTATATAAGATTTTCCGTTTCAGCATAATTAAGCCCAAGCAGCCAATCCTGCGCCTGTTATTTGCTCAAACAAAAAGCAGAAGAAAACAGGACATTGTGATGCACTATTGCGCAATTTAAAATAAGGAATCAACGAACATACAAAGTGCGGTGCGTCTCAAGGTTGCAACAAATGGGAGTCCAGTTCAGCATGTGTCAAGCAAATATAAGTACCTGACGCCGATATTCTGCTGGACCCCTGCAGTGACATACGGACATCTTCTTCTTCTTTTCGTGTGGTTAGTGACTAACCAGGTGTTTTAAAGCCGCCCATGGGTCACACTTGGCTTCACATGCCGTCGATAAATATCTCTGAGGCATGCCGGTTTCCTCACGATGTTTTCCTTCACCGTTTTTGAAGCAAGTGATAGTTATACAATACGCACATGAATCCGAAAAGTCAGAGGTGCGTGCATTGGGTTCGAACTCGAGACCTATGACTTGGCAGTCCGAAGGTCACACCACTAGGCTATCAATGCATATACGGACGTCGAGTAGATGAAATAAATATGCGAAGTATTGGTGTTGTGAAAAGTGAAATGTGCGGAATGAAATTATGTTATACAATTTAAATAACTACATTAAGTTTAGCATTTGGAAACGTTCATGTTTGATGATGATTGTGTATTTGATTACTTGATTATTTAAATAGATAATAAACTTTGATGGTCTGTACCACCCTTTAATAATGACCACGCATCTCTGATACATGCTGTAATATTTTGTAGTTACGGACTCATTATGTTTTTGGATATACTCGTAATTTTTAATCGTGAAAGAATTTCTCATAATTCGTGAGAGTGTGAATACATACTCTAATAATAAAAACGCGGGCCGATCTAATATAAAAAACTGTAAGGACGAGTCGGAGTTCCGTATCACCAGAATTTTATTTACAAATCAGATTTTTTACGCATCAGACATTTATTATTAACCATACCTATATAGCCCTGTAATATATAAACAGACGGCGTAGGCTTAGGGTCCCGGTGACGTAAACACAAAGGCGGATGCAACACAGACACGCATGCTCTGTGCTGCATTATCTTGCGAATGATTTGAAGTAGTAATATAGTAATACACCGATAAAATAGTAATAGACCGTCAGAACCCAGCTACAACACAGTGGTTTGTATTGCAACCGCATTTGTTTGTATAAGGCAATAAAAAGACGGATTCAATGCAGACCCATCCATAGTGTTATTTCCGTTAGAATATAAACTCTCGAAAATTTGTGTAGAGTGAAATGTTTTTTTTTATAATTGTTTGATTTGCTTGTTTTTTCCTTTTGGTTGAGATTTTATTTTTATCTGTTCTCATTTTGGATAGTACCTGCGATTTGATATAGTTACGGCTGAAATGGGTTAGATTAAAACTGGGATCAACCACGGCGATCGCTTCTTCCAAGTTGCTCGCAGCTAGGAAGGCTATTTAGAATTAGCGCAAGGTGCGTTACGTCGCAAGCAAGTTTGATACCTCCAGTGTAGACCCAAATTATACATCTACGCTGTATTGCATTTTTTTTTTAAATGTCTTTTGGAGCCAATCACAATGCAGACAGTTTTCAAATGTCTGTGGCGGTATCCTGTTTGTAATACTTTATTGATACGGACGCGGCTGCGTTACAGAACAGCTACTGTCTGTGTTGCATTCGCCTTTGTATTTACGCGTCCTGGTCCGTGTCACCCTTGGGTACTGTAAAAAAGTGATCTCATCTACCTACTTTTGGGGGTAGACCTATGCCCAGCAACAGACGTCTCTCGGATAAAATGATGATGAACCTACCTACTACACCTTGCAGCAGCCACAATGGTGAGATTAGTCACATAATCCACGGGTATCAGGTCCAGCACATTGTTACCATCGCCGAGCATTACCCTAATACCACCCTTCATAATTCCAGCCATTATACCGGTGGCAGCTGACAAGTTGTCCACCCATCCTGCTAGGGGCTCTCTTAACGATGCTGATACTGGAAATTATCAGAAAAAAGCAAAGAAAAGTTGATTATTCTGTACAAACAAGGTGCACATTACAAAAAAAGACATTTTAAATACACACTAAAGTAGCCAAAACCCTCGTATTCAACCAATAGAAGTTCAAAGAATGATAGTTTTTCTCAAATTTTACGGACTTTTATTGGTAGATAAAAACATGTCAATTTTGTTAGTATTTAAATGCAAGTTTTTAATATTTTATTTATTTCAGTATTTTTACATGGAGCGACTGCTTATCTGACCTCCACAACCTAGTAACTGGGTAATACGATACCCCTTGGTAAGACAGGTTGTCAGACTTTCGGGCTTCTGACAACCCGTAACGACTGTCAAAGATCCACGAATGACAGCCGGCACCATCCGTTTAACGTGCTTTCCGAGGCCCGCAGGAGTCTCGATGTGTAAAGACAGGCACCCATCCACGGACCAACCCCGGCAAGCGTACCTTAACCTAATGGATCGACCCATGCGGCTGTTATTACTTTATTTTAAACCAGAAACTACATTCCAAAAAAATTAACTTAACACTGCAAAACATACTGTGGGCGGCCTTATCGCTTTCTGCGATCTCTTCCAGGCAACCTTGGAATGGACAGTGATTACGTGGACATAAAAATGGGGCATAAATCATATCATTTGGTGCAAAATAATAAGTATACTAATAGGGGTATCGTGTTACACAGTAACTGCGTTGTGGAGGTAAGATAGGCAGTCGCGCCATGTAAAATACTTGTATTCAGCTGCATCCGGTTAGACTGGAAGCCGACCCCAACATAAGTTGGGAAAAGGCTAGGCAGATGATAGATACATTATATATAATACAATGTGAAATTTAATTCGTTTGCATCCTCTTAAGGGGACATTATAACGAGCTATATTTTTTTTTCGCGATTTCATGTTTGGCTCCATAGTGAAAATTGCTCGTAATGATGAATACAATGGCCCCTTAAGAGGATGCAAACGAATTAATTTTCACATTGTATAATAGATATACATGGTGGACCAAATAGTGACGTCATAAAAAAAAATTGATTCCTCATGTCGAGGGCTATCCGAAAATACCCCATGTATGTTCAGCGATTTTTTGTAGTTTACGAGTTTATAAATTTTTGTAATTTTTAGAGTTTTCATGCGTTCCTGAGCAAAAAGGGTCTTGACAGACTGACCGACAGACGGACAACGAAGTGATCCTATAAGGGTTCCGTTTTTTCCTTTTCAGGCACGGAACCCTAAAAAGGAAATTAGAAAGCTTACCTATTGCAGGTCTGATGATAACTGTGGGGATATTGCCATAATTTTCGGCGACGTAAGTTTCTGACAGCGCCTTTGTAAACGTGTAAGTATTTGGTAGACCTGCTGTAATAACATAAAAAAAATTAACAAAAAATGGCGTTTTGAAGTGTCACATTTATCTTTCTGATCTCTCTCGTTCAGGAGAATCCATCCGAAGCAAGTCTGGTGCATCTTAGGAAATGAGGCCGAGTTCTATAAACAAAACTTGGCGCGTACTTTGGCTAAACGTTATTCGTCACTATCGCACAACTGTCAAACTGTCCTGAGGGCCTGGACAAAGTAACATTTGATTAACGATAAGGCTAGTCAAAAAGTAAAAAATGTATGGGGTCGACAAAAGCTATCGAAATGTCACCTGATCATAGGTCAACGAATATAAATTAGCTAGACAATGTTTACATCATTCGATTCCTTGAAACGAATCGACAACCTCGAACGATAACTTCAATAGTTTTCGATTCGTATGATGGAAACATTAGCAAAAGCTCAAGTTCGCTAGTTAGCCACACTTCATATTTCCATAAAGTAACATTGCCAAATTAATCAAAACAGCGGAATATTTGACATCTATTTGCGACATTGCCCAATTTTAGAAATTTCAGCTCTTAAGCAAGAAGACGAAATGGGAAATGTTTAAAACTTACTGAGTAACGCCTTAATTTCTTTCTTGTCATGGTTTGACTGTTCCAGAAACTTCTGCACTTCACTGAGTTCAACCGGCGGTGGGTACACCTTCTCTTCTAGTATCTGCTTGTCTGTATTACAGTAAGCCGTGGAAACGTGGACGAACGCCTGAAAGCACGAGGAATATAGATTTTAAGACATTTATTCAAACTGGGCCGAGAATCAGCACTTTTTGAACGTCAAAATTACATAAGACAGTCCCCCAAAACGACCACCCTTCACATTAGCATTGAGGAGTCATTTGTTTATTAGTAAAGTAGGAAGATGGGTATCACGTGGTATTTAAAAATACAGCGAGAAAAAACGGCAATTACTGTAGCAATTCCGATTGAAACCTACTCATCAGAAAAAAACGTGTATTAAAAATCAAACAAAACTGTTTTATAAGGTCAAATTTTAACTCAGCGAGCTCAAAATAACCATAAAATAAATCCAAAACAACATGGCAAATTATTATGAATCAAACAAAGTTAAATATTCCAAAGAATAATAATAGCGGTTTAAATATGAAAAATTGCCTTTTAAACGAACTGGCCACTTTTAATTTAAATAAAACCTACATGGAATGAGATTTCTAAGTGAAACTTTTTCCCAAGATAACTATAACATTCTAAATTTAAAGAAGCGACGGAACACCAAATCCTGCGGCCAAAAGTCTTCTTCCATGCCGAGAGACTGATAACAGTTCGGTACACGCACGACGAACGTGTGGTCTAGTGCAGGCGGGAGGATGTACACCGGTGTGTTTGCCTTTGCGCAGACTCACTTCGGGTTCCGTAGGAGCTTTGCCGCAGAGGTTCTTCGTTCGCGCTTTCCCCTTTGCACCGTCACGAAACCGTCATCACTATCAGCTATCATATTCAGCACCTTTTCTGGCATGGGCTTGATACTAGGAGCGCCAGGGGCACTGGCGGTGACGCTAGCAAAATCCTTTTGTAGGGGTTTCGCCAGGGCTGCAGAAACTGGCAGCGGGATGGGGCGAGGGTCTCGGGCGGCACTGTGCGGAGGAGTTGCGGTGATGAGCACAGGGCTGCGGGGCGCTCCGGCGGGCTCTTTGCAAGCTCAGCAATCGACGGATGCGCTGGTGATGAAACTGCTGACGCGGAATTCGGATATTGAGGCCAGCTCCGCGACATGTGTTTAGGTTTCACGCATCAACAGGTGACCTAATTACCGCCACACTGTTGCGCAAATCGCTAACTGCTTTACGCAAATCAGCGATAGGTGGCCTCGCTTTACCCCATTTTCCTTTGGACCACTACGATCGCGACACCCGCCGGTTGATTCTTAGGTGAAGTGAGCGTGAAGTGAGCTGTCACAAATTGACCGGCAGGATGCTAGGGATTAACACTATTGACAGCTCACTTCACGCTCACTTCACCTAAGTTTCACGTTGACATTTTTACAGAATCGACCGACCGGTATATGTACGTATTGGCACAGATTAATACAGATGGTTCTCTCCGCAAAATAATTTAAATAAAAAGCGACTCTTGCTACGACACAATAAAGTGCAATTCAGGTCGCACAGCCCTAAAATTACCTACAGTTATATTCACCTAGAAGTTGCCTCTCTGTCTATCGCGTAACTCTTGGATCTTCTGACAACGTTACACTCACTGAATTGGCCTAACAAGTAACCTGCCGCGTACTTGTAGCTTCATACAAGGGAAGGTCATTTTATCAGTTAAGCCTGATAATTTGTGATGCGAAGATTGACCATGTTTTTGTCAATGCATACCTATTTATCAGGCCCGCATTTATGACGATGACGACGTTATTAGTAATCAATTCACCTTGATATTCTTCATACGCTGACACAGATGTAGCACATGTTTGGTTCCTGTAACATTCGTGTTCATAGCGACTTTCAGTTCTTCATTAAACCTTATGGTTGCTGCTAAGTGAAATACTACGGAAACCTGAAAATATAATATTATGGTAATAACTTATAATAATAGATATTTAATCATAAGGATCGAGGGGTTGTTCCAATACTGCAAAATCTCCACTTTAAAGAGGGCTTATCCTAAAAGTTGGCAACGTTGCAAATAGCTGTCAAATATTTACCTGTTTTTATTAATTTGGCAATAATATCGTATGAAAATATGAAATGTGGCTAACTAGCGAACTAAAATATTGATTATGAAATACAATAATTAATATCGTAACACCGAATTTTAGATCTAAAAAAAGTATTTGGAAACTTTCCAAATGCTTTTTTACACCTAAAACGATAACAACATCAAATTCAGTGTTATAATATAATTGCAATGCATTATTAATATTCTAGTTCGCTAGTTAGCCACATTTCATATTTTCATACAGTAATATTGCCAAATTAATCAAAACAGGGAAATATTTGACATCGATTTGCGACGTTGCCCACTTTCAGAATAAATGCTCTTAAGCTTTAGCCTTTTGGTACATCTCAGGCAATTTTCAGCTGCCATGATTGTGATACAATGCGCCGTGAAAATGTTATAATTTATTATGTCAGTACCCACCCACCTTCTGTAAAAGTATTTCTTCGTCTTTCGTTGAAATGCCAAGGTTAGGATGATTTATGTCACCAGGAATTGGTATTACTTTATTAAAATCATCTGGCCGTTCTTCTTTAAGTCTTGAGAAAAGCTGAAAAAATAAAGACGATTTTTTTTCATACACAGATTATTTTGTACAACGGCGCAGAAAGTGGCGACGCCTAGGTTTGTTTCGAAGTTACTGAAATCACCAAAGAGGTCGGATAAGACTGACACTGGGTGGTGACAGTAACTCTAGCAGAAGTTTGAATCAATGGTTGCGTGGCGGCTGTCTTATGATGACAGGGGTGTCAATGTCAAAATATTATAGTGCATGTGGTGTAGGTAATAACAAGGGACTAGTTATAACAAGCACCCGAGGCGCGCGTCTTGTACTCTGCGGATTGGGCTCTCAATAAAATTCTATGAATTAACGAGTAATATGACAACTTAAAGAAATAATATGACAGAATTGTGGAGACGAGTTGTGTAGACCGTATTATGAGGCGTCACGTCGTGGCACTGAGGAGATAACCGTGCTGGTTTTTTCAATCCTTACAACCTACGACTTAGACAGCTCCAAGCGCACCGTTAGAAAAATTGAGTTACCACGTCCACGACGAACTACTATATATAATTCGGCAAAATCCTGATGATATTGAAACCACTTCTGGTGACGAAAAATAATTAAATAGGAAAGTAGGTAGAGTTGGTGGTTGTGTAATACGGATGTTGCTTCGGTAAAAAAAAACTATTTAGTCCGTCAGTCAGTTAATAAACAATACACGTGTTTTTTGCTTTATCATATTAATAATAAATGATTTAGATAAAACGTTAATTTGGGGAGTGGGAGCTCGCTTCAGTATTAAATCTACTGAAGAGTGCCGTCATGCCACATTTTAACTCAATGAATCTTGACGTCTTTTAATTACGTAAATAAAGAAAAAATACGTGTCCAATATTTCTGACAACCAAAAAAAAATTTTGTCATCAGCCCTATTAATTAAATTCGTTTAACTCTTAGGTATAACTGAATGAAGTTGAAGGAAATATTGAGGTTTACTATAGCAATTTTTTTTCAAATCGTACTAAATTAAACAGCGTTACATTACAATTAGCTTGAAACTAACCTACCCAGCTTGTAAGGGTATCCTAGTTACTGCGACAACTGTGAGAAAAGGTCAGAATTTAAAAAGAAACTTATTTATTTTAATAAATAAACAGTGCAACATTTTATAGAAAAAAAAAAAAATTGAGGTAAATTAATTAAAAAGTGTACATCATTTGCTCAATAACTGTTAGAGAAATAGCGATATATTTCCCTTTTTAGGGTTCCGTACGTCCGGATGAAAAAACGGAACTCTTATAGGATCACTCGTTTGTCTGTCTGTCCGTCTGTCACAGCCAATTTGCTCCGAATCTTGCGGACCGATTAAGTTGAAATTTGGTACACATATGAATTTATATGACCCAAACTCGGATCTGTAACGAACATAAATTAATTTTGAATATGGAGGTCATTTTTGGGAGGCAACTAAGTAAAAAAAAAAGTTTACTACTGTACCGTGTGACACATCAAATGAAAGGGCTTACTGTTTTAATATATTTTAAAATATCTAAATATTTTTATAGTTAAGAAAATAGATGAAAATTTACCATTCCACCCTTTATCTCTGCAACTACCGAGCCTAAAATTTTGAAAAAAATGCAGAAAATTGTTCTACACTTACTTATTTATGTATATAAAAGGAAAACTTATAAACAATCTATATTTTTATATTATACCTACAAACTTACATTTGCAGTTGTAGTGTACGAGAGAACATGTTTTTCAAATACAATGTTAAGTTTTTTTTTTTAGATAAATGCGTCCCAACTACGGAACCATTCATTGTGCGTGGTCCGACAAGCGCTCGGTTTTTTAAATCGTATGATAGGTCACTTTACGATTTTAACTGTTTTTATTTAGGTGTGACTTACCGGTTTGCTAATGACGTCTTCAATCCTTTGTTTAGGATTTTTACCTTTTATGCCTCGTATCAAAACATAAACGTTATCAATGTCTTTGCAACTGTACAGAAGCTTCTCGAGAAACACCTGGAAGTAAAAGTGGAAAACTAGACTAAGTGCTTAATATCTGAAATCTATATTTAGTTACTCTAATTACGTAATACACGATCAATCAGAATATGAATCGTTTTGAAACAAATTGCTAATCGATTGCTTCATAATTTCGAAAAAAAAAATTGCTCAGTAACGTAAATAATGCAATGAATGTTATTGAACTGTCAAAATGAAACAGATTAGTCGTAATCGTTTACGAAAATATGTTACGTGATTAGATATGCTCTACGGAACTAAATAGGGATTCAAACCAATTGGTAAGACTGGTTGTCAGACTTTCGGGCTTCTGACGACCCGTAACGACTGTCAAAGATCCACGAATGACAGCCCGGGTCAACAGCTTAACGTGCTATCCGAGGCACGGAGGAGTCTCGGTATGTAAAGATCACCACACAGACCAACCTAATTAACCAGATGGATCGACCCGTGCGGTAGTTATTACTTAGCCACGAGCTCCTCAAATAGGGATTCAAACCGTAGGTAGATAATTAAATTGGATTTCAGATATTAAGCACTACGCGGTGCATACGGTGAAGGTGCGATTCACGATGCGGTGGACAAACAGTGGTACAGTAAGCGGTCATAATTGCAGTAGCACGCTAAGGATTACATTGCTTAGAACACGCGTAGGCCGAACCTACGTCTGTGTGCGGTACCTACAGCTGTGTGCTTAAGTGATGTTCACAAACTGGCGTCGACCGAAACAAAAAACATACCGTCGCTTTCACACCCAAGAGTTCGTAATTACGTGTGACCTTGGTAGGTTCATAATATGATTGCTAAAATTCACGACCAATTGTTAAGGTCCAATAGCTGATAGTGTACCGTATCGGATTGTGAGACACATAGGTCGGGGTTCCAATCTCGAGATGAGGTTTTTATTTTTCTTTTCAACAATAATCTTCATCTGTTCTTTTATTATTAGATAAATATAATTAATATTATATTATTATTCTCGTTTATTAAAACGAAAATAATAATGTAATAATTACTATATTGTTATTGAATTATGGGGTTAAGAATAAAAATGTTCAATGAGTGATTACAAAATGTTTATTCGATGTAATTATAAGAAGTATAAATAATTAAACTGCTAGTTAAAACAGTTCATTTTCTCATAAAGAACAATTGATTTATTGAAGTAAAGTAGCTAATCAATGAAATATGACAATAGGCTTAAAATAGGTATTGTATCTTAGTAATATAATAATATTGTGCTTTAATTACTCTGTGTGTGGGTAACATACCACAAATTTAGCAAATCTACCCACGTAAATATAACAAGTGCGGACTCGTTGTCACAATACAATTAAATTACTCAGTAATACTACTTTTATTCTACTGCGAGTGAGTTCGTTCTATTTCAAACTTCAAAGTTAACAAAGAACTTATTGAGGTTATAGCTTAAGTATTCATTTTCATTACGAAAAGAAGATTGAAACTAAACCTCAAAATAATTCTTATTACGGTTAAGACACAATATAACTTAAATATTACTAAAACCAATATTTGTATTTTATAACTTAATACTTGGTATAACCCCCATTATTATCAATGCAATTAAGTAATCGTTGACGCATGGATCCCACAATATTGAAGCATATATCTGTTCCCCTTAGATTTTCCCATATTTCCATGCAATGCAACTTCAACTGCTCATCAGATCGCTCATTCCGTGCTTCCCATCGCTGTATCATCAAACCCCATAGGTTTTCTATGGGGTTGAGGTCAGGAGATCGTGCTGGCCAAGGAATAACTTTTATGTCCGGGTGTTTATTAAACCACTCACGCACAGTGCTCGCCCGATGAATTGGGCAATTGTCCTGGACAAAAGTTATCTCCTTAAACTCATCAGCAGGGTAAACGTTGCGCACAGTGGGTAACATGACATCACTTAATACGTCAACGTAAGTCGAGCTGTTGGCGCGAGGAGGAATATATTCAAGTTCCCCTGGCCCTGCTGCACTCATCCACCCCCACATGTTAACTGTGATTCGACCTGATTCTGTATTGGGGACTATGTTTTCTTCACACCATCGTGTATTATTCTTACGCCATAAATGAAGTCTCCCTTTTTGGCTGGATTTAAATGTCTTTTCGTCTGAAAATATAGTCGTGTCCCAGTTGAAGTCTAAGTATTCGCGGGCAAAACGTAAACGTTCTTGTTTATGTTTTTCCGTCAAATATGGTTTTTGAGCTGGTTTTAGATGATGTAAACCTTCTGCGTGGAGTACACGGCGAACGGTTCGTAAAGACGTGTCGAATAATTCGGCAAAACGTCTTGTCGGTATGAAACCACTTGTTTCATATTCGCTGACCATGTGCTGTCGCTGCGCCTCTTTTATGAGCTGGGGTCTTCCGCTTCGCTTTCGACTGGCAAGGCTACCCTCTTCCTCATGTCTTTTCACCCACCGACTCACAGTATTTCTCTAAAACTAAAAAGGAGTAGTGTTAGGCTATTTAGCAAAATACTAGTAGATTAAAACGTTTAAAAAAAATAACTACTAGGATCAGGAGTTAGGTATACTTTAATTAGATGTTTGATAAAATAATTAAATCATAATACTCACACTCAGTCCGGTTTCATCAGATATTTGTGATATTTTAAGTCCGCTTTTACGCAGCGCAATAATATTCGCTTTCATTTCAATATTTATATTTGCTTGCATTTCGAAATGAACTTTAACACCGCTAATATATTAAATACACGTCACTAACCCACAATAACAACCAACCAACAACGTTCTATTTAGTCGCGGTGAATGAGTCGTAAGTTAACTGCATCTGTCTACCTTAATATCATTGTTTATTTAGGTTTCTGTGGGTATAATCATAAAGTTTTACGAGTTAAGTGAACAAGACGAACGTTACAAGGAACTAGACGAGTGATTTTTAAAACTTTAAAAAAACTATCACCGCGCGTGAGATTTGAACCCGCGACTCGCTACACATGAACGCGCCAACCCAAACTCGATAACCGATTAGCTATCATGCCATACACCAGAATGTTTGAATTTATGAACTACAATAATTTGTAAACTAAGTAATGAGAGTGTGTGTGTCTATCTATAGTATAGAAATGACTTATTATAAGAAGGTCGTAAGTTAAAGCGAAGTGTCAATCTATTCGTTTGTGAGGTTGCTACTGCACTTATGACCGCTACTGTACCACACCACACACAGTGGACCATGGTATTACACTGTTTGTCCACCGCACCGTTCACGGTGTGGTGGACAAACGGCCTTAGATAATTTTGGGATATCCCGACTATGTTTCAACCTTGAATACATAATAAAAAAGGTGTGTGTATTTAGATAGGTAGACAGTATATGGACTGCCCTGTATCACTAGGAATAAAAAATAATAAAAAATCAAAGAGGAACTTACTTTTCCAAGGAATCCAGTAACGCCTGTCATAAATACTGATTTTCCCGCGTAATAGTCAGCCACCGGTACGTAGGCGGATGTTTGTTCCGCAGTTTCCATTTCTCTTCCGACGTCAGTTGTTTCACTGAAACCTGAATATAATAATTTCATTTTAGTCATAATGTGGTAACACAGCCAAGGACTGCCAAGTATAGCTCTCGAGTTCAAACCCAAGCCACGCACTTCTGACTTTTCGGATTCATGTGCGTATTGTATAATATCATTAGCTTCGAAAACGGCGCGAGGAAATCGGCATGCTTAAATAGAAGCCAAATCAGAGGCCCATGGGCGGCATAAAATCTGACCCCAGTTTAGTCACTAACCACACGAAAAAGAAGAAGACATCTACATCATCAACAATTGCAAAAATGTTTACCAGCAGCGCCCCCCCCCTTTTTTTTTTTTTTTTTTTTTGAGGATGGGAAATTATCACATAACTGAGCAGCGCCCCCCTGAGAACGCAATTCGAGCGCCTAAGATCCTTGTAGCACTTTAAAGTGCTTTCATTATATCTTGTCCCGTGAGCCGTGACCGTCTTTGTTTCAATATTAATAGAATTCAAAATGGCGACTGACAGAACAGGACTACCAATCACATGACTGCAAAATTTAGTGCTCCCAAACGCGTCCCGGGACAAGTTATATTGAATACACTGTAGTAATTGTTTTTTATTGTGCCGACCTCTGGGATTCTGTAGCAGTCTTATTTTGGCATAATTATGGCAACAAGGTCCCCCCCCCCTTTTCGCATATCTCGGAAAAACAGCTAATCACATGATTCTTGATCCACTTATGTCTCTTTTTAATGTCCAAAAATAATATTTTATTGGATAAAGATAACACTGTGTTCATTTCAAATAGCAGTTGTGTAATCGCGTCTAAACTTAGCGAAGAACATAATACTAGTACCAATTTAAAAGCGACGCCATTTATTATATCTATAAGGATGCTATTTATAATACTTATAAAATAAAGCTTTAAATAAATTAAAAGATGCTTTGGTATAAAATTAAATACTTAAGTACTTGATTGTAATGCAGATTGCATTATCACAATCAAAGTTATTCTGTGCAATAGGCATCAACCCGTCAGATATTTATATATTCACTATCAGGATAGGCTACACTATTGCACAGAATATCTTTTATTCACCCTTAATATCCCTTTAAAAATTGCCCAAATCTGAATTTTCAAACTCGTCAGATTTAGGGAAAGCCCATAATTTCTTCATCAGATTTGCCTATGTAAGTCATTATGGGTCAGGCCGCACGTGGTCATACCAAAATCAAAGAAAAAAAAAAGAAAATCAAAATCAATCATACTTTATTTTTGGCCCAATTCCGAAATCTGAAAGTGGACTCCTAAACACGGGGCTCCTATCTGAAACTTTTCAAATATATTTTCGGTGTTCTATCGTCATGCCACACCTACTAAGCTATCAACTTTTTGCCCTGCATTTGCTTGCTCAAAAACCGGCCGGGCTCGATAAGCTTACAATGTAATATTGTACTTGCACAAAAAAAGGGTTGGAGGGTGAAGGTTACAGATTTCTGATTTGTTTTGTTGTTTGTATGCAAATCCTAGCCTGCTTTCTTTGACATTTTATGTACAGATCTGCATCCGCTATGTGAAAATTACAGAAAGAATTACAGGATGATAAAATCACAAATATATTTGTAACATTGTTCAAGAAAAACCTTGTAATGTCATCTCTAGTCTTTTTTATTAGTTAAAATTATCGTAGTTTCTCAAGGGCACTGCTAATAATTAATTGTACAATAATATGTTGAATTACGTCGTCAGTCAATATAATCCATATTGATCGTTTTGCAGTTGTATTTTTTTTAAGTCTTGTCTGATTACTGCTGTCGATTTTTTTTATTATAATATTTAACAGCCGTATTATGTTAATCGTATTTTTATTGGTTGAGAAAACTTTACGCAATATTTTAAAATAAAAAAATCATTTATTTCAGACAAAAAAGTCCATAGGCGAGGCAAGGTTGTCAGTAACAAGAATTTTGCTTTTAACTAATGTTAGTAACCAAAAAGTAAAAAGAAGAAACTACACGCACCGTCTACCCCTGCAAAGTAGGCTCATCGGAATTACATAATCGGAAAAATTAAGTGCATGATCGAATGAGACTGAGTAACATCACTAGAGACAAACTGACAAGCCACCAAAAACTACATTCCGTTTCAAGTTAATTTTAATTTTAATTATTTAAATAATATTTTTTTAAATAAAATCGTTAAAAACGCTTCATACATGAATTTTTGACATTGACGACCTTATGTGTCGATCCATTCTGTAAACATCTCACCGTGAAGAGTGAGTTGAAGTGAGCATGAAGTGAGCTGTCCATAGTGTCAATCCCTAGCTTTCGGTGCAATGACAGCTCACATCAAGCTCACTTCACCCAAGTTATCACAGTGAGCTGTTTGCAGAATAGCACGGCTGGAATGGAATCAATTGAGTGCATTATCAAAATATTGTATTTTTGTTACGTCTTAGACTTTATTAAAAAACCGGCCAAGCGCATGTCGGACCACGCACAATGAAGGGTTCCGAAGTTGGGATGAATTTATCGCAAGAACAAACTTAACTTTGTAGTTGTAGAACATGTTTTTCACATGTTCTCCCATACATTCCGTATACAACCACAAATTTAAGTTGGTCTATTATTACTCGTTAACTTGTAAAGCCTACTTAGCTGTGATAGTTTTCCTTTTAATTTCATTATTTATACTACTGCCGTGAATTTTTTCACATATCCAAAACCAACGATTTAGCTGGCAAGGGGGCACATGACTCTAACAAAAATTAATAATAATATTTGGCGAACGGATTCCTGAATCTAATAATGGTTTCACAAACACAATATTTTGAACGACCTTTCCAACGATAGGGGAGGTACCTACCGCAAAAAAAACTTGATTTTATGTTACCAATTTGTCGGCGTAATTAATATGTATACTCATGCCAAATTCCAGCTTTCTAGTACTAACCGTCTCTGAGCTAGCTGCGATCGGACAGACAGACATGGCGAAACTATAAGGGTTCCTTGTTTACTACGGAATTCTAAAAATCGACCATTTGAAATGATAAATTGGTAACTTTTTTTACGGTATCATACGATTAATAGACGTTACTATACAGGGGTCCCAAAAAATTATTTTCTTTCAACAATTTCTGCTTAGAGACAAACTTTTATTGCTGACCGCACTTTTTTATGCAGTGATTAACACTGTCAACTCCACACACTTTTCATAGAACTCATATGCCATGCTACCATACATATTGGAAGTAAACCCTCCGGGAGGGTTACCGGCATTACGTTTGCGCTAAAGTCAACCAACGCGGACGGGCAACGGCATTAGGTTTAAAACCGTGTTATAAGACACTGTAAAAACGAAGTAAAATTGTGTTTTATAGAGGAAATTTCTTGTCGCTATACGTAGATTTCAAACTTTTAATTTTTTGTGAATATTTGCAACCGTGAACAAAAAATACTAATAAATCTTGTTAAAATATACATCAGATTAAATTTTCAGTTTAGAATACTGTATTAGCTAAGAAAAACCTACATTTAAAATGAGCCCTCCACGAGGGCTCTCGGCATCCCATATGCGACTAGGTGAACCCTCCAGGAAGGCGCCCCGTGTTAACTACTCATCAATGCCATTCTATAAAGTTACGTCGTTTCGTTACAGAATTCTTATGACCACTTTCCGGCTGCATCATTAGACATCCTCTATTACATCAACTGCAATGTGATACATTTTACAGAGTTTCAAAAGTATTTCCTTTTCGAAAAATAAACAAACGTGATATCGTGATGTCTTAAAATATAAATCGAAATATACGTGACCAGCCAAAAATCCAAGCTTCTGAGAAATTAATTCCTAATCGAAAAACACAATTTGTTACGTGGCTTTCGACTGCATCTTGATATTGCCCACAATACCTTGACTTAACTTTTTGTAAAAATAACATGTCCTATTTAAGAGAGCAGGTGGATCGTCTCATCTTAGTGACGTCAGCGGGGTCTCTAATTAAGATTGGTGTTCCTCAAGGTTCAATTCTTGGCTCTTTCCTGTTTCTAGTTTATATTTATGACCTTACGCACATGATGGCTAACCATCATCATCATATGCCTAGCTTTTTCCCAACTATATTGGGGTCTGAATACCACTATTTTACATGGTTCGACTGCCTATTTGACCTCCACAACCCAGTTATTGAGTAATACGATAACCCTAGGTAAGACTGATGGCTAACCATCTAAACTAATATTAAAAAGAGAAAAGATTTGATTTTTTGTATGTTTGTTTGTTACGCTTTCACGCTAAAACGGCTAAAAAGATTTGGGGCACAAGGGTAGAACATGACCTGGATTAGGATATAGGATACTTTTTATCCCGATGCCCACGCGAGCCAGACTTATGCGGGAGAAACCGCGGGGCACAGCTAGTCAGATATAATTCTATTCGCTGATGACAATTCTGTTATTTTTTAAATTGATGGAAAAGAAACGATATTCTGGCTGTTCTCTCGTAATGGTTCGCAGCAAACGAACAAAACTAAGTTAAGAAAGAGAGAGAGATTTTTCTTAAGTTTTTATTGCGAAATAAACAAGTGGGTCTAAATTTAAAACTTGATGGCAAAACCTAGATGCTATTACAGAAACTGTATTTGTAGGTATTTCTATTAATTCCATATCACAGTGGGACGCGTTATGTCTTACGGCATTTTGTTGTGGGGTTCGGCAGTTGACGTAGATTCACTTTTCATTTTACAAAAGAGATCAATCCGCGCGATCTACAAAATGGGTCCTCGCGAGTCCCTAGAAACAAATTCAAAGAAACCGATCTACTGGCTCTGGCTTCACTTTATATCTTAGAAAGTATTATATATGTTCGCAAAACTTAGGACTTTACAAAATTAGAAGTGATTTTTATAATATTCACACGCAGTAAACATGAAATGAAATAAATTGAAAAAAAAAAAAACTTTTAATGGGTTTGACCAACACATTTACACGTCAATAATATTTTAAAAACTAGAAAAGGTCGGCATTGTGACAACCTATAGATTGACTAAAACAAGCAAGTCATTTCATATAAATAATTATACGCTTTTATAACAAGAGTTCAAAACCCACAACGAACGTATTCTTAAAAAAAAACTTATTACAAATTTTAGGATTAAGGACTAAGTTGAAGACAAGGATGTTTGGCAACAGTTCCTTCTGCACATGTAACCACAAATGTGGTGAAGGAATTATTATTAGTAATTATATAGGGAGGTTTCCATAGCGACACAATTGTGTAAATGTCTATCAACTGCTCCCAAATGACTACCTATGTTTATTTTATTTACTTCTATAACATTATCTTTCAATGATTTGACATTAAGTATATCCTATTGTTACTTCAATTCTTCATAAGTGTATTTTGTGGACATATCCCGTCAGAGTTTGTAACACGTGCAATATAAAACATGTAATTTGGTTTTAATATTTTTTTTCTTATTTTAAACAGATTCTTTTTTGTTTTGTGAAAGTGAGAACGTTTGTAGGCCCTGTAGACTCATAGATGTTTCGATTTGTGACCATTTTCGATTTTGTTAAATACTTGTTCACTTTAATCTTATATCTACGTATTAATAGTGTGATTTGACAACATTGTAAGAGCAAATTATTTTTAAAACAGTAGCCGTGGAGTTTCTGGATTGTTCATCTCCATAGGAAACGAACAATTGGAACCGTTCACCTAGCTTCTGACGTTTCAAAAGTACTGATGAAGGTATGTGTTTTTTTTAATTTTTATTCTTAATTCAGGAAACGAGAGCCTCCTTAGGTGTTGGTCGAGGCTCTTGGCAATTAAGCGAATCAATTTTATTATTGACTAGTAATGGCAGTAATCATAATCGTAAATCTTTATTTATCTCAACATCTTATTACAGACACTGGCTTACACTGCTCAATCTTAAATAGTAAAAGGGGTTCGCTTAATTACCAAGAGCCTCGACCAACACCTAAGGAGGCTCTCGTTGAGCAGCTGGATCAAGGGCTTGATTCAGAAAGCGGTACTCTTGGACACGGCTCGCATTGTCAGGAGGTTCCTCTCTCTGGACTTGGAGACCCTGTTCCCGATACCGGTGGGCTACTATTTTTTATATCTTTAAATGTTTTAATATTTTTATAATCTAATATTAAAAAATTAATTTATAAGTATTTAAATGAAATAAAGGAAATTGATAATATTTAAAAAAAGAATTACATACGTCTGCACATTTTTGTTGATCACGGACACGTAGTTGCTTAACTCAAAACTGTTCTTATAACTCTAAGTTTACTATTATGATGGCACACACTACTGGCTCTGAATACACTGCAAGAATGTAAATATTTATATGTTCGATCGCTTTTATAGACTTTGTTTTTAAGAATCTTTGCAGTGTTTGTGGTGAAGGAAAACATCGTGAGGAAATGCCTGAAATATTTCTCAATGACATCGGCATGTGAAATTAAATTAAACGTATACGTTAATTCATTCATTCATTCATTCATTCATACCAGGATAGTGAATCACCGCATGAAGTCAGAAGTAGTGACAATGCTTAGTCAGTTAGCATGATGCGTTTGCAATGCAATTTCTTTGAATTAACGGGGAATTCGCTAAGGTAGCGCCGAAATCAATTAAAATTTTGTTAAGTTTTAATTTAATTTCTGCAAGTGCACACCTTTGGTTTAAGTACATAGACGAAAGAAACTACTAAAACTAAACTGTCAAAATTTCCACCAGAAAATTTCTAATTTACCTTTTTGTAGTGCTCTAGCTAGACTTCAGTACTAGACTTTAGTAGTTTTTCTTATTTCTGTACTTTTTATTCTGTCCTTTCTTTCGAGGTTTAAAATGCTTCTTTCCATCGATCTTTGGCACGACTGTATTTGCTTTTTAACCAACTTCCAAAAAGGAGGAGGTTCTATGTTCGTCTGCATGCATATACCGCATGACTTTTTTTACCGTCTCGAAAAAAATAGGGTATAAGGCATAGAAATTTTAATGTTTTAATTTTTTTAAATAAAAAAAAATAAAAAAAGTTCCAAATATCCTTAAAAAAACATGAAAACTATCCATCATATATCATGATAAATTTCGCGCATCTAGTAGGGTGCGTATGAGGGTAGGGTTCTTTTTTATTTTCTATTTTTAATGTTCTGGAATGAAAAGTTCACTTTATATGCTTGGTATTTATCGATAAATCAATTTCATTCTAGGTTATTGAAAAAAATTAAAACATTAAAATTTCTATGCCATAGGCTTCTACTCCGTTCACCTATTATACCCTATTTTTTTCGAGACGGTAAAAAAAGTCATACGGTATATATATTTTTTACTTTGCGGTGGTCATCAATTCAGCTGAAACACGTCCACTGCTGGACATAGACCTCCCCCAAATATGGGGGGTTTGCCATAATCGCCACGCTTGGCAGGCGGGTTGGCGATCGCAGTATGGTGTTAAAATGCATATAAAACGCTGCTGCCCATTCTGTACTAAGTCCCTTAGTCGCCTTTTACGACACCCACGGGAAGAAATGGGATGGTACTATTCTTTAAGTCCGGCCTCAAACGGAATATACTTTCAGGATCCACATAGATGATGTTATAATAACTTCCTGTCACTGTTATTTGCATAGCAGGTATTGGAATTCCAATTTGTGTGGGGTAGGTACTTAAGATAAATAGTATTCGGGCCAAAATTTATAGATAAGGAAAAAGATTTTTCAAATAAACTGTATCCTCGCTTTTTCACACAACAGGGCTTGTTTTAAAAAAGCGTTTGGTACGTTTCCATTGTGTGACTTAAACATAATTTACACCCATTTTCGAGTTATTAAAGCAACCAGTAAAATACATTCCTTAAACTTTATTAAGTACACTTTTACTCACCGTTAAGAGGTGATCTTTGAAAAATCCTGAAACACGTACTTTTTTGTTTTTGTCGACCCTCTTTTCACCCCCACAGGGGTGGAATTTTGATAAATCTATTGAGATGTTTACATAATTTGACTCATAGATTATTTATGAGCTTAGCCGTAACGCAAGCTCATTAACTTCAATAACAATTAATATTCTACTGTTTCATTAGAAATAGTGGAAGGGTACCAATTTTTGAGTTAATCATGTTCTGTCAAAAGTATTAATACTCAGTTTCAAGTTAATCGGACCGGGCGTTAAAATTCTGCCATACAAACTTTAAGACTCCTCAATCCAAGGGGTATTGGGAGTGTTAAAGTTTGTAATGGTTGTGGCAATGGGCGTTCCTCAAGGTTCGATACTGTGTCCATTCCTTTTTCTAGTTTACATTAATAATAAATAAAAACGTTTATTTCAGAATATTTGTTAGAAACAATGTAAACTTATAAACCAGTGTTAGTAGCATTTATTCCCGGGGAATGCCTACTTGACTGCGTGCAGCCGTGGAGTCGTATCCACTGCCCCAAGATCGGAGAGTTCCACCTATCAGCCAATGCTCTAAGAATAGTGTTGGGGCTGTATTAATGATTTACCCCTACTACTTTAAAATCAACCGAAGATTATTCAGGTGACACATCATTGATCTCTAATATAAACCGACGGTCATAAAATCTTGACGACGTGAATAGCTCTATTCTTCAAGTCCAAGATTGGTTTACGGTAAATAATTTTGTACTAAAAAAAAAAATCATATGCATTAGATTTAAATTACCTAATGTTAGAAGTAGCGAATGTGATATCATATTGAATGGAGAAAACCTGGAATTTATTAAATCCCACGGTTTTCCTAGGAATCACGTTAGACGAGGAATTACAATAAACATATAACATCTCTTCTGGGGCGGCTAAGCTCGGCCGCTTATGCTGTTAGAAAGATAAGACAGTTAACAGATGTAGAAACCGCGCGTTTGGTCTAATTTAGCTACTTCCACAATATTATGTCGTATGGCATTTTATTGTGGGGTCGGGCTGCTAACATTGACTCCATATTTATTTTGTAAAAGTAAGCTGTCAGAGCCATTTGTAATCTTTATCATCGCGAACCTCTCAGGGAATTATTTAAAAAGATTAATATTATCACGGTAGTTTGCCAATTCATTTATTCAAATATTATGTATGTAAGAAAAAATCGACATCTCTTTAATAAAATAAGTGATAGACATAGTTTTAATACTAGAAATAAAGATAAAATAGATCAAACATTTTTTAGATTATCTAAAATACATACAAATTTTACTGTGTTAAATGTTACAACAAAATACCATGTAATGTATTACTATATATCGCTTGGCGATGTCCCGAAATACTCGATGAGCACTCAGACCCCACGGCCCTAGTGTTTCAACCCCAAACGGCTCAAAAATATAGCTACCAATAAGGTTGTTTGTTATATTTACGCCGTTTGAGGTTTTCTGGTCATTCCGTCTGGCCTCTTCCCATCGTCATGTGCTAAGCCATGGGGTTCTAAAACAGCTGGCACCCCGGCGGTGACAAGAGCCCGACGGATGATGTCATTAATGCTTGCGTGCCGTGACAAACGACCAGCGCTCTTGCTGCAGGAAAGGCCATGGTGTCCGATGTGGTCGACTGCTTAACCGCACTGACAAAGATGCGGAGCCCCGTAAGGAGCGCCCAATCGCAAACTTGTAGCGAGCCGGAAAGTGGTGTCACCCAGCAAAGTGCCTGTGTTGGGTGAAGGTAGCGCCTGAAGCCAGAGGCCCGATTCCCATTCTCCCACAGCCAAAAGGCGGGCACGCTCAGCAGTGTTGGTGGTATTAATGAGGTTATTCCGTACCAACCTGCAGCTCATCCCACTGTCTCTGGGAAGACGGGTTCTCGGGCTGCTCGGAATCCGGACAAGACACTTTCCAAGCGTTCATTGCATCAGTCAAACACGGCACTTCAGAGTCAACCTGGGAAGCGGCTTACATTCTTGTGGTTAACTTTTCGGTGCTGTGGACCGAGGACAGGAACGCCGGTAAGCTTACACTATAAATTTTGCGGACGCCGAGCCCACCAAAGCGAATGGGTAGTGTGGCTTGCAGCCACGCGCGGTCTTCCAATGCCACATTTATGATTGATGTTAGAGTAACTTATAGACAGGTTTAATACTTACTTGAAGTTAACAATAAATTGCATAGGTACCTACTAGATATCAATATTACAACATTCATTATTACTACACGGACAACTAATATAAAAAAGCCACTTGCAAAGTGCCAAAAAAATCTAAATACCTTCTAAACCACACAAATTAGCTAGATGAAGTAAAAAAAATCTTGATAACAGTTTTAGGTGTTTTTTATGCGCTATTAAATACACTTGAATGTTGCTTTTTACTTCAAGAAGCTATCGTGCGTGGTTTTGGAAATATTGCATGATTGGTCATACAGTTCAAGTCGAGCTGATGGTGAAGTACCAGGAGAACTGCTCAACAATTAACGCCCCTGCATCGGGTTATTAAGAGTGTTTATTCTAAAAGTTCTATTTCTATTTCTATTTTTAATAAATGGCAAGCAAAGCCGATGTCGACTATTCTGCCAATGTCTAAAGTGCGTTGGAAAAAGTAAGTGTTTGTCATAAAACAGTTAAAAACAAATAAAAATTCTTCGATTGATACAGTTGAACTCAATGTAGATCTTGTTGGGTTGTACGGGACTGAAACAAACAAAAAATATATAAATAAATAAATATTGTATTTGTTAAAACATAAAATATATGCAGACCACACCCACAGACAGAATAGTTCATAACTTAATGTTATTGTGGCGGATGAAGGTCATCAGCGCCACAAATTCACAAATTCTAAAAGTTGGCAACGTCTCAAATAGCTGTCAAATGTAAATATTTGACAGCTATTTGAGACGTTGCCAACTTTCAAAATGCACGTTCTTAAGCAATATTTTCTAAAAGGTAATGAGCAGTTGACAGTAAGCTATTGTAACTAAATTAGAGTTATTTTTCACTTTGTAGTGCTTTTCTTAGATATAGGTTGTACTTTGTAAAGTTTTTTTTTCACTTTTTTTTTGTGGTCCTACTCCATACAAATTCGAATACCACTACTCTACACTAACATATAGACCATAAAAATATAAATAACAGATACAGATGAACATTGAACCTCCTCCTTTTAGGAAATCGGTAAAAAAATATATTTAACTTTAATGAAATCACCAAAGTTACACACATACAATCAATCTTCTCAGCCAAAGTTGGAACCACCAAACACACCACCAAACCAACCACCACCAAACTCCAGCAAATTACGTCACAACACGCAATGATTTCTTCCTTGATTACTAAGAAAACACCTATAAAAAAAAGAAAGAAGAAGAATTTATGGAGAAAAAATGTCGATGTACGTTGTAATTTTCAAACACACAAAAATTTTGCATACTATGTTTTATCTTAGCTAAACATGTTTGTGCCATTATAATTATATTTTTACATCATTTTATACGATGTTTTATGCAAATAAATGATTTATTATTTTATTTTTATTTATTTATATATAATAATAATAATAGCTAACTATGCTCATAGTGAAACCCACGCGAATACACATGTATATTTCTATAATTCAGTGACTATGCTAATTCAATCGTTAGCACCTTGACTATGCTTTAAGATGATTATCATTGCATTGACAAATTGTAGGTATAGCTAATTCGTTGTCTAGCAACGTAATCAGCTGTTTCATTGGGATTTATTGTAAGAGAATTTTTTGTTTTTTTTTGCGCTTTACTAATAAAACACCTCTGCTCTCAAAACGGTGACGGAAAGCATCATGAGGCTACCGGCCTGGGCCCGCGTGGTAGATTACGGCCCACTCCCTCTCGAAGAGGAGGCCTGTGTCCCAGCAGTGGGAACATTAGCAGGCTGATTATGCTTATCATATTTAGTATACTTAGCCGGTTTTTTTTGTATTAAAGATTATTTTATTAAAAAAAAATCGTTTATTAACAAAAATATTCAATGTAGAGTTTTGACTTCGCTACGATTTTATATAGATACTAGCTTCTGCCCCGACTTCGTCCGCGGGAAATTTCTTGTTCCTCCGTCCCGTCGCATCGCCTCGCCCGCGGCTATTACTTTGTTTTAGCTTAGCATTCATTCTGACTTTTTTTCTGCGCTTGAGAAAGTCGACGTGGTCAAATACTTAGGACACGTAATAACAGCCGACCTCTCTGATCACGCCAATACAGAAAGGCAACGAAGAGCCATAGCGGTGCGCGGCAACATGCTAGCTAGGCGGTTTAGCCGCTGTAGCGACGTGGTGAAGGCCCAGCTGTTTACCAGTTACTGCACAAGCATCTACACAGTCGAATTGTGGACAAACTACACCAAGGCGGCACTGAGCGATATAATTAAAACTACTGGTCCGTTCAGAACATCTGTGAAAGATCTGGGTGACCCGAGGGTTTCTGTTCTAATCTGGGTGACGCCTGTGCATTCAAAGAGCACGTGCGTGACGGTTTCCTCAGCCTCCATGCACGCCCTGCACAGAGGACTGTCCGTTTTGCTTATTGTGTGGAAGTGTTTGTTGAGCGAGCAGTGCCTCGTGATGGTCCCCATCACCAGACGCAGGCCGTTCCTATCCAGGCGTAATAAACGTCTGGTTAGCCTGCTATCCAAGGATGGTATTTAAGGGGTAAAGTTCACTCATCCACCATAGAAAAGGGAGGATCCTCCGACCAGACGGGTGTCGTGTCTGACGGGCAACTGCCCTGAGGTTGCAGTCGGGAGCTTGTATATTTATGTCCATCGCGCGGTAAACTCTAATTGCACGATGCAGGATTTGTGTGACGTCAGGTCTTTGATGCGGTGTTCGCATGTGGCGATGTAGATGCCGCCCCAGCATAGCCTCCTTGGACTGCCTGCAGCCCGGTGTCAAGGTCCACCAGTTCTCCGCTTGTGTGTTAGTAAACTCGTGTAGCAATCTTCGTAATTGGTTGAAAGGAATGGGTACTATTGGCTCGGGTCCACAGACTAGCGGCCTGGATCCTCGTCTGGCAAGTTAGTTTTGCCCCTTACATAAAAGGTCCTTCCACCCGCAGATTACATAAACCAATGGGTGTTTGCGTGTGTGTGTGTAATGTGAATGTGTTACATTTATGTTATTGTATATTTATTACGTAATCTATGTGTGTATATATTGAAACTTGTAGTTATATGGATTTTATATCTGGCGATAAAAATATTTCATTTAATTTTCTTTTTGCACGGCTCCTAAGGGTCGGTTAAATAGCCTCAAGCCTAGCCAAACCTTCCTGAAGAATGAGACTATCAAATGCAAAAAAAATCCAACTGGTAGTTCCCAAGATTAGAGTGTTCAAACAAACAAATAACTCATTAGCTGTTTTATTAGTATAAGATAAGTTACATTCGTTAACACAATTATTAAAATTTGTGTCATGTTTGTGTCAGCCATTTTATATTTTCCTTTTTTAACTGTTTTATTTCTAACTTAATTAATATTTTCAGTTTTACATAATTTAAGAAGATATTGCTTTGTTACAGAACGTATGAAATCACAACATCATCATTTTATTATGATATTTATTATATGTAGTGAATGATAATTACTCAGAAACTATTAAATTTTTCAGATTTTTGGGAACAATAATAAAGAAAAATAATCATCTTCATTTCAGCCAAAAGACGTCCACTGCTGGACATAGGCCTCTCCCAAGCACCGCCACTTCGACCGGCTCTGTGCTTCTCACATCCCGCGGATTCTTGCGGCCTTCACCAGGTCAAAGGTCCAACTTGTGGGGAACCTCCCAACGCTACGTCTTCCGGTACTTATAAAATAGTTAGGAAAATAATAACGTTGGTAAAAACTTGCTTAAACAATAAACCAATAACCTTTTTTCGTGAGAAATATCACTTTTAGGATCTCAAAGAGACAATCGACATTATGACGTATATGGCGTTTACTCGTAGTGTACCCCAAAGTGATAAACAACATACGCTTAAGTACCTATCTCTCGAAAAAATGTAATAGTCTTATTTGTCAAAAAAAAAAAAAAAAACATCGGTTTCATATTATTATTATTCATTTATTTATTCAAGTAACAATACTCGTACACAAATATTTAACAACAGACGATACATTAACATAATAACATTACAATATAAAACAAACCAGCTGACTGTAGGTGACGTAGTCACTGCAGCGTCTAATGAATGGACAGTCGATCTTGTCCGCTATCATCATCAGCACGCTGTTGGAGCTGCCGCGCACCCTGCTCACCAGACACACGCTCCGCTTACGCATCGTCTCATAGAAGCAGTCGACGCTAGCTTCTGCTAACATGCCCGAGGCAGTACAGCGTCGGGGCAGCCGCTCAGCTATCAGCGCTCTAAAGGCATTGTTATATTGGACGCGGAGGGCTTCGTTCATTTAACACTATTAATCTGGCATCCATACCAACAAGTTAACAAGTTCTAAGGGATGTCCTCCAACTTCTTCAACAGAATGTCATAGGAAACCAGATCAAAAGCCGTGGATAAATCGAGGAAGCACGCGAACACTGGAGTATGTCATCCTGTATAGTACCAGACGTATAGCACTTTCTGTTGACCATCCTGGCCGAAAACCATACTGATTATCGTGCAGATGTAGATATTCATTTAACTGTGTGTCAAGCAAGCCGTCCAGCACGTTCGCAATAACAGTCGCTAATGAAATAGGCTTGTAATAACCTTTATCTGACAGGTCCTGTTTTATTTGTAACTACTGGCACAACTATTGTCTTAACGAGGCCAGATGATAAGTATGCATGCCTAATATAGAAGTAAAAGCATTGCCTACACTCTAGGTAAGTGATGTCCAGCCTGCTGAAGATGTTCAATGCTGAGACCGTCATGGCCAGGGGACATGCCTCTGAACATTGATTTAACAGCATTTTTTGGAGGTAAAACTCGTACCCATTTGACCATAACATGTCTCATATGCTTCAGGGAGAAGCGCTCAAGTAATCGCCAAAGCCAAATTCACATTTTTGGACAGTCTCCTTGTTCTAGTGGTCGCAAGCGCTACTGCTAAGCATGAGGTCTTGGGTTCGATTCCCAGGTGGAGCAAATTGTTATTGGGTGTTTTTATCTGGATTTTCTCAGTAGCAGTTGGGAGTCTGGATTTGCGTCAAGTTGATGGCAAGTCTCGCCCCCTATTACATGGGACTAAATCATAATTGGCGTAAATGTGGGTGTACTAGAGGTACACCTCTGCCCATCCCTTCGGGAAAACAAAGCGTGTTGTTATGTTATGTAATCGTCTAAATTATCAATACAACTACCTCCTTGATATAGTGACAAAGGATACAATGGCATATTATGTGAATCAGAATTATATACGAGTATGTATTATTTAGAACTGAGTCTGCGTCATTACATTCACAAACTATTTGAGCTAGACTTAGGACAGATTGTTATGTTTTTGTCGCAGCCATTTCGTTAAATTAGCCAGCCAGCTAATTGGACGCCTAGGCCGTTCATTCACCGCTGCCGTCCAATTGGAAGCCTAGGCCAATAGTTAATTGAACTAGAATCATTCAACGTTTAACGACTTGGCGTATTGAAAGTCAGCCTTTTGTAGATGACTGACCAAGACTCAGTCAAGTGATTCAAATGGTGACAAAAAATTTGCGTGCAACTTGGAAATAGCTCTCGCCGGCCACTCCCGCGGCACCGCTTGCTTCGCTCGCTTGCCTCGCGCGCGGTTGGTAACAGTTCTAACCTAACCATCCTCATCCAGTTTAACTAAATGACTACACGACATTCAGCCATCTGGTTAAACGTGGCGCTCAGTGACTTGGCTAGTTGACCTTCAGCTATTTAATTGGATAACGGCGTTTAACGAACGGCCTAGGCGTCCAATTAGCTGGCAAATTTAACCAGATGTCTGCGATATTTACATTTCCTTTTATTAATATCGCAGAAAGAAAATAATTTTAGGCACAACACAACACGTAATATGACAACGTTTTAAAAATATTGTTCCAGGCAATCTAAATTCTGCGCTGTTCATTAGCAAGCGCGCAGACGCGTGCTTTGACTCCTCAAACGCGTGGCTAGCTCGGAAAAACTGAAAAAAGAATACACATTGGAACTATTTAAGCTTTGTTAGCACCAACCGATTTTGTCAGTTAGTTATTCATCCACTAGGGTATTAACCCATTGGAACTATTTAAGAAAGATGTACTTGCAGTCGGTTTCTTTCGACTTTGCTATTATTTATGTTCAGGCACTATCGGGTGTTCTTGTGTAGTCATCAGCTGTAAGTAGTATCTAGTCGCAACCATAGTAACTTATACAAAGTAACGAAACGAGGGTAGATAAGATCAAGTTCAATAATTATACTTGAGGTATGAGAAACAGGGTGTAAAGTTCATTCATCCCCTACAGAAAAGGGAGGATCCTCCGACCAGACGGGTGTCGTGCCTGGCGGGCAACTGCTCAACGATTGATGTCGAAAAGTTATATATATATATATGTTGATCGCGCAGTAAACTTTGCTTGTGCGATGCAGGATTTTTGTGACGTCAGGTCTTTGATGCGTAGTTCGAATGTGGCGATGTAGGTGCCGCCACAATAAAATGTAAGTGACAGTTGTTAAATATTTACAACTTTAAATGCTATCCACCATAGCCTTATTACCCGTTTGCATTGACGCATAAAAAACATTTTTTTTCATCGAGATATAAGTACTAACGTACAGTACTTATATCTCGATGTTTTTTTTTAAATTATTTGTTGGGTAGTGTCGGTATTTACAAAATTTTATGTAGCAATTGACCGACAACAAACAATTTATGTTGCTATACCCCTTTTAGCAGGCAGTGGATTTAAGACTTGCCTGACCAACGGCATCAGTGTTTTTTATGTGTTTTATACTTAAGCTATTCAAGGGTAAACAATTAAGTTATTTGTTCATTTAAACTCCGTCTATTTGTAGTCCTTTTAGCAGGTTTAGATTAATAATCTTATAGCCCAACTTGGTTGCTTGCCCCTGTAATTGGAAGGATCGTTTATTACAACCTCCAATATCAGAATAGAACTCTTGCGATTTCAACAACGTCGTGCAGGAAGGGCGAGTCGAAAGGATGGATGATAATACTATCAGCGCCCGTGGAATCGGCTAAGGCTCCTACTGTTCGAATCTTGGTCGTCATCCTCATCTGAGACTGCTCCTAAAGGTGATTATCTGAAGTTTCACTTGTGTGAATTATCACTATCTCTTTACTGGTAGGTACTTAAATGTTAAATTTTATTTCATTCCATTTCCATACACCGCCAATATGACAGAAATATGAACCTTCATATGCCCATTTTCTCGAATATGTCGTCGATCGAAGTCCGAAGAAGAAGATGAAAGGTTATAATTATTTATTAAACGTATGTATAATTTATTAAATTAATAATTAATTAAAAGTCTGTACAGTATAAGTTAGCGTGGAACACAGTAATATAATGATGACTAGTCGTTGCTGACGTGGTGTGGCGTGACACGTGGTCACGTCGTCACGTCGTCACTCCGCGGTCACGTCGTCACTCCGCGGTCACGTAAGCACGAGCACGAGCAGCACGACCGCGAAGCCCGCCACTAGGCACACGATGAGGCTCGTCTTCTTCTGTAAACAAGAAACTGACTCTAGTATTGCATCGACGCGGCGCACATGTCGTCGCCCTCAACAGTCCCACACTACTGCAGTCTGTCGGTAAGATATTTTGCAATATTTGTGTATTACGGGGTTTCTCGAAGTACCTTCGTTTATTTCAAGTACCTAGCAACAACCTCTTCAATTTGAATGATGCACCTTGTGATTCTGTTTTCTTGATGATTAGCTTTTGCCAGTGGCTTCACCCGTGTGGAGGTCGACAATTATCCCACGGAAATGTATTACCGAGATAAAAAGTATCCTGTGTTAATCTAAGTTATAAACTATCTGTTTGCCAAATTTCATCCAAATCCCATTAGGAGTATTAAACTAAAGATTAAAATACTATCATGAATTCCACGTCAGTACAGCCCCCAAACGACATGATTTTTAACGCCATCGTCATATTTCAGCCAATATACACAAAACCTTAGTGAATTATACACTTAAAACTCATCAAGAATCACTCCGTCCATTGGTGAAAAACGTATGATAAATCCGTTCGCTAGTTTTTGAGTTTATCGCATTCAGACAGATAGACAGACGCGGCGGGGGGACTTCGTTTTATAGGTATTAGTGATTCAAAACATTAAAAAAAATACTTGATAGTACAATCAAGGGCAACACCAAGTCGCCTCAAAGAGATGTCAGCATAACTGACGGGGTCCGCTAGGACCAATGCCTGCCGGGTTCGCGGGAAAGTCCGCAAGGGATACAGTGGCCCCTGGCAACGTACAGGCAACTGAAGGAACACGGGTGGGTTTTAGTCAGTAAGAGGCTGACACGCCCAGTTATTTGATAATTTCCCACCCAAAAAAAAAATGAATAAAAGGGCTACACCAAGTTGTTCATGAGTGGCGCTGGCTGCGTATGGTACAGTCGACGTTACCTTCCGCGCCTTGGTGCGGCTGACGGTGCCCTTGAGCAGCTCCGTCCCGCCGGTGCCGACGTGTTCGGTGGCCTGCAGCGCGTAGTACTCCACACTGTCCACCTGGTCTTGCTGGAACATACAAAAACCCCCATTACTAGTCTCGCTTGTGAACAGCACCCTTTTTCATTTGATAAAAGACGGTTACGAGGTGGTCCGTACATAGAAATAGGAATTCTCGGGAATTAATCATTATGGAACGTCAGTCACAAGTTACAATTAGGTCGTACGGAGGCGAACCGACTAGAGCCAAAACTATTAGGTTTTAAAAGGTAAAGTAAACGCGCCTCGTCTGCAATGGAAAAATATTTGTAGCGGCATCTGCATCGCCACATGTGAACTACACATCACACTGACGACACGTAAAATCCTGTATCGCGCAAGCAGCGACTAGCATATAAACAACGTCCCAATACCAATTGTTGGGCAGTTGTCCACCAGACACAACTCCCGTCTGATCGGAGGATCCCCCTTTTCTCTAGAGGATGAGTGAACACCAACATATCCCATAACTTTAGGGTATTAATGAGACCATGTCAAAGAATCAACTGCCATATTTATTCAAAATAATTCGACAGTGACGATAGTTTATGTAAATCACCCTACGTGAAATATATTAAAAAATTAAAATAAAATAATTAGTTACTATATTTGTCCATAAAAAAAAATACATCATCGCATTTTCTTAGCTTTAAGTTTTGAATGATTGGTGTGAATGAAAATGATTACCTCGTACTTATCAATGAAACTTAGATACCATCGAGAGTCTAGTGTTATGTTATCTTGGAAACTATGTATTTTTGGAACACGTGTTCTAGGACTTTTTGTATTATTTTTAATTATAGAATTATAACTTTAGAGTTATGGGACATCAAAAGGAACACATTGGTGCCGATTCTCTTGTCACAAATGCCTCTAAACTAAACTAAAAATCACTAAAATTTAGTTTATTCCTGTCAAACGACGATTTCCTATTCTGAAATAGACTAAAGTGACACACCTTAACTATATTTTAGTTTGACAGCGCTAAGATAGTACTGAGTTTTTAGTTTAGTGAAAATGGCAATTTTGCTATTCTGAATATGACGTTTTTCACCTAAAATTTTGGTTGTAAAAGACCAAATCAGACTAAACCTGACAAATTTTAATCGCGATTAAAATGGTGTGGTATAAAATAAGTTGTTATGAACTAAAATTCACACCAACATCTCGACTTCACGTGCAAAAACAGTACTGTATAAATTTTTTCTTTTGCTTATATCTCGAAAATGGTGCGTCCTATCGCAAAAATAATGAAAATTTCGACCCCCTTTATAAAACGCTTAAACACCTAACACTCAACACGTAGGTAATATTTTTTTCATATTTTCCATACAAAAAAATAAAAATTCCATAAAAAGCACGTCGAGGCTACACCACATACGCACCTCCGGCTCTAAAAAAACTCACCGGTTAGGGCAAACCACGGGTACCACGTGGATTCACGATTGTCAAATTCTATTTTAGTTGTGTCAAAATTATTTTTTAGTTTAGAGAATTTTATTTGCAGAATAGCTCTAAGATTCTCATAGCCAAAAGTAAGTAATTTTAGTCTTAGTTTAAGTTAGTTTAGTTCGGTGTACAAGAGAATCGGCACCATTGTATGTTAATTATGCTACCTTTAACCTAAATAATTATTTATTAATTTTTCGTCTCTTTTATTTCCAAATATTTTACCGTAATCACTTCTGTGCGCCAGTGTACTTTACTACGTATACGTACGTACGGAGTTGTCGATTCATCCACAAATAAATTGGATTCGTGCGAATCGCCTCAAAAAGAACTAATATTTATTAAAATGGTCGATTCGCCCGGATTCGGGTGAGTCACCAATAAATAAGTCGTATATTTATGTTGCTAGAAAATTTGATAAAAACATTGTTTTACAGGTGATTGTACTAATGCCGTACTGGTCAATTAGCACCGAGCTAATTACAGAACAAGCACCAGCTGACCGCGTTGTCCGTGAACTATGTTGTGTAACACATAAATACTAAAACACAGTTAATCGACCTCATCCGGTGAGGTTAGTTAAGGGGGATGTGCTAAGGTAGCCCGCGAGATTCTTTTCTTGAGTTTTTTCCATTTTGCAGGTCAGTGTCAGGTAGTATGTTGATTAAAATATAATTCGCGACCGTAACAAATATGGCTTTACATAATTATCATCATTACAATCAGCAATACGTCTCCATAAGTTAGCATAACTGTCAAATGTCATGATTTCATGAAATAGTCATTCAATAGGATTATATGACCTTAGAGCGTTGTATTGATCATTTTTATGATTATAATTCTATAATGAAACATTTGATACGGCCGCGAATCATATTTAGGTCAACATACAATATGATAAAGGTCAATTATTTTTAAAAGAGTAACCGTGTAGTTTCTTGCCGGCTCTTCTCCATAGGAAACGACCAATTGGAACCGTACACCTAGCTTCTGACGTTTCATAAGTGCCCATGTAGGTTTATGTGAAATAAAAATATATAATAAAATCAATAACAACATCAAAGATCGCAAACGTGCATGTAACCATCGATTTACATCAATGCATGGAACTACGATTTTAGGGTGGGAAATTATCAAATAACTTCTCCCGCTCTGGGCGGAGCGGGATGTCGTGTCAGACTTTTACTGACTAAAACCCACCCGTGTTCCTTCGGTTGCCTGTGTGCCGGGGTCGCGATATCCCTTTCGGACAAACTCGCAACCCCGGCAGAGGTTAGGTGCCCTGAGAGTAGTTTAAACCCAAGTTTGCAACCCTGAAAACCTTGTGTTACTCCTATCACAAGGTGCGAAAACTGCGAAAATCTAGCACTTTTTTCAGGTTTTTTGAAGAATATACCTTATGGACGCGGTTTTAGGTATCTTTGTTGTGTATTTTTGTAAAGCAAAATAAATTCTATACAATCTCAGCCCAACTCAAGCACTTTAGGTCTAGTGGTTGCGAAGATACAGCCAGTCAAAGAAGGCCTTTTTTTCCAATAAGTGGAAAATTATCGATTTTGGGGCATTTGCCAAGAAACGTACCGGTTGAACTTATGGTCCTAGAGAAAGTGTTTAACAAGAGACTCTATGAAAGCTTAACAACTCTACAGCCTTACTTTTTCTTTACCCTAAACCTCTTAAGG
Organism: Agrochola circellaris; assembly: GCA_914767755.1. Classification (NCBI taxonomy): domain Eukaryota; kingdom Metazoa; phylum Arthropoda; class Insecta; order Lepidoptera; family Noctuidae; genus Agrochola; species Agrochola circellaris. The sequence continues at coordinate 3,019,137 of OU611839.1, read as the reverse complement.
GGTCTTTGTACTCATTATTATGAACAACTTTCACTATGGGACCAACACTGAAATCGTGAAAAAAAGAATCAGCTGTTCCCTACATTTCGACGAGATAAACGAACATAAATGTAGGGAACAGCTGATTTTTATTTCGCGATTTCAGCGTTGGTCCCATAGTGAAATTTTTTCATAATAATGAGTAAAATGTCCCCTTAAGAGGTTTAGGGTAAACAAAAACTAAGGTTGTACCTATAAACATATTTTTCGTAAACGTTTTCATGTTTTCTTTTTCAGACTTCTAGGGAAGTGGCCCGTCAAGATATTTTTTCACAGGTATCCGCAATAGTTAATACAGGATGTTGTATTACGAATTGTTGTATTCGCGAATTACGAGTTACTGTCAGCGTGCAGCATGCTACAGCTGGGCAAAAGCCTCCCCAATGTCTCCCAGTGTGTCGTGGTGGTGTAACAGTGTGTGGTGTTCGTGTGCACCTGTGCCGCGACGAGGTGCGCGAGCTGCGAGAACAAGTCCCGCACGTCGCGCAGCGCTGCCTCAACGCGCGTGAGCTCCTCGTGGCGCGCCTCCACGTCGCGCAGCGCACGCCGCGCCTCCGCCGTCTCGGCGCGCACGTTGTCGACGAACAGCGAGATGTTCTTGGTGTCCAGCAGCGCCTGACACTCCTCGTCCGACACCGACAAGTTCGCTGTAACAAGACGCGCGCGTCAGAGAGCGCCGGAGCGCGTGAGTCAGTGCGTAGAGGTCACGGCGGCGGCGGCCGACGACCCCGCGGACTACTCACCGAATTAAACCGATGCAGCCATTCAACTTGTACTAATGACTGTTTCAAAACAAGTACAATTAGGAACCGCTTCTTAACTATTGCTAATGTATAATTTTCTTTGTTGATTTGAGATTATTGACCTGACTTGATTCATTCATTGGTAGTTTCAATGACAAGGGCTCTACCGACCTACATTTAAATACAATGTATTTAAATGTAGGTCGGTACAAATTCTATCTAACATTTACGTCGTAAACATGTCATGTTTACGACGTAAATGTTAGATAGAATTTGTTACTTACCTACCTATTATATTGTTTTATAATATTTTAACTGCCCCGTTGGTCTCATGGTCTCAGCTTGAGGTCCTGAGTTTGAAATATAGCTCGAGCAAAGTGTTAGTGGGTTTTCCATAAGGACGGCTTGCAAATCGACTGTGTGTGTGTGTGTTCGTTGTAACACATGTTGATGTACAATCGTTATTTCTTTCTTGTGATGTGGGTTGTGAAATTGAATCTCGGCGAAGTAGTTCCCTAACCGGCTCAGCTCACTCCGTACGGCATCCGTTTGGGCTCAATTAGTAAATGCGCGCATGGCGACACGACACTTCGCTGTCCGCCTCACTCATATTATTATAAGGAAATATTAAATCAAGCTCAGCAGGCTCCTCTAAGGAACCGTGACCAACTGACCAGCTACATTATTTAAATTAAAAAATAGCTTAATTAACGAAACAAGTTACAGGAATGGTCGGTGTAAGAATAACATAATAAATTATAAGAAAAATGGTTGACCCACAAACAATAAAATAGTGCAAAGCAGTAGGAACTTAGGAAGTGTCTGGAAGTGTTATTATGACGGCCATATTAGCTGTAGAACTGATGACCGTTGGGCTAGACGCTGGTTTTCGAATCAGGGAATGTAAAGTTCCTCAGGACGCCCTCAGGCTAGGTGGAGATCTGCTTGATTCTGGGTGGTGCGATCATGAGTCCGCATGGATCTTTGCAGGGTGGTTAGCAGCTGGATTAGTAGCCGAGAATCAGTTTAAATAGAGAGTGATTATAGATGAGGCCTATGTTCCGCAGAGAACTGGATTGTTCTGTATATTCGCATCGGTTTCATTTGATGTTAAATTGTTTGGTCTCCGACCAAAACTAGGTTCCTTCCATTTTGTGAATGTGAAAATTGGCATGGTTCGTAGAACAGATAGGCTTCCTAAGCGATGCTTATATATAGTTTAAAGCGAGAGGTACTCACTGAGGTGTATCTGCTGTTGCAGCAGACTGAGCTGCGTGGCGCGCACGGCGTCGAGCGCGGAGTGGTGGCGCGTGAGCGCGTCGGCGTACAGGTGGCGCGCGACGGCGTACTGCAGGCGGGCGATGCGCGCGCCGGCGTCGTTGCGCGTGTTCAGCCGCGTCTCAAACTGCCGCAGCGCTCCGCCCACCTTCAGGCCGGTGGCGTTGGACGCCGTCACTGCCGCGTCCAGCTGCTCCTGCAAATCTGCGCCCACATGTTACTATAGCGGGATTTACATTGTTTCACTTTTGATGTACGGACAATGGAACAATCTATTTGTAATACAGGCAAAAAATTTCATATTTGCACTAGCATAGGCTACGTAATCAGCCTTTAATGTTCCCACTGCCGTAGCCCGTGGGCCGTAGCCCACCACGCGTGCCCAGTGCGGGTTGATAGATGTCATGTCTTCAAATTTCCAAGTCTGCTACTGTTTCTCTTCCTTACTTATATTTCTATTTTGAATAAAAGAACCGTTGTTTACAAAAAATTTCACTGCGCTTATAGTCTGGATAGGTGTGTACGCACGACGGCATGAACGAACAAGAACATGGTGAACATGAACATCGAACACGTTGTTCGCATGTACGACCATCAAGCACAGTGTTCGTCAAAAATGTTCGTGGCGAATCCATGGCTACTAAAGAGAGCGGGGCGGTTGAGTGCCAACACAAGTCGAACTGAGTTCGTGTTCACTTTGCTAATTTACGTCCACACGTAGGAACCAAATGATCCGTGTTCGATCGATGTTCGTGTTCACCATGTTTGGTTCGTTCGTGCGCATGCAAGCCTGATGAATTATCCGTTCGAGGACCGACGCGGCGACGCAAGTAGTGCCGTGAGTCAATATGTTATAACGTTCATCTTTTGGGTACTTTGGATCAAACAAAGATGGAAGGTAATGTACGCTTGTCGCAGTTGTCGCTTTAATTGACAGCAGTAAATGAGCATTAAATACTTAATGTAGTGAGTACAGGCTGCCCCTGTCGGTCGCACTCACTTTTGTTAGTGTGGAAGGTGGGGTCGGCGTGCAGGCGCCGCATCAGTTGTGTGTTGTTGTCGAGCTCGTGGATCCAGCCGCGCATGCGCTCCACCTGTAACACACGCACCAAGCGTGACGTCATCACTGAGTACTCAACACTAGGCATGTTCCTAATGTTTATTAGTATTACTCGTTAACATTTTAGGAATAATCTGGCTAATCGCTAAGAACAGGTTTTGCTTGGACAGTTCCTGTTGCTTTCGTATTTTTTTTGTTGTTTTTGTAATTCGTTTATTTGATTACTAGTTTATCTATATTTATTTAGAAGTATAAAAATTATGTATTAGGTATGTTGAAGTTGTTTGTACTCCCCGTCACTTGTCCATTAGAAAACCAGCGTCAGACAGCATTTTCAAAAGATTACTTTTACTTTGTTTGTATTTTGTGTTTCACGAACTGTGTCCAAATAAAGGTTTTTTTTTGTAGGTCCTTTACAATGTTTGTAAATATGTGAGCACCATATATGTTATCACATAATTAATTTTTCTGTCATTGCTTCATTTTTAATTCTTTTTACCTATTGTGGTATAGTAAACTTATTCCTGGTACATCGTCTTCATATATAATTATATAATTAAAATATTTTAAAAGATTAACGGTGAATGTCTTGACCATTCTTCTCCATACGTAAACTACCTTTTGGAAGGGGCGACTAGAATCATATAATTTGTTTTGTAAATGTTGACGTTCAAAAATGCCTTTTATGTGCCTATTTGAAATAAATTATTTGACTTTGACTTTGAATGTGTACAAACAATATACCTAGCCTTTTCTCAACTATTTTAAGGTCGGCTTCTAGTCTAACCAGATGCAACTGAACATGAGTATTTTACATTGAGCGACTGCCTATCAGACCTCCACAACCCAGTTATAGGTTAACGCGATACCCCTTGGTAAGACTGGTTGTCAGACTTTTCGGCTTCTGACTACTCGTAACGACTGTTAAAGATCTAAGAATGACAGTCAGGACCAACGGCTTCCTAATGTTGTACACATAAATTATATTTGAACAATATACTAGTGTAGCAATAAGTGCATTGCTCAAGCTGAGTAGTGATTGTCAGTTGTGATAGGTTCACATTGCAGCAGTCGGTTGCCGGGTCAAGGATGTAATCTGCGATAATGTCGCGGACTCTATGTAAATAAACAATACAAATATCTACGCGTGTAAAGTGCGAGCAGAGGCATGTAATGTAATAGTACCTACCTAAGTGCGCGCATTGAGCGCGTCTCTCAGTAACAAATCATTTGCATACATAGGAAAATTAATATTTTGTGGTGTAGGATTACGGTACCGACTGCAATCAAGCGTGGATGTGATCATCATGAGTGCTAACAAGTAATAATAAATATATTACGTAAGCAATAAGCATGGTCCGTGTGGAACTATTCCGCAAGTGTGTCATGATCATGATTGTGAGTGATGAATGATTTTCCTGGCGGCACAACACCGGCGCGGCGCGGTGCGACAAGGCTGCGGCACTAATTAGCAGGGTCGCTAATGAACACAACGAGCGGGTCGTTAATGTCGCACATCGCTCATAATGAAGCGGCGCGCCACACACAAACTCACACTATACATACCTCCAGGAAGATGTCCTGTATGTGCTGCTCGTGCTCGGTGGCTGGCTCGGGCACGCTCGGCTCCACAGTGTCACAGTACACGCCGCCCGCCGCGCCGCGCGCCAACTGCAACCACAACACAACACCTCAACATGTGCACTAACACATAACTCTGCACTTGTTCTACAGTCGCATCTTGGTCAGACGAGTGCTGGGCGTCACTGACCAGCCTCACTCACTGGTCACCGTCAGCCAGCTGTGAGCTCGACAGAGGACTTACACACCTACCACACAGCCACACCTTGTGCAACAGTGGTTTGTTTACCAAGATGACGTCACAGTGGGAGCACACACTCGCTCAGATAACCCACTGACCGAGAATGCCACCGGGCCTTTGTCTCCTCTCGTCTCGCGTGACTTACGTGGCGCAGCTCGGCGAGGCGGTCCTTGCTCCTCATGGTGCCGGCGTTGCTGCCTGGTCACCGTCGAGCGGAGCGGGCGTAGAGGTGCGCTCGCGACGGTATCTAATCGCACACTGATAACATCACTGATATCACGCGCACACCGCTCTCCTCGCTAAGGTCACTACACCCGCGCGTTATTGAGACTCATGCGGGGGCTCCGCACCGCGCCTGTGCAAGCACTGAAACCCGAGCTGAGAAATTCACTACACTACTTATTTAGATAGACTAGCTGTTACACCTGACTAAATCGTCGCTTCAGTGTCGATGACTCTATAACTACCGTAACAAACACGGTTGCAAGTTACAGTTGTTCAGTGCAAACTATAATGTAAAAGTGATGTGTGTTTAATAAGACTGTTGAGTTAGACATGTAACGACACGATATTATGTTAGCAGCTGATCGCACGGGCACTCGCGGCAGCGGGACGGTAGCGCTGCGTCACACATTCAGTTGTTACCGTGTGTTTGCACCGCACATTAGCGCTCAGTCAGCACATGGTGATGGTGCGATGGCAGCCCGACTGTCGTATACACACGCATCTAAATCTAACCACGCTGAATATAAAACTGCTGACGCGTAGGTACTTGATATTACACTGACTACGTAAGTACAAAAGCATCCGATTTAAAAAAAATGAGTTACGCTCAGGAATAGAGCGCAGCTTGACCGTCCACAAACTGCCAGCAACTATTGTGCGTCGTGTTGTTTTGCCTCACTCACTTTACTGCACCGCTAGCCCTCGACTCGGCAACAGTGCCGCGTGCAGTTCTCTGCCCATCCTACAGAAAGAATGTCAATGGAAAATGTTGATCATGAAGCAAATCCCAATTGGTAGTTACAGTTTTATTTTTTTACCACAACGGGGAAGCTCTTGACCTGCATCTAACCAGATGTTAAGTCATGATCAGGCCGAAGATGGAAACTTCATCCGGAATCCTCAACCACAGAGGAACTAGTTATCTTTATCTCTAACTGTCGAAACACAACAATGCTGTTAACATTATTGTTATGATGGTGGTAGCTAGCCAGGCGGACTTAGATAAAGCCCTACCACCAACCAAACTGAGCAGAAAATTATGCCACCACTGTGAATCGAACGCGGGACTCGAATCTATGACAGTGGTCTAACCACTTAACTAGACCACAGAGGTCATTAAATAAAATACGAAAACGTGTTAGATTACATAAGAGAAAACCATTTTATCGATAATATGGTGTAAAAAAAACTCGCCGGCCGCTGCCGGGGCACCGCTTGCTACGCTCGCTCGGCTCGCGCGTGGTTGGTCACAGTTCTAACCTAACCTAACCTATTTCACCCAGTTCATATGACGAATCATACTATCTGCATTTGACTAGATAATTAGACAATGGTGAAAACATTTCTGCGGCAGATTGTGTGATTCGTCACTTTGAAGCTAATTGTTTGCTAAGTAAGTAGGTACAAGCACTACATACAGGTTGGCAGGGACATCGACGCGAAAACTGATACAATATGATTCTGAACCCCACTGCGTAGAAATTTTTCTTCGGTTAATAAAAAAAAAATCTGCTGTTTCATAGAAAATTTCAACCTACGCGGTCAAAATAGATTTGTAGATTTTTTTTTAAAATAGGTAGCCAACGAAAATTTTTAACGCTCAGAGGGGTTCAGAATCATGTACTTACTGAATCCATGGTATCAGTTTTCGCGTCGATGTCCCTGGCGCCCTGTATATATTAGGTATACCTACTGGTCAGGCAGCTAACTTGCAACTAAGTTCCTAATTTCAAACAATGTTGTGAGTGTGCTGAGTAATCAATTATTTTAAATCCTGCTTATGAACTTATTACCTTACAATAAGAATAATTAATATTATTGAACGATTTTTTTTATAATCATACTATTTAAGCCATGGTTCGTGTAAATCTGATTTGGATTCAAATAGGCATGATTCATTTTCTAATTAGTCAAACTATCTAATTAGAAATTGAATCATCAAATCCACTCAATCACATTTTTGAATTGATTCTTGGAAGAGATTGTATTAATTGTTTCTAATGTTCGAAAGGCATGCAAGCGATTATAATCTATTTGTGACTTATTTAAATTGTACAATATTAATAGTCACCTAGACACCCTCATGTACTCACGTAGGTACCTACCTAGCTACTTATACTTAAAGTTTATTGTAGTATATAAGGTCTATTTAAATCCTTGTTTCAATTGATGTTATTTCCACTGAAACAAACATAACTTTTTGCTAGTGTAAATAAAGTTGATTTTAGACTGACTAGTACAGTTAAAAAGTCACAAAAAATTTGAAGTTGTAGCGCAAACTGTAAATTATTTGTAGTCATTACGGTTGTTGTTCCTAAAACTCGTGTTTGTTTACATGATTGGTAAATAAATTGCGAACGCAGATTAGGGAAATTGGGCCGCACGACGACGGCACCAAGTACCTACCTACCGGCTCACAATGCATAGCTTTTTTTAAGTTTGGTTTTTTCCACTTATATGTGGAAGTTGTGGGGCAAAGGTAGGTACCGCCGTGCGCGACCGCTGTCTACTGACCCGGCTGCCGGCTCTTCTCCATAGGAAACGACGAATTGGAACCGTGCACCTGCTTCTGACGTTTCATAAGTGGCCCTGTAGGTTTCTGTGAAATAAAGTATTTTGATTTCGATTTTATGAAACAAATTGTGCTTAGGACATGTTAGTAAATGTCAATGAAACAAGCGTCGTGTTTTGTAGAGACAGCGCCACCTGTGAGTGACTGCGCACACTAACAAGCAGAGCGTGGCGCTCTACACACGCTCACTTGCGCGTTACGTCGCGCGCCTCGCGCCTCCCACCTCCGCACACAGAGGGCGCTCACCACTCGCCTGGTAGTAAAACTGTACACTTGGACAAGGCAAAGCGGCAAGTTCCGTTTGTCACTAGCCTGCAAGACTAAGATCTATATTAAATATTATAAGATACAGACTTGTCACATGCTGTACTAGAATCCTAATAAGCAGACTTTGCGATGTTGAGGCCTTCGAGTATGAGTGTATTTTTAACGAACGAGAATAGCAGTTTTTACGATCGAATTATTGACAGCTTACCTGAAATTTCTCCTTAGTAAAAAAAGCTTCAGATTTGTTATATTATAAGTACCTTACTAGCTGCGCCCCGCGGTTTCACCCGCATAAGTCTCGATTCCGTGAGAATATCGGGATACAAATTATCCTATGTCCAGGATAAGGACAAGATAAGGATAAGGATAAGGATGGATTACTTGTCCAGGATAAGGATGTCTATGGTATCCAGGTCATGGTCTACCCATGTGCCAAATTTAATCCAAATCAGTTCAGCTGTTTTAGCGCGAAAGCGTAACAAATAAACAAACTCATTTTCGCATATATAATATTAGTTAGGATTGGAATTATATTTTATTTACTAATTAACTAATTTCTAATAGTTTATTACTATTGAATAATTTGTATAATTTCATTATTTTCCGATATTATCCCATCCACCATTATCGAGTCCCGGGCGGGTTTGTAGGGAGCCCCTCGGGCCTTTTCGGCGTTGTAGAGTTAGGGGCTTGGATCTGATAACTTTTTAACACTGAAAGCGTGTATGTGTATGTGTTTTGTCAACCAACTTTACATGAAATGTTTTTGGTAGTATATCATTTATTTTTGTAGGGTGCTCTATTTTTTTAATATTTAGCATTGATATTATCCTGATATTACACATAAGACAAAGTCTAATAATTTATTTTCAATTAGGCAATTCAAAGGCAATTTTGAACGCCAAAATTTACAAAAAAATTGAATCGATTCTCGTCGCACATTTTAAAATCATAACCCTTACTTCTATTCTAGCATAGTCGGATAAAAACGGTATTTCTGGCACGCCAGCACTTAATTTCTTCATATACGTAAATACTAATCTAGCTTTCATAACAAAAGGAAATAGGTATACCTAAACCTACCTGTGCTGAAATGTGGGTGTACCTGTTACAGGTACGTACACCTCTGCCCAACCCCTCGGGGAAACAGGGCGTGTGTAAGGTACCTACCTATATTATCCGTAAGACATACATACTTGCACCACCCTTTATGAGCCAACTCGCCAACTTTTTGGATGAAGTCTCTCAAATATAACCTGTTTTTTTATTCATTACTAGTTAGCCAATTTCCATACAGTAATATTGCCAAATTAATCAAAACAGCGAAATATTTTATAGCTATTTGCGATTTTGCCCACTTTTTATATAAACGCTCTTAAAGGGGTTGGATGGTGAAAGTAAAGATTTCTACTATTTTTTGTTCTTGGTGTACAAATACTAGCCAGTATACCAAATTTAGAGCTAGAGTATTTATTTTATATACAGACCTGGATCCCCATCACGGGGGTGGCAGGGTGAAAGTTACAGTTTATTTTTTATTTTTTTGTTTAAGGGTAAATCCTAGCCTTCTAGGACTTCGGGAAGTGCCCTAGAGGTTTTGATTAGTGAGTGAGTAAGACAGTCGGTGAGTGAGTCAGCCAGTGGCGGAATCGACGTATTTTAAGCTTTAATAAAATCGAAAGTAAAGCTAGATAATTGAAACTTAGTTTGTTTTACATCTTATCCCAAGAATTTTCTCTCTAGCATTATCCAGGCCAAAGATAGGGTTTGTAAATACGACGAAACGCCCGCCCGAAAGCACATACGGGAGCCGTAAGCAAAAAAATATTATAAATTACCCCAGATGTTAAATATTGATGCGCTGCTAACTGCATATCATGGCTTAGTGTCCCCTAACTTAAGATATGTACTGATTTTTTTTTGAGGCAAATCAATATATAAGTAAATAATGTCAATGGCATCTTTAAAACCCCTTTGAACTATGTTGACTTGATGTTACTGAGTCTAGCAAACATTTAAAAATAAATAAAAATATTAACACTTCCATCCATGTACATTTTAGAAATCATTAGATAAGTTGGTCAAATTGAACCTATCCCTATTGTCAGATATAACTATTGTATTAAGGACAGTGGTACAAGCCCATAAATAATTCAGTTTCACAACAGATTTGCAGACAGAACAAGTGTTTTTTTTTTTTTTTAACTATTTAATACAAAACCATAATTGCAGAAATCAGAAATTCATACAAAAATCCTATAGAAAATACCATTTTCAGTTTTTCTTGAACTTTCTCGTTTTCCGGACGTTTCAATTTTATCTTCCCCAAAACCTTATTCGGACTATATCGAACATTAACCAAAAGAAAATGGAAAAATTTGTCCAGGCGTTCTCAAGTGCGCGTCATTTTTAGGGTTCCGAAGTCAACAGGGAACCCCTATAGTTTCGCCATGTCTGTCTGTCTGTCTGTCCGCGACTTAATTCAGATACTGTTAGTACTGTAATTTGGTATGGGTATACATATTAATTCCGCCACAAAGTGGTAAAAGAAAAAAGAGAAAAATAAATAAAAATAGGTTAATACACGTTAAGTGGGGATGTGTTTTTTAATGGTGTCTTTGGAAAGTTCATTTAAAAATATAGAGAGAGTTTGTGAAAACCATTTTTGGATTCAGGGATTCGTTAGCGAAATATTGAGCTTTAAAGTGCCAATTTTTGTTAGAGTCAAGTGTCCCCTGTAGCTGGCAGGGGGCGGCCCTGGTGCCAGTTAAATGGTTAGTTTTGGATATGTGAAAAAATTCACAGCATAGTATATATCAGTCAAATGACGGCTTTAGTAGACCGCATAGACTACATAGCTTAGCAGCTGCGACAATTTGGTTGTATGTGGGCCGCACTGTAGCTTTGAGTCCAAAGAAATACCCAAAATCATACTGGTGTCCACAAGATCCAATTCCGCCCCTTTTACTAGTACACTGGATCTCACCGTAACGTTTGGTGACAGAAATCTTAATATACACATTAAGTATAAGTATTTCTCTTTTATGTAAAAGATGTAAATTATTATTACTAAACCAGTGCACTATTTTAGAGAGAGTGTTATTTACATCGTCAGTAACAGTGTGGTGCCATTTAAATAACAGTGTTTCTTTATAAGGCAAGGTAGGTCATTATTATATACCTAAGATAAATAAAACAGGGCCAATAATTGATCCCTGCGGAACTCTCATAGTGAAAAAGGAACCCGGAGATCGCCACTCAAATGTAATGTCCACTCTTTGGATACTGTTACGCAGATAAGAAATTATTAGGATAGGAGATACAAGGTAGTGTTTCTAACACCATAGTGATGTAATTTCCTGACCATCGTATCATGAGAAACACAATCGAAAGCCTTAGACAAGTTACAATAAATACCTAGGGTATCATGTGTCTTCTCGCAGGCCTCAAAAATATGTGCAAGAAGCTTAGCACCAGCGTCGGTAGTTGAGCGAACCTAGTGAAACCGAACTGTTTACTGTTTAATAATGAATGTTTATTAAAATGTCTTTGCAAATTGATCTAGTTTTTTTTTCTTCAAATATTTTACTTACGGTGGGAAGCCCAAAAATTTGGCCTAAAATTCGTGGGGTCATTTCATTTCATATCATTTCCCATACTTCCTTCTCATATTCGAACAGCCCAGACTGCAATTTGTTTTTCTCATTTTTATTTTTGTTGTATAGTTATGTGATGTCACTACGGACCTCGGCGATACCTTGGGGATAGATGGCTGGTATCTTTTAATAAAACTCGCAACTTTAATGTAAATGAAACCACTCGTAATGTCTATGATGTTTTATTGTAACATATAGATAGTTTTCTACACATCCACCTTACATAGTCGTCGCGTGGTGCGCTAACTGATATGAGCTCTGTACAGCGGCGGCGGCATCGCGCCTCGCTCCCACATAAATAAAATTCACGTAATAATATATAAACTTAGCCTAGAGCGGGCGCAGCGGCCCGCACGTACATCTATATACACACTAACACTAGTCTGTACACCGCGGCCGCGCCCGCGCACTATTTACAACGAGAGGATATGTGTCAGGAACGGCACGCGCGGCCCGCGTCAGTCGCGTGGAGGGACGCGCGCCAGGAGCGCTAGAGGCTGCAGCGCCGCCGCGTGGAGCGCGTGCGCGTGCGCGTGTGGCGCGTGCGAGTGTGGCGCGTGTGAATGTGGCGCATGCGCGTGCGGCGCCAGCGATACGCTGCCCAGCCCGGCGCCGCCCATGCCGGCGCCCAGCCCGCTCTCGCCCGCAGGTGGGTTGATGCGCTTCTCTTTTTGGCGCCGGTTACAGAACCACACGCGCACCACCTCCTTCTCCATACAGAGCGCGTCGGCCAGCGCGGCGATCTCTTCACTGGTGGGCTTGGGGTTGTGTAGGAAGGCCTTCTCGAGCGCGACGCGCACGCCCGACTCGATGGAGGTGCGCTTCTTGCGGCGCCGGCCCACGGCCTCGGCCAGCCCCGCGCCCAGAGCCGCGCCCGCGCCGCCCGCCGCGCCGCCTCCGGCCAGCGACGAGTCCGCGTCCTCCAGCCATTTCTGCAGCAGCGGCTTTAGCTTGCACATGTTCTTGAAGCTCAGGTTTAGCGCTTCGAACCGCGATATCGTGGTCTGCGAAAAGTCATTGCCGTACAGCTTGCCCATCGCGAGCCCGACGTCGCCCTGCGTGAATCCTGCAGAAGAAAACAATTATGTTCTATAATGCTAATATGTTCTAAAATTATAATCTAGAACAGCTCGTGACTTTGTCGGAGTCCAAGTCGGTGAATGCTCTGCATCCGACAGGAGGACTTACCAAGTTTGATGCGTCTCTGCTTGAAGGTTTTTGCGAAGTGTTCCAGCTCCTCGAGGTCCGCGGTATCGTCGGCGGTGGGCTCGAGCGCACGCGGCTTGTGCGCGTGCGCGTGCAGCGGCGTGTGTGCGTGCGCGTGCTGTGGCGAGCGCGCGCGGCCCGAGCCCGGCGTAAGCGGCGTGAGGAAAGAGCCGGCGCCGGGCGGCGTGCGGCGCGGTGACGGCGACCGGCCGTCTGCAGCACAAAACAATCATTATAATCACGGAGCTTATTATTATAACATTGGCAATAATCTTAAATTCTGATCATGAACTGCCCTGCTGACACGTGGTGTGTTAGCAAGGCAGTTATTTCAGCGAGCGAAGAGTAGTGCACTAACCTTGTATATACTTGTAAGGGGGTGACGTACCGGTGGCGGATGACGGGGCGTGGGGCGCGCCGGCACGGGCCTGAAGCTGCTGCAGCTGCTGCGCGGCCGCCTGCGCCACCGCCTGCTGCACCTGACACACAGAAATCACACGTTACTACTGCTTCACAAACACTCCAGTACCTTACAGTCGGTGAACGCACCAGTTTTCATAGAACAATCGTGCGAACATTTGAGAGCTGTATAAGATTAAGCAGTATCTCACCTGAGTGTGTAGCAGTAGGGAGTGCGCACCGTGCTGTGTGAGCAAGAGATGCTGCAGCTGCGCCAGCGCATTGCCGGCGCCTGCCGCGTTCTGTGTACAACATAATAGGTTAGTTGACTCTTCGTAGTCGAAGCTGTTTTCGAAACAGCAGGCTGAAATCATGCTGCAGCACACGATCCGTAAACGATGAGAAATCATCCTCCCCACCAAAATGTCCTGCTAGTTTCCAACTACGTATTCCTACATGGTTGGAAACCAGCAAGACATCTACAGGAAAATATTGATGGCGATTTCCCATAGTCACCATCGATATTGATTGACCTTACAACACCTTTGGTGGACAAGAGTGCGTTTGCGACTGCGATAGAAACCCGCAGTATGTGCAATCCGATCCGTAAATACTTGTTGTAAACCACGCGATTATGTCACGCCAAACTTAAATGTTGAAAGTTACGGCGGGACGGGGTCCGTGTACGTCTTTTCTGTAGGTACTATCATCACAAATTAAGTGTGTTTGCAACCGCGTAGTCACAAACGATGGCGGAGCTCAGAACCAGCCCCCCCGGCAAGGTCACCTCGTTGGGAGGCTGGTTCCTCACCAGGCGGCGTATGGTACATGAAGGTTTGGGTACTCACGAAGACGGCGGCTGTGGCAGCGGCGGCACTGGCGACGTGCGGCGGGTGTGCTGGATGCGCGGGGTGTGAGGGGTGCGAGGGGTGCGGCAGCGGCGCGGAGGGCGCGCGCGGTGGTGACGGGGGCCGCTCGTCGCCGCTGATCTCGCCCTCGCCGCTCGCCGAGCCGTCTGCACGCAACATACATAATATGAAATAAATAAAGAAAGAGTACGTGGAAAGAGCAATAACGAATACTAGAAATATTATTACATAATTATTTTGGATATCGGTAGGTAATGTTTTACTTTCATGCATTTCTTGCATGCCTGAATTGGTGCAACACAGTAGACTGCGCATTCACTTGCCATCTAAAAATGTATAATTATGTACTGTGATGAGCAATAAACATTTGAAATTGAATGTGAATTTCCAACATAGGTGTTCAGATTAACCCTTATTTCTAGAGAGTGAGTAGGTAGGTAACTTTGAGTCTTTCAACAATAACAATATTCAGTCTCACGTTGTGTCGGTGGTTTTAGAATACTTTTTTTTACGTGATATAGGCATATAGTGCTATAGAAGTGTGCTTGCTCAGACAACTTCTGGGGACAACGCTCGCAAGAGACACAACGAGGAGGCAACCAGAATACGGATATGTTTACAACATTTACTATATGATTGTATATTATCGGGTCCGCTGACGAGGGCTGACGGCGCCGGATATTGTATGTAGATGTGCATCGTACGTCATCGCGGTGACGTGTCACCCCTCTCTCCGGGACCATGTCTTGTATACAAAACATAGTCACGTATCAGTGCTCAATTAAATTGCGGGAAATTATGCAAAATCATCGCCAGTGGCGCGCTACCAACTATTACAATTGGCGGTGCACCACTGGCCACCACAAGGCCGGCGGAAAATTGTGGAACTAAATGTTTTATACGCAATGTGATACAACGACATAGACACTAGCGTCACGTCAAAAGGACTTCAGTGGTGGCGCGGACTCTACGTATATCTCCGACATTGTCCATCTTTTATAACAGAACACCAACATAAGAAAATCTTGAGACATACAATTGGGCTGAGCGGCATTTGGCAAGCTTGGGGCGTAGACTAGCGCTTTCGGAGCATTTTGTATTTCTACATAACTAGTTTCAACAGAATTGACATTAACTTTTCATTAGGTCATGCTTTTCGGAAGAAGGGATCGGAGGATACCACAGTGCCTGAAAACCAAACTTAGCGAATAATATCACCAATTTCATAGGTGGGGGGGGACCTACCCCACCTATGAAATGAGCGTTTTGTATGGAGAATTTTAAAGAAGTTGCATTTTTCATACTAACATTTTCTTAATTTATATAACAACCATGAATACTTATGTTTTAAAACTTTTATGCACTAATGTTTAAAAACCAAGATAACGTAATATGCCACTTAGATTAAGCGACAAAAATATGTTTTGGCTAAGTTAAAAGAAATAGTGGTCATTTCTGCTAACCAAATGAGGAGTAATTATTCAGGTATTTTTTATGTTTAGAAAACTAAAAGTAATAAGGTTTTTTTTACTATTGGTAGTTGGCTATGATGGTCATTATTCGATATAATACCAAACAATTGATGAATATTTTAAATCATAGAAGTGACAAGGTTCTCTATTTGTGAGAAAAAAAAACGCCAATTTCATAGGTGGGAACCCAATATGTCTTGCCTACCGTGGTAGTACCCCATATGTCATGACATATGGAGTCGAAACCTGGACATTAAAGAGACTGACTGTGTGTTTGTACAAGTGTACAATGTCAGGGTTGTAAAAAAGGCTATGGTGCGCACCATGTTAGGCCTACAGAAAAATATGACGTGGGACTGAGGACTAAGATATAGAAATATGGGTAGCGGCTCCGAAATGGAGAGCAGGACAATTGGCTAGACGAGGTAATGGCAGCTAGAGCAGAGCCCTCACTAAACGGTTTTCGAGAGACGGCAGTAGGAATTTTAGCAATCCAACAGTTAGAGAGTGGATGACATTCAGATGATCGCGGATAAGACCTGGTCGAGACTCGCACAGATCAGGGAAGCATGACACAAGACATTGGTATATTCAGGAATGGGGAACAAAGCTGCCAATGATGATCATGATGATGATGCATAAAACAATTTCCTCGGATTTACAGAGGTGCCGAATACTGCGGATCAACAAGACTTTGTTATAAAAATGACGTTCCGAGGACTGAGTATCCTGTCTAGTTAACTCGAAGCCAATAGCATTCTGCTAATGACACGTGGTACCGTGGGATTGAAGATGATTTAGATTAACTTTTCGCAGATTAACTAACTAGATAATATGAAAAAGAATACGTGTTTGCACTGTTCCAGGCCAGCCTTTTTGCAGGGTACCTACTACCTAGACATGAACTAGGCAATGGGACGTCATCAGTTAAATTAACGTAACCTCTGCAGCGTTCAGTTCAGTAACATAAATATACATATTTTGTCGATTTCACAGGAACGTCGCCCTCTGCGATTCAAAGCGTCCGCGTCATGTAAGTAAATTGTTTTCCCTTTGTGGGGAACACGTAGCTCGGTGATATAAAACACATCTGTGATTGTTACGGTGTACTATTGTTACTGCTGGCGAACACAAAAAGGCCTGCACGCGCAGCGCACAATGTCGTCGGAGCGTCTCGTGTGCCGCAGTCAGCGCAGATCATAAAGGGGTGAGCGAGCATTAGCGGCGCGTGCGCTTTCTTTCAAAGGGTTGAAGAAGGTGCGTAAAGTTTTTTTGCGTGGTGTGTGCGCCGCACGGGTACCGTACCCTCCCTCGGAGATGATACATGGGACAGGTGCCGCTGAGCCGCTGGGGCACTTTCTAACGATTACATCAAGATTTCAATAGAGGAAAGTAAAATAAACTAACTTACAAAACGTTAACAGGACGATGGACTATTCAAATAATTAATGAGGTTACTTATTGTGTAGATAACTGTCAGAGTACGGGCACGGGCGCCCGGGCTGCGCGGCAGTATGCTCACATAATTTGATAACCGTAACATATTGTACTTAGTTATATTTCTAATTAAACTAAGCTAATTACACGTCGAGATATGATCTACGCAGGTACTACGCCCGCGCGTATATAAACTATACTAATGAGAATTTACTCATTGCATATTAATGTGAACCGGATAATGTATACAACTTAAACGCCGAATGAAAAATTATATATGTTAAATGGCGATGTGTGGGATGTCAGTGAGAGAGTGAACAGCTCGGCCAGTTCACGATAGAGGATGTCAAAAGCGGAAACTGTGAACAGTGTTCAACGTTGTGATCTGGAGTGTTAGCATGCAACATGTAAGCAGAACAGGTGAGCTCGAGTTGACTGCGCTTAGTGACATCACCAGTTGAACAAACTAAATATATTTTTGTAACACCTACCACTTTTATAGCGAAATTCAGTAAACCATCTACTTGTTGTTGTGTTCAGTTGTTTGTGGAGTCCGACGAAAAAAATATATTTTCGGCCGATAAAGAAAAAAAAAATTGTATTGTCGGTTGAATTTTCTCCAGCAAAAGTAAAAGAAATGCAGTGCCCATTTTTTATTTTATGTTTAACAGATTATACTTTAAATTACACGACACTATGTACTTTTCTCTACTACATATAAATTATTCATAATTAATCAATCTGATGATAGAGGCAATTAAAAAAAAAAAAAAAAATCAGGTACCTACCACATTACCCATATTAGAATTTATCTTTAAATCACACACAAATAAATTCAACGAATAAAAAGCATTTTTTTCTGTATTTTCGAAGTTACTTTTAGTTGTTATAAGTAACAATAGATTTTCTCTTAGTAAGTGAATTGAAATTGTTGATTTGCCGGAACTTGTTTTCGACCACGGCACTGCCGCCAAAAACGATAGTTACCGAAATTTGGCGAAAACCGAAAACGAAATTCAGTCGGACTCTAGTTGTTTGTAACATGACGTCAGCTGTTGGAAAAGTGCGTGGAGACACTTGTCCCAGAAGGGGTTGCTTGTTAATGGTAATTAGGTAATAGTACCTGGGCGATGGATGCTCATTTAATAGAATAGAATAGTTCATACTAATTCCATGTATAGTACCTATATATAGAAAGAATTCCATGGAATATAGAAAGAATTCCATGGAATATAGAAAGAATTCCATGCTGCCGTGATAGTAGGTAGTTACTAATTCCATGCTGCCGTGATAGTAGGTAGTTACTAATTCCATGCTGCCGTGATAGTAGGTAGTTACGAATTCCATGCTGCCGTGATAGTAGGTAGTTACTAATTCCATGCTGCCGTGATAGTAGGTAGTTCCTAATTCCATGCTGCCGTGATAGTAGGTAGTTACTAATTCCATGCTGCCGTGATTGTAGGTAGATACTAAGTCCATGCTGCCATGTCTGTTAAATGTTAATTATTCTAAGGTAGCCAGACATCTTGTTCTAAACTTTGGGCGACTGACCTCTGCTCGGGTGAAAATACGGAGAAAACGAATTTTCCCAGATATGAGAACTAGCTAAATCCATTTTTCACCCCCCTAAAAACCCTATATTGCAACTTTCATCAAAATCGTTAGAGCCGTTTTCGAGAACGTAATGACTAATCTAATATATAAAATTCTCGTGTCACAGTGTTTGTAACAAAACTCCTCCGAAACGGCTTGACCTATTCGTATGAAATTTTGTGTGTATATTCAGTAGGTCTGAGAATAGGACGCAAACTATTTTTCATACCCCTAAGTGATAAGGGTGGTATTTTTTGGACAAAGTTTTCTTAGGACAGATAGTGAAGGTAGGTAGTTATGTAAGTAAGTAGGTAGGTAGGCATGTACTCGTAGGTAGGTATGGTAGGCAGGTATATAAGAAGGTAGATATGTATGTGTGTAGGTAGTTAGTTAGGTAGGTAGGTAGGTTAGGTAGGTAGGTAGGTATGTGGGTAGGTGTAGATAGGTATGTAGGTTGGTATGTAGGTAGGTATGTAGGTAGGTATGTAGGTAGGTATGTAGGTAGGTATGTAGGTAGGTATGTAGGTAGGTATGTAGGTAGGTATGTAGGTAGGTATGTAGGTAAGTAAGTAGGTAGGTATGTAGGTAGGTATGTAGGGAGGTATGTAGGTAAGTAAGTAGGTAGGTATCTAGGTAGGTATGTAGGTAGGTAGGTATTTAGGTAGGTAGGTATGTAGGTAAGTAAGTAGATAGGTATGTAGGTTGGTATGTAGGTAGGTATGTAGGTAGGTATGTAGGTAGGTATGTAGGTAGGTATGTAGGTAGGTATGTAGGTAGGTATGTAGGTAGGTATGTAGGTAGGTATGTAGGTAGGTATGTAGGTAAGTAAGTAGGTAGGTATGTAGGTAGGTATGTAGGGAGGTATGTAGGTAAGTAAGTAGGTAGGTATCTAGGTAGGTATGTAGGTAGGTATTTAGGTAGGTAGGTATGTAGGTAGGTAGGGTAGGTAGGTAGGTGTAGATAGGTAGGTATGTAGGTGGGTATATAGGTAGGTAAGTAGGTAGGTAGGGTAGGCAGGTATGTAGGTAGGTAAATAGGTAGGTAGGGTAGGTACGTAGAGTAGGTAGGTAGGTAGGTAGGTAGGTAGAGTAGGTAGGTAACGTAAGAAGGTAGGGTAGATAGATAGGTAGGTGCGCCGTAGATAAGTACTTAGTGCTACCCGTGCTACCCTAGATAAGTACCTAGTGCTACCCGTATATATATACAAATATTGCTCGTTTAACAGTATATTATAGGATAATGTAATGTTGAGTGTGAGAACTGATACTGACCGTGGCTGGGCGGCGGCGACGGCGATTTGATGAGCTCGCCAGACTCCTCTGTAACAGAACAAACACACGCTCTTAGTAAATAGTCCGTACACGCCACACATACTAACACAGTGACGACTACTTACACTTAACAATTAAATATAAAGTAGGTACTGTGAATGGATTTAAAATACCCTAGCCTTTTCCCAACTGTGTTGGGGTCGGCTTCCAGTCGAACTGGATGCTGCTGAATACCAGTATTTTATATGGAGACTCTGCCTATCTGACCTCCACAACCCAGTAACTGGGTAATACGATACCGTTTGGTAAGACTGGTTGTCAGGCTTTCGGGCTTCTGACGCCCCATAACGACTGTCAAAGAAACAGCCGGGACCCACCACTTAACGGATCGACCTATGCGGCTCTTGTTACTTAGCCACGAGCTCCTCCGATGCAAGAAGTAGAAGTCAAACATAATTGTTCTCCAATTCATATATTTATTTATTTATATACAGGATGAACGCGAAAACTGATACCGAACGATTTGTGTACTGGATTCAGTACATGATTCTGAACATTTACCCCTGCTTTGAAATTTTCAGACGGTTATTTTAAAAAAATACAGCTGTTCCATAAATTTTGACCGCGTAGGTATTGCACTTTTCTATGAAACAGCAGATTTTTTTTTAAATAACCGACGAAAAATTAATAACTTATGTTTGTAAAGAGTTTTCGCCCGATTTCTAAAAAAATACGTGTATATTACACAAAAACGATGTTTCTCACTATAGAGACATCGTTTTTATTTTTAGTATATTTTTGACATAAAGCTCCATCAACTCTAATTATTCTGTTGCAATTAAAATAACAATATGTTTTCGTAGTTTCACTTTCTATATGAACTAAGCGGAAAATCATTATTTAGGTTATAACTATTTCACCCCAAAAATAAGTCTAGCTAGTACAATATAATTAGAGTAGGTACCTAAATTGTATATATTAAAAAATATTACATACGAATCACAGAATAGAGTCATAGCAATTAGTACCTATTTTGTTGTTTTTTTTTTACATTTTTGTAATAAAGCCATTCTGAAACAGTTAACAATACACGGTTTAGGTTAAGTACAAGTAATTCTATCGTAAATGAGGCATAGAGGTAGCGAGTGAGGAGTGGAGCTGCGGTAAGTACACGATAACAAGCGACGAGCTCGCTAAGACGGTAACTCCTTGTCGCAACACGCAGGCCATCGCAATGTACCCACGGTTTAGGATCAGCTCATTAGCGGCCGAATTAATGTAATTAATGGGATCAGCGCGAGGCGTTAGGGCACACACGACACGCCGGACATCGTAATACGAAGCCACAGACAGACGGGATCATCAAGTTACAAGTAATACTGATTAATGAGCGGATTAGATACCTCGCTTGATGTCATCCGTAGTCGGTAATACTGCCACGCCGACAGAACTAGCACACGCTCGCATTGTGTCAAGAAAAATATTCTAAAACATGGACGAGTTTTCAGTCATAGCAGGCGCTTCGTCGCTGCGAATATTAGTTTCTCGTAGACGCTCTACGAGAGTGCTACGAAACTGCTACAACATGATAAATCCTTTTATGACGCTAGTGGTAATTGATTTGGATATGAAATATTTTTAGGCGCTTGTGAGTACGTCGGTACATGTAGTGATGTGGGTACATACGTTGGTAGTGTCGTGTGTGGTGTGCGTGGGAACACCGGCTACCTGCCGGTAATCCGCGCAGCACCTCTCCGGCTCAACGCAAGGATAAAAAAGGATTTGCGTCGACACAAATGTTCATTTATTCAAATATACGCGAATTTATAAAAGATGTATCCTTTGATAAAAAAGCCTCATATGCTGTAAAAAGTGCGCTTGCATTGAGACGTCATCGTCAGTTTTTTGTGAAGCTGTCACAAAAGGGTGCAATCACAGAAACCCGGCGGAGTATCGGATGGAAATATTCACAAAATACGTAAAAAGCGCCAGTTGTGTGTTTTTTGCGCGGTTGGATTAGTTTTTTAGGCGTTGCACCGGCGCCGACTGCTGAGGAATGGAAAGGAGCCGAGGGGAGCGGAGCGGTGGTGTGATGAGTAAGAGTGAGTGATGGTGATGGCACACGACGCGCTCGCGTGCGATACACTCCGTGCACAATGTAGCGACTACTTAATAACTATTATTCATTTATTTTAGATGAAGTTTTTCTTATCTCATACAAAAGTTAATCGATACAGCGATCAGAAACAGCTATTCGTCTAATTTGATAGTTTCAAGTTGAGCGCCGCACCGCTCCGCTGCGAATGTGATGTGTGATGCGATGGCCAGTCGGCATATGAACAGGTTTTTGCAGTTTTTTTGCATTATTATTCTATAAATACTGCTACTACTTATATATTTGAATTGTTAATTGCTAGAAGCAATTACTAAAGTTAAGTCCTGTTCCAGGAAGAACACTTTTTGAAGTGTAGTGACTAATGCCTGATTCCTATAATTTACGTACAGATATTGTTTAAAATTAAGACTCCTGTATCTTTACCAATAATGAGGCAAAGACCTCATAGGAAGAGATACTCCCATATGGGAGGGTCTACTATGCAAAGGCATAGTAGACCCTCCCATATGGAAGTAGCTATCACAGGTAAAATTTGCTTACGAATATATTTATGCCCAGTTTGGCAATTAAAAATGCTACCATTGGTATTAAAACGATTAGTTTTCGGTTATAGGAACCAGCATTAGATTAGCCGTTTCTTTAGGTGATATTTAATTGCTTTTAGGAATAAAGTTTTTTCTCAAATTTTCAAACGAGATCATTTTAAATGTTAAATATTATGTTCAGTTAGTTTTGTGATGGACTTGTTCGGAGTTTTGCGGAACTAGTACATTTTTCAGTGCTTGCAGTTCAAAACTATTCCTGTGTGAGACACAACCCTTTTAATGAGAGCATTATAATGTCACGACAACGCGGTAAATATTGAATATATTAGACCAAATGTGCGATCGATGAAATGCTCACACGAACACATATGTATGAACGTAAAGTTCATAACTAATACTTAACGTTGCTCTCTTCAAACTTATTAATTAGAACATTTGTTATAACTATAATGTACATATTATTCAATAAATAATTTGGTTCAGATTCAGACGCACAAGATCAAACATGTACAAAATGCTTGTGCAATTATTTATTGCTTTCAGTAGGTACCTATGTCAAGCTCCAGTAACAGGCAGTATGTAAGAGATAACATCCTTATATAGATTTAAATTTAAGTTATTTACCTACCAGATTATTTACATTGGCGATACATTAATTGGCATGAGATATACCAACATAGTGGTTAAAAAAAAGTAAAAAAACCTTCACAAAAATAAAATGACTGAAATCCTGAAAGAAGTTGGTTAAAAATCAAATACTAAATCGATCAATCTCATTTTAAAGACCAATTTTTTGCGACACGTTACTTAGTTACCTACAAACAAAAAAAAGTGGACCACAACCAATTACATCCGTTACTATTGAATAAAAAAGGCAGATACGTTATGTTTCATAAGATTTAAATTCAAATAAAAATTAACACATAGTTACCATAAAAGGAATTCACAAAAAAAAACCTATAAAAGTTTTGAGAACAGCTTTATGTACTTGCAAATCTTGAAACAGTGTCAATAGTCTAAAAACCTGAAAACAACTCACGGTAGCGCGCGGAGCAGTAGGCGCGCGTGTCGGCGCGGACGCATGCGGACAGCACCATGCTGCGTGTGCGGCGGCAGTCGGGACAGTGTACGAGCGTTGTACGCACTGAGAGCGCGCGGTCGCGGGTCGGCACTCCACGGCACACTGCGCGCACTGTGCAGCCCGCAGCCAGCGCCGCGATCCGCCGCGCCCCCCCGCAACCCGAGACCCGCGCTCCGCACGCACCCCGCTCAACCCTCAACCGTCGAATTAAACATTTTAAACTTTTTGTACGAATCCGTTTCTTTTTCCGCCCTTTAGTGAATTTTTTTCGCGCGATCTCGCCATTATTTCGATTACCTGAGATGAATTTTTTTTTCGCTTTCGCCGAACGGATCGAGCGCGATGCGCGTTTAAAAGCTGTTTAATTTTTTAGGAAAGGGGAGCGACGGGTTCGGCTAACCGATGCGCGAATTCCGATATCGGGTTCGATTGAAATAAAAAAACTGAGGCCGGGTTGAGCAGCGTGTGCCGTGGGCCCACGACTCGTTACGACGCTATTATCAAACAAATGATACGAACGTTCTCTCCGTATCTAGTGAACATCTACAAAGAAGTCGTCACACCGCACCGCGACTCAGAAAGTCCGAACACAACAGTCCACAACTTATTGTGTTAATCATCCAGCTCATTGTTTGTCTCTATAACTTTTATTATAGATCTAATACTCGATTAAACGATTGGTTGGAAAACGAATGAAACAACGAAATAGATCAATAGATATGTTTAAAAGTTTAGACAACAAAGAAGGGAAGTATTTGTAATATGCTGTGTTGTGTACACAGCGTTTGGTAAGCATTAGGAAAGATATTGTGTGAGATGAAAGGCTAGTTCCTGTTTGATGTGAAACTGATGGAATAGCAAGTGTGGCGGGCGCGACTGACCGCCGCCCCCCGCCACCCCCGCACAGACCTGCGCTCCGACACACAAGGCGCAATCGACATCGTAACATCATCTGGTATTTAAATCCAGTCATTAATTAGTGTCAGTAGTGTCCTGTATATATATAGTCACCTAACAACGATCGACGATCCTCGATCGTTAAGGAGGTAATTCATAGTTTAGTTTAATTTAAAGTAAGTACGTCTGTCACTGCTTACAAATACCGCGAGACAAAAAGGTATTTATAGATGCTGCAGCAATAGTCTACGGCAATTTTCAACGAGTATCGAACTCGGTCTATCGCTCGATGTGGCGCGTCTACCATGCGCTAGTGCGGCGCTTTGTGATGCTAATGTGCGCAAACAGCGGCCGATGAAACTTTAATTCAGGTTCCTCTGACCCCGGCGACTCCCACCCCCCTCGCCGCCCGCACGCCACCCCCTCGCCCCCCTCGCTCATGCATCTCTATCCAAAGAATGCATTTACGTAATGTGGCCACTGTTTGTTTAGGCGCCAACATATTGCTACTTTGAATAAGAAATTCGCCTCCTTTGTAGAACTCTTCGTATTTTAAAACTGAATAAAGTGTGTTTACTTTAACGGTAACCGCTCCTCGAGTGTTATTTCGGGAGTGTTTGTTTGAACGGTTTCTGGCGGTTTCAAATGCCACAATGTGGATTTTTTTATTATGTTTTCTTTTCAACAGCAACAAGCGACTTTAAAATATTTGTGATTTACGAAACGATTTCATAATATTCCAAATACCACAATAGAAAACACATCTTTAACAAAAATCTTTTAACGATTTATATATGTAACTATCTCATAATGTCATCATAATTGTTTCGTAGTTCACGCGACATCAGCTGGTCAATGCACTACGAGCGTGTCGTAGCGGTGCTACGCGGCCCGTAGCGGCTGACCGGCTCGTAGCAGGCGCGTAGCGGGGGCGTAGCGGGCCGACCCTTCGTGTTTTACCATTCTTATGGGTTTTTTATGAACACTGATTTCTATATTTGTGCAGTTTTATGATGTGTCAACCCTCATACCTTTAGATATTTAATTAAAGATTGGTAGTGTAAGGGTTGTGAGGGTCGCGGGGGGCGAGGCGGATCGCGAGGGGCGGAGGGCCGTCGTGTAGAGTGGCCGGCGTCGTGTCGGACACGAGAGGGTGTTGGGTATACACTTATTGCAGTTATCGGATAACATCTTTATTTTATTAATCTCATTTCGTATAAAATGTTTTGCTCCCTCTCTCGTCGGAACACGCGGTGAGCTTACACGTAACAGCATCTCAATCTTCAACAAAAACTGAAATGAACTAATCGACGCACCGTGTCACTTCACTCGCAAAGAACATTAGCGATACATTTACTTTACATTTTATGATCATACTTAATGAAATCTTCTTCTTCTTTTCGTGTGGTTGGTGACTAACCTAGTGTCAGAGTTTTAAAGCCGCCCCGGGCCTCTAACTTGGCTTCACATGCCGTCGAGAAATATCTCTCAGGCATGCCGTTTCTCTCACGATGTTTTCCTTCACCGTTTTTGAAGCAAGTGGTATACCTACATGAAACCGAAAAGTCAAAGGTCCGTGCCTTGGGTGCGAACTCGAGACCTATCACTTGGCAGTCCAACGGTCACACCACTAGGCTATCACTGCTCTTAATGAAATATAAATAATTTATTAGCTTATAATGTAGGTATACAGATAAGATGGAATTTTTTAGTATTATTAAACATCGATATTAGTAATGATTCGGTTCAAGCACAGCGTGGTACAGCCGGTGCGGGGAGGCTGGGTACATTAGTAGTTAGTAGTGAGGGAGGCCGGAGGTCGCCGCCATGTTGGATTAGCGCACTATTTGCATTTACAATTGCGCTGTTTCACGCGTGTTAGCTAGGAAGGGGTGCGCTGGGCCGGTCGCTCTGCCGCTTGCTAAACTAACTGTATAACTTCTTTGAGGGCACATAGGTCAGGCGACCTTACCCTGTACATGTTGTTGTTACGGACTGTGACTAAACTGAGATCCGTCACGGACGCACAAGGTATAATAGACTTAATGTGATATCAGGGAAGGGTTCATTATCGGTAAAATAAACGGGCTTTTCCTTCATTAGTATGCTTCATCTTGCAGCATTAGCATAAAAACAATAGTAACGTGTGATTATCATTGATCGTGAGTACGTTACAACTAGGACTGTGCCTACGTAACTCTAGTGTTTGCTGAACTTTCCTTTAATTGATTTGACAACAATCAATCTGTCTAGCCTTTTCCCGACTTTATCCGGATTCAGCTGAATATCAGTATTTTACATGGAGCGACTGCCTTTCTGAACTTTACAACCCAGCAACTGGGTAATACGATACCCCTTGGTAAGACTGGTTGTCAAACTTTCGGGCTTCTGACGACCCGTAACGACTGTCAAAGATCCACGAATGACAGCCGGGACCAACGGCTTAACGTGCTTTCCGAGGCACGGAGGAGTCTCGGTATGTAAAGATTCACAGACCAACCCCGGCAAGCGTAGCTTAACTTGACGGATCAATCCGTGCAGCAGTTATTACTTAGCCGCGAGCTCCTCTTTGATTGGCTCTTTAATTGACTTGACAACATTTTTTATTAAATAAATATTCATATTCAGCGACATTACAGTGTTTTGATAGTGTCGTAGTGTCATATTGTTATGAGTTCGAATTTATACGTAACCTAAGTGCTTATCCATGGTTGACCACCTAAACAAAGATTGTGTAAAAAGCTGGAAGTTATACTACACCACAGTGAAATAAACTAAGCTTAATTTAAGGCTTGTCTATACTGTCTAGTTTTACTAACCATGTAGGTAATTAAGTGTCATGTTTAAAGTAATAAAAGTAAAAATCATTGATTTCAACTTTAAAATTACAATATTGTGGTACCGTTGGTCCCAAACTAGGAACGGCCTGTATCTTGGGCACCACCTATTTATAAACATCAATTGCCGTGCATTAGTCACGCAAAAACTTGAAACTGGCTCGACCGATTAGTTTTGTGTTTTGTGGGCCTCAATTCTGGTATGGTATTAGGAACAAAGAAAAAATAAAAATACTAATTTTGTCTCGTGGTACGAAGTTCATAAATAAAAAACATTTTGGTTATTTTTAAATTAAATTTGAAATTGGTGAGTTTCCGAACAAACATCTTTTAAATCAGGCTTTTCAAACACTAACGAAGCACTGTTCGACAAATAACTGACTGTCCTGTCAGACTGTGAACACATCGCTCAAATATTAATACCTATAGTCAGAGATATCAATTGTTTACAAAATTTACACATTACTAAAAGCCGTGCCATAGTGTCATTTTATACGACTGTCAATGAATGACAGTGATTTGAATATACGAACAATTTATAGTCAATTTGCAAAGAAATTATTTTTCAGACTACATTATCGACATAGGTATGTATTAAGTCAGTGTTCTCGAAGTGATTAGCATCTCCTTAATGTTAATGAGTCGCTTCAGTGAGGCTGTGTGTCGCGTGCCAGTGATTGTGGCGCTAATCAATAGCCGTGCAGCTGCAGCATCCCCCCCTCACCCCTGCCCGCCTTTCGCGTGCCCCCCCCGCCCCGCTCGAGCCTCGGCTCCGGACGAACTATCTCGCAGTAATGCCTAATGAATGCCTCGCGATACGCACTCCTCAACAAGTGCCTCGTTGACGAGCTCCCGCCGAACGAACATGTTCCATTGTGCTTTTGTAAGACACTGACATTTAATAACAAAATGTTATCGCTCCTAAAATCTCTCCATATCCGTTTCCTCTCTATCTCCGTATCTGTTTATGAAGTCAGGGAAATAGATTACAAGAAATTTAAGTAATCCAAATGAAGCACGGGAAGAAACCGTTTCATTAATTGCAGAACGCGGGTGTGTTCTTTTGTGTACTGTTAAAATTACGCTAAGCTTGTGTTAACTAATTTTAATAGACCTTATCCCAAAAATCATTTACATTTGGGTAAGATAACTTACACTCAGATAATAGGTAATTTAAAAAAAAACTCACATGTAAATGTGATTTTCTAGAATTCGTGGTGTGAATGGGTGATAAACAGCATCAGTTAAACAATAATACTGAGGATCTAAAACACTAGCGACCCGCAACTGATAAAGGATTGTATGTGAACATGTAGCTAAATGGCGCATATGTCACACATATGGCAGTGATTTACATACGCGACCCGCCGTATGTAAATCACTATGTAAATGTGCTCGACGCCGGGATTGGTCGGCAGTCGGCGCCACCACCCTTTACCTATCAGATAGAGACGCTAAAAAACCAACTGATTTGTTTACGCAGGGTGCCCCGGCGAGGTGCGGGGGGCGCGGGGAGTGAAAGGGTTAAGGGCGGCCGCACACGGCGCGTGATTTACGAGCGGCGCGAGCGGCTGTCATTTGTAAATTATTCCGTCGCGCGACAATATCGGTGACGGGTTTAATTTAAACCAGGATGATATATGATGCGCAGCCCGCGCCGCGACAATCACCCTCATTACTATATTATATAAAAGCCAGCATGACGCTCCTGTTCCATTTACATAATGATATTGAATTGTACCTAGATTTTTGTTGAAGACAATTTTTTACATAATATAAAATGAAAACTGTTCCATAAACATTATTTTGTTTTAAATGAACTAGATAATTCTAATTTCGCTCAGTCGAACAGACGAGACGTCCGGACCAGGCTGGGAACTGAAACTATCTATGCAAAACGATGTAAAGTGACGAGCGTTTTAATTGAGTTTATTAATATATACTAGTGAACCCGCCCGTGCTTAGCAGCTGTGGTCGAGATTTCTGTGCTATACTCGTATCTAAGCTAAACAGAGCATGATTATTACTTCAAAAATTATGTACCAATAAATACATTTGCAATTCGATAATCGCTTTCTGCAATCTCTTTCATCTGGTGTATGCTTTATTTTGAATAGTTCACAGACAGAAAGAGTTGTGCTGCAAAAAATACAATAGTGAAATCGAAATCTGCAGCAGCAGGCGCGTGGCGAGGGTGCGCGGGCGCAGGCGGCGCGAGGAGCGGGGGGGAGGGGCTCTGAGGCACGCGTCGCAACCCTTTAGCAGCAGTTAACTCTATTTAATTTAACAATCCGATGATGCGGGGGTCGTGGGGTCGAGGTGGCGCGGGGGCGCGGGGGTCGCGTGCCAGCGATATCATAAGTTCGGGAGCTGCGTGCATGCGGGCGCCGCGACTCGTTACTTACGCTTTAATCATTTATATCGCGGCCAAATAAACATTATAAATTGCTTTAATCACATTTAATGGGCGCTGCTCTAGTCATTTATCAATAGTAATGGTGAGAGAACAGCAGTGGAGACTGGAGCCACCGCGTCCGCTGGGGCACCAATGAGAGAAGAGAGACGACTCGGCTCAACCTGAGCCACACGGTCGTTCATGTGCCTCAATCACTCTGCATACGTCACTCACGACTTTGCAAATTGTTGGGGGTTATCATACTTTCGCTAGTCAACTAACACCAAGGAAAGCCGTATTTCGTAAATAGTTGACAGTGTTGGCAGTGCCATTAGATCTGAAGTAAGCACTTCTGATTAAAACGTCACCGTAGTCTTTCCTCGAACATCTTCTAAAACGGAACGTGATCTTTGCAAGAACCAATAATAAACCATTAAAAAAAAGATCTCTTCAAGTGGTATTTTACGCAGTCAGGTTTTAATGTTTTTACGAGATTTGTTTTCTTATTTCATTTTGTTCGACCAAAAATAACAACATACACTTGCTTGTACTCGGTAAAAATAGAGACACACGGCATACCTTATACTGTCTCTTCCAAAATTATCAGATGGAACACGTCCATCAGATAATTTTGATACGAACCCTGTAAAGCTTAAATTCTTACACAATATCTAATAATAAATAATAATAATATAATATTAATCTTGAATTTCTGTCACACATTCGTTTGTATTTAGAAGGTTTAAACTTTATATTTCACCGGTTTTTCCGACACTAATTATTGTTTGAATAACATTATAAGTTTGTAATTGAAAAATTATCGAGGAAAATTGAGGGTTTAAAATTAACCTAAATTGTCAAATGAAAAACATCTTTTAGGTGATTAATATTAGAATTTCGGGTTTAAGTATTCATATAAAAGTCAAAGACATACGGAGTATGTGGCACTACGAATTGGCATCAACAGGCGACGCCAATAAATAAATAAATTATACGCGATGCATCGGCATGGCATCGCTTGTCTTGTCAGATAGTTTTGGTGTTACTTCGATGTCACATATTTGTGCTGTCACTTCTGTATGCCTGCCACAAATGATCACATGCAATATGTAAAAAACCCCTGTCCGATCCGTGATCATTTTCAAGAAAAACGAAAAAAAATTTCGCCACATTTTTTTTCAAAGGGGAATTTTACCGGTTTATTACATGGGGCGCGGGCGGCCGTCGTTTAGCGGGTGTCTACAAGTCATAACTTATGACCCCTGTTAAAAAAAAACATTTTTTTTATGGAAATGGGGTTATTTTGGTATTAAAAATGTGAATTTTAAATAGCAATAACTTATTTATTTTCTATAATAATAATAAAAAAAAAATTTTTGGTAATTTTATTGCAATACCTACCTATGTGTCCCCTTCGGATCGGGACAGGTTTTTTTTTAACATATTGTATATTTGCCGTTATCCTGACGACAGTTATCAATGGATGAATCATGAAATCAGATATTATTGCCGAACTGATCATAGTACATAATATATTTATGCTGGTGACTGTACGCATTCTGATCCACTTGTTAACATTTAGATCAGATACTTTTGGAGCAGACCGTACATGTTGCGGCCGGTGCTCGGGTTAGTTACATTTGAATGAGAACTTTAATCAATAGGAGGTATAGTCACAATGTGCGGAGGTAGGTATTGTGTCCTGTGAGAGAACATCGCAGTGCGTGCGGGTGACAGCGCTGTAGGGTTGAAGATCAAAGCACGCCACCGCCGGAGGGAGCGTCCTCCTCGCAAATTTAATATGAACCGCGTTTGTAGAGCGCTGGCTCGCATCAGGCAATGTTTGTGTTCAGTGGCGCGGCTCATCGGCTGCATTCCTCCGAGCTAGCGCAGTTCCGGGGCCCGCGGTACGTACCGTACACTGTACCTACATAGTGAACCATTGCTTCTAAACATGGCCCGTGGAACGTAATAAACATGTAATATTAAATGATTCTTTTGTAACCAAATTCTAAAATAAATAAGAGAAGGTTTGTGAAGTTGTTTATTATCTATCTAAGTATCTAATATCAATCACGTGTAAATGAATGAACAGTGGAATTTAGGACACATGTAGGTATAAACTACGTTATTATGAGCTCTATGCAACTATGGATACGAGTGAAACCACTGGAAGATATTATTTAAATCTATACCTAAACGAGTATAATAAAATCATAGCGAAGTCAAAACTTAAAATTGAATATTTTCGAATAAAAGTCCTAATTGCTACGAAGTCTGAGAACAATTCTAATGCCGAAAATATAGTTTTTAGAATTTTTAACCATGTAACCGTGGAGTTTCTTGTTAACCAATTGGAACTGAGCACCTAGCTTCTGTCGTTTCATAAGTGCCCATTGTAGGTGTATGTGTTTTTTTCTGTTTATCGGAATGTTTGTTTCAATATCACGCAAATAATACCGTATAGATTCTGTTTAAATTTTGCATAGATATTCCCTACAAGTCTGGTCAGTCTGTAGGCTTTTTTATCACGCTGTTTGCTATGGGGGTGAGCAATATTGCTTTATGTTTGTATTCTCCTATAGTTTACCGCAAAATTATTTAAAAAATAAGCCAAACGGTTAGGATATAGCAGATATTTACGGATTTAACCTTTTAAGTGAATATCATCATGCTATACCTTTATGGAGCTAAGCAGTCAATCATGACATACCTATAAACGAACGGCTATTTTAGTCAACTTAGAACAAATCAATTAGCTTAGTGGTTCAACGACTGTTGTAACATCGATCCCAACAATTGAAATTTTAATTTAAATATAGAGATACACCGATACCTATTACAAACTATAAATATAATATATATGACTAATTAATATAAATATAAGCACAAATAAATATACACGAATATACTAAAACAAATAAGACAAACAATGTGAAAACATTAACATTGTGATGGTACTGCTCGCGAACTTTAACTGTAAAGGATAATCGGTTGATTGCCATGCTGATTTCCAGGGTTGTTATTTTAGTATATTCTGGTGTCTTACGACTTCCATGCGAACGAAGTCGCGGGCAGAAGCTAGTTCTTAATATTTTGACGAGATAAAAATAATTATCAGTATTTGTAATAAGTAGCAACAGAAAGCATTGCTACCAGTTTCGTCCTCGTTTTTGACTCCAATTCAATCGTATGTTTGTGATTGAATAGAACGCAAGTTATCAGTGTCAGTCATCTGACAGTTGTTGACAGAGTGGGCGGACAGCGGGT
Source organism: Agrochola circellaris (assembly GCA_914767755.1). Taxonomy (NCBI): domain Eukaryota; kingdom Metazoa; phylum Arthropoda; class Insecta; order Lepidoptera; family Noctuidae; genus Agrochola; species Agrochola circellaris. The sequence goes on along the minus strand of OU611839.1, from coordinate 2,986,087 downwards.
CGGCGCGGGCGCAGGCACAATTTGTGTTAATCCTTATTAGTATTTTACACAAAAAAATACAAGTTGGGGGACTCATACCAGTTTTTTAATTATTTTTTAAACAAAGTAGGTAATAGATTGCATAAAAATCTTCCAAAATTAAAATACATCACAATCCTCACAATTATCTCCAGAAATAAAAAAAGTGGCCAAGTGCGAGTCGGACTCACACTCGAAGGATTTCGCACTACAGTAAAAAAATTAACATTATACTTAATATTATAAAGAGGTTAAATTTGTTTGTTTGTAAGTTTGTATGTAGGGGGTAATCTCCAGACCTACCAGTCGGATCTGAAAAAAATTCTTTGGATAGCCCAATTTTTGAGGAAGGTTCTTGTGCTCGCGGGCAGAAGCTAGTATTTAATAAGCCTTTGATTTTCTACTTTATTTTATTTTTATTATTTGTTGTTATAGCGGCCATAGTAGTATCTACACATTCTGTCAAAATTTCAAGTGTCTGCCTATTACAGTTCAGCCCTATGACAGACGGACGAACGTACAGCGGAGCCTTAGTAAGAGGGTTCCGTTGGCATTGTTTGGGTACGGAACCCTGAAAAGAACCATTCTCGGTGTACAAGCATACCGAATTGGAGGATTATTTTTATGGTTCCGTACCACAAAAGGAAAAACGGAACCCGTATATGATCACTCGCGTGTCTGTTTGTCTGTCCGTCTGTCACAGTCAATTTGCTCCGAATCTACTGGACCAATTTAGTTGAAATTTGGTACGCATATGATTTTCTCTGACCCCATCACGGACGTGTAACGTAAATAAATGAATTTTGAATATGGAGCAAACAGGTTTTTTTTTTTTGTAAAACTGTACCGTTTGTCATATGAAATGAAAGGAAAACTACTGAGTTCAAAAATTTTATAAAAATACAGAGAATGGTTCTTTACTCATAGATTACAGGAAAACTTCGTCTATGGTCTGAAAACGACATGGTAAATCTCGTAAATCTCACAAACTTACATTTGCAGTTAGAATGTATGTGACCATGTTTTTCAACTACAATGTTAAGATTGTACTTGGGATAAATTCATCCCAACTGCGGAACCCTTCATTGTGCGTGGTCCGACACACAGTTGGCCGGTTTTTTTGAGATAGAGACTAGAACAAAATCCTCAATGCACGTTAGAATATTTTTATTTTATTTAAAAGAGTGTCCGTGGAGTTTCTTGCCCGTTCTTCTCCATAGGTACCTACTACGCTTTTGAATGGACAACTAACTTCATATTTTTGACTGACCGATTCCTTGACAATTCAAAAGTGCCTGTAATGGTTTAATTGAAATAAATGCTTTGAGTTTCAGTTTGAATAACATAATATATCTACGTGATGACTGCAATCGCTTATTTGTGTGTAGTTATTTAGTATCAGCGAAAACTTGTAATTGACCTTTCTTTATTCACAAATGGTTTTTTAATATCTGTATTATTCTAGCTCTGAATTTCTGAAGGAATAAATAGGAAGCCGGAGCCCATTTTTTCTTCTTTCAAATAAAAAGGCATCGAGATCCTAAACTGTTTCACACGTAAAATTATTATTTAAAGGTATGCATTTTGAAGCTGGTTTTGGTTTTCTTTTGTCAAGAGTTATTTTTTATGCTTATAAAGTTATAACATTTTAAATTATGCCAAAAAAAGTAGCTTATTTATTATTTATTTATTTATATATACTTTATTGTACACCACAAAAATACATAACAAAAAATAATAAATATGCACTACAAAATATACAATAGGCGACCTTATCGCTTGTCTTTTTTGGCGAACTCTAAAATGTTCCACGTTAGTAAGTCGCGCCACGAAAGAAGACCGGCGGAACTACATTTTTTTTATGTATTGTGATGCAATGACATAATATAGTCTATGTCATTGCATCATATTGCATTAAAAAAATGCGCGGCGGTTAGTGTCTATATCATAGACACTAACGCCGCGCGCCGCGTCAAAAGGGCTTCAGTGGTGGCGCGGACTCTAATTACGAACTGCAGCGAATTTTATTTCTTCCATAGCTTGTCAACAAGAGCAAAGCGTCTGTGCGCTTGCAGTATGGAACTAAACTGTAGTGTGTAACGGTAATATTTTTTTTTTCAAACATGCTTGGAAATTCGAGCATTATTTTGACAACCTTCTTCGAGATAAATTTAAAATGGTCTCTTTACTGTTCAAAAATATGCGAGCATGCGGCCGGCAATATTAGTATGAAAATCCGTACAACAAACAGCTTATAAAGGAGGTAACTTATCAAAGATTTTATTAAAATTTCGATTTGGCTTGCAAATAGAGCTGTTTATAGTAAAAAAGAAACAGATGAGCATATTGGCGTGTGAAAAATTATCGTTGTTTGTCATTGATTCTAGAATTTATAATTAATTTAATTAGTTTGAATTTCCACGCATTATTTGAGAAAAGTATACAAAACTTGGCAGCACCCAGGCATTGATAGACTTAAGTATATAAGCACGATCGTCCAGAAATGCCCCTTTTGCAGGCCGCGGCAGTAATGTACTATTATAATAAGCACTGCAAAGTGTATAATATACAGTATTCTGCACAACATGAATCAATTACAATTAATTGTTATGAGTGCGTCAATCTCGACTCAAATTCAAAGTTGAAACTGTTGTAATGACTTTCTCTTTCGGTGTGGTTTACAATGGACCCTGCGCATTCGCAACCAGTGCATCCAGTACTTCTTCGGAATGTCTTTCTTATCTACGAAGTAAGTAACAAAAGAGTCCATGGTTGCTATTTTGAATTTAATTAATATTACTTGTTGTCATGATATAATTAAAAGAAATTACTTAGGTATACAAAAACAATGTAGGCTAGAGGTTTATTTAAATAAACCATCTTGATTCTTTACACAATAGGTAATAATTTGCATTTTTCTTGTTTTTGCTAATGTTATAGTTTTGTTTGAGCTACGCCACGCTACGATATGGCACGTCAATGTCATTGCTAGGTGCGTGTGCGTCGGTGTTAATGCGTTGTTTGAGGAATTTATATTTTAAAGGTAGCAAGATAACAACAGTAGTGTACAATAGCGTCTGCGGTAACAGACGAGCTCCATAGTTTTTAACATATTTGTTTTTATTTTTTTTATGATATACTCTGTGACATTTTAGTCGTCTTACAAAAGGCCACTCAATGTACCCGACATAAAATACCTCTAGGAGCAATTAAAAAATTGTTACAATATATAAATTTTTCTTTTATGTATGGTCAGTAGTCATGGGATACATGAAGTGAGCTGCTTTTGTAAGACAACTAAAATGTCACGGTGTAGACATGGTGGCAGCGACATTGACGCCAAGCCTGTTACCATTCAGTACGTGATTCTGAACCCCACGCGTTGAAAAATTTCGTCGGTTATTAAATAAAAAAAACAGGTGTTCCATACATTTTGACCGCGTAGGTGCACTTTCTTTTACAGCAGATTTTTTTTTGAATAACCAACTTTCAATGCAGGGGGATTCTGAATCATGTACGGAATCCATGGTATCAGTTTTAGCGTCGATTTGTCACCCTGTATATAAATATTATCGTCATTGCCCAACATTGCAAATACAACTATCTGCAATGTTGGGCAATGACGAGAATATTTCTCGTCCAGATCCGGCAGTACGGCATCAACGGCATGCGACGCGCTTAGCGTGTAGCAACCAGCCACCAGCTACCAATGCTATTAATTTTTATACAAAGAACTTCTCGTTAAAAGTGAAATGTTATCCTTTCACAATAATATGTACACGGCGCTACATACGCGCACGTGTGCGAAGGGTTACGGCGGGGCATGCGCGGTATGCGGGGAGCGCGGGGGGACTGCTGCGCGCGCGCACAATGCAACCCTTCGCCATTGTGTCGCGGGTCACCCTTCACCGTTTCACTTTTCACGTGGCGCGGAACAGATTGCGGCAGTTTTTTATCCAGTTTCCGTTAGGCAGGTTCGAGGGTCGCGGGGGGTCGCGGGGCGGGTCGGGGCGTTTTTTAGCGTTCGCCCCGCCCCGCGACTCGTTTGCATACGGTCCTCCTCCCTCCTCCCTCCTCCCCTCCCGCGCCGCACCTCTCGCACGCTGCACCGCGCACACGACGGAGACCGCTACACGCCGCTCACTCTAGAGTCTCGACAGTCCGTACAACAGTGCATAGAACTAATCAACAATAGCTATGTAGGACATTATGTCTGCCATACCGGTCTGACTCTGCTACTCAAACCTAATACTGCGTGCAATAAAGATTTATCTAGATCTAAAACTTAGATAGATTCCAGCTGTTCTATACTATTAAACTTTTGACTGAGCTGATCCAAACCAACTGTGATACAGTAACAAAAAACAGACCGTGAATAACATTGGTAAATCTCAACTTATTAACTGCAATTTAATAAATTAGAATCTAGACTAGACTGCATACAAAATATTGTAGTTATGAAAATGCAATACAGAGAGTGCCAAATTATATTGTTAACTTCCATCATTCTTAAAAAAAAACAAAATTCAAAATCATTTATTTGCATAAATAAGGTACAGAAGGTTCTTGTGATAATGTATCTATCTCTTATTATGCCTTTAATTTCGGCGTGCAAATTGACGTATTTAGATAATATTTTAAGAAATTAATTAGTTACTTGAATAATGCATGCGATTAGTAAATTATATTAAATTCATTCAAATTTGGTACCTAAAAAAAGCGTTCATTTGGTCTTCCTGCAATTATAAAAGATAATTCCATACAGATAGAAATAAGCAGTCTGTTATGTCCCAAAAAACCGTAATTTAATTTTCGTAGAATCATGAATAAAAAACGGTGACATATCACGCGAGTGGCGACTCATGTACTCATGGAGTCATGGCGCCCGCGCTCGCGCTGCCGCGTCATTCACAGTTTTTGTAATATCACTAATGTTTGTGAACCCGAGTTGGTCTTATTATAGTTCTAGCATGTTCTATTTACAACACGTTACGTACGCATAGATTCCATAAGAAATTTAAATTTGGGGACGATTTAGTTTTTGTAAGGGAATTCACTCCTGAAGCGGCGAATTACCTACTCCACTAGGTATTAAAAATAAAGCAATCGACTCCCAAAGTCGGTGGCAAAATACGAAAATTTTGAACCAAAGACACCGGTCTTACGTTTTTTTTTATTTTGTATATAGTTTTTATTTTTCAGTTTTTAGTTATGGTACTTATACCAGACAAATTCAAATACCACTACCTCATCCACATAAACTAAGTGGGAAAAATTCGTAATATTGAAGCTAACTCAAAAACCCCCCAAGTTAAGTTAATAAAATTTTGATGGAACCAGCGCGCAAGCTTTTTCTACCAAATGAAAAAATAATTTTCAAGATCGGTCCACAATTGACGAAAATATCGATGGATATACATTAAAAAAAAACAATAAAACAAAAATGAACATAGAACCTCCTCACAAAGGCATCACATGCATTTTTGGAATTGAAATTCTATATCGCACGTTGTACGAGTACTCTGCACACTTGGTGAATGAGAGATATACCGAAAAAAGTGTAATATTTTGACCGCCACGACACAAAAAAAAAATTGTTACTCTCAAACGTTGTTAATTTATTTCATTGTGTCTGTTATTTAATACACAAATACAGAAAACAAAATGTTTTCTTTTCTGTATTTTTGTACTTACTTATGCTAAACTTAACCGTTACCTATGTCGCTCTAGAGTCTAATGGCACTATCCAGGGAGAAAACAAAAGAGTACGTTTTTATGGAATGAAAGCCGACTGTAATTGAGTAGGTAGGTAAAGCAAAGTAAACGTGCAAGCAAGACTTCGAAGATCTATTTCCGTTCAAAATCGCTGACGAATAATAAATACAGCGACCGTTATCGATGATGGCAGACTCGTTGATATCATGGTGTCAGCAGTGCTGGGTGCTGGGTTTATAAGAGTAAGTAGAAAGAGGAACCAGTCGATAAAGTACACATGGAGCACACCAGCCATGCCTAGTGCGGAGTGACAACGTGGAGAAGGGTTGCGTCATGTTAGAGTGTTCAAGAGCCGGCAGTGAGTGGGTCACTGGGGCGCTAATGAGTGATTGTTTACCCGCCGAATGCAGCTGATTCAGACTTTTTTGGTAAAAACCGTTATTTTGCACATAAATCTCACCCTTCCAAGTTTGAAATTTCAATATCCCGTCGAACAATAGGTGCGTTAGCATCGCGTTTTTTTTATAATCGTGGATTTTTTAAAAATGTGGGGTAATGCATTTTTTATTATATAACATCGCAGCGGCGGAGACGTTATTCCTTCCCACGGCCGGGAAATGGGTCAGGCATTGTTCCGCTCTCCGTTTTTGCGCTAAAAAAGAGATTTCGCCGCGACGCGGGGACCTGTCGGCTCCCGCCGCGCACCCCGCACCCCTCTGACACACATTTTTAGGGTAAAAAATGTAAAAATTACGACGCAGCTTGCGATCGAGTTTTCTCAGGAGTATGTACCGAACGGTTTTTTATTCGCCGATAAATCTAATAGCGGCTTGTAGTACAGGAGGCTGGAGCCTGAAGGGTTGCGCGGCGCGGCGTGGTGCGGTGCGGCCGTGCGGCGCGGCGGGACATCTGTCGCGACGAAGATTACAACATTTCAAATAAATTTCAACGACGCTGGAGGGTAGAGCACACCGTGCGCGGGGTGAGGGGGGGAGTGCTCGCGCTCGGGGGCGGCCGGCAATAAAATGATTAGGTAAACAAAACGAAGGCTGCGGGCTGTTTACAGTGCAGGCGCGCGGCGCGGGCGTGAGCGGGGGTGCGGGGAGAAGGGGAGGGGGTGGAGCGGGGTCGCGAGGGTCGAGCCGAGATTACCTCCGTTTTAACGCGCGAAAGATTTCAAAGGCGGCCGGCCACTTCACAAATAATCCATCAACATCTCGTCGCGACCCTTTAAAAGGCCACTCGGCCCGAAGAGGGCGCAAATTCGATTCCGTCGTAGATTGAAGTGCATATTCAGCTAACGAGGTTTGCTCCCCCCGTTCCCTCCAATACTCGGACCGCACACAATATTGTCCGGTGTCCGGCCGGCACCTGTCCGGTGAGTACGGTCCATTACCTGTCACCGAGGGCACGTGTAAAGTTGCTTTACATTTTATTCTATAACATTGAACGTACTGTATGTTAACCTCTCGTGAGTAACCTACTATGAGGCTACAGTATTTCCGAACCTAAGCGATGTAGGTACCGTGTAGAGTACCTACATGGGTTGACCTACCGCCTCCGTTGTCGCCAGCGTATTACGTATCCAGGTGTTGTTGATCGTGAGATGCTCAAGTAGATGCAACCAACAGCCGATAGCAGGCGGACAGCCGCCTGCTTGCTGTGATCATGGGTGGGTTTGTGGTGATGCAATTGTGGGATTATGGGCAAGAGGCGATACTCTCTGTTATGTAGTACGTGAATCACACGAACGTTTTACTAAGTTAACTCATAGCAATCGTTTACTTAATAATAAAGTTTTCCGGGGCAAGGGAGTGACATGTAAGTACAGACTAACATGACTGGTGTCACTTGCCGAGAGAGAAGACTCGTGAGTAGCCAGAGATCGAGGAATACGCGCTGGTTCTGACATGTTGGTGGTCACATTTTCATCAGACCACAGCAGCGCGCACGTGTGCAGTGCTGCGCGTGACACTACAGTGCATAGCACGTCGGCAGCAAACGTATGTCGTGCACATCCTATCTCCGCTCCCGGTGCTTCCTGCCCACAAACACACAAGGTAGGCAGACACCTGCGTCATCAATAATTCCGAGCTTCATTATGCTTTATGATGCGGCGTCATACAAATTATTGAAAGCCCATACATATCGGATGACTCGCGTGTGAGCTAACGGTGCACCACCCCCTCCGCTCACCCCCGCCTACCCTCACACCACACCGCGGTAATTAAACCGTTGAACACTTGTATTATTGTTTTAACAAAATACAATAAACAGAAACAGTGCAATAGTAATGTCGACAGACAGTGGGCCACAGTGTCTACTGAGATGAGTGTGATGACACCAGAAGTTAGCTGAACAGATGTGAATGTGACCAATGCTCCTCATTACAGGGTATGTTTCTGTTAGCTCTTCTATTTGTAGTTTACATAGAATAGTAACGTGACACAACACTTTCATAGCGAGTCAATATTTTAACAAAAGTGTAGACGTTTCTTGCGATTTTGTAACATAACAAAATGCAGTGCAATTGTTGAGTGTCACCATAAATTATTCTGAACGTAAACTTCGCTTTATGGGCAGTTCTGGTAGGATAAACATGACTAGGAACTACTCGGCGAGCAGATACTTCATTATAATGACGAAAGCACCCAACAACCCGCCGGTCGAGAGTGCTGGTGATGGCAATGTTTCCTCTGCAGCAGTCATGTGGTCAGTGGTCAGGAGCACTGTAGATCAATCCGCCGCGTGCGTCATCAACACCTGATTTGCTTCTCCTTTCCATCCTGCCATTCAACTGTTAACAAACAGTTATCATCATCAAATTGTTAAATCATCTCAATACTCTTTTGTTAGGCGTCCGCTCGTTGTTGTATGATCCACACTCGAGGGCTTCCTCCAATGACCTTTTGGCCTCGACCTGCGCCCTGTCGCCCGCGCGGTAGTGCCCGGCTCAAGCGATGTGGGGCTGGCCGCCACTGTCGCAATTATGTGCGACCACCGCGCGCGCAGATTTTATCGACGCACTGTCACATGAGGATGACAACGATATGGCGTGAATTATATTTGTAAACTTGTATGATGATATACTGCAGACATACGCACCTGTGTATTGTATACAAGTATGTCGACTGTTGCAGCAGCTCGCTGCACTGATCTTTCTTTCAGCAGGACACACTGTACAGTCTCACTTGAGAAACAACACCTGAGTGGTACTGGTCCCATCAGGTAAAAAAACGCTGGCCGTTTACCTGCGCACTGAGCGATTTATAATTTCCAGCCTATTCCATAGTACTAAGTAGCTAATAAAGTACCTATTATGATTATACAATAAAACAGTTACACTTATATTATAAAAACAATAGCCTAGTACTTTAGGACGCGGCTGTACCCATGCGCAGACACATCCCCTGCACGGTCGCTCACCGTTATTTTTACGTGACGACAGCTATAACGTGGTAGCTATGCGGTAGGTACTTATATAGCTACAGCTCTGTATTCGTGTATACATTCATGTATATACTACCTGGGAACCTGGTCATGCACACTTTCCTACATTTATTCACAACTAGCTGTTTGTGGCCGTCGCTTGCCCGGGTTATTATAAATCTTAACTGTGGCGATGATGAAGTAGCCGGAAAGCACATAAACTTGAGATGTGTTCAAATAAGAGATGAAATTTAACTCAGATATACACGGTAGAAAGGACTTAACGAAAATTTTCACCATGGGTCCAGCACATGATTCTATGCAATTAAATAAAAATAAACATTATTCTTTCTTTCTTTCTTTCTTTCTTTTCAATTAGATTTTTCGTCTATAAAAAAAAAACAGCTGACGGAAACGGATTTGCTGTCGATGGTTCTAGATGTGACCTTTTCGCAAAACGTTTCTGTGTAGCAGGGGTAGTTAACTACTCTAATCATAGACACTATTGGAGACTTTTAGTAGATTTTAAATTATATGTGTGTTTGATTATTCTATATTAAGGATAAACTGATGAAATTAATGTAGTTCATCCCAACGTCAAAACTAAGATAGCTATTGTTGTCAGGAAGACAGTAGAGGCTGCGCGGGCGCTGCTGACAATGCGCCGGTGAACAGTAATCGAATCATAATCGTTAATCGCACGAGCTCGAATAATCGGGCCGCGGCCGTCGACCGCGATTATTAATCGAGAGACGATGCGCGGGCGCCGGGCGGGGGGCTCCGGGGCGCGCGGGGCGAGGCCGCGGTCACGAGCGCGCCACGAATGCCCAACATCCGAGATTTGAATACTAGATAATTAATATCGCTTTATTAGCGGTGGAAATATCGATTTATGAAGATATTATCCTCTTTGTGGTTGCCGGCCGCGCGCCCGCGCCGCGCGGATGCCGCGTCAATCAATGACTGTCGGTAAGAGTTCCTGCACTGTTCACTCGTGTGTCCCGCACAGTCAGCGTCGGACAGTGCGCACATGTCCGGTGTCACAGTCGCGCCACAGTTGCGTGCGACGCCCGTGTCTCGGCGATAGCATCGATCCCTCGCTAATGGCGACGACGCGACGACGCGCGCGCGCACCCTGATCTTATCGACACCCGCTTAATGGATATTTTGTGACGAATTACGGAATCATTAGCGCATGCTTTCCTAATAGTTATTTTATTGTTTTTCTTAAGAGAGATTATTATAAATGAACCGACTGTTGCCGGACTGACAAGCCAAAGGGGTTTCTACTTGCATCCTTTCCTCATGAAATGCTGTCAGTTTGTAACCTATTCACCAAAATGATTTTAGTTTGAAAATAAGCAGTGCTTTCATTAAATAAAATACGTATTTGCAATTTTGGTAAGTACTATACTTCTGTCTATAGATATCGGTATCGGTGCGTGCGCGCAGACCCGCGCAGTCGCGGCGCTAGACAGAGCGCGCTTTGTCCGCGGCTTACTTTAATTTGTTATCTTAATTTATTAATCGGCGCGCGGTCGTCGCCCCCTCCTCCCTTGCCCCCTCCGCCCTCCGATACTCAGTAGTGCTGACGTCACGCGGAGCACAAAAAGCTGCGCGTACGCACCGCTTACTCAATACTTGTTTTCTGTTTATAAGAGCAGCCCTGCACCGGATAGCTGCGCGGAACACAGCGGTCACTAAGCTCAAGACAATGTGCTAACGGAGGATCAATAATTGTGTAAGTTATGAGTGTTTGCTTACTTCGGGAAGCTACAAAATGCATTGTTTTAAGTTCCACAATAATGGACATGATTGTGATCAACGGCTGTCCTCACCGTTCATTACCTACATATGAAGACACAGCTGCCTGAAGTGTCCGTACTGTACCAAAAGTACAGACGATACTCGGCTCTAAAATAAAATGAGTAAACGATACATTTATGACCAATTCCTATAATTTACGGACCGTAGTTGGTTAAAATTAAGACCTAATAGCTATGCATATCATTCCCATATGGAAGGTAAAACTAGAGTAGGGTTCTATTTATATGTCTAGTTTCGCAATAAAAAAGCTATCATTGGTAAGTAAAACTATACGTTTTTGTCTATAGGAACCGAGCATTACTAAATAGGTAGTATCATTGCAGTGAATTGTAACTAATTGTGAAGCTCGTGTATAGTGATGGTCACAACATGTCTCCCAGAACATGAGCTCCGAGCCCCGTGTTGTGCTCACAAACAAAGACGGCTGCGCGCGCGCCTATTACCGGCGTGAGTCTGCGTTTCACAACTAACCAATATTTTATCTCAATTATCTCCTGTAATAGAGTTTTGTGTGGCCGATGTGAATATCTTGTTAGAAATCATTCTCGGCCGCACTTTATTGGATTACATCGACGAGATAACGTACCAATAAGAGTTACGGGTATTTTTACCAGTGCAATAAACAGAGTTGAATGAGTAGTGCAACAAGTGTTAATGTTCTGGTAGAGATTCTTCTCACGAAACAATGCAGTTCTTATCAGCGCGTGCTCGTGTGTACAGTGTAGTTCACGTTGAATGTCACAACGCGGCACAAACTGCACTGTGTCTCACATCACCGTCACACACGTCAAGTCTAGTGTGTCATACACTAGACTTGAAAATAAATAAATATTCCTAAGATTTTTATCTATATCTGATTAAAAAATCTTTGGAAAATTGATTGACAATTTTTTTTATTTAAAAAAAAAGGATTCTATTGCGATATATTCTATAATTACACATTTTATATAAGTAAAAGCAATGATCTAATTGGATTACGCATTAATACAGACACACACGGCTCGCGCGCGTTGATGTCGTTTGTAGGGAGCTGCGCGCGCGCACCTCGCGGGAGGGCCGCTGCTAGTATTGTCATTCCAACTGGCACAATATTTGGGCGACGCTACTCGAATTGTTTATCGTTGCCTTATGCAAAACCAAAGATGAAAAGAAAAGTTTTAATACGTAGTTTACATCAACAGCAATAACAGAGCTACACAAGTTACAAAACCTACAGAGCTACAGCAAACGTAAATTAATAAAGTTACAGGCAAACTAAAGGTAATGACTGTGTAGTTATCGGCGCGTTGTGCCGTTGTGCGCAGACGACAGACACAGCGTCAAGCGGAACTAACTAGCGAGCGCCAGCGCCAATGCGAACATCACCACTGCATGCAGTTGCAGTCACTTGTGCAGCTAATAATACGCGCGATTATATTAAATATCCACAGTTCTTAGCTTTAAAGGCCCAATAACCAGATTGAGAAGAAATATTATTTATTTATTTATTTATTTGATTTACACGGCCGAAACCAATTACATAAATCAAAGTACATAATTATAAGAAGTACCAACATAAAAACATAAACTAATAACAACAATGAAATATTACTAATCTCACAAAAAATGTTAGCACATAAAAATACACAATAATGACACAATCTGCACATAATAATACAATTTTATATTTGTCATTATTTATATGTATACGATTCTGACATTTTTATAAAAACATTTTTGACAATTTAATTATTATTTTTCAATGAATTTATGAATATTTAAATTTTATTTATTTATTATTAATTTACAACGGTTATACACCTTATCATTCCGCCTGGCGACAACAAATAGAGAGGTCGCCTCTGTGCTCACGTCACTTCTTTCCTAGCTTCGATCCATGATTTCTTTTGAGTACTTATTGTCTTACAGCCACCAACATTCAATATTTTTCTGTTTCTTCTCAAAACATTGAATACTTCGATGTTTGGTAGGCACAGACTGCGTTGTTTTGCCTTCCGTATCGTTTTCTCTCAGCTCATAGACGCAGGGATCACCGTCACAACATCGTGCGACAGATTCATTAATAATAAACTTAACAACATTGTAAGTGATATAAATAGCAAGTGCTCACAATGCAGTACACACAGCATATTTACTTCACACATGCATGTGTATGTAACGGTATGGTTCAACCTGCATTTGTTGCAGTTAGCACAATTAGAGTGATGGCGACAGTGTGCGGTAATTACCGCGCGCACCCGCCGCGCACAAGATAAGCAGGCGCCTGCGATGAGTACCTACTGACAGGTAGGTTCTACTGCTGTAATACACTACAAGTGAAACATTAGTGTGGAACACTAAGGCACAGAATGCACCACCATCATTGAATTTATTCTATGGGATATGGAAAGAACTTTCTTCGTTATTGTAGTGGGGCTGCTGCCTGCGGGAAGCGTCGAGAGTGGTACTTAATTAGATGTATATTATAATAACGAGTGTAGTGCCGCTTCTATTCAGATCTCAACACGAGTCCCCCTCCCCCCGCTTTCCCCTCGGTACGAGGCGTGTGTTTGTTTGTTTATCACACCGTCATTACGTTTAATTAGCGGTCGGCGTGTCCGCTGTAATCATCGCGTCCACAGCAGCGAGCCGTGCGCCGCACAAGCGCACACACACAGCTGCGCCCGCGACGACGCATACTGACCCCTTCACTTGCTGCGTAAGGTGTACAGTTGCGTGGCAACGCGGTGGGAAGCGATTGTTTAGCAGAAACAATGGCACGGATTAGAGCTCTCAGAACGATCATTTGAATGCGAAATGCGGGAATAATTAACAGCCAGCGTCGTACTAATTGACACGTGTCAAATATAGAGACGCACGCAGTCGCGCCGTAGCCGCCACGCCGCCGCGCGCCGGCCTAATGACCGCCAGCGTGACCTTTGCGTCCAAAACATTGTACACGAGTGAACGTTAATTGATAACAGCTAATGACAGTCGACACCAAATGTCAGCGATCAATAAGTAAACAGACATTAGTAGTGGAGGCTCTGCTCCTTGCTCGCGCAGAGTTGTAGTCTGTGCAGTACACGTGACGGGCTAAGTACCGCAGTACACACCAAGTAGTGGGTACAGGCGAACAGCAGCACACTACCGTCTATACAAGCGATGCTGTTGTAGCTCGGTATTGGCGATGAGGAGGTAATGTTTATAATTGCTAAGTTATTACATGTGTAGTGTGCATGTGGGCAGGTTCGTGACGTATAGGAACTATACGCACGCTTGTGTCTGCGGGGGGCGCAGGCTTGCAGCGTCGTCCGGCGCCGGCACAGCCATACACACGTAACAAGAACAGCTTGCCGACTAGTCCCACGACTGTGCACCACTGTGAGCACATCACAGAGTATGTTCAGAAGGCATGCTGCCCTAGACTTCGCGGTAACAAACTCACACACACACGGACGCGCTCGCACGTCTAATTGTTATCGTGGACGTGCCTTCGTGCCTGGTTGCCTGTACATCGCAGCAGGTGTGTGTGTGTGTGTAAAGTTGACCACATCGTTGAGTGGGTATTCTGTGGCTGGCTGCACTACGGCGGCGCCACTCGCGGCATCGGGTGCACCGCGGGGTTGCGCGCGCGCTTCTCGGTGCGCTCCATGCAAATCGGCACATACCTCATGCTGTCGACACGCCGCGTGGTGCTGCTCTGAGTACCAGCACGTACTTATGGTATTCAAGTCTTTATTATAATGATGCTGCTAATCACTGCACGTTGATACTTTGCTCATTAATTCATGTCCACACACACTAATAATAACTCAAGTTCACATTACATTATGTCACAATTCAATTGATAATTATGATTGATGATTAAGTGATCGAGTGTGAAATGTTCACTGCAACCTGAGTGCGCAGTCGCTGATAGTGCCCAACTATGGCGCACGCGGCACACACTGTATAACTGAGCAGTGATGTGACAGTACGAGCAGTGATGTGACAGTACGAACATCGCTGCAGGTGACCTGCTGCAGGTCACCTGCAACGATGACTGTTTGTATTGATGGCTGTGCAACATAATTATTGTACCAATGAATATCTTTGCGTAAATGTGCTCGTAAATAACATTGGTTGAACACAACCTGTGTGTGCGTCACAGCGCAGCGGCGGCTAGCAGAGCGGCGCGTGCGCAGATCAGCGATATTGTCGCCGGCTGTCGAGCCTGTCGCGATACGGAAAAATATAATACGCACATAAATCAAAATGTGTTGAAAACGGTTGCGTGCCCACAGACTATCCCCCCCTCTCCGCCTCCTGCAGCCTCACCCGCCCGTTTGTCCCTCCGACAGTGCTCACACGCACACCAGCACATAGGCAAACACCGTAGGTCCACTTGTAGCAAGAGCAAGTGATAATGGGCCCACTTCATCACCTCATTTCATCAGGTGTGTCAGGTTCGCTGGTGCGTACGAGCGGCCTCTCAGCTGGTCATATCGCATGCCATTTACTACAATAATTAACTAATGACACAACAAGTGCACCGCACAGCCCTGCAGTGGGGAGCTAGAAAAGCTGAACATCTTTATAGCTGTCAAATTATGCATAGACATAGTTAAAACTATTACAATGCATAGAAATACAATGATCATAAAGGGATAGACTCTCGCGCGTGAGCGTGATGGTGTGGAACTTCTTGCGAGATGCCGACTAACTGGAACCCACTCGCAACCCATTTAGCGCTATAAGATATTTTTTGATAGAAACGTAAAATAGGATGTGCCGTAACAAGAGGGTTTCTAATTGAATTCTTATAAATAGATCAAGTTAGATCTTCATGAGACTAGATTCTAAGGAGTCATAATTTTCTAACTTGATTAAATTTTTACTATTTCTATTAGATTCCAGTTCATATCTTTCTAGAGGAGAAAGAGGAACAGGAATCTCATAAAAAACCGTCTTATTAGAAATCACTGGGTAATCCTATGGAATACCATCAATGTTTATAAAGTAGGAAGATTTGAGATTTTTTGCGTAGGTGTCAGAGTGTCTTGTCTTACGACCCTGTCCGTAAGACAAGTTGTCACTCTACACGGAATGTGATAACGAGACGTGACGTGTAATAGAAGAGCAGCGGCGGAGGCACAGACACCAGCGGTAAGTGATCGTAATGAGCGGCGGTCGCCGGTTCGGATCCCGGGCCGTGCACGCGCCGGCGGTTCCCACGCCAGCATTAAATCAAATGACCAACAAATTGGAAGTTCTGGGAAGCGACGGCCGCGGTCCGGACCGGCCGGACTCTGTGACCACACACGAAAAAGACGATCATGTCACTACACCAAACTATGTTCAGATAAGAGACATCTTTTTAATAAATTCTGATTTCAAATTTAGCAATAAAGATAAATTATTAATTTTCAGCTTCGTGGAACATCGTGGCAGTTGCGATACGATCTAACAAATAAAAGTAATCCGGTAACGAGTCGGTGGAGTGTTGCGCAACAGTCGCCAACCGGCGCGGTGAGGAGCCGCGGCGGTGGCGGTCACAAGCGATCTAAAACTAAAATAAAACGGTTTGTTAAAGTTTTTGTATGCGTTGTGCGGAACAGCGGCGCGGGTCGAAAGTGAAATCGTGTGTCAAAGCGGGGCGCATCACAAAAATGGCCACTTGATTGGGTTTTTACGGGTGGATTGGCGAGACCGCTAGGAATTCGACGCCGGGATGCAGAGGGGCGACCGGGGCGAGCGGGGCAAGGCGCAAGGGGGTTAGTGAGGGACTTCGGCACAATTTAAAATTCAGAGCGGAATAAACACTCGCCCCCGGAATGCGCGGCCGCTGCCGACACAGCGCACAGCACGCATCGCTACTCGCAGTTCACTAGCGAGTTCGCCTCCCTACCTACTCTACTCACTACTGACTTGTAAACCGAAAACTGACCGATACAACTTTTATAAAATGTTATTACTTTGAATTTGAAAATAGTACAAAACCTGTTTACCGTGTTGACTTCACTTCACCAGGCTTTAACAAGATTACAAGGAGTAACTTGATGAAACATCACACTGAACAACATTAGCACTACGACTTTTGGCCATCACAGATAGAGCAGCTCTGTGTATCACTGACAACAACAGCCTAAGTGAGGCTTCTCACAATATCACGTAGCAGTGTTCTACGCCAAAATTCACGTAGCGTAAACATATTAACCCGCGGATTACATAATATAGTGAGATTACACTTACGTAGTTAGTATAACAATGCCCATAAAGTGTACTTGTCTGATACCAAGTGAAATGAACTCGTAAAATATGATGAATCGTGTGTAAATTAGGCGGCGCGTGTGATGTCCGCACTGAGTGCACGCGCCACACGGCGGGATACGCGACGAAGGTCACACTACACAACATTGTACTACTGAATCGCAAGTCGCAACTGTAGCGAGGTAGCTGTGACGTTGCTTGACGCTGTGGAGCACAACGTAGAAGCTTCGTTTATACTCATCCCTAGTTCGAACTCGCCCGCTTTTTTTTATATGCCTATCAGCTGCAAGGGTAAGGAAAAGTGCTACGATGTAGAAAATAAATACTCTTCTTTTAAATAATAAATACAGATGACGTATTCATTTTACTATGTCAGGCCTCGGCTTCGGGCAGCACTAGTGAGACAGTACGCAGATCATGTCCAACGTTACAAATAATTCCGTCGATCTGATTCACAGAGGGGAGGTAGCATCGAAGAAGTTCATATCTAACCACCGTAAGGACTATTCTTGCTTGCAGCTCTCGGCGGCGATAGCACCGGGCCGGTAACAGATGTGGTCATCTTGTTCAAGGGATTTTGGTATATGATAGATATGAACTTCTTTGATGGTACGCATGGAGCCGTGCATGCGTCGTGCAACGTGAGTGTTGGCTTGGACATCCAACTTTATGGTTGTGACATTTATGAGATTTTAACGCTACATATACAGCTGTGGAGATATCCTATTCCAATACTATTAAATGGCCAATATTTATAGATATAAATATTGGAATATATACAGGGTGGAATTTTTTAACCTCTCCTGGACGGAAAGTACCCTAAATACTGGAGATAGCAAATTTTACTCAAAGGAAACATTCTTTTATTTTTTTAAAGAAACACATCTGGATTCAAAGATTTTTGAAAATTCGCTTGCCACACTCGGGAATCGAACCGACTAAAATACGAAAAATAACACCCTATACTTTTATGGCATCAATCGATCGATCATAAGGATCAAATCTCTCTAACAAACAAGATAAATTAAATGAAAGGAAAACCATACAAATCTTAACTTATTATAATTGAACGAAAAAAAGGGTAAACTAACTAATTAGTTGTTCGAAATGAGCTCCATTTTGTTGGATACACAAATTTATTATTTTAAGAAATTCATTTGCAGCAAGTTTTAACAGCAAATTGTGATACATATTGAAAATCGTAGTGTGAACCTCAGTTCTTAACATGGCAACATGGAATTAGTATTTACTATACATGGAATTAATATGAATTATCCTATACTATTAAATGAGCATTTTTCACCATGAGCAGAGCTCGTTCGCCCAGGTACTGTTTTACTATACTCGGTGGAACTGTTATAGATATCTACGAATACATTAGTAGGGCTACACACGCGACGTGCGTACATTCGTACAATGCTTATCTGTTCTGTGTGGTTCCAATACTTCCAATCAAAGAGTAGAGGATCATGATGAGATAGAATAAGTTAGCGGAATTCTGGTGTCTGCTAAATTTAATTACAAAAAAATCCATTAACCATTCAGTGATTATAACGAGGATCTTAGACCGAAAATTACCTTATTGAAAAAAGGGACAGCAGTTTTAAATCGCCATTTAACCGTCTCTGTGGTCTACCGGTTAGACCACCTGTCTCAGACCTAGAGGTCCCGGGATCGATTCTCAGTGGTGGTGGTTTGGTTGGGGGTAGGGCTTGTTCTAAGTCCGCCTGGCTAGCTACCATCATCTTATTTAAGTCTGTCGACATAGCAACAATGTTAACAGCATTGTAGTGGTTCGGCAGTTAAGAGTTAAGATAGCCAGTTCCTCAGTGGTTCAATATTCCGGTCAAAGCTCGCTTCCACCTTCGGTCTGATCATCACTTACCATCAGGTGAGATGCGGGCCATGAGCAACCCCGGTGCAGATTAAAAAAAAATCAGTGCCAACTAGTAGAGGTAATCTTTCAAAAGTATTAAACTAACTCATAAAAGTAACTAAACAATACATTCTGATAGGATACAGATAATCCAATAAGAACACTCAGTACAGTTACTCATTAAAATGTTTTTATTTTATGAGTTGATTGCAATTTGTGGTAATGTAAATAATTTTTGCATTTAATTCAATTTAGAATCAAGTTTTACCAACTGAACAGACAGCTGTGATGCTGGGGAGTTTGTTGCGCCACTTCTTCTTCCCAGCTTACGTACTAGGAAGTGGTGTAGGGTGGGCGTTTTTGGGGGACTGTCTTTTGTAATTTTGACGTTCGAAAAGTGCTGATTCTCAGCCTAGTTTGAATAAATGACTTTTAAATTTTGAACAAAAACAATTAAAAGAATTCCATTGCAATTTACCCGACTCGGGCAGTAAGTGGAGGATGAGAACAAGAAGAGTGTTGACAGTTATGAATGAAACTTGTACAAGTTAAAGTGAGCTGTAATGACCGACAGTGCTTTCGCTCAGTTGCCCTATTAGCTGCTTATTTTATCTAATTTCGTCGTAATTTTATTGTTAAAGGAGGGTTATGATTTTAACCGGTATGTATGTTTCTACGTTCATCTGTTACGTCATAACTTCGAAACTCCTCAACGTAATTTGACAAATGAGGTAGCTTTGGAATATGATGCCCTGTAGAGGACATAAAGAAATGAAAAAAAAGAAAAAATCCTGCCATGTTGGGTATCAAAATAAAGGGCTTAATTTGCATATTTAGCATTTTTGTAAATATATATACCTATTATAACCTCGAAATAATTTAAATAAAAATAAAAGTTATAAAAACTAAAAGCAACTACGACAAAAAGTCAACTAAAAAGGTTTATACAAGACATCACAGACATACAATTAAAAAATCCTGAGTCTTTTAGAGATTATTAATTTTATGTGTCTACTTGTTTTGACCGATAACTTGCAATGTGTGGTGCAAACTGAAAGTATAAGTTGGTTATTAATAAATAAATCAAAGGAACTGTCACCAGCTCCTACAGCCCCTAGAGAACATTGTGACACACACATGCGCTTGGCTGCATTGCACCGGCAGAGGCTAAGTGGCACAGTTAGCGATCGCGATACTGAGCAACGCCAATTATGCTCGCAACACATTACACTAAGCATTATTATGATAATTTATTAAATTATAATCGGCCCACGTCTAGAAATTCGTTATTTACTTACCGTCTGTAACAGTGAAGTAAATTAAAGTTAATAAAGTATGTATGCTCGCTCGTCGCTGCTGTAAATCGCGTCGCTTTCCTGGATTACTTTATGGCGTCACGCGTCGTATCCGCAGATTTACAATTATATTATATTAACTTCATCATCAGGTACAAGCTGTGGATTAGCATGTGTCGAGTCCCCCCTGCCCCCCTCCATCGCAGTAAGACTACTCGTGCGGCGGCTGCGCATTCGGAGCGGAACCGCGGCCACTATGTGAGCTCATTACCGCGCGCCGGATAATTGAAAATGGCGAGCTCATTATAATATTTAGACAATTATTCATAGACGTAATTTATTCCCAGTGCGCTGCTTACACGTCGGCTAATTACTGCGGCGCGCATGCGCGGGTCAGTTATAATGAATTCCCTCAGTTTGGGTGCGTGAGCGCATCGAGAGTCGCGGTGCTAAGCTATGGGACGTTCTGAAAATTGACTCATCAATAGTTAAAGATCCGATTCTGGGACACAACATTTGATATTCCTGGAGGACTGCTGTAGGTAAAGCCAGCATGTATGTGACACTTAATAATCACACAAAAATAATGACAGAAATGTAAGCTATGACGTCACAGCACCCGGCGCCAGCAGCGGGCGACGGTCTGAAGGATTTGGGCGAAGTGTTTTGCACGAAATTATGCTAATAGGAGCGATGCGGCTTCCGCGGTAAGCCGGGGACTGAGCCTACACTACACTATGTACGTTACACTCTATGATTCATCGCCTTTCACTGGTGATTTACTTTACTACCTGAGTGATTTAATGATTGCATAATTAATTAATAAAACAACATTATTCATATTAAAAAGAACAGCAGGCATAGTGGTTCTAGCTCCACCAACTATTTAATATATCTTAATAATTTATAGAGCAAATAAAATGAATATTTTAGATTATAGGACTAGCCTCTACACTGTATATTGTTGCCCACTGTCGGTTATTGATTGTGGGACAAGCCTCCACACTGTATATTGTTGCCCACTGTCGTTTATTGATAGTGGGACAAGCCTCCACACTGTACATTGTTGCGCACTGTCCTGTATTGATGTCTACTTATCGATTATGCAAATATGCATACAATTCCTTGTCTAAAAGAAATCGTGTTCATTTCTTTTTGACAAGCACTTGGAGGACGATGTTATGGAGAGGGACTGAACTACATATTAACAGTGCGGAAGGGAGGGCTAAGATTTGAAGACTGGAAGTCTTTAAAGACAGCACTGGCTGAAAGAGCTTAGCATCGGTGACACTCATCACACGCATTACAATTATATTATGAATTAGTTGTATCTGGTGTAAGTTGAGCCGCTCACATCAGCGTACCGTCGTAAAGGGCATATAGCTTCATCTTTCTGACTGACCGATCCCCTTGACAATTCAAAAGTGCCTGTAATTGGTTTATTTGAAATAAATGCTTTGAGTTTGAGTTTGAGTTTGAAAGCAGGCGTATTGACCGCTCAGCCGCTGCAGCGCTGACTGACTGCCGCTCCAATTGGTCTTACAGCACACAGCGCTGGAGGGCTATCGGTGCATTTGCACACACTACATCACTGATAATTAGCCAGCGAGTCCCTATATAACGCCGCAAGACGCGGCGCTTACTGAGCACAAACTCCGCAATCATATTCTTGCTACAAGAAGTAGAAAATAATACTTTCCGTAATAGTTAAAAAAAGATCTACAGTTGAGCAAAAAAGGAAGACCGCTACTCTTTGAGAAACAAGTACCTATTAAGGGACATGGCTCTAATCTAAAGTACATCATACTCATCTAATCATAACCATTCTACACTGATATGCAAATGATAACAACTTAATAGCCTATGTTGTAATCTGTTATGTTTAACAAAATGTATGAAAGGGCAAAGCGACAGGTGGAATAGAACTTACTTGATATCGATTAGTACGTATTTTATTATCGACTCTTTCTTGAGTATTATTTCAAAGCTAATTTAATCTAATTCTAAACAACTAACCCTCTTATCGTAAACGTTGCTTAAAGTTATGAGACGAACGCGAATATTTACGACAACGTAAGTATTGCATCAGTTCGGTCACGGTGACCGTCCGAATGAATTACCGAGCTGTCGAATTCGTCGGTGATATACGAGAGTTGTGACCGGCGCAACAGCCGGCCAGCGGCATCCCTCGGGTGACGTTACATACAGACGGCCAGCGCTAAGAGCATGTTTATGACAGCCGCCCGGCACGAGTAAGTCCCAGTTAGCAGGGCCGACGCCGGGCAGATACCGGAGAAGTGCCGGGAACATGCCGAAGACGCGGACGACGAAACAAACGAATTGTTGCGACTAATGGTTTCAGAAGCAACATTCCGCTTTGCGTGTGTCGCCGAAATAGATCACAACCTTCTGATCGAAATGTATCCGTGAATCTCACGTAAGATGATTTGTTTACAAAGATCTGAAGGAGACAGAAGAGAAACAAACGTAGCATGTGTCTGGCATTGTTTGTTTACCAGTGGGCGGCAGCCGGCACATGCCGCCGGGATCCGTCGCTGCTCATTCCAAGTGTCACGCGACGACACCTACGCGATGGAAGCGGCAAATTGAGCCGCCTTCCCCTCACATACCGGCGACTTGAGCTTTAGAACAAATCAAGGATATCCTTCCACCGCCCTTGCCTGCGCTGTCCATAACGAGTAACGCGACACGTCAGCAGGAAACATACGCGACATCGCAATGAGCCGGACCGATCATAACGTGCTTTATATATATTTTCATTCTGTTTTATCATATGGACATGACCCTATTGTTACAACGCGATTGGTAGCAGCCGGTGCGTATTACAATAATTCAAAAGTAATTTGTACGAAACAATATGACTGCAGTCGATCGAACGTATTTCCATGCGTGGATGTTAACGACATTGGTTTGTTACGTGCCTTTGCCACGAATATATCTCGAGTATAAAAATGTAGCACACCGTGATCGGATCACGTCCACTCATTAAACTCATCCGCAGGGGAGGAGGAGGTAGGGGGAGTGAGGAGGGGAGCGGAGCCAGGTAAAGTTTAACAGCACAAAACAAAAGTACTAAAGGTAGACTTTGAAAACGGCATCCATGATAAGGAAACGCGTACAGTCAAGAACACTCGAGGATAGAATTGTCTCCAGTATATTGCTTATTGTTGATATTCTTTAGTGAGTGGGTTTTCTGTGGCTCGTGGTGGCGTGCAGCGACCTTGACCCACGCGGCACGCACGACGCACGCGGCGCGCGCAGGTGCACGCGGGCACGCGTCGCAAATATCAACACATGTCACTCACCCCCGATATCGGTCCCGTTACTCCGACCACTTAATTGCACACACTTCGCTAACTATTACGCAACTCGTTTGTTTGAATGCGAGATAAACTTTATGTCTCGAGCTACTGACGCGATGACGGCGGTAACTTGTCCACGTCGAGGCGGATCGTAGTTTATTACCGGCAGATAGTCCGCACTCAATACACTTGTACCTAGCTCTGTACAACTATATACGGTGGTCAGTCAGTTGTGCCGACTTGTGCCAGTCACTCGCATGGCGATCTCAGTAACCGTTTAGTCAGTATAACAACAGGAAAGTCCGTAATGCTCGGTTCCTATGAACTAAAACGAATCGTTTTGTTTACCAATGGTAGCTTTTTTTACTGCCAAAATGGGCCTATAAATAGATTCGTAAGCAAATTTTACCTGTAATAGCTACCTCCTTAGAGGAGAGTCTTCTATGCAAATCTATGAGGTCTTTGCTTCATTCAAGATTATTTATATTCAAGAGTTAATTTTAGCCAGTTCGTAAATTATAGGATTCGGCCATTAGACAACTCTAAATGCCGATTGAATCCCTTCTACTTGTCCGACCTCATACTGCAGCCAAGCTACCATTCTTCATTGATTGACATCTTAGCCTTGATATTGATTGTCAAGTTAGTCAGGATCAGGATGTTCTAGAGTGGGACTGGTCCTAGAGTTCGACTGAGTCAATTTCTTTACAAACTTCAGGAATTTGAAAAATATACTCATGTACTTTATAACGTAAGAGCAGCTGGTAATATTCGTACAGGCATCACCGTGGAATGTATCGGCTCATGTGATAGTGCGTCTGAATGCGCACGCGCATGGCGGGCGCGTGGGAGCGGCGCGTCATTTGAATGTAAGTATTCTAATGGAGGGCATTACGCGCCAGCTGATTGATTCCCGCACACGAAACCTATTGCCTGCAGCCTGCAGCCGACGTTACCCACACAGGCCATTGTTACTATTCTGGGACAACGGTAACGGTGGCTCACAGGGCTAGCACTCCGCGGTGTGCTCAAACGATGATCAAACTGCAATCAGTGAGCCGAGGTAACAGCGTCCATTAATTTTTTTATCCTATCTTTCGGGGCCCGGTCATTTATCACAGTGTAACGGCAGATATAATCTGCCGATTGATCCGGATCGATCTCACGCACCAAGCAATTCAATTTAGATAACATTGCAGCGGAACTGCAAGTGATAGCCGAGCTCACTCTATGCATTATTATACATTCCATAAAAAGATGGCGATGACAAAACGTTCTTTGTAACCACGATCGAGTGATGAATGATAAAGAATAGTTTAATATTTGTTGCCATCGCTAAGTAATTGGAAGAGCACGAGTACATTGTGAAACCTTATTGTCCAAAAAAAGTAATTGCAAAGTAGTTCATGTTGAGTGATCTCCTAAAGCGCTCAGTCCGCTATGCAGCGCGATGAATGTTCTGCGTGTCGGGAGCGGCTAGCGGGACCCTAACGTCCGTGCAGGTGCCTGTAACGGGACCTCGCGAAAGGTCACCCTCCCCCGCCCCGCCACCCTCGCCCCTCGCCCTCCATGCATAATGTTATGTGGATCAAGCATAATCCACTCAGCGCGCGACCCCGCGACTCTAGCGAACTATATACAGGTACTTAAAGTTTGACAAGTGTCCGAGTGCCCCGAGTCCTCTCTTTAAAACACATTACGTGTCGCAAGCGCCCACTGCACTAGGTGTCCCGCATGGGCCCCAGCCCGGCGTCGCGGCCCCGTTGTGTCGGCGGACGGCTCGCACTTGGTTCGATGCATTTTTAAAGGGATTCGCGTGAAAGTTCTCCTCGTTTATTGAGTTTTAAAAAACGCTCCTCAGTTTTTTATCGCACATTGCATAATGAGGGGATTATTAAAACATGCGATGGGCGCTGGGCTATGGGCTATTCAGGTGGTGCTTTCTTTTACGATGCTCATTGTGTAGCGACGGTGTGACGACGGGTCGACTGAACCGCTCTGGACGGATAACGGCGCACACTGACGTTTGTGCGATTTTTACTTTTGTATTGTTTTATTGTATTTTTTAACGCTTCCTTCGACGGTCGAGCAATAAATTAGAAAGTCGCGGCGTCTTTTTGTCACAAACCGAATGATTTTTTACAACGATCGCTTTCTCCGACACGACGAATGTAATTGCTTTAAAATTTCCCTAATTTGTAAAAAATATACTAACGTTTACTTACAAAACGTAAAAAATTAAAATTACTGTAAAATGTGTATTGAAAGAGGCGGCCGTTACCTTTAGGTGGGTCAGTTCTGCATCGTAACAATGATTTGTTAAAAAACAATATTACAGTCTGTTATGATTTTATGAACTTAGTATTAACAAAACAAATATTTAGCGCCATCGTTCTGGCCAACTGACTTTTAGGTACGGAGGGGGGAGGGGTCGAGGGTAGGGGGCTGTGAGCACATTGATTAGGAATGTGTGTCTTTATGAACACGCTAGCAGCAGGTCGGCGGCGAGGAGGTGAGCGGTCAGGAGTCAGGACAACCGGGTGGCTGTGTCAGGAACCTGTCACCTGTGTGACTGTGTCCGTCTGCCCTAGACGTGCGGAGGAGACGCTGGCATCAGATGCAGAGTGCAGTAAAAGCAATGATCTAATGAGTAATGGGACTCACCAGTGTCCATGTTGTCGGGTGCAGCGATGAATGGTGCGCGCGCGCAGCTCAGTCGGTGAATGTCACCCCCACCCCGAAACCCCCGGGCTAGACCAGTCTAGGGCATATACATTATTCACCCCGCGATTAAGGCAAAAACTCTAAATGTCAGGTGATTTCCCCGCGGGGTGTGGGGGGTGTGTAACGGTACCTGTACCGCTGGGGTGGCGCGACCTTTTACACTCGTGTGCGCAGGCGCATGTGTGCATGCACCGGTAACGGGCCGGGTCCACTGTGTGAACTAGACCTTCTGTCATACTGCTCATTAATTTTTTCAGTGTTTATGTTACAGTGATGATCTGCTATCTTAAAGCGACGCAGTAATGGTCACCGCATTACTATAATTATTGTAACAATAAATTCGTATCAACTATATTGTTACAATAGCACACAGATGATTACATTAAAATTCAAATGTCATTCATTCAAACTAGGCTGAGAATCCCACTTTTCGAACGCCAAAATTAAATAAGACAGTCCCCCAAAAACGCCCGCCCTTCACCAATTCCTAGTGCTTTAGCTGGGAAGAAGAAGTGGCGCAACAAACTTCCCAGCAGCTCAGCTGTCTGTTCAGTTGGAAAAACTTGATTCTATATAATAGTATTTATGCAAAAAAATATTACGTTACTACAAATTGCAATACAACTCATAAAATAACATTATAATGAGTAGATTATGTCAATAATAAATTAAAATAAATTGACTTATACAGTAAAATAAAATAAACTAAACAATTATATGAGCTCATATAGTGTCATGTAGTCGTTGATTCTAAAACACAAATTTAAATTTGGAAACGCAGGCAGGCAAATAATAGTCGGCTTATAGAAACCATTTCCCAAAATATTTTTGGTTGAAGACTGTAAGTTGTTGTACTGAGACTTGTTGAAAATCGATCGTCACGTATTGAATGTACTTTTACGTGAATGACAGAATATATCTAATTAATAAGTGCTTGGCGCGCTTCTCGTCACTATCTAAGTTAATCGCAACATCTTATAGTCTACTCATAAGGCCGCAGATCCGCTGACTGATAACTTTTTATTTCGCGTCAACCAGACGTTATCGCGTACATCGCTTGACGTCATCGCCGCTCTCTCAACATTCAAGTTCATAAAACGCACAGTTTTTGTGTATTTCAAGTCAAACAATGTTTGAATGACTCTCGGATTACTAACTATATGCAAATCATGTAATTAGTCCGCGGACGTAGCCGTGCTTACAATAATGTGCATAATTAACTAATAAACGTGCTCTTAGTTATAAATCTTCCCGCAGCTCAATGTCACGGTCAATGTTTTACTTGTCTTCTAATGACTTAAATGGCGCGCACCCGCCCGCAGTGCCCGCGCTATTGCACCGTATGTTTTCATACTATATGTAACGAATAATGCTAAAAAAGTAGGTTGTATTTAAAGGTGAATTTATTACAATAGTAGCGAGTCTCTTTTTTATCGAATAACTAATAGAATTTGTATATAAATGAACGTGCTCCGTGCAAATAAGTCGTTTACCGTGTGAATCGTAACTTTCACTGAAAGGTTATTGGGATCCATCGATCAAGTCTCCCGGGCGGACAATTTTGTTAGTTTCTCAGAAATTTTGAATGCGGGAATATTGTAATGGTATAATTTACGAGCGCAAGCAGATCGTAGATTACGACGCGTCTAAGAGGCGGCGCGCACTACACGACGCACGACGAAAAAATGATTCCATCAACGTGCGAGGTGATGTGAACCTTAACAGCCTGCATAAAAGGTTGGGATTGCCGCAGCTACGCCGCTCACAAAGGATTTGCATACGTTAATTTCGCGGAGATTTTTTGCTAGGAATCTTTTTGTATAACTTTCCAGAGAGTTATCAATCACGGCACACGGGACCACAGGGACACACAATGCACTGACTACCTGACACCACAGAATGCTCCGGACTCCCGGACCCGTGCAGACAGATAATAGCGTATTAATGTATTACTTTTAGATTTCGGCGAAATGTCGTAAAAGTATCGGTTAATCTTCCCCGCTCTGTTTTAGCCGAACATAGCGAGTGTGATAAAGACTTAAGATAAACAGCTACTGTTCAATTGCAAACATTGTCTTTCTGTGCCTGTAGTGTAGAGCCCACAGACTCGTCACTTGACATTAGGGCGTGGAGTACAGTTGGGCGGTAAGGTCAGCGCAACAGCTGCGCACGCGCCGTTTCGCGTATTTATAGCGCACCTATTACTATATCACACACTTAGTCATTTAGTTTCTAGGTCTTAGGTCCTAGTGTAAATAGTGGTGTTAAATATTGTAAAAGATATATTAAAATAAGTTTAGATAATTATAATTTTAGTTTAGATAAGGGAAAAGCGTTTGCTAGACACACTTTATTTAACACGCACGATATTATAGCTCAAACGTTATTATATCGTACACGTTATTTTAGCGCACAACTTATAATAGCGCACACGTTACTATAGCTTCACGTTATTATAGCGCACACGCATCACTGTGTTGCTTTGTGTGAGCTCGTGTCGCGTGAGAGACAAGCGACACGAGCGCCGCGACAAGCGGTGACAGGGAGTTGAGGAGTCTATAATTTACTAATGTTAATGATGGCCAACAGCCGCGCATTTGCGATTGAAAAATATCTATACGTTATCACCAAAAATTAGTTTTCATTCTACAAGACTTGAACTTCTACAAATACATACCCACATAAAGCCAGAAACACCGAAACGATCGTTAAGATTGTGAATTCAAATGAAACTACGATATGATATAAAGGTACCTACGTGAACGGAAATAAACTATTTTATAACATTATGCATTATTAGCTGCGCCCCTCGGTTTCACCCGCATAAGTCTCAATCCCGTGGTAATATCGGGATAAAAAGTATCCTTTGTCCCAAGCCAGGTCATGGTCTACCCATAGGCCAAATTCAATCTAAATCCGTTCAGCCGTTTTTGCGTGAAAGCCTAACAAACAAACTCACTTTCGTATTTATAATATTAGTTAGGATTAAAGTCAAAGGTTGTCTTAATAATGTTTTGCCATTCATTCCAAATAATATTATTTCGCCGTGTATTGCAGTCGGGTTTAGGCCATTTCGTAACACAAATAGTTTCTGGTCTGCATCACGCATTGCCTCACAATGTCACTCAACACATTCTAACTATTTCACATTTTAATTGTACAAGAAACATGTTTAATAACTACATCTATTTAATTTTTTCTTACAGTAACTAATGATATGACTGAAGAAACTCAATAACAAAGAAAAAGAGTTTAGTCCTGAGGTGAATAGTACCTATCTAGCCAGTGTCTTGGGGTTCTTGAAAAAAAACCATTAAATGTCTTTAGCGACAAGGCATACGATACGACTTGTAAAGGGATCAGCTAATAAATTCTCTACATTGACCAAATGTATATTTTTTTGCACCAATTGACCAGTGACCAGGTAGAAATGAAGGCGTCCTTATCTACAAGCTTTTAAAGTTTTTCATTTTATCGTTCATAAAGGTTTTAAGGAGCACAAAGAACGCACAGTAATAGACATCTGACGCTTTTCAATGAAACTGTAAGTGAGCATACTGTAATTTATTTAGTCTGTAGTCATCGAATATACGATAAAAAGTATACAGACTTCGTCAACACATTAGCAGTTTGAGAACAATGGATGCGCCAGACACACCATTGTGACTTTCTCATTAGCATGGCGAAGACGTTCCAGCACACAGGTAATAGTTTAATTATAGCTGATGTATATTAATATGGCATCTCCCGCGTTTGCTTATTTATTGAGTGCGCGTACGGTACGGCAGCTGACAGGCGATTTACATAGCTAGCAGAGTCACCTACAATTAGCATAAATGTCAGTCAGCCGGGCGTCGCGTTGGTAGGAGAGGCACAGTGTCACAGTGCAACACAGTGTCACAGAGAGAACTAAGAAATTAATATGAAAGCTGGCCGCAGCACCACTTCCTACCGGCTCCGGGGCGATACGATTTTAGGCGAAAGGTGCACTCAAAAACGTGAGCTAATTGGGCAGATGATGCACTAAAGAGGCAAAATAACGTTCAAGCAATCAATTTTTAAATTAAGGGCTTCAAAGTTCAATTTTTGGAAATATTGAAAAACTATAATTATCTAAATATAAACCATACAAACAATGTAAATGTACTACTAGTAAAGAGATGATAATATAGAGTAGTGACGTCAGAGTTGGGAGCAAACGCACAGCGCACGTAGCGCGCCTCGTTAATATCGCCATTAGCATCCGAGCATTGTGGCCGATAGATCCTAATGCACGTTTTGCAATAAATCTCGACTATAAAAAATCATATTCACGTCTCACCGGCGCGGGCGGCGACAAAAACTAATGGAAATAGAAAGAAATATGCAAGCGATTGTTCGACAGACGAGCTGAGGGAAAAAATACAGGCAGATGCGCGCGCGCAGGTAGACGACGACGCATGCAAATACGTGGACCAATGATGTTTTGTACGTTACGTGAAATTATTATTAATCGTAAATCGCCGTGAATAGTTGGGTATGCTACACGTCCGCTTCCCAGGCAGCCGAGTGCCGGCAGTGGCAGCGCTATACCACAGGTACCTCCCCACAAGTAGATAGGTAGGTACCTGCAGTGTCCATATCGAGGAGCTGGAGAAGTTTTTCCGTTCTCCAGCTGTGAAGCCGTACACGGCTCATGCAAATGAACGATTAATTAGTAATCAGCGAGTAGGCTCCGCGCACACTGCGCGTCTGCGGCGCATGCGCATTGCTACAGACGGGGAAAAGTATTGTTTAACAGAGTGAAGTACCTACTACGAAATAACGCTACTAGTGATTTTATTTTTCGTGTGGTTAGTGTAGTGTATATAGATACATTTATGATTTGTCTCGAGCGCATACGTCACAAGGTGCGGGCTGAGTGGGGGTCAGTCGATGCCGAACCACCAGCCTGCAGCACGTGGTGGTCCGTAGGCGAGCCAAATACCATTTTAATATTGCGTAATTATACTAGCTACTACAGATAGTGACTAACCTGGTGTCAGAGTTTAAAATCCGGCACTGGGCCTCTGACTTGGATTCACATGCCGTCGAGAAGTATCTCTCCGATAAATATCTATCACTCCGGTTTCCTCACGATGTTTTCCTTCATCATTTTTGAAGCAAGTGATAATTATAGAATACCCACATGAATCCCAAAAGTCAGAGGTGCGTGCCTTGTGTTCAACCTATGACTTGTCGACAGTCCGACGGTCACCACTATCACTGCCCCACTCGTGATATACTAGTCATCGACTGATAGAGAATGACAGTTGTTATTCAAACATACAAACAATTTAAGATGATAGTCGATTTGCTAAACAATGTTTCTAATTTGACGCAACGCGGGCTCGCGTTTTTATCGAGGCATTTATGTAAAACTACAATGGCTTAAATACAAAAACTTTAAATTCATCTTAATTATCGAGTTCGAAATATATCTACTTCGATTTTATTTTTTTTAAGTCTTCCCTACATAACTAACTACAATTAAACAACGCGATACAGCAGGACCACGCAATTTCGACTAAAATATAGGCACATAATATCATCAAGTTATTATTTGATACAGATGAATACACGATCAATCAGAATCTGAATCGTTTTGAAACAGATTGCTAATCCATTGCTTCATAAGTTCGAAAAAAAAATCTGCTCAACAACGTAAATAAAGCAATGAACGTTGTTGAACTGTCACAATGAAATTAGTCGTAATCGTTTACGAAAATGTGTGACGTAATTAGATTATTAGTATTAGGTAAAATGTCTGCCAATTTAGCGGCAGTTAAGTACATAGATAGCGCGTCGCTCGGAATAATTATTATTTACACTAACATTCACTAACATTCAAATTAATGTAAAGGAATTGTTATTTTCGAAATGTTATTTTTGAATTTTAATTTTAATTGTAAGTTAATACTAATGTTGCTGTGCCCTAACAGGGTCCATAACTGTACTTTAGCTTTAAGCCTTAACATCTTTTATACACATTATGGTATGCAAATAAATGAAATGAACCTTCTGCGGCTTGGCCTGTGGCCGCACCCTGTCACTGTGGCACTTGGCAGGTTATCATTCGCGGCTGTATTTGCATATTACCTTTACAGTCACGAAGAATGTGCTGTAAAAACTAGTGGCGCGTCTTCAGCCAACGGTAAAACGCCTTATAAGAGATTAACTGTTGTTGACGTGTGCATCACCTTATGTTATGTCCAATTCACACTAATTCTTTAACATTTCCAATTGTTAATATATCTTACAGTGAACTGACAGCTCTACGTGAATTAGACGAATAAAATATACCAGGCACAACCGGGAATAAGAATCGGAGTGTTTTTTTAACGGCTTTGGCTGGGATGTTGAAACGATGCCATTTAAGGCGACGATAACCGACTTTTAATTATTGAAGATCGCGTCTAAACGAGTAGTGTTAATGATTTGGCAAAAATATACGTTAAATTAGAGCATTTTGTTAATAACTCAATCAGTGCATATTTTAGATTATGTTTATATTACAAAGTGTAATTAATTTGTAAAGTTATGTCATGTACGCGGATAAAAAACTGAGAATCACGAAAAACCAAAAAGCGTATTTTTCTGAAGCCTTCACTATTTTAAAGATAATTTAATTATTTATCTTTTAGTATACAATGTATTATTTGATTTATGTATAATAAATTAATAATGCGTCTAATTTGGGACAGCGCTCCTTGATGGGCGAGTCCTATTAGTGGCTGGACGTACGATGCGTTACACGAGCTCAGCACAGAATACGCAACCGACCCACTCAAGGCCACTGGCAAATATCGGCGTCTTAAGTATAATAATCACCTGTTTATTTAAATGAAAGGGATAACATATGAATGAGGTGCATAATAATGAAATACTTAGCTGAATTTGGTGCGCGAGTTGTGCATCGTGTAGTGTCATGTCAGTATCACTAATCAGAAGGAAAAACGCGCGCGCAGTCGACGACGCCATGATCACGCGACATATTGACGAATAGATGGTGCAGTGTAACCGTACACCGAGCACATTAACATTATGTAATAGAAGACGCTACATTACTGACGTGTAACATGCAACATGTAGTGCAACCACAAGTGCAACGCATTAGCGCGGGAACTGCACAGTGCACGAACACAAGACACACCGCTGTTCAAAGCGCAAGACATAACACGCTTGAACGAACAAGCTTATTATTGTAATGAGAGAAAGGGTCAAGTCATCATATTATTATTACCCGACTGTATCAGAAGGAGGGTAATGTTTGTTCATTTGATTCGCTAGTGACATCAATAGTGCCACACTAACTCACTTCAAATATTTGTAAAACATTAAATAAATCTCAGTCGTACGTTTAATGTCTGTTAATGTTTGAATAGCGCATCATGTATGACAGTCAGCAACGTACAAAGGTGATTGATCTAAATACTACATTCAAATACATTGGTATTCGATTTTCACACGTTTCCCTCGACTAATGCGAGTGTTGTGGCGAGCATACTAAGCGGAACACCTTACAATATTGTAATGTCTGAAGCATTTTAAGAAAAGTAATATGTGCTATATTAGATGTAGATAGGTTTATATTGAAAAAGTGTAGTGTGCAGTAACACTAGCGTCCAGTATGGTGGTGATCACAGGGGGCTCTGCGCCGGCGCAGGCTTCGATATGGTCACGGAGCCATGGGAGGCTGCAGGTAGCTGCGAGCGACACCTAATGACGAACTACTAATAGGGAGAGCGTGAGTCTGACACCGAGTTTTTATCTTCATTCACTCATGGCAATATTGAACGCTAAATAAAAAACTATGTCGTTGTACAGACAGACATCGGCACAAGCCTTTCGCTATTGAAAACCTGCCCGAAACTAATTAAAGAAGAATATTCTGAGAATATTTTAACAATTTAAATGAGTAACGGGGTAACAATGCTAATTAATAACTAGAGATATAATTAGCAACGATTTGAATGAGAGGCAAGAATACACGCGTTTGCTTTTATTGTAACGGTTACTTAATAACTTGAACTTATTAATAACATCGCAACTTAAACATACCCACTCTGTTTGCCGACGCCATTCATCCATTAACTATAAATAGTTTTGTTAATTGTCAGTATATCGATAGTCATGCTCAACTATGAATCATTTTCGATAAATATTTTGTGAAATGTTCCTTGGTGACATGAGTGAACTATTTCATGAACAGCTACCCTTCATTCATTAATAAAACATTGCTTCCATTTTACTTTTCAATTGTTATCATCTTACTTAAGTAACAATAGGCTATTTGATTATAATATCATAATATTAAAAATCCACATAGATTAATATTATGCGTTTAATAGAAGTTTGCAGAATTTTCTCAAACTAGAATTGTTCTGAATATTAATATTTTCGGTATTTGACTTAGCAATAGAACTTTGTGGAATTTGCTAAAAATAGAATACCGAAAATAATCAGCCTATAATGTTCCCACTGCTGGGACACTGGCCTCCTCTCTGTGAGAGGGAGACACAGGAGGTGACAGCATAACACGTCAATTTCCTGCTAAGGAAGGATGTGAACGAATCCATTGAAATGTTTATTGTTTATTTTATGCTAGTACTCTAGTTCCTATTAATATTAGTTTTTGTTTTAACTGAATTCGATGCCTAACCCTAGCCATCACATCTGTGAACATTCTCCTATTAATTTCAAACAGCCATGTAGTCCGCCAGTAGTGTCGCTACAGCAAATGAATTTACAACACGGATATAAAAAAGCTTTAAAGAATTGAATCATTAAAATCCTGGTGATTATCATAAATGGAGCAGTACGTACTTTGAAGGCCGTTACGTAACAAATAATATTAAAATAAGGTGCAGCAGCGCGTCTAACCGGGGCCACATTATGGTAATTATAATTATTAATGTAACACAAGCAATATTATGCTAATCGTGTACTTAATGTTATAGAAGCAATTAAGAAGCGCGTTAACCTCTGGCGTACCGCGCTGCAGTGCCACAGACGCACGCAGCCATTGACGACGCGCCGTCAATGAGTCGCTCAGGGTTGCGCCGCATACGTACGCAGGAGGCTCGGGATGAACAAGACGAAACAACAAGTGTTGATTCCTTTAAAACAACTCTGCACACAGATGGGATATTAATCATGAACCGTACTTAATTCCAAATACTGGAATATATTTTAGGATGAGAACTGTGGTCTTACAGTCATTATTGATTAACTATTGCAAGTAGTAAGCATATTCTGAGCCTCCTGAAAAGCTTATTATTGGCAGCCCTATCAACGAAGCGTCTGCCGAAACCGCGTGGTTCATAATATGCATATATGCATCATTATTGTAATTAGCTTACAAGTTTCGTTCATGATATTAACATTAGACGGATTACAGACGTATGATAACGTCGTCTTATCTAACGTGGACTTGTTAGGAACATTGTTGCGTGTCTTAACTTTGTTTTAATGAGACGTTGATGAGTGTCCGACCACTGAGCTACGTAAGTACCTATGTATGTAGTTACTAATGTGGACGGAGGGGGTTGTGGCTAAGTAATAACGGCAACATGGGTGGATCTTGCCGTGGTTGGTATACCAAGACCCCTCCGTGCTTCGGAAAGCACGTTAAGCCGTTGGTCCCGGCTTTTTCCTATGTATTCCTGGATCTTTGACAGTAGTTACAGGTCGTCAGAAGACCGAAAGTCTGAAAACCAGTCTTACCAAAGGGTTATCGTATTTCCCAGTAACTGGGTTGTGGAGGTCAGATAGGCAGTCGCTTCATGTAAAGTACCGGTATACTGCTGCATTCAGTTAGACTGGAAGTGGACCCCAATATAGTTGGGAAAAGGCTAGGCAGATTGATTGACCACTGACCAAAGCAAAAGTCAATGACTTCCAATTTCTCTGGCTACCCTGTGTCGGCCATTGTGATTCGCACATGTAAATTATATCCGCCAATTGAGTTATATGGGTCATAATAATTTGAGGTTCTAAAGCAACGTGCTACTGGTCACTTAACGCGAAATCATTTTTGTTTTAG
Organism: Agrochola circellaris; assembly: GCA_914767755.1. Taxonomy (NCBI): domain Eukaryota; kingdom Metazoa; phylum Arthropoda; class Insecta; order Lepidoptera; family Noctuidae; genus Agrochola; species Agrochola circellaris. Next base: position 2,949,586 of record OU611839.1, on the reverse strand, counting down.
TTTGAAGAAAAGTTACCCATCTAGGTCTTTATTAGTTAAAATAAGTTTATTTCGGAAGTCGGTGGCAAAAAACGCAAATTCTAAACCAAAGACACTGTCATGTAAAGTACTGGCATACTGCAGTTAGACTGGAAGTCGACCCCAACATAGTTGGGACAAGGCTAGGCGGATGATGATATGTAGTTGCTGACGTAAGACGGCCTTGGGAGCGCTGCAGCAGAATAGTATACTACCAGATCAACATTAGAGAACCGTACTCTACTTACCTTCTTTATTTTTCGTGTGGTTAGTGAGTAACCTGTTGTCTGAGTTTTTATCCCACCTATGGACCTCTGACTAGGCTTTACATGCCATGAAATATCTCTCAGTCATCCTCATGATGTTTTCCTTCACCGTTATTGAAGCAAGTGATAATTAATCAATACGCACATGAATCCGAAATGTCAGAGGTGCGTGTCTTGGGTTCGAACTCTAGACCTATGACTTAGTAGTCCGACGGTCACACCACTAGGCTATCACTGCTGTTATACTCTACCTATTAACAGGTGACAAATATGTTATACAAGGATTTAAAATTTTAGAATTTTAGAAAAACTTTATATCAGATGACTTTTACCTAAGATTAGTTGCGCTTTCATAGAATTAGATTTGTATGACAATTTCTCAATCATTATAAGATGTTGTGGGAGCTACCTATTATGGTGGCGATTATGTGCATCCATCAGGAGGTGATTTTACCTGTCACAATGAACAACTTTCGCCATGAAACTCATATCCAATTCGTAATTGAAAAAAAACATACAATCAATCTGCCTAGCCTTTTCCCAACTATGTTGGGGTCGGCTTCCAGTCTAACCAGATGCAGCTGAATACCAGTATTTTACATGGAGCGACTGCCTATCTGACCTCCACAACCCAGTAACCGGGTAATACGATACCCCTTGGTAAGACTGGTTGTCAAACTTTCGGGCTTCTGACGACCCGTAATGACTGTCAAAGATCCACGAATGACAGCCGGGACCAACGGCTTAACGGGCTTTCCGAGGCCTCGGTATGTAAAGATGGTCACCCATCCACGGACCAACCCCGGCAAGCATAGCTTCACCTGATGGATCAACCCGTGCGGCTGTTATTACTTAGCTACGAGCTCCTCTATAAATTTTTTCCATACATGCATCAAAATACATAGTCTACCTTCTGCAGTGCTATTCTACAACCATCTCACCGTGAAAACTTAGGTGAAGTGAGCGTGGAGTGAGCTGTCATTCCACAGGGATTGACACTATTGACAGCTCACTTCACCCAAGTTTTGACGGTGAGATGTTTACAGAATAGTATGGCTGTTGTACTCGTATAGGCATTTGTTATTTTGTCTCCCCGAGTCGGATATGAATTTCATAGCGAAAGTTGTTTATCCCCCCCACCCCCTTGACGCATGCAGGTCACTAAATCGCCACCCTGTATACTTACATTATAAATGTTTCAGCAAAGCTAGAGTTAGTCCGTAGCAAGTATTATTGTATCCCCCTGTTTGGCAGACCGGTGGCAGTTACGAGCTACAACTAATAAAACTATTACCTATTCTATGCTCACACGGCACTCCTGCGCATCACCTAAGTGATGACGTCTTAAAACTTCTATATGCTCTTTATGATGATATTTTAACAATACTCAGTTACAAAAATGTCTCTAGAAACCAATAATCCTACTATAGGAATATTATAAATCTGAAAGCTTGTATGTTTGTGTGTTTGGATGTTTGTTACTCAATCACGCAAAAACGGCTGAACGGATTTGGATGAAATTTGGCACATATAGTTTATAACCTGGATTAACACACAGAATACTCTTTATCCATTTTACTAAAACTTTTATTTTTAATTTAAATGTATTGACTCAAACTTGACGAATTTATAATCCCATTTTATTAAACTTGACATTTTGTGTTGTATTGCCTACTTTTTTTTTTTTCATCTTGACATGGTAAACTTGTATTGATTTGATTGAATTTGTTAATATTATTTGTAAACTGTTTGCATGCCTTAGTTAAGGTAGTTAGTATAAGGGTCATTTTAACCTTAACACCTGTAACGTGTACCTACTTTCTGTGCAAATAAAGAACTATTCTATTCTATTCCAAGTATAGTACATTCCCGAGGGATAATTTCCGACCTCCACGCGGGCGAAGCCGCGGCTGAAAGCTAGTAGTATAACAATGCAAGAAATATAATACAATAACGAATCGAAACTAAAACACTTACAGTATCGTGTGCAGTGTGCAGTGCGTACGCGCCGGTGATAATGAGCGTTGTTTATAAACTACATAAAGTAACGCACTATTACCCTCTCCATAATACTAATATTTTGAACGCAACATTAATAACTACATTTTAGACATAAATATTATACAGTTCTGGACAAGCACGGTATCTGACTAAAGTAAGATATATACAGCGACTGAATCGTTATAGTAGGAACACTGAATACTGAATCTTTTAGAAAATTTTAAATATCGCAACTGGTGAAGTTACTGCGCACATTATTCACTATGGTAACAGCCCTGCCATTCTTCGACATTAATCAAATAAAAATATTCCACATCAGTGGAACAGATCTCAAAGTTTCTCAATTTGAAATCTTATTACAACTTGTATATTTAAGTTTTAATAAACGAAATCAATCACCGCTACTAGCGTGGGTTCGCTCTAAACCGATTTGATTGTCCAGTCCAGTCCTGCGTGTCCTAACTAGCGTGGTTACAGTTAGCTAAATAAGGTGCTGAACAAAAACGTGTCTATTTTCATAGCCGTAACGGTCAGGAACTAAAGTACCTATATAGACACAGTGCAGTTATCACTTTGAAGCGATTTAAAAGACATGGAAGCTACCGTACCCTGCATTGTTATAGACAATTCTGAAGGAAATAGCAGGACGGAACAGGGAAAAGTATTATCAGGGACGCACTGACATTTGGCGGTCGCGTGTGGGCCAGGCCGTAGCTCCCAAACGCCGAAAAACCTCACGCGTGCGTGACCCGCCGACGCTGGTAGCCGGGCGGCCCAGCCGTGAACCTCGCGATAACCGGCCGCTCGTAATAAGCCTTGTAATACCAACATTGACAACTATAAAACGATTGTGCGTCACAATCCCTCACAATCCACGACAGCAACTCTCCAATGATATCACACAGCGGGGTTACGTTTTTTCGTCAAATCACAAGATTAACCTCAAATTGACCTGCTTAATATTTTGACTGTTAAGATTGATTCTCTTTTACCGCGAACGATATTATTAGTTTTTCTTGGTAAGTTTCAGTAATACAAGTCCATACCTACATAGGTATATACCCAAAAAATAAAAGAGCTAATTCAAGCAAGGTATGGTGCTAGCGTAAGTTTGGACAGCAGCTCAATGTGCCGCCGCCTGCACGCGACGCTCAAGAACCGAGTGTACTGCACAGGCGCTAGGCGGGTTGCGCACGAGGCGACTGGCATGGAGATGTGTCCGCTTTCGAGTGATTAAATTTACATAGGAAATTACAGCGAGCTATGTCGAGGAGCCACTGAGCTCAGGAATCCACGCGCGCCGGCCATTCATACTTCGTTTAGCATTTAATAGCAGTTTGCCATTTTCGATGACGATATTTAGTAAACAAGTGAATATATCAAATGGTTTTCTGACGGGTTAACCAGAGTAACGCACACACTGATCCACGAGTGGTTATCGTTGCACAGCACGAGGTGTCCGCAGCACGTACTTTGAAACTCGTGAAATCTTGTGCAACAGACATGTGGACTCAAGCACTTGGAAGTATGTCTACTTGTAAATGCCAATGCAAATGCCTTGCTTGTGATCCCTCGATATCTATGCAAACCGCTGACGTAACAAGCTTGGTTTGCACAAGATGTCTGCTATTGGAAGTGCTTCAGGTGTGACAGTGACGCAACATTTAATTGTGAACCGTTTCGGACGAGCAGCGTCTCGTCGTGATCGACCGAGCTCGTACGTGCGCGGGACTCCGGCGGCCGGCTCGAACGCGGCCCGGCCCGGCTGTGACGTCACGGCATACGCTACACTAACACGCAACTTTGATATTTCCTCGGGTAAAGTCGAGCCCTTCGTTCATCGGTTCATCGTCAGAATGATGTTGGAAAATAAACTGAAGGACGACCAGAAGGGCCAATATTAACTTTGCGAAAATCTTTTTTTTTTGATAATTCATTAAACGTTACACCATAACCGCGAGGCTATCTCAGAAAAGCAGAACCCCTTTATAACTTTGACGCATGGATATATAGGTACCTAGGAGCAATGAGTACGGTTCCCATACGCACGTAAGCCCAGTAGTCGTGTATCGTAGAATAACAAACTGGGCTATAATTTGGTATAATTCGTGAACACAGGGCGGCGGCGGACAGAGGTCGGAAGCTGCTGCGTCACGCGACGTGGGATCCGATCGCGTCGCCGTCGTGCGGCCACCGATTACACAAGCACTGTCTACCGTGCCGCTACTCAATATATCTGGGGTCTGAGGATCGACTGTATATGCACATTTGTACGATGTGCATACGTAAAAACGAGAGTGTGCATGGCAATTAAGAATTCCAGTAAATTTTTCATTTGATTAATCACTTGAAAAACGATACGAACGTACGAAATCGAATGAAAGGCCTTGTACGGTAGTCGGTAACAGCAGTCGTTTGTCAGCGGCACTCAGCGGAGGTAATAAAGCGAATCTCTGAATAAAGCGCCGATAAAGAGGATACTGTCACACAAAAACTGTAGAATTACGAGCATGGAGTGTGACAGATGGAAAATCTCGATGTCATCGCCGGAGTTTTTGTTGCTAGAGATTTGAATAATGGTTTGATGGTACACAGGGGGAGAGGCAGAAGGCCCACCACTTACAACACGCGATGAAGGAAAGATTATCTTTGGGGTGTAGCTTTGAGTGCAGCGGAGCACTCGTGAACTTGACTGCTCGAAGGCGCTTTCCCGATGTGCTTGTCATGTAACACCAGTGCTTACGGGAGCTATTGGTTGCACGTTGTATGGATTGGAGCTTTTGTGTTGATTTGCGTAGTGAGTACGGTACGGAACCGGCGCGGGCGCGGGACGGCACGCACAATGCGCGGTGAGCTCCGTGACGCACGCGCATCACAAAAACGCGTCGCCCGCCCCCCGCGCGTCCCCTACCCCGCCGCCACACGCTTTTTACCCGCCGGCCCATTCATCCCGTAATTAACGCGAATAAAAAACGAAGCTAGACGAAAATTAGAAATGTTTCGGTGTCGCCGCGCGGCCGCACAAAAACCAATTCAGCTGTGAATTTATATTAATTTAATTATGTCGTCGTTTTGTCTCGCCGTGTGACGGTGGCGCGGCGGCGAGGCCAATCGGCTACCGCTCGGCGCCTGCGCAGCGCCCGCGCCCGAGGGTTACTTACTATACTACCGTACCGGAGGAAGCCATAACTCTCACGAGTCTCACGTGTTGCTGCCGACACACGTAATGGTTGTGACGTGCGTATTCCACTCGCGCACTAATATTATAATGAGTAAGAGTGGTACATACCGTTCAGGTCGAGCACCATCTGTGTGTTGAAGTAATGGCTGACGTCACCGCGACCCGACACTGAAACAACAAAACACTGCTTAGTTATGGCATTTAATCATAAGTTACACTACATGAAGACCAATAATTTGGTACAAAATTATCATCATAATCCAAACTTTGACCATCATCCGAGACCTGGTCGAGGCCCGAACAGATCAGGGAACCATGGACCAAAAGGGAGAAGGCCCATACATATAGTTAGGCATGCCCAAGCCTGTCAATGAAGATGACGATGAATCCATATTTTGGCCCCAGTGTGTGTAGCTGTAGAGTCCCTCGCTTTACCTTAATAATGTAGCCAGAATATGTGGTTCAAAATATTGCCTTAGTTACTCGTAAAACTATGCAAAAATTATTTATTTTAAGATACAAAAGACCACCAGTAGATACCAAGAATAATTGTATTGTTTTAAAGAGACAAGGACCTAGTATTGATGAGAGTAACCAATAAAAATACCGAAGGAACAGCCACTCTGACCGTCGAGGTTTATAAAATTGTGCCACGTGCTCGTACAGTGCAACCCACGTGTCACTGAATGTAACCAATTCAACAGTTTTTATGAAAGCAATGGACCAATCACAGACGCCTGAACCGAAACCTGCAGTTTTTCTTTAGACGTGAAGGTGTCATTGTGTATAATGTGACATATTTAGATATTTATGTGCGGAATGCCCACTAGGGGCAAGGTCGCGACTGTCGACTGTCACACAATGGGTCGGAGCTGACCGGTGGCCAGTGGACTGGACGCCCCACAGTCCCACACACCCACGCATTCAACTGTCAGTGCGCTACAGGCCGCGAGTGCACGGCGCGCCGGCGCAGCTGCCCGCGCCATCGTCGCGAACAAAGCACGCATTGTGCACTGACCGTTGTAAAATCATCGCCATTATAATGATGATTGTGCGCCAAACGAGTGGGCGGCCGACTCCGGCGCACGTAGCTAATAGAACACACGTACGCGGTACCGTACCGACTGCGACCCGGCCGACCCACCTCCGCCAAATTATTGCCGTAATATACATTCTAAATTGTGGCACTCACTCGCCCGACTACCGGGCAACACCAATTACTAATAATTGAATATTAAATTGGTAGTCTTATTTTTTGATAAAACAATAATAGGCTATACATAGGTAGAATCATTTTAGAGATCCTCAATAAATAACATAATATCGACGAATAATTTGGATCCGGCCCATGTACATAATTTACTTGCTTCATTTTAATTATTACGAGAACTTAAAGCTTTTTCCATGAACAGCCAGGTAAATGTATTGTTCAGCAGATTGACATTCAAGTTATTGATTGAGTCCCTCACTGGTAATAACATTCTGAAAAAGATGTAACGTGTGCATCACATTGTGTTTTAGTTAACGCAGCTTCGTCCTTCACGACCTGACAAGCTTTGAACATCTCCTTATTTATTATGTAGCACGTTTTATTCATAATGTAAAGATAATATTTAAATAGTTGCTCATTCATTAAGACATTTACATAAAAAGGGGTAAGTTTTGACAATTTAATCGAGCATTGTTATAAAAAGCAAGTGGTCGCGAAATGTTAACAAGTTCTACACCGTAGCAAGTAACCGCTACATGTATGCATGTGTGTGTCGTGGGGACACTCGGTATAATGATGCAGTAATTGCGTCGTTACCGGGAGAGGGAGGGGTGTGGAGCGGTGATAGAGATCGGTGCGCACGCGCATACATCGCAACCGACTGCGGATTGAGTTATACTGGAACACAAGCTGATCTAAATTACGAGCAGATTTGACCTGGCTTGTCTAAGGCACATAAAGCACTCACTGGGGAGACAAATCGCTACGAGATGTAGGAGCTCATAAACATTACAAGATTATCTAGCGACATTGCTAATCGTTTGTGATGCGATCCGAGATGCCAGCTGACTCGGAGGCTGGCCATGCCGCTACTTGTAGTTCATCGTCGGTTGGTCTAGCTGTCCATGATTTGGTAACAGCTGTTATGGTTTTGTACAAACATAACATAAAATAATGCCTGTATGGCCCAAAGGAACGGGCTGAGGTGTACCTTTTATTACACTCACAATTTCCCAGTTATATTTAAGTTCCATGTAATAGGAGGCGAAGAGCTCGTGGCTAAATAATAACAGCTGCACGGATTAAGCCACCAGTTTAAGATACGCTTGCCGGGGTTGGTCCGTGGATGGGTGACCATCTTTACATAACGACTCCTCCGTGCCTCGGAAAGCACGTTAAGCCGTTAATCCCGGCTGTCATTCGTGTATCTTTGACAGTCGTTACGGGTCGTCAGAAGCCATAGTCTGATAACCAGTCTTACCAATGAGTATTGTATTACCTAGTTACTGGGTTGTGGAGGTCAGACAAGCAGTTGCTCCATGTAAAATAGCGGTATTCTAGCGGCAAATTCATTGTATTAGGGGTTGAAATGGTTTTGAAGTCTCTTAGTAACTAGCTCATGCAGCCATTCAACGCCGTTTAAGTTTAAAGACTGCTCCATTAAGAACAATAAATTACTATAAAAACACTGATCAAGTTGATTGTCTCACGAAATGTGCGGGAGTACATCACACGACGTGACTCGCATGACACGACTCCCTACAGACTGCTTGCATTATTTGTTTAAAATATTAGCCGAACAAAATGTTTCACGACGTGGTGCGCGTGGTGACGAGGGGACGTCACTCGTGCGGACTCGACGCAGGGCAGAAGACGCACCCGCAAGCGGACATAGCACAGGACAACTAGTAACTGTAGGTACAGCTCATCAAATGAACCGTTCATGTAACAACCTACTGTACTGCAGGTAACCTCAAATTATCTTGGATTGGAATCCGAATTCGATCGATTTGGCGTACCGCTCACCATTCATAGTTTGGGAACTCACGGCCGCTTCTGTTCAAACAAAAATTTTCCTCTCCAGGAGATTTAAAGATAGGATCACATTAACCGGAGAGTATAAACGAGGTGCGGGCCGGACGCCACCGGCCCGGGCCGTGGGTCGGTTTCCATTTAAAGTGGGGTCAGTGCGTCCGCCATCGCTCACGGGACGCGCAGTAAATCGCGCGCGTGAATTACTGCCCCGCGCCGCGCAGCGTCCCGCGTCCCGCGTCCTCGAGCACCGCGGGACCGTCCCCGGGGACTGCCTCTGCTGCGCTACTCCATAAATCGTCCCCATTTGGCTAACCCGCGAATCAAAGAAAGGTAATTCACAATGTTTAAATCCAATTTGAAAGGAGCGAGGGCGGCCGACCCCATCGCACTTTCAATATTATTGTAATCTAACAAGCTATTAATATACCGCCGACCGGCAGACGATATCAAAGAAATAACTTAAACCCAAGTGTTGGGGTTGAACTCAAGTTATAACGCTGAATAATAAAAATAGCTAAATCGCTTCAAATACAGTCCTCCGTTCGAGGAGGGGGGAGAGGCCTCGGTGCCTTGAAATGATATGTGTCGATAACGACTGCTGCAACACTTGTCATTACACGTGTCGACCGACACAGGACATCCTGCAGGGCTGCAGTCTGCTGGGCATGCATCGTGCACAGACGGCGGCGATGTAAGCTCCAGTTCCAAAGTCTATCAAAATGTAGTGGAGCTATAATCAGTACACTCAGAGACTGTAGATAATACAGCTGTTTATAAGTTTTACCCGTGAAGGTTAGTCATCAGAAAAAATCACCTGGTCCATGAGGTCTTACACACATTAGAGTGCAGGTGTCGCATTCCGTCTTTAACGGAGCCCACACGGGCACGTCACCACACACTATTCATCAAGTCGTTGCCTCCGCGCAGCAACCCTCAGGGGAACAAAACGAGAAGAACAAAGTTAAGTAGATAACTAAACAATAGACGACTGTTATATAACGAGCTTACAATGAACCAATGATTAGTTGTCAAAACTGTTCGCAGAACCAACGCCAGCGACAGATTAATAATGCAAATGTCGTTAATTAGAAGCGGCGGTTACAGTCACTAATGCAAGCGTTATTAAAATGCAAAAATTAGTTAATGGACAGCCGCGGGTTTCACTTAGCATCAATCACGGAGCGCAATAGCGACAGAAAAACTGTGCAGCGACGGTAATGGCGGCCGAACTGAACACAAGTCTGCGCCGGCGCACTCACACCTACATTATACGTAGATACAGCAATCAATTAGTACCGAAGACCCACTGACAATATGAATCAAACGACACTTGTAGACGACTATATAGAAATACGACATCTGGGTCTGCTCTATTTTATGAAGTGAGTGAATTGTGCGAAGAAGGTTTGCTGATGATTTTGTACAATGATAGTAGCACATACAGTGTACATTAGGTTTGCCGCGCACGACATATGTGCCGCGTACGCGCATCGTGCGGTTTCTAAGAAGCAGCAGTTTGGAGCGCATCAATATGCGTTCATAATGTTCACGCGAATGTGGACCTGATTCGGGAGCCGCCGCCACGACAAGAACACATATTTTAATTGTACATATCACACATGAGAACAGTGACATTATCAACGTAACAACGAGAAAGTTCGTCCCGAAAAACCTAAACAATCCTAACAAACATTATAAGCAGAAGATCTAGTTGCACTTTATGTCGCCACTAATGACAATCATCATCTTGATTATTGCTTCGATATAATAATGACATCTTGCAAGGACCAACAGACCGTTCACTATAACTTGTCCCTTGCCGTCTCGTTGGCAGTATTGCTTGTCAAGCTTTGTTTCAATACAAATAGAGTTCAAAATGGCGTCTGACAGAACAGTGCTTTCATTTACACAAGTTATAATTAACGCACTGTAGTGAGAAAATGAAGGGTAAACAACAAGATTCTTTAGATGTTGAACAGGGTCCAGAATTAAACTAAGACCTAACACCCGATTTCTGAATGGAGACTTTCGCGGGCTTTGGAGGAATTGAAGGGATCATCCTAAGCAATGCCACAGTAGGGTTTGACAAGTTTTCAACCTCAAAGTCTCAATTTAGAAACCGGCTGTAAACTTTAAAAGTGAACCTTGTAGACAACTCAAAATCAACTATTATTAATGTTAACGAAACTCTCTGATAAATTCTAACTAATATTATAAATGCAAAAGTAAGTTTGTTTGTTTGTTACTCTTTCACGCTAAAACGTCGGAACGGATTTGATGAAAGTTGGCACGTGAGTAGACCATAACCTCAGTTACGACAAACAATATTTTTATCCCGATATTCCCACGGAATCGAGACTTATCAAACTCAAAAGTCATTTATTTAAACTAGGCTGAGAATCAGCACTTTTCAAACGTCAAAATAACACAAGACAGTCCCCAAAACGCCTGTCCTACACCACTTCCGAGTGCTTTAGCTGGAAAGATGAAGTGGTGTAACAAATTGCCCAGCAGACAAATTCCCCAACAGGTGCGCTTATGCGGAAGAAACCGCGAGGCGCTGCTAGTGGCAAAATAAATGTAAGTGTAAGGCCTACCTCTGGGGAGAACAAGCGCTATGTTACGCTTAGTGTATTATGCTAACCGCTATAAAGATAGGTATATTTCTTATCACCACACTTGGGACAAGCTATGTATCACAGTATATACAATACCACGAGGAGATGCTTTCACTTCTCATTAACATGTCTTGAGATAAATATAGAAAATAAAAAGACGAAAGAAGTAGCTATGTTAGTGTACCGTACAGACCGGTACCTGGAGAGGGAGAAAAAAGAATTGAAAGATTAAGCTCCACCAGAGCAGCAGCTAAACACATCAAAAGTAGAAGATAGACATGCAGAGCAACTAGCGAGTCATGGATGACAGTGATACTGATGAGTGTCACACAATCAACGGCTCATGAATGGTGCGTGACGTCACGGATCGATGTCGTCACAATAAGTCGCATGTATCGGAGGATAACGCGCGGGTCGATGACCGCGGCCGGTTAATTGCGCCCCCTTCCCGCGCCCCCCCACGGCTCGCCCCCGCCCCCGCCGTCGCCCCACAGATGAGACCTTCGTGTTAAGAACAACATTTGGCCCACATCGCTGGCCCACTTCGGCATCGATCCGCCTCACAAGTTCACACACGTCACTGATAACACGACACTGCACGATACAGCTGTCCTAGTGTACAGATGAACAAACCTTACGTCTCCCTCATTTTTGTGTACATTTCAGACCAGCTCAATTTATTTGGTATGTCTAGTAAGATTAGTATACGGTCATACAATAGTCACGCTACACACACCGTCCGGGGCAATAAAACAGAATTTACATGAAAAGAAGCGCAACAAGTTACATTTAAAGCCTTACTAGTAGCACGACGATCATTCTTGTTATCTCATAAATTAATATGTGATGATACCTTCATTCAAAATATGAGAACTGAGACCAAACATTAAAGAGGTGATTAACATGCTGTAATCCGAATGTGGGTAACTTTCTAAGGCGCCGCTGCTAATGAATATGTAAAATGCGCTTTGTTTAAACGGAAACTGAACATAACTCGTACCACTTACTAATTCTATTGGTAACTTCAAGAAGTTAAGTTAATCTCCCGACGCCGCCACTCAACAACCACGAGCAGAAGGGTTACATCTCTTATAAACAGAGATACAGATCAGATCTGCTAGACTAGACTAGATTAGCTTAGCTTAATAATAGCTTTAGCTAGCTTAATTGGAAAAAATGTAAAATTAAATATATAGTGCATGTGGTGTTAGCCTGTAAATAATTGTTGCACTTATAAATGTATATCGTGTACTTTTAAATGAAATGTTATGTGTAAACAGTTGTAGGCCAACCTATTAATAAATAAATAAATAAATAAATCTGTTTAGCACATCCAATTGTGAGAAAATTTTGCAGTGTAATGCGGTGTCCACGTAGTTACAAACATTTCCGTAGACTCGGAATCACAATAATTTAAAATGTAAGAACAACAGTCCGACTCGTCGTAGATTTGGAAAGACGACTTTTAGGATTCAGAGTTTCGTAAATTCTTTTTTTATATTCTTTTCAAAGTATTTAGAATCTTTTCCTCATTTTTGTTGTTTTGTTCCCAGACACTGATCGAAGAGAAAGTCTTTGTCTAGACAGAAAGCTTTGAACATGAACAACCCAATCACCAAACCAATCCAAGTCACCTTGTGTTTGGCGTTCATCAGTCTTGCTTCGTGTATGTCACATGGTGGAGTAGTCTTTCTGTTCTTGTTTTCAGTGCGGACGACGCAAAGTTACGATGTTCGGAAGTGTGCCCAAGAGGCGTGCGCTTTTAACTTTAAGCTGAGTTATGACAGCGCCGCACTTGTGCTGACTTTATTTCATCATAAAACAACAATTAGACGTCCTCGCCGAGTGGATGCGTTCAATGCGTTGTGGCGTGCGTTGTGCGTCGTGCATCAGGCGCCGCTCCACCGCACAGACTTCACCAACAGATAAGTAGGTACCTACTCTAATTAAGCCTTCAGCTCATTTAATATTGTGAATTGACTGTGATCGGGACTGAAGTCGCTACGAACTACAAGTGAATGCAATAACAACGTTCCCCTTAACACGCTGCCGCGCCGTAGCCTACGAGGCATATGGGTATTATTTCTAAAGGTTCCAATAATTAAATAATGTAACTACCATAAATAAAAGTCCAATAACCCCTTGACTGATCTTCTCCAAAATATACATTTAATTAAATTAAATTTAAAAAATATAATTACTGTTGTCAAAATTCGGGTGCTACGCCTGTATGAAAGACATCAACGAGATGCCGTTTAATAAATTAAAATTATTTTTCTTTAATTTTAATTCAAGTTAGTTATGTCTGGTGCATTCCGACGGCAAACTATCGTACAAATATTTAAACTGTACTTTATATAAGCAAGCAGAATATAGTAAGTAAATTATCCGCGATTGACTGGGCAAGTTGTAAAGTGGGTGTTTTAATTGTTAGCAATAAGTTAGCCGGAAGTCGGCGTGTCAATATCAATTAACGCGAAACAGGTGCTGTCGCGGCGCCAACATTGTGTTATGAATATCATAGACGATTAGATACACTAGAGTAAGGTGCAATGTGTGTGGCCACCAGCTCTGAGCACAGTGGGCACAAGGCAGTGCTGAACGCAGCACTTTTTTATGTTAATACTGACGCGTCAGCGTTCGTCTATAATAACATACAAATATTATGCATCGATAAAAGTATAATAATTAGCTCGAAACACTCCAATATAAAACACAACAGCGAGGAAACAGTGTGTGTTTACATAATCATCGCATGTTACACTCAGATTTATAATAAAGATAAATGTATATTTCGTGTTTTTAAAATAATTGCATTATTATTTATAAGAATATATTATTATAATAAGTTGGTCGCGTCATTCTAATTATTAGCTGGTTGTTAACTGGTGCACCCCCTTTCCCCCCTCCGCTCCCTACCTACTCTCCCCTCAAGTTTCTACACTTGTTTATTTTAAGATTATAATTGTGTTAATCAACATAAATTCATTATTAACTCAATGTGCAGTCTTGTATGTTCAGCTTATTAGTGGTATGGAACATGGTCATGTGCTGGCATCAACATATTAAACACACACACAACACACACACTCTTGACACTTCACACTCACACAAATTTAAAATGACAATCAATTGATATCATAATTTTTCATATTTATCATGTATTCAATAACTATTTTAATAATGAATGTAACTACTATTTTGCTAATTATATTTTTTTGTTTGTCTAGTAAATTCAAATGATATGATAAATTGCATTAAATCCAGAACCAACTAATTGGGAGAACACGGGCCCCTGTAACACAGGTGTTTTTACCTAGTGCAGGAGTCAGGGCTTCACTTTCATTGAACACATTTGTTATGCCAATAAAAATAATTTAATTTAATTAATTAAGACCATGTTTCTGCCACAGCGGCCTTAACTATATCTAAGAAATTCATTGAGAAGATACATGTAGCATCAACTAATGAATCTGCTATATGTAATCATCAAACAATCTTGTAACTGATCACAATATTCTCAACTTTCATATTTATTTAACATCATCTGCCTTTTCTTTTCCCAACTATGTTGGGGTCGGCTTCCAGTCTAACCGGATGCAGCTGAATACCAGTATTTTACATGGAGCGATTGCCTACCTGGTCTTCACAACCCGGTTACTGCAGGGTAACCGATACCCCTTGGTAAGACTAGTTGTCAGAACTTCGGGCCCGTAAGAACTGTTAAAGAATTACAAATGACAGCCGGGACCAACTTAACGTGCTTTCCGAGATACTAAAGATGGTCACCCATCCACCAACCGCGGCAAGCATAGCTTAACCTGATCGTTCGACCCGTGTGACTGTTATTACTTAGCCACAAGCCCCTCAAATTAACCATATTTATTTAACCAAATATCTGTATTTTCCAAGGTGTCAAGCATGCATTAAGCACTGACCAGAGCAATTTTTTTTTTTAACTATATCCTTAATGATTGATTGATTTTTTTATTGTTTTTAACTCTTCTGCAATTCAACTCTTCTTTCTCTTTACACTCATTGTGCATATTTCCTTCTATGATAATAGTGTACGATTTATGTGGCAACGTAACTGACCAATCATTCCTCTATGTCTGCCTTCTATAGGTACATTGTTGGGTCGGTTTTTTTATCGCCAGTTAACTATTCTGCGATAAATATGTTTGTCATTTTGACAGTTTTTGTATGAACAATCTGTCAAAACGTCACATTTATTCTTCAGGTAAAAGTTATCTAATGATTGAAAAATCGGCCCTTAATGAGGTAGTCTATTTATACTCGTTCTGGAAAAGTGGCCAATTCGAGAACTTTCCAAGATATTTTGCGTTTAATGAGACGCAAAGAAGATAATTGGCATTAGCACCACATTTCAAAGCAACCAAACGTGGTGCTAATTCCAAATATCTTCGTGATGATGAGAGAATAATAAATAATTATTATTATTATAATAAATATAACCTAAGCAGCAAGAATTCCTCCGCTTCAGGATCAAATAAACAAGTATTTCGTTTATATCCAGGAGACAAAAATATCGCACGACAAAATAATCAGGTGTAGGCACAAAAGCATAGTAAATATGGATGTCTGATCCCCATACTTAGCAGAAATACATAATATTACCGGATCTACGACGTGTGACGGGAATGACGCGAATCCCACTAAACCCTGACGCTGATAACACCGTGATACGACATGGTACATGCTATAATAATATCTACGAGTCAAACTTATTTCGAATCAGAGAGAACAGAGTGCAACAACAGTTTAGATATAATTATAACTCAATTTTATTTCTTAGTAGTCATCATCTGCATAGGCTTTTCCCGACTATTCTGGGGTAGGCTTCCAGTGAATGCCAGTATTTCACATGGAGCGACTGCCTATCTAACCTCCACAACCCAGTTACTGGGTAATACAATACCCCTTGGTAAGACTGTTTGTCAGACTTTAGGGCTTTTGACAACCCGTAATGACTATCAAAGATCCACGAATGAAAGCCGGGACCAACGGCTTAACGTGCTTTCCGAATCACGGAGGGTTCTCGGTATGTAAAGATGGTCTCCCATCCACGGACCAACCGCGGCAAGGGTAGCTTAACCTGATCGATCGACCCGTGCGGCTGTTATAACTTAGCCACGAGTATGATACCTATATAAGAACACTGGGATGACGTTTCAGGCTTATAACGAAGACACAGTGGCGGGTGTAGCTACAGGGTGTTTCTAGGGCAGGCGGATAAACGGAAAATGACTTTGGGGTAACCAACTTTTTTGCAGCTTCCTCAGTTCAATTTCTTTACGCGACTGCGACGTAACCCAAAAGAGGTTAATGTTTTTCATATATAATTTTACCTTCTGTCTAATCTATAATAATAAAAAAATAAAAGAGCATTTATTACATCCTTTTGGTAAATGAAAGAAAAATATTTATTCTGTGAAAGTTTAAATATTATACTTTGTGTCATGTTCCGTTTTTCCGCCTACTTTAAAAACGGACAATATTTTATTTTCATTTTTTGTTTCTATTTTCTTTTAATAAAGAATGAATAAAAAAAAACATTCAAATATAATGTTTATACTTGTTTATAATTTATATATTTTAGTGTTAGTTGTATATTTATTTATTAAGATTGTGTATATATTTTAAATTTCCCTGTAAATAAAATATTTAAATAGAATATAATGATAATGTAAAAAATATATAATTATAATGACTGCGTCAGTGAAAGTTTGTCACGTGTGGTTCTCGCGGTGTCTACATTACACAAAACATTTGAATCATCTGTTAAGTTGAAAATTAATAAAATATTATTACTTTTTTTTTGTATAGCTGTATGTCTTTACATTCAAGTACCAAAATCCTCGAAAACTGAATAAAGGGAAAGTTTTTCGGATAACTTGCGAGTACTTATAGTGACAAATGACTATAGTCGCGTTTGAAATTGAATGGATTTTTACTACATAAAAAGAGGCGGGTAGTGGTAGCTATTTGAAAAGTAACTTAATTTTCTATAGACTATATTGATTTTTGTGTTTGCCAAACAGAAGAGTGCCCTGACAATAAAGCTCGTTGAATGCTGCGGAGATAATTTAACTTCCTTGGAGCCCCAACCAAATTAATTAGAAAAGAAAATAGCAGAAGTACCTAGCATTTGAAGAATACTGTAAGAACTTCAATTATATGTGCCTAATGACTGTTCGTTCCAACTGTTGTTCCACAACGGCACGGTCCCGGCCCGCGGTGTGACCGCGAAAAGCGAGGCTATAAAGGATTATCGATGACGCGTCGTCACGGGGCTATTATGACTACTAAACTATACATTTATGTCAAAAAAATACACTTACTTCTCGTTAAGTCTATTTTATGATATTGTATCTGGATAAGAGGGGACAGCTCAAACAATAATATTATAATTATAGAGATAATGCAATACTTCCGAGTCGGATTTGTTAACCGGTAATTACCCGTCCGATATAATCAAACGTTGGGTACAGACATATCCGTTTTAAATAGTTTACAATGTAGTCGATCCTATTGATTTGTTACGTTATTCATCATAGATAAATAATTAGTGGTCATTGAACATTTATTTGTTGTTTTCAGGAAGAAAACTTACGCTTTCATAATTATTACAACGTAACTAACAGATCCGTTATTTTATTTGTTTTTTAACGTTATAAAATGCTATACATCATTTAATTTTACTTAAAGTTGGTATTCACCTCTCTCTACATTAGTTATTTTGACTAAATAGGTATTGTAGGTACTTCAACACATACTAAAACACATTCAAATATCTTTGTTATCGGCGAGCTGTCGTATTGATATGAAATCATCTGGGCTTATTTCTTGATTTAATTAATAAGACTGGTCTTCTACAATTATAGTTCCTACTACATATTACCAACTTAAAGCCTACATAACACATAATTGTTGAAAATTACCCGTGAAAATGTACAATTTATATTACTAGAGCAACTAATTCCACCCATAGTTGCAAAAATAATCCAAATTTTAGGAATAGGTTTGCTTGCAGCTTTTTGTCCTGCTTGAGCGTAATACTTAAACAATAGTGCAGTGTATAACTAAACTTATTAAATTACCTACAATAATCAACTCTCATAATGCTTAGACAGTGGATTTCAAGAATGAAAAAAATAGCAAGCTTTGGTTCCGTTAAATGTGTGTGATATTTATAATATTTAAGTTGGTGTAACTGCAACTCGTTTGAGCAACAAAAAATTCGTACCTACCTACCTAGTCGACTGCACTCAATGCACACCTGTGCTACAATTTTCCCTTGGATTTTAGACATTTATGGCAAAAAACAGTTGTGTTTGCCGCTTGATTCAAAATTAACTTAACATCTATACCTACTAATAAAAAAATAAAGCCGAAGAGTTTGTTTGTTTGAACACGCTTATCTCTGGAACTGCTGGTCAGATTTGAAAAAATAGTTTTGCATTTGATAGCCCAACTCTTGAGGAAGATTAGACTAATTAACATTACGCGACGACCCTTAGAAAGAAGTCAGAACGAACTCAAAGAGAAAACGAAGTAATTTCGTAATAATCCGATTTCTTTTTAATTAAACACCGGGTGATACAGCGGGGTACAACTAGTTATAAATAATATGAATATTGGACCCCACATTACTGAGCACAACGCATCAAAAATAAACCGGAGTGGTAATCAGTAATCGAGGGGCTTGAACCAAATGCGAAAACAAAAGGAAAGAATCCAATCAAACGCGATCGTTATGTCGAAAACACAGTGTTTGTGATGGCGGGCAATTTGGGCGACAGGTGCGCGTGTTGCGTGCGCCGTGCCAAAGTTCACCGCGCTCCCATGCGCGCGCGCAGCTCGCTCCGCTCCGCACACTCCGCACTGCGCGAGCGACGCGGCCGACACGTATTATTACACTCGTAAACAACGCGTGACTCCATCACCCGCTAATTCACTTACGTAGATGACATTATTACAACCGAATTACACCTCGGAGCGGCTCCGCGCGCATTTTACATCGATTACATTCCGGTGATTTGATGCCGTTTCGATCGTAATTTTAATATAATTCGTGGGGAGAGCGATACAAACGCCATTAGTGTATTGTCTAGCGTTCGGGGAAAGATGAAGAAATTAGTGATGATTGGTGTCGCTGATGATTTAAGTAAGTACCGTAATTCGTGTTCTGTTTCTGTGGTGGTGTCGAGAAAATCTTTGCGTGTGGTGTTACACTGAGATGTTGTCGTAAACATGTCTTGTCGATGTAATCGTAAACACTATCAGCGAATGATTTGCTAATATAATGTTATTACGATAAAGCTGGTTATCGGTGTGATCTAGCAGGGTGCGCCCAGCGCCAGCGTGGTCGTGGTACGAGGGCGCGACGTGTTGACTCATTATTATCTAATATTAAACAAATCAATTGCTGCAGGTGGACGACACTCGACGGAGTACAACGTGTCACATGATTTTGAACCGAGCGAGAGAGGAGCGGAGCGGCGCGGACGCGAGGTGACAAAATGCTCGCATAAAGAGAGTTAATATTATTTGCGGAGGGAGTGCAGGCTCCCGGGGGACAACCCTTGCCTGACCCCGCTAAATCACAATACTCCACCTGACCCCACATAAGTTTCGATAAGGGATTATAGTCGTATTACTTGCTCGCAGTTATTTATACGAGATGTGCACCTCAACACCGTCTTTTGTTACCCGACACTATTCAAACTGTTTGTTTGGGCTCCCTTTGAACATTTCTAGAGCAGTTTTGATTTACTATTATACTACTTCGAAGGAATGTCAATGAATGTAATAAACTAAGGGAATACCCATAAATTGTTAAAAGTAATTGCTTTATAAGAAGTAATTAAAATGGCAAGCAAGAAGAATACTTAACATCCAATCACAACATAAATTATTTAAATAACCTAATTAGATATGATTTCTTTTCTTTACTAATAATTTATTATGGTTAGTTTCAACTTGAGTTATCAACATCATAAACATTATAAATTTATTATTTAGCTCGCGTGGGAACTTCTATAAAATGAAATGTAGTTTTATAATGACAAAATGTTTTTGAAGTATACTTATGTAGCCTATCTATATAACATTCATCTGTGGGTACGTAAAAATCTTAAAACTATAATTTTTAACGAGGTTTTAAGTTTTTACCGACACTATTTATTATTACCAAAATGTAAGTGACAGATACTAGAATTTAAATTGAAAATTAGTTATTAAACATCTTGGAACAAAACTTTTAGTACACATACAATCATCTCCAGATGAACAAAATTCCAAAATTTTGGGCTTTATCAGAACCTAAGCGGCACCCTTATAGCGCAAACTGTGCAAGCGATCAATTGAATGCATTTCATTTTGTATTTAAGTATATTGAAGTGATTAAATAATATAATTACTTTTTAAGTGTGTGAAATGTGAAGATCCCAGTCAGTATATTAAACATAAAGCTTACCATAGACATCGTTGTGATTTTCCTGTGCGTACGGAAGTAACGTTTGCGATTTTATAAACATCACTAATCACAATATATTATTCAGATAAGGATCAATTAGGTAGTGGAGTATTCCTTACTTATAAGTGAACGAATTGAAACAAACATTAGCGTCGATACAATAACGATGGAATAATAAACACTAATGAATTCTTATTCAACCATTAAACGACAAGTATCGCACTTAACAGTTGCGTACGCGCATTACAAATGCGCCTATACCGCTTTAGGCGCAAAGTGAACGAGTTACAATGACTTGACTGAGGTTTGGTATCGGTTCCAATTTGTATATCGAGTACGACTCCCGGGTCACAACAATGTGCCCCCGATGTGACCCCCGAGACCCGCGCACGTGGATCGGCACCGCGGATCAAAGGCTCAAGAATTAGATGCCTGACTTTATGAATGGGAGCTGCGACACAATGGCTGGCGGAGCGTTGGGGAGCACTGTTTGTTTACCCTTCGGTGGTCGCGGACACACTACACACTGGGGCACTGGCGGTCGCCGGTCGCGGCTGGTCTACTGACCGTGTCGCTGCTGGTCGCTGGCGGGCCGCGGGTGCGGCGGCGGCCAGGCGGGTAACTCGCGCAGGCGCATGGAGCAGTCGAGCGGCTGGTCGCGCAGGGCCAGCGCGGGCATGGCGCGGCCGCGGCCGCCGGTCCTGGGTCGCGCCGTCTCTTCGAAGCGAGCGTCCGCCCACCGAGCGCGTCCGTGAGACACTGCCGTGCGAGCGCCGCTTTTTTCCGACGGTTTTTTTCGCGGGGGCGGGGCGAGGCGGCCGGCCAATGGCGGCTCGGCCCCCCCGCCCGCGGCCGCCGCCCCCGCGCCTCTACTCTTATTTACGTGCCGTATATTAAAAGGGTTTTCCGCGTGCCGTTATGGATTTTCCTCGGCGTCGTATGTAAAGCGGGCGCGGCGTCGCTCGCCCGGCGTCCCGTGCTCTGGAATGTCGCTCGGCTCACAATGTTCATCCTCAACAAAAACTTGCTTCAGCCGTCCATTCATTTCGTCGGCGACTCCAGTTTTTGTTAAGTTTAAGTTTGGGTTTCTCAAGGTTCACTGATTTAAATTAGAAGGCACGACTGGCGTGCCACCCAGCGCGTGCAACTCGTCGTGCTCAGTCGGCACAGTCTCAGCGGCGTCGCTCGTGGGTACTTGTCTAGGTGGAGTAAGTAAGTACGTCGGCGTAGGTAGGTAATGAGTGTTTGTTGTTACGTCACGGGCGGTGGGGTCACTGACCGCGGGTCAGACGAAGCCTGAACTTGAACCTCTCGCTCACTAATTAACATGTCACACCATGCCACACAGGAGAGCGGCAGAGTCCGTGCTTCATGAAACTTGCAGACATCGACGTCACAAACTAACCACGAACGTTAGAATTGTATCCTATGATGAACTACCTACCAGCATTAATTTTATCACACCCATAGATCGTCTACGGCATTCCTTATAATAATATGTTTCCTATTAATAATAATACAAATATGGTCATTAATAATTAATGCCTATCTATCTCTACCAAAGTTTTTCTTGACGTTCCGTTCAATTCGGACAAACTTTAAAGTATAGGGCTAGGCTAACGTATACTTTGAGATAATACAAATGTTGGAAACTTGAACACTGAAATATCTGGTAGTTCGCCTGCTGTAATGAGAGAACTGACCATATACGTAAGTAAGCTTCGTGTTACACATTTCATAAATAAAAACTACATTCTGCCTTGGTTACGTGAATCAAATACCTTATGTAGCTACTAAAAATGTAATAGTAAGTATAATATTACAATAATTCAATGTGTATTCAATATTTATAACGTTCATTAAATGTACTTACTTTTAATTACTTCATAATCAATTAAAAAGATATTGAGGACGAGACTATTAAAATAAAAGTTATTCAACATTCATGTTGAGTCATTAGTCGTATAATCAAAAAATTTAAAGTCTTTCATTTATTTACGAAAAGAATTTGATCATTTTCTTTTAACTTTGATAATAAGAACTCAGGATATTGAAGGGATGACTTGTTCAGAGAGTGCCAAAGGTGAGGACCTGCTGTTCGCCTCTTGTGTGTTGATCAGTGGCATGGTGGCAGACAACAAAGACTCTGGAAGTTTAGACTGTGGTGCGTGTGGACAGGTGCCTCCGACTGCTCCACAAGTGGTGATAGGTAATGACGAATTCATTGCATTATTAGCTTCCATGTTAATTACTCTGATTATCATAATTTAACTGCGTCCACTTGAGTATTGTAAGTGATAAACAATTAATTGGTTTTAAATATTTTAAATAGACACGTTAAATTAAATACGTATACTTTTATCGCTGAATACATTTTTAAATAACATAAACTATTTATTTTAAGTAAAAAGGTTATTGATACATAATATCACGCCTTGTTTCCCCAAATGGATGGGCAGAGGTGGCGTCTCCAGGGGGCGAGCCTATTGCCATCAACCGGGCACAAATCCAGACTCCGGACTGCTGCAGAGAAATTCTAATTCTCTGAGATAGAAATCCAAATTTTCTATTGAGTTACTTGACTTATTTACAACGGCTTTTAAAATTCTGATCATCTGTCATTGTCTGTACCGTTAGTTATAATAAGCAATTGTAACACCAAAATTTGAGTACTAAATCAATTTTGTTGTTAATTTTTTTTAAATATATTTTTCAACTTAACCTTTGTAACATTTTTATAGCCCCATTAGGCATATAATCTCAGAATAGTCTGCGATTATTCTTAAAACAATTCAAAATCGTAAAACATAACCAGGTAGGCAAACTCGTCGGTTTTGACTAGATAGAAACTAGGTAGGTCATGTAATTCTTGTAACTCCTTAGATAAAATCTTTGAAAACAACAAAATTTAGAGCAATGTTTACAAAGAAATAGGGTCGTTGACCTCAGGTTCCGCGAAGTGCCACTTCAGTAGGTAGACACAAGGGCGTCAAGTGCCTGTAAGGTAAGATCAGCAACACATTGTCACGTTACATACGAACATTTTCGCCAAAACTTAGTTTTTAAGAAGCTATTATTTGGTTAGGAAAACTTTACTTTTTACGTATCAAACAAATATACTTAAATAGTTTGTTTATTATCTCGTCGCGTATATATATATTCGTTTTTTTATTATCGATTAGATATGCAGGTACTCAAGTCAAACACAAATTAAAATGTCATAAGTGGTTTATGATTACTAAGAGACTTATGAAATTTAGAGCGCAAAAAAGGAATATTCGACATATTATATGCGATATGAGAATAAGAGATTGCTGCGTACAGTACGACACAACTCAGGTGAGCATAAATTTGAAAATTTGAATTCATTAATTTCAATTTTACGAATGTATTTGGTTATATGACTTCACAAGTTATTGCGTTAGCGTAAAGATCATTTTCACCAAGCAGTAATAAATATTGGTGATTTTGAAGGCGCACTCAGTTCGAATGGCGAATTGTTTTACGAATTTTGCCGATGCTACATCTAAGTTGTGTCGAACCAATGTTTAAATCTTTGAAAATATTAACAGTTCCATCATTGTATATTATGGCACATTTGTCAAAAAAATGTAATCCTATTTACAAAACTGTCTCAAAAACGTAGAAGCCTTATACGTGCTGAATACCAAAATGTTTTATGCACCAGCATATATATGACAGGTCTAATGCGCAAAAGCCTGCTGAGAATATATAATAAATTACCAGACTCCTTAAAACAACTAAAGAACACGAGCTTTAGGAAGAAATTATAACTTTTTCTAATGCAGAAATGCTATTGCTCTGTAGATCAATTTCTTAATCACAATTTAAATTTAAATTGACCAAGTATCTAATAAATGTAGGTATATGTTTTTGATGAATATTGTGTAATTTGTTTATTCGATTTAATATAAATTAATCTAAACTATCCAACTTATTATTAATTTATAATGTTTCTGAATTTAATTTTATTATATCTACTTCAACCAGGTACGCCACTGGCGTACCATGGAAAGTCAACTGAATTGTTACTGAAGACCAAATGTATGTAGTACCAGTGTTTAACAAATAAATGTTTTCATTAAATTCATTTAAAATATTACCTACAGCAACAACATAAGATTTTCACAATACTGATAAGTTACAACACTAACTCCAAAGTCACAACTAGTAGCTACCTGGGATGTGGTCAGAAAAGATGGTATAATACTAGAAAAGACGTAAGCTCTGCCAGGAATAATAACAGACTCGATATCAAAACAGTAATTGTAAATATATCGATTAATGACAAAGGTATATCAGTACACCGGTCCACACCTCACGTTAACGTCACCTATTTGACCCGAACCCTCGATATTACTGTTACTATTCTACACTATTGAGCTCGAGTGTGCCTGACGCCTGCCGTCTGACCCTCGGCTCGTGTTGAGTGCTCCCGTGCCGCATGCCTCGCGCTCCTACCACTCAGTAACAACTGTTGGAGTAGACCAACTCCTAACAACGAGCATACGCAAAAAAATCAGGGAACTGTTCGATGTTTTTGTAAGTTGCGTGGTACTTCTGTGTCCCATATTGTGCTGTTTGGTGTGCGTTTGTCACAACAGCGGGATGTGGGTCACGGTGACGTCATCTCACTGACATCTGCCGCCCCCGCACCTGGACCATGTCGACCCTATCTCCCCTGCCGACCGCACCCCGCACCCCGCCTCCGCGCGTCACCCGCACACATCGCATGCAGATTTATAACCCCGAAATGCAAAAAACACGGATAGAGATACAAAAGAAACGACAAGACACTTTACTTCTCTTATTTAAAAAAAACAAGTAGTGTTTTACCTATCCATCAACAAATGGTTAATACATTTGTTTTACAAGATGCAGAAGAACCTAGGGGGCTGAAGCAAATGCAGTCAAACGCAAGCCTCCTCAAAAGAATAAGAGAAAGTACCTACCTCAGATATTCTAACAGATAAAATCTGTTAATAAATTAAAATACCAAAATACTGCAAATCTATTGTTAAAGCCAATACTAACAAAAAGTTCCGTTTTTTACTTGACAGACACAAAAGCCCCAAAATTACGGTACAAGTACAACCTCCGTAAGTAGTTTATTAAAAAAACCCAAATAATTGTCGGTAATAAACGGTTTTTGTCAAAATACGACGCAACTGTTAGTTTTTGTGAGTAAAAAAGCTTTCTAATGTTTATTGTATTTATCGAAATGTTTATTTCTTTTGTATCTAGTACCTATTAAACTATTACCGTAATAATTGGTTTTGAAACCTTTCTATTTGCACAAATTTAGATTTACTATCTAATCTAGAAACGCCGGAAATACAGCTAGGCGATAATGATCGTAATTATTTTGTCGCCATTACTAATTCATCAAGATATAACATTTGTGTTATACTTACCTTAAGTATAACTAAGTACAATAATAACACAGCTGATATTATTTAACACCATTTGATATGCTTTGTTATCTTCTTAATATAACGGATATACAGATTTGTATTACCTTTTCATAACTAACATAAAATGACGCATATAATGAGAAGTTACAATGAATTCGTTTCCTAGGCGAAACATGCCTGATTAACATAATACTAACATTGTTAGTTTAGTGTATAAGTACTGTCCTGACCAACCAACGTAACAAAAAACTTAAAAAAAAAAAAAAGTGATTTAATTAAGGCAAAACACGAAAATACAGAACCAAAGACTTCCGAAATTAGAGTTATTTTGCACGTTTTAATGTTTTTTTATAAGTCGGTTCAATTTATTTTTTTAAGTTTTTTTTTTCGTTTTAGGACCTAGCCCATACAAACTCGAATATCACTCCTGCTATGTAAATAACAGTGTCAGAAACTTATAGAGTAAGTGGGAAAAATACGTATTAATGAAGCTAACTCAAAAACTACCCAAGCAAAGTTAATAAAATTTATATGGCACCACCTCTGAAGTATGTCCTACTAAACGAAAAAAGAATCATTTCATAATTGGCGGAGTAATCGCGTAACAAAAATTAAAAAAAAAAGTTCAGTCGTATTGAGAACCTTTTTGGAGTCGGTTAAAAACTACCATAGAAATGGAAGAGCATCCAGTACCTCTACTCTACATCTATGTCTAACATAAGAACCACGCGTCAGATGCGATTTAATCTCGTGAGGTTTTATACAGCGGGCAACGGGTGCAGAGGTCCTGCGGGCGGCGGCTGCCCGTCGCGTCGCCCGGCAGTGCCCACTGACGACTTCATCAGTCCGTTTGTCAAGGTGTCCTCAATTAACGCGCTACTGACAAAAAACCGTAACAGCAAGAGTCGAAAACAGGACGAGTGCTGTTTGAGTTATTGTTTTTGCCATTACGTATGTCTAGCACAGTTTGTGTCGTAACGTTGATACTATATAGGTACGTAATGATATAGCTATGTAATTTATTACTTGCTTATCTACTATAAATTTAACAGCGAATCAATTTTCTCCCCCTTAAGACATAGGCCAATTTTTTTTTTAAATCTTCGGTTATCTCATGCATGAAAGACAAAAAGAAAAAAAAGAAAAAAAATTTATTTGATGACTATTCACACAAAAAAAATAATCTTAAAATGGCTGCGCCTAATAGGCCCAATTCAGCATAAATGCCAGACAACTATTGGACAACTAGTGTCTGACGCTGGTTTTAAACTGGACCTTATATTAAGAGGACGTTTTACGGATGTAAATAAGTTTTATAGTATGTAAATGTATAAATAAAAAATAGATAGATGTGTAGCAAATAATATTAACCTCGATTATATATTTGTTTAAAAATAATTATAGATATTTATATAGTGCTTTATAACGAAAGAAATACAATAACTTAAAGAGGTGCAATAAAGAACAAAATTAATAAAATTAAAAAAATATATGAATAAAAAATCTCGAGTAATTAAAAAGTTATGCAACAACGCGAAACGCTGGTACAGCTTATCAACAATTTTACGTATTTTGACTAACTTTTAAACTAGTATTCATGATGTAAGTTGATCTTTAAATGAACTTAGGATCATAAATGTTTCTCAATTTGGAAGAAATTACTAGTGACAATACCTACTGTATGAACCAGTTTGCAAGTATGAAAAAAACATGCGAGTTGGATCACATACGAACGGTTCCGTACGGTATTAAGATGGAGCAAAAAACTCCGGAAAAAACACGTTTCTGGTAGGTATTCAAACTCAAACTCAAAGCATTTATTTCAAATAAACCAATTACAGGCACTTTTGAATTGTCAAGGGGGTCGGTCAGTCAGAAAGATGAAGCTAGATGCCTATTCCAAGTAGTATGGAGAAGAAAGGGCAAGAAAATCCACGGACACTCTTTTAAATCATGATATGGTTACATCATTCATGTTGAAGTTATACATGTGAGAACGATGCAAAACGTGAAAAGCGTCCGTAACAGAAATAAACAATAAACAATTCAAAAATTAAATTAAAATAAGCCGTGGTAGCTAAGCGATGACCAGACCCTACTGACGGCGCCCGTTCACGAACATGACGCATGGATTAGCACCATTCAGCTCAACCATTTTGAAGGGAGCTAAAAGCTATTTAAATTATTACCCAAACAAATAATATTTTTTTTACAAAGTAAGTAGTAATAAAAGCGGGGTGTTTTATCATTAACTATGTTAAATTTTTATTATTTGTTGTTATAGCGGCATTAGAGATACACAATCTGTAAAAATTTCAACTGTCTACCTATTTTGGTTCATCATGAGATTTAACCCGCTGACAGACAGACGGACGGACAGTGTAGGCTGAGTAATAGTATTCCATTTGACGGACCCCTAAGAAACATCAATTGAGAATACGTCAATAACAGGTTAACCAGACTGTCAAGTTATGTAGTGACTGAGTCATATTAATAGGTCACGCGTTAATAACACCAAACGAGATGTCGTCGAGCCACCCGTAAGAGGATCATTCACCTGTGCCTACTGGTGTTTTCATCGAAAGAAATAACTATGAGTACAAACAAATAACAATTACAGGTGACACAATCATTTCGTGGATTTGTTATTAATAAGCACTATTTTAACCATTTTGAACCCTGACGTTATATGCTTACGGAGCCACAAGTCAAATCAAGGAGGAAGTGACAAAGGGAGAGGGGATGTCTTTGTAATTAAGTGGGATAATACTGGATGAATATAATTGTATGTAGGTACTCGCATAGACTCTAAATCTGCCTAGCCTTTTCCTAACTATATTGGGGTCGGCTTCCAGTCTAACCGGATGCAGCTAAATACCAGTATTTTACATGGAGCGACTGCCTATCTGACCTCCACAACCTAGTAGCTGAGTAATACGATACCCCATGGTAAGACTGGTTGTCAGACTTTCGGGCTGCTGACGACCCGTAACAACTGTCAAAGATCCACGAATGACAGCCGGGACCATCGACATCACGTGATTTCCGAAGCACAGAGGAGTCTCGGTATCTAAAGATGGTCACCCATCCACGGACCAACCCCGGCAAGCGTAGCTTAACCTAATGGATCGACCCGTGCGGCTGTTATTACTTAGATACTCGCATAGAGTGAAGTAAAATATTATGAAGGTACGAATTTAACATAAAGCTTCGTGCAGACCAGCGCGACGCAACAGCGCGACGCGACATCGGTTATTGTTATACCATCAAGTTTTCGTGTATTGTTCGTGTCGCGGCGCGGCGTCGCGTCGCGCTGGTCTGTACGAGCTTTAACTCGTACGTATGCGCCGCAAATGGCGTGGTGTCTGCACCCAGAGTCGCGTTACTTCCTTCCTATCTACAATTTATCGCTCTCTGTTGTTAACTAAATACAACAAATCAGAAACATCACAAATTCTATGAGTGTACTTTTATCGACAGACTATGAGCATTTCAAACATATGGCAGGAGCTTGTCTGCATCGTAATATGACATTATTGTGATTGACACGACTCATACATGCCTTTACCGGATGTGCCAGGCATTCGCTACTCTGCCCTGCTAAGCCAAAAGGCGCTACTCGTATGCTCTAAAGCTCACTGTGAAATGACCTCAAACCTCACTCAAGAGACCGAACGTCAGTCGGAATCGAACTAATTTGTTTTTAAAGTTAATTTATCCATATTGTACTACTTTCTAAGTACTTAATTTTGTCTTTACTGTTCGTCACAATCAGCGTATAATGTTCCTCTCTGAGAGGGAGTGGGCTGTAATCCACTACGCGGGCCCAGTGCGGGTTGGTAGATGTCAAATGTCTTCGAATTTTTGGTTCTCGAACATCCCGGTTTCGTCACGACGTTTTCCTTCACCGTTTTGAGAGCAGTGGTGATGAAATAATTTACACAAAGCAGAGCGCCTATCTGGGTTCGAACCTACGACTTATAACTCATAAGTCGCGGTCGTTACTACTGGGCCACCACTGCTCTTGTTCGTCTCAAGAACTCTGCTCCATTCACACCTTGACAGAGTTCGGACCTTCGAAAATTAAGCACTCTAATTTGAGTATATATACCTCTGTACCTAAATGGAGAGGACTATGACTAGTAATAAAAAACAAGATGGGATACGAAATACCCTGATTAGAGGAAAGACAAAAGTTATGGATGCTATTACCAAAATAGACCATCAAAAATGGAGATGAACAGGTCACATGTTAAGAGACATTCAAGACAAGTGAAGTAAAGTTGTGACTGAATGGTACCCCAGAGATGGCAAAAGGAACACGAAAAGATGGTAAGACGAATTGAAGCTTACAGCGGGTCCAAATTGTAGAGGAGTTGCGAGAGATAGGACTCAGTGGAAGTTGTTAGAGGAGGCCTTTGCCAAAAGGCACACTGGATTAAGAAACATTCTGTAAACTACTGAAAATATCACAACGCAATGATGTTCAGAATAAAAAGAGCTTATTATTATCACCTCACTTCAGACAACAAGCCTATACAAGCATAGTAATTATACCTAACAACTGTGTGTATATGTAAGTAAGTACCGGAGATTAAGTTTAAGTTAAGTTAATAAGTAGAAGTGCAGACAAGCAGATTAGTGGCGGGTATTACGCGGGGGCGCGTTGCGCCGGGCGCGGGGGAGCATCCATCAAACAGATTTGATTGTTATCTGCTCCACAAGCAGCTATTGTACCCAAGTACCCTGTTTCTTGAAAACACATAATACCATGTTCCTATCGGAGCTCAAACGTTATTGGAACAAATGTTTTGCACACAGGTAGCTCATTATTATAAGTAATATGTTATTAAGTTACTGAACAAAACTAACAGCTCGAGACATGCGTCTATATATCTACGCCTCTGTTTCAATAATCTTGTCTCTGAATTTAAACAAAAACTCTTTAAAGTAGAATAGGAATGAATGAATTCCCTACACCATATTTTATAAGTAACTATTAGATATTAGTTTATTTTATTTACGTTTTTCAAGATAATATTTATATAATTTAAAAACTTACAGACTTTAAATAATAATAATATGTACAAGTATATAAAAAAGGAGTGGAATATGATTATTAGGGCACCAAAAAATTCGTCCGCATCGCTGTCAAGAGGAAAAGTGCCCAAAAGGCTGGCAGCATTGCCACGTTGTATGGCTAATGCTGCTATTACATTTCTTTGGCCAATAGGCCAGTCCTCTGGTCACGTGCAGAGTCGACCAACCGCTTGGCGATGTCTCGAAATACTCGATGAGCTCTCGGACCCCACGGCCCTAGTGTTTGAACCCCAAATAGCTCAAAAATATTGCTACCAATAAGGTTGTTATATTTGCGCCGTTTGAGGTTTTCTGCACCTGCAGCAGCCGCCCCAACACAACCTACCATGCTAGGAAGATAGGATGGCGCAAGGGTGTCGACACAGATTGAATGCCACACCAAAGACATTAGTTTATTAAGTCTAGGTCACTGTCCCGAATAATAAGAGATCTATACCTGCCTACCCCAAATAAAGTAATAGGTCCCTACTTCTCGTTTTGAAAGGCAATTTGTTAACAATTTAACATGATAATAAAAGCCGCGACTCCCTCTCTTCACTAGCTACCCTTTCACGTTAAGACCCCACAGACTTCACAACGCCAAATATTAAAACCCCTACAGACCTGCCGACATGTCACAACACACAATATTAAGGCACACTTATCTTTACATTAGGTACCCTTCCTATGTCGAGATGTTGACAATTGAATTGAAATCTTACAATGTCACAATCAGATGTTGCGTGCTTATTGTGTGGCTATTATTTTGTTTAATACTTTCATACTATAATATTGAAGGTTACCTATACTGCCCTACTAAGCGGAAAGGCACTATCTCTGAGATACGCCCTTTTAGTTTTTTTATACCATTCAATAGCTATAACAATTTCACATCAAATTTTTAAAGCCAAATACCGCTATCTAACTTAAAACATTTTAAAAAACCACTCTGAAGTTTTTTATATCCTTATGTTTCCTTAAATAAACATTTACAAAAAAAAAAAAAAACTCAAAACTTACTTCACCCTTCGGGTTAGCAGGGCAGTATATAAGGTTGAGTATGATATCGATTCGAATTGTCTGCTAACCATCCCATTTGTATCAATAGGACTCTGGTGAATTTATTTTTAATCAATAACGTTTCACTGTATATAACGTATGCAAGTGCGGGGTGACACTAAGAAAGAGTAAGTAAGTCTTATACCTAAAGGTACTGATAGACTTGAGAATTCACTTGTAACAGAACATCGAACAATCGCCGTTTTTAAATTTGTCGAACTGAACAACGAACAGAGCCAAGCATAGAGCCAAACATCACCACGAACATTCTAGCGAACGGTCTAGTCAATGATCATCAAAAAAACAGGGGTGCGGATGGCGGCGGAACAATGACAGAATGGCTCGGCTCGGCAAAAAGCTCGAAGCAAATTGACTGTCCTTTCGCTAGAATGTTCGCTAGAACGCTCGCTAGAATGCTCGCTAGAACGCTCCCGTTTATTTTTCTGTAATGTAACATTCGCTTGAATGCTCACTACAAGAGAATGCTCAAGTTTATCAGCACCTTCATATAAATTTACATTCAGGTAAAAAAAAATAAACAGCTTTTACTTGGCTAGCCTTTATAGCAAAAATTTGATTTCAAATCAACTTCAAAACTAATAATATCGTTCTAGGTTGGTGTAAAAAGTGACGTTCTCCGAGCCCCTAATGTTATGCCCCATGTGTTGGGGTAATGAAATCAATTTACTGCGGCCCTACACGACGGACATATTTGTGGGTGACAGCCAGGTAAACGAGTTCGATTCCCGATCACTTGAGATTGAACCGAGGTGTACTTAGGGTTCAAGTTGAATCGTTATCTGTGCAGTATAAAGTAACGATGAAGTGGGCTAGTTTGGCGCAGCTCCAAGTTTGCCAGGCGGACAGTAAGTAATGACTACAGCCCACAGGCTACTGCTAACTACTGCTGAGGTCTATGGCAAATACCAGGAACAGTCCCATGCAATCACAATAAATTATAATTTATACATATTGAACTTTATGCACAGTGGTGGAACATATTTCCATCAACGAGCTAATCAAGCGTTATTCTGATATTGAATTAATATGAGTTGAAGACAATCAAGCTACCATTTCAATGATAACTTGATGTGTTTGTTTTAGAGATATTAGTTACATTACAGCCGGTCTGCCCGGGCATGCCCGCGGTGGCACGTAGCTGCGATATGTCGAGAGCTGCATTATTAATGTTCCGCGAACTGCTTGCCACTGCCGCCTGCCTGCCGGATGTATTGACTAGCTAATATTTGACTAAACCCCCGCCCCCAGTTCCCAATAACTCGTGCTTTACTAACATAATTAATGTGGTTATTCATTTATTTTATAACTTTTCCTTCTTTTGGGGATACTGGCCGGGAGCGATATTGGAAATATGGTACCAATGAATACGTAGAGATTTATAATGTTACATCCGTCGACGTTTAGTATGGATGTAATTTAGTTAAGACCTGCGTCTGACTGACTGGATTTGCATAGGTTTTGATAAATAATCAACACAAAGCACAAAGCGAAAAGGCCGCCCATTGTATGCTTTGTAGTAGTTAATTGATACAGGCGGGACTTTGCGGGAAATCCATTATAAAATACAATAGACTACGTATATTTAGTAACTTAATCCGCGTAACTTTTCTTAAGGCTGAAAACTGCGCTCGTCGCTTGACGTGAGCACACGTCGGGTCCGAGTTCGCAAAAAGTCAATCGCCTTCCTGAGGATGCCTTAAGAACAGTTACGCGGATTAAGTTACTAAATATACGTCGTCTATTGTATTTTATGTTTTGTAGTGTTACATTTATTATTTACTATGTATTTTCTGGTGTACAATAAAGTATATATAAATAAACACAGGCTCAATACAGAAAAGCTATGGGCAGTTTTTAATTTTAAATTAAACTGTCTTCGAAATAAAAGCTTATGAATTGGAACTCGAATAAAGTGAATTATCACAATATAAGTAATCAATAATAATAATAAGGAGACAATAATAATCATTTATTTATAAAAAGGTGCACATTTATAGGTACCTAGCTAAACAGTTAAACAAAATAGAGCTCAGTTCCTTATTTGCTTGAACTAGGTTGAAACTGTGCTTCAGGCTAGGAAATGCATCAATAGTTAATGTAATAAAAATGTATGTGAGTAACAACAATTACAACAAACAACAACAATTTTAACTTTATGTTAATCCGTGTCTATACCTACTAACACTAGATGTTAAGTAAAATTGTTACTAACCCTATGGACTCTCTCCGAAATAAAATTATTCTATTCTATAAAGTAAAAACTAAATCTAAACTAGGTAAATAAAAGTAAAATGGCATGTTAGCGGTTCTATATGCAGACAACAAGTAGCTCTTCTGTCTGTGCATAAGCGATGGGTAGTAAATATTTAATGTATAATTTAATTACAGCTAAAGTAATTTAATTTATAAATTTTAAGTTTTCTATTTAATCTATTGTACAGAAATTGGGTTAAGAATGTAAAAAATCTTTCTTCAAAGACATATTTTAAGGTTGCTTTAGATGTGCATACTATAATTTCGTCTCTTAAGTTAATCAGTACTTAGTTATACTCAGCACGTCGTAACGCTTACGTGCTTTTACACGCGTAGAATTTCTGTAGGTAAGTATCTACGACAGCACTTCGCAATATAACAGTCTCTTAATTTCGACATCGCTTTACAAAATGCTAACAATTTACTAAGTAGACATAATGAATAGAGTCCGTTTAGTAACCGCTACAGTTTATTGAAATATATTCAGTTTAGCAACGTTATAACTAGCCACTGGAGTTTTTGTAAGTGATATTAGACCCACCACACATGCCCAGCAGCAGTATTGCCAGCTCATTTAATTGATATATTAACATTTATTGTGTTTATAATACAGACTTGCTTCATGTTTCTGATTAAATGTATAATTTCTGTTGGGCCACACCGCAGTTCCACTGCAAGTATACATAACTATAGTGATCGTAGAATTTAATATTGTAATAGAATTAAATCAGTCAAAGAACGTTGAATATAAATGTTGCAATTCATTGTGAATTCAGAATAATATCTTATTGAATTATGGACCTTGCAGTTTATGGAACATAAAGCTCTAATGTTGAAAGTTTTCATTATCAAAGCTCCGACGAAATTAATAAGTAACTGTTTGCGAAACTTAACTTTCAGATCAACAATATGAAACTGGATAGTCATTGGCATTCAGCAATTTTACAGAAAGACGTGGCCGTGTCACGTGGGTGTACGTACAATATTGTAAAAGACATTTAGAAAAGCTAATTGAAAAGTTAATCTGTTGTAACATAATACGGCGACCTTTTCCTTACAAATGCCATATTTGGCTTATAAACAACTTTTCACTGTAGCTCATACTGTTCCGTACAGCTCATCTACTGTACGATTGACACTTTTGTGATCATTTGACAACAGCCTGTGGATGAACAGAAACTCGATGGTCCAAGTGCTGAAGGTTCTTCTTCTGCTAGAGTCATGAGCACAGTATGAGAAGATGGTTTTGCAACTCTTCAAGTGGGAGCCCACGAAACGAAAAAAAAATAGCTTGAGTCGCTGTCGCCCGATAAAGAGGATTACATAATTATGCGAAGTTGACAACGAGTCAAAGATGAAGAAGGATTGACATCAGGAACAATGATACCTAAGCATACAAGGCGAGACTTTCTCGAAGCTGGGCATAGCAATAACGCCATGTTACTTAGCTGTGATAGTTCACATAGTACTGCAGCCATGACGTCACAGTATGATGACGTACCTGTGATGACGGAGGGCCTGCGCAGCGTCTGCGGGGGGCAGGACGCTGACTGAAGCAGCCGCTGTAGCCGCGACGCCGGGTACACCAGCCATGACGTCGGCTCCCGTCGTCTCTGCAACGAAAACGTTAGTTAGTACTTTGATTATATGAAATTGTTTATTCTGTAAATAGGATATATTGAAATCGCTTTTATACGACATATTAAACTCATTTCCTACCTGACTAACCCTGAGAAGAAATGGCAAAACAAACTCAGGGGTCAGTCTCTTTTAAAGTCCAGACATAATAGTGGTCTGATCATGTGAGGACCATTAGTCTGTGTGGGAAATGTAAAGTGTCTGCAATGGGCTTTTGAGGAAAGAATCACATAGATTTGAGTGGACCAGTTCAGTCAGTGCAAGCATTTGTCAGTAATCGTGTAGCTCAACTCAGGGCTTTAGGAGCTCAACGACTAGACGAACAATACCAAAGAAAGGACATTTGGGTAGGACGCAGAAATTACTCACACTACCAGGCCATCTATAAAACTAACTAAAACAGAAAAATAAATAGCCAGTTAGTCCTCACATTCACAATAATTAAAGTAATAAAATACTTTTCATAGTAAATATTCATGTAATTTTGTATATAATATTCAGCAATATCAATGTATATGTAAAATGGTATACAGTGATGATTTTGCTTAATAATTAAAATGTAAAGCTTTTGACTAGTGTCCCAGTGGCCCAGTGGCCTCTTAGAACAAAAAAATCGAAGACAAAGTAGTTGATTATGTCCACTCCCTGAGAGGAGGCCTGTGTCCCAGCAGTTGGAACGTTATAGGCTGATTATGCTTATGCAAGTTTTACGGTTTTATCATAAGGCTTAGCAGAGTGAGCAGCTCAATTCCCAGTTTTTTTGTCTTCTAAATAATCAGCTATTTTATAATACCCTTTTTTACAAAGTTAACTTTTAATACTTACAGCTTTTAAATCGTTTAACGGGTAATTTTCTAATGTCAATGGGAAGTTTGTTGTAAAAGCGTATAGGTAGTAAGTACATTGACCCATGAACGAGTTGCCTACTCGTGGAGGTGAGTGCGACATACAGCAAGGTTGAGTTTATTCTTGGTATTCAAACTATGAATAGCATTTTGTTAAAATGTTATATATTTTTGTGTACTCATATAATAGGTAGACTTTCAAACATATATTGAGAGGCTACAGTCAGAATTTCGTTGTATTTTTCTCGAAGGGACCGAACATGTTAATGTAAATGGCACGAGCAGCCCTTTTCTGTAAAACAAAGATAGTTTAATGTATACGTACAGGTTCCCCAGAGAAGAATCCCATATGACATAAGAAATTCTAAAATAAAAAATAAAAATAAAAATAAAACTACGAAATTCTAAAATAAAAAAATAAAATAAAAATAAAACTACGAAATTTTAAAATAAATAATTCTGGCTCTATCTACAACCGTTCAGTTATTTGTCGATTTTTTTTGCATCATATGCTTCTAAACTAAGAATTCTAAGCCTAAGCCTTCCTGACAATTTTCTACGTGTGGGCTTCCATTGTAATTTTCTGTCATATTATTTCCAGACAAACTGTCGACTCAACAGAGTCGATACAAATACAAGGGCAACATTCATACAAAACCTCTTAAGAAAGAAAAATAAATTTATTTATGCTATTTTAGATCATCAAAACTTCGTATTCACCGAAGGTTATAATATCCGAAATAATATCCATAATATGCGAATCCGAAGACATAAAGGAAGGTAGGAAAGTTTTGTTTTCAGTGTACGTAGTTTTAGTTTAAGAATCCCTATTCTGTACAAAATATTTATTTCAACCTTCCGTTTCTGATAGCGAACAATTAATCCGTATTCCATAAAGCTTTTAACAGAGAGTCTATATAGGCATGAGATCATAAATCAAGTCCTCAGCCAAAACATGTCACAGATTAAGGTCACGTGACAAAAAACTTGTCCATGTGTGTATGTGACGTGGTGCGCGCGCGCAACCCTTCCGCACAGGTGGCGTTAGAAGACGCAAAAACCCTTAGAAAAACACAAGGACGCGCGTGCCGCCACAAAAAACGAACAACCCTTTGTCCCCGACTTCTATTCACGTTTTTATTATACGGTAATTATGTGGCTATCTAACGCCGACCCTCCTACCGGAACTAATTAGCTGTTAGATTCTCACGGTGTTTTATTGTAAGCTGTCTAATTCTATAACTATAACTCTGACGGTAACCCTTTTATAAACAGGGTTTTCAGAACGGCTCGGGCGGCTCCCGGCTAGATACATAATTGAACAACCTTAAAGCGGTACATAGCTCGAGCTTTCCCTTCAGAGGAATCAAAATATAAAGCAGTCTAAAGTACATAAGTAGCGGGTGTAGAGTGTAGGCGTCGCGACGGAGGCGGTGCTCCGTCTCGCTCGGTAATGTATTCACGTTTCCCGAGCCGCTCATTTTTTATCGCAGTCGCGCGGCGCATTAGAATTTCCAGGCGAGAAAATCTCACGCACACCGCGGCCTGTCCCGCGGACCAGGCTACTTACAACCTTGTGACGAGGGTCCATGGTGTAAAGTTCTTTGGATGGTTTTCTTTGTGTGCGAGGGGTGGACGGAGGTTCGCGGGGAGGGGGCGGGAGGTTCGCTACATTGTAAATTCGCGCGGGGAAATGCGGGCGGGTTGACGCGGCGGGGGAGGCGCGGTGGGGGGCTACGTGTTGGGGGGGTGAGGGAGGGAGGCGCGTGTGCGGCTCGATAAGGAGCGTCCTCCGCGTCTTCCGCCGCCTAACACCGAACACCGGCGATGCTCCGCCAGCCGCGCACTGGTAAGTATGGTAATCGGCGATTATAAATTTCTAAATCTAAAGTCTATGGCATTGGTAACGTTGAACCTGTGCAGGGTGTATTCTATCGCAGATATTGGTAGTCTACAACAGTCGTAACACGTCAAGCGAGCTAATTGGCGAAAATTGCAATTTTTTAATTAGCTTTCCATATTTGTGCTTGTCTGCCTGAGTATACTGCAGTAAAACATGAACGATAGAGGGTGTGGCAGTTCGTCCTTGCATTCTTAAACATTGGCACTACACTACATACCTTGTTCTAAATAGATGTCGGATACACAGACCTCTTCAGTAGTTCAAGGATCGTGGTTCGTCTCATTCGCTACACATTAAGGCGTGAAAAGAGGTGATTGTTTTTTTGTTTTTTTTTGTTTATGTTTTTGCATGTCCCTATCGAATACTGGCTGTTAATCATTCCGGTACAGATGCACAAAGTGGCCCCTCCAGTGGAGCGCGCTGGGTCATATTCGCCATCACTGGCCCAGCACGATACGCAATCGAAAGTGGACACTCTCACGCTTGACCGCTCTCGTAAGCTCCGGAAACTTCACTTATCTAAATACTCATACATGGTAAGATGATTTGTTTTGTTTTCTTACCTAGTATCTTACACGAACAAGAAAATTAAATGAAAGTCAAGGAAATTATTTATTCTGTAAATAGGATATCGGAATCATTTTAACACGCAGATTAAAAAATATGAAAAATAAGCTAGATGAGGTCGGCGTTTCCTATCTGACTACTCTGAGAAGAAAGGCCGAAACATACTCAGAGGATGCAGTCTCTTTTAAAGTCCAGACATAATCTTGGTCAAGCCATATGAGGACCATGTAGATTAGTGTCTGAAATGGTCTTTTGAGGAAAGAACCAACCACATAGATTTGACACCTGTCCAGTCATTGCAAGCATTTGTCAGTAATCGTGGAGCT
The DNA here is from genome assembly GCA_914767755.1 of Agrochola circellaris. Classification (NCBI taxonomy): domain Eukaryota; kingdom Metazoa; phylum Arthropoda; class Insecta; order Lepidoptera; family Noctuidae; genus Agrochola; species Agrochola circellaris. The sequence goes on along the minus strand of OU611839.1, from coordinate 2,909,852 downwards.
CAACAGAAAACTAAGGAAAAGCGTGGAAACATGCTTCGCATTATCATAATGTATTGAATTTTCAGAATTTCCAAGAAAATCGAACCATTCTTTTAACAATAATCTGGAGATAAGAGTAAATACCTATTTATCCGATAATCAGTGTTTGATTGAATTGTATTGACACTTGTTTTGTATGCAATAAGTAGGAATAGCTCTATTATAATTATGTTAACAAGCTAAACTTCAATTTGTTTCTATTTCATTTATTACATGCATACATAATCAGCCTATAATGTTCCCACTGCTGGGATATAGGCCTGGGAGGAGTGGGAGTGGGCTGTAAACAACCACGCGAGCCCAGTGTCACATGTCTTCGAATTTTTGCTTCTAGGACATGCCGGTTGTCTCACGATGTTTTCCTTCGCCGTTTTGAGAGCAGTAGTGATACAATTATTTACACAAAGTAAAGCGCCTGCCAGGGTTCGAACCCACGACCTACTCGTAAGCCAGGCCGTTGCCGCTGCGCCACCACACCATTTATAAGATACCACCCAGTAAATGCAGTTTGGCTTGTGCGTACCTACGGGTAAACCTTTTTTCAGCCTGATTTTTACACTATTAAAGTCATTTCTAAAATTATAGAGAAATCTTGAAAAACTAAAAATATCTAATCACTACAATGTTAAATGTTACCCAGTTTTTATTTTATTGTGTCGTACTGTGTCTGAACAAAGAGTTGAACACAAGACGAAAACATTAGTTGACAATGTTTGTAATTACCGAAGACGTCAATTAGCTACAACATTAACGGCGTATCAACGATTGTCAACCTAATCACAAGACCACACTTTGTTTTAAGACGAAGCCATTTCATCAATGAAAAGCCACCTACATACTTGAAATTCTGTTCACATCCCAAAACGCCGCAGGAATAAAGTAAAAACTACCTATTGTTATATTTTTATGTGTTGACATTGAAAAACTGAAACAGAGGAGCTTGTGACTAAGTAATAACAGCCGCACAGGTCGATCCATCAGGTTAAGCTACGCTTGCCGGGGCTGGTCCGTGGATGGGTGACCATCTTTACATACCGAGACTCCTCCGTGCCTCGGAATGCACGTTAAGCTTTTTCTGTCATTCGTGGATCTTTGGCAGTCGTTACGGGGCGTCAAAAGCCCGAAAGTCTGACAACCAGACTTACCAAGGGATATCGTATTACCCAGTTACTGGAGGTCATATAGGCAGTCGCTCCATGTAAAATACTGGTATCCAGCTGCATCCGATTAGACTGGAAGCCGACCCTAACATAGTTGGTAAAAGGCTAGGCAGAATGATTGAAAAACTGAAACACAGAGCTTCCTTCCGAATCGGAGTAATATATAACTTATATAGAGCTTACTAGTTACTTACTATGTAGTTCTATCCGTACCCTGGCAGCCTCTACGTAGGTATATAGATCCTCACGCGGCGCCATCTGCCGAGCTCCTACAAAGACATGCCGTGAATCTTAACATCCCCTTTAGATAGAGCTCTACAGTCTTCAGCGAGCGAACTACCCAATTATGTACCTTTAAAGGAAATATTCAAGCAGCGTCCCCGCGCCGTTCTAAAGCACTTTTGGTTCAATTTGAGAGGTTGCCACTTCCGCTAATGTTGCCACATTGTCTTCAAACTGAATAGAAATGAGAGAGTTCTTTAAAACACGATTTTTTCCTGTTTTACTTTGTGTTGAAAAGTAATGAACGCAAAACAGAGACAGCTCGTCATTTGAAAGTTGTATGATATTAAACAAAGCCGAGCGCCGTCCAACTTGAACCGTCCTCCCCTCCCCTCCCCCCACACACATAACCCCTACTAACTCCCCCCTTCCACCCGCGAGCCTCCATCCTCCTTATCTTTTGAAATGTTATTTAACGGGACATTTTGTTTGTTGGGCTCGGGACTTGGGACCATCAATATAAATATATTTCAGGAAGGATTATCTCCTTTGAGTTGTGATCACCCGGTAACGTAAATATAGGAGCTGTTTTTAATCGCCATCTCAATTATAGGTTCATTTACATACTTGCTTATGCTATAGATTAATCGCCAGTAATCGCCAGTCTAGTGCCATTTCCAGATAAAAAGTGTCTAAAATGTTCCTTATCAATGTCGTAGGGACTCAGGAACACAATCGAGTGATATAACATTGACATTCAGAAGCGATATTTTCCTCATTCCCAAATATATCCGAAGCGACATAAGGCTCGCAACCTTCCTGTTTCGCGACACATTCATAAATCTGCGTTTATTATTGTTACAATGTATGTCTATTACTTCAGTAAGGTAATGATGCAGCCATGCTTCATATAGCTGCTTTTAAGAACGAATAATCATAGAACATAGAAAAAATTTTTTGGTACCTTTCGATTGATACCTAGGAACCTTTGTTGAACGCTTGATAAATACATTATGAAGATTTATTAGGCAACGATCATTATTAAATTACTACATAGCCTGGTGAACTTCGTATCATGTGGGCAAGTCTCATACAAAATGTAGATTTTTCGGCTGTTCGTTTGGGTTTTATCATTTTTTTTTTTCATATCCACCCCTGTATTATTGAGGCGAACAAAACAAAGAAATAATAATTCAAATTGGTCGAGCCATTTTAGAGTTTTTGCGAGATTACGCACGGAAATTGATTATTCATGTTTAGAAGAAGATAGGATAACCTGATATATCAACATATATCGAATAAATCAAGATGTCATTAAGTTGACATTAGAATTGAACACTGATTCAAACGCATGTAATTTACACAGCAAAGTGACAGTGAGTCACTGACAGCACAAATGTAAACAATCACGCACTGTTGGTGTCACATGTCATGTTATTATAACTGTCTGACACTTGTGACACTTGTCACTCAGCAAGTCGTCACCACTTTCTATCAATTTAATAGAGGCACACAGAACGTGTGTGTTGGTTATATAATTATTTTCATTTTGCTAATTATTTTGTTCAATGATAATGTTGTACTAGATTGCAAAGATACCTACCACCCGCATTGCTTCACACCCTAGAAACTAGCTCCATTAAACGGCTGAGAATGAGACCTAAACATAAAGCATGACTAGAGATAGGCACATGAAACATTTCTTAGAGATTTCTAAGCTCCTGGAGTATCCTCAATAATTGTTTAAATGGTGTAACCAGGATTTATAGTTACAGATTTATAACCTTATTCAATCAATCGGCCTTTTCCCAACTACGTTGGGGTCGGTTTCCAGTCTAACCGGATGTAGGTGAATACCATTATTTTACATGGAGGGACTGCCTATTTGCCCTCCACAACCCAGTTACTGGGTAACACGATACCCCTTGGTAAGACTAGTTGTCTGACGACCCGTAACGACGGCTTAACGTGTTTTTCGAGGCTCGGAGTAGTCTCGGTATGTTAAGAGCTACCCATCCACGGACTGACCGCGGCAACCGTAGCTTAACCTGATTTATCGCCCCGTGCGGCTGTTCTAACTTAGCCACGACCCCCCGGATTTATAACCTTATTACAGCCGAGTTATTAAACAATTCCACCATCTTTTTGTACCTATTAATAGTATGAACTAGATACATTTATTAATTTCGCATATAATATTATTGTGATAGGAATCTAAAAGACACGTGTTTATTAATGACAAAGTGTTATCGATATGCTGTAAATACATACAAGACAAAAACTAAGTGATTTAAATAATATGTACATAATAATATCAGCTTATTTAGATAAGATAGGCGCGTCTACAAGCTATGTCACTTATATTTATTGTTTGGTTATCTTACAAATGGGAAAGTTGCAAGACAATGATAAAACATTACTTTTATATTACAATTAAAAAATAATTCACTTATCAATTTCCGACTTCTGTAAAACCTGAAAGCCAATTCTCGTACTTAAAAAACGCTATTTAATGTTATTTTAATTTACCAGCAGTGGGACTGAGTAATAAGTAAATTACCAGTGTACTCTAAAATCAGTATCCCAAAGGTAAGTAAGTAGCGATACATAAATAAGTAAATTCCCTCTCCGTCGCTCTCGAGGTGAGAAATAGTTAATGGAGTGTGAAACATGGCGGCCCATGCTTCGGCTGGTCCATACGGCCATACGTAGCCTATACGTGGCCCATACATAGCCTATACGTGGGATATCTAAGCATCCACTTTGCGAGATTAGTGTAATGTGTTAAACTTTCAGTCAAACTCAGTAAACACGCCGAACGAGCTCGGTTAAATATTGAACCTTAGTTTAAAATGTGTACCACGATACATCACCGACTCTACTAAATTATAGCGGTGCAGTTAATCATTAGCAAAGGCTCTAAGGTAAAAAACGTGTGCGGTCGGCGGATCTTCGTCAGGAACTAAGTTCCTTCTCACGTATGATTTAAAACAAAAACAAAATTTTTGCAGCCGTCTTGGATTTTCATTTCGACCTCACTATCGACTTTAGCACCCTCGAAAACTATGAAAACGACACCCACGACGAAAAGTTTGAAAATTTTCGCAGCCGCCATCTTAGATTTACATTTTGACCAAATTTACACTTTCTCTCTCTCTCTCTCTCTCTCTCTCTATCGAATTAGAAAAAGACAGTCGCACGTATGAACGCTTTTTCGCATGACGAGTTCTGCCATTTTACTTCTACCGCAAGCCGCGTTAAAGAACTTCGTTGCAATAGGTATCTGAGTCTCTGGCACAAGATTCTTTTAGTAAATTTCACAAGGCTTCCTAAAGTCAATTTTAATGTTTATCACGAGTTTTATTGAATTACGTAACATGCAATACCAGTAAAACTGTTACTACTTTTGTTCTAAGAGTAATTTATAAGAAGCACAGCTGAATCAACCGCTTATCAGATCATATTAAGTGACTACGATAGTTTCGATACACTATGTAGAATTATTATAGAACCACCTTTCTCTATCATTATCCACTTATCATCCAAGATAGTAAGATACTATGCATACGCGTTACAAGCGGCTTGCAGGGAGTCCCGCTCACGCGCAGCTTGCTTAAACGTCGATAAATTGAGTTTTAATACCGCTTACCGTTGTGCCGAGCCCGCGAGGCAACACTAGTGTGAGGATAATTAATAACAAATGCGGCATGTGCATGCAGGCGAGGTCAAGGACAGCCCAAGTGGAGCGATTAACTGCCTGCAAAGGTCACTCGTCGTATAACGGGACCCGCTGCGCCTGCGCCGACCCCCCCGCCTTCCCCCCGCCTGCCGCCGCCGCCGCTCATTCACACGACATGTTAGTGTTTTGTGTAAGACAGTTAAGTGGAGCAATTGGCGAAACAGCCTGCTTATAAAGACATGCTACAAATTGTAGTCTGATACCGAAATGTTGCCATTTCAGGTTATTCATTTTCCGCAAATACAACTGGCGTAAAGAGTATAGAGTGATGATGTCTGATAAGTGTGTAACCGTATTAAATCGATGACTGATTTACACTACACTACATTTGCAGAAACCCACCAAGCATCATATTGTATTCCAGCCGATGAAGCTTTAAAAAAAACCAGTCAAGTGCGTGTTGGACCACGCACAATGAAGTTTTTTTCTCAAAAACAAACTTAACATTGTAGTTGTAAAACATGTTCTCCCATACATTGATATACGTCGCGGTCAATTCTACAACTGCAAATGTAAGATTACTATCTTATCATCTCTATCGCCAAAAAAAAACTGTGATAAGTCTACAAATTGACTATTTTCAGACTTTTTCTATTATATGTGCTGTAAGACCTTGCTTCCTGCCAAATTCCATGATTCCAGGTTAACGGTTAGTACCCTGTAGATTTTGATTTATTTGCGAGTATCAAAATATGTCGCATAAATGGCCGTATTTTTTTTATTGCCTTGAATTTGAAGCTTAATTTTTTTAGAGCTCCAAGGGCCCATAGGCCCACGTGTTTGATATTAATTTCAACTTGATACCTCCACACGTTCCCCATAAAAACGGCCTGGACAGACAAACGGGTGGACAACGAAGTGATCCTATTGTACTTTCCTTTTGAGGTATGGAACCCTAAAAACTATAATATCAACTAAGCGCTGGACTTTAAGGGTACTTTTGGTCGTATGAAAGATTCTAAGGCAATGAACAACTTGCGCTGGAAGTTATAATACAATATTAATAAGATACTTCGTCCTGCTTCTATCAATCAATGCATCTCTTTTTATTACCGCTTGAGCATCAGTAATAGTCGTGAGAACACAAGTACTAAAGCAAGCTGGACGATCATCGCGGAGTATGTCAAATTGTGACTGTTAAAGGCAATGTCTGCGGTTTATATTGCACTGAGTTTTTGTTCCGGTGGTGTAAAGGTAATGCCGCCCAAATGAGGACAAACAGAAGACCCACACTGACGTGTGGTCGAAATGGCAGCAACGGAAAAGTCCCATACCCCTAACGTATTGTGTGGCGTCGAAACTTCTGACCTCAAGCCTAAGTTTTTGGTCTTTGTTGCTACAGTAGTTAAATGAATAACTAGTTACTTAATTAGGAATTTCTCAATAGCAGCCAGAAGTATGGATTAGTGTCCGATTTATGGCAATAGACTCGGCCCCTATTACATGGTATTAAAAAACACCTTACTGGCAAAATGTGGATGTACCTACTATAGGTACCATCAAAGAAGTTCATAATATCTAACCAGTTTCAAAACAAAATTCCGTGAACACGATGACCATATCAGTTCCCGCCCCGGTTCTATAGCCGCCGAGTGCTGCAAGTAGAAATAGTCGTTACGGTGTATAGATATGAAATTCTTCGATGGTACACCTCTGCCTGACCCTTCAGGGAACAGGCTGACGTTATATTATGTGCTATGTAGTTATTTATTGCATAACAAAGAGAAGGATGCTGTTCTCGTCTTTTAGCAAAATACCTACATTTGAAGATACACACGAGTTGCGATTGTATGCACTGTAGTAATTATAGATCTGCAGTGATATTTTCATGTGAGCCTTTCATCAAGCATTACAATGAGTGCAACTTCTGTTCTATCTGCTCTCGTCCCCGGTGTTGCCAATCAGTCGGCTGCGCAAGCGCTAATCGCGTTTAATTGCTCGTCTCTGCGCGGCGAGGTCGCAGCGCGGCTCGCCCGCGTCCTGCGCTTTACGATGCGCCCGCGGATCGCTATAAACCGCGCTTGTTAACCACCCTGTATGTACGTACCTCGGAGAAGTAGGATTTAGTTCATTCTACATTTTCGGGTCAAGAATCTTTACAACCGTCCTTATCAAATCAAATCATTTATTCGCATAGAATGTAGGTATAGGAACCGGTATCGGTTATAGCAACCTTAAAACACTAATCAAAATATAAAATTGTACAATATTGTTTAACCATAATTATTATTTACTACCATAATTTCATTTATTTAATGAATGTAATTTTGCATGCTAGTTTAAGCGAATTATTTTAGAAACTTTTCAATAACCCGGCCAACTGTAATGTACTATGATTCTTGCAAATTTTCATTTCATTTAAAATGAAAACTCCAAACAAGTAGCGCTATCACCCAATGACAGCTTATTAACACCGGACCCTAAACCCGTTGATCTGAGATGCCCGTCAGCTCCCACAGTGCAGTGTTTGCACCACATGACGCGTCCCATACCAATGACGCGTATGTTTCACTTTCGGAGATCGGCGGCGATAGCGAGCGATACACTAAGTTCCGTGATACCATCAACAAAGGGTCACCCACCAGGAGGCTTTGTAACGTGCTGTATCTGATAAAAAAACTGGTCGTCTCTTCGTCAGCATAATATTTACAGGTGCTTTCTTTTTATAATATACCATTAAATCTATCGTCGCTTTTGATAAGAAATTAAGGCACTGGTCGTTAATGCCGTGTCATGCAATAGTTGCAGTTGCATTTTGACCAAGATGTAAGGTTTTTAAAGTTAGGACTTGTGAGTTAAGAGCTTGGCTCTACATTCGATCTGATAACTTTTTACCAGTGAAAGCGTTATGTGAGTTTTGGCCACTTACTTTATATGAAATGTGGTGGTTAGTTTTATTTGCCTTTGCAGATCCATCCGTGACCTGCATAGCATAACACCTGCACCTTGCTGGTAGATTATTCTTTCTTGCAGTTCGCTCGGCTTAAACTGTTGACAGATATCTGGTACGTCCAATGTGCGGCAGGCCTTAGCCAGCAGTCTAGTGGTCGATATGTATGTGTGGCGCGTGTGACTGACAATGGTCGTCGCGACGCTTCGGGGAAGGAAGCGCTGCCGGCCACCTGCGCCGGCGCACGCCCCACATACCAAGAAGAGTGAGGCGATGCTAATCGATAAATCACAATATTTCTAATAACTTCGTTATTAATATGCGCCTACCGTGCCGCGCCATGTTACTACAGCCACGTGATTGACGAGCGGTGCTTCCACTTACACTCATTACACTCACTTACTTACTACTAAGTAAGTTCCCATGAAATATTTGTTTCATGTTGCCGACGTTACTGTGAATTTATTGTTCTACGATGCTAATGATGTTTACTTTGTTTAAATACCATGTGGTATGAGTATCATAAGGCTTATCTGATGCACATATGAAATTCAAACCCCACCACCGCTAAGTAGGTAAGCTTCTGCGAACTGCAGTAAATACCGACTGAGATAAACTTTGTTAGTTACTTACCTACATACTTCTTTTTAATCTACGCAGAAATCTTCACAAACTACTTTTAAGAGATCGTTTTCTTGCCTACATTATTCCAGATAAGCCGTTTTTATGTAAATGCATCAGGAACCAAAAATAAATCAAGCCACCTGTGTTTATCTATTTCCTATAAGTCAGTATTGTGTAACAGCTTAGAATGTAAGTCACCGCGCACATTACCTTAAGTAGCTCGCTGCATACATACGTAATGTCGGCCTGTTCTCCGAACCGTGCTCGTAAACTGAGCATATACCTGGTGACGTGAGCCTCGGCCGGGAGTGTAACCGCGCCATTGGTCGGGGCGTGCAATTGCCACATCTACATAATGTCACCATGGCATATAATTGGCAGCAACGCGCTGATTGGTAAGCAGTGCTCAGGAGCATCCGTCGCAGTTAGTTCTCATTGTTAGAAGTTCCTAGGCATGAATATGAATACTAATGAGAGTCTTTGTTACCTAACTAAGAACCTGGCCATGTGTGATGTAAGGCCGAATATTCGTACGAATATAATATGTACTACCTTAACCTACCTTTTAAAAAATTGTTACTATTCAATTGAAGAATTTTTAAACAAAAAAAAAAAAAACAATATCTACAAACTTATTCTCGTACACGGACAGTACACACAACTACACCACTACCAAGATGGCTTCCCATTCTAAATTTAATTAATAAGGCGATCGAATTAATAAAGAAATGTATTTATATTATTATTGAATTATAAAAATGTATTATTATTATTATTTAAATAAGTAATACTAAATAATTGAAATTATGAATGTAAAGTCGTGTCAATAGCATAGTTATATAATAACCTTCAAAACTGCGATGCCTGGAAAAGGCCGCTAAGTTGTAAGTACCTACATTATAGAATAACACCAAAATGTACACTTAGTTTGCAAATAAATCTTTGACTTTACTTGTTCATACATACATACCTACGTAATAAACTCAAACTCAAAGCATTTATTTCAATTAACTTTGAATTGTCAAGGAATCGGTCAGTCAAAAATATGAAGCTAGTTGCCCATTCCAAAGCGTAGTAGGTACCCATGGAGAAGAACGGGCAAGAATCTCCATGGACACTCTTTTAAATTAAATAAATTGTTACAAAGTATTGGTTACATCATTCATGTTGAAATTATACATGTGAGAACAATGTAGAAAGACGTGCACGTTAGAAGCGTCCGTAATACAAAGATAAAATAAAGAACAATTCAAAAATTAAAATCAGCCATGGCCGCTAAGAGTTGAACAGTCCCAACTGACGGCGCCCGTTCAAACGACGCCCGAAACAAAGGGGTACACCTCTGTGTAACCCTTCGGGTATTACATGGATGATGTTACATACGTAATATAACTTAATTTGAAGAGGTTGGCCCGAATTTCAACTTTCATCAAGTTATACTTAACCAAATATTTCCTATACGCTATGACATATCGAATGAGCGTGCTATCTAAAGCACACTCTCACAAGCCACACGTGACAGTGTCAAAAGTGTGACAAAACGTATCGATGTGTGGCACGGAGACCGCGTTGAACCGGCCGTGTTCCACAGATAATGTCAGTTTACACTCGTAATCATCCTAATATCACAACAACGAACCAGATATTGATCTCAAGTGTTGTGTTGAAAACACTTTTGATACTGATTTGTTTATCAAGCATTATTTAAATTATGTTGACAAATATAAGTCTCTTGAGGACATTGAGATGACATTTTTATTTTCCCAGAGCCTCTTGTTTAGTCTATCTTGCTAAATAGAGCCTGTTGCGAGAGTTTCATCTCAGACTCAGATAGAAAGATAGATAGATAAATAAAGAAAGAAAGAAAAAAAAATGTGAGCCGTCACGGGACGCCTGGCAGATGTGAAACATCGACATTATTTTGTAAAAGTAATATGCAGAAAAGAACAGATTGTGATAGGAGCTAAATATGTCATAATGATAAAATAAAATATTACGTAATAGTCGATTGCGCATGGCGACGCGTCGCCACACCGTACACACTACTGCATATAGACTGTATGTATATACCATCATATAGCGTGGCGACGCGTCGCCACGGCATGCGTCGCCACGCCAGAAATCGGTTTTACGTGCGGCTATAGATGTTTCACATCAATAAGTTTATTTGTCACAGAAACACGTGCAAAAAAAAATTAAAAAATCGAAATGTAAATCGTTTATCTGTAGTAGTATCTGTAGTATGAGACATAAAATCTGCGACGTTAGTTACTGTGGTTGAGAAAAAATCTATTCAAAAGCAGTCCTCCAGATCGTATTTCGGCCATAGCGGGCAATCTCGACGGAGCCCAGCCCTCGGCGCGGGAGATTACTATAGCACACAAGTGTATGCGCAGACACAGGTGCACTCTCTCTACCCTCACTCTTACAGTCCGATGAGACGGCAATCCGCCACGACCGAAAAGAGATCAGGCGCACAAACACGTGCTGTCCGAGGCACGGGTATCACACCGCCAACCTCCAAACTCTGGGCTATTACTAAGAAAATCCTAATGGAATAACTCAATAACACTGTGTCGGCATCTACATCGCCACATGTGAACTACGCATCAAAGACCTGACGTCACACAACATCCTGACGTCACTCAAATCCTGCATCGCGCAATTAGAGTTTACCGCGCGGTGGACATAATTATATACAAGCTTCAACCTCTGAGCAGCGAAAGCGAGACCAACGGAGCAGTTGCTGTCACCTCAATACCGACGTGTAATAATATGCATTGTTTCTGTGATAATTTTATTTAATAATAAATAAATAAATAAATGAATGCAATTACATTCTAATGTTGCATTGAATGTACAAATGCATGCCGTCACAAATATTGAAATTGGAGCTATCAATGCAGACGCGATTTGTAGGCTTTTTTCATAATGATGTAATATTTTTTATCGTTCTCACATATGATAATAAATTCAACATTAAATATGGTACTAATATTATTGTAACAAGATAATTTAAAAGAGTGTCCATGGAGTTGCTTGCCCGTTTTACTACTACGCTTTGGAATGGGCAACTAGCTTCATATTTCTGACCGACCAACTCCTTGACAATTCGAAATGCTTTGAGTTTGAGTTTGATTTATAATTATTTCATACATTCTTTATGAATTTCTAGTATTCATAGTGACTCGTCGGCAAAAGTCATCAATAAGTATATACAGTCAGGTTTACCATCAGAGTTAACAAACAAGGAGGTAACTAACTTAAGCACGGGGCGTGTGAATACGTCTAAATATCAATCGCAGTAGGTATGGTCGACATGTTCGATCACCGAACGTTCAGGCCAATTTAGATCGGTCGCGCCATACTTGCCTTCCTGAACAGGTGTCCCCCTACAATTAACATAATTAATTAATTAGTAAAGCTCATTGTCCCATAAAGTACGGACGCAATAAACACTTTAGTCTACTTCCTGGCAGATAATCGTAATATTATCATAATAGGGATATTAATTCAGGTGTCTGAGTGAATCACTGCGTCGCGGTGCGCGGTGCGCATGCACCTCACGAGCTGCGCAGCTGTGCGGCGCGCGCATAGCATTACAAACACACCACCACATCCACAAATCTAACACACAAGCTAAACACAACCCTATGTACTCTAAAATAACACTTAAATCTGCCTTTAAAGGCTGTACCGCTGGGTATTTCGGTCCCGATATCAAAGTTTACGTACCTACATTGTACTGGAGGTGTATTTAGTTTGTTCTCGATAAGTCTCCTCAGATTAAACGCAGACGAGACATGAATATGAAACAGATCTCGCCAATTGTTTTTACAAACGATTTCATTTGAAATACATTAACAATTTTATAATGGGCTCATTATAAAGTAAGGTTGTCCGTCATCTGTTCTACACTTTGCGTCTTGTTAGAAAAAAATTATTATAACATTAACAACGTAGTTTTTGGAAAGAAAAAATACTTCATATCTATTCAAACATTAGTTTTATCTAGACTATCAGAATATGAGTAGACATTTACGTTACAAAATTAATGTTTTGCGTCAAAACAATTAATTTCAATTTGGCGTAGCAGTAGGCCTACGTAGGCGTAGAGCTTCGTAGACCCGCGTAGACAAAATCTGTAACTTTTACCTATGAGCAAAAGTTGTGACAAAAGATGGTGTACTAAACGTTTTGTATAATTTTAAGGGTACAACTTTACTCACACTTAAGAAATCATGAGTAACTTTTTAAATTCAGCTTTATAACTGTTCAATTGTTGATTATGTTAAACTTGTTTAAAACGGTTTCACTTAAAATTTCTAAACCTAGGCAGTAGGCAGCCCTAGGTAACTAGAGACCAGTGTTTGCATCAACGATACTAAGAACCGCCACGTAAACCGTAGGGTGTCGAATATTAACACCACTCGTTATAGCCCAACAATCGGACATCAACGATGCGACGCGATCCGACGCGACGCCGCTCTTGGCGCAGCGCCAGTCGACGCGACCGAGCGCGACTACCTGCGATTAGACTCGATAACAGCGGCTCAACCGAATCCGCGTAAATTACGCGAGTGCCGTGTTGTGTGCACATTCGCTTTCATTAGACGTAAATTGTGTAACAGCTCAATCTAGAGCTCTTCACGGATGATAAGCTGTGAGATCTATGAACCAAACGTGCGAGTGGAATATTGAACCGTTTTGAAAAAAAACATACGCAAGATCTTGTTGAAAATTATAGGATAAGTAGTTACAGATATGGCTATCATTAACATCGAGTGTGTATTGGCAAAGTATGGTTACCTCGTTATGTGTGCATAAAACCAGCAAAACTGCAAAATCTTCTAACCTAGGTATCAAAGTTTTCCCGCACATGGGGCATTTTACTGGATTTAAAGCACAGTCAGTTTGTTTCATATCCAGCTAATTCAAGTCTTGACCTGAGCAATTTGACCTCCTTTATTGTTAATATTTGGAAGTGCAACAGGTACTCTCGCCCCGCGCTCCGTAAGACGCGCTGCGCCCGCGCCGATGCGCGATACAGCGGGGTATGGTAATATTTCGCGCGCTCGTGCGCCGCCGAGCGTTTTAATTATATCATATCGAGCGCACAGGATCTGAGCTGCCGATACACAGTGTAGCCGTGCAGTAGTACAACTGAATCAAATATAACTTCATGGAAGAGTTAATGTTAATGTCGCATGTTATTATTTTCAGTCTGTTCAAGACTTGGTGTTCAACAGATTTTGTAAACGCAAATATTCTTAAAGGAGGAGGAGAATTCTAAAGTCTAAAAAAACATAAGCGGGATAGTGTTGGACAAAAACAACAACATGAAAAACATTCTTGAGCTCACATTATACCTAAAGGTACAGTATCTAGTTTCTCTTACCACTGCAGGACGTACGGTAGTTGTCCCTCTGTGTTGGCTATACTGTGTCCTGCAGGCCGATATCGTCGGCCGCTCCGATAAATCACGCGCGCGGCTTCATAATTTAATGCACTTCCCAAAACTGACTCATGCACTAGATAACCTTATCACAGCGTACGATGCGAACAAGAGGGCTACTATATCATACGGAACATGGCTTTTTGTTTAATAAGCCACATTACCTGTGAAACGCCTCCCATCGACCAGAGATGAGACAATAGAGTACACATACTTTATATATAAATACTTGTTTTATTTTAGTGACGGTATTATGCTAGTTATCTACAGGCAATAAAGTGATTCAGGCAAAATTCTTCAAAACTGTGACGAGTAAGGCATCAATTTGGAATGCCGATGACCTTTTACTACTTGAAGAACGCCCTGAAAATCTTGAATATATGATAAATGATATAAACGAAGAAAGCATGATAGTCGGACTAAAAATATATACCAGGGAGACCAAAATCACAAAATTCAACATCAGAATTAAAGGCGATTCTCTAGAATACGTGGAAGACTATATGTACTTGGGTCAAGTTACCTCCATAGAAGATCAAATGACGAAAGGAATTTGGGATCGCAAAAGCTTGGAAGAAATAATAATCGTTAAAGGAGATAGTGAACTCCAAAGACCTAAGCATGTCAATAAAAAGAAAAACATTCAACACCTGCATATTACTTTGCCTAACATATGGATGCGAAACCTCACAAAAGCATTGAGAGGAAAACTTTCCGTAGCACAGAAACCAATGGAGAGGAATACGACCGATTATAAACGTCAGGATAAGATTAGAATGTGTTCCACGCGCACCTCAAAGAGATGCCAGCACAACTGAAGGGGTTAAGGGGTTGGGATACCGTGGCCCCTGGCTACGTACAGGCAACACTGAAGGAACACGGCTGGGTTTTAGTCAGTAAGAGTCTGACACGCCCTCGCGCTCCGCCCAGAGCGGGAGAAGTTATTTGATAATTTCCAACCCAAAAAAAAATTGATAAGATTAGAAACACTGATCTAAGAACAATGGCAAAAATCATCGGTATACTCATGTGAATCGATCAACAGAAATAGAGGCGCGATAAAATGGGGAAGTGGAGCAAGAGAGTCACAGAATAGTACCCAAGGGATGGCAAGTGAAATCGAGGAAGACAACACACAAGGTAGGAAGACGAAATAAAATTGATAGCAGGACCAAACTGGAGAAGGGTTGCTCGAGACAGACAACAGTGCAATGGAAATCATTGGAATAGGCCTCCGCAAATAGGCACGCCGAATTAAGAGACATTTTATAGGTCTTTTATTAATATTTTTTGAGTTTAAGTGAAAATGTTAGTATTTCGAAATAAAGGGGTTTATCATTAACAATAGAACCAGACCAAATAGAAAGGTTACAAAAACTTCTCAACACTTAAGCAACGTGTGAATCCACACATGCATATATCACAATCTAGATGCTTCAGTGTGTCACAGCAGACGTGTCGCAACTATCGCGCCACCGTCGCGCCGCCACCATCGCCCGCACGTTCGAACCAGACGGTTGGTAGCCTGCGATACTTGCTGATGGTTGCTGATAGCCAATCACAGTTCCCACGCATCACGCCTGTCTCGCAGGTGTCACGTCGTGAGAATGAATATTCATGGAGATAGCAGGAGAAAGTGGCACGTCATGCCGTCACGTCGTCGGCATCAGCTCTCCTAAGCCAATGATTTCACAGCTCACAGCAGCAACAGCAAAATAAAGCAACAGCTGCTAAAGCATGAGCTCCTATGTAGAAAATCATGCAAGCGTAGCTTTTTCAATACTTTTTTTTCCTCTAAAATGGTACTTCTAAAATGGTAGGTAATATAAGGCTGTTTCCCAGATGCGTTCCTGGTTCCGTAATTTTTTTTATGAAATTCTCTTGATAATTTATTTCAACGGGCTTTTAAAAAAGGTTTAGGTAAAACTTTCATAGTGCAAAACTAAGGCTTAAAAAAGAAATCAAACCTACCGCTTTGACAATTTTTTTAAAGCCCTCAGGGAATCCGTCTATGACGTCAGAGCGCAACTGGTGTCCCCGGTCGAGACCGATACTCCGCCGAACAGTCGCAGAGAGCCGAGATAACGACACGTCGGTAGTACAGATAGCCAGTTACCGTTAGATCGTAGTAGAACGAGCCATGTACGACGCGTGTACGAGGCACATCAACACGCGCGCACTTGACGCGAGGCAGTGAAAATAACATCAAGTTTGGAAGACTACAGCAATGTGAAATGTGTCAGTTGGTTAGTTTTATAATCAAATATAATCAATATATTATAACAAGAATGGCCACATTTCGACGTTTTGTTTTTAATCCAACATTACGGTCAGGTGTGAGAATCGAACCAAATGGCCACGAACGAAAAAGCTTCGCACATCCAGCCTTAAGAAAAAGCTTTAAACAAATTCACAAGCGTAATTAACATTAGTATGCCTAATGGCATGAGGTGATAATGACTACAATCGCCTCCGAATCGTTCCATGTTAGGATGCTGCAGATACAGCCGGCGAGAAAAACGCGGGTGAAGCACACGTCCCAGCCATTAAATGTGTTGCAGGCAAAGATGGCGGGTGTCAGTACTGGGCCGACACAAAACGGGAGTGTTTGCATTAACAGGGTTAATTTCCGTGAACGTTTCGCTTTTTTTATCGCGCGGCAAGCGGCGAGCGGTGAGCGGTGAGCGGCGAGCGATGGCGCGTCATTAAAAGTGTTTCGCTGTTCATCCGCTTTTTATCAGATCGTTAACATATGTGATGGTCGCACGAGGCTTATGTAAACAATGAATGCCATTTCACGAATTTCAACGTGTTTAAGTGTTTTTGACTTTTTAATGTGCTTAATTTTGTATTAAAAATTAATGATCGATGCGCAGACGCAGGCACACCTGCGCAGGTTGCCAATTATCCCCTCTCCCTCTCCCCTGGCTCCCTGTACACCCGACGTTGTATTCAAATCTGTGGTGGCGATAACCGCCATGTTACTAGCAAAGTGTTCGTATGCGCAGGCGCAGCATATACACGCTACACGTCACATTTCACACACGCTACACGTCACACTCACCAGCACAGCACTAACTGGTTGGATTATGCAGCGAGCGAGTTAAGTGAAATGCTAATGAGTAACGCACATCTTAATTATCGTGCGATATTGTATCTAGAGCGAATTTCTCTGTATTCTCCACGTTATTACTCGCATTAAAGTTATATGAGTGCATTCACTGCACTTTATCGACGCGCGCCAGATTCCAGATTACTTTACGCTTTATTTAAAATAAGCACTTGTAATAATGCGTGCGTATTTTGAGTGAAATTCTCGTGTTAGTATAAAACTCAGTATTCAGTGAGTCGTAACGAGTTGTCTAATTAGTTGCGCGGGCGCAGGTTGCCCTTTCACATTATTGATGTTAATGGGTGTTTTAGGGAAAGGTCAGGCCCTGCGGAGCGCTGTCCGGTGTCCGGCTGTCCGGTGTCGTGTCCGGCTGACGAGCGACTTTTTACCGCTAATTGTTTCTTACTCGTATTGTTATTTCTCCACTACAGTAATGCCACAATGTGTATTAAGGAGAAAGTACTAACGTACTAAAAAGGCTGTATATCGTTTTTTACTCTTATAATTTTCTCTGATCAGTTTCGGTGATAAGAATCTGGTGTAATTATAAAATAACCCAGTAGAAACGTAACACATCGTTAATTTTCTAAGAAATATTCAAGGTTTAGTTAGGAGTTTGCTTAAAATTTTATAACAGACTAGCGACCCGCCCCGGCTTCGCACGGATGCGAATTACATGTGAAGACTGTATTCTGTTCACGACACGTTATGCACAAGTCCTGAACAGTAAGGTAACAAAAAGTACTATTATAGGCTTGTATGAATTTCAGATAGGGGGGACCTATGAAATCAGCGTTTTGTATGGAGAATTTTAAAGAAGTTGCATTTTTCATACTAACATTTTCTTAATTTATATAACAACCATAAACACTAATGTTTTAAAACTTTTATGCACTAATGTTTAAAAACTAAGATAACGTAATACGCCACTTAGATTAAGCGACAAAAATAAGTTTTGGCTAAGTTAAAACTAATAGTGGTCATTTCTGCTAACAATATGAGGAGTCATTTTTAAGGTATTTTTCATGTTTAGAAAACTATAAGTACTTTTTTTTTACTATTGGTAGTTGTCTATGATGGTCATTATTCGATATAATACCAAGCAATTGATGAATATTTTAAATCATAGAAGTGACGAGGTTCTCTATTTGTGAGAAAAAAACGCCAATTTCATAGGTTTCACTCAATATTATTAAGTACTTATTTTTGTATATATTTACATAATATATAGCCTATGTCCATCTGGAATAATGCACCTTTCAAATGGTGAAAGAATTTTTCAAATAGGAGTTGAGGTTCTGGAGATTACCTTCCACAAATACACAAACTCATTACTTACTTTTTTGGAATGCATTTCGTCCATAGATTCATACATGGTACCCATAACACCCATGGTGACCCTATGTAAAATGTCTACTTTTATATCTGTAATTTTTATGGTGTATATAATATATTCTATCTTTCTATAACAGAAATCTAACAATATTATGTAAATGTTCAGTCAGTCGAGGTATCGGTGCAGGCGCAACTCGCCCGCGGCTCTGGGCGGCGCGCGCGCAGCCTGACGTCTTTATGCACGATGCGATGATGCAATCAGACCAGTAGCCTTAGCCCACATGCTCCAGGGCATCCGATGGTCTGACCACCAGTAGCCAGCTAACCAGCGAGAAGAGGGTTAAATATTTACGTAAAAAGAGTAAGTATAAACATTACCTATACAAGGTGTTATCAAGTTAAAGCGATTCACATGTAGGGTATTTTAAAGTTTAGTTTTTAAAAACAGAAGAGCATAATAATAATATTTTTTTTTTTAATATTTAAAAATGTAAGTATATAAATGAAATAAAGGAAATAATAATAATTATTTATTTATTTGTCACAAAAACTTTTGTTACATTTAGACAGATATACAGGACAATTTAAAGTAATTTAAGTATCGTATCGAACTATCGAAGGGATGTAACAGTGTTCTCCTCACAGATAAGTAGTTCTGCGAACAGTAGGACTGAGGTACTATTCTGCTCATCACGCCGAAAATCCGCATCAGATCTTCACCAAATTCTTATGCGACCAACTTAAAGTTATTATCTTTCAAATTAAAAAGAACCATCGAAATCGGATCTCATATGGCGGTGATATCCAGTAGCCAGTAGCATTTTGCCCCTTTTTGGAGGATATATTCCACCAATCAAATATCCCCGACGACAAAAAAAAACTATAAAGTTGTAAAATCTGTAAATCAAGTTTTGTCCAGAGCTCGAGGTTTGTCTCATGCATGACTAAGTAATAACAGCCGCACGGGTCGATCCATCAGGTTAAGCTACGCTTGCCGGGGTTGGTCCGTGGATGAGTGACTATCTTTACATACCGAGACTCCTCCATGCCTCGGAAAGCACGTTAAGCCGTTGGTCCCGCTGTCATTTGTGGATCTTTGACAGTCGTTACGAGTCGTCAGAAGCCCGAAAGTCTGACATCAGTCTTACCAAGGGGTATCGTATTACCCAGTTACTGGGTTGTGGAGGTCAGATAGCCAGTCGCTCCATGTAAAATTCTGGTATTCAGCTGCACCCAGTTAGACTGGAAGCCGACCCCAACATAGTTGGGAAAAGGCTAGGCAGACTGATTGATTGATCAAGTTTTGTTCAGATCGGATGTAAAATACGACCTGTAGAGGAGTAGCAACAAAGTGACACAAGAAAGCAAATTTTGCCAGCAGAGACGCTTAGCTCGCTTCGCTCGCTCGGTTAATTAAAAGATTAATATTATGAATAAAGTTCTCACATGATTACTACATTGAATATTAAATCCTACGTAAGTTATAATATTATAGGCGCACCTTGTATAATTAATGACTTAATTACCGTAACCGATGCTTAATTTACATGTTTCTAACAAAAACTGGTATCGCTTGACATAAAACTAATTGAATTATAAAAAGCAGTCAATAATCAATAGATTAGACGGTGTTTAACGACGCGGGCAGATGTGGCGCGGGGTAAGGGGCGGGGGCGAAGGGGGGCGACTGCGACCATTACCCGCGATTTCACGCGCATCTGTCGCGACTTAACGCAAATGTTTCACAAACTGTGAGTAGCTGCAACATTGATGTTAGAAATTAAAATGCAATATAAGATCCAAGAACAGAGGTGGTGTCTGTTATTTTGCTTTGACAGTTTAATTACAACCGCAGAACGGATGATACTTCAATTAAAAAGGTAGTTATGTAATAAAACTAGGTACAATGGATGGCTAGTGTATATGTCGTAGGATGATTTGATAACTCGAATTTTTGCGAAAACCCGTATAATTAGAAAATAGTGAAAACATTTCTGCGAGCAACTTGGAAGTAACAACGGCTCGCGCGCAGTTGGTCACCGTTCTAACCTAACCTAACCTATTTCACCCAGTTCAATATGACGAAACGTTTTCACCATTTTCTAATTATCCGTGTTTTCGCAATATCCCTAGGACATCCTTAGGTCTTTCGCGAAAATTTGAATTATCAAATCATCTACGTCGCTCGGCATCCAATACCGCGAATATGACATTTTTGACGAAAATCTGATTTTTAATGCAGGATCACGTATTTGAACATTTTGAACGTGTAGAATGAAATAAAATAAAAATCAGATTTTCGTCAAAAATATCACATTCACGGTATTGGATGCCGAGCGACGATATACAACTAGCTAGCCTAACAGGAATTGTGCTTACCCCTCTATATGGCACACACATATGGTACTAACAATATTGGCTCATGTAGGTAGTCTCACGGCTCATTACAGTTCGCGGGTAGGTAGTGTCGGTACAGCCATTGCGGACGACCATCGATCAAACGTGTCGATATATTACCTGCCACGTTACGTTCACATTACCCACTACAAACTCTATGATCGGAATATTAACTACTGTTATTCATTTCGAAGATATATTATCATGTTTCATGTGTATTTTGGCGAATACCTTTATGTCTAACAAACGTATAAAGTAATTGTTTCCGTTGTGTCATCATATCGCGATCGCTGTAGTCAAGGAATGAGCCCAAGTGTGTGTTATCAGCAAGGCCATCTAGAGGCAGTCAATTGACACATGCCCTGATGCCCTGGTGCTGACGGCTGATGCCCATTGACTACACATTTACATACAGCGCGTCAGTGAGTCATCAGTCGGCGGAGGGAGCTCTATCGCGACAATCTCACAATCGTTGAGCTCCGGTGCCGTATCTTACATCGACGAGACACCCAACAGAGGGCTGCAGAAGGACAGGAAAAGCCACAGCTCAGTGATACATGCAAAGGAATTGTCCTTTTATATTAACAATTAGCACACATAACTCATATGTGTGGGGCAAAAACGAAATTTTATGAATAATAATAATAATTACCTCGTACGCCTTCCAAAGTGGCAAGTATCGGTTGAACTGACTGAAAAAAAGGTTTGTTTAAATGTCTAATCTTATTTCGAATAGAGTACGTATAGTTAATATTAGTTTTTAATTTGCTGAAGTTCTAGAAACCAGAAACACTCATGTGTCTCTCCACTTACGTACTTATCTGTACCAACACCTTCTGTCATTCCATCTCGCGGGCAGACAGAACAAACCCTTCTGCACATCCCTGTGTCGTGAGATCCGGTGTGGTTGTCGCAGTGTCGTCGGTACAGTCGCGCTCCGCTACTCGCAACATGGCGGCGCCAATTAACGCCCATGACAACTGTACTTACTTGTGCATGATCCTCAGATTATGACGTCCGCTGTCACGTACACTGCGAATCAAACGATTGCTGCCGAGTGTTCGCGAACGATTCCGAAGTCGTAAATAAGCCTATGAGCGAAGTTTTAGTGGTCTAATTAGTTCAATAAACCGCAAGACAGATCGCCGGCCCATTGACTGGAACACCTTGTTTTAATTACTCAAAGTTGCTCAAAACTAATTTTCTGATACTTAGATACACTAGGTACTCAACTCTTAAAACCTATCAAAATATTAACCCGTTTTATAAGAAAACATGAAAATCATAATGCCCATTCACGGAATTCTTCATACGAATGATTGTTACTCGTTTAGTAATATTAGTAGGTATTACCACTGTCACGATCGTGTATTGAAATAGTGTCGTAGAACTAAGAAGATGTTCCTATTGATCCTGCCCAGCAAACATTTCTTTATAATTGCATTATTGCTCTTAGTTCGAAGCAGCTCATTGTTTGCCAAAAATCTCACGGTACATAAACAAAAGACGGTATATTAATTGCATAAATTGGTAGAAATAATGACCTGTCGTGTAATTCTAAATGATGTGTCTTTTCAAACGCACAGCACATGTCCTAATGGTAAGCCCGCCGACTTCAAAGTATACTTAATACCCAAGTGTCGCCTGCTCTAATTACAGCTCAAATATAAAACTCATCCATATTCGTAGCGGCGCCTTCGGCAATTGTCGGCGTCTTTCGCAATTGCCGTGCGTCGGCGCATCACATGGACGGTTTTTTATCCGACGGAATTAATTCAGTTTACTGGACACTGGCAGTAGGGACGCTAGAGATGAGTAAACGAAGCTGGTGGGAAACTTCTAAAAATATAAGTCAAAGCTTCCATCTTTTTTATGTGTAACATCTTGGCTCTCGCTTGCTTGTAATCTGTGGGAGTGATTTCGTGAAAAGGGACGGAAGTGTGTAACAGGAAGCCGGGGAAGTGCGCAATATTTGATTTGACCAATGAGCGCGCATGGTGCTAGAGTTGGCCATCAGTATGTAACAACCGATTTTCCGAGAGGTTGGTACTGTCAGCCAAGACGTCAGATGTTACACATCATAATATATGCGACTACTGTAAGGCTCGCTCGTTTTTTGACATCAAATGAAATAATTTATTTCGCTCAACATGGGTACCATACCTACCTTAACAGGTGTGCAAATATCTATTATACCTATTACATTATAAAAAAAAATATTTCTACTAATTAATTTCTTAATTTAGTTTAATCGTTTTAAACTTTGGGCGACCGAGCTCAGCTCGGGTTAAAATACGGAGAAAACGAATTTTCCCAGATATGAGACCTAGCTAGTTCGATTTTTCGCGCCCGTAAACCCATATATTGCAATTTTCATCGAAATCATTAGAGTCGTTTTTGAGAACCCTGCCCCGTAGGTCGCGCATGTGCCGTGACACTCGTGACGTCACCACATCACTCACGCTCTAATGAGGAGTTACTCAATATTTTGACAAGTCACCGTCGCCGGCGTCGGTCCGAGATCGCGAACTAGTTTGATCTCAGTAGGAACAACGAGATTCGTTAAACCATCACTTCCTGTTCACAAACCAACACGAAACAGTTTGAATTATACCTAAGAGTTATTTTATGGGACTCGAAGATGAGACCTTTTTGTTTGTTTATCATCGATACTATTCATACTTGGGCCGTATAGAAATAAAAACGATAATCGAAACATTCATTAAACATAACCAGGTAACACAAAACAAGGTCGTATTTCGACTTCAACTACTTTTCCAAATCTATTGTTCGATACTTAATAGTACGAACTTGTGTATGCGGTAGCAGTAGTGATGTACATAATAGGCGGCTGCGCATCATCAGGTATTGTTGCTGCGGCGACGCAATTACGCGCGCAATGCAACAATATCGCGGCACATCGGCGCGCGCGCATTGTATGCAAATGGCCGACACCTCGCGCCCGCATCTATTACAACAAATATTTCATCGATTCAACCAGACAAATCGGCTCGCTTGTTATCACTCAAGACGAAAAACAACGCCAGATTTTTTTACTGGCTTTAATGTCCCACCGTAGTCTAAATAATTTAATGTTTTCAGTTGTCTCGGGTGAGATCTGTCTGACTTCACTTATAGACGCCACATTGTCTACTCGTAACTTATCATTTTCGCTAGCAGCGCCCATTATGACGCTAGAATAAATATTGATAAAACGTGTTTTAAAATTCATTTTGGATGAATGTGAGGTTGGTTGCGCACGCGCAGTTCCGTGCCAATTACAGCATCGGGCATCAGATAGCGCTAACAAGACGATGCGTATCTGTCGCCTGCGCACCGGCAGCGACGCATTGACCACACCGCGCAAAATTCAAATTCCGATACCAAACGCTAAACTCCCCCGCGACATAAATCTCTCGAACACAACCATAAAATGCACCTTATGTTTAAAACAGTAAAATTGGAAATTGCTCGAGAGTTTGAGTGCGGTCACTTTGCATGATGAACGCGGTGGCGTGAATTACGCGGCCACAGGTCGTTATTGTGAAACCAACACAACTTTGTCGCTGTAACCACGCAGACTCGACTGTATTATCTTAATCATAAGGGTGTTGTTTACTGCAGAAATAAAGCTGGTGGGTAGGGCAGAGCATTGTGGCAACGGCGGAATATTTCACGCAGATGGCACGATAGAGCGCGATTGTGCGCGGGCGCAGCGATAGCGCTATCACTGACACACAGCAGGAAGGACAAACGAACGCTATGAATCAACGCGACAGCCGCCACACAAATAACTAGAGCTTTGTTCTGGATTCCGTAACAATGGGTGCGATATCCAACATAGTGAAGGCTGCTGGCTAAATGGCTGAAGTGGACATCGATCTTAAAAGCTACGTAGGATCAGTGACCGTTTTCGACATATCGATGCCATCCTGTATTGTCGAGAAACGTGGTCGGTATCTAGTCAGACGGTTGTGTGTCGAAAAAGCACTGACAGAAATATTTTACAATATTGATTAAACTGGAAGTCAACACCAGTATGTTGGGTCCGGCGTGTGTCTTCGTATGATGATGACGGACGGCACCCCCGCTGTGCTAGGCATAATCAGGCGCACTTAGCGGAGGTCAGCTGGTCAGTGCTCAGGCGCTGCCGGAGCCTGCGCCGGGAGGCGGCGTCTTTGAATAATTCGCGGATGATTCCGCTAGATTTATGGCGTATAACCATAGAGCAGCGCCGCCGCCGACAATTAAATAATTTGCGTATGCGCGCCCCCACACACACACACGCACGGACACAGACACATATGCACGTGCGCAGGCGCCTCTTATTGTGATTTGTGTGTTTAAAGCCGTCGTTTATTAATCACGTGGTCGATTATAAGAACAATAACGTTACGTTGGTAACCCACAATTTCGTGGCCGTTGCGATTCGGCGGCGGTCTCTTTGACATAATTTATTGGTGGGATTAGAAGAAATTGGACAAAAAATATGCAGCGAGGAAATACACAGGAAGAATGAAATTAAAGTTAATAGGTGTTTAATGTTATGTTTTAGAGGTGGTAGTGACTCTACTGGTGACTTGAAATACATTTGATTATCCTCATACGGAATACTTGTGAACAGTGAAAGTCGAATCAAAGATAATCCGTCAGTAGTTCATAAGATAACGCTAGGCAAACAGATTGGAGTTGGAAACTAAGTTTTACGTAATGATAGTGAAGGGTGGTCATCATCTTTTTGATTACAGGGACCAGCATAATTTGTACCCTTTTGTTTTAGAAAGTGGCTCACCGCCACCATCGCCAATCACATTCACTTATAATCTCACTGCTTCAAGAAACTGTTAAATTGTCGTTTTGATCAGCGATTAAGATAATACGTATTGTGGGAGAATGGCGTCAATTTATAAGTGGTTTTGTGAAGACAAGTGGGAACAGTCGATCGACAAAAACCCACAGCAATTAGTGCGTGTTTCCCGCGGGTGCGGCGCGGTTGCGGGGCGGGTGCGGGTCGGCTGCGGCGCGGGCGCGTTGTTGCACTCTGATTGTATAATTGCGCGATGATCAATAAAATTGCTGGTGGTGGTGGGTTGCCGTGAGAACAGTCACCACCCACCATCACTCACTGCGTCACCACGACCACACATCTCTTGTTTTTATATTCTTGTTACAATTCCATCATTCCAGTATGGGTTAAAGGTATCAATAACGTCAATATTATGTGTTAAATATCTATTAAAACTTTAAAGTTCTCTATTATTTGGTAAGTAATTTTTCTTCAGTGGATATTGACATTTATCAAGGATGGGCGAGTGTGTCTCGGCGACGGAAACGACTTGTTGTCAGTTGTAATTAATGGATACACGACAAAGTAGAACGTCTGTTTAAGTACTTACACAAACAATTTACGCCAACATTATAGTTAATTACTTCAAATAAAAAAATACAACAGTGTTAGATATAATATGTACTTAATTACTGTTATTTGTTTCACTAGCAAACTCAACAAGAACTCGGCAACTTCGCTTCACAGACACCCCTAGTGGTCATTTGTTTTTAATGACGCCGGAATGAATTGATTAGGTGTTTAGCGTAAACAGCATTGTGTTATACATTGATTGAAAGACACAGCCGCGGCAGCACAACACAGGTCGCGCGCATCGGAGGCGGCGCGGTGAACGACCGTCAGCGGCCGTTCCCGATCGTAGCCGATATTATTTAAAGCGCTCCAATCTCGCTCCTTATTACCGGACGATGGGCCGATAATGCGCCGCGCGCCGGCCGCCGCCCGGCCGCCGGACGGTGCGGCTGCTCCGGTCCGGCACACCACGCGGTAATCCCGCGCTTATCGCAGATGAGTTACGATTACTAAATTGGCGAGCGGAGAAGGGCGAGATCGGCTTTCTAATAAATTTAGTTGGAATTACAGGCGCATCTCCTGCGATGGGCTCTAATCGCGATCGAAACAGATATTCCGTTGAAAATTGTTATTCCAATAAGCGGCGGTTACCATTTACTTAATTGGAAAACTCATAAGTACAGGCACGGGACGGTAACATGCACTTTGTGTTCGACCGGGCTCGGCTCAATAACAGCGCAGCGCGGGCGACCGCCGCGCGTCATACAGATTAGTGCACGACTAGAACTAGTTCATAGTCATCTTCGGTGATTAGAGTCAATACTTCAACGTGTAAATATACCTACATACTATAAGCGATTTAGGGAGAACCTCGGAACCTCGGAACAACCGTGGTTACTATTGCCAATCTGCTAGGGAGAAGATTACCCGTTGATGGGTCACAACCATCTGGAGAATTCGCAGAATGCACAGATTAACACAAAGTTTAAGCATCCCGTACCTAAATATTATCTACTTACATGAGACGTTGAGGGTTGTGTGTAATTGGAGCAGAGCAACTAGAACCTTAATAATGTGTGAGCCTCCTAGAAAAACGTGTAAACAGCTGGTATTTTGAGTCAGCGTTGATTGAGAGGAGCTCGTGACTAAGTAATAACTGCCGCACGGGTCAATCCATCAGGTTAAGCTACGCTTGCCAACGTTGGTCTGTGGATGGGTGACCATCTTTACATACCGAGACTCCTCCGTGCCTCGGAAAGCACGTTAAGCCGTTGGTCTCGGCTGTCATTATATTGGGTTGTGGAGGTCAAATAGGCAGTCGCTCCATCTAAAATACTAGTATTCAGCTGCATCCGGTTAGATTGGAAGCCGACCCCAATATAGTTAGGAAAAGGCAAGGCTGATTGATTGTTGATTGAAAAAAATCTAGACTATTATCAAGTCTAATGTTATGACTAAACTTTCTAACTATCAATCAAATGATTGAACGAACTAACATCTACAGTAATCTACACTTTACGATCCAACTATAAAGTAAGTAACTGGACCTATAAACACAGCCCTGAGCCGCCAGTTTGATGCCCACTTACCCCTATTCATAACATAATGCTAACCAGCTATCAACTATGCTCCAATTTGACTCGAGTTAATACCATGCACGTTCTAACAAGCTAGGTAAATCTTATTTATAATCTAGATAGATTTAAGTGAAGTGGACTCTGGATCATTATCTCACAAGACTGATGAGTAGTTAATTCTAATTCTTATTAGAATAATCAGACAAACTAATTTGAAGTTTAGTCGTAGGTATTGCAAAAATACGACAAAACTTCAAATTCGTTTATGTGTTAAATGTTCAGAATAATGTCGACTACTTTCTTGTTGATCCTGTTAGTCGCCAGTGCAAATAGCAAACCGTTGGGACCTGGGTTCGATCGTAAAGGCCATGGAAATTATTATTGGGTTTTACCATTAAGAACGTTTCAGTAGCAGCCATACAAAGTCAAAGTCAAATCAGTTATTTCAAATAGGCCTTGAAGGCACTTTTGAACGTCAAAATGTACAAAAAAAAAAAAAAACTAGTCGCCCCTTCCAGAAGGGAGTTTTCGTATGTAGAAGAATGGGCATGAAACTCCACCGTTACTGTTTTAAAATGTTTTACAATATTTTGTATTGGTACATTAGTTATAATTATATGTGAAGACGATGCACCTGGAACAAAATTACTATATCACAATAGGTAAAAAGAATTAAAAATGAAGCAACGACAGATAAATTTATTATGTGATAGATACATGGTGCTTACATATTTATAAACATTTACAATTAATAAGTCAGTGTGTGAGAAAGTAATCACAGAACGTAAACTCAATGTCATGTAATAAAATAAAATATATTACAATTAAATTAGCAACCAGTTTGATTTTGTCTAAGGTCTGTCTTGAGCAGGACCAGCATGTTACCAAGCATTCTTATCTGGGATATAATCCTCTAATTTGAAATATGCTTGTTTACAAAGTGTACTTTTAATATGAGTTTTAAATTTTCTTTCATTTAATTGCAGCGACTGCAACACGAAATACTGCAATTGCCTTATATTGTACGAGTAGTAGTGTTGTATATGACTCTACATACATAATAATTAGATATGTGTATAGATATATATCAGGCTCGGTTTATCTCACTACAAACAGTAAACGGTTGGTTTTCTGAATCACTGAGCAACCATGTGGAATGAATATTAAACACAACTTTACAACTTCTTTGTAGTTCCCATTTAAAGGGAAATAAACACTGCTGGAATACTTATGTATTAGATTAGCATTATAAATCTTATATGTGGCAACTGAGTGGCACCTAAGTACTATTAAGCCATTTGCAATAACGGTTCGAAACGAATTTGTATTATAAGAAAACTAAACACAAAATTATTGATAATCATATTAAAACGTATTCGGAATATGAAAATAGTTTTTGAAAGTTTTGGACTACTTAGCTTTGAATTTAGCACTGGCCGGTTTAGGAATAAAGTTGAAAACATGTATTTCTCGTCATAATTATCTGCTAAAAAGCAGAATAAAATAAAATAAATTACTAGAGGTAAAAAAGGGGCCACCCCGTTCTTTACTCCTAGTAATTTATTTGTCAATCTGTATCGATTTCCATTGATGATATTCTTATAAGAATTATTATCAATCGGATTCTATTCAGTTATTCTTGGTTCTATAAACAAAAACGAATCGTTTTACTTAGCAATGGTAGAATTTTTTATTACCAAACTGGGCATAAAAATAGATTCGTAAGCAAATTTTACCTGTGACAGCTACTTCCATATCTACTGACATACTGTGAGTATGTCATGCTCACTCAGATGTCTCGCTGATGGTGGAGCGTGTGTTGGATCATTTAGAACATTCCTTGACAATTCAAAAGTGCCTGTAATGGTTTAATTGAAATAAATGCTTTGAGTTTGAGTTTGAGTTTGACTAGTCTACTATGCAAACCAATGAGGTATTATCTTCATTATTGTTAAAGATACAAGAGTCTTAAGATTAACCAATAACGGTCCGTAAATGAAAGGAATCGGCCATAAGTCAATATAGTCAATATAAACAATAAATATTCACCGCCAATAAGTGTTGCAGACAACTTGCACATCGTATATAAACACACTCGTGAGAGCTAATGGACGCAGACGTCGCAACGCGTTACTATTTCGTCGTCCTACATATAGAGCATAGGCAGTAGGTGCACTACACACAGATGTCCAACGAAACAACAATACTGATACAACCTGATTAAAAATCTTTGAAAAGTAACATAACATTTGAACACCACGCGTAGTCATAGTAGTCATGGAGTTTATTCGTAAGGGATTCTTACAAGTCATCGCATTAAGATACAAGTCAATACAAATCAAAGGATAACAAAATAAAACATCAATTAACTAAAAATAATATAAATAATTTTCTTTATTTTTTATTTTTAAATGTTTTTGTTTTCTCTGTTTTTATAAAAATATTTAAAAATGTAAATTATATGTATATAAATGAAATAAAGGAAATTATATAAACTTTTTTATATTTATAAATATTTTTATTTTCTTTTATTCTAATATTTAAAAATATAATTTATATGTATGTAATGAAATAAAGGTCATGGTCATGTCATAATATAAATAAACAAAAGTCATAGTACAGTGGGCTCCAGAGAAACCCCACCCCCTAGCAATGTAAAAAACAATGCAAGGGGGTGAGGTTTCTCATGAGTCCACTGTACGTCTAAATAGTAACCAATCATAAAATAAATAAATAAATTCGATTCGGTATCACAAAATCACAATCATGTCAAAACTTCATTCTAACAAATTAATAGAACGTAGCGTTGCGTAGCACGTAGCATGTATCTTGTAGCATTGCGTAGCGTGTATCGTAACTCGTACCGTGTAGCATCTCGCAGCGCGGAGACTATCTTATTCATACCGGAGCGCGTATCGTGTATCGTAGCTCGTATCGTGTAGCATTTCGTAGCGTGTAGCGTTATCTATGCCGTAGAACGTACGCGTATCGTGTAACACTACGTAGCGCGTAGTGTATACCTACAGTAGGGCAAAGTATGAAGCGTAGTGTAGTATGTTACGCGAAGTACAAGTAAGCCTTCTGTGCCCTCTTTGTGCAGCGGTTAACATCTCAATAGTTGGCAAGTAAATCAGAGCTGGTTATGTGGACGTCAGTTACGCGATTAGGAACAACTTCCGGCCGCCATAACCGCGTTACAAACTACAAACTTTATCATTTGCACCCCCTCCCCCTGCCCCACACTTCACGTCTCGTAATTAATATTGATCGCACAAACTATTGTTTTAACTACAGACAGTACGCGACAGGTTGGAGTGCAAGTTTGCGAGAGGGCCGAGGGGCGCGGATTCACCGACGAGGTATATTCCTCCTACGTGATTGGTACAGGTAAGGCGATATTGCACTCAACTCTCGAATGAATTGAAAACTTCTAAAAATGTTTTCAGAAATAATTGAGTATATACAGGACTAAATAATGCAGTAATAGATGGTGTTTGTTGTGCCTTTGTCAATTTCGGTCGGCGAAGGCTAACTTTTCTATCTAAACAAATTATATCTCGGTTATAGCCTCATTTGTTTATTTTTTTTAATGTATCATGTGGTCTGCAATTTTTTTTTTAATCCTTTTGTTTGATTTTCAAGACATGCTGTTTACATTTATAAAAAACATTTAAAAATAATTTTATTTTGTATATTTTTTATTTTGTAACATATTTCGGGACCATGAATCTTGGTCCTTTGGAAGGCGTACGAGGGGCAGGAGCCTATTCGCAAAGGCCCCTTAGAAAAATTTAAATGGAATGAGGCACCAACCGACGATTATCCCTGTATATTATTACAATCAGCGGGTCGTTATTAGAAAATTAAATAGGTGATACTAGTTTCTAGTGCTTGCGTGCGACTCGGTAATATTGTTCTCAAGATAAATATCAAACGAAGTGTCATGGGGACTCAGCAGCAATCCATCTAAATTATTCAAATGCAAAGATGAGCCGTAAACAATTGTCGCTTGTCGCTAATGTGTTTATAATGCGCAGGCGCAGACGGTGGCGGCGCGTGGCGCGCGATCATTTCCGATTTCACACAAACATAGCCGAACGGCCGGCACCCGCGCACGCGCACCACCTACAGCGACGCAACATTCATATGGGGTAAATTGAAACGAATTGGAAATTAATATAAATGTGAGTGCTGAAGACGATTTCAAATTGTTTTTGTTATTGAGTTATCAACATATTATTATTAAGCTTCAAATGTGAATGAAATTACTGATTCGCAGGACACACAAGTACCCCATTCTATTTAATGCTATGTGTCAGTAACGCATAATAATAAATTGTTCTGCGAAATGCGCTGTGTCTGAAATAACTTTAGTTTGATTGAGCCGGATCGTAATAAGAGAAAAACCTAATTACATTAAAGATAAATTCCTCTTGAATGACGTCTAGGAATCGAGGATTGAGTCTCAATCGATAAACATATCCGAGACGCTCGTAAACCCGTTGATGTGCAAGTACCGTGTATTACGACGCGGTGCGGTGCGGCGCGACGCGGTGCGGTGCGGCGCGGCGGCGAGCATCGCACACGCACACCGCGCCTGACGAATGCGGAGCGCGGAACTAATGCCGATATCTGCGCGCGCGCATTATACCGCATTTACACTTTATTACG
Source organism: Agrochola circellaris (assembly GCA_914767755.1). NCBI lineage: Eukaryota > Metazoa > Arthropoda > Insecta > Lepidoptera > Noctuidae > Agrochola > Agrochola circellaris. The sequence continues at coordinate 2,877,272 of OU611839.1, read as the reverse complement.
GCGCGCGCGACTTTTATTTAATTTTTAACGTGCTCCGAGTGGCGACCGTGGGACCCGTAATGACGAATACGATTCACATCGACACTAGCAGAGAAACAAATAACTCTACAGGTAACTATCTAATCATTCCTCAGAACACTTTAAATTACCTCTTGGTCTACCTACCAGTACATAATTAGTGTACATAGTTTTCGGGTTTCCCATGGCTAAACTATGACGGGCAAGTTTTATAGATTGATGTGTTTGTAAGTAGTCACGACAATCAGAACGAGCACTTAACACATAAAAAACATGTTTTAAAGAAAATCGTCAGTTTATAGTGTGACTGCGGAGAACATAAATTTTCTTAAAAACTCTTCACAATGGAAGCATGATTTTTGTCTCAATGGAAAGGTTACCCAAGGTGGGTAGCCTTGGGTAACCTTGGAAGTCGACCCCAACATGGTTGGGTAAAGGCTAGGCAGATTGATGGATGACTCTTTAATAAAATAACGAAGACATAGGTCTAGAGTTCGGACCCAAGTCCGAACACCTCTGACCTTTCGAATTCATGAGCGTATTGTATAATTATCACTTACTTCAAAAACGGTGAAGGCAAAACATCGTGAGGAAACCGGCATGCCTGAGAGATATTTCTCGACGGCATGTGAAGCCAAGTCAGAGGTCCATGGACGGCATAAAAACCGACACCAGGTTAGACACTAACCACACGAAAATTAAAGACATTTGAAAGGTTCAAGCAAATGTCTACTGACCATGATTATTGTTTTACAATTTACTCGTACACAAATGAACAGCAGTCCATTACAGTCTTCGGTTGTATATTCTAGGTCCCGACCTAGAATCGACCAGGATTAAAGTTAAAGATTTATTAAATATTTGATCTTCTATCTTTACGTTAATCAATCTACCTAGCCTTTTCCCAACTATGTTGGGTCGGTTTCCAGTCTAACCGGATGCAGCTGAAAACCGTATTTTACATGGAGCGACCGCCTATCTGACCTCCACAACCCAGTAACTGGGTAATACGATACTCCTTGGTAAGACTGGTTGTCAGACTTTCGGGCTTCTTAAGACCGGTAACGACTGTCAAAGATCCACGAATGACAGCCGGGGCCAACGGCTTAACGTGCTTTCCGACGCATGGAGAAGTCACGGTATATTAAGGTGGTCACCCATCCACAGACCAACCCTGGCATGCGTAGCTTAACCTGATGGATCGAATCGTGCTGCTGTTATTACTTACGCATCAATCTTTAAGTATTTTTCTTTATTAAGTGTTTTGTGTGTAAGTCCATAAAATTAATTAATATAACTTGTATTTAATATCATCTTGTTTTTATATCGTGTTTTGTAGGTATGTTTTTTGTTTTGTGTGTGTGTCTTGATTTATAAATGAATAAATATCAAATAAAAATAACCAGGCGAACATTGTGTCGTCATCTATACATACAACCATACAAATATATAAAATTGAAGTGTTTATTTGTAATTTCAACATAACAGCTTATTACTAAATGCATATGAAAGTATATATAGTAGGTACGTAAAGCAAAAAATAAAATTTTTAACTGTTTTCTCTGTCGTCTATCTGTTTTTTTTCGGCTAATCTCAGAAACGGCTGGACCGATTTTGTCAGGATTTTCACTGGCGGATAGCTGATGTTATAAAGAGTAAGTACTTTTATTTTAGAAAAATAATTTGGTTCTACGCGGGCGAAGGCGCGGCCTAATAAGCAACAACGTTCTAAGATCTACCAACACATTTGCTGCAACACAAAAAACGTACAATTGATATCAAAGTCCAGCTACTGATCGATCGTACACCCCTGGTAGTAACTAACGCGCCCTAGTAAAATGGTAGAACATAAACACTGGCGACAAACTCGCTGAATGCACTAATTAGAGGGCTTTTAATTACCTCGCTATGTCGTATTATGGCCACCAGTGTTACTTGTAATTACAACTTAATTATGGCTGAGGGCTGTATCTACTACTGAAATATAGCTTAACGCATTGCATTCAATAACTTTGTCTTTCTAACCCTAACTTATATATCCTGACTAATATTATAAAGCATGTTTGTTTGTTTGTTATGCTTTCACGCTAAAACGGCTGACCAGATTTGGATAAAATTTGGCACATGGGTAGACCTAGATTAGGACATATAATACTTTTTATCCCGATATTCCCACGGGACCGAGACTTATGGGGGTGAAGCCGAGGGGCGCAACTAGTTGTTTGTATTGTTCTTATCGTGTATCGTTCTAAAAGTACTGACTTCGATTTTTTTACTTTCAGTCGCGAATATTAAAGCTTCCTCAAAAGAACCTCCTTAGAATCTCAAATAATTCAAAAATATTTTATATATTCCTGTTCTATAGGATCATTACGAGATCACTAGAGATCCCCTTTCAAAATAAATGTTTTACAATCCACCTGCTGTCAAAACACGTCACCCCTTCAGCCACTAAAGAGTTTTAAACATCGTCACGTGTCACGTCCGGTCCCGTCCCGAGCCGGCCCGAGCCGTACGACCGTACCTCGCCTACTTATAACCATTTAACACCTCGTTCAGACGGAAGGGTGCGCGACACCCCTTTCTTCTGCAATCCTGACATGGAATAGAAAATTACAGAAGGCTCAAAATTAAAATCAAAATATTTAATTTCACTTAAACCTACATGGGGCACTTATGAAACATCGGGAGCTAGGTGTACGGTTTCAATTTGTCGTTTTGAGGAAGAGCTGGCAAGAAATTTCACGACTACTCTTCTAAAAATAATTGGCGTTTACAAAATTTCTGAATTACACTGTTAAATAGGTACGGGAGGACAGAGTAGGCCTGTCAACAAGCATGCCAGGTACTTAATGAAATAGAAAATGTTTAACAAATCGAACCATCTGTGAGTCTACAAGGCCTGCAACGTCCTACAACTAAAGACTCACGTGACATAATATGTCACGTGAGTCTTTAGTGGTTTAGGTTCACTATGATATTATCATAGTGAACCTAAACCAGAAATGTGTACAAACACGTTATACTTTTGTATTACGTATAACTTTTACATGAGCAGATAAACTTATCTTCTTCATAAAATTGAATTAAGATTCTTGATTTTCAGTGCTGCGAATACTACAAGATTAACAAAAACTAAAATACATAATTATATCTAGAGCCACGGCAATAGCATTGCTATCTGTAGGTGTGCATGCTTCTTTTCACTATATTTTTATTATATTTGATTTGTTACAGCAGTAGTGGCAACCATTATCATTTGGTTTAAATAGGTTTTTATTTTTATTATTTCATTTATCTTTTATATAGATTATTTTCTTTTAAGTTTTGTGAATGAGAGAACGTTGTAGACATAATAGAATGTAGATCTGTGGACCATTTAATATTTTGCTAAGTACCTGGTACTTGTTGATGGGCCTACACTGTCCTCTCATACCTTTTAACACTGTAATTTGGAAACATTGTAAAAACCATTTACTTTTAAAAGTGTAACCGTGGAGTTTCTTGCCAGCTCTTCTCCATAGGAAACGACCAATTGGAACCGTGCACCTAGCTTCTGATGTTTCATAAGTGCCCTTGTAGGTTTATGTGTAATAAAATATTTTGAATTTTGAATTTCACGAATTGCGTTTAGTGAGCCTTCTTAGCGTACCTCCGTGGTACTTTCAAGAAGGGTAGGTATGTCACAGAAGGGCCAGTGTTTTATGATTGTTATCTGGGCCACAATATGCCGCGCGTCGTAATGGACATGGTGATGGATAGCCGGGCATGGCCACGCGCGTTTACACCACCGGGCGACTGGATCGGGTTCTGATTGATTGTCTCAGGGGGTGACTCTGCTTGCTTTCACGAATATAAATATGATAACTTGCTTCGTTTGCGTAGGTTACGCGGACAAGAAGGGACATGTACAAAATATTGTAAAACATTTTAAAAGAGTAACGGTGGAGTTTCTTGCCCATTCTTCTCCATACAAAAACTACCTTTTGGAAGGGGCGACTAGAATCAATAATATTTTTTGTAAATTTTGACGTTCATAAGTGCCTTACAAGGGCCTATCTATACATATAATAAAATTTTAAATGAATGATTTGACTTTGACTATGACTTTAAGCTCTACTTTTTAGGATTCCGTACCCAAAGGGTGCCAAACGGAACCTTATTACTAAGCCTCCGCTGTTCGTCCGTCTGTCTGTCAGCGGGCTGTATCTCATAAACCGTAATAGGTAGACAGTTGAAATTTTCACAGATTGTGTATCGCTATTGCCGCTTTATTAACAAATAATAAAAATCTAATTTAAAATTTAAGGAGGTATACAAGAAAAGTGTTTTTTTTTTACTAAAGAAAATACCTAGTGTTAAGTAAATATTGTACGGTGGTGCCAATTTTTTACCTTTTTTATGTTAGATAACAACTCTTAAACTATCAAGACCTTTTAAACAAATTCATAAGAGTTATTTAGATGTAAAATAAGTCAGACAAAGATTCGTAGAAATAGCAGTGGCTATCGAAATCAAATCTTACTTCGATGTTTGTAATTCCAGTACTTAATTAAGTGGTATTTTTTAAAGCCGGTTATGCTGGAAACATATCCCAGTATTTAACGATTTAAGTACCTATGTACATTTTGTAGCATATAGTTTCTTCACTTAAGGGATCCATAATTAATTATTTAAAAGCTCTTACATTGAAAATCAATTAGAGCTGGCGGGACTTGTTTTAAATGATATAATAATATGTAATTGGTCGATGTGGGTGGTGCTCACTACTGTGTTACAGTAGGTAGTACCCGCCGGAGATATAGCACATCGAGTTTTAGAAAAGTTCGTCTTTGTCTCGCGTTACTTATTTTTTTATTTAAATAACATGGGAGACTTACAGCTGAAACAAACAGATCAAAGACAGTACATTAGTCAGATAGCCATACTTGTGTGACAGTCTCGCGTCTCTGTCACTCATACTTATGTTTCAGTCTCGCATCGTCTCTGTCACTCATACTTGTGTGATAGTCTCGCGTCGTCTCTGTCACTCACACTTTTGAGACAGTCTCGCGTCGTCTCTGTCACTCACACTTGTGTGACAGTCTCGCGTCATCTCTGTCACTCACACTTGTGTGACAGTCTCGCGTCGTCTCTGTCACTCATACTTGTGTGACAGTCTGGCGTCGTCTCTGTCACTCATACTTGTGTGACAGTGTCGCGTCGTCTCTGTCACATATACCTGTGTGACAGTCTCGCGTCGTCTCTGTCACTCCTGTGTGATAGTCTCCCGTCGTCTCTGTCACTCACACTTTTGAGACAGCCTCGCGTCGTCTCTGTCACTCACAATTGTGTGTCAGTCTCGCGTCGTCTCTGTCACTCACACTTGTGTGACAGTGTCGCGTCGTCTCTGTCACTCACACTTGTGTGACAGTGTCGCGTCATCTCTGTCACTCACACTTGTGTGACAGTCTCGCGTCGTCTCTGTCACTCATACTTGTGTGACAGTGTCGCATCGTCTCTGTCACTCATACTTGTGTCCCAGTCTCGCGTCGTCTCTGTCACTCATACTTGTGTGACAGTCTGGCGTCGTCGCTGTCACTCATACCCGTGTGACAGTCTTTTTTTAAAGCTCGATATGTCATATTATCGGCCGCCAGCGATGACCTGGTACAGTGGTGGTTTAGTGTAAGACTTTACTTCTGTAGAAAGTGCATAAGATAGATTCAAAGATTGTAAGCTTTATATTTCTTGTTGTGTCAGGTACTTAGTACAGATACTTCCGGAACATATTATTCCAAGGTGATGATCAAGCGAGTCCTAATCGCGTAATTACGCGAAGCGTTTCATCTGTTCGACACACAGAGAGCACACAGAAGGCTAGCATCTCTACGAGAGATAACGAACAAAAATACGTGATAGTAGGATAGTAGTGCATTCAAACTGTGCCAAGAATGTTTAGCAAAGCGAAACGCTATAAAATTAAGAAGTGATATTTTCCACCCACGTGCTACTCGAGAACACTAACTTGATTACCTTTGGATATTCTACAATCAAGGACGTTACTCTTATTAAACATATTGTTCAAATGCTCGGTTCCCATAAACGCAAACGAATTGTTTGAGATACCAATGGTAGTATTTTTATTGCCAAACTGCAGCCTAATTACGTAATGCACGATCAATAATAAATTGAAACAGATTGCTAGTCCATTGCTTCATAAGTTCGAAAAAAAAATCTGCTCAATTTTTTTTTCGAACTTATAAATCAATGGACTAGCAATCTGTTTCAATTTATTATAATGGGCATATAAATATATTCGTAAGCTAATTTTACCTGTGATAGCTACTTCCATATGGGAGGGTCTACTATGCAAAGCTATGAGGTCTTTGCTTCATTATCAGTAAAGATACAAGAGTCTTCATTTTAACCATTAACGGTCCGTAAATTAAAGGAATCGGCCATATGTAGATGAGGCAGAGCGTAGGCGGTAAGAAAACTGCTTTCTCAGATGGCTTTCTATATTTTATTCTCTGGCGCAAAGGGTTTCAATTTGCATCAAATAGTATGCTCTATTCAGCCACAAAGTTCATGGACTGGACTTTCGGTCCACGTCCTTTGTACGTAGTGTAAGTGCTCGCGACCCCACGACCTACGCTGCGCAGGCGCATGCGTGCGCGATCCTATCGCGTAACGTCTCTACTACCCGCCATTACACTGCTGATAACAGTGATAACCACACATTACACACATACAAACGCTAATCAACACTTTAACTAAAACCTAACTAGATACAAGACAGATTAAGTTTTATTGTGGAACTATTTCCTTTGTAATGAATAAATGAAGGTGTACAATTAACGTAGAGAAAAGGGTTTTTCATTTCATAGTTTTTTTTTTTGTTGTTGTCTGTAAATGGACGCATAACTTTGCATTAAACTACTCGTATTATTATATATATCTTTATTATGTTGATCCCATCTACTACTTTTGGGTATGCGCTAAGGTAACCCGCGAAATTCAAATTTTCTTACGTTTTTTTTGCAATTTGCACGTCTGTGTCAGGTTCTTTGATGATTATATATGATTTGTGACCGTAAAAAATTATGGTTTTACAGAATTATAATCATAAAAATCATCAATACAACTCTCTAAGTTCGTATTACCCTATTGAATGACTATCATGAAATTATGACATTTGAGGCCAATTCTAACTTAAGGAGTTGTATTACTATAAATAAATATTTGTTACGGCCGCGAATCATAGTTAAATCAACATACAACCTGATACTGACCTGCAAATTGCTTAAAAACATAAGAAGATTTGAATTTCGCGAGCAACGATATCGCATCCGCCTTAAGTGTGTATTTTATTTAGGTTCATTTGTTTAACAAACATAATTAATATTGAAAAGCTACTGTTATTATTAGTAGTAATGTAACCGTTCATTTAACGTCAGGTATTTTGTTTTCCCGCATGTTGCATCTACATAATTTATTAATAAACAATGTAACAAACGTATGCAAATATTTCATTGACAAAAAGCTTCGCACACTTGACGTAAACAAAACTATAGACAACACGTTTACCATTAACAATTCTAATAGCTTAGAAAAACCTCGTTATGCATACAAAGAGCTACCTAGTGCCATCAATAATATGCTTACATAGCTGCTAATATGTCAATAAGTAAAACATACGCCGTGGCACGCCATCAATTTTCCATCGAACAGTTTTTCTCTAGGGCTCCATGTTTCACTAATCGATGGTAATAGAGGCAAGCTAGAGGGCTACCTGCCCTCATTTGAATAGGAGTCGTGAACACCTGGCTGTGAGGCTACGGACGAAGAATTGTTACTGCTTTGTAAGCTGTTTATATTTGTAATAGAATTGAAATATAGGCAGAGGCAAATCATTTATTTTAATTTGACTATTAGACCATTTATAGGTGTTGAAAGTCAAGAATTAATTATAGAGAAAATTACAAAATTGGCCATTTTATAATGCCGTTTTCTATGAATAATGGAAATGTAAACGCGTTCTTATTTTAAACAATTCCATATGTACGTATTAGCATGAAATCTATTTATTGATTAATTCATTCACCTACTGACTGAGAACGCACAGCCAAAACCGCTGGAAAGCATGAAAATTCCACAAGAGTTTCATATATGTATAACGAAAGTAAGCTTTCCGAAGAATGTCTCATTAATATAAACATGAATTCCATCGGTTATTTGTTGTTGTAATATTGTATGTTGACTATACCGACAGAGAAGTTAATAATGTGACTAGAAATTGCACTTTTTTTTTAAACGGTATCTTCGGTATTTTTTTTTTTAGCATGTCCATAAGTCTGCTGCTTCAAGGTTATCCATTCTTTACCAGACTCCCTGTATATATTTTTTTGGGTTAAATATGTTTGTATGGAAGTTCGTCATTATTGACGATGGGAAATCCCACCAGACACCTGCACCTTAATCGCGTAACACACCATCAATTATAATCTGAATCATTTTGAAAGATATCGCTAATTCATTGCTTCATATGTTCGAAGAATTTGTCTGCTCCACAACGTAAATAACGCATTGAATGTTGTTGAACTGCCAAAATTAAACAGATTGTGGTTGACCGTGTACGATTCTTAGTCCTCTTACAAAAAATGTACCTACTTTCAGCGTGATATCTTTAAGTCTCATATGGCCGGTTCCTATAATTTACGGACCGTCATTGGTTAAAATTCAAATCTTTACCAATAATGAAGCAAATACCACATAGCTTGGCATAGTAGACCCTCGCATATGGAAGTAGCTATCCCAGGTAAAATTAAATAAAAGTCAATAATTAAATAAATGTCATAGTAAATATTGAATAAATATACAAAAGTCGTAGATAAATAATAATTGTGAGTTACACATGTCATTTCTATTATTGAATGTCTGATTAATATTATGCGGACGAATTTTTTGATGCCCTATGATTGCCCCCCCCCCCCCCACCCCTTCTTATATACTTGTGCTGTTAATTTATTTTGTAAATATAATTTTTAATTACCTTAATAAATTGCGCGCTTTTGGTTGCAGGCGAGTGGCAACAGCATCCTAAAAACTATTTCGGAAAGTATTGACTTTCCGATTATTAAAAGTTTTGTGAGAAGGACAATCACAGAACATTAATCTGGGGATGCCCTTTTCACAATACTATTAGTTACTCTGCCTTTTTAATGTATCTCAGATTATTGTTGTCCGATAAATAAAGAATTATTATTATTATAAATTGTAAGAAAATTGTAAAAAAAAAAAAAAAAAAAATTGGCCATAAGGATTCTCTTTTAGATACTCCTTTACACTATAATACAGTTTATCAGTTAGAAATTCCTTTAGACCTAAGGATTCTACTTCTGAAATCATCACACAACTTTGCAGTACTTCCTCTTTAATCCGATTAATATTCTGTCCAAGTCACATGACACATGCAAAAACAGGAAATATTAAATTGTATTGATTCCTTTTACGTCTTCAACCATTTGTAAGTGCTAATTGGTATAATCAAGGATGCTTTTATTAATATTTAGATACATCTGCAGGTTTTATTGTGTTTGGTTAGATTACTCGCCACGTCACCATGCTAAATATCTTTATATCTGAAGGATATTGAACCTATGACCTCTGTATTCACAGTCAACGCCTCAGCAGTTGAGATACAGTCACTTCATTATTGAAACCTCTTGAAATTCTCACAGCATCACAAGACAACAATAATATCAGAATGATGACAGCAAAACATCACAATATTATAAAAACGGCGGCCGCTCGAGCTCGAGACAATACGTTTTTATTCCATGATCCGATGTGACGCGAGCAAAAACTTATGAGCAGCAGTCGTGAACGCACTCCCAATTATTAAGTATTTATTCGATTTTGTTGAAACTGACCGAATAATTGGAACTATAATGTTAACATACTTTACGTTCGTACTTAAAGCAAACGTGTGATAACGATCACCTGTCAATCGCAGTGCGTTAATGAATAGTTGCTTTGCATTGTAATTAGCATCGACAGGACTGTGGAAGAAGCTAATCATTGACCATCGAGTTAATAGTTGCTAAATATTGCGAGCATTGCTGTCACACGCCAATCACTACGCCTCATCTACATATGTGCACATGCTACGCTTTATAACTGTGTTATGTAGGCATTTGTTGTGTGTGGCAACTCTAATGGCCGCTAATTAGCATTCGTCGCGATTTGTCGCGTCGCGTTCATTCGCACCAATCGTGCGCGGCCTGCGCCGGCGCACGCTAGTGGGAGACATTTGCATACACAGCGTACGTGACGAGAATGTGAGACGAAAGAGCAATAGATATGTGGGATTAGATTGTGCTGATTCAAAGCAAAGATATTTGAATTGATTTACTGATAATCCAATGTGAACAAGGAACATAAAACATTAGTTATTAGGAGCAAGACATGTTATGTGAACAATCAATCTCAAGAATGTTTCGTCTCGTAACGTGTTCTTGCATTAAGTTATAGGTGTTAATGGCAATATGCACCTCTGACCTGATGCAGCGTCGGCACATGCGTAGGTGCAACTATGGCTGGTGTGGTGTCTGTTCGTCTGTCAGTACCACGTGAGGCGTGCGCGCACACTCGCGGACGTGAATTAGCATTAGATAGCGCCCGCTAGAGCGGCGGGCGCGGGGCGGGGCGCCGGGGGCGTGTTCTCGCCACGCGATTGGCCGCCGCATGCAAATGCGCCGCGCCGCCTGCGCGCGCGCAATCACGGCCGCTGCCATCGTGGACCCACCATTGTTTCCGAAGCAAAAACTGGCGAACTTGCCCAAGCTCGTTTGTCGGGAACACGCGCAAGCAAAAACTAAGGAATGCGCATAACAAGAAACTGCAAAAAAGGCCGGACGACGACGACGCGGCGCTTTTTACTTGCGATTTATGTCCCCGCGAGTCCTCTCACCGTCCTCCTCCCCTCCCTCTGCCTCCCCCCGGAGGAGCGAGCGAGCGCACGCGCAGCTCCCACTCCTGTTAGTTATCCTAACATCGTTTAGCCTGTCGTCACTCGGCCGCATTTTCCCGGCGGCGCAAAAACGCCCAGGCCGGGTACTGAACCCGGCGCGTTTAAATTGCACAAGTCTTAGAGCATGTGAGCACAGTCAATTGGCAACAGGGCCATTACTTTTAAATCACATTTACATTGAATGCGCTACGACGGCACTCCGCGCCGCCGCCATGCCGGGCCAGCCGGGCCGTCGGGATGCTACGCTCAATTAAAATACGACAATAAATTAACGGACGCAAGTACGTGACCGAGCGATTTGTTACATTATCGCGTTCTGCAGCTAATGTATCAAAATATAGACAAACACACAAAGTAATGGTAGTATTACGGTCTGAACTCCACCGTCTCGTGCCGCTTACTTAATCGTTAGTGCGATACGGTACACTCCGGTCGTGGCGAGACCGCCAATGGAGCTATTTCGTTCCATTGTGCAATTCCGTAGCGGCGAGGATTCCTAAATTAGTGCAGTAAGCAAATTGCCCGGCGAGCAGTGAAGAAAGTGGCCGGGTGCAGCGCGCACTGGCCGACCGCCAGCACATGTGGCTTGTATTGGCTTCACTTGTACGTTTGTTACGCAATTTTGTGCTTATTTACATTGGCCAGTGTACACAAACCGTTCGTTTTGATTCCTGATCGTTCGGCAACAATTCCCCGGTGCCAGCAGTAATATTGCTGTGTAAACTTGATTAAGTTTAATAATACTGGCCGGTATTGTGGTGTGTTTGCGTGGGTTTGAATTGTAAATAGCGTATTATTGTTAGATGAATAATAAAATATACGAGTTTTTTTACCCGTAACTTTTATGGCTGGTAAGGTTTCTTATGAGTCAGTCGTAGTTACCTAATGGAAATTATTGAATTTAATAACACAATTGATCACATTAATCCATTTATATATCATAAAAAATGCTTTGTAAAAATTACATTTACCTACATATTATGCAATTATGCATTCAATTAGATTTTATCCTCTTGATGCAGAATTATAAGCCTTGTATCGGGCATTACCCGCCAAGATCTCTGACTAAACAGACAAAAAGTCTCTACCAACTCAGAACGGATGAACCTCAAACATTTTAGCAGTTCTTGTAAGATCTTAGTAATAAGTTGTTATCAATGCACCTCATTTAAATGCAGGCGATGTCGCGGTGGACCATTAGACCCAAAGGCTTTCAATAATAATACTCGGAATACAACACAACCTTACTTATTTATCAAAGTCTGTAGTGAATAATCTTTTGATAAATAAGTATAAATAAAATGATTTGAGTATTACATATTTCAAATACAACGAGCACACGAATCCCATTCTCGGTAAGGAATTTTCACTGCTGAGGCTCCGTGTCACTAATTTGTTTAGCCAGTACCTACCGTGTTGCGTCTAGAAGGAGTCGTTGTGAAAGATCCAGCTACATACAGTATTGGTACTACATACCTAAGTGCTTCATCTGAGGTGACTGGTCATAGCAGCCAGCGCAGGTCCAGGCGTCTCGCGCCTGTATAAATAACGTTCATTACGCGTCTCATCTGAACGCATTAGAATCCTTCCGAGTACGCATTCGTATTCAATTATGCGCCTGCGCAAAAACTAGTCGCGCATTTGAATGACGCGCGCTTGGTCTCGTTACCGCCGCGTCCCCGCGCCGCTCCCGCCCCGCAGCCGCGCCGCCGCCGCCCCGCGCCCGCGCCCAATTTACAAATAAAACGCGGGGAACGTCCGGCCGCGCAAAAACTGACCGCACTCCTCCCCGTGCATATGAATGGAGCAATTTTTTGCGCCCGCGCCGCAGCTCTAAGATGTCGCTATGTCAATCACTGCACTCGCTGGACGTCTGATTGTTGATCCAACTGTGATAAACCGAAGAACCGGAACCGGTCGGTGAGGCAATTCTCCGGGGAGTGGCAGCTAATGTCTAACAGTGGAAGATTTTTGGCTTAAAAACGATATAATGATCAACAAATCCTTCCTGATACTTCACCTTAAATGTCCAATCTTCTTTTTGTCTGATGGCTTCGTTATTGTTTCAATATTTCCTCTGCAAATGCCTGATAGCTTGCAACTGGGAAGCAGGTTTAGGAGATTAATTACTGAATTATAAAAGGACACAAGTGAAGTGACTCTAGAAAGTCTCTAATCGAAAGACGTAGAGTACTTCATTTAATTTTTTAATTGGGTCGTGTTTTGAGATTTGATGCTGCAAATTATGCTCTTAGAATAATGTGCGCGTATTAGAAACTTATCTCTTATGTTTAATTAATTTATTCAGGTCACTAAGCATGGTTTTACTAAGTTTGCATTTATATGAGATCACTTTTCTATCTCTGTTCTGGGGGACTACCAGCACAATTAATTACTGACTTAATTAAAATTCAAGGTTCTGCACCAAACAAACAAAATTCCACGTTCGTAAAACTGAATTGAATTCAACTTATAGATGGAACTTTTAATTACTAGAGCTACCTATCTAAAGTTTTTATTTCTCTAAATGAGAACACTTTAAAAGAAACTTAACTAGTGACTTCAGCCAATCAACACATTATAGTACCTACTCTTAAAATGTCATATTTTTATACCAAGTTAATAGACTTTTTTTCCGTGGGGAGACATAGCTTTCTTATAAGTCCCATTCTAGCGGTCACCCTTGAACTGCCCGATTTGTTTGTCCTGCAGGTCATAGGTGCACAATAACCAATCCCGGCACACGCTCCCCTTCGCCACAGCGTCAGAGTAGCGGCCCGGCAGTCGGCGACAGCAGATCGCCTGATTATGTAACAAGCTCGGATTCACCGCCGCTCGTTTTTACCGCGCTGCCGACGACGCATGGAAAATGCAACAGATTATCTCTCTCAAACTGCCACTGCAGCCGCAGCCTTCTGATATGAATTTATAATCGCTGCATTGTTTTTAATTTCACTGTCATTTCGTACGCCTCTCGCAAGATCATATTCGATGTTTTTGCCGCAAGTAATCGAAGTACCGATCTATTCAATTAGTTAAATGGATTCTGTGAAAACAATGTTCACTTATACGATGTATTAACTCTCTCTCCATGTCCGACAGTGTACATATGATAATGCCAGTTTTAGTGACACGCCAGCATGCACGGGCACGCACGGTGATAGCGGCACTAGCATAGTTAATGCTGTATGTGCATAAGAAGTTACCATTTATGTTAATATTACTGTTTTATACATCAGGGAAGGAGTGCAAGAAATATAAACATTGCAAATATAAACTTGGCATAGGTAGGTACAACAGACAAAATTTATTTTCATTACACTTAAGGTTTTGCCCGTTAGCAATGTTACAGGCGTCATAAACCATTTCCTTGTTATGCACTATGAGTGCTTAACAATCATGTCAATCAATTGGGTTCAAAATCAGTCATTGTACTGATTTTGAACCCAATTAAATACATAGTACATAGTATTTTTTTTTTTTTTGGTGTATCCCTTAGTGGTATTTATCTTAGCCCGTAAGTGTGTCCGTGGCATCACTGTGGGCCCTATTAGAATACCAGCGCTGAGGTATTTATTTATTTTTTAAATATCGCCGCATTATACTGAGATAGGAGCCTTTTTGGCCTCGCACAGGTCGTTATTATTCTGTTTTAAAATCTCCTTTTTTTTGTTTTTTATTTTATAATTTATTTTTTATTTTTATTATTACTTACTGTTTGAATTTCTTGTGCATGTCCCAAATAAAATATTTTTCTTTCTTTAGTATCTCGCTAACTTGCTGTTCCTTTATCACGATACAACTCATTTATAATAACCATGTTTGCACTTTGTCAGAGGATTTCCTTCCGGTCACATTCTATCAAAAAAGTTTGGCTTTCTGGTGAAAATGGTTCCGTCACCCAACTGTGAAGAGTGTGGAGTAGTTGAATATGTGCAACATGTGTTGATAGAGTCTGTGCGGAATGAAGGTTTGCGATTAACTTTACTTGGTCCAACAAATAAATACAATATTGGAGAGTGTTATACTATCCTGACTTGTCGTCTATCTGAACAAGCTAGGATAGTGTACACACTGACATTTTTTTATTTTAAAGTAAGTATTAACGTTAGAATGACAAATTGTTTTTAGGTTTAGTTGATTGTGCTGATGTTACAGAGCGACGTTATCGCTCAGAGATAAATCCCATTAAAAATAATTAATAAGCTTCCTTGGACAATCACACCTGCTAAACACCGAAGTTTTCACTGCAAGATGAGGCCGAGCACATTGGAACTCAGCTGCAAATTTAAAGGCTTCGGATGTGTAGCTATAGTTACAAGCATAAGTACATTATAACAACACAAAGTTTCGCTCTGGAATAAAACATTATTTCGACCAGTCCCAGGGGAGCACCTTCCAATAGCGAGACAAAGTACGGAGCGCCGTGACGTAAGCCAACGAAAAAAAACTATAACTAGACATTCTAAAAGCTCATTCATTACAATAAATTGTAGTTTAAATTAATTTCTGATAGTTTCCACCCTGTTTCCTCCGGTTAAGAATAGAATTCGTATTTTATCTTGGGCTTCTTAGATTATTGTTACCTGTTATTACGTTACTCTAATATTGATTTTCTCAAACATCTTTGAGAAAGTCCTTTATAATCGTATTTATAATGACTTTGAAAAACATACTAATTTTGACGTTCGAAGAGTGCTGGTTCTCAGCCCAGTTTGAATAAATGTCTTTTGAATTTTGAATAACATTTTTTAGAAGGGACAAATGGGTTTTATCTAGACAAAAACCATTAATGTGGCCAATTAGCCATAAAAAAAAATCTTGAAAAAGTACGTTACATCATGGATAATAGAAAACTAGAAATGGCAATGTACATAGATATAACCAGGGCATTTGACCATGTGGACCATAAAGTACAATTAAGTAAACTCTATAGATACGGCATTAGAGGAAACCTGCTTAATCTCATACTATCCTATTTGGAGGATTAGAACAAATTTCTCAGATTAATCAAGTAGATATTAATTCCAAAACTGAAGTAGTATACTCATCAAGTTCTAGGATTTTTTGTTACGGTGTTCCACAGGGTCCTCTGGTGGGACCTTTGCTGTGAATTTGCTACATAAACGACTTTCACCAAGTAATCATGCACATAATGTCCTTATTTGCCGACGACAGCACAGTTATTTATAATACTAGTAGTAATAGAGAAATGGAAGATATCATAAAGACTAGTCTGGCTGGTTACGATTGTTGACTGGCTGAATGCTAATAACCTTAAAATTTACCTTACTAAAACTAAAATCATCTGTTTTAAAATGTATTTAATTTTTATTTATTTAATGACAAGGCGTGTTATTCTGTTAATGAATGTCTTAAAGACAAATTAAAATAATATTTATACAATTTTATATCTGTCTGTATAATTCAAATATTGCTCCTTCATAATAACATAGCATTACATCACGCCCGAATTCCCTGAAGGGTTGAGCAGAGGCGTACCTATAGTACACAGAAATTTCGCCAGTTTCTCCTCCATAATTATTAATATTCTATATTGACATTTATTTCATTTTGTTATTGTAGGTATACGAAATTATTTACTACCAATTTTTTTATGTGGCGCCATAAATTATTGACATTTATTATAACCTAACTATTAGTGTTTGGTATTAAATTATGACATATACGTAACTTACCTATTGACTCAATTTTTTATTCTGTTAATGCGACATTCGATTACCTTAACTATTTATGTTTTTGTATGCCTTCTGGCGGGACGTAATATGGACCAACATTTCTGTAAACAACATCTTATAATTTTACCCTATGTTCCCAAAATAAATAAATGAATTTGAATCACCAGCCGAACTCAACGATGAGCTTACTTTAATTGATATAATATATGATTTTAATTAGCGATGGATATCGGCGCGCGGTGCGTGGCGGCGCATCACCGGCGCGAGCGCGGCTGCCGTACGTCAAACGCTCGTGTCTGATACACATCGCAAGCACGCGCGACTGACAACCAGGGAGTTATGATGATGCAGGAGACTGCTGAAGGAATAGGCTACCTGAGAGTACTACGATACCATTAGATATCAATGTCCTCACAGATTGGGAATCTTCTGGCAAAGTTTAAGGACAGTAACCAGAAAAGAGGCAAAAAAAACAAACTGATATTGCCTTCAATATCAGAATTTTACATCGAACGCCCTTCTGGTCTCAGTCGATCAAAATTGCTAAGTATGTACCATATTTTCTTTTCAGTTCCCCTTTTAGATAATATTTCTTCGAATCGATCTCGATCTTTTTCTCCTTTATGGTCAGTACAGATGTTACACCGCGATTTTCACCACTCGTAAAACGGAAGGAAGCCTACTTAACAAAAGTCAAGAAAAATGTTAAGTGTTTTTTTTTTTTTTTTATAGATTCAAGTTGATTTTTCTCTATATTCTTTATAGAAGAGTGGCATTTAAGAATATACACTTCAAGAATGCCCATAAATAGAGTAATTGAAATGAACGACTTGGACGTTAACTTTGAAGTTATTCGACATGGAGATACATAATTATTCAGTGTGCAGCTTGTTACAATTTACGAGTTTTATTCGCAGACGTTTAGTTAAATATTTCCTTGTAATAAAGGTTTCCGTTTCGCTACTTCTGTGTAAAGTCCACTGCACGTCCATGGTAGCAGTTGATGTTGACAGGGCCTTTAATTCGTAGTATCAAGGGCGTTTTTCGTAGTTGGTAATAGTACTGGCTAGCAGTTGATTGTACCTATCGTGTTTACTCAAGAATGTGTCGACACTACGTATGCTAATACTGGCGGTTCTCACGCGTTTCTTTATAGAGCTATGCAGAGTAGCGGCCAGTAGTTCAGGCGCGTACTGTGACATGCAGCGACAGCTGAACATTCATTAACTTTTCCGAGTCGCGGGTTCCTAACATTCTTGTTTCTATCGTGTTTGTGATATCTGATGTGGGAAGTAGAATAATACTTACTTATCCAATTATAAAACATATCAGACAGAACTAATAGGTACTATAAATAATGTACAATATTTTATTCAGACACTGCATTTGAAGTGTCATACCCGTTTCCAACAAAGAATGCTTCAATTTGAATAAATGGACAATTTAAGTTGTTTTGTTGGTCAATTTTCTAAACAATCTGTTTCCTTGACTATACTAAAGCGCTCACGATAGAAATTGACTGCTAAGACATTGACATTGACATTATTAAAAGATAAAACTAAATTAAAAATTTGGGATAAAAATAAATTAAAAATCACTTTGGCAGCTATGGTCAAGAATAGCCCATGGTACTGTGTAGTAGAGACTGTCAGAGCCTAGGTGCGGATTTCACCAATAAAACTGAAGTATATCTAAACCGCGTTTAAGACCTGTCAGAGCCAATATTCCATAACAATTTTGACACTGACAGCCTTCGCCCAGCTTTTGCCCTTAGTTCTCTATACCCTGTCAAAGAGTTTGTCCTTGGAAGTTAAAAGCTGCAGGGGTACGATTTCAGTAATTCATGTTTGTGCAATGATGAGCCTATGCTGTCAACTAATCCTTTGATTAGTTGACTCTACTAATCCTACTAATCCTTTGAATCCTTTGATTAGTTGACTGATGAAATAATATAAGAAAGGAAAGTCTTTCTAATATTGCCTTATCAGGTCAGAAGGTCTGACCTCTATGAGAGACTATTTACAGAGAGATTTGGTTATTTGGATGTTTGTTACTCAATCACGCAAAAACGGCTGGACGGATTTGGATATAATTTGGCACACAGATCGTTTATAACCTTGATTAACTCTTGGGATACTTTTTTATCCCGGGAATACGATCCCGTGGGATAATTTCTGACCTCCACGAAGGCAAAGCCGCAAGCAAAAACAGTAAATATGTATTTAACTAAGCAGCTATCCCATATTATCTCCTCATCCCGCCCGTGCTCAGTATATTTCATAGCAGAAACAGTTTGAGAAATCTGATAAATATGTGTACATTTTCATAATTTTCACGTGGCGGTAGTTAGCACGGTTCGTGACCGGCCCGTATCGCGATCGGTCCGGCGCGGGCGGCGCGGCGCTGCGCCTGCGCATAACTCGCGATCATTATTGCGATACAACCACACTGACTTATTGATTCCACCTTCAATTAGAGCCCCGGTGCACGGGAGGCCCCTATCTATCGAAAGGCTCCCTAATAAATTGCAATAAAGAAAATTAACAGTTTATTAAAAACTATAAGTGTGTAAGCATCGCAAGCGCACGTTCCCCTGATAAGATTCTTATTAAACAAATTCTACGCCGCAGCGATCAATATAAATGCAAAGTTAATAGTAGTTTATTCGCTTCATGTTATTTCTTGGCAACGTTTCGTGTTTCCGAACTTGAACAAAGGACGGTGTAACATTTAAAAGAATGTAGATAAGCGCGGAGACATTTTACATAGTATATCAAACTATAATTCAAGTTGAAGCCGATCGCTATCTCGTCTATGAATTAACGAGCCCGGAGTGTCGCGGTACAAATGTAGCGTTTATTTATAAACAGTGAATATTCAGCTGGACGCGGTTAATAGTTCATTAATAAACTTATCGTGAGCAGTTTGATCGCGATGTGCCGAAACGCGCTGCGTGTGGCGTGGTGGTAGCGGCACGGGAGCGTGGCGGCTGCGGCTGCGCGGGCGCAGGTGCGCGCTAAATGTCACGGCGAGTAAGGCGCGCGGGACACTTTACACACTACATTATACAGTGCCGAAGGACCACTTCAATAAGATCAAAAACTTAAGTCACTGTTTAATCCATATGTAACCACCAGTACTCATTTAATAATGGTGCAAATAAATTTAAATGTCCAATCCATGAAATTCCTGCCTAACTTGATGCTTAAGTATTCAGTTTCGTCAATAGAAGAGAATTTAGCAAATGGCAACTTTTGTGGGTGACCATTCACTGAAACAGTTTCGTTCCAGGGCCGACTGTACTTGTAAATTTTTGTTTTATTTATATGAATGATATAGAAAGAAAGAAAGAAAGAAAAATATTTTATTTGGGACACGCACAGGACATACAAACAGTAAGTAATAATAAAAAAAAAAAATTATAAAATAAAAAACAAAAAAAGGAGAATTTAAAAACAGAATAATAACGACCTGTGCGAGGCCAAAAAGGCTCCTATCTTATCCTTCTATATGAGCTTATTGTCACAATTTGTTTCATTGAGTCCTTCTGTCCTACCTATCCCTGCGTATTCTCTGGCGCTAACGGGACTCCTGCGCACACCGATGAGCATTTTTTCCGCCATTTCTCCTTGAGCGTGAACTTTCGTCGCAAGTGGATGAAAGTAGCGAAATTACTATTATTGCAAATATCAAGGCAATTTGAAGAGACTTTCTTTATATTATTTTGCACCTTGATAGCTGGAGTCAGTTAAAAAACGTTTGAAGTTTTATTTTTAAATTAAATTTTGAAGAATTTAATAGGTCATCGAAATTGTAACGTTATTCGTTTTATTACCTATCAGATAAAAGTCAAACGGCTTACAGCATGTTTACAGATAGTAAATATAACAGCTTTTACTAAGTATAGTAAGTAGGCTATAGAAAATCGTGTTATGGGTTTTGGATACGTATATATAGAAAAACTTAAAATAGTAGTCACGAAAAAAAAGCGGCTGGCAAGCTGAAGAGTCTCAACAGTCAGTGAAAAAATTGGATTGAGGATAAAACTGGTAGATGATTGTTAAAAAAAAAAAAAACATCACTAAAAAAAAGTGCTAAAAGCACTGACAATCTGAAGTACTTATTTTGTCATTCCGTACTCAACAAGTGAACCGATCTACGGCAGCAAAGGGTTTCCTAAAACATAGTGAAACACTCCATGGTCGTCTTGTAGTTGTCTAAATTTGAAGTAATCAGGAAACAGGTCGGTGAACTACAAAAAAAAACAAACGAGGCGACTTTTTCCACAATTTTAAATCAGACCTTTCTATTAAGTCCGGCTTAAGAATTATCTTTAGACAATTCGATAAGTGATGGATACGATAAGTTACTTAAAACTCCTTTAATTCTAAAACGTATCGCATCGTAACTGAAATAGAACAAGATGCCCGTCGTGCTAATTACTAATGAACGTAGTAACTCACCCAGTACTCGTGAATATACGGAGTCATCATGTAGTGTGGCCAGTCTGAGAGCGACGCCATTTATTATCGCATGCTCTTCTAACAATCCTAATAAAGTGTTCTCAATACAAGTTCACAGTCAAACATCCGATATTGTTTTGTTCAATTTAGCATTAACTTTTAATCCCCGGCTTTTATGATAAAACCATCAACAAATAATTCAGCTATCAAACTTAGAGTAGGTAATCAATGTCTTCTATGTTTGTTTTTCGAGTTGTCGTGTGATGTGGGTGGGGTGGATGCGCGGGCGCAAAGGGCAGCGTGCACGGACTCACGGACGCTCGGTGCGCTTTCACCACGACTGAGCGGCCGCGCGGAACTGCGCGCGCGCCGTTACATTATCACTTCAACGAATTAAAGATAATGTGCCCAATGTTATCGTTACTGCTTATTGTAGTGGTTATCGTATATACTGTCAAGTTTTCCCAAAGGTTCAAAATAATTTAATATTTTCTATTAACTTCGTAATAATCATGAAGCAACGACATGTCGTAAAGTGAATTTTTTTGAGTATAAACGTATCTCTGGAGGATCTGGAGGATTTTTTTAGTTTTTTTGAGTATATCAAAAAAACTAAAAAAATCCTCCAGATCCTCCTAAAGATCCTCCTCACTGCGGATCCTCTTTAAAGCCGGACGGCTTTAAAGAAGATCCTAAAACGCGAATTTCAAAATTTCTTACGTTTTTTTGCAATTTGTAGGTCAGTCAGGTTATGTCTTGATCAAAATATGATTCGCGACCATAACAAATATGTATTTACAGAATTATAATCATTAATACATCTCTCTAAGTTAGATTTGTTCTCAAATGTCAACATTTAATGGAAAAGTCTTTCAATGGACATATTTTTTATGGTGGCGAATCATTTTTGAACCTGACACTGACTTGCAAATTGCAAACCGTAAGATAATTAAAATTTCGCGGGCTAGCAGGTCCACCTTAACAATAGGAGAAGAGGACTGTGTGAAAGATGATACAGATAGAAAGGTGGCAATAACCGAAACAGTAACGACGTACAGTAAGTAACGACTAAAAGAGATCTATGAGAAATAGACGTGTTGCGCCGGCGATGATGATGCTAAAGATAATGAAAAACTAATACGATTGAAAATGTTTGAAAAATGCTGTAAACATAAACAGCTATCATATCACAACATGCGTGATCCTACAGTCTATAAATACAACATGTATTTACCTACCTACCTACCTATGTGTAATCAATAATCCTAGATACAAACATTACTCATTCGAATACAATTCATCCATATTTAAAACAATACATTTCGATCAAACAGAAAGCTGCAATATCTTACAGATGTGGGGACAAATTGAGCCAATAAATAAACAAATTAAAACATTGATATTAATTGAGAGCGGTCACCCTCAATTATGCGTCAGATCGACACTTAATTAGATAATAGTCGCCAGTATGAGGTAAATTGTGTCCCGTCGCGCTGGTCGGCGGGATGGATTGTGCCACGGCCGAGCCACAGCGAGCCACGACGAGCCACGACGAGCAAAGCCGAGCCGGGACACAGCGCATATAAATATCGCAAACAAATATAACGGTGGAGAAAAACGCGGCTAGCGTGCGTGTGGCCACCCGGCCGCGACCCCGCGCGCTGCGACACACCACACATATATTATATTATCGATAAATATTCGCCATTTCCACTCGATAAACACCGTCGATAACAAACGATATAGTGTTCTTTCAGTTTTACATTAAACAAATTCTATCGTTCTAGCAATTGCTGATTCAAACGATAATAGCCACAGTTAGTTCTTTACGATCCATGTTTGAAGTTATCTGCGATCATCGACGTATGTTTCACTAATAGAAAACTAATCTCATATCTATAACGGTGATTTTATCGACGTGACCTTCAAGTTTACTTATGTCAGTCTCTATGAATATTAGTTGTCCTAACAGCAATAACGTGTAATATGATTGTAGAAGAATGTCGAGGTTGTTAATGAGGCGGCATCGATAGTATCGCTGCGCGTGCGCCACATCCCTACGGCTGGCTCGCTAGACGGCGCGCGGCGCGGGGCAGCGATACAAAAACCATCAAACTACCGCCAATTACAGTAGCAACTAGTTTTTAAGTCGCGAGAACTTTCTTTCATTTCCATATTCATTGCAAAGAAAGGGTGAAATTATACTTGCTCGCCATGAATATGCTAACGGCTGCGTGCTAAATGTTAAAGTTGAATAACACTGCGTCAGCGCGGCGAGGCGCGGGCGCGTTGCGTGCGCGTCGTGTGCGCGCTGACGGACGCGGGATCGTGCGCCTTGGACGGGCCGGATTAAACATTCGCACTACTTATAGAAAGTAATCTACATATTAATTATACCGACTGCTTCAGCAAGAACCATGAAAAACTATAATTAATCGAGTTCTGCGTGTTTGAATAATCGTTATATCTCATGTTGAGCGGTCGCAACCACTAATGTTCTTTGGGAACTGCTGCTCAAGTATTTATGTTCTCATAAAAAGCTTCACCGGTTGGAAGCGATGGGTACGAGAAGTAGTGATTGAGGAATCTTTGAATGTTCTTTTGGTAACGTAAAATTTTTCAAATAAAAATTTATAACTGTTTTCAGGGAAGTTCACAAACAAGGGCAAGCAAATAAGAACGCCTGCTCGCTCGCGACCCGTGCTGAGAGTACCAAGGTGTGTGTTTGTCGGAGCTACTCGGAGGTAGCCGGCCTGAGGGGCTACGTATTGCACCTTTAACAAACTTCTATTGTGTTTGCGCGTTCCGAAGTCGCCAAGTCGAGGGGGTGAGTCCGGTGCGCCCAGCGCGCGGGGGGCGGGGGGGGTCAAGTAATGATACATTCGCACGCCGAAGTGAGGCGCGAGGTAATAATGAGTTATGTACGTGATCCAATTATTTGGGCGCGCGCTCATTACGCGCTAAGTGTGAAATATGGCCGGCTTTATTACTAGCATCGCTGACTTCTTGCCACCCCGGGGGTGGGCCTCAGCCCCGGGCCCCGCGGGGGGCATCTGCAGCGCTGCAACTGTGCTCCACTAAATCATAATAATGTAAGGTGCGGAGCGAATACGGGTCGTGAAAGGAGTTGCGACTATTTTTACGTGATATATAGGAAGGAGGAGGCGCCTCCCGCCGTCCCGCGTGGAGTCCACAACTACGTTACTCGGATCACAAGAATTTTCATTTTGTTATTCTGAGATGTTGATGTATTTCGACGACGACGTTGAGTTGTGAAGCTACATAAGTCTGTCAAGTTTTATGTTTTATGAACCTATTTCTATTCAGTAACACCAGGAGTCATGCCCTTCGTTTAATTGTAGGAATGTTGATAACACGTCTTTACATTAGAAGAATTCCACTTAAAATTAGGCATTACAGGGGGGGCATCAGTGAAAACTAAACAGGTCATTAAACATAATGGGAGCTAGTGTGAGCTCCGGCAGCCGGCAGCAGCTCGGCCGTCACTGATAGGGCCGCGATGGCGTCATGAGCACCACTTCGTCCATAAATCGAACAAACACATTAGTTCGAGGCGATACTTTAAAGATTTGCCGTCGGTGTGCAGCGAGGGGGGGGGGGGGGGCGAACTCGCCGGAGTTATTCCATTAATTAAACCCGGCGGGCCCCGCGACCCACCCCGTGGACCCTGCCGGCCCCGGGCCCCCGCCCGCCGCGCAAAAACAAAGCAAGCAATAACGAGCGCAGGGTTGCCGCACTCACTACTTCACAACTATGTCGATTTATGATAACTGTTTAAAAGTAAGAACATTCTTTCCGAACAATTAGTTATTATTTGTTATTTTATAAGTTCACAACTATTCAGTAACGACTGAAGTTATCTTTGCAAGTATTTTGATATCTTTTGCGAATGCGAGGTAATATTAATGTCAACATTTAAAGAAGTTACTTATATGAGGCCATTTGACGTGGGCTATGGACTATCTGGGTGAATTTTCTTCAATAACAAACCTAGCTTACATGTTACCTAACTGCTACGCTAATACGAAATATGTCCCTACGATAAGATCTGTTATTTAGCAATGCTTCATTTGTTTTTTTCATCGAAATATATTTTATGAATGCAATCGTTTTCTATGCCTTGATGATTTTTGCGTTGTTAACCCTACCCACCACAACCGATATATACCCCTACTAAACGGAAACTTGATAACAAAATAATATCACTATTTAACACTGCGACATTTGTATTTTAAAAACGTACCCACCATCAATTACTCACATAGACTTACAAATTAAAATGAAGTACCAACTGTCAGGTTAGATTTGCACATTATTAGCAGTCATAGGTACTAATATACTTGTTCTCAATATTTAAGAGAAAATAAAACAATAACGTTGCATGCTAATGATATGTAGTGGTTATTCTATTCATCATACAAATTGATGGATTTATCTATTCACCATATTTGGATAACCTTGCTCTTTAATAAAAGAGGGGCTTGTGGCTAAGAATAACAGTCGTACGGGTCGATTGATCAGGTTAAGCTACGCTTGCCGCGGTTGGTCCGTGGATCGCTGACCATCTTTACATATCAAGTCCCACGTTACATACTCTCCCTGTCTCGGAAAGCACGTTAAGCTGTTGGTCCCGGTTGTCATTCGTAGATCTTTGACATCGTAAGGAAACCGGCATGCCTGAGAGATATTTCTCGACGGTATGTGAAGCCAAGGCCCATGGGCGGCACAAAAACTCTGAGGTTAGGCACTTAACCACACGAAAAAGAAAGAATAAAAGAACAAAGAATAATTTGACATCTCTTTCCGTAATTTAAATACAAATTACGTTCACATTTACAGTGAGCACAGCCCTGAGGCAGCGAGTCGGGGGTGTGGGGGTCGCACGCTCATAGAATAAAACATTATTCATAAATAGGATATTACGGCAGGTGGCGCTGCACCGCCCGCCCTGGCTACCGCCCGCCCGCCCTGCACTGACGTACTGCTCAACACATTATATTACAGCTTTTAATGCGACTACTTGTAATTTAATATTGAATTACTGAACAATGTCACTGTTGTTGTTTAAATTCGTGTTGAATAAAACTTAAGTTACATTGTTAAGATGTTAAGCACGAGTGTAATGACTATATCGAATACTTATTGTAAATTGTAATTTTCCGAATAAATAAGTAGATAGGTGCAGTTTTTATGAAACATGATAGTCGCGGCTACTGACTATTGTGTAGTTGTTATTTTATGTCTGTAATTAGCCTAAGGCCCGGACTCCACCAAAGCGGAGATGTGCGGAGATGTCCGAAGTGGAAACGAGACGAGATGTTTTTCAGCTAGGTTGTATACACCGAAGCTGTGCGGAGATGCGTACTGGCTAGACGGAGCGGAGATGTGTGCTGGCTAGAGCGGAAGTGAGCTGCGTGCGGCTAGAATTGGATGTTGACCCCGCTCACATCTCTTCTCGTCTCCGCTGCGTGCCGTCGCCAGCTTGCGAGACATAGCTCACATCATAGCTTTGTACCGCCGCCCAGGTCAATCCCGGCGATGCAAAGCTCACAGTTCCGCTTCAATCGCGGCATACAAATATGATATATCTCCGCTCAGTGGTATCCACTGAAGCTGAGTGGAAACGAGATATGTGAATAACGAAATTCTATTGGTTGTTTAAAAGACATCTTCTCTCCTCTCGTCTCGTCTACGGTTTTTGTGGAGTCTGGGCCTAAGGCCGTTTTATGTAAAAAGAAAACGAATAAGTACAAAATATTGTTATGTTTTAACATAATTTGTATGCTTTCGAGTAGAAAGGAGCGAACTAATTTATTTAATAACATCTATAGTAAACGATAGCTACATTGACAAATAAAATAGATTTCATTTAATTTGAAGTTGGGAATAATTAGAGATGTGGTCAAGCAATAGAATGATGACTTAAGAGCATTCATCAAGTTGGCAACGTCGCAAATAGCTCTCAAATATTTAACTGTTTTGATTCACTTGTGTTCATTACTGTATGGAAATAAGAAATATGGCTATGACTAGTGAACTGGAATATTAATAATGACATGCAATTATTACACTGAATTTGATGTTGTAATCGTTTTAGGAGTAAAAAAAGGCAAGGCGCCAAATTAATCAAAACAGCGAAATATTTGACAGCTATTAGCGACGTTGCCCACTTTCTGTATAAAAACTCTTAAGGTAAAAAGAAGGAGGACCAAATCATACCTATTACCATTCTGACTGACAACGATGGTGATTATGTGTTGGTAGTATAGTTACTACAATCCAAGCAGTGGTCTACGTGACTACAAAAATGTCCTTTCTTCGGTATTGTTCGTCGAGTTGAGCTCCTTAAGTTCAGAGTTGAGCTCCACGATTACTGACAAATGCTTGCACTGACTGGACAGGTCCACTCAAATCGGTGTGGTTCTTTCCTCAAAAGACCATTTCAGACACTAATCTACATGGTCCTCATATGGCCTGACCAAGATTATACCTGGAATTTAAAATAGACTGTGACCTCTGAGTTTGTTTCAACCTTTCTTCTCAGAGTAGGCAGATGGGAAACGCCGAACTCATCAAAGTATTTTTTTTTTAATATGACGTGTAAAAGTGATTCCAATGTCCGATTTACAGAATAAACAATTTCATTTCATTTCATTTCACTCAATACTAAGTGTATCAACAAAAAGCTACAAGAACAAGTATATTCGCATCTGCATATAAAATCACGCGAGTTCTAAGAATCTACTAAGAAAAATCGCCATCGAACGAGTTTTGTGGGGTATGCATTGAATGGAATGTATTCAGTGTAAATGCCAAACATTTCCCACATTCATTACTGACTTTCGAAATTAGAACCACTTTTACTTACCGATTAAATTAAAAATCTAACTATTTTATTTATTTTTGGCTCATATTTAAACAATTAGGTATTTGGATGAAAAAAACATTTTGATGTAAAGATAATTTCCTTATTAATTTTCCATGCTCTATGACTGTAATTTACAGTAAGCTGGATAATATTATGATATTTACAGTTTATCCGATTCTTCTGAATACTAAATTAATTTATTTCAATATTGATTGAAATTACTAAATAAAATATCATTAATTTTCAAATAATTTATGTCAACAGTTATTATTTACCTTACAAGCCACTAGCTATTCAATTTATCTGCATCTCTGTCCTTATACGTCGCTCGGCGTTTAAATACAAACAATGCATACATACATAATTCAGTACGATTATATTAGCTAATTGCGATGCGGGCGCCCGCGGGAGACGCGCAAGTATGCGCGCGCGCAGGGTATGACACAGCGCGGCTTTGCATAAACAGTGCGTTTGAATGCTCGCGTAATGGCAGCGGTGACGTAACGCAAAGAAAAACACTCGTATGGAAATTATTGCTAAATTGTGATCGTACATATAACGTACATATATGTATGCTACCTAATTGTTGATTGAAGCTTGAACGGTTTTTCGTAGCCAAGGACCATACATTTCACTACACTACGCCACAAGACAATTTCTATTTTTTTGCCGTTTCATTAATACGTGTTAGTTTAAATGGGGTGTACGAACCTACATGAAGAAATAAGAAGATAACAGTAACGTCTTAGGAGTATGCATTCTAAAAATTGGCAACGTCGCAAATAGCTGTCAAATATTCACCTGTTTTTAACACACTTTTATGAGGTCGACCTGTATGTATGTAACTATGTAATCAAATCTAAGAAAACTAATTTAACCATCTTCTAAAGATCGAAAAGATAGAAAATTGGCAGTTGTATGTGATTTTGGTGACAATACAATAACATGGTACTGTCGAGCTGATCTGATGATGGAGCCGGAAGATATGAACTGGAACTTCATGATGGATGATCGTATCATAGCCGTGTTTGGACTTGTTAGAAAGGTCTTGTAATGACCGTTGACCATGATTAGGTTTCAAGGTCTGATGATGAAGCCGTAAGATAGGCACTAGCATTCCATGATGAAATATCGTATCATAGCCGTGTTTGGACTTGTTAGAAAGGTCTTGTAAAGGTGGACGTAAAAGCGTGTTTTTTAGTTTTTTTTAAAACTAATAATATTTTTTATTATTATGTTGTTAAATATTACTGTATGAAAATATGAAATATCGCTCTATAGTGAACTAAAATATTAATAATGAATTGCAATTATAACGCTGTTGATGTTGTAACCGTTTTAGGTGTAAAAGAGCATTTGGAAAGTTTCCATGAGATTTTTTTACATCTAAAACTAAATAGTCAGTGTTACGATATTAATTATTGCATTTCCTTATCAATATTTTAGTTCACTATAGAACGACATTTCATATTTCCATACAGTAATAAATAGCCAAATTAATAAAAACAGCGAAATATTTGACAGCTATTTGCGACGTTGCCCGCTTTCAGAATGCATGCTCTTACAGTTTTCCATCGTGGCATCATTCAGATATTCATAGTGATGTGCTGCGGACGAGTAGAATACGTCCTATGATACTTCTGTCGTCATGCACGATGATAATGATCATAACATATTTTTATCTAAAATAACATCTTTTTTGTTTTACAATTCTTATAGTCGATTGACATTTAAAAAGCTGCTCTATGTATAATTTCATTCATTCGAAACTGTTATGGAAAATGACATGCAACGTGTTACGTGGTGGTTACGTGGTTTCACAAGATTTGCGTTAGTACCCTATTGCCATCGTTGGCATATTATGTATTTAGAATAGTAAATAGTACTTAAATCTAATATTAAGGTTTCTTTCGGGAAAAGTTATTATTACCTAGAGATTGATACAAACATTATCGGCGGCTCTATTTTCAATGAGGCTTTAACCTCTAATACATTTATATACCCAGAAATCTTCTGCTTTCTGTATCCTCGCTCTAAAACTTGAACGAAAACTATGTTCAAAAGTATCCCAATTAATATGCATTGTTGGAATCAATCAATATTTGGTGTGATCTGTACGCACAGCGCATTGGCAGGCAGTGGCGAGCATGCGCGGGCGCATGCAGCCGACGTTTAAGGGCATCTGTGCCGTGGGAAACGCCGTGAGACCATACCGCCACATACCGCCTCCGCACACACATGTTCCTCACACGACCACCATCATATCACGACTTCTCATAACATTGATTGTTTTCTACCAAATTGGGAGAATTCTGACGTTACTGACAAGCAATGTACGTGGCCTTATGATGAAGTGTCGCGTCTGCGCAGCACGGTAATTAGCAGAATGTCATTGCAAATTTTTAACATTCACGTTGCGCCGACTGGCGTGATACGTATCGTGGCGCATTAATATTGATACTCATACACACACTCGTGTATGGCGCTCATACAAACCATATGCGATACCTAGATTAATGGCTAACATTTACATGTCGCGCGCTTTTTGCAGCTGATTTATACCTTCGCTAGATATTGAATACTAAACAATTACACCGTCACTCAATGTTTATTATGTTTACTTTATAATAGCCCAAGAATATTAATTGCATATAAATGTGAGTATAAATACAAGTACGATCGCACGCAAATCCCGAAGTTTTTATAACTTGTGATGAAGAAACGCATAATGTGAATTTATGGCTCAAGTTAACGCTATTACTATAAAATAAATTCAACCCCTGCATGCACTAACTAAAATAAACTTCTTTCATAAACCAACCTAGATAAACAGTTAATCATTTCATAACTCATTACAGGAAGCATTAGAAAAGTTGATTGTATAGATCTAGTGAATGTATTGAATTAATCGTTAAACTAAGTATTCTTTATAAATCACGAGATCTCAGAACAAGATCTGAGAGAGCCCCGACAGCTTGACATATTCGCTACTCAGACCAGTTGTTTAGTAAAAACTCCGTAATTGACTTTTGCAGATAACACTATCAAAGCAAAAAGTCTAATGGGAAATATCGGTTCAATCTTATATTATGAAGGCTCCGAACGTCTCCGACGAGTGGCGGCTGCATTCCAGCAGGCGACACAGTGTCGTGTCGTGTGTCTGTACACGAACATTGTAAGCAGGTACCTCGATGGGCGTGTCGGCGGTGACACGGTGTCCACTGTGTGAGTTAATCGCGGATTGTATTTCAACGTCAGAGGCGCGGTCACGTCGAGGATTCAGATTAAGATAAAATTATTATGGAAATGTGTTGTTAGGTAGCTTTTCTTCTGATGTCATTAAAATGAAGGCTGTTAGCTTTCGGTGATTTTTGATCCTTTTGCCTACACATGTGTTGGTGTGAGTAGCTGAACGTCCTGTTCCCGGCGTGTGAGCCCGCACCGGCGCCGCGGTTTCCCAGTACCCGTTAAGAGATATGATTGACAGACGAAGAAAAAATATAATTCATTAGCAAGTGTGCGCAACATGGAGAATGTAGCCGGCACTAGGAATGAGATCGTTTGTTCCGAGGCAAAAACGTCGCATGCCGCGACACACATAGAATAATTATCTAAGCGCTCTATTAATATTTATGGCGTACTCTTAGCGTCCACTTCAATAATTATTTGACGTTTGAGTGCGTCTGCCCTGAGAGCCGGGCTAAGGACCACTGATTGCAGATCTACATTCCAACGCGTTCACTGCTTCGTATTCAAACTCTGATTCTTTCTTCTTTGATGTTACACGTAAAAACCCATCTTCTCATATCGTTTCATATCTTCGAAGGTGCAGGCATATCGGTTCTCTAAAGATCTTCCATCATAAAACTTTTGATTGATCTTAATGGTTTAGGAATGTTAACTATCCTATCGAGAATTTACAAGAAAAACATTACCCTCCTTCTGGGGCAATCGGGTAAAAAGAGACATGTATTCTGCATCTGAACCTGATGACACAACACAATCATAGAGCATCGAGCAGTAGATTGTCCGCCGCGTCTACACTCCTGGTGGTCAAGTGGCGCCGCTCAATGGACGTCCAAGTATTTCATTCATGTGGCTGGCCGGCGCTGCGGCGACGTCGCGCGCGGTTCCTTGAACCGCGGCGTTTCCCTCGCTAGCGCTGGGAACCGCGACCATTACCCGCGCGACCACAGCCCGCTCCTCGACGCCGCGTTTTTACGCCGCGCCTGCAGTCAGCCTATGCACATGCATGAGACGGTCACCCACCATTTGTCACGTGCACCTCTTGGGAAAATATTGAAACGTTTCCTACTCGATTTATTATGTTATAATGTCACTATTTATTACATACAGTCGTAACGGTCCAAGCTCGATGTGAAGCTGTTTTCTAAACATTATAGTCTGTATAATTTATATCATTCAGATGGACTGTTATTTGGGAGCAATTTACCAAATTACGAGCAACTTGTTAGGATTAACGTGGGATGTTAGAAGCGACTGGGAGCTGCTCATTAATCAAGCTCCGTATTCAAATTACTATAATTTGGGTCGATGTGGGGCGAGTTGGAACTAAATGGTTTGCTATTCAGCCGTCGATTAGCATACCTCGGTCTGCATGTTGTTTTAATTCCACCGACCGTCTGGAGTCTGTTTTGGTTTACTATGATTAAATTCTGCCGAACATTCGTGATCAGTAAATACTAGAATCTGGAATAATAAAGATGTTCAACAGGACCATTATTAACTTCATTGGCCTGTTTTACGAGTGTATTTAGTGTCAATAGGTTTTCATAAACGATACTTTCAGCAGCATTATACCGATCACTAGATCAGGGTTCGTGTACATCTATCATGTTGGTTATACATATAGGGATCATTAAAGGAAAAACACTTAACAGTACTTAGATGTTCAAATGTATTTATTGTGTAACATTGTAAACTGGCATGAGACCAGTATCATTTGAAGACGTCGCAGAAGTCTTGAGTATCATCCTAATGCGTTTTTAATAACGCCACCTCTGCGGACCGAAGGACCACACAATGGAAAATCACTTCTCTGATGTATAATACAGGGATTGATTTCGTTTGGAAGAGGAACGAGGTCAAAATAATTACTCTATTAATGAAGGTGTTACCGAATTTAACTATTGTGTTTATGCCGCGGTGATAATTGTTACAAATTAAGCTTAATCGATGCGCGCGCGCAGGGATTGCTCCGGGCCGCGCCATTACGCACTGTGCCGCAAGCTGCCGTCCGGTGCCGTGCCGTGCCGTGCGTGCCTTTGAATACGAGCCGCTATTAGTATAAAATTATACTATTAGATGCATTATCGGCTGACGGTCCATTTTAATTATACAGGCATGCTTTGTATAAATTATGATGGATGTTCTACGATTTGGGAGTTTTTGTAGTTGTGGAGTGTAACCGACAAGATTTCTATATGTTTGTTCTCGCTTTACTAGCATGCAAGTACTCTCTACTAATGATGCATAGGTATATACCACGTAATCCAATTTAATGTTGCTACTGTTATGTAGCTAAGAATAAAAACACCGGCCAATTGCATGTACATGTTCTCCCATACATTCCAAATGCAAAAGTAAGTTTATACGGACAATAATGAAAGATTTACCATGTTATTTTAAGTACATAGACTTCTCATAGGTTTTCCTGTAATCTATGAATAAAGAATCATTCTCTGTACTTTTTTTTTTTTTTGTCATAGACGGATATTGAGCAAAAAGGATTTAAAAAATTATGTTTTAAAAAGGTTATGGTAATTTTTCATCAATTTTCATAAATATCTTCAAAGTATTTATTCTAAAATTACTTTTTTTTATCGAGATCAATTATTGTCACACGGTACAATTATATTTAAAAAATCCAATTTTTTCTCACGTGTGATACTATAAGGGTTCTGTTTTTTTTTCCTTTTGAGGTACGGAACCTCAATATTTCGATTACCCACTTTGATGCTCTTTCTGGGGCGCCAGTGTAGCAGATCTTTCGCTTGTTCAGAATAGAAGCGTGTCTTCGTAAGGTAAGTCTCTGCTGCTGGGGAGTTTGTTGCGGCACTTCTTATTCCCAGCTAAAGCACTAGGACGTGGTGAAGGGCGGGCGTTTTGGGGTACTGTCTTTTGTAATTTTGACGTTCGAAAATTGCTGATTCTCAGCCTAATTTGAATAAATGACTTTGGAATTTGCAAAAAAAAAACCAGTCGCTCTCTAAAAGTAATAGCGCTACATACCTACGCAAGACGATTTCTTTGCTCATTTCAGTCCCCATAGACTGTCTCGACAATGTATGTGTCGTCACAACAGAACATCATGACCGACGTACATTTAGCGCTGTGACGCGGTGACGCCGTGCCAGCCGTGTCGGCCCGCCATGATTGATGACGAAAGTGTTGCGCTCGGGTTACGATAAACATCGAGATGTTACCCCATCCCCATCGCTGTGGCCAGAGGGGCTAGGTGACTTTAATGTTGTTTTTATCAACAGACTTGGAAATACTACTCCAGTGCTGGTTAAAGGTGACCTTCATAGATCCCGGCCCGCGACATATTTGGTACTTTTTCAGACCAGTGACATACTTTACGATGAGTCGTTACACATACAAGGCCAAAATATTTATTTATTTATTTTATTTATTTAACAGTTTATGTGCACACATAAAGAAGAAGAAAGGAACAGAAAAATATGTACAAAGGTGGTGCTTATTTCTAAAAAAATCTCTTCCAGCATACCTGCGATAGGAAAGTAGTTAAAGAGATGTAGACAACGTGTGTAAGAGTAGAAGAAAATATAAAATACATAAAATAAAAACACTTAATTATTCACTAATTTAACCATAAACATACAATATATAATATTCACATATATTATAATATTATAAAATATAATAATAATATAAACATATATATAATTATATAATATTGTCATTTAGCACTACTAATACTGATAAATCTGCAAAAATGCTACTTTTTCCTGAAAAACGAAAATCCAAGCCTCTGTCAGACCTTTGACTTCACACCGATTAACTGCCAAGTCATACGTCTCGAGTTCGAACCCAAGGCACCCCTGACTTTTCGGATTCATGTGCGTATTGTATAATTATCACTTGCTTCAAAAACGCTGAAGGAAAACATCGTGAGGAAACCGGCATGCCTGAGAGATATTTCACGACGGCATGTGATGGCTTCACATGCTGTCGTGAGAGTCAGAGTCAAAGGCCCATGGGCGGCTTTAAACCTCTGACAGCAGCCGTGCTATTCTGCAAACATCTCACCGTGATAACTTGAAGTGAGCTTGATGTGAGCTGTCATTGCACCTAAAGCTAGGGATTGACCCTATGGACAGCTCACTTCATGCTCACTTCACCTCACTCTTCACGGTGAGATGTTTACAGAATGGATCGACTGGTTAGTCAGTAACCACACGAAAAGATGAAAGATCGGAAACTAGCTGGCTCCCCGTGGTTTCACTTGCATAAGTCTCGATCTCGTAAATATCGAGATAAAAGGTATCCAATGTCCTTGTCCAGGTCTTGGTCTACCTATGTGCCAAATTTCATTCAAATCCGTTCAGCTGTTTTAGCGTGAAAACGTAACAAAAAAAACTAACAAACAAACAAACTCACTTTCGCATTTATAATATTATTATATAATTTATTCCTAATCAGTCAATTATTTTTGCCCGGAACTTGTTAACTTAGTAAAGTAGTCTCTACAAGTAGGTAACAAGTTCCGGAAAAAACTTTAATAATTTAGAAATACCTCTCTTTACCAGTACATGATTCTGAACTGCGTTGAAATTTTTCGTCGGTTATTTAAAAAAAAAAACAGCTGTTCCATACATTATGACCGCGTAGGTATTGCACTTTTCTATGAAACAGCTGACTTTTTTTAAAATAACCGACGAAAAATTTCAACGCAGGGGGGTTAGGAATCATGTACTGACCCCATGGTAACCGGCTTCGCGTCGATGTCCCTGACACCCTGTATAATATCCGTATCCGTAGTGGGATCTAACCTGTTACCATTTTAGTGAGAGGTGCGTGAGACACTAAAGTCGAATCTCTAAAACACTCGTACCGTATTTAAATAACTCTCTGTGACTTTATTCCTAATCAGTCAATTATTTTTGCCCGGAACTTGTTAACTTAGTAAAGTAGTCTCTACAAGTAGGTAACAAGTTCCGGAAAAAACTTTAATAATTTAGAAATACCTCTCCTTACCAACATTATCGTCGCCATAAAATTAGCCAAATACGTTTATAGCTGGGTTTAAGCCTCCTCCAGGCAACGCCACAACCACCAAATATCTTTAAACAAAACGTTCTAAATAACAAACACAATGTGGCAGCGTTTGAGAACAAGGTCAAAGTTAATGTGTCTCAACAAAAAATGGAGCAATTTTTGTCGCTTAATCCAGAGGCGAACCGCAAGCGGCAAGCGGAGGCATTCCAAATATGAGTAGCGATGATATTTAAATGACCGGCGGCGGCAGCGCGGGCGCATCGCTTTGACACACCGCGCCCCGAACGCGACGCATTCCATGCGTCCGCGCGTCCGCAACGACCTGCTGTTTTGCGTTGCCGACCTGTCTATCGGGGACGTGCTCGTGTTTTGATGAGAGGAATTCTAACTCATTTGAATTTGTCGCCTATCCATTGTTTGTGTGGATCGCATTTTTTTTTATACGACTTCTTATTTGGTGTAAACTTAATGTTCGTAACTTGAAGTAGCCCTGCCGTGGTATAGCTTAAGTTAGCGCTAATTTGCTGGTGTTTGGTGGAATGGGTTGGGTTAAAAAATGTTTAAGGAACTACAAAACTACACTACTGTTCGATCTCACCCTCATTTTCTATTCTCTATTAGTGACTACGTTAGATGAAACATTACGCAGTATATGAAGGCCTATTAGCATTTATGTTAATTACTAAAAAACTTTGCTGCTACCTTTCATCAACCCGACACTAAACACACGCGGCTATTCCTGGTGTCAATTAATTGACTCATGGCTATCCTTAGCAACTGTTATGGACAAATTGTATGTAGATTCCTGTGGTGGTAAACCAATTACACCTTATAGGCGTAAACGATTCAGTTCTGATGGGTGAGGAGTAACTAGATGCTCATTTGCAATATTGCTTCTAGTTTGTTATTCACTGCAGCTCCCAATTCAGAAAAAAATGCTCCAGAACCAATAATAAATTTTAGAAAAAAAGACCGCGAGGAAATCAGTTATAATTGGATGTTTCCGATTAGTGTAGTCCTGAGTCGACATTTCCTTTTACCTCTCTCTGAACAAGGAGGCTGGCGCGCGAAAGGAAGCAGCTCCAGGCTAAGCAACTTGTTCACACCTTAGCGGGGTATGCGCGTGCGCACACCAACTGTAATGACGCTAACGTGTGCGCGCATGAAGCCATTTGGACGATACTGCACTGAATGGAGTCGAACCCGCTCCTAACAAAGGCACATCGTTTGAATGCGTAACTTTTTGCTGCCGAGCAGCCGCCATGCGAGCCGAATGTTCCGAGCCAGTTTTTGGTCAGTTTGAATAAATAAAATATTCATTGTATGCAAGTTATCTGAGTGCATAAATTCATATTAATGTATGGAAGGTATGAAGTTTTCAGCATAAAGTAACTCATTTATATTTCATGGTCGGGTTTGTGTGACGTAAGATAAATCTGATGATAAATTGCCGGGTTGAGGTGAATTAATTAATTTAATAAAAACTCGCCTGTTATGGACAGATTCACTTTTTCTTATTTTGTGAGAGTATACACACTTGTACAGTATTCTCCATAATTTTAGAGCTACTTGTGCGGCTTTTTCTGTATGGATTGGTTAATAATACGTTGTGTTTGTGATCATTGTTTTTCTAATTAGGGAACATGAAGACATATATTATGTAAGCTTACGTAAGTTAAGTAACATAATATGGGCATGTGTTTTTGAGAAGTGTCAAAAGCTATTTACTAAATCAATGGAGTGTATTGTTACCTACCAATCAGAGTACGATGGCAAAACACTTTTAACAAAAAATAAATATTTTTGTAAACTCAACTTTACCTTAAATATCTGAGCACAAACAGAAAATAAACTAACACCTACAACGAAAAGTTATTCCCATCGCTTGAACTTCGTTGGCATTCAATTATAATGACTTCAACGTCGAAACCCCTGCTGTAACAAAGCATATTTGAATGCTCGTCCGTGACATATTCGTATGAGCGTCCGCGATGAAATGTTAATTCTGAGCTAACGAGAGTGCGGGGCGCGCGGGGTGCGGCCAGCGGTGTGCGCGCGCGCCTGTCGCAGCTCCCACGCCGCGGGCACGCCGCGCATGCGCAAAAACATGCGCCGTGCCAACACATGCGCCAACGCACACCATGCAGTAGTACAGCTGCAGAGGCTCCTCAAAAAAATGGACTAGGTGACCATGTTGAATACTGACTACGGTACACGACATTGCTATAGCCGTTTTGCGTGGATGTGACGCATATTTTCACCCAAATTATTTTTTTCGTGTTTTTGTTCTTTCTTTGCGTCATTGTACCTCAAATAAATGTGTTTTCTTGTATTTGCTAAAAGAAGAAGCTCACAACTTCCTGGGTTGCGAAGACATCCACTGTACTTGCGCGTGTTGGTTATTTATAGGAACTATGGGCGTCAAGACTCCCAACAACATGCAGCCCGAGATTTGATCGGGCATGTCTTCAGCCTTACCTGTGCCACCAGTTCTATTTAAGGATTCACTATGATCAACTATTCACTTCAGATTTATTTATTTATTTATGTATACTTTATTGTACACCACAAAAATACATAACAAAAAATAATAATTAAGCACTACAAAACATACAATGGGCGACCTTATCGCTTTCCGCGATCTCTTCCAGGCAACCTTAGAATGGACAGTGATTTGGCTGGACATGAAATGGGGCTGTCGTTGGTGCAAATAATAAGTATACAATATACTAGAATAGATACACAGATAAATACATATCCTAAATAATAGATACACAAATACATACATACTAAATCATCGTGGTTCTGATCATCATAGTGAAAAATCCGTAATTTTTGCATGTTCTTAATGCATCGACTATGAAAAATTTCTAAGCTCTGTGCCCTATTTCGGGCAGCAACAGAGATCTTACTTCTCAACAAAAACAGTGTGAAATCATTAGTGTGTCATTTCGAAAGACGCAGCCGACATGTCCTGCTGTGCTGCGGCGCGAGGCGGCGCGG
Source organism: Agrochola circellaris (assembly GCA_914767755.1). Lineage (NCBI taxonomy): Eukaryota > Metazoa > Arthropoda > Insecta > Lepidoptera > Noctuidae > Agrochola > Agrochola circellaris. The sequence goes on along the minus strand of OU611839.1, from coordinate 2,837,924 downwards.
TGCGTCGCGGGGCGCGGGCGGTATTCGCGCGTCTGCCCCGTGCATACAGATGCGACGTAATTGTCGCGCGCAAAAACTAAACGCATGATAATCGAGGAAATGCCACCTGAACCGGACGCCGCCGGACGGCCTGCACTGATTGTCGCCGGACCGGTGCGCTGAGAAAGCGGACTTATGCAATGCTGTGTTATGTCCGACTGGATTAATATAATTGGGGCTAGTCTATGGGAAAGGTGCGGTCTGCGAACGTCTCCAGTTTTAATTATGTTTTGTTGTGAGTATTCTTTTGCGATAAGAGGTGGAAGTTTCTATAGGTACTTGAAAGTCAAAGTCAAATAATTTATTTCAATTAGGCACAACAGGCACTTTTGAACGTCAAATAATTTATTTCAAATAATTATTATTATATTATATTAATTTAATTAATATATATTACAATAATTGGCAAATAATTTCTTTATTTACTTTTGAACGTCAAGTTCAAAAGTGCCTGTTATGTGCTTAATTGAAGTAAATTATTTGACTTTGACTTTGAACGTCAACATTTTACAAAAAAAAATAATTGATTCTAGTCGTCCCTTCCAAAAGGTAGCGTTCGTATGGAGAAGAATGGGCAAGAAATTACACCGTTACTCTTTTAACATGTCTTACAATATTTTGTACACTATTATATATAAATATATATGAAGACGATGCACCTAGAATAAAAATACTATACCACAATAGGTAAAAAGAAGTAAAAATTAAGCAATGAAAGATAAACTAATTATATGATAGAAATATGGTGCTCACATATTTACAAACATCGTAGAAGTATAAGTACGGTATTCCTAAAATGTAACAAATAATACTAATAAGTCAGTGTGTGAGTTATTACTTGTTTTAGTAAACATTGTGCAAGGTGTGGAGTAACTCTATGGGCATTTTTACAATAGTACACCATCTGCTTCCAATGACAAAAGGTTTTCCATTGCTGGAAAATATGCTTTGAGTAACTGTTAACTTAACGTAGGTACCTAAGTGATCATTGTAATTAACTACTTAGGTATTTTCAGAGAAATAACAAACTATCATTGCTGAGGAAGATCTAGAAGCTATCTAGATGATGGTGAAATCTTGTAGTAAGCAGCCTCGACTAAGTTATTGAATCACTCGAAGGCTAAGTTATTGAATCACTCGAAACTAAGTTATTGAATCACTCGAAGGCTAAGTTATTGAATCACTCGAAAGCTAAGTAATTGAATCACTCGAAGGCTAAGTTATTGAATCACTCGAAAGCTAAGTTATTGAATCACTCGAAGACTAAGTTATTGAATCACTCGAAGGCTAAGTTACAGAATCCCTCGTAGGTCTAGTGGACGTAAGCGCTACTGCTGAGCATGATGTCCTGGGTTCGATTCCCGGGTCGGGCTAAGTGATATTGGATTTTTCTATCTGGAATTTCTCAGTAGTAGCCCGGAGTCTGGATTTGTGCCCGGTTGATGGCAATAGGCTCACCCCCTATTACATGGGACTTAAACATAACAGGCGAAATGTGGATGTACTATATAGGTACAAGTCTGCCAACCCTTTGGGGTAACAAGGCGTGATGTTATGTTATGATGTTTTCTATCTTTGTGCAGTCTTGGGTGAAGTGATCACAGGCATCGCAACAAATATTTAGTTTTTAGAAATCGATTAAATTCTTGCAGTTCCAAGTTGAGCATTTCTTAAATGCTTAAATTATCAGTACTGACATACCAAAGTGGTATTAACTTTCTTTCTTGTTCTCCGAAGACATAAGCACTGCTGTAAGCTGCTACTACTTACAACCTTCCCCCGAGCACTTCCTGAGAACTGTTGCTGATTTCATCGGCAACATTCCCGACATAGCTGCTCTATGCATCATTACCCTCGGTTTTTCAATAACCCGCAAATTTTAGATCAATTGTCCGCGTATTCATGAGGGCTCGGATGCGCGCACGCAAGTTTTTATCTCCCCCCCCCCACCTCCCCCTCGCACGTAGCGTCCAATCGGCGGCGTTTTAATTGCCGTAATCACCGTCTTGTCATTTGCCTCCGAGTGATTTAAACCGGCGACTTTTTGTCCATGATACATTGCCGTAACATGAATGGCTTCGTCGGAAACGTTTCTGTGTTGAATAAATTAACCATTCACATTCATTCAAACGTGAGATTTCGTCGAAGATAAAGTGCCACCGATTATATCTGATCAAGTATTTCGTGTAAGAAATATATGTATCGATTGTGACGCGCTGATAATTGTCAAGTTTTTAGTTATAACTATGTCAGTAAAACGACATTTATAACAATATGTCACGTTCTTCACTTTTTAGTTAGAAGTCTGACTTTTCGTTCAAATGGTTGCAAGTTCCGTTGCTGTTGAATTCCATTGAATTGTGCAGTAAGAAATCTGAAACTGGAGTTTGAGATTGGAATTGAGTCTAATGCTGCGACCGCATCTGCTTCTATCGTGACGAAGCTTCGCACAGTCATACGATACACGTAGATATGACCATCAACCATTATCGGTTATCGTCGTGATAGTTCGGGTTGCGTAGCACTTATCGCCCGGATGGCGGTACTTAATAAACGTGGCGAAGCCGCTAATGTAACCACCGCTTTAGCGCGATAACTTTTTAGCGAATAAAACATACGAAGCTTCGGCACGCATTGCTTTGTCACGATAAACGCAGATGCGGCCGCAACATACAGAATCAGAGAGGATGTTAGGCAGGAAAAAACATAAGGGTGCTAAGAAGTTTAATCCGATATCAAACCTTATTTCTAGATGCCTAATAGCCACAAGACCGTTGTCAGTTGGTGTAAACTACGCCGGCGCACATTGCGAGCAACCGCTAGATCGTGAATCGGCTTTTATAAATAATATTTGTGTAAACTCTGATCAATTTAGCATTGTTACATACCACAATACCTTGACCATCAATGTGTACCGTATCACGATGACATAAAGTCTGGTTTGTATTGTTTCAGGTGCAGTATTGTTGAGCATGAGCTTGCGCAGTAAAGGAGTGGATCTTCTCACGCGGCTGCGCGGGCGCAGCGGAGGCCGGAGTATTGTAATTGCCTGTGGTCCCTACTAACATAAAGCATGTGTTTTGAACTTGAATATTGCAATTGCAGGCCGGACGCAGATTGTAAGTAGTAGGTATCTACACAACAATATTGTATTCATAATAAAGATTAATTAAGATATCTTTTGGTAATTAGATTTTATTAGATTTGGGTATACATTTATCATGATTGTGATCTTCGCAGATGACACAACCTCGGCGCTACAAAATAAAGTAATATGACATCACGTGCATATAGTTTTAATAGTTTTCATTAGAACAAGCATGAAACGTGAACTAATAACTCGTGTATTTAATTTCAGTGCTTGGCGGCGCAACAGGCAGTAAGTTACAGTGTTGCGCCTGCGCAGGCGGTCGGCCGCTGATAATCTAGTTAAATTTATTTATTGAGGCCCGCGGGCATCCTCGCGGCCCCACGCCGTTCATTACCAACACTTCAAAAAGTGCAACAAAACATTAGAAAGTGCTACGAAAAATAAAGCCGAGCACAAGTATTTTATAAACAACATCGACATGACGAAAAAAGATTTTTGAAACATTAACAAATGCTAGAACAATGAGCCTGACATGACTGTGATCGCTGATTTCATTAACAAAATTAACATAACTAATTAGTCTGTTATCAGTCCGATCATCCGATAGGTTGTGATATGCGTCCTACATCGGGTACGATTGAACCGACTCCGGCGCCACCGTATCGACAGATAAGTGAACATATCGCGCGATGTGTATCAAATCCCAAGATATCTGATCTGCGGCGACTACACAACTAAATATGTTAAAATATGTAACGCGATGTGTTTCATAGTGATAAGGGATAGTATCAGGGCTGTCTCTGAACATTTCCGGGACTCTTGCGCATATTTTTACATAATTTTCAAAAAACTCTGTTATACCTTCTTATATTTAAAATAAAGCTTTAGTCCTACAATCCAAAGCTGTTTTCGCCTAACTTACTTCACTAAATTTGACTACCGATCTAAACAATTTAGGTATACCTAAGTATACCTTTTTTCTCCTCAAACTCTTGGATTGGAGTTCAATTTTATTTCAAGTTACATAGCGAGAATTATTTCTAGCGCAGATTTTTGTCCAGTTCCCAGATTTATGAAGCTGAACAGCAAGCAACCCTGCAGCTGCGCGTTTTATGAATATCGGTGCGTCCTCGCCGCGGGCTGTGGGTCAGCTATCGCGATGCGCGCGCGCACGCCGGCCGCGCCTCACAACACGCCACGTGATTTACCGCACCGCACCGCACCGCATCGTCCCGCACCGCTTCGCCACGACTCGGTTATCTAACGCCTGTCACTGCGGCTATTACTTACCTACAATATTGGGGTGCTCGGTGTTCTGTCTTCATATATGGCTAATATTTTAGTTCAGTTTAGAAAGGCTGGTATCTTAAGGCCAGCTTCTTCATTTGCGGTGTGAAGTGTTCATCATCATATCACTTACGTTAACAACTCACCAAACTACTCCTGTCATCATCATCAACGTATAGTAAATCACTGCTGGCCATAGGCCTCTCTAATTGCACGACATTCAGCTCGATTCTCAGCAACTCTCATCCAGCTGCTACCAGCCACCCTGCGAAGATCGTCGCTCCACCTAGCCTGCGGGCGTCCTACATTACGTTTGCCGATTCGCGGTCTACACTCAAGAACACGTCTACCCCAACAGTCATCGGTTCTACGGCTAATATTGCCGCCCCAGCCACTTCAGCTCGCTTATTCTGTGAGCTATGTCGACAACTTTGTTTCTCTGCCAGATCACCTCGTTCCGGATTCAATCCCTCAGAAAAACTACTCCTGAGGGGTTAGGTAAGCAGGTCTGTATGAAGTCTTCTAATATTTATGAAAATTTATAAAATCAAAATGCTAAATATCTCATGTTCACAAAAGTTTCGCAAACAACAATCTTTGTAACAAGTCTTGTCAGATTTACCGATACTGGCGTCATCTATTGACCCTTACCGCACAATTGAAACAATTTACCTCAATCATATTATATGGCTAATCGCTATCTATTAGTAATAAATCAGTAACATAGCTAATCGTTTAGCTGGAAGGCTGTAATCCTTGTGTTAATACATATTCATGCGCCTCGAGTGGAGACATAGAGAGTCAAGTGTTTTGTCGACGCGCAGTAAACTGCGAGGAATCGGTCATATTTTGTTTACATAGTCGATAACGAAGAGATTCTAGTATTCATGTAAGAATTGTACATATTACCTATAGAGTTACAATGTTCTGGTTCCTTTCATGAGGTTCTTCGGAACCCTCTGTGTGTAGATACAAGTAATAGATGGATTTTGACAGATGAATCCGTTGCAACACCTGTTGCAATGTTATTCAGCTTAAATATAAGTAGAGTTCATACTCCACTTGTATTTTAACTCATTAAGAGCGTTAATACTGAAAATATAATTTTAACTCATTTTGAATGCCTTAGCGAATTCGGCATTATAAACTGCGAAACTAAAGTATATTGTAACAAGATTTCAATCCTAATGCCGGTGACACTCCTCGAGGAGCTAACTTTAGCGCTAGGAGCTAACTTTAGCGCAAACGTAATGCCGGTGCCCTTTTTTTTTTTTTTTTTTTTTGGATGGGAAATTATCAAATAACTTCTCCCGCTCTGGGTGGAGCGGGAGGGCGTGTCAGACTTTTACTGACTAAAACCCACCCGTGTTCCTTCCGTTGCCTGTGTGCCGAGGTCGCGATATCCCTTTCAGACAAACCCGCAACCCCGGCAGGCATTGGCCCTTCCGGACCCCGTCAGTTGGTGCTGACATCTCTTTGAGGCGCGCGTGGAACACAACGCGCCGTCGACCCGGGCCTGGTCCCTATCGGACGGCGAGCTACCCATTGCTCACCGTCCGCAAGCCCGCGCCTAAGGTGGCCGGAAGTCGGCTCGCGACTCCCGACGCCCGGGGCGTCTCCTGCGGCGACTAGGGGCGCGAGGGGGCGCATTTTGCCTCTCCCTCGCGCGCTCCGCCTCCTCCTTCGCGAGCATTACTGCTTCGCAGAAGGAGGTGACGGCCTCCCATGCACTCTCGCTCCGGACCATGGCCTGAACCAGGGCCGGACGCGAGAGATCGCCGCCGCCGATCGCCTCCGTGAGGACACGGCGGTGCTCCGCCCAAGCTGGGCAGACCTCCACCGTATGCTCCACCGTGTCCTCCGGGCGATCCACACAGTGGTGACACCCGGGCGTTTCCTCCCGCTTTATCCTGAACAGGAACCTCCCGAAACAACCATGTCCGGTGAGGACCTGTGTCAGGCGGAAGGTGAGGACGCCGTGGCGCCTCTCTAGCCACTCCTCAAAGAGGGGACTTATCGCCTTAATTGTGGCGTGCCCAGCGCTGGGTTGCGACAATCGCACTCTCCATGCCGCCATGAGATCCCGCCGGAGCTCTGTCCGCTGTGCCGCGATTTCTCGGCCGGTGCCCTGGAGTCAATTTGCAATATGTATGGCGACATACCAACCCGTCTTGAGCAAGCGTGGTGATCAATGCTCGTGCCTTCTCAGTATGAGAAGAGGCCTTTGCCCTGCACTGGGACAGTAACAGGCTGGTATTATTATATGGTGACATGGCGTATGAGCTCTATGAAAATAGGTGGAGTCGGAAGTGTTAATTGAAATTACTCAAGTTGTTAAACACAGCATGATCGTGACTTATCTCATTACAGTATTTGGTAAATTTTAATGTGGCTAATGTAAGTTGCTTGTTGTAAAAGCAAATATTACGTATGTCATTATATCAGTGTACAGAGCGATAATAAGGTTATCTGCGCAAACACGGGGATTATCAACAACTACTTCGCTGAATAGGGAGTGTCCCGGCGAAGGAAATTAACTGATGATAAAGAAAAATTCAAGAGAGCACGTCTTCTTTAAGAAGGTAACTGTTATAAACGTTTTTTATTACATACATATACCTGTGTTCCTTTGTCCTATAACTCTAAGGTTATACACTATAAGTGAAAATAATACAAAAAGTCCAAGAACAAGTGTTCCAAAAATAGATAGTTTCGAAGAAAACATAATACTAGACTCTCGATGTGTGTATCTAAGTTTCATTGATAAGTACGAGTAAATCATTTTCATTCAAACAAATCATTCATATTCAAAACTAAGAAAATGCGACGTTGTCAAAAATTGTCAGAATTAAATGTTTTTATTTTTATTATTTATATATCACGTAAGGGTGTTGTACATAAATAATCGTGACTTGTCGAATTATTTTGAATGAAAAATGAAAAAGAACAACAAAAAAAAACATTATGCCAGTTGGTTCTTCGACATGGCCCTACCCTAGAGTTATGGGACATAGATATATCGTTTATTTGGTGCACACAAAAGATAGCACGAAATACAAAAACACGATTAAATAATAACTAAATACATGAATATAGTTCAAAGGTGCCAATATACAAAAAGAATAAAATAAAGAAGAAAACAAAACAGTGTGATGACACTATTAGCTAAGACACTTTAAAATACTGAAACATATAAAGTGCGGTGTGCGTCTCAAGGTTGCACCAAATAGGAGTCTAGCTCAGCATATGTCAGGCAAATATACCTGACGCTGATATTTTGCTGGATCCCTGCATATCAAAAGGTTGTATGGTAAACAATCCTGTCATCTTCTTCATCCCCAGCTTGACTTTATCCACTGCTGGGCCTATGCCCAGCAGTGGATAAAGTTATTTTTTTTAATGGCCTAAGCGTAGAGAGGCCTATGCCTCTCTACGCTTAGGCCAATAAAAAAAAAAAACATAATTCTAGTCATTTATTCAAACTAGGCTGAGAATCAGCACTTTTCGAACTTCAAAATTACATAAGACAGTCCCCCAAAACGCCCACCCTTCACCACTTCCTAGTGCATTAGCTGGGAAAAAGAAGTGGCGCACCAAACTCCCCAGGAGCACTGCTGTCTGTTCAGTTGGAAAATCACTATGAAGGCCAGCCTCATCCTGTCATCACGCCTGTAGATAATACAAACTGAGGTGTTCTGGTTCACCAACATTTTACCAGCAGTTCCGTTACAAGCCCGATGTATATAATGGGGAGCAAACCTTTTGTTTCTTCATTAACCGGGTAAAAATTCTGACTCAGCTCCGTTACTGAGTCTCTTAATGGGATAACCTAATAAAACTCCTAGTTTATTCCATTTAGAGTGTTCTGGGTTCGAACCCAGCAGCCCATTCTTAGCTGAAGTGCTTAACAGTACTTGAACAACGAGACGGCTTACTGGTTGATTTGCACGAATTTACTCGGCCGAAACGGAAGAATCGATACTTTTAAATAATATTGTTTATTCTTAAGCTATTCGCATAATTACATGCAGTAAAAGTTAAGGAAAAAGTAAACTTACTGTATTCAAAATGTGCCTAATACGTATTTCTGGAATTGTCGATTCACCCACAAATAAATTATTTTTGTGCGAATCGCCTCAAGAAACCAAATATTTTATTTAAAATCGTAGATTTGCCCGTTTCGGGCGAGTAATTTCGTGCGAATGAACAAATAAGCCAATAAGCCGCACATACTTTAAAAAAAAAATCAAATCCCGAAAACCCTTTTCCTGTCTTACTTTGTATTCAAACATTATACCTTTTGTTTTACCTATATTCAGAATACTAATAATAATTTTAATCCAAAATATGTTCATTTCGTAACATTCGATAATCCCAATAAACTCGATAATGTTAAACAGACAGCCATAACACAGATAAATCAGCTCCAACATAAACTAAACTAGTAACTAACTGACCGAGTATGGAGTTATCGACAACATGCGACCAGCCAGTGAATATTAAATCACAGACAACTTGCACAATACAGCGGACACGGAAATGTCAGACTGTCGTCATTCTCGACCTACTTGAACCGCATGCACGCCAAGTTACAAATAATTCCACAAAAACAACTAATCATGTTTGATTATGCATGCATAATGTAGTCAAATGATAGGTTACGAGCAACAACCCAAAATCTGTGCGTGTCGGTCGCCGTATCGCACGGTCGCGGCCGGTCGCTGGTCGACGGTCGTCGGTCGCAAAAACAGGCTATCATTTGTAGCGCTCACCTGCACATTACTATTGCGCAACTAATATTAAAGAATATTCTGCATCGGTTATATTTATCCCGGGCCCTGGATGTGAAAGCATTGATTAATATTGTAATGAGCACGACGAATAACATCCTCCGTACCAACAAACGATGGCTAAACTTCAACACTATTCATCGCCGGTTAAGTTATCAACAATTTGAAGAATCTCATACAAATATATCAATGGATGATGTCCATATTGAACCTACAGTGTTACTGTATTGTCGTATGCTAGCGTGTGGTCGCGGCAGCGGTCAGTAATTGTGTATAGTTTGAGATAATGGCGGCGCGGCGGTCACGGGTGCAATTATTTTGATCCGGCGTCCGGTCCGGGGCGGGAGCGCCGTGATTTGCGTACGCGCATTATGCGCCGGCCCTTAATAACACGTTCACGAGCAATGCGCCTGCGCAGGCCCCTGTCCCCTAAATTACACTATTGTTGTAACGCAACATTGTTGGGCACATTATCACTCGACACAAATATGATGACGTCGGCTTAATGTCTCTATAACTATCAGGTGTCACCTGTTGTCCGGTGTCGTGGGGACTTCATTGAACCATTGTAAGAAAAAATACGCTATGGAACCATATTATTAGTAACGTTCTTGTCAAGTTTTTGAAGAAGTCTTCTATTAATATCAATAGTTTTATATATAGCGTGTGAGTGGTCGAGTTCGTACTCAAGGCAGGAACCTCTGACTTTTCGGATTCATGTGCGTACTGTATAATTAGCACTTGCTTCAAAAACGGTGAAGGAAAACATCGTGAGGAAACCGGTATGCCTGAGAGATATTTCTCGACGGCATGTGAAGCCAAGTCAGGGGCGCGGCTTTAAAACCACACGAAAAGAAGAAGAAGAAGAAATTCAGTTTCGTTCCCAACAACATGATAATTTTGGTCTAGATTGGTTTGTAACCTATCGTTACACTGTAGAGTTGGTATTCCACAATAAAATTTGCGTTACATCTTGATCTTTATGTCTATGTATATCTTCGTCGAGGCATTCATTCTCCCGTTCTCTTCGAAAGTCTTCAACGCTCAAACAGTCGAAAGCAATGAAAGTGCAGTTCCCAGCGAGCACAGGAAGCGCCCAATTTGATTACGTAGCAAAACAATAGGTAACATTATCTATACACATGTAACGTAATAGGATAATATGTAAAGACATGATACTGGTCATTATGCAATCTACGAGGGACTTCCACACAGTAACAAAGAACAGAAAATCCAAAACATAAGGATAGGTATATAATTATTGTGAGTTCACCATGGTGGCCAAAGTCGAAGAAACCAGGGATATCGGAAAGCACGTTGGGGCTGCGTGGAACCGTGAGGAGGGCAGGAAAAAAACAAAGCTTGCCCATATTAACCAGCAATAGGTGATTCCAAACGACTAATTGACGAAAGTCATACCGTACAATTCACATTCGTCTTGCCGAGTCTAATCCACATCGAAGGTTCGCATCTAGAAGTTGTGAAGGAGTATATCTTTCTAGAGCAAGTCATTCAACTCGGTAGACACAACTTTGAGAAAGAAGCTGACAGACGGATTCAATTGGCTTGGGCAGCGTCTTCCTCAAGTCTTCTCGTCAATCCCGCAATATTTGAAGACTACTCTTCTACCAGTGCGTTCAGCCCGTTATGACATAAGGTACTGTCACGTGGATACTGACAGTCGGGCTGGTCCACAAATTCAAGATTGTTCAGCGTGCTATGAAGCTGGTTATGCTCAGAGTTTCTTTGTAGGATAAGATCAGAAATGAAACTGTCCGTAAAAAAACCGGAGTTACCGACATAGCTTGCAGTGTAAGCAAACTGACGTGGCAGCGGGCTGGCCATGTTTCTCGAAGGACCGATGGCCGGTGGAACAGTCGAGTCCTGGAACGGAGACCGCGTTTCGGCAAGCGTAGTGTGGGACGCCCCCCAGTTAGATGGACCGACGATCTTATAAAGGCGGCTGGGACAGACTGAATGCGGAAGGTTGAGCACAGGGTGTTGTGACGCAGCCTGAGAGAGTCCTATGTCCAGCAGTGGACGGGTAGGATGATGATTGAGGTGATTCCAGGCTAAAAGATGATGATAATGACGCAGAACCTTGCAAGTCTTAAAAGCCAACATTGAAGAAAAAGTCACCAATTTGGAGGTTGTTTTGCGAGCAACAATTCAAAATGCCGTACAATGAGAACAAATTTGCATCAACTCAGGAGATAGTCCTTTTACCGATACCATTTTTTTAAATTAATGTGTTTAAATAAACCACACCACCTTTAAATAAACTTTTCGTGAAAACAGAGCCTAATTTCCATTTTAATTTCCACTAAATGGCAGCCAATTCACATTATGACATTCCTTTTGCACCACCTTGTATAACTTTAGAAGAGTGGTGAGCTAGGAAGAGTGTTGATGTGAATGGTGGAAGATAGTTTTGTACGTAGTGGCTATCCTGCATCTATCTGTTTTGTGGCACAGTTAAAACGAGCTGCGCCTGAGCATCGTTCACCAATAGAGTTGCGTCTAAATTGTAATTGGTGGCTATTCTTGGCTTGCCAGAAATGGAGCAATGAATTTGACAATGTACGACCAAGGTACGTGAATTCTGTTTTTAAGAAGTCGCTTTTATCACTTGGCTTAATCCATTGTGAGCACGATCATTTCTTAGAGAATCAGAATTAAGTAGGTACTTAAAATAAAACCGGCCAAGTGCGAGTCTGACTCACACACGAAGGGCTTCATACTCCCGTACATTATTTAGCAAATAAATGAAAATACTAAACGAAGAATATTTTTATTTTTCAATTTGTATTTTCAAAATCGCAAAGATAAATTGGTATTTCATAATGAAACTATGAATTACAATGTTAATTTTGCAGTTGCAGAAAATCACCGATATTTCAATAAGATATGTTATGAATCGGCGTTTTTAGTATTTGTTGATTATATACAGTATATAGTTAATATTATACAGAAGTTTCAAATTCTCAACTTGTTTAGTTGTTGAGATAGAGCGCGTACAAAAATGGTCTAAAACTAACGACTTTTACGGCACCCTTTTTCATTATTTTCCAAGATAAACTTAAATTGTTCTCTACTCGATGAGCTCTAGACAATAACACCCCACATGCCATGGTTAGGTTTTTTATTTTTTTTTACTAAATTGTTTATTGTATGGAGACCCCTTTAATTTAATTTAATTTTTATTATTTGTTGTTATAGCGGCCATAGAAATGCATAATCTGTGAAATTTTCAACTGTCTATCTATTACGGTTCATGAGATACAGCCCGCTGACAGACAGACGGACAGCGGAGGCTTAGTAATAGGGTTCCGTTTGGCACCCTTCGGGTACGGAACCCTAAAAAAGTGAGTATTACCAGGACTTCATTAAGTAGCGTAGGCCTGAACCTTAACGTCAAATCAAGGTAAAATGATCTGATTGGTCTAATCCCATTGTTATTTCCACTGAAACACCAAAAGATTATCTCATTCCGTGCGTCGGCGCGTATCAAGTGTTACAAGATAATACCTTATCATTACGTCTCCTGTCCTGTACTTAGGCCACATCAGGTAATCAGCTGATCCCAGCAGGAAGCGGCTCTGACGTAATGCCACAATATCTCTAATTAGTATGATCTGAGGCGTCGGCTGATTGGATTCAGTTTAATAAGCATAAAGCACACGCGGTGCGCACGCGCATCTAACCACAGGCCCGCGCAAGAGATGTAATAGGCCGCAGGTATATAACGTGGAGTTCAGAAGGTCTGTTCTATAAACTTATATAAGTAGTGCTTTAGAGTTATGAGGAACAGGGTTTAAAGTTCACTCATCCTCTAGGTTATATAAAAGGGTGGATCCTCCGATAAGATGGGTGTCGTGTTTAGCAGGCAACTGCCTGATGTCGGGAATGTTAAATATATGCTGATCGCGCGGTAAACTCTGTTTGCGCGATGCAGGATTTTGTGTGACGTCACCCTCCTTTGATGCGTAGTTTGCATGTAGATACCGCGACAGTGCCGTGACACTGGTAAGTGTCGCGGTATCTATATCTCTCATCACTCATCTGAGGGCCAGAGACAAAGCGATATTCTATCAGCGATAACGAAGATGGCAGGAATATTCAAAAATGTTGGGTTGACATAAGCTGCCGAAAAGCTAATGGCAATCCTGTTGAAAGTCGTTGAAATACGAAACGGTTTGAAAGCGATTACCTACCACTTATCTAGGCCCATGACTCAAGTGATGTTAACATAAAGATTAGTTTTTTTTTTTTTTTTGTGTCGTTGTCTCATGTTATTTCACATTTCATCCAAATTATCCCTCACAAAAATCCAACTATTGGGTGCCCCACTTCATTCATCAATAATGATAATAACCATCCTCACTCACTTAGATATATGCGTTCAAATCGTACGGCTATCTATTACCAACTTTTCTAACAAAAGCGCCTTTTTCAAACCTTTAATTTACACACTACTTAAAAAAAAAAAACTGTCCCAATCCACCCATTGACCTCAACATTTTCACCTCCTACTACATTTCACATTAGTAGCATAGTTAGAAGCCCATGAGCGGCATAAAAACTCTGATACCAGGTTAGTCACTTAGCACACGAAAAAGAAGAAGCATCTCAAACTCAAACTCAACCTCAAAGCATTTATTTCAAATAAACCAATTACAGGCACTTTTGAAGTGTCAAGGGGTCAGTCAGTCAGAAAGATGAAGCTAGTTGCCCATTCCAAAGCGTAGTGCGTTCCTATGGAGAAGCGGAATGGGCAAGAAACTCCACGGACACTCTTTTAAATCAAAATATTCTTACAAAATATTGGTTACATCATTCATGTTGAAATTATACATGTGAGAACAATGTAGAAAGACGTGCACGTTAAAAGCGTCCGCAATGAAAAGATAATAAACAAATTCAAAAATTAAAATACATTAAAATAAGCCATGGAAGCTAAGAGATGACCAGTCCCTACTGACGGCGCCCGTTCGCGAACATGACGCATGGATCAGCACCATTCAGCTCATCATCTCATCATCTAGTGAGCTAGAAGAAATCGAGGAGACCGATCCATAATATTTTACTGTGGTATCGGTCTAATTTCCATCCATATTACTTATTATCTCGAATTCAAGTGGTTCCTCTGTGGCATGTTCTCCACAATGCCTGTGGAGGTAGTGCAGTAAAGCGATGACGTAATGAGGGGTCATTGTTTAACGAAACCTTTGAGCCGTTTGCGTGGACTACTTCAAGAGGAGTCTGTAGATGAGACTGGCTGTTCTTCTGTTTGTATTCGTAAATGAACGTAATTATACCTACACGTAGAATTGATACTTTAAACCATATTATTTCTAGTTTCTCATTAGTCCAATGGTTTATTTTATTTTGTTTATTGAAGGATAATAAATAACTACAACATATATACATAACTAAAATTAACAAAACTTTAAGTGGTAATGTTGCAGTCCACTGCTGGCATATTAGAGATCACTGGTTGCCACTAGACGAGCATTGCCAAAATTAACAAATAATTTAAAATAAATAAATAAATTACTATAAAGCTCTATAGCGACAAAACCAAATCAGGTAAGAAACAATTTCAATTTCAATGTTCTTCCTCTTGATATGTGAATTAAGTGATTTCTGCATTATTAGGTACTTTGGATTCATTACGACTCGATGTCCGTGAATTCAGAATTACTGAAAATCATGAGCGAACTGGATTCAGAAGTAATTCTGAAAACCGTGAAAACGGTTCACTGTGAGATGTTTACAGAATAGCATGGCAGGAATCAAAATAAAAAAAATCATGAGCGAACTGGATTCAGAAGTAATTCTGAATCCAGCTCGAGGTAAGTGCTTGATGAATACATCCATAGATCTGTTCCTTGAAAATAAATCTTCCCCTTTTTAACCGTTTACCCGTGCATAAAGTTAATTATGATAAATCCTTGTTCACTTTTAACTTTTTGGTATAGACTTCACAACTGACGCAACGCATCTGCAAATATTCAGATGGTATTGTAATCTGTGTATAAGATCAGTGTAATCTTTCCATCGGCCATCAACGTATGTATGTGTGCGCATCACTGCGCATGCGCGGCGGGCTGCGCGCGCGCTGTGATTAATATGATTATTTGATTGTTTAATCACGGGGGCACGCAAACCTCCGATATGGAGCCGGCACCGGCAGCGAGCGGCGCGTGGGGTTGTGGACCTAGCTATACAAATAATTGAGTTTGAGAGGCAGATGAGCTTTTTGAAGCGTATAGGTATAGAAGTATGAAATGGCATAGCCTTTCAACCAATATTAACTAACGGTATATTAACGGTGAAGGAAAACATCGTGACGAAACCGGCATGCCTGAGAGATATTTTTCGACGGCATGAGAAACCAAGTCTGAGGCCCATGGACGGCATAAAAACTCTGACACCAGTAACCTAATTGCGTAATACACGATCAATCAGAATCTGAATCGTTTTGAAACAGATTGCTAATCCATTGCTTCATAAGTTCGAAAAGAAAATCTGTTCAACAACGAAAATAACGCAATGAATGTTTTTGAACTGTCAAAATGAAACAGAGTAGTCGTGTTCGTTTACGAAAATGTGCGCGTAATTAGATAGCTGGTTAGTGTAATCACTATCCACACGAAAAAAAAAAGAAAGAACTTATGGACTTAGAAATAAGATAGTGACAGCCAAACTGGTTGCAACTCCCAACAACACAGTCAAAAGATTTCTATAAGTTGCATTTAGCTTCAAAGAGGAAGAGAAAATCCGAAGTAAGTGAATGATAAATTTTCTTAGACACAAGTTTGAAGCTCTAGTCTTGTCAGGAGTAATTCATTTAGAGCTAGCGAGCAGGAATACTCCGCCGAGCTGGCGCGATGGCGCACCGATACAAAAAATACACATACTTAAGTAATTCCAATCAATTAATAGTAACGTAGGGCTGCGCAAAAACGCGGGGTTCGCGATAAGGCCGGGAACACGGCGAGAATCCCGGACACGCGGCGCGGCATCCCGGAGCCGGCGCGTTTCCCGGTACCGACCCACCACGCAGCAAGAGTAAAACCAAATTAGTTTATTGGTACAATTAATTAATTAACAGGATCATTACAAATCGTTCTTAATAAAGCTTCCGAGCTTCCCATTCAAATGACTGCGCAGACTCTTGAGTGAAAGCTCATTATTTCTAGCATTAGGCACGTGTTGACTTGTAGCTGAATGGTTTATGTACTTACTCCTGGGATTTTCCAAGTTTAAATTAGCTTATTCGAAAAATCTGTTGTTTATTGAATTTAGAAAAATAACTTTCGCCAGTACTTACGAGAACAGTAACGCAGCCTTCTGCCCGTTGTGTTACTGTTCACCGTAGTTCGTGGTACAGTGATGTGGCATGCGTGCGGGTGGGCCGCTGTTCAACATGCGTCCGCGCCGGTCGCGACCATCGACACATGCGCGTGTGTAGACACCGCACGCTCGAGACCCGGCACCACAGTGCTACAGCTTCGATACGTAAGAAATGCAGTAACTACATCTGTTCATAAATTAACTCATAATTAATGGATTTATTCAATGAATTCAATACAAAATATTGTTATGAATTTCATGATCTTATAATTGCTCCATATATGGATGGAGACCTAACAATTAATAAGTAGATTGGCACACATGGCTGTGCCGAAAAAACTTAATTATCATCGTTGAGACAATGGTCAAGAATTAAATATAACGCGCTGTATCCATTCCTAGAGGCCGTTAATCGCTTTGAGCCAATAAAAGTATAAGTTAATTGATAATAGTGGGCCAGCGCGCGCGCCGCTCGCCGCGTAGTGACGCGTACGCAACTAATAACGCTGTCCAACTGTGATCAATGATCGATAATAGCCGGGGCCCGGGGGAGCTGTCAGTATTATTAGTTAAATGATTGTTTGTATTTAAATAACCCAATTGATTTAAGATGTTGAGAAGTTTTATGAGGCATTCGGTATTATTTGGGAAGGTTCACTGAAACGTTTTCTCCTTTTATTCCGTATTTACCTATAAATAGTACCTACCTAATACAGTAGTTTGGTAGGATCAGCAAAAAAGGATATAACATTAATTTGAATCCAATAGTTACATGGCACATCTAAAACCCGTGTTCTGTGACGTTTCCCTAATGTTCATTGAAATCCCATCAGAACGTCGTGTTCACGTGGGTGGCACCACAGTCTCCGAGAAGCAGGTGTCCAAAAAACTGAACAATGCGTCAATGGCCCACGATAAGAAGCGATCATCGTCCATTGATGGCAAATACCGGGAAATTACAGGTATTTACCATTTAGCGTTATATCTCCACGCGGTAGGTAGGTCCCGCCGACGAAGACCACTCGATGCTCATTAATATTCGCACATTGCAAATGACTACAACGATTTAGAGTAAAAAGTGTGATTGCTTAAAAGTGATTAATTCGACCCTTAAGCGTTGTTTAAATGTTAATTTTATAGCTTCACTGAGGACTCACTCGTTCTCACACATGAATTCAATTTCCTGGGTGGTCAATTAGTAGCTTTCTGGATAATTTTCAGGATATGGATTCCCTTCACAGCGAGCAGCTGTCTACGACTGAATTTTTCATAGGTATTTGCTGTGCTATGCTTCGTTTTTTTGTGAACCACATGTCTCAGAAAGCCCATGCCTAGTAATACGTACCTGGGCGACCGAGCTCTGCTCGGGTGAAAATAGGGAATGCTCATTTAATAATTAATACCTATATGAAAGTTCATACTAATTCCATGCTGCCATGATAGCTGATACTCACTAATTCCATGTCATTATTCTAAGGTAGCCATCTTGTTCTAAACTTTGAGCGACCGAGTTCTGCTCGGGTGAAAAGTACGGAGAAAACGAATTTTCCCAGATATGAGACCTAGCTAGCTAGATCGATTTTGCGCCCCCGTAAACCCTTATTTTGCAACTTTCATCGAAATCGTTAGAGCCGTTTTCGAGAACGTGATTACATATATATATTATATACTAGCTGCCCGCCGTAGCACTATGTACTTATCTACGGCGCACCTGCCTATCTACCCTACCTACCTACTTACCCTACCTATCCTACTCACACTACCTATCCTACTCTACCCACTTACCCTACCTACCTACCCTACCCACTTACCCTACCTTTCTACCCTACCCACTTACCCTACCTACATACCCTACCTACCTACATACGCACCTACCTACATCCTATCTACACCTACCTACCTACATATCTTCCTAACCCACCCTTATCACTTAGGGGTATGAAAAATAGTTTACATCCTATTCTTAGACCTACAGAATATACACACAAAATTTCATAAGAATCGGTCAAGCAGTTTCGGAGCAGTTTTGTTACAAACACTGTGACACGAGAATTTTATATATCAGATACAAATATTGCTCATTTCATAGTATAGGATAATAAATAGCCTTTACTTTCACTATCGCTTACTTTTACATTTACATTTTTATAGGTAGGTTGTAATACCCAATTTTATTTAGTTAAGGCTCCGTTTAAGGCTATACCTAAACAGTAGTTATCAAATTACTTTGGCTCATAAATATGTTCAGCAAGACTAGCTAACGGTTACTAAGATGCTTGAATGTATCTATATCTATGGGATTGTGGCGGCATCTTCATCGCCACAAAGCAACTACGCATCAAAAACCTGACGTCATACAAAATCCTGACGTCACACAAATCCTGCATCGCGCAATTAGAGTTTACCGCGCGAACGACATATACAATAAGACTATCCGACAGCAATGAACGTGAACTTTACACCCTGTTCCTCATACTGTTGTTAATGAGCCTTCGGAGGGCTCATTAACAACTTTGGACCCTCAGTCCACTATCATTGGTTCTTCTTCTTCTTTCTCCTGGCTATTATCCCAATTTATTTGGGGTCAGCCTCCTAGTACTTCTGCGCCACACCGTACGATTGTCTCTTTTGTTGTGTTGCTCGTCATCATATCGTTTTTTATTGCTCGTAGCCAATTCATCGCTGGTCGTCCACGGCCTCTCTTTCCGTCTTCTATATTCATGACTCTTTTAGTCATATGGTCATAATTTCGCCTCATCACATGTCCGTACCAGCGCAAGCTACTACCTTTTTTCTGTTTAATAATAATCGTATATGGAAGATAAGGAAATAAACGACATAGAATTAACTTTATCACCAACTTTTCACACCTAAAACATTGCAAGCACGTAATACACTCATATCAATCATATTTTTTTTCAAACAAAAGTAAGACCCATTCACATCGAACCACCCTTTTACCAAAAAACGTCCACGTTTTGATGAAGCTGATAACTAACCCTCGCTAACCAGCGGGACATTAATGAATTAATTGAAAACATAAACAAGGGACATTTGGGTACCGGCAGGACGGTAGTCTGCCCATAGGGGTCGCCACTTGACAGAATTAAAAAGCCATAACGTACCCATGGATGTCACCAGGTAGTTAGTTAAATCAATGGGGCCTTACGAAAGGGGAACGATAGGGATCGTCAAATTAGTTATAAGTTCTTAAACGGCATAATGCGTAGTTTAGTATTCAATTAGTTATTTTGTGACGGTAATTATGTGGAGATAGGAATCAGTGAGTTAACGAAAGATTAATGATCAGTGAAGGTTTTAAATGGAGTAAGTGAAGTTTTTATTTAAGTACCATAGAGTTATATTCTTGTTGTTAGTCAATCGAACTAAATGAATATCTATAGTCATCTAACACCAGAATTAAGAGTTTTCAGTTTAGAACTCGTCAAACTCTACTTTTGGGAAAGCTACACAACAATGCTGTTAACATTGTTGTTATGGTGACAGACTTAGATAAGATGGTGGTAGCTAGCCAGGCAGACTTAGAACAAGCCCTACCACCAACCAAAACCACTTTAGTATTACTTAAGGTAATTCCGTCAATGTAGCCCGCGAAATTCAAAATTTCTTTGCAAAAAACGTAAGAAATTTACAATTTACTTGTTCTCAACTTTAAATTCTTAAAGGCTCGTGCAGACCAGAGCGACGCGACGGTGCGACGCGACTCGAACAATACAATTTCTAAGAAAATTTCACGGTATAACAATAGCCCGTGTCGCGCTTGTCTGTACGAAGCTTAATTCAGAAACCGAGTGCGATAAGAGTATTATGAACTCCATTTAATTGCTTACAATATATTTACATGTTTGTCCCAATATTTTAGTGATTTTACGTTTCATTAGAGCTGCTGAGCGTGAGGTTCTGTGTTCAATCCCTAGGTCGGACAGTGCTGTGCATTGGGTCTTAATTAGATTTTTTCCGGAACAGCGCGGAATCAGGATTTGTGCATTGACCTTCAGACCAGTGGTAGTCCAGTGGTAATGGCCACGAGTTACGAGTTGTAGGTCGTGGGTTCGAACCCTGACAGGCGCTTCACTTTGTGTAAATAATTTCATCACCACTGCTCTCAAATCGGTGAAGGAAAACATCGTGAGGAAACCGGCTTGTCCTAGAAACAAAAAATCGAAGAATCGAGAACATCTACCTAGCAATTTGTGTGCGTATTTATAACAAGATACCAAGTCTATTCAAAACATTAAATTCCAGATTATTTAAGATAAAGTTGTACAAGTGGTTGAATGAGTGTAGCTTCTATTGTTTAAAAGAATATATGGATAAAACATGTTGATGTACGTGGGAAAATTTTCAAACACCCTCAAATTTTGCATGCTATGTTTTTTATTTATTAGTAGCATCTAGCTTAGTTTCGATTCATAATTGATTGACTCTCACACGTTTCATCAGCATCCTTCCTCCATTATCTAACCGTGGCATCTATCAACAAAAACACACGACAAGTCCGCACATCCCAAACGCTCGCATACATATCAATTGCACATCGTTTACTAATCAAGCGGCGCGGGCGCAGCGCCATCAAGCGCATCAGATAAGCTCACGGCTGATGACCAGCATCTGTTCCATCAACGTCGCAGCAATGGAAACAGATGAGCATCAGCAGGGTTATGTGACAGGCTGGTATTAGGGCTTTGTGCGTCATAGTTTACTGTGATAAAGTATAAACAGAGGTCCTTTAGTGGAATTTAAACTTTTAGGTAACATTGTTTAATATTTCGATTCCAGCGTTGTAAAAAAGAAAATAATTTGTTGCTAAAAAATATTACAAAGGGTTTTTAACATTAGGTAACATTGTTGTTATAATCAATTATATAGTTGAAAATTAATACTGCTACACTTGGGAATTACTGAAATTCTATAAATATTTTTAAGTAGAATGAGCACGTACCTATAATGAATAAAATAAAATAAATAAATTGTGCTTTGCAGGCAAAATAAACATTTACAAAAAAAAAGAACAGTAAAAACTTGAAAAATTAAAACATGTGTATAGGGTACCTTAAAGTCTTCAAAAACATTTTCGTAAATTTAGTTCTCGCTTATGTGAACAGAAATCCAGTGCTTGCTAGGTTGCACGAGTCAGCCCTCCAAATGCTGTTACCGAAGCGTCTCAAACTTTGCCAAAAAGACGCGACCCTCGAACTCATGATGGCGAAAAAGTTCCGACCCTCGCTTCGGCAAACATGGTCGAGGCACTGCATAATAATAATATAATAATTCCTTTATTATCAGGCAACTAAGGCTTATAGATAAAATACACAAAATATTCTTACAAAATAATAAACTAAGTAATACTTAATTATTAAAAACTATAATATAATATTGGCGCAGTTTTTTGTAAGAAGTTAGTATAACCTTATACCTAACCTATTTAGCAATTATGGAACCGGTTTATTGAATTTAAGTTGAACGAAATCGATAAAAAAATAGCTATGTAAATCTAAATAAATATTCTTGAACTTTGTCAAGTATGTCTATTGTAGGTACCTAGAGAAAAGTCGTTTCAAATTATAACACTAACACTTACTTACTCACACTCACTCTCTTCACTCACTTATTAACACTTTCCACTCCACCCACTTTTCATAGAACTCATACGCCATGTCGCCATACATATTGAAAGTGAACCAGCTATCTAATTACGCAACACATTTTCGTATACGATTACGACTAATCTGTTTCATTTTGACAGTTCATCAACATTCATTGCGTTATTTACGTTGTTGAACAGATTTTTTTTCGAACGTAATTAGGGTACCGGTTGCCGGCATTACGTTTGCGCTAAAGTTAAACATCGCGGACGGTCAACGGCATTAGGTTTAAAACCGTGTTATAAAACACTGTAAAACTAAGTAAAATTGTCTTTTTTCTTGGGGATCTTATCGCTATACGTAGTCTCCAATCTTTTAATTTTTTTAATGAATATTTATAACGGTAAACAAGAAAAAAGAAATATCTGCTTGATTTTAAAACCAACGCATATACTAATAAATCTTATTAAAATATACATCAGATTTTATTTTCACCGTTTGTATTTGCTAAGAAAAAGCTACATTTAAAATGAGCCCTCCGCGAAGGTTCGTGGCATCCCATATGCGACTAGGTGAACCCTCCAGGAGGGTACAGAACGTGTTAAGTGTGTCTATTGTATCTAGAGAAATTTCAAATTATACCTATTACGATGAATAGTTACGGTCTCAAATTTTATAGGTAGGTTGGTAGGTACCATCCACATGCACTTTAATGAGGTTCAACTGTTATTCAAAAATGATTAGCAACATTCTGACCGATGTGAGAACGATTTATTACGATTCTCCGTAAGGAGATGAAATGCTTTGAGCAGCCGATGAGGTCCCACGGTCCACAGATAAGTATAACTATAAACATACATTAAACATCTCGACACTCCATTAAATTGCTATTACCATCTTAACGATCAGTGTCGCAACTCAGATAGCAATCAGAGCCATCCGCTAATTTATATAACCTTATTAACTAATTACCCCAAACAATGGAGTCTGCATTAATCCGCTGCAATTTACATTGAATAATACATCGGGTTGCTGAAACATCTAGTATTACCACTACCAATCAGGTGCGAGGATTTTGAACTAGGAAGTCTGCGCGGGCCAATGGCGAGGCGGTGGAGTGCGCGCGCGCCGCCTCGGCCGCCCGGCACGCCCCCCTCCTCCACCCGGGCGGTATCTAGCCGTCTAGTTTTAGCCTTAACTATACATGTATTTGAGTAAAACGATACCTGTTTACTGAGAAGCTGAGGCCCCGCAATCGTAACGTTACGACACACTATTTGATAAATTAGATAGCTTAGTATAGTTAGGTCTTTACAAAAGGGCTCGCTCTTATTACAAATAATAAGGTGCCCGCCTACCTATGCATTTAAAACAAACATAACAACGCAGTCATCATCTGTAACACCTTTTGCTTTTAAGAACAAACGTAGGAGCTTCTATAAAAACCAGCCTATAATGTTCTCACTGTTAGGAATCAAGCCTCCTCTCTATGAATGGTTCACTAACTATATAGGTACCTAATCTTGGACCAGAGAAGTGAGATGATATCGGTCTAGCCCAGGGATGGGCAAACCTTTTTCATCAGGAGCCAGAAAAGTGCATTTTGTTTTAAGTTGCATTTATCTTAAAAATCTTCGAAGCCTTAAATCATCGTGAAAACAGTCGCGGAGCGCAATTTTTTATCTAAAGGTACCATTCCGTTCCTGTCCAGGAAGCAACTGCAGGCGACGTGTCGCCGCGACACGACTGGTTTCTATCAATTTCTATGAACTACCTTCCGTAGCTGGCGACATGTCGTTGGCAACTACGAGCGAGTGACAGGCAACACGGGCAGCCCGACCGCAGACCACCACGCGTAGCATGACAACCATAGAAACGAGTTTTCTACGGGTTTTGTCGACGAAAGAATAGACAAAATGCCAGATTGTGATTGTTTATCAGTCATTTTGTCTATTCTTCCGTCGACAAAACCCGTTTCTATTGCGGTCATGCTAAGCGTGCAGAAGTGCCGACAACGCTCGAGCGATAACTCATGTTTCTATCTTCTTCTATATACCGACTGGAATACGGGACGCTGCCTGCGGTCTGGTTCGGAATCATGACTGCAGCGACATGACGCCGCGTCACGTCGCGTGCAGTTGCTACCCGCGGTCGGGTTCGAAATCGTACCTTTACAGTAATTCGAATTTTATGTTTAGTTACTCCTAATAAATTTCACAATGACCCCAAACGTATACGAACTCCAGAATATAATTTCTGAGAGCAATACACTCTTATATCAAAATGACGTTGGCGGGCCGGATTAAAACCCTCTGCGGGCCGGAGTTGGCCCGCGGGCCGTACTTAGCCAATCCCTGGTCTAGCCCATCACCTATAGGATTTGCCATATAGATACTAATCCTGCCTAGAATTCTAGGTACTTTTCAAATAGCTCTGCCGGTATATTCTGTAAAAATCTCACCGCGAAAGCTTAGGTGTAGGGAGTTGTCATTCCACTTTATGCTAGGGATTGACAGCTCACTTCAAACGCACTTCACCGACCGTTATCGGTCAAAATTAAGAGTCTTGTATCTTTATCAATAATGAAGCGAAGACCTCGTACCTTTGCATAGTAGACCCTCCCATATTGAAGTAGCTATCACAGGTAAAGTTAGCTAACGAATCTATTTATAGCCCAGTTTGACAATAAAAATTGCGACCATTGGTAAGTAAAACGAATCGTTTTGTATATAGGAACCGAGTATGTTTTCACGGTGACGTTTTTAACCGACTTCAAAAAAAGGAGGAGTTTCTCAATTAATATTATAATTCGGTTGTATGTTTTTACAGACACATTCCAGTTATGTCATTACTAACTTAGTTTCAGTAGTCCTGGTTTATATTATGAACCAATATCACTGCATTATGTATCAGAGTTCATTTAGTGTCTATATACATTAGTGAAGACACTTTCTTTCAATAATGCATGTTGTTAGTCGTGTTCGTGCCAGGTATTAATTAATTCCAAATAGGTACTACACACTAGAGACATGTAGATATGTAGTTACGTTTTGTATAGAATCAAAGAATAACGGGCGTCTGAAGTCGACATATGAACCATCATCCATATAGGAAGCCCTGAAAGTTTCAGGTGCAGGTTTTCAGTACCTATCTGATAACAAACACAGTTCAATTCTTTGCCTGCAGCTTGGGTATTCTGTACTGAGCTCACGCAACGCGTCGTACGTCCAGCCAGTAACGGGACTCGCCCATCAAGGAGCGCTGTCCCTAATTAGACGCATTTTTTTTTGTTACATAAAACAAAACACGTATACTAAAAGATCAATAATTAAATTATCTTTAAAATGATGAAGGTTTCTGCAAAATACGCTTGATAGATTTTACGTGATTCTCAGTTTTTATCCGCGTTAGACATAACTTTACAAATTAATTTCACTATGTAATATAAACATAATCCAAAATATTTGTATATTAAAATATTTAAAAAACGGTCTTAATTAACAAAAAAAAAAACCAAATCATTAACACTACTCGTTTAGACGTGATCTTCAGTACCTATAAAATCATTAAAAGTCGGTTATCGTCGCCTTAACAACATCACGTAATCTTGAAAGCAAAACTCGAATCATTTGCCTAGCGTTTTCTCAACTATGTATGTAGGGGCCGGCTTCTAGTCTAACCGGAAGTAACTAAATGCCAGTCTTTTACATGGAGCAACTGTAAATCTAACCTCTACAACCAAGTTACTGGTTAACGATACCTACCCCTTAATATGGCTGGCTGGGAGAAGTTCTGACTACCCGTAACGGCAGTCAAAGATCTACAAATGGCAGCCGAGACCAACAGCTTAACATGCTTTCCGAGGCACGGAGGAGTCTAGATATGTAATGGATGGTCACCCATCCACGGGTCGACCTCGGCAAGCGTAGCTTAACCTTCAAAAACAGAACTCGAATGCCAAACTAAAATATCGCAACAAATTATGGACAAGGGGCATCGACGCATACCTATTTGAATAAAACATACTCATAGCAATTTTTAAATTACGTGTAGACCTATAAGTAAACCAATTATTCACAACATTATACTTCATTATCATCAAAATGGACGGTCAACAATACAACCTGTACAAATATTCGCGATGCAACGATACCGCGGTATCAATCATGGCATAATACCGCTAATTGTTAATACCTGCCGGTGATTCCGACATGGTGGGGCCAATTTGTACCCCAGCACCTGTGCCCGTGGGCCGGTATGCTAATGTGGCGCCCCCTCGCGATCGGGCCCGACACGTGCCGTGATAATTACTGATAACACTCACGAACGCTTTGTTACTATCATGATACTAATATGTTTAAATGCGCATTCCTTGACAAAGATCTTGAAATGAATATGAGTGATGCATCGAGGGATGATGGTTATCTTTCTGCAAGAACGAAACGATCTTGATATGTAGATGTTTGTAACAGTTAAAATTGTAATGGAAGATGATTGATGAGCTAGCTGTTAGTTCTTAGACTCACTCACAAAAATGTAAAAAGTCTTCATATTTCCATAAAATATGAAATGAAATACCTACTTGATGCTCGAGCTCTGATGCCAATCTAACGCTGTTCTTAAAACCTTATCAGGTAACACTGAGCTTAATTAAATGTTAAGTAACTAAAATTAAAAGTAAAATAGAGAATGCTCATTTAATAGTATAGGATAGTTCATAATAATTCCATGCTGCCATGATAGTAGGTATTTACTAATTCCATACTGCTATGTCATTATTATAAGGTAGCCATCTTTGTTCTAAACTTTGGGCGATCGAGCTCTGCTCGGGTGAAAATAAGGAGAAAACTCATTTTCCCAGTTATGAGACCTAGCTAGAATTTTTTTTTGCCCCCGTAAACTCCTATATTGCAACTTTCAGCGAAATCGTTAGAGACGTTTTTGAGGACATGATTACAAATATAGTTTATACAAATATTGCTAATTTAGTAGTATAGGATAATACGGGACAAAATCAGTAGAGAGCCTTCCAATGCTAAAAAATAATCCCTAGACTGTTAAAGGGCTTTCAAATGTTTTAAGCCATAAATAAATTACCTACGTTAATTTGTATACTTTCATTAGGAATTCCAAAGGTATTCATTAATTACGGGCCTCTTATCAATAGGAATTTTAGGTTGTGGATAATATTTTACGAATTTGCGGTCGGGGGCCCCTGTAGCCCGGGGACCCCGTATCATTGATACGGCAGTTATGGCGGTAGGTATGCTCCTAAGAACAGTTGAATGCATTCGAAACTCGTAGTATCTACTTACTACTTGAGTACCTGTAGTACTCCTGAAATCTGAAGTATCCCAAACACACAAACTGCGGTACTCGAAGCACTGGAACAGTTCATACGTTCTGAAGTTTACAGCGCTGAAGTGAGAATCAAGACTCTCAAGAGACAGCAAGTGGACAGACCAAGAGACAGACATTGAACACGGTAATAAACCTGAACGAGGACGTAGACAATATCTCTCTCTAATCTAATCTCCGACAACAAAGACTTGACAGCAGTAGCAGATCCAGCGGATCTAAGGGACGCAAACCAAAAGCATGTGAGTTCTTCCGTGACGAATCTTAAAGTGAACTTGATATTATTCTTATTCAACTTTTTAGCAAACATTACACTAGCTTTTTTTTTGGGTGGGAAATTATCAAATAACTTATCCAGCTCTGGGCGCAGCGGGAGGGCGTGTCAGACTCTTACTGACTAAAACCCACCCGTGTTCCTTCAGTTGCCTGTACGTTGCCAGGGGCCACGGTATCCCTTTCTGACTTTCTCGCGACCCCGGCAGGCATCGGTCCTAGCGGACCCCGTCAGTTGTGCTGACATCTCTTTGAGGCGCGCGTGGAACACAACGCGCCGTCGACCCGGGCCTGGTCCTTATCGGATGTCGAGCTACCCTTTGCTCACCGTCCGGAAGCCCGCGCCTACGGTGGCAGCATTACACCACCTAAGGCACAATTGTCATCAATATTGTACCTTAGGTACGTCATCCTTAACGTAGATATGTTTTCCATTGAGGAATTTGCGAAAAATTATCCGAGGAGGCTTGTAAATGGTAATAAAATGATGTGTGCTTTTTAGTGTTTAATTTGCTAACCCTCAGTGGGGTCAAGCGACAGACCTAGATCCGCCACTCCTTGACAGACAACCTCATCATATTGCATACCTATGAAGGCCAAAAGTGTTGGTCTCCGAAGGCTACGAAGAAAGAATATCTTTCAGTTGGAAGGCTGAAACCACTCGAAGAATAAGGCACTAGGTACAGTACGACACAACTTAGATGTAGCATCGGCAAAATTCGTAATACCGATCGCTATCCGAACTGAGTGCGCCTTCAAAATCACCAATCTTTATTACTGCTTTAGGCGAAAATGATCTTTACGCAAACGCAATAACTTGTAGTCATATAACCACATACATACGTAAAATTGGAATGAATGAAAGCAAATTTTCAATTTTATGCTTCATCTAAATTGTTTTGCGCTCTGATTAAACCAGAAAAATAGGTAATTAGGTTTCTTGTAAGGACCCCATTTAATTATTAACTTTATTTCATTTTGTTATAACGGCAATAGAAATACACAATCTGTGAAAATTTCAACTGTCTACCTATTACGGTTCTTGAGATACAGCCCGCTGACAGACGGACAGACAGCAGAGGCTTCGTAATAGGTTTCCGTTTGGCACCCCTCGGGGACGAAACCCTAAAAAGCAAGCAAGAAATGTTGGTCCTTTTCCCCGCCATCTCCTGGTCCATACTCGGGCAGTTAGTGCGGCAATGTGTCACGAGTGATAGCTGGAACATTCGCGATGTGTCAGCAGACACATTAGTGTCTCCGGCTATAACTGACCGATAGGTGGACTTATGAAGTATAGCCCGCTAGTGCTGGCACTGCTCCTAATGACCTAGTCTTTAGGAGCAGTGGCGGACTTACATGCATTGTTGTAATATTGTAAAGTATATGGAACCATTTTAAGTGATCTCTCCAGAAGGTTTATTAGGTCAGTACGCAAACGAGTTTGACCGAATTGCTGGTTAACTAAACTCTGAAGTCGCATAACCAAAATTTCGCAAGTATTTCAAGTACAAACTGAGTAGGTTTTCACACAGTTCTGTTTGGTCCCAGCCTCTCAGGGCATGAAATTAATAAAAATTTAATAAGTCTTTACGGTCACGTGCAGAGATTACCTTTGACAGACCAAGTTAAACTTAACTTTAATATCGAAACAACTTGCAAACTTTATGGGATCCAACTATTGTTTACTGTTAAAGGAACATGGGAATTATTTCTAGAATAAAGCACTAAAAACTTAGGTTTATAAGATCTTAACTTTCACTAACGAGACACAATAGCATTTTTATTGTTATCGACTTCTAAAGGCAAATCGACAGTTAAGCGAATTATCACAATTTATAGCAATTAAAAGTTTTATATACTGAGGCGTAGGAATTCGTGCCTCTTTATAAAGATGGTATGTCTTGTTATGTTTTAATCAACAAATCGGCTTCTGAAATAGGGCTATTATTATTAGCCTGCACAAAATAATAATCGATGAGGAAGTGCGTTTCCTCAAGTTTCCTGTGGTTTATCATAATATTCATCGCCGAACCATGAAACGCAATAGATCACATAAGCGCGATAGCGTCGTGTCTTGTAGTACATGAATTAGCCTAATTACTTGATAGCATCGGCACTTGTTCTACAGCCTTCACTTGTGAGTTGTTTGTCTTAGAACCTATCGGTCATGTTACTTTGATATTATCGCTTTTGAGAAAATTAAATGAGTGTCTTCAGACACGCCTTAAACTCTAATGTTTTACTGCGTTATTCTAGTTAATTATTTAGGGAATTAGAATAGGTGTTAGAATTCTGTCTATGAAGCAGGTAAAAATAAAGAGAATTGTAACACCGATTTGTTTGTTCAATTCAACTGAAATATCAAATTGAAACGTGCTTGTATCAGATTACGCAGAAACAATTTTCCAAGGCGTACATAGGATTTTACGTAGCTACCTATCTATTTTATTGTGACTTTGTTTGATTACAAGTATTTCTCTAACAATGAGTTTTTCTCTCAGGATAGTTCATTATCTTTCAGGAGTAACAATAATAATTATATAATTATTATTGTTATTGTTGTTACCGGTGAAGGAAAACATCATGAGGAAATCGGCATGCCCGAGAGATATTTCTCGACGGCATGTGAAGCTAAGTCAGAGGCCCATGGGCGGCATAAAAACTGACATCAGGAAAGTCAGTAATCAGACGAAAAAGAAAGAAGGTGTTACATATGCAAATGCAGTTTTAAAACATCTCAAAATGACACACATCAAAAAACACTTCAGTAACTGTCTTCTTGATATCATTGTCGATGTCTTTACCATACCTTTTTGGCAATACATAACAGAATGGTAATTTTGATGAGTCCTAGTCTGAGCATACGAGTACCTTTGGTTCAAAATCAAGCCCAGACCAGATATAAACTATTTGTTCTTCAATTACTAAATGAACTCATTATAAACTGTTACCGTCATAATTCTCGCAATCTCCTAACTATGCACAAATATGTCTAAATTGTGAGAACTATTTCTTTGCACAAACAATTATTTTTTCTCGGTAGAGTTAATTATCGTTGGGACACACATCCTGGAACATAGTTTCATGTTCTTAATTAAAATTGCCAACGACTTATTTAATTAAATTGAAGGGGTTTATTATTGACTCAAACTCAAAGCATTTTATTTTTCAAATTAGTAGGATAAACCAATTACAGGCACTTTAGAATTTTCAACGGGTCGGTCAGTCAGAAATATGAAGCTAATGTCCTATGGAGAAGAACGGGCAAGAAACTCCACGGACACTCTTTTATTCATATTCATATTCATATTCATTTATTTGCGTTCCATAAGGTAAAACAAGATGTTAGCAAAAGGCTTAGAGCTTAGAGCCGTTGTAGACCCTGTCAGGGCACAGCAAAAATAATGGTTAGAAGAAAGCTAAAAAAATTAAATTAAAATTATACCTGAAAAATAAGTAATTACATTCACATAAAAACTCAATAACAATAATATAAATAATTCTATTATTGGTAAGTAAGTAGCTATTTTCTTAAAATACTATTATTACATTTAGATTAAGTTATTCATTTAGTTATTTATTTTAAATCAAGATATGGTTACAAAATATTGGTTACATCTTTCATGTTGAATATATACATGTGAGAACGATGCAAAACGTTAAAAGCGTCAGTAATAGAAAAAAAAAACAAGTCAATTTTTTTTTTTTAATTATCATTAGCCATGGACTGATTACGATGTCTTAATAACTGTTATTGCTGTAGGTGAATCTAGCATGAGGTACCTAGTGTTTGTCAATTGCTCAGCGTGGTTCGGGAGACTTCATCTTTTATGGCCGATTCCTATAATTTACGACCCGTTATTGGTTAAAATTAAGACCTTGTATCTTTACCAATAATGAAGCAAAGACCTCATAGCTTTGCATAGTAGACCCTCCCATATAAATTAAATATCATGTAATAAATGTGTACATTTTCTTATTTTTACTGTTTTTAACACAATAAATAAAGATAAGATACGATTATAAGATACTACCTAATTTTTCAAAATCTTTTTATGTTTTGTTAAAAAGAAGAATTTATTTTATTTTGTCTTGTTTAAGAAGAATTTGTTAAGTTAAGTTATATTTAAGAAGATTTTGTTTTTAATTTTTATTTTTGTATGTTACTTTTCTTTCTTTCTTTTTAATTTTACGTACATAGTTTTTAATTTGTAGAAGCCTATCGATCGAATGACAATCGTAAGCGCTATTGTACATACCAAATAGATATGAGACTATAAGCTTTCCTAAGAATTAATAAATATAGAAGCAGCTATCACAGGTAAAATTTGCTTACGAATCTATTTATATGCCCAGTTTGGTAATAAAAAATGCTACCCTTGGTAAGCTTGTTTATAGGTACGGAGCATTAGTGTTTCTTCAAAGATTAATTAATCTTAATGATGATTAAATTAAATTAAATCGTTTATTGGGAACAAAATACAAATACTTATAAGACAAACATTTTGAACGATGATAGCTGCAATAGTTAAAACTAGCGCAGCTTCTAACGCCCGACTCCTAGTGAGAGATTATTCGAAGACGAATACATTCACCTTAAATCGAAATTACTTATATGGTGGCAAGATTAGACAAGAGTAGGAAGAGCAGTCAAGACAGGGTTAGCCAGTTCTGCCCTAAAAAAATACAAATCAATACATTACCTATCAATAAATTATTGACTTAAATTATCCACATATCTAAATAATAATTCTTCACAATAACTGTCGACCTATATTTCGCAAGTCGCCAAGAGCCGCATATCGCTAAACAAACATGGCTTCGCTAAGAATTCGCGTTAAACTCGCGAAACTGTATCGAAATCAATATTCACGTGGATATTACAGAGTTATCGTTGAATAAACATGTCGATAACGTCAGGTGCTTGTTTGTGCTTCAAAAAATAAAAAATATGTGGGTCAGCGACGCACCTGTGACTATCATATGAGCGTCAACCTGCCACAAGCCGTGAAAAGCGGACGGAAGGACCAAGTTACTTGGTTGAAGAGATCGTTTTATAGCTAATCTGGTATTAAGCAAGAACACCATCATCATCATCATCGCGATAAATCTATAGGTATGTATCTCAACATCATATTACAGGCACTAGTTAGTAATAATAATAATAATAATAATAATAATCGTTTATTTCGAGCAACAAGACTCATAAGTGTTAGTAACAAAATTCTTACAACCTATGTTAGTAATTAATACACTTACAAAAAAAACAAAACAACAAAACAAAACTTACTTAACTTACTTAATTTAAGTATTTACCGCCCTCTGGGGCCCCGGGCACACGCACTTGTGCTTGAACCCAGTGTCCCAGTAGGGGGCTGTCCAGCTTGTGGCTTAGCACGTTCAGGATGGTGTTGGCGCTCCCACGCGTGCGGAACATCAGCGAAGCGATGCGGCGCCGCAGCACAGTGTGAAAGCCGTCTGTGTGCGCTTGCGCAAACATCGCAGACGCACTACAGCAGCGTGGGAGCCCCACCAGCACCCTGAACGCGTTATTATATTGTATTCGGAGAGCGTTGATGGCCCGCTGCGTGTAGTTGACCCACAGATTGCAGGTGTAGAGAGTTTGGCAGAATGCTTTAAACAGAGTGATCTTCACCTCTAGACTACACCTCGCAAATCTGCGTGCCAACATGTTACAGCGGACCGCCATCGCTCTCCTCTCTCTTTCTATGTCCCCATCGTCTTTTAGATCCTCGGTAACCACATGGCCGAGGTATTTAAACTCACTCACTTTTCGAAGAGCGACACCATTAAGCAGCACAGGTGCCACATCCCCGAGTTTACGACCCCTGGCTTGAAATACTAAGAGCTCGCTTTTCTGTACATTATAAAGGAGACCGTGTACCCTCGCATACTCCTCACACTTAAATAGAGAAAGTAATGCACAATCTTAAATAGAGAAAGATATCTGAGGCCCTGGTCATCCGGCTATGTGAAACAGGACAAGTTAATTACGAAATGGGGTCTGAAAGAACTCCGTTTTTTTATATTACGCATACCTACCTAGATTTCTTTTTGTCTTCTGGGATGTATTTGATGTTGTTTGTATTTGGTCCTTAGGCGTTTTTTAAATCCTAATTACCTAGTTCTTTGACAGACCTGGTTAAATAGGCTTAACCCGGTCTGTCAAAGAACTAGGTAATTTGTACCTACGTATTGTTAACTAAATGAATTATTTGTAAAAGCAAAACAATCAGAAACGTTCAGGCATTGCAACCACGAGTAGAAAAATTAAAAGCCGAGCGTTGGAAGCACCACAACTAGATAGAACTGGTAAAGGTCTCTGATTCATAACGCAAGGCAGATTGATTTGACGAAACTATAATCAAAGTGATTTATGTATTGTAATGATTATTCCACGGTATTATAACATGATCATAACACCGATCAGTTTGGTGAAATTTTGATAACGTTTCCGCTGTTTTCTATTAGATAACGTATCGTATCGAGTTCGAAGCTAATTTATTCATTCGATGGATTTATCGGAAGTGGGTCACGTGAGGTTGGCGCCATGGCGAGTTGTAAATAAATAGGTGCGGTGCATACCGATCGACACGTAGAAGATTATACATTTGTGATTCATTCATCACCTCATTTTATAATACTTATAAATAGTTGAATAGATAAGGACTAATGTGCTGGAATTACGATGAAACGGGTCAAATAAAGGTCAACTGAGTGAAAGTTAAAACTCCATATTATTAAGCCGTAGTGGCCTTAAACCGTTAAGTTTTTGCCTTTTTTAAAGACGGATTTTAATGGCGATAACAAGCTCATTGGAACGTCTCAACTTGTCGTATCACTAACTACGAATCTAGTGATGATAATGAATCTAGATTATCTACACCAGATCGGTAGGTAATCATTTCCTTATGAAAATGTGTGCTATACAGGGTGGCATGGAAATCAACGCGAAAACTGTAACCATGAATTCAGCACATGAGACCCCCTAGTGTAGACATTTTTCTACTGTTATCAAAAAAAATCTGCTGTTTCATAGAAAAGCGCAATACCTACATGGTCAAAATGTATGGACCAGCATTTTTTTTGTAGCATACCCTGTATAGAAATGACTAGAACATACATTCGATGGCAAGATAAGTCGATGGCTAATTTACGAACTTATCGAAAACTAGCGCGCCCCGCGGTTTCACCTGCTTAAGTCTCGATCCCGTGAGAATATCGGGATGAAAGGTATCCTATGTCCTTATTCAGGTTATGGTCTACCCATGTGCCAAATTTCAACCAAATCCGTTCAGTCGATTTAACGTGAAAGCTACAAACAAACAAACTCGCTTTCGCATATATATTATTAGTTAGGATACCTAAGTAGGTACTTATACGGGCGAAAAAGTGGGATAATCATTTGAACTTTTCGAAAATACCTACTTATACGGGTGGAAAACGAATACAGTGACGTAATGGCAGAAGATGCCCAGCAGTGAGTTGAAAAAGGCTATGGCTCACGATCAGAATGAACTAAAAAATAAATTCTTAAAGTCAAGGTGAAAATCGAAAGTATCATCAATAATAGCAATAATTAATACTTTATGTAGATGACTCCGTTACAACATTTGTCACCGCAGTAAGGAAAAACGGTTTTACTGTTAAGCATGAGTAATCAATACTTATAACATTATCGTTTCAATCAGTATTTAAATATTCATATTTAAATCAACTCATAAGTCGACTCATTCAATTCTTGAAAGTTTCAAGTGTACATAAATGATAATATTCAAATGAATTGAATTATTTAGGTATTACCGGCTATATCTTAGTGATTTACGGCGTTTGGTCCTAGGTTATGAAAAAACTAAAAATATTTTTAACACTCATATGAACTAGGTTAACTATTTCTACGACTCAGACCAAATAAAAAACCAAGACAGAGCGCTGTGAAAAATACAGTGAAGCATGCCAAAACTACACCTCCGGTCTGTGCATACACGCTCACACGCACACATTTACAATGACACTACAATCAAACTACACCACACAAAGTGCACACATGTTTGCGAAACCGGCTTCACGTCACTGTTATGTCTTGATTTTTTATTTGCTCTTGAATCTACGACATAACTAACTATTTACAAAATGCTATTACAGCGTCCAATGTTAACATAAAAAAAATGCAAGGCACAACTGCCTTCCGTATCAGTATCTACATAATTAAATAAAATTATGATACGTGTGACGCAATTCTGATGCAACAAGTTTGCATGCGTGATCCGGACGCGTTAGGTGAACATCTATCTAAATTCTTGATGTAATAATTATAAGTTGAATACATGTAATTAGGTCGACAGTACTGGCACCTGTCCGGATTTTCATAATAACGTGATATAATTACATTTTAGCTGCACTTTCAGTAATTTATGAGAACATGTTATATCATTTGCATACTATTTTGACATTTGCATGCTTGCCGTTCATACTTAACAGGGATATTAATTACAAAATATTATTAGTTGACTTCAGAATTGAATTATGGCACAAAATAATGAGCAAGGTTATTTTGCATAATTTGGCTCTCAATAACAATAACAATATCTCATCTGTCGTTTGGTGAATAGATAATCTTGAAAAGCTATACGAAACATATGATAATTATATCATCAGCCAACATTTAGAATAGATATATAGCACGGTCGACAAAATAATCAAGAATCCTATACTATTAAACGAGCGACATATATTTGTAATCACGTAATAGGCGTTTGATCTAGCTAGGTCTCATGTCTGGGAAAATTCATTTTCTCCGTATTTTCACCCGAGCAGAGCTCGGTCGCCCAAAGTTTAGAACAAGATGGCTACCTTAGAATAATGACATGGCAGCATGGAATTAGTAAGTACCTACTGTACTACACATGATATTAGAATGAACTATCGTATACTAGCATTGTCTATTTTCACCAGAGCACAGCTCGGTCGCCTAGGTACTAATAGTTAATTGCCTATCACTTATTATAGTGCAAAGTAGTTATTATAAAATCCATTAGAAAAACGAACACTTTATTCAATATTCATGAACAGTTCATAATTTCTGAATGCTTGCCTAAATTAATTAAGATTATAGATGGCGATGAATCGAAACATCGACGTAATAACGTGGCATTAACTGAACATAATTCAGTTGATAGCTGGTCGAATAGTGCATAAAACCTTATGGTGTAATTTATGTTGGCTCAGATCTGTGTTTGAGGTTCGATTCCTCATTCTTACGGACGATTTCTGAATAAATTTTTATGAAATTTTCCTCGTATTATTTATTGTTAAATGATTTTATTTCTGTAAGTAGATTTGTACAAACACTTTTACACGTCAAACATATTTTAAAAACTAGACGAGGTCGGCGTTTCCTATCCGACTACTCTGAGAAGAAAGGCCAGAACAAACACAAAGGTCACAGGCCGTGGTCAGAGGCCATCCTAACTGTATTTATAGAATGCGAAAGTGAGTTTGTTTGTTACGCTTTCACGCTTAAACGGCTGAACGAATGTAGATAAAATTTAGCACATGGGTAAACCATGACCTGGGTTATGACATAGAATACTTTTTATCCCGATATTTCCAGGGGATCGAGACTTATGCGAGTGAAACCACGGGGCGTAGCTAGTATTATGTAAAAGGATACGTGTAGGTAATGCCATGAAAGAAATAATTATTCATATTTGTGACGTTTATTGTAGGTAGGTATGTAAACAACATTATTGGTATGAGACTTATTTAAATGTATTATATCGCAGAGTAGAATAAATAGCAAGAAAAAAATGCTCATTTGCATATCTCTGCTCATACCTAAGACCTCAACCTGAAGCCTTCTTCAACTTAAATAACTATTCACCACCACGAAAGAACCCAAAATTCCTACCTGAGTCAAATCCATAAGCACTGATGAGCAGTCTCCTGCAGTAAAAACGGGTTTGTATCCAAACGGGTCCACTACAGTCACTCGACACAAGTAACACAATGTTCAGTCACAATCACTCTCTGGGCGGCAGTCACAGCATACAGGTGTGGTTGTGTGGGCGACACTGCGCGTGGTGACGACGCGCACTCCTGCGCATCACAACTAGCGCGTAAACTGTCGCATACACGTCGCGCGCGGATGCTTGCCAAATTTCCTATCTATTAACATTTGCAGCAACTTTCGAGGTAAACGGGTCCTTCCGACCGCGTATTTGTGTTTTGTTAGCTTAATTAAAATGTATGAGGAGGTAATGATATGCCATGAACAAGTATAGCGTTTCTTTTGACTGTTAATTACGCCGGTTTAAGCAATAGTTGATGTTTGTGCATATTTCCTATATCCTGACGTTTTCCCGGTTTTTCGTAGAGTCTGCGGCGTTTATGAACTGGTACGAGCCTATCCTTATCCTTATATATTATAAAACAAAGCCCCCGTTGCGTCTGTCTGTCTGTCTGTCTGAAAGCGATAAACTCAAAAACTACCGAACGGATTTTCAAACAGTTTTCACCAATGGACGGAGTGTGTCTTGTGGAAGGTTTTGGTGTATAATTCATTAAGGTTTTGTGTAAATTAGCTGAAATATGACGATTATTATTGAAGATGTCTGAAAAAATTATGCCGACTGGCAGCCTTACTAGCGTACGCCGTGTAAACCGTAAAACATACATGAAAATTATATTCTACAGCATTATTTATCTTAAAGAGTTCAACAAAAAAGTCCGAGATGGCATATGTCTATCTTCTAAGGATGACCCACAGTAACCATTATTATCTTTCAGAATTTGATAAAAATTTCATTGTTATTTCCGAAGCTATTTTGACCGGTATTATATTAATCCATATCCAATAAAATAAGTTATTTAAATTGGGCATTTAATTAAGATTAAAATATGCCTTGACATCATATCATTTAAATGAATAGTTTAAAAGATATCATATATGCAAAATTACGCGTAACAAATAATTATGGTTGACAGCTACGCGGGCGCAGCGGTAGGAGTCAATGACCTTTTCTTCGGCTATTACGTATGTAATCCCGGTAGTACGTTCACGTGGGATCCACGCGGGTGATCGCGGGCCGCGAGCAAAAGCTAATAACACATATTGTTTACCGAATTTTATCTTTTATAGGTACATGATATTGCAGTAATTATAAATTATTAAATAGACAATTTTATTTATTATGCCTTCAATTACCTTATAATCTCCAAACAATATTGGTAACCGATAATTTTAATCATAATTACAATATTACAATAAAAAATTTACTACTGGAATTATACCAATCATTGTGGCTCAGCATTTACAGCAATTAACATCATCATCATCTGCCCAGCCTTTTCCTAACTATGTTGGGGTCGGCTTCCAGTCTAACGGGATGCAGCTGAATACCAATATTTCACATGGAGCGACTGCCTATCTGACCTCCACAACTCAGTTACTGGGTAACACGATACCCCTTAGTAACGATTTAGTGTGCTTTCCGAGGCTCGGAGGGGTCTCGATATGAAATATATGGTCACCCATCCACGGACTGACATCAGCCAGCGAGGCTTAGCCTTCGATACCCGGGCGGCTGTTATTACTTAGCCACGAGCTCCTCATTTGCAGAAATTAAAAGAATATTATTTATTCAGTGAACGTAAAGTTTACGTGCTATGGAAGTGAAGATAGCCAATGTTTGCTCGATCGATAAGAGCAAGTATCGAGAAAGTTATCGTAAAGTTATCGCGAGCAAACAGCTTGAAAGCGGCGCACGCATCCACTGAGGGCTTATTATCATACAAGTGCCAACCATCACCTGGGCACAGGCAGGACATGGCAGATATTTGGGTCGCTCTGACACCTTTCAGCAATAATTCCATTATCAGGGCATATCATTAATAAGATCACCATAATCAGCCTATAATGTTCCCACTGCTGGGACACAGTCTGCTCTCGGTGAGAGGGAGTGGGCCGCAACCCACCACGCGGGCCCAGTGCGGGTTGGTAGATGTCACATGTCTTCGATTTTTTGGTTCTAGGACATGCCGGTTTCCTTCACCGTTTTGAGAGCAGTGGTGCTGAAATAATTTACACACAGTAATGCGCCTGTCAGGGTTCGAACCTACGACCTACAACTCGTAAGTCGCGGCCGTTACCACTGGGCCACCACGGTTTATGGTAAGATAAAATTCTAAGGAACCAAGTCAAAACTGACAGCTGAAAGAGATCTATGGAAGAAAAGGACTTACGTAGTCGAACCAAGTATTGTAAAAGGACAAATTATGGTCAGCAATAAGATCAGAAGACATGGTCCTATAAAAAATTCCAATCAATTAGGTGACATTTACATTTTAAGGGGCAATTGTATGGAAACTACTAATAGGAAATAAACTTAACTCTAACTACTCGTAACTCTTCAAATTGTATACCTAGTAAGTCATTTATTTAAACGGAAAATACTCAATCATTAATTATTATTCTAGTTTTACACAAGACCTGACCTAAGACTAGGTATATCCAATTGCTATCGATCTATCTATCTCTGCCTAACCCATCTTTGATAACAGTCGTGATAGTATAATCGATAATGTCTTGCAAATCCTGCGCGTCCTGAGTACGGTACCTACATATTCATGAAGTATTTGCCGCGCGGCAGTAGGACCGCGCCATCAACCGATAGCGCGCGCAAATATTGACTCGCCTCCATTACTCGTTATTGTCACAATATTAATAAGTGCTAATGCCCATTGTTTAACACCTGAGCTTGTGTTTTAATCTAATAAGTTTAGGGAAAATACCTTTTTGTATTAATTGATTAATGGCCGCTTCCATTTAATTTTTTTTCCGTTACGCGGAAGCCCTTGTCCTGCATCTCACCTGATGGTAAGCGATGATCAGGCCGAAGGTAGAAGCGAGCTTCACCCGGAATCCTCAAAGTCTCTCAAACTACAGAGGAACTGGCTATCTTACCTCTAACTGCCAAAAGTCAACAAGGCCGTTAACACTGTTGTTATGGCGACAGACTTAGATAAGATGGTGGTAGCTAGCGAGGCGGACTTAGAACAAGACTCCCACCAACCAAACCCAACAGAAAATTTTACCCCCACTGGGAATGACCTCTGGGTCTGAGACAGGAGGTCTAACCACATCACCAAAAAAAGCGGCCAAGTGCGAGTCGGACTCGCCCATGAAGGGTTTCGTAGCAGCAAGTAGCTTAATATAAAAGTTCTTGTAGTTCGTTGTAACTTCGATCGATGTTTACGATTAATTAAAACAAAAATACGTATTAAAAAAAAACTACTTACTAGATCTCGTTCAAACCAATTTTCGGTGGAAGTTTACATGGTAATGTACATCATATATTTTTTTTAGTTTTATAATTCCCTTATTTTAGAAGTTACACAACTTACCACTTTGGAAATGTCTCTCGCGCAAACTATTCAGTTTAGAAAAAAATATATTAGAAACTTCAATATC
Organism: Agrochola circellaris; assembly: GCA_914767755.1. Taxonomy (NCBI): domain Eukaryota; kingdom Metazoa; phylum Arthropoda; class Insecta; order Lepidoptera; family Noctuidae; genus Agrochola; species Agrochola circellaris. The sequence goes on along the minus strand of OU611839.1, from coordinate 2,796,629 downwards.
ATTTTTGAAGACCTATCCATAGATACCCCACACGGATAGGTTTGATGTTTTTTTTTTTTGAGTTTCATTTCTAGGTATGGGGAACCCCCAAAATGTATTGTTTTTTTTCTATTTTTGTGTGAAAATCTTAGCGGTTCACAGAATACATCTACTTACCAAATTTCAACAGTATAGTTCTTATAGTTTCGGAAAAAAGTGGCTGTGACATACGGACGGACAGACAGACAGACAGACATGACGAATCCGTAAGGGTTCCGTTTTTTGCCATTTGGCTACGGAACCCTAAAAAAGGAAATTTTCCCGGTTACTTTCTGCCTGTTTGTTTCTGGTTCTATCGACTACATGTTCGAAAATATCTATTGTATCATCGTAGACATAAAATATTCTGGTAATTTTACCACCTCATAATTTGATAACGACATAATCGACCAGGAATCCTCTACATTCCCACGCCACATTCCAAAACTTGGGAGAAAACAAAAACAAAACGCATGGTCAAAGTAAACGTCTATTTGTAACATGCACAATTACCGACTAGTAATGTTGGATGGTCTGTTCAAAAAGTATCTAATGATAATGTAAACAAATGGATTAGAAAACACACCAGTGGGTGCCAATTTGTAGTGCTACTTACAAGATGAGTGCTTTGATTTGTTTATTTGAAACCCGAAATTCTAATTCAAATTACCTTAAAAATATTTGTCATTCAACAATCGAGGTGATTATAACCGCAATTTTCGTCGACGATTTTTCAATTACAATTTAATAATGTTATTCCAGCAATAATTGTTGGAAAAAGTGATCAGATATAAAGTCGAAACCATCTTAATACAGATGAACGTGTTACTGGGTGAATTTCACCCTGAACAGGATTTGTTTACGCTTTTATTAGATACTTTTGGAACAGATATTACACCCATATTGGCTGCTTGTGCTCCATTGGCGGGCTGTGGAGACTGGGTGATGCGAGGAGGTCCCGGGCAAGCCTGCAACAAGATGATGTGACGTGTGAATTGCTGTGTCATGCAGGCGGCGCTAGTTACCGTCGCTACTACTCGCTTGTACTGTGAGAACCTACTCTAATCACAGGGCTGCCACAGTAACGAGATGTCACCTTTTTGTGAGGTATTCTAACGCGACAATTAGGGCGATGGTTTTAAATCAAGTACTACGATCATCATTGCAGGACTTCATAAAACGATTTTAGTATACGATTTTAGTCCCAATGTCCTAAAATTAATAGGTTAGTAGTAGTATTAGTAGCATTTAGTACTTCCAGATCATTTTCTATATTGATAATTACCTGGTACTTGTTGACAGGCCTACACTGTCCTCTCATACCTATTAACACAGTAAATTTAAAAGAGTAACCGTGGAGGTTCTTGCCGACTCTTCTCCATAGGAAACGACCAATTGGAACCGTGCACCTAGCTTCTGACGTTTCATAAGTGCCCATGTACTACATAGGTTTATGTGAAATAAAATACTAAATAGACTTTGATTTTAATTTGGATTATTTTCTCAGACAGAAGTCATCTCAAACACGTATATTACGTCAATCAACTCACAGAAGGAAGATTTTTTATTTTATTACCGAGAGATTAAAGAAGGGTCCATTGACTTTCTTGCACGTTATTGTCCATAGGAACTTACTACGTTTTAGAATAGGCAACTAGCTTCATTTTACTGATTGACAACTCCTTTACAATTGCCAGTAAGGCTCAGACTCAACCAAACCGGAGATGTGCCGGAGATGTCCGAAGCTGGGACGAGAAGAGATGTTTTTCAGCTAGGGTGTATCCACCGAAGCTGTGCGGAGATGTGTACTGGCTAGACTGGAGCGGTTATGTGTGCTGGCTAGAGCGGAACTAAGTTGCGTGCGGCGAGCGTCGTGTGTTGAGATGAGCGCACAATTCTTCTCGTCTTCTCTGCGCGCCGTCGCCACCTTGCGAGGCACAGCTCACATATCATCTTTGTACCGCCACCCAGCTCAATCTTCGCGAGGCACAGCTCACATCACCGTTTCTATCGCGCCATACAAATATGATACATCTCTGCTCAGTGGTATCCACTGAAGCTGAGTGGAGACGATATGTGTCAATAACGTAATTACTATTAGTTGTTTAGAGCAGTGATAGCCTAGTGGTGTGACCGTCGGACTGCCAAGTCATAGGTCTCCAGTTCAACCCAAAGCACGCACCTCTGACTTTTCGGATTCATGTGCGTATTGTATAATTTATCACTCGCTTCAAAAACGGTGAAGGAAAACATCATGAGGAAACCGGCATGCCTGAGAGATATTTCTCAACGGCATTTGAAGCCAAGTCAGAGGGCCATGGGTGGTTTTAAAACTCTGACACCAGGTACCACTAACCACACGAAAAGAAAAAGATTGGTTGTTGAAAAGACATCTCTCCTCTCGTCAAATCTCGTCTAAATGGTTAAATTGAAACAAATGCTGTGAGTTTTTTAGTTTTACCAATGGTAAAGCATCTTAGTTATAAGCACAACCCTGACTAAAACAATTTACACACGCTGTGAAGCTTTTTGCGTATAAATGTTCCGATGTTAGTAAGAGAAGTACGCGGTAATTGTCGGGGGCGGCGCCGGTACGCATCACGGTTTGCGCAAATCACGCCCGGTTTACACACGGCACTGGGAAACTTGACGGTTATGAGTGATCTAGATTGAGCAGTATAAACATATTAATTGGCTTGGGTAATAGATAAGTTACTACTACAGTTGCTAAGCCTTTCCTTGTTCTTCTCACATGACGTAGGTGTACACTTAAGCCTGAAGGTACTTTAAAACATTAACCTTCATTCATTCTGCTCAGCCTCATCTCAACTATGTTGGGGTCGGCTTCCAGTCTAACCGGATGCAGCTGAATACCAGTATTTTACATGGAGCATCTGCCTATCTGATCTCCACAACCCAGTAACTGGGTAATACGATAACCCTTGGTAAGACTACTTGTGAGACTTTCGGGCTTCTGACTACTCGTAACGACTGTCAAAGATCTACGAATGACAGCCGGGACCAACGGCTTAACGTGCTTTCCGAGGCACGGAGGGGTCTCGATACGAAATGAATGGTCACCCATCCACGGACTGACGTTGGCCAGCGTAGCTTGACCTTCGATCGACTCTTGCGGCTGTTATTACTTAGCCACGAGCTCCTCTTTAAAACATTAACCTTCATTGTAGTTTATTGACTTGTTGCTCTGTTCGACTTACCTCTAACTACCTAGGTAGGTACTCAATTACGATGCTCTGGCGACCTTTCAATTCCCAGTTTCGATGACTGTCCTTATTTGGACGCAGTCCTTCGGTTGACACGGATAAAAGTACAGACTTTCTTCATGTTAAACGAGTTGGGCCCAGTAGGGCTGGGGCCCGCCAATCGCGGCATCAGTGGCATTTTTAGGAGGTGTGTGAACACTTTGGACACTCCAACATATAGGACATGGTCTGATAAGAGTAGCGTTTGGTCATGGTTTGGTCAGGAGACTTATGTAGTTACAGACTTATTAGTAATTAGCTGATGCTCGCAGCTTCGCCCGCGTGGACATAAAGCCTAAGTTACTCCTGATAACATCAGCTATCTGCCAGTGAAAGTCCCGTCAAAATCGGTTTAGCCGTTTCGGAGATTAACCGGAACAAACAGAGAAAAAAATTAAAAAACATATTTTATTTATAAGTACTCATGTATACTTTAGTATTACTATGCATTAAGTTAAAAGCTGTTATTTTGACATTGCAAACAGACACAAATTTTATTTATGTGAGTATGAATGTATTGTATGTATGTATAGATTTTTTTAATACTGCATTGGACTTTTCAACTTCATCTTTTTGTGTGGTTAGTGACTAACCCGTCAGAGTTTGAAAGCCGCCCATGGGCCTCTGATTTGGATTCACATGCCGTCGAGGAATATCTCTAAGGCATGCCGGTTTCGTCACGATCTTTTCAAGTCTAGCCATCTATCACTACAGAAGTTGTTGAATTTTTGGTTCTAAAACATGCCAGTTTCCTCACGATGTTTTCCTTCACCGTTTTGAAAGCAGTGGTGATGAAATTAAATACACAAAGTAAAATGGCTGTCTGTGTCTGTACCTACAACTCGAAAGTCGGGGCTGATACCACTAGTGACAAGTAATGACTAATAATGACAGGTTTACTCATAATACACATACTCGTATATGCCATGTAGGCGACCCGTCACAGTTTAACTAAGCCATCATCGATAGATTACAATTCATGGCGAACTATCCGGCTGCAGTCGGGGTGCAGGGCGCGATGACAAATTTATCGCGCGCCGCGACAATAAAACGCGCTCGTAAAAATATTACTACATAGTACCTACACCCCCTCCCCCTACTGCACCCCTGACCACCCGCCACCCACCCGTGGAGCGCCCGCGCCCCCTCCGAGGATCCCGCGAGAAATAACACACTTTGTCTTAGAGAGAATCGCGTTCAATCGCGACCTTCAGGTTGGAAGACGCGACGCTGTTGATATGGTAAGTGTGGAGAGATTCTAAATATACCAGATACACACTAATGTGTTTCTCACCAAAATGCATGGCATGAATTAGAATAGCGTGGTATGAAGAATAGACAAAATGACAGTTAAACAATCACAATCTGTCATTTTGTATTTATTCTTCCGTCGACAAAATCCGTTTCTACGGTGGTGGTACATGCTACGCGTGCAGGTAAGAGAAAACTGTAAATGCTTGGCGACATGACGCCGTCGCCGCGCCGCTACCGCACCGCTGCCGCGCCTAGCTAGCCGCTAGTGCACCGCCGCCGCGGATTGTACAGTGATATGGCAAAATCAAGCGCCGAGGGCGCGGCGGCGGCAGCGCGGTGGATGGCGGTGCGGCGGCGTCTCAGTCTACATGGTTACGCATTTGATTTTAATAGACTCAAAAACGTATATAATTTTAATGTACGACCTCACACCTTAAAATGCTAGTGACCTACGTCACTACTATCGCAAGCGTATTTTTCGCTAGCGTCTGTTGAATTAGTGACTCATGGTGCCGTTTTGTATGGTGAAAGCCTAAAAATGTTAGTGACTATTGAATAGATTACATTAGGTTTCATACTTATCGAAATCTATAGTGCTCTTGGTACGAATTTTTATTCTTTATGTGACTGCTATACTGCCCTGCTAAGCCGAAAAGCGCTTTCTCAATCCGAGTAAGTTTTGGGAAAATTTACTTTTTGTTAATTGTAATTTAAGGAAACATAAGGATATAAAAAACTTCTGAGTGGTTTTTTAAAATGTTTTAAGTTAGATAGGTAGCGGTAATTGGCTTATACCATTAGATGCAAAATTGTTATAGCTATTGAATGGTATAAAAAAAACAAAAAGGGCGTATCTCTGAGATACTCGTAGTTTTGGCTTAGCAGGGCAGTATAAATCATTTACGGAAACGCTAGCGAGTAATTTTTCGATGACATCTCATAGTAGACGTACAGCTATGATCCGTCACTGCCTTACAGCACCATTGACAGTTATTTCCTACTTTCTTAAAAAAACATCGCAACAATCGATCGTCACTTGAAAAAGTCCCTAGCGACCTTTTGCGGCACATGTAGAATGTAGAGAACTATGGAAACAGTAGAACGAAATTCTTAGTTGTTTATTTATTGTTCTGATTATTCCTAACTAATATTGTAAATGCGAAAGTGAGTTTGTTTGTTTATTTGTAACGCTTTCACGCTAAAACGGCTGAACGGATTTGGATGGAATTTGGCACATCGGTAGACCATGACCTGGGTTAGGACATAGGATACTTTTTATCCCGATATTCCCACGATATCGAAACTTATGCGGGTGAAAACGCGGGGCGGCAGCTAGTTTTGCTATAGCATATTTTGTGGTCCAGATGTTAAGAAATACCGCATCGCCCTGTTCCCACTCTGGGCTCCGGCACGTAAAGTTCGGCGCGTTATGATATGATATCGTGGTGAACAGGATCCGGCGGCTCTCGCGGATCTGCCGGCTCTGACCGCCCGCCATCGAGCCCGCTTTACTGTGATTGAACCAATACAACACTAACTGGCATTTGATCTGCTATTGCTCGTATTTTTTCCCAAATAACTAGGAATAAACTTGTTTGTTTACCTAACAAATGCTCCAGTTTCTCCCAGTCTTCTGTCTCGTCTCCAATCGTGAATGGAGCAGCTTCCTATCGTCGCCACCTCGCCATCTGCCGATTGATAAAGTAATAAGTTGTATTATTGCAAAGCAAATGTTTTATTCAGGAACTTCTTCCTTGGGATGCGGAGGTAAAAACGGCGCGATAACATCATACCAAACATTGTAGGGATAGACAAGGCCTGGATATCATTTCTAGATAGCTGATGTGATTGCTTGTTGAATGAATCAAGCACCTTATAAGCTGTCAATGAAACCAACATATAACCAGATTTTAGAAAAACTTCGCACAAGCGTCTGATATTATACTTAATACTTTTTCTCATAATTCAGCCTATATAAGACCATAATGCCACTTATACAGGGTGGTCCAAATAGTGACGTCATAAAATAAAATTATTTCTCATGCCCGTCGAAATATCTACTTAAATTTGTTTTAACTATATTTTCCCTCGTTTAGTCTACTATTTAGGAACGAGGTAGTATTTTTTTAAATTAGTATATGTAGAAACGTCGACTCTGTAACACTCGAACGTAAGTTCCTCCTTTCCGATTAAATTTTTTTGAAGATTTTTATTTTATGTCTGAAAGAATATTCCATAACAATGGAAATTGCAAAAAAAAATATGTGAAAAAGACGTGAAAAAATAAAGATAGAACTTTTTTAAAGCGATTCCCAAAAAATATCAAGACTCGCGGAACATAAATAATGTGGTTATTTTCGGAATTTTTTATTTTTATGACGTCTCTATTTGGACGAGCCTGTATAAATATTTCAACTGCAATATTAGCATTACCAACCGCTGTGTCCGACGCTGTTTAGTGTTTTATATCGCGCTACATTGTAGGTAATCATTGAAATATGTCAATAAATAAACATCGATGATTTAAAAGATATGCGGCACATTTTTCTCCCCTTCACGGGCCGAGTACGGAGTGAAAAGATGAGGCGTTTTGAAAAACAACTATTGCTTGTTGATATCCCCATAGATACTTCATATACCTTTTAGTAAGATTAGACTCTTTATTTTCTGGTCAATCTACATCAAGTATTAAAAATTACAACATCACTTCAATAACAGCCGGTCGATTCTGTAAAAATCTCACCGTGAAAACTTAAGTGAAGTGAGCTTAAAGTGAGCTGTTATTTCTAGGGATTGACACTATTGACAGCTCACTTCACCTAAGTTTTCACGGTGAGATTTTTGCAGAATAGCACTACTGAAGGCCAGTTCTCGTACTTAAAAAACGTTCACATTCAAGTAGCAATCTGTCAAACTTGTCAAAAATGTTGGTAAATTTATTGTATTTTTGATAGATTGTGAATGAGATGCGAATGCGAAACTTCTTAAAAATTGCGGGAATTGCCCCTCTGTAATACTAATAACTAAGTGTTGCTCGGCTGGGCGGCCGCGTGCAGAACGCTGGTCGCTGGTCACACGGCCGCCGCTCGCTCTCTTTACGACCATATTTATAGCGCGCTCGGACACTTGGCCGTTTTTTACGATATACATAAAAGCTGCCGTGAAAGATTTACGCCAAATATATTCCGGCTAATGCTGATTGCGCGTTTCATTGTACTAATGTTATTGCTACGATTTATTGACAAATTACCTCAATGTTCATGTAGATTATATTGTTTGGGTTCACAAATCATACGCAGTTTTGGGTCAGGTTATTACTTCATATATCATGGGTAGGTTCTGGGTACGACTAGGGTCGATGCTTATTCGGCTGATTACAGTATGTTACATGAATCTACTGCCATCAACATTTATTTTGGTAAGTGTTGGAATTCTAAGGTAGGAAACTTGTAAGACTGACACCTGTCTGTTTTCTATAACGGTTGTTAAGTGAAAGCTAAAAGTGATAGCAATCGGCTGACACGCCTTATTACTGATACTTCAAGGTTTTTTCGTAGTATAGGTAATGTGATTGTATTGTAATATCCGATATAGCCTGCAGTGGGTACTATTACCGAACGATTGTGTCCTCATAAGCTGGCGGACGATCAATTTTTTGATAGTGTCAGTCGCGGCGACAAGTCATTTCTTACGACAACATTTGATTTGAGTCCCCGCAAATTCAATTTATAGTACAATGCCGCTAAAAGTCAGCTCGCCGTCGCCATACATACATAGAGATATACATACATGGACGATGGAGGCGCGAGGCGCGAGCAAATGGAAAGCAAACTGAAGCCCAAATAAATATTCGCTTTAGCAACAATCGAGCTCGCAACTCACACAATTACGACGGAATGGAAAACCTTAGATAAATAAAATCGGAAGTGGCGAGGGCGCGGGGTAGGGGGCGCGGGTCGCGGGGGGGACGGGGGAGGTTTTTTCGCAAGAACAGAAAAAGCGAAGGCAGCAAACACAAACATCGGGCGAATGTAGCGAATTTCCAAAGTCCATTCGGTTTATTGACAGCGGAGGGGCCGAAACCGAATTCAAATCCCCGCCCGCCGCGATTTACAATAAATTTCAAGCGGAGAATATGTTTGCAATATGTCGGAGGTAGGGCTTCGCCCCTTGCTGCCGCTCTCGAGACCAATTACTTTGCCCTTTCGCCCTCTCGCGGTGCCTCGGGTGCCGGCGCTACTTTAAACACTGCGTGTATGTAGCCAGTTGTTTACAACGTAATCGCATGTTGAGACCCTCTCGGCTTTGAATTTTCATTCAATTCTTTGAATGGCGCTCAAATCATGTGAATATCCAATTATCTCGGCGAACGGTTTATTGTGAAAATGTTTTATCTTTATTTATAGGTTATTTAGAATTATTGTCGCGGCACATAAAGTAGATTATGATGTTAGTGAATGAACACAAAGATTAGGTATGTGTTTATGTTTACTCTTAAGCATTTTTGTTTTATCCTATACTTTTAGATGAGTAATATTTGTATATATATATATTATCGAAAACGGCTCTAACGATTTCGATGAAAGTTGCAACATATGGGTTTACGGGAGTGAATAATTGATCTAGCTAGGTCTCATATCTGGGAAAAATCGTTTTCCCTATTTTCACAGCCTTGGGAATGTGATACAATGTTGGTATAATAAATAATAATAAATACCTTTATTTCAAAAAAATATAGATTTAACATATTTTAAATAAACACAATTTAGATGAGCTTTGGTAGTAACACAGTGCAGTTTAATCCAAGAACTGAAATCTGTACACAATATGGGAAACCCTGCCTCTCAAACTAGGAAACCTGTATCTTGAGAGACAAGCAACAACAATCTTGGTATACCTGGACGATATGTTTATGTTTTTCCACCCGAGCAGAGCTCGGTCGACCAGGTACTGTTATTGATTTGAAGGTAGTACCTATTCACTGCATCCACATAACGTTGAGCATAGAACCAGCACGATTAACTGTCAAATTTATAACTTTGCAAAGGGGGTTGAAATCTTTCATAGCGTCAAGTCATGAATTTCTTACACAATTATTGTTTAAGCCGAGCAGTTACACGCGCCTCTATGCCACTCGACCCCGGCAGAAATGAAGAAATAAAAACAAAACATGATAGAGTTATAAAAAGTGAGGGAATCGTTATAAGAGAGCGGGTAGAGTCACGGGTAGAGCGGGAAGGGGCGACACTCATGTAGAGAAAGATAGCTAGTAGAGATATGCAAGGGCACATGACGGGTGACGCCTCAATCAATATTTTGAATCTTTTTATTTTTTTATATAAAAATTCTTCGCTATATTTCACGGTTTTATGGGCAATCGGAGGCAGTGGGCTCCCAGCGGTAACAACCGCGAATAACGAGTTGTAGGTCGTAGGTTCGAACCCAGACAGGCGCTTTACTTAGTGTAAATTATTTCATCACCACTGCTCTCAAAACGGTGAAAGAAAGCATCGTGAAGAAACCGGCATGCCCTAGAAAATTCGAAGACATGTGACATCTACCAACCCGCACTGGTCCCGCGTGGTAGAGTACAGTCCACTCCCTCTCACCGAAAGCAGGCCTGTGTCCCAGCAGTGGGAACATTATAGGCTGATTATATGTTTATGCTATGGGCAATCATGATTTAGTGCAGACTAGCTGTTGCCCGCGACTTCGTCTATGATCCAGGAATGAAACCTATGTCCTTCTCCAAGTCAAGGTCTACCCATGTGCCAAATTTCAACCTAATCCGTTCAGCCGTTTTGGCGTGAAAGCGTAAGAAACAAACAAACTCATTTTCGTATTTATAATATTACTAGCTGCGCCCCGCGGTTTTACCCGCATAAGTATTGATTCCGTGGCAATATCGGGATAAAAAGTATCCTATGTCCTAATCCAAGTCATGGGCTACCCAGGTGCCAAATTTCTTCCAAATCTGTTTAGCCGTTTTAGCGTGAAAGCGTAACAAACAAACAAAAAACTGACTTTCGCATTGATGATATTAATTAGGATAGTTAGTATTATTTTGCGACATTAAGTTTAAATACTTATCGCAAAATATGGAATTAAAATAAAGTTTAAATTACATTGACTGTACTGTAGATGTTAATAATATAAAATTGAAACAAGAATCCAGGTTGAATATTTTTTGAACATGGGATGAATTTAATAATTTATGCTCTCTATTGCTATGATCTATAAAGACAGCATGTTGCAGCAGATGTATTCATGACTACTCGATACGGTGGAGCAATAAACCGCCCCCGACCCCCGGGACTACACTAGCTCATAGAGATCGGAAATATTGATGTATTCATACCAAGCTATTTTGGGTTTTTAATCCGAGTGTAGTTGTATTTATTTCATACTAGCGACCCGGCCCTGCTTCGCAAGGTTTTTACGATTTGAGAAAACTTCAAATTTCTTAATTATCTATAATTTTAATATTAATAAATTCTCTAAATCGTGTTGATAACCTCATCAAAATCCGTTGCGTATTTTAGAAGAACAACGCGGACATACAGTCAAACGCTTAAAGCGACTTTGTTTTATATTACATTTGTATAGAAGAGTTTCAAACGATGAAATATAAATTGATTTGTTATTAAGTTTTGTTCGAACAGTGCTAACCCTGATTGATTTAAGTAAGTAAATAATCATTTATTTAGCAACAACTTAGCCTAGGTAACATTCGTGTTGTTTAAATATGAGATGGTTATGGCTATTACAAATAAGACCCTTTAAACCTGCCTTTCAAAACTAGGAAAAACCCTGTCTCTTGAAGGACAGTGTTCTTTAGTCGGTTTAACACATTTTACAATAAAAAAATATTTGCGTAATAATTCTGATGTTAACATATTTATTGAGTGGGTCTAATGGTTAATTGTTAGGAGTGTTTGTGAGAGTGTGTTGCTGTGTGTGCGTGGGTGGGTGTGTGAGTGTGGTATACTCAGTAAAAAACAATATGTCGAGGAAGTGAAGTGAAAAATTTGGTATTTTAGTCGAATAAATGAGTTCCTCTGTATCGCAATAGTTTAGATTTAAGAGCAAATCTAACAATTTTCTTTTTAATTATTTTAATAATGATGAAAGTTTCGTTGCATCATAATTGCATTCTTTCTACCCCACAATAAACAAAGCCGGCACTAACGACTCGGCACCGACAGTTGCAAAGTTTCTCAACTACGCTCAGTAGCCGCTCCGAGTGAGCGACGGACAGTAGCATAGCCTCATTACGTCGCGGGAGGAATTCCACTCTTTATTTATGAAATAAAAATGAAAACATTTCTGCGGAGAGCTGACGAATGGCCGTCCCCCCCCTCTTGCACCCCCACTCCCCCCCGGCCACCCCCACCCTGTCCACTAAGGGTAGGACTGGGATGCCACGACACGACTACCCACCTTATAGTAATATGACAGCTGTGTGGTTTTCAAATTACCTATGCTACGGAATTCGTAGCATAGGTAATGATGCTACGACACTCCGTAGCATAGATATTCTAATGCGCTACGGTGTTTAGTTTTCTATGCTACGCTACGAGTTGTTTTGGCTACGCGCTTTCGTAGTAAGTTCGTGAGAAACTATAAAATAAACGATATTTATGTTTAGTTGTAAATAATACGTTTACATGACATATAATATTTTTGAGCTAAATGAGGTCAAATAATACAGTTGCACAAAGGCTTTTGGACCCACTTTTTCTCTGGGTCGTGGGTTTAAAACCTGTCATTCCACTACCAACGAGTCTTTTGGATCTATAGACAACACGATTATGATGAAGGATGATTTATTAATTTTCCAGAAATATTATTAACGTCTGCACAAGTTGACAATGGCACAAACCGGATACTTTAAAAGCAGCGGCGGAAACAATAACAGAACTGAAACGTTATCTAAACTTAACTATTATTGTTTCTTCAGAACTCTGCTGTGTTTTGACCTCCCATTTTAGTATGTTAGGTAGCGACCCGCCCGATCTAAGTTAATTCAAACCTGTGTTTCAAACCATCACTTTACATTTAAATTAAATTGGAACACTAAAATTTAAATTTAAACTGATATAAAATAATCTTTTAACAACTATGCGAAAAAGCATATTGGTACATTAATATCTAAAACTAAACCTATGTAAATATACAAAAGTAAATACTTACGAGGGAATAACTTATCATCATGACAAAATTTCTAGAAGTTTTTCTGTGTCTGTGTAATTGAGTATCGCTAAATGTTCTGATAATATTTTACTACATTTTTTATATCTTACACTATAGAAGCTTAGTAACCTATTGAGCCTATTATACAGAAGAGGTCCTAAAAACACATAAAATCTATTAGCAAACGCATGTCTAGTTTGAGGCTTTATGCAAACGATGTCCTTCCTTCTCTTGTCGGAAGGTACTAGGTCAAAGGAAGTGTACTGGTGTAGTACTATGCTTAGTACAAATAATTGCCGTACTGTTAGTACATTACATGCTACATAGATCTGGTTCGTAGGAAATCTAAAAGGGCGAAGGATAGCACCTTTAGAATTGCTCTGTGAGCACGCTCTAGATGGGAGTAAAATTGTTTTTGCAGCAACACCCCGAGAAGTTATGCAATAAAGAAGAATGGATTGACACAAAGCTAAATAAACCTGATTAATTAATTTATAGTCTGCTATGTTCCGTCAATTCTTAAAGATATAAATTAATTTGCGCACTCGATGGCAGCTAACTAGTGAAGCCTCCCTACCTACCCACCTAGGTACTCGACCGTCTCGTAGGTACTTGTGCAAGGCGTCCATTTTCCAATTAAACATAACACATGTAATTACAGCTAAGTTTAATTCCCGCCGGGGCCGCGGGGTGCTGGGGTTGGGGCTCGGGCGCGGGGGGAGGAGACCGGAAAGATTTTTCAATTACCAACTTTGTGCCGTTCGCTCCAATCTCAGATTGTAGAGTAGTGTCGCGGAACAGAGATGACGGGTGATTAGTGAAATCAGGAAAGATATGGTGGTTTAAGTGTGTGACGTTTTAGACAAAGTTATATTTTAACATTGTCGTGTAATTTTTTATCCTAATATGTCCGGTCGAGTTAGACCAAAAAATAGGGAGTAAAGTTACATAAATTTTCATCAAGGTGAAACTTGGTTTGATTTTTTTAATCATCAATATAAAATAAGTAAGTGAGTATAAGTGAATCCATTTTCATATTCATTTATTTTAAAAGCCAATTTCCACGTCAAGCATGAATAATTCACACAATAGTCAATGTAAAAGCGTTGATGAATTTAAAATAAAATGAAAAAATTGAATGTTATTTTATTTTTTTTGCCTTTTTTTTTATTTAAAGTTTAGTTTTTGTTTAATTTTCATAATATATTCGTCTTAGCGAGTCGATGGAAATCCATTAAAGACAATTTGCAATTTAAGAAACACATAGATAAAAATCCGATTGTTTAATATTTGTTTTTATTTTCCGTTTCTTTGTCTATCTATCCCATTAGCCATTGGTCAATGTTTTATTCTCTTAAAAACAGCATTGCATTATCCTCGTCAAAAAACCGGCCAAGTTCGTGTCGGACTACGCACAATGAAGGGCTCCGTATAGTTATGATGAATTTATAACTATCTAAAAACAAACTTAACATTGTAGTTGAAAAACATGTTCTCCCATACATCGATTTACGTCACGGTTAATTCTCCAACTGCAAATATAAGATTGTAATCGCAAAAAAATAATGCGTGGTAAAACTACAAATTAACTATTTGCGGACTTTTTCCTTTACATGTGTGTGAGACCTGCTTACTGGCAAATTTCATGATTCTAGATCAACGGGAAGTACCCTGTAGGTTTTGATTTATTTGTGAGTATCAAAATATGTCGCATAAACAGTTATATTTTTTTATGGCGTTGACTTAGAAGCTTGATTTTTTTTGACTTCCAATGAATTATAAACCTACGTATTTGATATTAATTTCAACTTGGTACCTCCACCCGTTCCTGAGGAAAAGGGTCTTGACAGACTGACAGAGAGACAGACGTATGGACAACGAAGTGATCCTATAAGGGTTAAGTTTTTTTTCTTTTGAGGTACGGAACCCTAAAATGCCTCATAAATTAAGAAATGTTACTAATACTAACAATCGATTCAAGTCACTAACTATCACCAGTTAGCACATAAAAATACTTTTCAGGTAAACGTTTTTAAACTAGCTCTCCCTACTCTGTGCTCTGTGGAATTCTTAATATCAGTGCGCGCTAAGTACGGCCGTATAATATTGGCTGTTGGGCGGCTGCTCCCCCCTCCCCCTGCCCTGCCAGCCCGCCCTGCGCCCCCACCCGCCCTCGCTGTCGCGGCGCGTGCACTAACTTAGGCTGGACCCACATGCAAGATGCAACTTGCATCTTAAAATACTCACAGCCTGTCGAGGTCAAGTGGCAAATTTTAAATTGATATGAATACCGATTGATATGTGTCTGTTGAAGAAGGCCGCAGGAAACCGCTGGATGCGAGAAGCACAGAACAGATCAAAGTGGCGATGCTTGGGGGAGGGAGGCCTATGTCCAGCAGTGGACGTCTTTCGGCTGTAATGATAATGAAGATGAATGTATGCAAATTACATGCCTTTAAAATAATAATAATACTGAGGGATGTGAATCAATCAAATATGTTTATTTGTTCAAGTTTATAGAAGGATCGTCGAGCGTTTATGATTTCGGAATACTTTTGCTTTTAACTTAAGTTTGAAGCAAAAAGTGGATAAATGTTCAAATTCAATTAAATTTGATTTGTTACTAGCAGCGTCAGACGTTGTCCTATAAAATATTCGATTTCAATTTTTCAGCTGTTCCTTTAGGTTTTTCTTAGTTTTCTTTTTTCCTAAACCACTCCAGGTTTCAGGAGAACAAAATAATAAAAAAATATTCAAGTCGGTCGAGCAATTTTCGAGTTTTTCTGAGACTAATCCACGGCAATTGATTTTTCATTATATAGGTAGAAGATAAAACATAAACCTACGAGGACATTAATAAAATGTTAGAAGTTAGAAGTCGTTCCTTTCTTACAAAAAGTATAGGTACAGGAAAAGCAACCGAATCAAATAACAAGCCCTCTCAACACCTAAGTATTTTTTTATCAATTTCTCCAATTCCGGGCCAGTGAGCGCTGGTCGCGCGGCTGCCAGCAGCCTAACGTCCACTAACGATTACACGCCGAAGTAAACGCTACTTTTAAATTGGATTCCGGCAACTAGGGCCTTTTGTTCAACGCCACAAAGGAGCGTTTGAAGCCGAATTATTGCGACGCGCCGCGCTTGCCTCGCTGCCTCACTGCCTCGCTGCCTCCGCATTGCAATCGTGTGAGGTTTTGATTAAAGCACAAATAAAACGAATACCTCAAAACAGCTACCTACGTGTAGTCGGCGTTTTTTTTTAACGCAACAGGGAATCTCTTGCCTACATCTCACCTGATGGTAAGTGATGATCAGGCCGGAGATGGAAGCGAGCTTCACCCGGAATGCTCAACCACAGAGGAACTGGCTATATCTTACCTCTAACTGCCGAAACACAACAATGCTGTTAACATTGTTGTTACGGCGACAGACTTAGATAAGATGGTGGTAGCTAGCCAGGCGGACTTAGAACAAGCCGTACCACCAACCAAACGAAACAGAAAATTTTGCACCCACTAGGAATCGATACCGGGACCTCTGGCTCTGAGACAGGTCGTCTAACCACTAGACCACAGAAGCGGTTAAATCTAAGGCTCTATCTTTCTGAAGGTTTATGTATTGTATGCACATGGTTCTAATTGCTACGGTTGGCAAATATCTAAGTCTGTCGCCGTAACAACAATGTTGTTAACATTGTTGTTACGGCGACAGACTTAGATAAGATGGTGGTAGCTAGCCAGGCGGACTTAGAACAAGCCGTACCACCAACCAAACCAAACAGAAAATGCACCCACTGGGAATCGAACCCGGGACCTCTGGCTCTGAGACAGGTCGTCTAACCACTAGACATCTAAGGCTCTATCATTCTGAAGGTTTATGTATTGTGTTAGCTATTGCAGGTGGTTCTAATTGCTACGGTTGGCAAAGTATCAAACCACTCCTTATATTTTTCCCACAGTCCAGTTTTATGATAAGCTCGTGATGTTTACAATGGAATATATGTATTTAAAGGGATCACAATGATAACCTCTTAAAACCAACGCGTACAAACGCAAGTTCTCTGAATCTTAGAGCGCAACATTCGCGTTAATGACACAATATTAACAATTAAATCCTTAAAGTGCAGTAAAGCGTACATAAACGCCGTTCCAATATCGGAACGGCGTTAAACAGATAATAAAGAAGGTCATTTAATAAAGCGACGGAACGGACCGGCATCGTCCGGCACGGGGCGACACCGGACGGCTACACCGTCGCTGTAAAATGCACTTGAATTTATTATTATTACGGTTTATGAAAGATTTAAGTTTTGTAGCGCTGCCGGCGACCAGGGGCGTCGTAAACACGGCCATGTTGCTAATATTAACGATTAGCGATGACCATAGCTTCGTCATTTAATTGAACATGAGAATGGGACTTCAAGCTTGTTTTCCTGAAATTAAGACCTTATTGTAAAGTAATTAAGCTCTCATGAAGGAGTTTTATTAAGCTAAGTATAATAATAATTGTTGTTTTACGCCTAAGTATTTATAGATGATTTCCGAATCCATATACAGTACCTACAGCTGACTGTACTATCGTAAAAATAATCACTGATAAAATGATATTTAAAACAAAAATGCCATATTGATGAAAAGATTTTTTTTTTTGCATCTAAATACCTATTGTGCACCATTCATCTCACTCAGTGGTGACGCACCCTGCTAGTGAGGGGTAGTGCATACATTACGCATGTTGCTCGATCGATAGCGCACGGTATCGCACGGTCGCACCCCAGTACGAAGTATTTGCATAAGCTGATGAGATGCGTTCATTATGTGCCGATTCTCCCCCGCCCCTGGTCGATATGTGCACACGTTTGGGGAGACACGCACAAAAATCGCACGTTTTTGGGATTTGATTAACAAATGTGATTTTCGCAACTATGGGAATAGATGATAAGTACTTCTCAAATAATGCGCGAAAATTCAAACTAAGTAAATCAATTATTAATTCCAGAATCAATGACGAAAAACGACAATTTTTCACGTGAGTGTTCATTTGTTTAATCTTTACTTTAAACAGCTCTATTTGCAATTGCAAGCCTAATCGAAATTTTATTAAATTTCTTGGTTGCCATGTGTTCGTTCCATTTTAAAATAACACGACAGATCGATAGAAGATACAAATGAATACATTAGATAAGATATCTCGAAAAAGGTTCTCAAAATAATGCTCATGCCCCAGCATTTTTAAGAGATTTTTTTTTCTCAAACATGCCCCTTTTGCAGGCCGCGACACTAACGTACTATTAAAACTGAACAAAAATCGCATTAAAAATTTCAAATGGAGTACTCCAATGTTAATAAACCCGTTGATAATGGATTTCTCAAGAAGCGATACGCAGTTGCGTGCCATCACTTATGCATGAGTTTAAATATCCACGCGCTTCGTATGGTTATTAATGTGTCCACATAATGGACATTCGGTGTCAGTCAAACTCTAACAGCTACTTATAAGTGAAACCATGTGTAACACGGCATTGCAAATTAACAACATAAAACCAACTTAACATTCAGAGGAGCTCGTAGCTACGTAATAACCGCCGCACGGGTCGATTCATCAGGTTAAGCTACGCTTGCCGGGATTGGTCCGTAGATGCGTGACCATCTTTACATACCGAGACTCCTCCGTGCCTCTGAAAGCGCGTTAAGCCGTTGGCCCCGGCTGTTATTCGTGGCTGTTATCTTTGACCGTCGTTACGGGTCGTCAGAAATTGGAAAATCTGACAACCAGTTTTACCAAGGGATCGTATTACACAGTTACTGGGTTGTGGAAGTCATATAGGCAGTCGCTCCATGTCAATAGTTCAGCTGCATCCGGCTAGACTGGAAGCCGACCCTAACATAGTTGGGAAAAAAGCTAGGCAGATTAATTGACCAACTTAACAGTTAAATTAAAAAAGGCTAATAATCATAATAAAGAATTGTGGCGTATGTAAACGTGGCCGGAACATCGAACCAAAGGTGGGTGATTTTGTTTTTAAACCAATTGTAATCTCAACCTGTCTCACATTGCTCACAAGGAGATAAACAAAGCATCTTTTGTAGGTACTACACACCTCACAGTACATCCCTCGACACACGACCCCCAGTGCCGCGACCCCCGCACTCCGCACCCGCCCCTGCCCCCCCGGCAAGTAATTAAGCCTCTCGCGACACTTAACAGCTCGTTACGGTAGGTCCGGCCTCCGGCCTGTGCTTGTGCGTTTATGCATCTGTGCTTGTGCGTCTGTCCTTGTGTGCCTGCATGGCCACTCCATGTAAATGGACGCTTGGTTCTAGGGCCGCGTCAAGAGGTCATTGAATCGATGTGATTCATTTTGAAGTTCATTCAGGTGTTATAAGAGGACGAAGTTCTTTGTGATCTATTCTGGGTCAGTAATCGTTTTATAGATATGTCTTTATTGTTTATTTGGATGTGAACTACATAAATTGCTTACGAATGAATAAAGAATCTAAAAGCAATTCGAATAAAAAAAGATCACAACGTTCCAAGGTTTAAAATTATCGACATTCAATTATGTACTCCGTCAATGGAATAAATACTTTTGTAACTCATTTTTACGGTAAATAGATAGAGGAAAATAGTTGCAGGCAGTCCACTTATTACAATAGTTAGCGTATCATAGGGAACTATCTACGAATTGAATAATATTTGGCCGACGCTCTCCGACACTTGCGATAACATCACATCAGTACTTAACTAGATACATATAAGCACACAAATACTTCCTTAGTAGCTAAATATCTTTCATATTTGTTTATTAAAGAAGTAATTATAGTCAAATGTACTGTAGAAATGAAAAAAAATGTAATAGACTGTATTAGAAAGAGAAACATCACAGTCAATAATCGTTGTATTCGTTGTATTATAGAGTTTAAATTCTTGTCAACCGAAATAGGTTCCAAAGCGAGTTCTATGTCACAACTGCGGTTCCATCTTTATCACAAACTTCAATCACGTAGTTACCGAAGTAAGGATCATTGAATCAATTTAGGTGGCAGGTAGGGGACGGTGGGGACTGGGGGATGCAAGGGTGGCTCATAATTAGGCTGGAGGATTAGCCTCCAGCGAGGAAATTAACTTGAAACTGGATGGCTTCCGGCCCGGGGACCCTATTTTAGAGGCTCGCAGACAATCGCCGGCGCCATTACCGCGCCAATTAAGACAGGTATTCGATTGGCTCCGTTCAACTGATTGAAAATATTTCGTGTGGCGGGAGCGGCGTTTATTGCATTCTGAGATTTAGGATTTGCACCAGCTTCGTGTTGAGACAAAATACTAGTCGAGATCTTAGTGTTGGGTTTGTTGTATTGAAAGGTTATGGATTAGTTCCGAATTTACGCTACTGACGTGGCCAGATCTTAAAATAGATCATTTCATTACTTATATGAACATCGACCACTGGTCACATTATGTGGCCTGGTCAGATCATTGAATACTCAACGTTTAACGATATGAACAGTTAAACTCACGATTACTTCATTATCCACCCAGCAGAAGCGTTGATGTCGGTCTGTTTTTGCTGTGGATCATGGCGGCGGCATACAACAAATCAAACAAAGTAATGACCACGCAAAAAAGTCGATGGACTTTTATTGAGTTTCCAAATATGATATTACGGAAAGCGATCAACTTGGAAGTAGCGCTCGCCGGCCGCTGCCGCGGCGAGAAACGCATAGCACTTAAAATTAAAAATTTACGCCGCTTATGTGACCAACCCGCGCGCGAGCCGAGCGAGCGTAGCGAGCGGTGCCGCAGCAGCGGCCGGCGAGCGCTACTTCCAAGTTGATCGCAGTTACTTGGCTATTTTTACTACACCTTACACCATGGATACCCTATTTTAATGATATGGCCAAACTTCGACTGATATATCATTAAACATCGACGTTTAAGCTATATGGCCAATGTTAGCTGGCCATTTCATGAAATGGTCAATTCTAAGATCACGACATTTTGATAGATAAACTTCTCTAATTTTTTTTTTCTTATATAAAAGAGCATATCTTTCATTAATTAATTACAATATGCTTTGTAATATTTTAATCGGCATGACATGACAGATAGAAAAACGTATATGTTCTATTATTCATAAGTTATTCATAAACCCTGCCTTGAATTGTACCAGCATTGATTTACTGTCTTTAAATAAAATCAATGTCAGTAAACCCACATCAACTCTATGCATATCCGATTTAGTTCCATTTTCGCTACGTATATTTGATAATTCAATGAAGCATGGTAAATAAATCATCGCAAGCGTTCGTCTGTAGCCAAACGAACGTGTTCATTGTTAATTACATAAATTATGAACGTATTTCTGAGAATTTATTTTCGTTTCATTATGCTACTTAATATTTATTTCGTTTTAATTAGAGCAGAGCAGTGCATATCACACAAAGGTCTCATCAGAAAATCAAATAAACAGTTTTATTTTATAAAAGTTGTGATATAAAATAGTAGATACAACAAGTGAAAAAAAGGGTTGGATCCCGAGTGCAGTGAAGGATTCTAAATTAGAATCCTGAGCGGAGCGAGAGGAGATTTTTTACGTGTTGTGTACTGTACTTTTTACCATTCACTGCGAGAAAATAAATAGTAGTATTTATATTTATCACATGATATTATATGATCGTTACTAAGAGAAAAAGTTATAATAGCCGCACGGGTCCATCTATCAGGGTAAGCTATGCTTGCCGGGTTGGTCAGTGGATGGGTTACCATCTTTACATACCAAGACTCCTCCGTGGCTCGGAAAACACGTTAAGCCGTTGGTCCCGGTTGTCGTTCGTGGATCTTTGATAGTCGTTATAAGCCCGATAGTCTGACCACCAGTTTACCATGGGGTATCATATTACCGTCGCTACGAGTAATATACTGGTATTCAGCTGCATCAGGTTAGACTGGAAACCGACCCCAACATGGTTGGGAAAAAGCTAGGCAGGTTGAAGATAACAAAAGATTCAATAAGTTCCAAATTTGTGTGTTGAATGTTTTTATTCACTCTGTGTCTAAAATAGAGTTTTATTCACTGTAATCGATGAATAAAATGCAATTTTTCAAAAGGCAATGGTAAAAAAGTTAATGTACCTAAGATTAAGTAATACACTATGCCAGTTTTACCGGTCTACTAGACTAATTAATTAATCCCGATGTAGTCATTTTAATGAACTTTGTAAGTGTAAAGTTAACTCCTCTTACCATATTGACATGTTCCACATGAGCTGAGCTGATATTTCTTTTGCAAAAACCAGTAGGCATTTCAATATAGATAAAGAATGACGTACTTTTTACTATTTAAACTTGTGAGCGTAATAAATTAAATAATCATATTTGTACAACTATAACCATACCTTATACTATTTAACTATACATAAACTATCCTAATCCTAACTAAAATTATAAATGCGAATGTGAGTTTGTTTGTCTGTTTGTTTGTTTGTTACACTTTCACGCTAAAACGGCTGAACGGATTTCGATGAAATTTGGCACATGGGTAGACCATAACCTAAGTTAGGACATAGGATTCAACCCGATATTTTTACGAGATCGAAACTAAATGCGGATGAAACCGTGGGGCGCAGCTGGTATAAATATACATAACTGACTAATAAAAAATACAAGTGGTCGGCCAGAAGTCGAAATTCGACCATAATTCATTTAAATGTCATGATTCTAAGGTAGCCATCTTGTGTCAAACGCTGTCAAACGCATGGTAGTGTGTGTAATGTTTTTTTTTTATTAATCTAATTTATTTATAATGTATATTATATAAAAATATAAGCTTTCTGCACTTCATCTCCATATAAACTTTAACTGTGCCAAATTTCATACTCCTCCGTCCGCGTAATTTTCGTAAAAAGGGGTACAAAGTTTTTGCTTCACGTATTATTAATATAATAATAACAAATAAAGCTATACATTCGAAAAAAACAAACAGCCTAAACAAGCTAATGATTAATAGCCATTTTACTGTACAAAAACTGAAAAAAGCTTTTTAATTAATCATTTCTACCCAGGTTTATTATTTTCAAAATATTATATAGCATAGCCGTCAAAGTGTAGTTAAGTTATAGCCGTCGTTTCAAACTAACAATGTAGCTTCGTACCTAGGTTCGGCGAAATTGCCAGTAAATAACTAAATAACCTCGTAAAATAAGCTAAACTAAAGAATCGCAGCAAGAAAGCGGAACGGATGCGGCAATTAATTAATAAAAATGGCATATTTAATTGGTGTCTGAAGTGAATTAAACAATAATTATCGCGAGTACGGTGGCATGGCCCACAGTCATTGTTCTTGTTCAATGTCTAAATTCTACGAGTTTTATTGCTACAAGTAAACTTTTCGAGTGGTTTTAAATCTAATTGATTATTTTAACTCAGCTTATCAGTCTACTGCCAGACATGCTACCGGTAGGGTTACCATCTATGTGAAGGAGGATGCCTATCTAGGATGTATAAAATGCTTATGCTTAAGTCCTAAAATAAATAATACGCAAAAGATAGTTTTAAAGACTGATTTATTGAAAATGAAAAGTATGAACAATTTACGACCACTAAACTAATAAATAAAACTGAGTGATATTTTTCCGAAGACATTTAAGTTTTTTTGTTCAAAAATCTTTTTTTTTTTTTCTAAAATATGAATATTTCAATCTCCACAAGTAAGGTTCTTAACGTTTTCATGGGTTACTAAAAACGCTTTTACCGACTCTATTGTCAGGCGATTCCTTTCTTTACTCAACTGTGCATTTACTAGAGAAATTCTAAAATGCCTGTCTCAGCTTAGCGCCGGCCGTACGTCTGTCTTAACCGTAAAATGCCTGTCAGATGGTAACCCTAGCTACAGGCAATGCAACACTGTATTGCTGGATGAACGGCTACTTTTTATTTGAATACAATCAATCATCATACTATTGCACATTCAGAAGCGATGTGTCAGTACGAACGTAACTTATGTCTAGTACATTGATGAGCGTCGTCGTTCGACGCGGGCGCGGTGTACGGGCCCGGGATGGGGGGGGCCGGTGCAGCCCGTTACCATGGCGACCGCCCCCGTCTAATCAATTGCAGAAATATGTACGAGCTATTACCATCGTAACGTGGCCTGTCCCCCCGCCCGCTGCGCATTGTAAGTACCGCGACGCGAGAGTGACAGAATGCGCTGC
The DNA here is from genome assembly GCA_914767755.1 of Agrochola circellaris. Taxonomy (NCBI): domain Eukaryota; kingdom Metazoa; phylum Arthropoda; class Insecta; order Lepidoptera; family Noctuidae; genus Agrochola; species Agrochola circellaris. The sequence goes on along the minus strand of OU611839.1, from coordinate 2,772,691 downwards.
CAGGGGTCCCGTTATGTCGGCCGTTTTGCACAGGAGAGCTCGGCGACATTACACACACTTGGGAAGCGAAGAAAAGATGTATAGAGCACAAGTATCGACACTATTACGTCTAACTAGACGACTGTACACGAGCTTTGATGCTAATATACGAAGCGGAGAGGGTAAAATAAAATGTTAAATGGAGCCTCATTTAACAGACTTATATTCAGATTCAACTACTTATTTAAATATCCTTTGTCTTCTGTGTCAAACAAAGACAATTTAGATGCAAATAGAATGACATTCCAATACATATGTAAATGCTATTTCACAACTCCATTATTTCTGTACATAAATAATCCGAACTTAGATCGTGCTACGAACCTTAGCTGAACATTCGGGTGCTCGTAGCCCGTAGCGCCCACCGGCCGCGCTACGCCGTAGAGGCCGTAGCACGCTCCGCCCTGGAAAATTAATGAGCCTCCATAAATATCTGCTGACGTTTAATTACAATAATAACTGTTTCTTTTTCTTTGTCAGAATACTAGTAATACATTGTTATAATATAGGTATTATTAATTGTTCTGCGATAACATTGGTGGGTACTTCGTAAAGTGTCAAAAACCAACGAATAAAATAATTGAATAGCGTAATAAACTATGGGATAATAAAGTTCAATGTTGTCATTTTGCGATGTTATCTGACTCCATTGTGCAAAGTTTACAATTTGAAACATTTTTTTTTCTGTTACAAAGTAGAAATAAAAATGCTAAGATAACTTACCTTTTAAACGACGAACTAAAGTGATACAAGTGACATTAAGAAAAAAAAACTCGTTTGTCTTTCCTACTCCATCACCAGACCCTGTTCGTCATCTATCTATAAGCTATTCAGTGAGACTATTCCAATGAGCCCAAACACGATACCTGTGCTGTAAGTTAGTAAGGGAGTTGGGTATCCTGCAAATTGCAGGTGATGCTGCAGCATCAGTTCAAGGTTACTATGTTCTTCTAATATCATTGAAGTAACACAATACCAAATTTCAAATCGATCAGGCCTGTGGAAGACGCTCACATCCATTCATCAACCCGATTTTGATAAAACATCTAAGAACCATCGATAGAAAATCTGCTTTCAAATAAAAAAAAACCGCATTAAAATCGGTTAACCCGTTTAATAGCTACGGTGCCACAGACAGACACACACACATAGCGGTCAAATTAATAATACTCCTCTTTTTGCGTCGGGGGTTAAAAACAATGGAAAATCATATAACATTGTTAAAGTATCTTATCACTATGTATTAAAAAGCATGCACAAAATAGTTACATATAATTCAAATACATAATTACCTCCATTGTCTCATGATCTTCTTCAAACCGTCAAGCTTACAACCAACCTGTTGTTTCATCAAGTCCCTGCCAAGTGACCTTCGAAGCCATTTTGTTTACAAATAATTCATTATGAGAGGACGATCAACTTCAATCACTCTTTGAGATATTTTTGTGTTCCAGCTTACAAGCGTGATAGCTACCGTATTCTATCGATGTCTGAAAATACAAAGGAAATGGTTCCTATAGAAATCTATAAGAATATCAGTATAATTATACATTTATTGGTAAACAATAAAATACCTAATGACATTAAAAATGAAACATCTCATTCTTTCAAAAAGAAATTAACGAAACTACTAGTTGAAAAATGCTATTACGCTGTCAGTGAGTTTTTAAATGACGACACCCTATGACATTGCTCAATAATATTTCAATTTATTAAGTTCGATTCTAATTTTATATACTATGACTATTATTTTGCCGGAGAATTTAACTTTCAAGATGATGACATTAAAAACTGATTACCTGACATTTATTGATTAATATAGATTTGCAGTAATTATAATTTATGATAGTGCTTAATGTTGCATGCCATACGGTAGAATGTACTGGATCTTTTGTTTTTCTTTTTTAACACCATCAAAACTATGTTTTGTTACCTACATTCTTTGCAAATAAATGATTTCTTTCTTCTTTCTTTCTTTCTAAAATCTAGAATAGTTTAGTCTTGGTACCCACCTGTAATTTCTTCATTTCATCTCTAACTATATCGCCAGCCATCGCCCCATGAAACATGATTGCACGTTTCAATTTGCAATTTATTGAGTTGTACCTTTGGACAAAGAAAGTATGTATAAATCATAGGAGCTCATGTTTTACAAACTGCATTTACGAAGTTACATTTTATGCTGAAGTAAAATTTTGGAAATAGTTCAACCACTGGTCTCGGGTTTGAATCCCAGTCGGTGCAAAATTTTCTGCTCGGTTTGGTTGGTGGTAGGGCTTGTTCTAAGTCCGCCTGGCTAGCTACCACAATCTTATCTAAGTCTGTCGCCATAACAACAATATTAACAGCATTGTTGTGTTTCGGCAGTTAGAGGTAAGATTGCCAGTTCCTCTGTGGTTGAGGATTCCGGGTGAAGCTTTCTTTCACCTTCGGCCTGATCATCGCTTACCATCAAGTTAGATGAAGGTCAAGAGCTACCCCCATGTCGTTAAAAAGAAAATATATATAACCAAATCCAGAACAAGTTATGTAGGTAATTACTTGGTAATTAGTCAAATCCATTGGAATAATTCCGTTAGATATTTTGAGATTTTTGCTATTAAAAACTGTTACTTCCTTTTAGTCATCTTGCAGGCCTTAGCTAAAATGAATGTGACTAAAATTGAACAAGCTCATGTTAATGCCCTCGGAGCAAAACAAAATAAGCGCAGAATACCTACAATTAACATAAATATGAGTGCATATGACAGCGAGAGGTCCGTCTCGGAGGGTCCCTCCCTCCCCCCTTTCCCCCATGTATAATTACACCACCCCGCTGCACTCCGCTCAACACATTTCTCATATTCCCCGGCGATTATTGACAATCACCGCCACCTGCCGGTGAAGGCTGAGATTAACATCGTTTATTGGCGCACAATTAATCGTTTGTTTAATCTGTGGTCGGCGGACCAAGAAATTAATTATAGTAATTATATTTGTGGCGCCTACGAAGCAGTCTCTAAGAGGTCGCCGATCCATTCTCTAACTATACGAGTCCAGTTGAAAGTGAGCAGTCATTACGTTAATTGCCCTAAAGTTATTTATCGATACGTTTATTACTCCAATAAACAAGGTTTTCTTGAGAACTAATGTCGACACAAAAATTCATAGTTCACGAATCACGACCCTCGCCCCTTAAAAATAACTCTAAAAAAGGCGAGTACACTCCATTATGTGATTTAAAAATGATATTCAAAATCGCTATTAGAGCCAAAACGAGCGTGGCCGCTATTCTATTACCGACCCTTGGTGGAATAAATTCCATCGAAGCGCAATAATAATAAAAAAATGTCGAGAGCTTGTCGCGTGCAAAAGACGTGCGGTCACGCGGTCCTCCCTGCAACCCGACATCCACCTCCCCCCCCGCCGGGTGCTCACACTCCCCGCCTCACCCCCTGCCTCGCCCCGCGGCCTCCTCTGACTCGCACCCTCACAGCCACCCCCGCACGAATATAATATGCATTATGCGAAATCCGTAACTCTTATGTCGGGTCCGGAGAATACCTTAAACAGGCAGACTATCAATCGACAATCAACTTTACACCCTTGTTTCAGAGTTCAAAGTCAGTTTGGCCGCGCGGCCGATAGGACTTTTAAGCGACGGTAGGTGGTGCGGTTTCCTTAGGGCGGGCAAGGCCTGCACTCTCCAGATAACGCTGGGTATTAATCATAGTATTATCGGCCGGTGGCGGCGTCTTTGTTATGACACCGCGTTATTGCAGTTTTTTCTCTATCTACCCTCGAGGAGCCGATAAACGGCTCGAGAGTGAATTTTCCGGGACAGATGTTTTAGTAATCCAAGGAGAGATAGCGCGCATAACGTTACAATAAAACATTCACTATTATGTCCATGACGTCACTCGGTAGGGTCCCGCCCGGTCGCGCCGCGCTCACGTTTATTAAGTCATAAAATCCAAAAACCTTATAAAATAGAGTATGAATTGTATATTACTAATATTATAAAGTTTTATTTTATTGGCCAATGTAATAGACGCTGCGTTTGGACATAAATATTGATAGCCTGCAGGGAATTTTAATCATGATGAGACGAGAGAAACAAAGAACTAGATTTTCACAGTAACTAAAGAAAACCTAGACTCTAGATATTGTTTCCTATCTTTAAAAAAATCGCCATTTCACACTGACATGAAAATTGTGAACCATTTAACGGCTACAATAGTCAGTTCCCATCATTCACTCGCTTCCAGTCAGTGGCTTCACTGAGATAGTGAACGTTCTTCAGAGGAAGTCTCAATAGGGCACAAGATGACTGGCTCAATTGGAGCTTAAATATCAAGGGACAGGACGAAGGGACGCAACAATTTGTGTATGATTAATGACTGCGTCAGTCGGGGCCAGAAATCTGGGAGGCCCGCGGGACCGCTTCAAACTATAAAAGTTTTCACGCACGCCGTACCAGGAAAAGGTTTCCGTATGAGAACGATCGTTTTGAAACCACTCGCGAATATTTGATTTTGAATGGCGGATAAAGATTTATTATTCTCAAGGGTGAAGAGTTGAGAATTCACATCGATTCTTTCTTTCCATATTTCAGTACCCACTTAATAGAATTCTGCCTATGGGCCGAGATGATTACACATCAATGCCTACATGTGTACAAATTCAAAACCATTCAAAATACAGTTTACATAACTCAGAACAATTATTCTTTAAATTAAACAGCCCGAACATAAAATAATGGCTCAAACACGCAATAACTTCCCAATTCGCACACACACACACACATATCTAGTGTATGTGAGAGTGTGTGTGTGCAGTAGGATCATTTTTCACGTTTCATGAAGCGGCGGGCGTGGGGCAGTGGATTAAAATACATTTCGCTAGTCGTTGGTGATGGATGGCCTCTCGGAGGGAAAGGGTTGCTACCCCAACCCCTCACCCCTCTCTCGCCTCCGCCCCCGGCTGCCGTTATAAACGAGCACAGTAGCTAGTTGGTATGTATATGAGTGAAGTTTTATTGTTCAATTCTGTTGTGGAGGGAAATTAAGAGTTGGTCGGAAAGAATTTGTTTCATGGTTGAAGTTGCGCTTAGACCAAAATACTTTAGGATATCTTTTGTGCACACAAACTGGGGGTAATTGCGTTATACTTAGTGTATCAATTGGCTTTCATTCTGACAGTTTAACAACATTCATTGCGTTATTTACGTTGTTGAGCAGACACATTTTTCGAACTTATGAAGCAATGGATTAAAAATATCCTACAAAATCATTCAGATTGTAATTGAAAGAGTGTTACGCAATTAAGGTTCTGGTTCGAATTGTAAGTAAATGGTCCTATGGGTATTGTGTCTACAGCATTTTAACAAATTCAAAGCGTCCTAAGCTTTTTCATAGGTATTTAGGTTTACCCACTTTGGTTCATAAACCTAAATCTTCTCTTACAAACTATTTGCATGGGACAAACTGCGAATGGGACCAAGTGCGAATGGGACGAAGTGCTAATGTTACTAACTGCGAACGCGGGACGAAGTGCGCATAACCCGCAAATATTTTATTTTTCTATAGCTGTAAGGGCTTAGTTAGCCAGCTTTTAACACAAAACTACTGAAACTAATAAAATCTTCTGTCAAGCACAAAGCCGTTGACCAGATAGATATGATTGATGTGTAAGTGTTGATAGACCAGGTCGTAAACAACGCCATATCGCACCAACACATTCCGCCGGCCAATAAGGAAAACGTATCAAAGTTAAACCGAATTGCGCAACAAAATGTATCCGCTTACTAACGTTAAAATGTCATGTCTTTCCCGAAATCAACACTGTAACGTGAAACGTCTCTGAAAATAATTTCAGGCAAATATAGCAAAGTGAACGCAAATACGAGAAAACGGGAATATTTGCGTTGTATCGTGTTTTGGGGAAAAAACGTCGGGTGATGCTTCCGATATTTACCGAAGGCACGCGGGCCACGAAACACACTCGTCGGGGGAAACGCAGCGTTTTTTTGTTATCTAAGCTTTTGCGTGGCTTTGACATCTCTCTTAAGGGGACTACAGGACCTAAACGTGCCTAAACGCAAGTTTTATAATGCCTAAAAGAATATGATCCACTGCAGTAAACAAAATCAGAAAAATATATGATATTCTTCAGGATATATGCTAGTATGATAGTGTGTTGAAAACATAATACAACTAATTTGATACGATAGAAAAAAATCATGAAGATACTTCTAAAAAATTCTTTTAACGATTAAAAATCATATTAATTTACATGCAATCATTCTGATTTTTTGTCAAATTATTCTACAAGCTACATATTAGCATAATAGTGTTTTAATTTTCCAGTCCAATCAATAGATTTTTTGTAAATCGTTAACTGCTTTATATTTTGCAATAAATTACCTGCGTCGTGTCATCGCGCTTCTCTTTCATTTCTATGCAGTCCGACAGTGACCGCGCTTTAGCTGTTGTAAGCCTCTTAAGCTGGACCACAAATCGCAGCACTGTATTTTAACGATGGAACGATTTTATTCGTTACTCTTCATGTTAAATAAAAAACAATAACTTAGTCTCATTTGATTTCCGTTGAGTTTTTCATTACCGCTCTAATAGCTCACTCGAAAAAGTTCGTCGTAGTGCGTGTTCGCGTCGCTCGAAGCTGGCGGTGCGTTGAGCCAGAGCGGTCGCACCGGATATTTCATTTCCTACTTTAACCGCGCTTAATGCGCCCATATCGCCGATATTACTGTTAATGGCTACAATTATCCCATATTTACACGATATTCTTTCGCAAATATTTAGTTTGGACGGTTGGTTATCGTTTTGTGACGGTTTCAACCTGGACATAGACGTGAGCACAACTTTTATTGTACTCTTCCAAGTATAGGTAATTTATTTGACGTTTACATCTAATCTAATTTGTAAGCCATAAATTGCTGATTAATACCAAATACCTTTCACAACTTATAAGCTCTATTTTACTAACCAAGGGGTGACTTTACAAAAGTGGCCTATCTTTTGGTGTTCCGGAAATATTGCACTTGACAAATCTACTCTCTTGAAGGTGATTTAATTAAATATGAATTCTAACTACATAATATTATGAATGCGAAAGTGAGTTTGTTTGTAACGCTTTCACGCTAAAACGGATGAAAAGATTTGAATTAAATTTGTACGATCTGGATTAGGACATAGGACTTTTTATCCCGATATTCCCACTGGATCGAGGCTTATGCGGGTGAACCTGCGGGGCGCAGCTAGTTGTTCATAAAACTGGGTATGAGGAATGAATGAATCTAGTAAGTATTTCGCATGTTTTCTCTTCAATAGATCTGACAGATTTTTTTAATAGTAAAGAACCTACAAAGCATCTTTACACACTACGTGAGTCTCCTACTTTTTACGAGCTGTTCCGTCAGCAATGTAAATGGTAGGTAGATGCTGGCTTGCTAATGTTAAAACTGCACACATGCATCATATCGTTTCTTCACCTACTCGCTATCAGGCACCCTGTACATAGATCACAGTACACAAAGGCACGTCATGCGTCACGGCAACACGACACCGCGGCACGTCGCACATTAGCTGATTGTCTGCCGACACCTTACATATTTGCGCACACGCCTTCTTCCGAGCTTTTACGTAAACTACCCACTTTTATGGCAATTAATTTTATCGTAACTAAGTAATGGTGGACTCATTTCCTTGTGCCAATATTTTTACCAACATGATACCTAATTATTATGAACCGATTTTAAGTAGCTTGAATGCCTTTTTTCTAATAAGTGGGTATTTGAACAGTGAAACACTTATGCTCATATTTTATTCAGTTGCCATGTCTAGATTCAAGCAGTAGGTACCTACTTAGAGCCTTTTCATTTATTCACTATCAACACAACAACCACCTCCTAATCTGAACTAATTCATTGTCGAAATACAAACACCTTTGAATTCCTTTCAGAGCAACTCTTGCCAAAATCTAAAACTCACTTATAACAAAGGTCGCGTGTCTATAATAAATCACCGAAGATAACAAAAACCAGCACCAGGTGTGCGCTCGAAACTTTAAAACTTGATTTTATAACACTCCAAAATAATGTAGGAGCGAAATAACGTGTCAAATGCTAACGTCGCGTGGCACCAACTAACGCATGATGCTAAAAAACAGCTGCAACCGAAAAGGGTTGCGGAAGGGTTACAACCCCTCACAGTGAAAACAACCCTTATTTTTTAGTAACACGTGCCTGTCAAATCGAGACATCGTAAGAACCCTTTGTATGCAAAGCGCCAATAAAAAGCCCCGGCGCGTGCATGCGCGTTCTGATTTTAAACTGATTTGAATATAGAACATTTACATAGCCGGTGCGGAGGGCTCCCATTGGCCGGCGATTTGCGTACGGTCTTGCGCAATGCGAACCTACGCAGGTTTTTTAAAGGATAATTTTTAGGAGCGTGGCATTTGATTCGCTGTCGCGATATGATGCCATGTCGTACATATGATAGGTACTTATTTAGATTAGTTTGCATATTGTCTCTCTCTGTGCCATTGTGTGTGCATTTTACAAGGGTTATAACATACTGATAGAATGAGGAGGGGACTCTAATTAATGTTTTGCATAGCGATCCTTATGTTTAAAGTGTTCCGACTATTGTATGAAAATGTTCGTAGATTTTTAAAGATTGATCTATTTTCTTTTTCAAGTAAGAAGGTAGTTAAATTAATTGTAGTGGATAATTGTTTGGATTTAATTCGATACAAATCAATAAGTCGATTGTTTATTTCATTCGGTACTAGCTGTGTAGTAGTGTAGTGCTGTATAAGTTTCGATCCCGTGGGAATATCGGGATAAAAAGTATTCCATATCCTAACCCAGGTCATGTTCTACCAATGTGCCAAATTTCATCCAAATCTGGTCAGCCGTTTTAGCGTGAAAGCGGAACAAACAAACTCACTTTCGCATTTATAATAAGGATAGTTAGGATTACAGAATTACAGATGTGTCAGCTAAACAACCGCTTCATAAATAGTGTATATACTTATACATAGTTCGTGAGACATTGAGCGTTACCATTTTACTTTCTTGGAAAAATATTAATAATCCACGTTCTCCCCCTAGACATTATCGAGAGACTAACAACGGAACTTTTAATAGGTACACCTACCGGCTACTCGTATAAAATGAACAATTTTCATTGGAGTTACGTGAGGTACCTACGTAGTTGGTAACAAACACTGGCCCTGGGCAAACATCACAACTTCATGTAGCAGGACTATGAGACTCATTAGAGGGGACAGCGCCCTTTGTAGCACAATCAGGGCCCGCCAGGGGGCGCCATTATCGAATTGTTTAAAATAACGAGGGACCAGTCGCTTGTGTTGCCAGTTAGTCGTGCGCGTACATATATTACGATAGGACATTTTTTTATGTTTATCTCAGAGAAATAAATAAATAGAAAATATTCGGATATTTTGAAGAGAGACCCAGAAAAGAAGAGGAACTTCATCTGAATAGTATAGAAACGAATTAACTACGGAATAACAAGTTACAAGATCGGAAGAAAAGCGAAAACTTGGTTGCACAAAAGATTAAATTAACTCTGATTATGAGAGAATTAGGTATGTCAAACATTACCTTTACTTTTATTTAGAGAAGAAACCAACAATTTAATATACCATAACTAGCTAAAAGATGAGATTGTAACCTAGTCCAAACAAACTATCTCTACATTTTTAATACCAAAAGCAAAACCTCTCTACAACACAATAGGTAGCTCCCACTTCAATTCCAATTAAATTTCGAATCAGAGTTCTAACGATCCAGTGGACAGGTGAACATGTGCCTACAGGAAGAACAGAATAGTTCCAACATAAAGGAGCCCTCCACACACATCGTTACGGCCTGTTTACACGGCCCAAAGATCACAAAAAACGGACCATTTGGTAATTAAATTGTGCCCCGAGGCAAGGTACCGCAAACTTTAAGAGCAAACAGCGCCCGCTCCTATAAAATGTTGCTACTCTATCAAATTGGTCGTCAGTTGTGTTCCAAATTGTTGATCTAGCTAGGTGGCTATTGTTACAGTAATACGTGGAATTTTTTGTATGTTTAATGTGATATTATTGTTTTTTGACATCGGAAAAACGAAATGGGACTATTAACTCTGTTTCGAAAACGATTTTCCTTAAATGGCTTGGTACAGAGATCAAAAATATGCTAATTTTGACTAGCAATGTCATCAATAATTGATTTTATATTAAACAAAATACTGAAAGTATAAAACATAACTTTATAAACGTAGGTAGGTACATCTACCATCCATTCGCAATTTTTTAAAAGCAGAAAGTTATTCGAAAGACGTAACAAAAGCCATTCATTTTCGTAAAGACGTCGCGTCCAACAAGAATCGCGAGTAAAATTTGAGTGTAAACAGAATTCCCGCTATTATGAGCCGTCCAGACTGGGGTGCGCACAATGGCAGGGGGACAGACTGACAGGCCTATTTGTTGTCACAGCGCACATGGAACTAAACACGCCGTTTTGCAATTCATAGAAATAATAGATGAGGGAAGAATTTCAGAGTTAAATAGCATTTTCAAAAGCATGTCAAAAAACTTTTAGTTTCAAGGATCGTCTGCCTAGGTTCAAAATCTACCTTATTATTAATAAAATATAAGGAATAAAAAGAGATGAGCTTTTTTTGAGCTAGCTAGCTAAATGGGTAAATATAAGCAAGCAGTACGTACAGCTACTAATTTCTCACTCATAGTAATATACTGATTTTGTCTTAATTTTTGTTAAAATCTCATAACAATTTGCGCAGTCACAACAGGAACAGGTAACTCTTTTGCTCACATTAAGCTTCGTGCAGACCAGCGCGACGCGACGCCGCGACGCGACTCGAACAATACAATTTCTAAGAAAACTTGACGGTATAACAATAACCGGTGTCGCGTCGCGCGACAAGTCGCGCTGGTCTGCACAAGGCTTTACACGGACCAAAGCGTTTTGTAAGAAAATAATACAAAAGAAGAAATTAGTACATATTCTAATTTGTATTTATTAATTTTTTTTTTTTTTTTTCGTATTCGTAAGAAATAATACTAACAATACGCTAAGCTCTCAATACGCATCATTTTGATAAATATGAAAACAGATACTACTTAGTAGAACTGTCTAAACTAAAGTAGATGATGTGTGAACCAAGCTCTAAGTATTTTAAAATCCCCATTTGCGTTCGATACATCAAACTTAAAGGCCTATGTGATTATACATCGCATTCGTTGGGCTATAGATATAATCATGGTCTAATAAAACAAGGTCTGGCATTCCGGTACTAACACATGCTTACGTCACTATCCAGTTGCAACTTTATTGCAACAAAACACGGTTAAGGAAAGATTTTTAAACTTATTTAAGAAAAGGCTTAAATATTTAATGTTGAATAAAGCTTTTTTTTTCCATAATTGGTACTCATTGACCTGTGTTTAAGTTCAAATCCTTTATCCCCAATTCAATCAATAATTATTATATCACCTTTTTCTTTCTTTTTGTTTAAACTTTACTGAATATTGACGTAGTAAACTTATTTTTTCTTTTTGACATGTATATTTTTTTCTTATTTTATATTTTTGAGAAAATCAATTATTATCATTTGGATTATAATCAATTATGTCATATTTTTTTTTAGTATCAATGATGAATATTTGTACGCCTTCTGGTATAACATAGCGCGCTTGTATTTTTTATTTTTTATAACGACTGTTTTATTGTACCGATGTTAACAAATGATTAAATGATTATTATTATGATTATGATTTTCAGCCACTTACTGTTAAAAAATATGTACAAAGCATTTAAATTGTCCTTTCGTGTGTCTAATCAAACGAAACAATTCAATTTTAACATAAACCAACGTAACTGTTAATTAAAACCTCATTGTTTTATCGGATTCGCACAGGTCTGTAATAAAGGTGGTTGGGGAGTTATTATTACAAACTTCTGGTAACACAGATGTGATGACGTAGACTTGTGTTACCCACGTGACCACTGTGTTTCGGAATGTTATACCTGGCGAAGTATATTATTATACCATGGATATAATAATTTCACAGTTTTTTGGAACTAATATAACCTATGTAGGCCACTACATAGGTTATATTAGTTCCAAAAAACTATTATAAAATGTTGACTGACAACAGCTTCATCCTCTTCTTTTCGTGTGGTTAGTGACTAACCTGGGGTCAGAGTTTTTTAAAGCCGCCCCATTGACAGAAGCCCATCCACTGACTTGGCTACTCATGCCGTCGAGAAATATCTCTCAGGCATGCCGGTTTCCTCACGATGTTTTCCTTCACCGTTTTTGAAGCAAGTGATAATTATACAATACGCACATGAATCCGAAACTAAGGAGACATAATTGCTCCATCTCTGTAAACGTTATTGAGATATACTAAATACCTACTTAATACAAATTTTAAATGGATGTTTCAGGTTCAACGATAGTTAGCAATTAATATGTTCTTTAAAAATCTTCACACGTTATTTATTATTCGTTCTGAATAGCGAGAAATTAAGTGCATCCTTTCTTTGTCCTTGAACTCTAAAGGTTGCAGTTCACAAGCTGCCACTCGCACGTTCTCAACTTTAAGGTCCATTATCGTTCATAAAACTAGAGTACAGTTAGCTGGGTAAATTATCATTAAGTAGGAGAAAGTAGTTGGTAGGCAATGGAGTGTTCAGCCCACGCAAAAAATAGTGTAAAGGTAAAATGCGTTCATTGTTAGCACGTAAAGGGCACTGGGCTTGTGAGACTGACAAGCTTGTCACTCCACTTTCCTCTGAGCGTATAATTAATTAAGTGCTAAGGACTAATTTCAGCACAATGGCCATATTTTATACGTTGCACATTAGCGTGCGTTTTATAGAACAGTTTAATGTTTAGATGGTCATTAAATTGCAAATTATTCTGAAAGCATACTTCGCTGTTAGATCAACGCTCGCGTGTGGGAGCGCGTCTCTATACTCTGACAGCTTTCACGCTCTGGCCACGCCTGTTCCGACGCCTTTAGACATTTTACACCAATAACTATCAAACACTTTGCATTTAAACACGCGTGCATTTTCACACTATCAATTCATCTTGCAGTCTAATCAGAATTCAAAGAATGGAACTCCTGCAATCGATACACAACACAACTTACCGGTGGTAATTAACAATACCTACGCACGTGAAGGTGGGTTTACACGTAATATTATTGTTAATGTGGAAGTCTTGAATTTATTTATAAGAGGTACCTTTTAACTAATTATAGTTGCAACACTCGACTCTACTTACACTGCAACTTGTAAATTATTTAATACCGGTGCAAAAAAATATGAATAAAACTATTGATTATACAAATCCGTGTCATGGTTGCATTTGTGTTCATAATTTAACATCGTTAACTAGTAATTAATGGAAACATCACAATCGGACGTCTAATTAGATAAAGCGGTGGTGTTTTTCCCTGCAAGGAGGTCGTTTTAATTCCAACTGACGTTATGATTAAAAGTTCTTATTCACGAATATTTCCTTTTTCAACAAATTCTTTAAGGTCCTTGTGGTTAACGTTCCGTTTCTCTAGAAATGTTCGAAAAACACTAATTAGCTAAAAAGAATAATTCCTACGCCGCGCCGCCATAACTAATTTGCATTCCGGATAGCATGTCAATTCTAGCTAAATCCTGGCAAAAAAATCTTCATTATCGTTAAATAAGTGTTTCTTCATGGCTGCAAAATCTAAATTATGATAAAGTTAACCGTTTAAAAGAAGCAATTTTGCATAAACTGAACATGAAACATTCTCGAAGCAGGGAGCTGCCGCCATCTACCGGCCATTGTCGTCTTGTGATCTTGCCGCATAAACACTTGAAAAATTTGCCTCTCCGATCAATTTGCGCCCATTACCAGCAGGTCAAAGTTCGACGCCTGACGATCTTAATATGTACACTTTTAAACTTCAGCTAACAGTCAGAAACCAGCCTTGTTCCAGAGTCCATAAGATTGATAATGCAGATCGTTAGCCAGTACTCACATCAATAAAACTCAACTACAAGCTAAAGAAATATGAATTTTATGGAGAAGCAGTTAAAGCTGAAAATACTTTAGAGTCGGTGTTTTCTTTGATAGTAGTGATACAAGGCGAATTCGGCGGCGCCTCAGCATAAGTATGCTAATTCAGGCAATTGGGAGCTCGCTCGGTCGGCGGCATACTGATGATGTTGAGGATAAGACAGCCTCGACCTGCGACGCGCCGGGAGGGTCACACGCGACGGCTTAGGCGCTCAATGTCATGATTCAATTGTGTCCGTTTATATGCCTGACCATTTGTTGATTAGCTGTGACGACACATTGCTTATAACAATTTATGTCATGCATTAGATAGATATGATTCGCGCATTCGTTTCAATTGGTTAGTCAATACGAAATCTTTTTATGAAAGAATATACATTACCTTTATAAATACCATGACATGACGTAATTTTAGTGGGCTACGAAAAAAACGAACGGTCTTTAAATGCAGCCACGTTTTTTTCATCAATCTGTACCTAGAGGTTTGCTGCTGGGTGTGGGGATCATCGGCTATTGAGGTTATCGATTCAAATTGTTTATTGAATATCGATGTGACCCCTGAGCCGTTCCATTTACTCAAACATTATACCTACTAAGTAAACCCTCTTTGCAAACCCTATAATCTGCAGTTTTCAAACACCGTTTAACAACGCCCACAAGATGAAGTCTGCGCAACGGTAAGCCGTATTCAAACCTTGAACTTAAATTATCTTTATTCACATGAGCCTGCCTATACCCACCAATCGCATAACATGAATGGTTAAAAAAGTACTATATTCATAATGGCAGCCGATAATTTTTATGACAGTAATTTTCTCTTTGGTAGGTACATGTTTTGCAAGACCATAAACCGTTGTGTTAATTGTGACATTAAGATAGATGGCGAAGATTACCAGAGTTGATGCTTACAACCTCGTTACCGTATTCCTTGTTTAGACTTAAACTCCTCGGCAATACCTTTGAGTTGCTTATAAAGTAGGATGCAATGGGAATACATGTTGAAATTACTCTCCAAACATTACGTTTTGAGCCACATCAAGTTGCAAACTTGCAGAGAATCCCAACTAGGACTCTGTAACATACCCCAACTGAATTGAATCAATTGATTTTTAATGGAGGACTCCCAATGAATCAATTGATTTTTGTTATGTAAAAGTTACAATCCCGTAAATCAAATCAAAAGTAATTTATTCAAATTAGGCTGAGAATTAGTACTTTATAAACGTCAATGTAAAAGTGGGCAATAATATACTATCGAAGGTCTTGAGAGAATCTTTCAAATATTGTCAAAAGCAAATCTACTCAACTAACGAGCCAAAACTTTCGTATGCTAAAATTACCCTAAACATTCATCGCGCTTGACCACGATCAATAGAATTCCTAAGTAATGCATCCCTTTTTTGTCACAGCCATCATCTGAACTAGTCGAACCGCTCCAAATCGGAATGCTGCTACTGTTTTGTTGCGTTCCATCTTTGTACCGTTAAATTTGAATTCGCGAGGCGACTGTGCGCGCGCGCGGGGCAATCTGCGCCGGCCGGTATGCGCATGCGCGTTGTCGCCGACTGATGGATGACAGGTGACGTCGGCGCCGCAAAGGACCAGGGTCGGCTCAAATAAATATAATCTAGAAACAGACCAGGAATGTTACATGACTTTAATTAGTCTACTTCAAAGAAGTACTGCGACAGTTAATGGGTGATCTCAAATTGTCTGTTCTAGGATATATAACTTGTTGTGTTAAAAAATATTGTAATGTCATTATCTAAGATTACTCACAAATCCTGCATTTATATGATAAAATTTCGCGTTGGCATATTTATTGCTCGTTTAAAAATAAACGTTTCCTGACCACAAAACTTGGCACCTATTCCAATTTGAACACCCAATAATCGCATTCATCAACTTTTTCGATAGCAAGTGTAGAGGAAACGATAACCAAAAACTACCAAGTTTCCTAGAACCGTGCGGTAGCCCTATCTGTTCGGAACTCATTAGACATTCGCGGGCTGGCCGGCTGGGTCTCGTCAGATCTTGCGGTGCTCACAAAGCTGCCGCCCGCAGCCACCGCATCTTACACACCGCCACATTTAGCGTAATACCGAGTGTAGCGTAATACGCCGATACCAAATGATAAATCATTAGTATGGTAAGCATTACATGATATAATAAATGGTTACATTACAGTAGCCCTTTTAAATGTCTAGGCACGAAGCGCAGTTAGGTAAGACAAAAAAGTGATGAAATAATCTTTTCTTTAAAAACCAACCAGAAAACGTTAATAAACAACTGTTAAACCTTATATTGCATACCGAATTGAATTTCTGAAACGTACCTAAACTCTTCGAAGGGCGCGTAGTATTGCGTGTGCTACAATAAAACAAAAATAAATAAAAATATCTTTAAAAAAACAACCAATTTGCCTAGCCTTTTCCCAACTATGTTAGGGTTAGCTTCCAGTCTAACCGAATGCAGTTGAGTACCAGTATTTTACATGGAGCGACTGCCTATTTGACCTCCACAACCCAATACCCCTTGGTAACACTGGTTGTCAGACTTCGGGCTTCTGACGACCCAAACGACTGTCAAAGATCCACGAATGACAGCCGGGACCAACGGCTTAACGTGCTTTCCGAGACACGGAGGAGTCTCGGTATGTAAAGATCGTCACCCATCCACAGACCAACCCCGGCAAGCGCAGCTTAACCTGATGGGTCGATCTGTGCGGCTGTTATTACTTAGCCACACTTAGCTCCTCGCATTAAAAAAAAACAAAACTGCTTAAAAATAAATAAAGTTAAGAATAGTATTTCGGAAATCAAAACAGTTTTAAAGCCAAGGTTTATTATCGTAAACAAAATTTGAATAATAACGCTTTGGTACATGGCCCATATTAGAATGAAAGGAGAAGAAACAATAAGACCTCAAAATTATCCGAAGACATCATTTTCTTAAAAGCGTTACATACAAACATTATATTATTTCCTTCTACGAAACCTACTAATTTACACAAAAAATCCTTTATAAATATGATTGAGTTACTAAAACCAGACTTTATCGGCGTCAGAACCATGTAATGTGCTGATAATTAAAAAGTAAGGAATGGAACTCATAAGGTCATGAAATAAACTAGCGTAGCCGTGCCGCCCGTGGATCGGTCGGGCGAAGGGGAGCGAGGGACGGAGGGGTTGGAGTTTTCTGAGAAATTGCGCGTGCGCATCTCAACGATCATAAATCGCTGAGAGGAATTTGGATATAGATAGCACCAGAACGTAACATGGCTGGGGCGAAATATGTAATGAGAGGTTTCGCATCGATTTTACATTTTTTTGGGTTATAAGGATTTCGTAAACCATGCCATGACTTGTACCCCTGCTTTAATTACCTACGGTATCATTCAGGATCGTGAAAAAGCCTCCACGCGCGACTGACTCTTAGTAAATGAGTCGAGGGTACCATGGGTAGATCATGATCTTTCACTACGATATAAGCTATTCATAAAAATGGGTACCTAACTACATGGAGAAGATCAAGTATTAACTTAATTTGCCTCGAGGAAGATGGACTGAGGAAGAACATCAAAAAAGCAGAAATCATGAACCAAGATTTAAAATAAAATAAACATTATGAAAACTGAACATATGGATACTTTTAAATCTGCAATGAAATCCGCCGAAACGCATCAGTTACGCTATATGTCTGTTAGCGAGCATGCACAGCGTTTAATAGTAATTAAAGCTATAGTTTATATGAGGCTCGGCACCGGCGCGGCATCGGCACGACACAGCACGCACGTGATGTACTATCTATATGTTGCAGCTCATCGCAGAGAACTATTTAACGTTGATGTATTACCGGTTAACTATTACCTACTTTTTTATATCGGCAACTTTAGTCGTATGACACATATCACTCAAGACTTTTTTGACCGTATAAGAGCATTTATTCTGAAACTGGCAACTAGCTAAACATCGCAAATAGCTGTCAAATATTTCGCTGTTTTGATTTACTTGTTTGTTTTTTTTTATCACTTGCTTCAAAAACGGTGAAGGAAAACGTCGTGACGAAGCCTGCGAGATATTTCTCGACGACATCTGAAACCAAGTCAGAGGCCCATGGGCGGCTTTAAAACTCTGATATCAGGTTAGTCACTAATCACACAAAAAGAAGAAGATTAATTTGGCAATACTACTGTATGGAAATATTAAATATCGCTAACTAGTGAACTATAATATTGATTATGAAATGCAATAATTAATATCGTAACACCGAATATGTCCTTTTAGATGTAAAATAAAGCATTTGAAAACTTTCGAAAAGCCTTTTTTACACCTAAAACAGTTACAACATCAAATTCAGTGTTATAATTGCAATTCACTAGTAATATTTTAGATCACTAGTTAGCGATATCTGATATTTCCATACAGTAATATTGCCAAATTAATCAAAACAGGTAAATATTTGACATCTATTTGCGACGTTGCCAGCTTTTAGAAAGAACGTCCTTAAGCGTTCTTGACGTGGATTGTTAAGATGGGACAAATAACCTGAAGCAATAACTTATCCTCACACATACCTACATTTGCAATAAAAACCTTAATAACACAAGTGATACAGTTAAACAGTACAAAAACAAAACACGTTTTGATTTAAGAACGAAAGAAGACAACGAACAAATTAGCTGTATCTCGCACTACATACATTCTTGTAACAAAAACAAAATCAATATCGGTGCACAGCGCAAGTATTCGGAAGCCCAGACATGTTTATCTATGAGCCCAGCGGGGTCCCCTGCGGACCACCGCGGAGCTTGCCCGCGGACCCCTGCCGACACACAATATGCTAATAATTGCCTCATAAAAACTGCTGATATTTCACTTGAAACGCGTCATACAAATATGGTCAAGGTAAGTAGTAATAAGCTATCGTGATTATACGTTCATGTTGTCGAGTAATAGAATTCTGAGCTGGGAAAGTCCATAGATTCATAAGGCAGATAGAGTTTGAAGCTCGTAAAGAGCAAGATGAAAAAGTTATGGAGTTCAAAGTAATGACAAGTTGTCAGACAACCCAGAAATCGATTAAAAACCAGCTATCTAATTACGTAACATATTTTCATAAACGATTAAATAAATGTTTCATTTTGACAGTTCAACAACATTCATTGCATTATTTACGTTGTCGAGCTGATTTTTTTTTCGAACTTGTTATGCAATAGATTAGCAATCTGTTTCAAAACGATTCAGATTCTGATTGATCGTGTATTACACATTAATTAGGGAACAGATCATGAACGAACTGAGGGAGACAAGTGTTTAGTGTTAGGTTAAACATCAGGTTGGTAAAGTTCATTTCATTTTATCTGACGTTCACGTGTACAAATAAACATATTCTGCACATTTGAACTTAGATTAACCCAAACCTACATAATACCTATGAATGAAGACTAGGTACACCTGCTTTTATCAAAAAATCGCTTTCGACAAACAAACATCCACTCCTGAATTCTGGATTCACAACAAGCGAAATAGAAAATATTTATAAAAGAAATAAATACTTTGTATCCCGTACGTCATCAATAGGCAAAGTTCCCCCTTGCGACAGAAGCTGAACGGACGTGCAATAACAGAACAATGCCGTGAATGCTAAGTTACCCCCGAGTCCGCACTCCGCACCGAGATGCGAGGTCAAGAGGACTCGGACCGACTCGGAGGGTGACGAGACAACACACGACTATGAACTGACCCCCGAATCCTACAAAATCTCCAGTTTGAATATCTTAACACAGCCCGAACTAAACATTGTCTTTTGTATTTCGAAGAGAGTTATATAAAGTTATTTCTTACATATTGTGGCTCTATAAGAATCAAAAGTTCCTACAACATAGAGCAACATAGAGAAGAAATCGTAGCAACTCAACGGTAACGACAAACAAAAAGAATATATGTACTTAGATCCATAAATAATTACGCAAGATACTCAATACAGAGAACACACCGAATAGGAAAATAAAACGACTTCTTAGACTCTTAATAACTTAGTTACTAAGTAGGTACTTGTAGGCTATGATATTACGATACTGTGCACATTAGTTAGAGCCAAGGTAATGCTTGACAGTTGGAAAATTGATAAAACGTAAAACGACCGCCCGCCCATCGTCATGTACTACTTACAATAACTATGATCTTTAATAATGTGGGGCAAATTGGGAAAAATAATAAAGAATCATAAAGAGAGATTCATATCTTCATCTACAGTAACTTCTCCAAAAATACCCCCAGTTCTTGTTGCTCCCCTCTCGTATCTACGCATAGTCAATAGTGGAAAACTTAAATCCCAACATACATAAAACATTTCATACGTTTATCATGGCGGGAACACGCTTGTGAGATAAGTCGCATCAATTTTTTCGGCCGCCGTTCAAAATCCCTCGACGTCGTCGGCTGGCCGCTAAAATATTCCCCGGTTTATGCGCTGAATAATAAGACCCTTACCGCAGGAGCTGGACGCTGGAATAACATATAATACCTACGATTTCAAGCTTGAATGCTTTCAAAGATGTTTTAGATGAAAAATACAAGATCAAAATAAGATACTGTACCTGTAGTACAGGACCTACGGCTAATTTTGTAATGATATATTTCTAATATTACTTACTTACTTATAAGCCTATAATGTTCCCACTGCTGGGACACAGGCCTCCTCTCTCCTCGAGAGTGAGTGTACTGTAATCCACCACGTGAGGGTTACTAGATGTCACATGTCTGCAAATTTTTGGTTCTGGGACATGCCGGTTTCTTCACGGTGTTTTCCTTCACCGTTTTGAGAGTAATTCTAATATTAATTATTATCATAAGCAAGAAGACTATCTTAGTCAATGTCCATAATTTTCGTCAACCACCTAAAGTGCACCTGCGCGGCAGGTTTTACTGCACTTGAAAGACATGTGATTCGGGACATGGCGTGCTAATATACCCAGTTTTGTATTGAACAAGATTGATCAGTGACGAGTCCTTTGCCATTTTTGTACGCACATTTAAAATAATGTTTAAGTATACGAAGAATGGTAACGATGCAAAAATTCAATACAATACAATACAATTACGTTAATATCGAAAGGCGCGGTGTCGCAATCGGCTCCCGGTTTCACAAAAACTGTACAGAAGAAGCTTCAGCAAAAAAGCGCGGTTGTGTCGCAGCGACAAAAACGTCGCTCGACTTTCCAAACGATGTTTATTGTATGAGTCGCTGAATTTCAAGTGTTTTTTCAGCTTTAATGGATTGCGTGCCGTCTCCACCCCAGCTGGACCACATAAAAAATGATCGCCCAAAAAACCTTTATATTTACTTTTGCTAAAACAAAAACGTCTAATTGATTCAAGTGTTTTGTACTGATGTAATTTTGAAGATTTCAGTAGTATTTTGTTGCACACCACACATTACATATTAAAAAGATATTCGGCAAAACCACGATAAAAATATGTCATACAAATATTAGATATGCGCATATTATTCATGAATAAAATATCCGACTGCCAAAACAAATCGACACGACCTGACAACTGACAGCAATATTTTCCATCATAAATCAATGCTTGAAAATTGTCATGTACGTAGGACAGTGTCCAACTGTAACATAGATACACAGCTTTATGTATGTAAGCGATAAGCGATATATTCCGCTCGGTTAAGCCCGGCCAGTCACGGTTCAAATATTAATCATGGAGCCGTTTCAGGCCTCGGGAAATTTCACAAAGAAACTATATATGTTAATGGAATAAATTGATTGGCTGGGTGCACAGTCATGTCGAGTCAGATAGTCAGTGGCTTCACGTCAAACTATGATAAGTGGATAAAAATGTATGTATTTTTATTAGAGCGTTACAACATTTACTTTTGGTTAAAATATACCATCCTACATGGTATATAAATCTGAATCTATAACCTAAATACACAAACCAGCTAAATAAAAAAGCCACAGTGCAAAAAAAAAAAGTATCTTCTAAACCACACATGTTAGCTAAATAAAGTAAAAAAAATCTTGAAAACAGTTTCAAAGTTGTATTTTATGTACTATTAAATACACTTGAATGTTGCTTTTTTCTTCAAGAAGCTATCGTGTGTGGTTTCGGAAATATTTCATGATATGTTAGTGGCTTATTTATATTGCTCGTCAGTGTATGTTGTTGTTAATTTTATGCGAATTAAATGCCTACTAAGGTCAGGTAATTTACCTATATTTAATCTAAGCACCTATCCTATACTTACCAAACAATATAATTAGTTTTACTATAACATGCAGTTACAGAATAACCTATTGGAGGTCTAAACTCTCTTGAGAAAACTTTAAATGCTGATAATTCCCATTATTCCCCCGTAACAAAAAAAAATACTTTAAGGCATTGACTATGGCAAATTTCTAGCAAGAAGTTAGAAGAATCTATATCTATTAAATATAGAGTAAGCAGTAGGTAAACAAAGCGAAGATTAGTAAATATAGGTAACATAAACATGGTACCTAATGGCGATATCAAGTCACGAGGAGACAAAGAGACTCATCTATCATTTACGGCTAATGCGCCGAAGAGACTCCACAACACAACCCTTTTACTGGAGATCACTTCGGGCGCATGTCAATACATAGATCAGTCATCTCCATCAGTCATTCATCATTATCGGAATGTAGTATCGGATAAACCATTTACGAAAACAAGCATCGCGAAGCTCAATATTGGATATGACGCCAAAACAGTAAGTACTAATGTAGTGTAATGTCTACATTTGAATGAATTCAGTACTAAAGCTCATTCCAGGTACTAATCTCAACTAGTCCTAAGTGTTAGGACTTAGGACTAGTTAAGATTAGTACCTGGAATGAGCTAATCCTAACTAATATTATAAATCGAAAGTGAGTTACTGTTTGTTTTTTCATTTGTTTGTTACGCTTTCACGCTAAAACGGCTCAACGGATTTGGATGAAATTTGGCACATGGGTAGACCATAACCTGGGTTAAGACATAAGACTTTTTATCCCGATATTCCGATGGGATCGAGACTTATGCGGCTGAAACCGCGTAATACATAATTACGACCAAAATTCCTTAACTCAACTGCTAATCAAACTTGCGGAGAATGTAATTCAATGTAATTTTGTTACCATAAGCGTGTGAACACCCTAAAATGAGACTCCGATTTTGGCCGAACGATTTCTAATTAATCTTCATTGAAGCATTCCGCTTCCAATTGATCAGGAAGATTCATAAGGAAACAGGTTTTGAATGAAACGTCATCGTCGGGTCTTTCTGGCAGCAGATCATTGGAACTCGAACAGACAAACAATTTTATAGCCTCTCCCCCTCTCCCCCGTGTGTGCCATCATCTACGTTGAAAAAGATATTATAAACGTTTTACGAAGCCTAATTTCCGTGGACACGGACCGACATAACATCGTTTATGTCCGCGGGTTATTGTGTACTAAGCAAAATATTATAACGCAGTACTAATGCTGCGATACGTCGCCGTGAAAAAACAATAAAACGATTTAACTACGACACGCGTGGCGGCCGCTCTGACTATAACAACGGTGGACAATATCCCATACCATTTATAATGTATCTTTTTTATTACCATAGGGAGACGGAGTGATGTAACCAGCCGAGCGATGTTTTATTACTTGCAAGCTATCGTTTTGTTTGATTTGGTTACTTACCTAAGTATGTCCTATAACGAGATACATCCCAACAGTTGTCCATAAAGAAATCTGGTCAAGCGTACAAATAAAAGCAAGATTGTGTTGGGATCTCTTCAGAGAAAATATATATTAAATAGATTGCATGGTATCTGCTCTATTGCAATATAATAATTATTATTAAAAAAAAATATAATACATTATACACATATAATACAATAATACAGTTTTAAAATGCTCTATCCTCTAAGGCATTGTTACAGATTTTTGGTAGGTACATATTTGAAGAACCATAAAATACTTACCTAACTAAATTAGACCGAGAAAGAACACAATGAATGTTACCTAAATTAATGTTACCAATTAATGTTGTTAAAGGTCATGAACCTGTAAATGAATAAATTTTGATTTGCAAAGTTCCCACTGGTCAACAGCAGTAAAAGAATATTTCTTTGTTTGGTGACATTTCGCGTAATAACCGGTGTAGTATTACAGCCGGTTTATGTGCTTCCAAGATGTAGCAGTAATAGTAAAATGATCTTAATACAGCATAAACCGTACATTACTTTTGTTAGCGACGTCCGGTGGCGATAATTCGACATGATATTGCACTTACTAAAACATTTTAACTGCCGCCATTTTGGTCTGGTCTTTACCCAAACTTAATAATGATGACTTAGACCTTGTTTGAGCAATATGACAGCCATTAACTGTTTGTAAGTAAGTACTTAGTGCTGCTAGAACTTAATTATCTACCTATAGGTAATTTACTCATTACAAATTAATTAAGTAGGTACATTTTAGATTTTAAAAATTGTAATCACAAATCAACTTTGTATTTGAACATGCAAAGACTGAAAAGTTGTCCCTACAGCTTAGCAAAAAATTGTAAAATCAACATGAGTCACTATCGCACTTAGGTCGCTTCGAATGGGAAATGATTAAAAGAATTTATACAAATTGTTAAAAACACTGCTTAATATTGCAATTTAAACAAATTCTTAAAAACGCTTGTCGGCAAAATAGTGCCATCATCATAGGTCTGCATTAGGTACTTAAGTAATATTTAGGTCCAAATGCCACCACGTCAGATTCTTTTATGTCGACCATTTCCTAATCTCTAGAAAAAGTTATACAGTAGGTAACGGCATCTCAATATTAGCAATTCGATTGACATTTCCGTTTCCATCCTTTATTGTAAATAAATCCTACCTCCGGCCGAATATTTGTGGTAGTGGCTACGTGTGACCACCTGTCACATCACGGACCCACAATAGTTATTGTACAACCGTAACGCGAATGTGTGGGTGTATAAAACTCAATTATCAAGGGCGCAGTTTAAAGCGTGCTATCCCTTTGTTGTTGCGAAAAAAAAAATTTTTCGAAATAAGCCGGCTACACACTACGCACCCTAGCTAGCTATTCAGGCAGTTTATTTAAGTTTTGTGTTACAATTTAGCAGGGATATTCGAGTCCTCATTATAGCATTGGGATTGAAGTGATTTTAATTATATTTGGGAAAAAATGTAGATTACTCGTTATGAGAAGTACGACGTTAGCCGAGACGACTCTTTTAGTAGGTCAAAATCAATCTGCCTAGCCTTTTCCCAACTATTTTGGTGTCGGCTACCAGTCTAACCGGATGCAGCAGAATACCAGTATTTAACATGGAGCGACTGCCTGATGATCTGACCTCCAAAACCCAGTTACTAAATGGTGTTAATACGATACCCCTTGGTAAGACTGGTTGACAGACTTTCAGGCTTCTGGCGACCCGTACTGACTGTCAAAGATCTACGAATGACAGCCGAGACCAATGGCTTAACGTGCTTTCCGAGGCACGGAGGAGTCTCGGTGTGTAAAGATGGTCACCCATTCACGGACAAACCCCGGCAAGCGTAGCTTAACCTGATGGATCGACCTGTGCGGCTGTTATTAGTTAGCCATGAGCTCCTCCTCCAACTCTTTTAGTAGGTAGGTAATTCTAAAATATATTGCCGTTGTTGGCATCGACCTACGTTCCTCTAATACCTAGCATTAATAGTAGGTAGGTTCGAAAACAGAAGCGATAAGATGCCTTTTAGATGTGTGGAGTGTTTTTTTTAGATGTGTGCCTTTTAGTCTGTGCTAAATAAATGTATATTATTTCTTTATTTCTTTTCTTTGTTTACTCACTTTCCAATTCATACATTTTTATGTTCATCGAATCAAAATAGATTATGGCTTAAACCTATCTATCAATAAAAACCGACTAAAAATATTTTACAAATATTGTAAATTGACCAATAAATATTATAATTTCTCAGAAGTTTTTGCACTCAACAAAGCTTCCAAATTGTGTGAACTATAAGCAACAAGGGCGGGGGCGATTCGAAAATTTAAACTAAATCCCCATCGCTAACGTTGCAACTGCAGGGGATAATCGCGTCCGTTCCCAGCGTCACATTAAGCGCACGAAATTAGAGAAACGTAGCCTTTATCACGAACACAATAAAGATTTCTTCAACAGCACGTTTAAAATAGCCATTGAAAAAATATACCTTATTCGGCAATCGTCCCGAGCTTTGTGCTTACATCAACTTCACACGAGTAATGGTCACTTCGAATATCGGCTCCATTGTTCGTTACACGATATTTTTATACTAACGTGGGATTTTTGCTGAGCAGGCTTAAATAAAGTACCTACAGGATAGGGCGTGACGACATCTTCAACAACGCAAATAAATAGAAGCATTTAAAGCAAACACCTTCTATTTGAATACTAATAGCAAATCCGACAAGAATGAAATCACATTGTGGAATAAAAATGTAATCTCCTTTCAATCACAACACAAATCCCACTTGATACGAACACATAATAAAGAAAATTTTAAGAATGTTAAACACAAAACAGAGTAATGCGATCCCTTATTCCCAACGCCCAACATCGGCGCACACCTCCGCAAATCGTAATCCTCTTAGAAAACATTTCCAATTTAAAAAGAATTCCTCTTATCCCTCTGAGGAGGGCACGCGTAAAAAATAAAAGGAAAAACTGTGTGACACGCACTACACAAGACGGTAGATATATAACACGGTTTTTCACTGGGCCCCTCGATTCCTTACAGGTCGCTTCTTCCGTCGAGAAAGCATCTATTGAAACTCCACTCAGGCCGTGTTAGCTATCTATTTAGTATAAAAAGGGTCGAGAATTTTTCGAGATCCTTTTTTATCCGAAGGTGGGCGCCCACCCTTCGCAACCGACCCGCGCCGGCCGCTCGTTCAACTAAACTATGGAGAATCTACTTATATTATGTGAAAGTATCTACCAATTTAATAGTTAAAAAAAAAAACTTAATTTAGGTTAAACTGCTTTGATCATTAGTAAGAAGTTCTAGCAGCAATAAATTCAACATAAGCAATTTGTGATTTGTGTATCCCCTTACATGCCCATCCCCCTGCGCGGGCCGTCCCTCGCCAGCCTCTAGCATCAGTTCAAATATTTAAAGGGTGGCTGAATTTGATTCCATCCGTTTGGATCGCTTCTAGAGCGGTCCGCAATTGGATCACACACGCGGTTACTACGGCCCGTCTCCCCAAACTTGGAGTTATTTTGCTAAAATCAACTTATCCAAATAAATTTAATTTCAATGGCCCTAAGTAAACTTACCTACAAGTTTCAATTCGTCTCAACGGTCGTGCAATCAATTGAGCAGTACTATTCATCTGTGGCCGTACCTACGTCGTGCATCAGTAATTACTTCAATTTGTGTGAATATAAAGTTTTAAAGTATGGCCAGCTATAGACAAGACATCTTGCAACTGATGACGAATATGACGATCGAGCATCTCAATTTTAAGTCGAGTAAATCACATAGAAAAGCTACAAAAATAACGTAAAATGTTCAGTATACAGGCTGGAATAAATCAATGGGCCCTGAAAGGAGACCACTTTAAATAAAAAAAATAAACAAATCTCGATCGCCACACTCGGGAATCGAACCGGCTAAAATCCGAAAAAATTACACCTTATACTTTTATGCCATCAATCGATAAGGTTAATCATAAGGATCAAATCTCTCTAACAAACATGATTAATTAAATTAAAGGAAAACCATAAAATCTAAACATAATTATCTTAACTTTTTTTAAAATAAAGGAACGCATTCAGGGCCCAATGATTTTTTCCACCCTGTATAGTGCTGAAAAAGGGAAATCGCTCTTACGTCAATCCCCGAATAAGAAATACGAAATATACGCGTTGTACATACAATCCACATAAGTCGGGCGGGGCGCGCCTGGGGATCGGTTAACCCACGTTACACGACGCTCGTCCCAAGCGGAGGATTCCAACTTTCCACAAAGAAAATAGCAATCAAAATTTGATTTACCGCCACCCGCGGCCATACATCAAACCGCTCTAATCCGCGGAAAGAGAGAAAGCCTAAAATCTAAGGGGATCCGACGTCGCTGTCGAATTGAAAATCCTAGTGGCACGAACCGCCTTAAATATTTATGACCAAGTAAAAAATACGCGCAGGCCTATGAATAAATATGCGAGAAGCGTCGGCGGTGGCCAGCCTGGCCAGTGCTGGGGGAGAGTGTAAATAACTCAGGAAGTAAAACCGATTTGCACATTATACCGAACTTACCTACCCACATAGAAATCGAGCTTTCCCTATTCATCTGTGTTCAATACATGTTTTAGAATAATAAATATTCATATGCGACACTAAATACATTCACTATCGGATTCGGTAACCACTTACTGGCAAACATATCTACCTAAATATGTAAAATAAAAGGATGTGACCACCTCGATAAGAAATCAACTCTTAAAAGTAGACTCATATCAATTTGCGTAGATTTACCTACTAACTCGGCCAAGAGATGCATTAGACAAGTAAAACAACTGAGCAGTAGATCTGTACTTAAAATTCAAAAATTCAAAAGTCATTTATTCAAACTAGGCTGAGAATCAACACTTTTCGAACGTCTAAATGACATAAGAAAGTCCCCTAAAACGCCTGTACTCCCAATAAGATTTAAATATAATTTAGTATTTATCTAAAGTTTATCTGAATGCTATCAAATCAAGAGAATTATTCATTTTATTTTCAACCCACAGACCGCCTCGCTTACCCCATCTCACCCTTCCGAAAACCATTACGTGTATTTCATTGCAAAATATGTATACCACTGTTCAATATTCAGTGGCGTATAAAAACTTATCGGACTTTATGGCCAACCTCTACATTTCCCAAACACTAACTCTTCTATACACAATAAAAAACAAAGTGGCTTTTCACGTTTGTCTGTAAGTCCACGTTGTTCTTCTAAACCACGCAACTGATTTTGATGAGGTTTTCACCATCGTTTATAGAAGATTTCGGAAGATTTATATGTATAATACGTTAATATTCAAGTTACGTTTACCTAAGAAATCTTGATGTTTTGTCAAGTCCTCAAAACCGTGCGAAGCAGGAGCGGGTCGCTAGTACCATGTAAAGTTATGGTGAATATTTACAAAGATACGTTTTTATAGATAAAAATTAACTTTGTAAGCAAATACTCTTCTACTAAAAAAACTTTGATTATGTTGCAAGAAAAATTCTAAACCGGAGATCCGTATCAAAAGCCCACCTGCTGTCTCTAAGTAACTAGTTACATAGAGACTTCGAGAGTATCGAGATAGTGCAATAAAAAAATTACGTACAAGAAACAAAACTAGCATCCCCTATCGGCAATTTTGCATCGAGATCGATCGCTGGAGGGCACCGCGCGGAGGGACCGGTGAGCGATGTCGCATTAGGGAGTTTGCATGGGGTCACCGTAAGCCGTTTCCGATAAGGCCCCCCGGCGACACGGCGGAGTGTTTCGGACTTTCGGCATTTTTGGCTCTATACTCGCTTATCTGCGTGGCACACTCGCCTGCAATATACGTGAGCTGAATAATGCATTCGTCTGTCCACCACTCACACACCAAATTGAAATTATTTTCCTATAATACATTATTGATTGCGTCACATACGGTCAGAGTCGGTTGTGGAGCGATTGCTGCTAGTATAACGTTTGAGATAATATTTTTCAATTATCAAAATTGTTTATTGATTCCATTTAGGTATGCATGCTTTACCTAAAAATGGATCACGTTAATTCCCTCTTACATAACTTTTAACAAAGTGCGAACAGAGAACAACTTCTCTGTTGGTAAATGCCGAGGGAGGACCAACTGGAATCAACCTACCAGGGCCCTGTTTAATAAAACTTACAAATTGTAAATTGTAGATGATAAGCTACAATTTACAAGTTTCGAATTTTTCGTAAAAGGTTACATTTTACTTAATGTGACAAAATTTTACGATCAACGAAAAATTTCGGATAAGTAAAACTACCGTCGAATATTTGATAACAAAAATAGGGCTTTTTTTTTTACTCAGGCGTCATACATATTGCAATTTAAAAACTGAAGTGATAATCGACTTTCGTTGCTGACCTAGCTCGTCAGACATCCGTATGGACTACATAAGTACAACAATATATCTTTTTCTCAGTGCCCAAAACGTTTAACACGCTACCTGCACCACCACCTCACTCGATTAAGGCGGACGAAAAAACTTCTTCACGCCACCACAGAAAGATTGAGATCTTGCGAGAGCCGCGGCCACTAGTCTCTCCCACATGACAAATGTACGTTTCCCCGCTTTTTACGCGTCGAGGGTGTGACGCAAAAAATGTATGAGGAAATTTACCTAATGGCTGCGATTCTTTATTCTCTATCGCCATTGTCGCGCGGACAATGCTGTAATGGAGGGATGACGTGAGTGGACTCCTCACAGTCCTCACGACACGCCGGGTTTTTATTCTCTTTTCATTTTATTTGAAATGTTCGTGCGATACTTGTGAATATGAGGCATTATGGAATTCATTACCTTTCTATACAAACAAGTCTTTGATCGAATAGGCACGATTTCGGCCTGCGCATTCTTGATAGAGTACAAATATTTTGTGATGGTTTCAGTTCGTTTTGTTTGGTAATTTTCTTTCGTTACGAAAATAAACCTAGGCTTTGTGTAATTGTAAATGTTATACTTTCTTCTTTTTTTATGTCCTTTAATTTTTTTTTCAACTTTTTCCTTTTACTTATCTACAGTACCTAATATTAAAAAGAGAAGAGAAAAGATTTTTATTTTTGTTTGTAATGAATATAGGTACTCAACTACTGAACCGATTTAAAAAATTATTTCGCCAGTAGAACGCTATTTATATCACTGAGTAACAGAGGCTATCCTACTTCGTACTATCCTACTAAACCTACTTATAATATTTTATATGTGAAAGTTTGTGTGTTTGGAGGTTTGTCACTCAATCACGCAAAAACGACAGAACGGATTTAGATGAAATTTGGCACACAGATAGTTTATAACTACCCTAATTGCATAATACGCGATCAATCAGAATCTGAATCGTTTTGAAATAGATTGCTAATCCATTGCTTCATAAGTTCGAAAAAAATCTGCTCAACAACGTAAATAACGCAATGAATGTTGTTGAACTGTCAAAATTAAACAGATTAGTCGTAATCGATTACGAAAATATGTTGCGTAATTAAATAACTGGATTAACGGTCCTTTTTAACCTGGTAGTAGGTTCCCGTAGGATAAGTTCCGACCTCCACGCGGGTGAAGCCACGGGCAAAAGTTAGTCTATACTAATATTATAAACAGCCTCACTCTGCGAAAACAGCACTCCTTCATAAAAGCGTGTTTTGTATGGCACCATTAATATACAATAAGATTCCAGACGTTATTAAAAATATAAACCAGCCAAACTTATTCAAAAGAGAACTTAAGAAGTTACTTACTGAAAAATGTTACTATTATGTTAAAGATTTTTTAAATGACAGTTTCTAATCTATTTGTGTTATATTTTAATTTTGTTATTACAATTTTTTTTATTTTTTTTCTCTCTCTAAATAGTGTTATAGTTTAAGTGGTTATAATTAATTTTGTACGCCAATGGTGGCAAAACATGTTGAACTCGAATCTTTCACTTTGACATCAACATTTGCATTTATATGTATAATGTTACATATGTTTACAAATAAATATCTCTTTATCTTTATCTTTATCTCTTTAAAGAGGGTAAATTATTTGTTTTGTTTGTTTGTAAGTTCGTATGTACATAGAGAGTTATCTCCGGAACTACCAGTCGGCTTTGAAAATTATTTTTTTGCATTGGATAGCCCAATTCTTGAGGAAGGTTAAAGGCTCGCGGCCGAAGTCGCGGGCAGAATCTAGTAATTAATTAAGATACTAGCTGCGCACTTGTCTCGATCATGTGGGAATATCGGGATAAAAGGTATCATATGTCCTTCTCCAGGTTATGGTCTACCCATGTGTCAAATTTCATTCAAATCTGTTCAGCCGTTTTAACGTGAAAGCGTAACAAACAAACAAACTCACTTTCGTATTTATAATATTACTAGCTGCCCGCCCCGGCTTCGCTCGAGTAGCACTAAGTACTTATCTACGGCGCACCTACCTGCCTACCCTACCTACCCTACCTACCCTACCTACCCTACCTACCCTACCTACCCTACCTACCCTACCTACCCTACCTACCCTACCTACCCTACC
This sequence comes from Agrochola circellaris, assembly GCA_914767755.1. Taxonomy (NCBI): domain Eukaryota; kingdom Metazoa; phylum Arthropoda; class Insecta; order Lepidoptera; family Noctuidae; genus Agrochola; species Agrochola circellaris. The sequence continues at coordinate 2,740,232 of OU611839.1, read as the reverse complement.
TACCCTACCTAACCTACCTACCCTACCTACCCTACCTACCCTACCTACCCTACTAAAAAGTTCAGCCGTTCTTGAGTTATAAGTGGTGTAACTAACACGACTTTCTTTTATATATATAGATTTAGGACTAGCTGTTACCCGCGACTGCGGCCGCGTGGAATTATATAATTTTATTTATTTATATTTATATAGTTGGAGATTAGCCAAAATAGACACGCAGATCTTAGGACCGTAGACAAACAGACACTTCAATTTTATTTATTTGTTTAGATTTCATGGGTTTTAATTGTTTTGCGCGGAATCCTAATTATTTTTGTAATACAAAAGTAGCCTAAGTTACTCCCTATAACATCAGCTATCTTCCACTATAAGTCTCATTAAAATCAGTCCAGCCATTTCGGAGATTAGGCGGAACAAACAGAGAGACAGAAAGACGGACAGACAAAAATGTTTTATTTTGTTGTATGTACCGTATATACTTTCATATGCATTTAGTAAAAAGCTGTTATTTTGACATTACAATCAGACACTTCAATTTTATTTATTTGTTTAGATTAAGATAACGCAGGCGAAGTCGGTTGCGGATGCTAGTTATCAATATTTTAATGTCGCTGGCTTAGTTGTTAACTTTATTGTGCATGCTGTGGTCTCTTATAAGTGAAGGAGTCCCTACACCTACTTAATACCTGATGTTGCCCTATAGTTATGTGTCAAATATTGTGTAGGTACATCTTTGAGTATACCGCCTGCATAGAGGTCATGTATGGGTTTAATATTATAATAATAATATAAAAGCTAAGTAGGTATATACCTAAAAAGAATTATAGGTACGTAACCTGTTTGGAGGTAAGTACCTAATGTCTATTCAAATCCTTGTTTCCAATTGACGTTATTTCCACTTAAACAAACATCAACTTAATGCAAGTGTAAATAAAGTTGATTTTAGACTGACTAGTACTGTTGAAAAAGTCATAAAAGATATGAAGTTGTGGCGCAAACTGAACCTTATCTGTAGGCATTACAGTTGTTTTTTCTAAAACTCGAGTTTGCTAACATGTTTGGCAAATAAATTGCGAACGCAGATTAGTATGGTAAGGACCTACTGTTTAGAAATTTATTTATAAACAAACTAAAGAAAAAAAATGGTTTAGTGTATAGTTCGCCGTATTCCCGTATTTTAAGAAGAAATTAAAATTTTATTTATTATTATATAATATAACAACACCACGCATTCACGCCTGTAAGTATTCCCTAAAGGGTTAGTTATAGGTGTACTTATACTACACCCACATTTCGTCAGTTATGTTTTGTTTGTCTTTTTATTTATTATTATATATTTATTTATTATTAAATATTTATTATGTCGATAATTCATTTTCTATCTTATCTGATATTTATTTATTATTAAATATGTATTTATTATTAATATTAATAGGAAGATATAATAACGCTATAGTCAATTAAGAGAATTGGATCAAAGTAATAAAAAATCAAAGTAGGTATAATGCCCCTAAAGAACAGTTTAACGAAAGTATTTATGTAACAATGGAACATTTTAAAGAGCCATGATGTTGTGTTATTATTTATTTTCCTCAATTTAAATTTTAAAACCATACATTACAACACCATCTTCTAAAACTTGTCTGCACATAAAATTACCTTATTTGAGGTGTTGCTTTAACATTAAAATTAACTCAATACACTAAGCAAGGAGTAACCCAGAATAGCTAAATCAACAGGGTGTTATTATTAGGTATTTGTTTTACTATCTATCTTTCATTTTTAAGTGTTACATAATGACCGAAAAACAGCTTTTATCACTATGAATGATACTATACTTACTATATAATTGAAAATATCCAATATAGTAAATGTTAAAATGAAGTTCAAATCCATATTTTGATTGACAAAATCATTATCATTAAATTAATAAACTTACTCACCCAAAGGGAAATAAATTCAGTTGCAAATAATTAACTGACATAGTAAATTTTCACCCCACCATCACCTATAAAATATTACAAAAAAATATATGATTAAAGTATTCACCGACTAACTTCACAACATCACTTTATAATATTCAAAATCACATTTAAAATCAACCAAACAATTGTAACATTCACATGACACCTCCCTCATTTGAATAAACAGGTTGTTACAAGCTCTTCCTAAAGGGAACTGCAGAGAGACGGTGCCCGGAGCACCCACCAAATACAGGACCGAGCTTCTCCGGACGAATAAAATTCAAATTCTTCCAAACTCTGCCCTGCTATTGGACAACCAACCCCTTACTCCTTTGCGCGTGTGCTAAAAAATGAAAGGGTTAAAAATCTAACCCTTTTTTAAAAGCTCCCCTCATTTTGCATCTCTTTCTACACTCTCATAAGGTCACCCATTTCTAAGAACATAACTCTTGTGACTGTAGAATGAATAATAATTTGAATGCTTACATTAACACAACTCTATCTGAAAAAACAAGTTGTTATTATCACATTATTTATAAAAACATTTTGCTTTTGGTTTTGAACAAATACAAGCAATTCGCAAAACGTCAAAAGCTTCTCATTATATGGTAAAGAAGGTATTTAAAATTAACAACACCAAAGCAATGAAAATAACACTTTATCAATTAAAACTAATAATTATTTACATAGTTATTAAAGCAGCACAAACAAATTAGTTTTGTCTAAAAATTGGCGCGCTGGTTGGTAGCGTCCAATTTCACGCAAGAGTTTTCAAATGGTTTAGTAAACTCGACTATTGCAATCGCAAAGACATTTGAATAAAAACAAAATTCATATGCCTTAGTTTTAATTAAATAAACAAATTATGAATAATATTAAGTAGGTGTACTTGTAAAAAACATTCTATAAACTAATAAGGCTTTTAGAAGTTGTAGATTATGGAGCAATGAAACGTTTTATACGATTGTCAACACAGGATTTATTTTTTTATAAAAATAAAACTACTTTTGTTTGTTTAAGTATAAAAAATATAATTCACAGCACATTTATGGTTTTTTAATTAAAACAATATAAACTTTACATAATTTTGAGAGAAATACTCATGAAAATTATTTTGCTAGGTCGACGTCTTCGTTCCATTCCACTCATTCTTATAGTTACAACGCTGCACGAGAACTTGACATTTGACCGACAACATTGACAGCTTCGCGTCTTGACAGCAACTCGTTCCAGTGACCAGTCGGTAAATGCACAATATAAATGGCTTTAGCGAAAAAAAGACAAAGACAAAAGCATGAATTCACAAACGTTAGAACGAAAAAGGACAAGGAATGGAACGCATTACACAGGATCGGTCACAACACAGAATGATGATTATGATTTGTGTTAGAGTTTGATGCCCTTTACAATCGAATAAAGTTTAAAATCAGAGTTTTATGTAAAAACAAAGATACTAAGATGACTCTTTATCATTTTGGAAATTGCCTTGCACTGGTGTATGCACCGTATCATATGGCATACAAGTTCTCTGGAATGTAAGTTAATTTTTTCTTCTAGGTTACCAACAACTACTGTACGTTTTGTATTTTAATATTTATGTTTATTCTTATTTTAGATCGGAATACGCTACGTTCTCAAAATGTGTGTATGCAGGAGGCCTGTACATCTTCACACAGCTGTGCAAGATGCTCTTGCTGGCTACATTCTTTCCTGATTCCGACATTAGTCACATTACAGGAGAATATAATGTGTTCTTGGTAATTATTTGTTTTCAATTCAGTAATTTATTACTTAGCACTGTCTTGTTTATGGCCCCAGTCTTTGTCAAGACCTGATAAAACTTTTTTCAGTGAGCTAAATACAGGTCACTATGTTTGCATTGTAATTAGTTATCAGCGATCTTAGTGATTGCTAAGTCTTGCTTGTTTGATAAAGTACTCTATTTTTTGACTGTCATTTCAACTTTCTGTCACATACTTGCAACCAAACCAGGCCACTCATTACTCTCAGGCAATGAGACAAGAATGAAATACACTTGAAAATACTGTAAGAACAGCAGTGAAACTGGAGTCACACATTGCAACTAAATGCCAACTTAATATTATAATTTGAACTCATGAATGTTTCTTTCTACACAACATCACGCCTTGTATCCCCGAAGGGTTGGCCAGAGGTGTACCTGTAGTACACCCACATTTCGCCAGTTATGTTTTTAAGTCCCATGTAAGGGCAAGCCTATTGCCATCAACCGGGCACAATGGCAGCCTCCGGGCTGCTATTGAGAAATTTCTGTTGAAAAAACCCAATAATAATTAATGTTTTTAGTTTATTGATAAAGGATAAACTAGATGAAGTTGGTGTTTCCTACCTGACTAATCTGAGGAGAAATTCTGAAACGAACTAAGAGGTCAGTCTCTTTTAAAGTCCAGACAATGTCTTGGTCAAAACCCTAATTTCGTAACATACTATCAATCGTAAACTGAATCATTTTGAAAGGTATTGCTAATCCATTGCTTCATATGTAAAAAAAATTGTCTTCTCAACAACGTAAATACACAATGAATAATATTGAAGCGTCAAAATTAAACAGACGTGTTACGCAATTGGGGTGCAGATCATGTTAGCACTATTAAAATTAGCATCCGAAATAGTCTTTTGAGGAAAGAGCCACAGATTGGACTCCAGTGCGTGTTTGAGTACATGTGTCTGTCAGTATTTAACAAAATGCTCTTTTACTTGATTTCAGGAAATTCTGAAAGCAACCGTTGACTTCGCAGATCTCCTGGGTATATACTTTGCACTGAATTCGGTTCCAGGCAAAGGTCATGCCAAAATCCTCACTTCAGCTATTGGATGGGCAAGTGCAGAGGTAAAGTAAACTCATTAATATATACTACTATTATAAAGAGAATAGGGTTTTTTTTTCATGTATGTTTGTTTGTAATGAATAAACTCAAAAAGTACTGGACTGGACTTGATAAAAAATCTTTCATCAGTAGAGTATCATCCAAACTAATATTATAAGTGCCTCAGTGAGTTTGTTTGCTTTCACGCTAAAACAACTAAATGGATTTGCCGGCTGAAGCCGGTGGCTAATATAATGGACACTGAGTCCAATATAAGAAATTCAAATTATGTATTTATTGTGTGAATTATTTTATCACCACTACTCTCAAAACGATGAAGGAAAACATCGTGAGGAAACCGGCATGTCCTAGAAGGAAAAATTCGAAGACATGTGACATTTACCAACCCGCACTGGGCCCGCGTGGTAGATTGCGGCCCACTCCCTCTCACTGAGAGGAGGCATGTGTGTGTCCCAGCAGTGGGAACATTATAGGCTGATTATGCAGCATGTGTTATTCTTATAAACATCACCGTGAGTCGTCATTTCAGTAGTCACCGCTTAGTTTTTAACCATAATCATCTGTAAATGAATTAATGAAATATTATAAACATTGCAGGTGGTGGTGACGCGGTCGGTCCTGCTGTGGGTGGGCGCACGCGGCTCGGAGTTCGACTGGCGCTACGTGCGCTCGTGCGCCGAGTCCAACGTGGCGCTCCTGCACACGGCCGCGACCGCCGCGCTCGTGTGGCTAGCCACGCGCAGCGACCTGCCGCGCAAGCATTCGCCGCTCGTCGTCACGTTGCTGGCCCTGTCGCCCTACCGGGGGCTCATTGAGGAAGCCGTGGGTAGCATCCTATCGCTCAGCGCCTGGGCCCTGTTAGCCTTCCGAGCGGTCCACGCCAGCGCAGTCGGTCTGACAGCTCTCGGCATGTATGCCGTTCTAGCTCAACAGATCGGAATTTGATTGAAGTTCTTATTTTAAAATTGTCTTGTGGTTGAATACGGTTTTAAGTTATTCCTATTTTAAGTGTTATTCGAATGTGATTTTGAGTATAATGCAACTTAGAACTTTGCTTTTTATTTTTTGTTCATAAAAAATCCAACATTTTTTTGTTCACCAACAAATTTGTAATTACTAGATTGCTAAAAGGATACTGAGGTTTTTTTATTAACTTGGTTATTTATAATAATGTATGGAATAAAGTTTGGATCAATGAAACCATGCACAATAACTGGAAGGACTACTCTGTGAACGAGACTGGCTGCACTACCGACTGTTACAACCACTTTGCTTGTTTGCAGGCATTTGCATGTCACTGGGCTCTGTTCCAATCAGTGAAGCGATGTGTCCTGAGAGCAGTCTCTAAGGAAAAGATATCCAATGGTTCAAAGAGGCAGTTCTAAAAAAAGTGGTACCATTGCTAAAATCAGGACAATTATCATGTTCAAAATGTAATGGTATATTAAGTTCTATATAGGTGGTACCTAATAGATGACGCCTGGACCCCTGGGTACAAAAAATAAATTCTATTTAGTCAGTCAGTCAGATTTTTAAAAAACGTATTTTTTGCTTTATAATTTAATGATTAATGAAAGATAAACGCATTAAAGTTGGAAAGTGGGAGCTCGCTACGTCACAACTAAGTACAAAATCTACATAGGCGTGACGTCATGCCACATTTCAACTAGAATGTATCGCCGTAATCTTTTCAGTAAGGTAAAAAAAGAAAAAATACGTGTCCAATATTTCTTAACATTTTCAACTCCACCTTTTTTCATAAAGCTCATACGCCATGCCGCCATACATATTGGAAGAGAACCCTCCGGGAGGGTCACCGGCGTTACGGTTGCGCTAAAGTTAACCCTCGCGGATACTCAACGGCATGACGTTTGAAACCGTGTTATAAGATACTGTAAAATAGTGTTTTCAGGGGGTCTTGTCGCTATACTTAGTGGGGTTTATTTATAAACGTTGCTTCTCTAAAGTTAAGTAATGATTAGTGACTGTTTAACCATACATTTTTGACGTTTGACGATAGGATGGACGTGAAATTATAAAAACTAAGAAAAGTATGATAGCACACTCTCCCGAGACAGGGTTTTCCAACCTTTTAATTTTTTTATTAATATTTGTAACCGTGAAAATAGTTTTCCACTCCAGAAATACTGGCCTCCTGACACACATTTAGTACTTAATCATTAGGTTTTAAAACCAACGCATATACTAATCAATCTTGATAGAATATACAACAGATTTTATTTTCACAGTTTATAATGCTGTATTTGCTAAGAAAATCCTATTTTCCCAAAATGCATAAGTTGCTTATTTTTCTAAAATAGGAGAAGTTCGACTTTTTGGACTCCTTTTGGCTCAGCTAAGTTTTATTAGCTTGGTTATTACCATGGTCCGTAAACCGCGTTGAATGGATCATGACCTCCTTCTGCAAGGTGATCGACACTAAGGGGGCTGCGAAAAAGTAGATTGCACCATGAACAATCTTAGAGCTACCTAAATACTTGTCTTCCAACACGCAGTAGAGCAGAGTACGCGTGAAATGCAGCCGTAGAAGAAACCCGTAGCCATGGGCGTACCCAGCTTGTGGCAAAGGTGGGGCAAATCAGAAATTTCTTCACGTTTTACCCTAAGGTGGCATCCACACCAGCGCACGCGCACGAACCATGCACGCGAACTGCACTGTTCGTGCGCGCGAGAGGACATTTAATTTGCACATGAACATGTCCAAAGGTCTCTATACTATGTTCCAAAGATGCACGCGCAGGTGTGGACCCGCCTCTACATACTACGCTAATATGAGACAAGACGTGTAAGTAGTCCAGTGTGACTAGTGTTTATTGGAGACACCCACAGGAGATCCAGATTTATAGGTAGTAAAATAAATAAACTGTTTGCTTGCTTGCTGCGTTTGCGTATTTTGCATGATAAGAGTACAACAAGACCGGCAGCGCCGAGCGGGTTTTTTCTAAAAGTAATGCATAAATGTAATGTAGTTGTAAAGTAAGTCGTGTTACTCTAACATAACTTTTATCGACAAGAGTAAGTCCTACAAAATCCCGGGGGGTAGCTGACTTCCCCTGCCCCCCCTGGGTATGCCAATGCCCATAGCTGTGCTTACTACTGCCGCGGTCACTATCGTGTCTAAAAAACTACTATTTCATTTTATAATATTACTTATTGTAATACCAAAACGTATACTTTTTGTGTTATAGTCTGTGGTGAGAGTGACGTAGCAATTGATAAGGATTCGTTTATCGATAATTGAAAAACACAATGGAATGTTAAATCATCAAAGGCGAAGAAAACTTACAACTTTTGCCAAGGGTGTCGCTGGTATGTTTGCCTCATGAAAAATGCCTAATAAATAAAATACAAATTATTATATGTTCTACTTTAGGCGCGCGGCCAAATTCGGAATTAAAGCTACCATCTTGTTTTTTTTTTTTTTAAGCTATTGCATAGCTTTTATCGGAGACTCTGAGCGCGGCGACCGAATGTAGAAATTCCGTAACGAAAAAAAAACCTGACGCGAAAGTTTGTGAGGATGGATGGATGGATGTTTGTTACTCTTTCACGCAAAAACTACCGAACGGATTTTAATGAAACTTTACAGTAATGTGGCTTATATATCAGAATAACACATAGGCTACAATTTATAAAGATTTTATGTGATTTAGCCATAATATAACGATAAGTATCCAGTAAGTCGGAAAAAATCCTGCCCTCTGAGATCTATCTTTGCGTGCGCTGCCTAAACCGCTGGAGTTACATGAAAAGAATGTATTGTGGGGTTGTTTGTCTTAAAGAGTTCTAAATAAAAGTCCGCGACAGCATATATCTACCTTTTATGTGGAAGCCATTATAGCCAAAATAGTGAGCTATAAATACATTTAAATTGAATACTTTTTTTAAGTTGCATATTTTAGAGTATTTAGTTAATTCGTATCAAAATAAATACCTTCATCGCTTTCGGTATTTAATGTAGATAAAATTTGTCTTTTACACTAAGTAATTTGGACTAATATTTTAAAAGTTAGAACGATAAGAATGACCTGCGATGAGTCGACGGCGGGCGCGCAGAACGAGGGTGGAGGGGCGGGATAGGCAATGACGCGCGATCGCCGAGTGCGCGACCCGAACGCGGGCAGACACGTGAGGGCAGACGTCATTGACGGTTGTGTAAATTCTGCGATTTAGGGGGGGGGGTATAGGGGTATTTTAAAAAAAAAATATTTTAAATCAACAATATTATCTTCTTATTTTTGAATATATGCTATGCAATAGCTTTACCGCGGCAGTCCTCGAGTGCCACACGTATTTTTTTTTTTCAATGCAATAACACTGTTGAAATGTTTAACAACAGCACCATTCTGTCAATGTCATTAAAGCACCAAAAGATACTAGTAGCACTGTAAATACGGACGGCATCTATAAAAAAAATGCGTTGTCGTGTCATCGGTTGTAATAACAATGGACATCATTTTTTAATAATAATAATTAGTAAGTATTCTTACACATCATTGTGTGTGAAGTGAAGTGCGAGAGTTTTGAGGGACTGTCTAATGTAATTTAAATGTTATGCTGATTCTTAGAGTTTTTGTCTGGCTAACGGAGACTACTTGCATAGCCACAACTTTGTAGCCAGGATTATCCACCAGCAACTTCCTCTGAAATACTGTCTTTTAGAATCAGCAATACCGTTCTATAGGTATGTGCCTTGCCTCGTCACTGACATCTCTGATATCTATCATTACTGACAGGACTGTTGCTGCCAATAAGCCTGACATAGTGGTGATAGCAAGAAGCAACAATGGCCTCAATTCCCGGTGATCCTGCTATTCCTGGTCAAGGTAGCGGTGGGACGGAGGGTGCGAAGAATCCCGCATTGAGTCGCAGGGGGTCTTCTTGATAAATGCGTTCTTCGAAAAGAAACCCCAAAGGAAGTGCACCTCGCAGAGCCCCGATAACATGAAAAGGAACGAGATAGACTTCATTATGATGGATAAGAAGCATATATTTAAAGAGCAAGTCAAAGCACTACGACGTGTCCCGTAGACTTTTCCTGTCGCAGCGAAAATGTTAGCTGTCCAAAATTTCCTCGAAGAAACTCGGACTTATGAGGCAAATACGAGAGTTGCCATCCACGCCATCTTCGTCACTATCAGGTCGCGATTAAGTACAACCGACTGACTTTCATTCCCTATATCACCCCCTTTAGGATTATTTTTGAGACAAAAAGTACCCTATGTCCTTCTCCAGGATGCCGGTAATGACGGAATAACGATAGAGTTCCTTAAAGCGGGTCGGGTAAATTATACAAAACTGTAGTTTTCAATGTATTAAGAGTTCCTTTTTATTTACTTATTTCTGATTATGCGTTTTGTAACATTAGCAATGCAGTTTTGTTTGAAAAATCGATATGTCATTCCATCACTACAGGAAGTAAAGTGTCAAACTGAAATCGGAATCCGCGTCTGTCAAACTTTCAGTGTCAAGTGAAGTGAAATTAAAATGGCGAATAAATAAATAGTCCTTTCGTGATGTGCGTGTGTACAGTTGCTCTTATTTTCTAGTCAAATTATTAACCAAACAAGTTAGCAATATTGTAATATAGAAACAGCTCTTGGGGCTTTACAAACTTATCCGCAATATTAAGTGTAGGTCTATATCTCAGTGTTGTTTCGTTGCCGTCGTCATGAAGTTATTTACATAAATAGTTTTTCAAGAAGTGTTCGCGATGTTGTGTGTCGCTGTGTTTTTAGTGTTTTTGTTGTGCCAATCAGGCGCGGAACAGATCGGAGTTAGGTACAGGTGTAATGATTCTTCAATAGGTCCTTATGTGTCGTATTCAACATTCACTCCGTCTCTGGACAAGGTGCAGGGTCGGTACACCGCAGAACTGTGCACGTTAAACAAACCTGATCGGACACTTTTGACGATGGACCTGACGTTCAACAAAAACTTGAGTTTGTGTGATCCGGAATTTCGAAAAAAACTACGCCGTCCAGTGCTTAAGCCCGGTCCCCAGCACTCTTCAAACACTGTAGATGTTTCTGGCCTAACTAACTGTTCCCATGTAAGTATTCATGTACCGTTTAGGTTACTAAGTATAAAAATTAGATGTGCATGCAGAAAGTCAAAATTCGAAGATGCATCACGTTTTGTTTGCATTTGTTTTTTTGTCAAACACTTGTCATTAGCCCTGGATCGCAAGCACTGGCAATCATGATATTTGCCCAGCAGTGGGATGATACAGGCTCATAGTATCTTGGCACTATCCTGCTGTGTGATAAACTATCTTTACATTGTATAAATTCGATCTCATATTATTGTATAATTGCATAGCACATGTGTGTGCACTATACATACCTACTATTAAGCCATCATTTACTGAGTACGTCTTTCATTGTCTTGAATGTGTCGTGGCAGCTGAGAGTATGTCATGCTTATTCAAATGTCTGTCAGATGGTGTGTGTGTTGGATCATTAAGTTCCCATCAATATGATTGAGCCAAATGGTGCTAATCCATACGTCATGTTCGTGAACGGGCGCCATCAGTAGGGACTGGTTATCTATTAGCTGGTTATCTTTTAATTTTGTATTATTGGGTCTTTTAACGTGCACATCACTCTACATCTTTCTCACACGTAATTTCAACATGAATGATATTACCAAAATTTTGATTTAAAAGAGTGTCTGGAGTTTCTTATCCATTCTTCTCCTATATAATGAATAATGTACGATTTTTTTTGTTATAATAGATAGTTGCACACCCGTTTAGGTAGGTTATGGTTTAAAGAACTATTGTCATATGTATCACTTCATGGACCCATATTCAGGCAAATAAATGATTTGATTTAATTTGAACCTACTACGCTTTGGAATGGGCAACTAGCTTCATCTTTTGTGACTGACCATCCAGACTGACCCCTTGACAATTCAAAAGTGCCTGAAATTGGTAGTGGCTGTGAGTACGACTAGTGCGGACGATAGGCAGATGAAGTCTCAAGAGCAAATAGATAATAGCTACAAAATTGTATAATGGCTTATCAAAATTACTTATATCCGGGAACTGACTCGATAACACTAACACAAATACCAGTTACCCTTTTTGGCTGACAGGAGTCAAATTGGTTTGAAAATGTTGGAACCCATTTAAATTTTATTGAAGGAGGGTCTTACAGACTATCCATGCTAATTAATATTACTCGAAACAAAATATGGGTTATTGTTGTATTACACAACTTTTTGCGTTCTTTGGCAAAATATTTCCCGTTTGAATGTCCAAAAAACATGGAGAGTGCTGCACACTAAGACGATTTAGGGATCTCGCGCTCTAGATGGCCACGACCACGAGTTTTGGTTCCACCAGGTCGCACCGATCAGGTAAACTACCGGCTACTGGCTACCGTGTGATCAAAAGTCTAATGCGCGAGATCCCTTAGAGTACTCAGAGTTGGCAGTTCATAATTATTATTACCAACACTAGCTGCTGCCAGCGGCTTCGCCCGTGTAGACCATAGGGTCTAGAAAAAGAATAAGAGGCCTCGCCCACGGCGACTTTTTATATCGATGCTGTCGCGCGACAGAATCGATGCAAACCCGAGGCTGTATTGATGCAAACGAGTGACCGTTTCTGACGACTCCGGGGGAACGGAAGGAGGGGTGCTGGGGAATGTGCCGTGTCAGTCAGTGCGACACTAACGGCGCTTTCACATTTCTGTATCGATGCTGAATCGCCTTTGCATCGCGACTGAAGCGCGGCAGCATCGCGATAGTAGCGATACAGAATCTGGGCGAAGGTACACAGCCAGCGACAGCATCGCGGCTGTATCGATACACATGCGCGACAGTATCTTTACAAAAAGTCGCCGTGGGCGAGGCCTCTTATTCTTTTTCTGAAATAAAAGTACCTACCGAAGTTACTCCTTATAACACCAGCTATCTGCCAGTGAAATTCCCGTCAAATTCGGTCCAGCCGTTTCGGAGATTAGCCAGAAGAAACAGACAGACAGACTAAGATTTCAAAAATGATTTTTATTATAAGTATGGTATTCACATGCTTTTTACTAAGCTGTTATTTTAACACTACAAACAGACTTCAATTTTATTTATTTAATAATTGTGACAAACTTTAATTGTCTGCAGGTATGCTATGCAATGGACTTTGATTTGATATTCAGCAGTTGCTATCTACTGAAGAGCACATTGAATGGTGTTCAAAGGAGCCACTCTCCTTATGACGCATACTTTCTGGTTAGCAACAATATCACCAAAGAAGAGTACAATAACACGGCACCATATGTCACCTTCGTCAACCATGAGTGAGTCACATTTACTATTATCTAGTCTAGAAGGAGTAAGTTATGATTTTTGTTTAACATCTTTCCTCTCGTTTTCCTGCAATCAAAATTTAAATCTAAAAAAATTGAGAGGTGTCAAGGGACACCCGGATGAAACGAAGTTCGAAGAGAGAGAGAGACAGACAGAGATTCATGCGCACGCCGCACAGCTTACAATAGCTTACTATAGCAAAAAGTGTCGTTACAACTTTTCGTGAGAATTTTTTCCGTCTAGCCCCCTTTCACAACGCGCGATAAGGAACTTCGTTCCAAAAAATCTTAATAATCAAATCTGTGGGAGTGATGTGTGTGTCCCAGGAAGCCGGGGAAGCGCGCGTTATTTGATTTCCCAATGAGCGCGCGCGATGCTAGAGTTGGCCGTCAGAATTTTTATTATTACCAATGGTGAGATGTAATGCCTCATTTACATTCAGCCCCTGCCACTGCTCCTCGCGGTGCCGGCAATAATTCCTTAAATACTGCAGTACACTTCGCGTCAAATAACTTTGCCGCTCTGAAGTTAGGTTGCGCATGCGCACTGGCATGTGCAAGCATGTGCGTGAAAGTGAGCTGAGTATAAATGGGGTATTACACGTCATATTATGCGACTACTGTAAGGCTCGCTCGTTTTTTTTTTTGTGTTGTCTATGGTTTATTTACTCCTTATTTATATTGCAGTGATTCCATTACACTGCAGTGGATCCTGGGCATACCAGCAGTAGACTACAACGTTATGCTGCACAAGATAAACAATAAAACAGGGGTAAAGTATTTATTTGTTTTTTGTAACTCTCCGAGAAAGCCAGTAAGATCTGGAAATTGTTGGCCTTTACCCAGCATTGTACATATTTGATCAACTTACTGTGTGTATCGTTCTACGGTAGGTTGCAATAAATGTGTGTGTTGTTTGTTTGCAGGAATATTTAAACGAAGACATTGACGTGACGCAGAACTGCAGCACTCTGCCGGAGGACGTGCGACAGTTGCGCTGTGTGCTAGCGCCGCCCTACGGCTGCTACCAAGCCTCGCTGGTGCACGGCGGCCTGTGGACCTCAGGCGCCTTCCACCAGAAGAAATTCGTCAGTTATGATCATTTGTGTGAGTTTTTTTTTAAGTATACTTAACGCAGATTTGCCATCCAGGGGGAATAATGATGGTATAAACACTTCATAATACTACTAATTATGAAGTATTAATATCATCATTATTCCAATGCGAAAACGGGATGGTACTATCGGCCTTGTATAACTCCGTCTCGCTCTCTCACTCTGGAAAAATGGTGGTGGCACCTGAAAACTATAAACAGCAAACAGGCGCGACGCGACACCGGTAGTTGTTCTACCGTGAAGTTAGAAATTGTTTTACTAGAGTCGCATCGCGCTGTCGCGTCGCGCCTGTTTCCAGGAGCCTTAATCCAGTATGGTTGGTAAACAAATTGTGTGATGTTGCTGGAACAATCTTCTGTTTTGTATATTCACTAGAAATATGGGGCTTGAGCATAGAAATATAAATTTGAGTGTATCCCCTCTTTTATGCCTGTAATTTGACTACAGTACGACTCAACTTGTCGGTTCATACAGCTCGTGACCGCCCGAGTTTTTGAGATATTCGATATTGCAGTAAACACATATGGAGGGACACAGATAAGATACTGAATGCTGTCATAGGTTACATTCAAATAATCACGCGGCGCCTAGTTTAGGCTTATACTGTCAAGGCCAACAGATATTACTAAACACATACCTATTCCATATTCAAATTCCTTGTTTCTTGGAACAAGGAACACCCGCTTTAAAACGCTATTAAAGCTCAACTTTATGAGTGAGGTACCTATTATTACTTTTTTTTTTCTTTTTTAAATAACAAATGTTTATTAGTTTGGAAACTAAATTTCGAACGCAGGGTGCTTCGCTCTCGACAGACCGTCGTGGTCACAATGAATTGTGTCACAATCTCTCCCCATATGGTTCTGTTAGATGACAGTCTGGCATTCATTATCAGGGCCTTCAACCAATCAATCTGCCTAGCCCTTTCCCAACTATGTTGGAGTCGGCTTCCAGTCTAATCGGATGCAGCTGAATACCGTATTTTACATGGATCGACTGCCTATCTGACCTCCACAACCCATTAACTGGGTAATACGATACCCCTTGGTAAGACTGGTTGTCAGACTTTCGAGCTTCTGACGACCCGTAACGATTATCAAAGATCCACGAATGACAGCCGGGACCAACGGCTTAACGTGCTTTCCGAGGCACGGAGGAGTCTCGGTATGTTAAGATGGTCACGCATCCACAGACCAACCCCGGCAAGCGTAGCTTCACCTGATGGATCGAACCGTGCAGCTGTTATTACTTAGCCACGAGATCCTCCTACTTATCAGGGCGGAATTAATTTGATCAGTCCTCATCGTTGACCTGCTTTGTGGCCTATTACCTCCTATTCTGCCGTGCACCACTAGACGCTCTATGGAGTCATTATCTCGCCTCAAGACATGGCTACAGAACTTAAGTATTCAAGACTGTACTAGTGCTAGTTTAAACGCCGTCTTTTGATACCTATCCCAGTACCCTAATTGCGTAATACACGTTCAATCAGAAACTTGAATCGTTTTGAAACAGATTGCTAAGACATTGCTTCATAAATAAAAATCTGCTGTACATAAATAACCTAATGAATGTGGTGAACTGTCAAAATGAAACAGATTAGTCGTAATCGGGTCATAAATGTGTTGCGTAATTAGATAGCTGGTCCATATTTGTGATAGTCCTGACCCCCTCTGGGATCACACAACGCGTCACCACGAGATCTCGCACCGCGGAACGTTATCATAAGCGTCGTTAATTATAATATTAACTGTTGTTTTGAATACGCAACTCGTGGAATGGTTTTTAATGTTTCGGGTATTCCCACATTTTCATATTAGTGATAATTTAATTTGAACCCGAATGTTAGGTGATTTTTTAGTGTGGCTTTAAGGCTCGAACAGACCAGCGCGACGCGACGGCGCGACACGACTCGAACAATACAATTTCTAAGAAAACTTGACGGTATAACAATAACCGGTGTCGCGTCGCGCTAGTCTGCACAAAGCTTTATAGTGTTAAGCTGTGGTCTCACGGCCTGTTAACTGACCACGCCACGCGTTGCCACGCCAGCCGAGGCCTCCATCTCTCTCATCTGTTCCACGCTTAACAATTGCCCTTTCGTCCACTGAAACATCGTGTTCGTTCCCCAGGCCACCTGCCCGTGACGCCGCCCAGGCCGCCGACGCCGCGCAGCACGGCGGTGTGGTGGGCGTGCGGCGCCGCGCTGCTGATCACGTGCGCGCTGCTGGCGGCCGTGGGGATGCGCGACCGTCTGCGCCTCGAGGCCTACCACAAGCGTGTGCTGGACTACTGGTTCAACAACCGGTGAGTACACTACATTACACACTCATGTAGTGATATATCCTGGAAGGGGGACGCACTCGGGTAATCTTCGTGTTATCGAATTAGCACGAACGTCGCGCGACACAGTTTGAGTGCCTTTCCACCAGAGATGTGCTATGCAGCTATGCTGCGAGGATGTGGAAGCTAAGCTACGAAATTATGTGACCACTAATGCTAAGCTGTGTAGCGGAGCGAGGTAGCAGTGCGAGGTGGATGTTTAGGGGTATCAGGAACAGGGTGTAAAGTTCACTCATCCACCATAGAAAAGGGAGGATCCTCCGACCAGACGGGTGTCATGCCTGGGGGGCAATTGCCCAGAGGTTGAAGTCGTGAGCTTGTCCACCGCGCGGTAAACTCTAATAGCGCGATGCAGGATTTGAGTGATGTCAGGATGTTGTGTGACGTCAGGTCTTTGATGCGTAGTTCGCATGTGGCGACGTAGATGCCGCCACAGATGCGTGCTCGAGCTATGCGATGCATCGACAGTAGGGAAGGCACGGGCAGCGGATGCGGCTGTTCTGCACATAGCTACAGCACTCGCTCATCCATAGCACGCATCCGTACATATAAAAAAAACATAGCTTAATTGAACCCGTGTCCACCAGTGCTATATGCTATGTGGACCAATGAATATGATTGGTGGATATCAAACGTATCCATAGCAACGTAGCATAGCACATCTCTGGTGGAAAGGCACCCTTACCCTCCACGGGGGCAATGCTTCTACGTTTTGTATTATCGCTCTATGTAGTAGTGTACCTATCATTGCGTGTTTGTATGAAGTTTACTCTCTGTCGGGTTACTTACTCCGTCCCCAGATCGTCATTTGTCACAAATTTTTTTTAAAGTGTTTCGGAGTTGCATAGAGTCGTTAATCTATAATTTTGAAAACATGGTATACAAAATATAAAAGTGCTTCCATGGTTGTCACAGCTCTATATTAGATCTCAATACCGCTCGTCGTTCCGAAGATAGACGACGATTCCCGAAGCGCATACTTATTCATATTTTCAAATTTACGACCTACCGCTATGTCTTTATTTAGTTTTAATTTAAATCGGCATGGCCTAAAACCAGAAATTCTACACTGGCTGGTTATTCACTCGCAGAGTGGAGTCTCGAGTTCTAGCACTGAGAATATTGTAGGCTGGTTATTGTTGTTAGCTAGCATAGGCTAAATGCCTAAGTTGATGATATTTAAAACTTACAGCTATAAATTGTTATCGTGACAATTGTTTTCTTCAAACAATAATCCCTAATCTCGGTCATGTATGTGAGTGTTTATCAACAAAAATAATTAATTTATTGACGTGCTTCGTTGATTGACTCGCCTGACATCGTTATCTAGAAGCATGCGCACGCGCTGGTGTGGGTCTTAGGGGCGTATCGTGTTATGTGTAATGTGACCATACGTCCCGTTTTGAACGGGATGGTCCCTTTTTTTGGTTCGTTGTCCCGGTGTCCCCGAAAAAAACCTGTGGACGCAAAATTGTCCCGTTTTCAGTAACCGTCGTTAGATGGAAGTGTTCAAACACTTCCACGACAACAACCTTAACCTTGAATATTTTTGTATTTTAATTGAATATATGTTATATCTCCCCGGCAATGCACCAATTGAAAGAGTCTTTAATGAATAAATTCTGGACGACTGAAAGAACCCAGATACTGGTTCCGGTCCTTATGGCGATGTTGATAGCTAAGTTGTTGTACTTCTTACTTAAAATCATCACCAGCTGTATTAAAACAAATTTGTTCTGCTGACAAATATGAAAATGACAAATTTTTTTTCTTTCTTTTTGCTTTTCTGTAATAAATAATTTTGATAAATACAAAAATAAATAATGTTTTTTTAATGTTCATTGAGAACCTAGGCTGGTATTCTCAAAATTGAGTTTCCTTTGGAAGTCGGCCCTACTAACTGAGATGAATAAAACGGTGTCCCGTTTGAAGTAAATAAATAAATGGTCACGTTAGTTATGTCTCAAATCTTAACGCCTAGTGTTGATAAGACAATAATACCTATAACAAAGAACTAGTTTTGGAGAGCATTCAAATGTATTATGAACGCTCAGCACTATTTTGCAAATAGCGACTAAACTGTACTCTGTTGGTTTAGGTAGTTAAATAAAGGTAAAGCAAAAAAAAAAACATATGACAGCTGTCAAGTAACGGACTAAATGTAATACCTGTCGCTTCAGTGATCATACTACGTCACAGTTGTGCTCTTCAATTTAGCAACGTTATAATTCGTTTAATTTTAGAGAACCTGTCGATTTGGGCTATTTACAATAGACAGATTACAAAATATTATATTATTATTATTTATCTAATTTATAAGTTGTGCTTAACAGTTACATCTACGAAGAGTAGTTTAAGAGAGTTTATCCTAAAAGTTGGCAACGTCGCAAATAGCTGTCAAATATTTCGCTGTTTTGATTAGTTTGGCAATATTACTGTATGGAAATAAGAAATGTGGCTATTTCTGAAGCATGCCCGAGTTAATAACAAGAGTCCCATCCTAGCTAATAATAATGTTAAGTATGCATGTGTTCAATGCTCGTGCCTTCTCTGTATGAGAATAGGCCTTTGCCCCGCAGTGGGACAGTAA
Organism: Agrochola circellaris; assembly: GCA_914767755.1. Lineage (NCBI taxonomy): Eukaryota > Metazoa > Arthropoda > Insecta > Lepidoptera > Noctuidae > Agrochola > Agrochola circellaris. Next base: position 2,721,023 of record OU611839.1, on the reverse strand, counting down.
CAGGCTGGTATTATTATTTATGCATGTGTTAAAGATTAATCCAATTTGGAGCAGATTCACTACGAGATGGCAAAGTCAATCTCCAACATTGCAGACTAACGTGTTAGTCAACTGTAATAGAGACGCCTCACATATCGATTTAGTTATTAATTAACAGATAATTATGCGCTTATTATTTTCAGTCATAACTTATAAACAAGTTTATTAATTCTCTTATCTCACCAAAGGTCACAACTCAAAACAGTTTGGTTAAGGAAAATGTGATTGATTTCCTCTTATTCTGTGGTTTATATTTAAATGTTATTTATAACTAATCAATATGTTTTTTATCACAAGCCGGCCAGGATAAGGATACGCAGATAACTACAAAACAGGTAAAATAATTATTGTTTGCCTTACTTTTTAATAGTCAACGTAGTTCAATAACACTTCATAGATTTTCTGCATATGAATTAGTTATGTGTGTGTGCCTGCCTGTAGGTTGAGTGAGGTTTCACTGCAAGCGAATATATTAATATTATGTTGTTACAAGTTAAACTGTAAGGGGTTTATTTATAAACGTTGCTTAAGAGGCTTACAACAGCTAAAGCGCGGTCACTGTCGGACTGCATAGAAATGAAAGAAGCGCGATGACACGACGCAGGTAATTTATTGCAAAATATGAAGCAGTTAGCGATTTACAAAAAATCTATTGATTGGACTGGAAAATTAAAACACTATTATGCTAATATGTAGCTTTTAAAATAATCTGACAAAAAATCTGAATGATTGAATGTAAATTAATATGATTTTTAATCGTTAAAAGAAATTTTTAGAGGTATCTTCATGATTTTTTTCTATCGTATCAAATTAGTTGTATTATGTTTTCAACACACTATCATACTAGCATATATCCTGAAGAATATCATATATTTTTCTGATTTTGTTTACTGCAGTGGATCATATTCTTTTAGGCATTATAAAACTTGCGTTTAGGCACGTTTAGGTCCTGTAGTCCCCTTAATATCATGTTGTTACAAGTTAAACTGTAAGGGGTTTATTTATAAACGTTGCTTAAAGTTAAGTGACGTTCAAACGTCAAAAATGTATGGTTAAACAGTCGCTAATATTAACGTCTTGATTAATGTCTGCGTAACTATACATTTTTTAATGTATAAACGTCTCTTGAAGATCGTTTATCCTAAAATTTGGCACATAGCTGTCAAAAATTTGGCAATATTACTGTATGGAAATAAGGAATGTGGCTAACTAGCGAACTAGAATATTAATAATGAATTGCAATTATAACATTAAATTTGATGTTGTACCCGTTTCAGGTGTAAAAAAGGCATTTGGAAAGTTTACAAATACTTTTTACATCTAAAACTAAACATTCGTTGCTACGATTATTAATTATTTATTTATTCGGTGCTTTCCATAATCAATACTCTAGTTCGCTAGTTAGCCCCCATTTCTTATTTCCATACAGTAATATTGTCAAATTAATCAAAACAGCGAAATATTTGACAGCTATTTGCGACGTTGGCCACTTTCAGAATAAACGATCTTAACATTAAGGTGAAGGCGCTGAAGTAGAACGCGAAATTCAATTGCAGGGCAGTGTCAAGTTGTATGTTGATCAAAATATAATTCGCGACCGTAACAAATAAATAATCATTAGAATCATCCATAAAACTCTTGTCTATTCGAGTGTAGACAAGCAGTGTATGGCGATTGTTAGTCCATATTAGTCTTTAGTAACAGTAAGTTGAAGTGGTGCCAGATACATAAACGTTTGAAAGTCCTTCGGCGAATTCAAATCGCCTATCTGAATATTTGAATAGCTAACAGTGTAAGTATCATCAGACTATTATGATTACGATTGAAGGACTTCTTAGTAGAACTTATATTGAGCATTGTTCGCCGTTGGCTTTCCTGTGATTGCCAATAAAACGGTCTATAAGGCCGATAGGTACTTCCCCATCTTTTGAAACCATACTACGACATTTCCGGCGACTGTAGATTGGTCCATTCTATTGAACTGCGTTCGAAGTTCAAAAAACTAAATACGGGATTAGGTTATATTATAATGTAGGTTACATTACTATGTACAGTCAACAAAATAGTCAGGGTGCTTTTTTGACGTTTCAAAACACTCAGAATATGTCAAAAACTCAACTAAGCTACTCACCTTATAGGTATGTATAAATCTTTAATTCTTTAATTTACTGACAGACCACGCACAGTGTAAAACGATAGGTCTAGAAGCATTAAATTTTGCACAAGAGTTCTTTATGTGACGAAAGTGGGCACTAAAGGCTCGTGCAGACAGACGCACCTTGTCGTGCGACTCGACACCGGTAATTGTTCTACCGTGAAGTTTTCTTAGCATGTGTTTTATTAGAGTGGCGTGGCGCCAGTCTGAACGAGGCAGGCTTAAGAAAGGATTTTTGTAAATTCATTTGGTTTTGTCGACGGAAGAATAGACAAAATGACATAAACCATCCCAGTCTGTCATTTTGTTATCATTATCGTGCAGGTAAACTATTGAAACCGATACGATTCGCGCACTTGGTCGTAACGGCCTAGTTCCTATAGTGTACCATCGAAGAAATTCATATCTAACCACCGTAAGGAATATTCTTGCTTGCAGCGCTCGGCGGCTATAGAACCGGGCCGGTAACAGATGTGGTCATCGTTTTCACGGGATTTTGTTTTGAAACTGGTTAGATATGAACTTCTTTGATGGTACCTGGTCGGTGCGACCACTGATTGTGGTCGTAGTCGTGCCCAGTCAACAAGAACCGACCCAAGAAAAAAGTTGGTTATAAAGATATGAGCAGTCTAAATAGTTACCTACTTAGCTCTTTGGTCGAGTGTACGTACCTAAGTACATGGGTTGTATTAATGAAATAAAAACATTGATTTGATTCATTAGATCATCTTACGAGTCGCATTACGTACATCTGTAAAAATGTATACTAAGATATTATGTGTCTTAGTATACAATTTTACAGATTCACGCTTTACATCTATACGCTCGCCTTCCATAGATCATTGCCGGTACAGGAAAACTTTGATGCAAACTAATAAGTACCAAAGACGTACTATCAAAGTGTTTTTTTCAATTTCTTTATCTCGCAACCACATGTTTTTAACGAATATTTAATTATGAGGAAACTTGAGCCAATTCCAGAAAGATAGGTTATTCTTGTTTATAATTAAGCTTTATTATTAATAAAAATATATAAATAAACTGATTATATATCCAACCCTTGGAGACTTTTGGTGATTAAAATAAAAAGAGAGAAATCGTCACATTCATTGTAAAATAATAAATTAATGAATATAAAGCAAGTATTATAACTTAACAAATTGGATTTAATAATTCTCAGGTTTAAGGATATAACTACTGTCTACTGATGTCTAAGATACATTAGTCTCTCATTTTCTGTAACTGTGGGCCAATCACGCGAACAAAGTGCGTACCTACTTCCTTACTTTTAAGGTACAATTCCGTAGCCGACCGCAGGCGGCAACTGTAGGCGACGTGTCGTCGCGACACCACTGGTTTCTATGAAATACCTTCCGTAGCTAGCAGCACGTCGCCGTCGCCTTCAAGCAGACTGGCGCGACGCGACAGCGCGACGCGACTCTATCAAAATAATTTCTAAGAAAGCTTCTCGGTAGAACAATAAAGCGAAAAGCGAAAGAAAGCGAAAAGCGATAAGGCCCATTGTATATTTTGTAGTGCATAATTATTATTTCTTGTTATGTATTTTTGTGGTGTACAATAAAGTATATATAAATAATAAATAAATAACAATTATCGGTGTCGCGTCGCGCGTGTCTGGAACAGGCTTAATTCAGTATTACAAAGAAATTCATAGAAACCAGTCGTGTCGCGACGACACGTCGGCTACAGTCGCCACCTACGGTCGACTACGGAATGGTACCTTTACAGTAATTATGATTCATATCACAAGATCCACGAAATACCAGGAGCGTATAAAACATGATGTTCTAATACGGTTGAATATCTAATTAGAGTATACAATGAATACTTTGGGCCCGCATTAGACGATGTATATACCGGTAGTTTATGACATGAATTAATTAGGAGTCAGCTTTGCAAAACGCATTCGAATTGCTGTCACGACCGACAGAACTATTGAAATTAAAAGATGTGATTTCCTGGAGCTGCTGCAGTTGTGATTACTGATTAGGCGTGGGTGGGTCTTCGCATGGTAGGCAAAGTTGCACAACTCAGCATCGTTTCAATATTGTGTTGCAGGTAACATGTTGCTGTCAACATTATAAATTTTGTGTGAAACATATTTCCAGTAACACAACATTAAGGTTCCTGCAAACAAGCGCGACGCGACGGCGCAACGCGTTGTGTTTTTGGCCAAATGTGGATACACAGCGTGACGTTATGCTGTTGCTAGAATGTCGCGCAACTTTTGATTACCATTAATATTATAGTCAGTTGCAAATGTTTGCATCCATTTTTGTATTTCATCGTATCTACCCATTGTTGTGACTTGTTTGTTCATGAAGATTTCGGCGAATAACGTAATCTATATTTTAATATTTTGAAGATGCTACGACTGTCAAGGTTAATTAAGACATATTTTATCAGTTTGTGTCATAAACTCGTTAAGGTGATTTAACTTTTAACCTAATATTTATTTATTATCTGACTGACGGACTAATTCGAATTATATTTTTTACCCAGGCATCGTCCCTATTGGTTGATTGGCGAGACGAGCTCTCTAATAAGATGAAAATATAGAGTAGGCAGTAGGTAGTAGATAGAGCTCTCCGTGAAGAACCTGTACCCTAATTACGTAATACACGATCAATCAGAATCTGAATCGTTTTGAAACAGATTGCTAATCCATTGCTTCGTACGTTCGAAAGAAAAATCTGCTCAACAACGTAAATAACACAATGAATGTTGTTGACCTGTCAAATTGAAACAGATTAGTCGGAATTGTCAACGAAAATGTGTTGCGTAATTATATAGCTGGTTTGTTAAATTACTACTACCACACAAGGTTTGAAGGTTTAGGGTGCAAGTGCAATTAAATTTGAGCTTATTGCCTCTAGCACTGGAACGAGTTTTTTGTTGCTAGATGCCTCTGATATTGTAGCCGTCCATAAGCGGCGGTAACCTAACCACTTACCACCAGCACGCGTAGATACAGATTAGATGACAGATTGTGATTGTTTATCTGTCATTTTGTCTATTCTTCCGTCGACAAAACCTGTTTCTATTGTGGTCCTGCTATGCGTGCAGCACCTTTATTGCATAACACACGATCAATGATAATTTGAATAATTTCAAGGATATTGCTAATCCAACGCATCATATGTTCGAAAAGATTGTAATTTATAAGTTCACATAAATATATAAAAATTTATATTTTCAAAATCTTTGAATTTTAATTGTAATTGTAAGTTAATACTTATGTTGCTGTGCCCTAACAGGGTCCATAACTGTACTTTAGCTTTAAGCCTCATGTAATGTGTGCGCATCAGCGAACATACCTGACGCACTACAGTAAGGTGGAAGCCTCAACAGCGCCCTGAAGGCATTGTTGTATTGGATGCGCAGGGCATTGTCTGTTTTTAGGGTATGAATGTTGTTGAACTGACAAAATGAAACAGTTTGTTATTGATCGTGTGGTACGCAATTACGGTGCAGGTATAGATTTTTTCCCGCGGCGATATTTTTCGTGCACTGGATTTTCGACGCTCTGCTTGGCGCCGAGACTTGAAATTCCAACAGTATGTTTTTTCAACGCGCCGGGACGAGAGTGCGTCCCAGCGCGTTGGATTCCCAACGCTCGGCTCAACGACGAGAGGTGAAAATCCAGTGTGGGATAAAATCCCGCCGCGATATTTTTACGAACGTGGGCTAACTGGTCGGCAGGCTGTATACGCGTCGCGTATCATGGCGTGTTACTAATCTGCTCTCAAGTTGATGCAAGGTTGTTTCGATTTCTAAATATAGCTTGTAATGGACATTATAATTAAATGGCAAATTAGAATCTTGCCGTACACTGTCCAAGTGGTTACATCAGACCTGGAACATGTATGTTATGGAAATCTGAACTGCATTGAAATTGCACTTAAACAAGCAAACAGTTTTTGCATAGTTTACTTTCAAATTGATGTAACTTGATATCCGCTACTTGTTTTGCATACAGAGCTACAACAGGTTTTTGACTCCGCTAAGACCCGGACTCCACCGGAGATTTGCGGAGATGTCCGAAGCGGAGACGAGAAGAGATGTTTTTCAACTAGGGTGTATCCACGAAGCTATGCGGTGATGCGTATTGGCTAGACTGGAGCGGAGATGCGTGCTTGAGCGGAATTGAGTTGGGTGCGGCGCCGTTCACTGCACGCCGCTCACATCTCTTGTCGTCTCCGCTGCGCGTCGTCGCGTCGCCAGCATGCGAGCCACAGGTCACATCTCCGCTTTCTACCGCCGCCCAGCTCTCGGCGAGGCACAGCACAGCTCACATCCTCGATAGCGCCATACAAATATGATACATCTCAGTTCAGTGGTCTCCACTAAAGCTGAGTGGAGATGAGATGTGTGAATAACGAAATTCTATTGGTTGTTTAAAACATATCTCCTCTCCACTCGTCTCGTCTCCGCTTTGGTGGAGTCCGGGCCTAAGGGGTAGTTTAGAAAATCATTTCTTAGTGTAGGTAATAATAATACATTATAATATTATAATTTATATAAACATTTAGGACTAAGTATTGTATTTATGCCTTTTATTTTGTTATTTCACTATATGCTGCACCGGTTGACGTCATCACGTCAACGCCGGCTGTCGCTGAAAACCAGCGCTGGGGCTCTGTCTCGCATAGGGTCGTAGCATTATGCTGGGCGATGGCCGTTTTACGTGGATGTGACGCATATTTTCCCCCAAATTGTTTATTTTCGTGTTTTGTTCTTTCCTTGCGTCATGTGTACCGCAAATAAACATATTTTCTTTCTTTACATTTTTTTTTTCTACATAATATCTGTCTGTAACTTTTGGTATCTTCGTTTTGTTATAAATGCAGTGGTTTGTAATCCAAGCAGCGCCTGTATCTTCGGGTACCTTTATACACCCTTCAATTGCATTAATACTGCATTGCATTGTAGTCTTGACATTAAATGTATTTCTATATTTAGTGTTTTAATTAAACTATATACAATCTTAGTTTTTGTTTACCCTTAACCTCTTAATCATTGTACTCATGGGTCATTGTACTCATCATTATGAAAAAAAAAATCTGCTGTTCCCTACATTTCGACGAGATATGCGAACATAAATGTAGGGAACAGCTGATTTTTTTTCGCGATTTCAGCGTCGGTCCCATAGTGAAAGTTATTCATAATGATGAGTACAATGACCCCTTAAGAGGTTAAGGGTAAACAAAAACTAAAATTGTATTCTTTATCAATCAATAACACTGGCACATAATTTTATGTTGTATCTGCGGTCACAACACCGCGGTCATGCGCAAACAGACAATATTCTACAAATACCTATAGATTCGTATATTTTGTTCAATACTCGTATTTAACGTTAAGATGTTAATTGGTCATCAAGGCTCAGCAAACAGTTAACGTCAACATGAGATAGAACAAAGACACCGACCGCGGTCTTTTAGGGTTCCGTAGCAAAAGGGTGTAAACCGTGCCCTTTTTCTAAGCCAACAATGTTTGTCTGTCTACATATCTTGCAACTCGGTCTCTTAGTAACGATAAGCAACAAAGCCAGTGTATTGTTTGGCACGGAAAATTGTACGGAGCCCTCGCTGCATGAGCATGAATGCAACATTCAGTTTTTTTTATATTCAAGTTGATCTGGAAAACTACTGTGTTGATTTTAAGGATTTCAAGGGTGGCGGTTTTCCATTGACCCCTTAAGGCGTTATTGTTGAGTTGCGCATACGCATGTACTACACGAACGATATTATCGTCTCAATGTCTCATTCATTTCGTTATCGAGTAGTGCACATACGCGGCCATCACCCAGACATTGTATTGTAACAAACAATGTGAGAGAAAAGGAGAGATGACTCCGATGGCGATTACTTTAGTCTTTTCTTATCTCATCTTGTGCTCGGGAATATGTTCGGTACAATGTTTGCAACCGAACAGCTCAGCACTTTTGGCTGCGTGCATTTCCATAAATGCATGTATCACAACTATTACCAGTTAGTACATATTCGGATACCAATCGTGTAACTCAAATCAAACCATCTAATTTAGCCTAGATTTACCACTAAGTATATTGAACCAATATTCAATATAGCTTTTAAACCATATTATTTCGTACCATTAAACCAGTCTAATATAATACCAAATCAACTAACTCAGAAGTTAGTGCTAAACCAAGCAGGCATTAAACTTTACAGTAGTCTTTAGTAACTATGAATAATTCAGTACGTATGTACCGTGTTGTAGGTAGGCGCCTTTGTGTCGATCGATGTCATTCAGAGCACACGCTATCAAAATAACGTTTTGTTTATCGTCTTATCTTAATTCGCAATTTTTAATTAAAATAATCGGTCAATCTATTTCAAGTTCATTGGTGAGCTTTTCTATAATTTTTGTAAAAACAAGACGAATGAAAAAGGTGCATAAACCTCAAAAAACCTTATACCAAGCTTAAAGTAACGTTGACATGTAAAGTTCAGGCCAAAAGTCTCAAGATCTCTAGCGTGTGACTGACACTGGCATGGCCAGAATTTGAAGTATAGTCCAAGAGCTAGATCGAAGATTTTTCGTCAACTCTTTGATATAGCTCTTGGACTATACCTTATAAATTGAACTCATTATATTTTCTAAACTAAGACCCGACTAAATCTGTGACTTGGCGAAAATTTGCGAATAATTAGCGACATAATTTGGAAGAAAACAGATCTTCGCTAGGTGCCCTAGCTTTTGAGATTCAATTAGGCAAGCTGGGGAGATGCTTTCCAGATCGGCCACCTAAAAACCTTTATAAATTTTGAACCAGTGACTGACAAATTCTGATATTTGGCGACAAATTTCGACTAATTGCGACAATTTTTTTGTATTATCAAATTTAAAATACCTGAGTAGCCATGCCAGTGTCAGTCACACTTCTCTAGCCCCACATTGTCAGACGGTAAAAATTGTGCCTTTAAGTTTCAGTGAGACGGATATCGAAGCGTCAGTGACACGGGACTCTCGCGATGTGCTGCTGCTGTACGCGCGGGAGGGAGAACATGGACAGCAAGCTATGGCAGCGCTCAGGGAGCTTATACAGCATTCTACTGGGGGAACGGTGAGTTATATGAAAATTTAATTTTTATTTCCGTAAGTAGATCTTGTAAGACACTTTTACTGGTCAATATTTTAAAAGAAGATGGCGCCGCGGTGGCATTTTGTACCTGATTGATCTCGAGGTAGAATTACCTTAATAAAGTCAGAAGTCTCTTTTAATTTAAAGGCAAATAATATTATTAAGATGTGTGAGACTCACAATGCAGGGAGATGTCTGGAAGGGTCTTGTGAAGAAAGAGCCTATACACTATCTTAATACCACCCAGCCGTTTGACTGTCCTGTTGGTCTCGTAATTGCAAGCGTGATTGCTGGGGTCCTGGGATCGAATCCCAGGTCGGGCAAAGTGTTATTGGGTTTTCCATGCGCATTCCTGAGCCTGATAGAGCGAGAGCGAGTGTCGGATTGCCGCCCATCCGACTATGAGCTAGCTTAGGTCAAACTATGACAGTGAAGCGATGTTTTTGGTTAGTTTCACACACTCCTCGCCACGCATCCACGCTCATCTCTGGTGGAAACGCAGCCTAAGGGCCTCAGCAGACTAGCTACTGTTAGCATCGGCGATCGGCGTTTTAGAGATTCTATCGATGCTGCGTCGCGTATTGGCGACTCTGCGTTCCATCGCAGTATTAAAATCTCGCGTTTAAGAGATTCTATCGATGCTGCAACGCGATTTCGCGACTTCCTGCGATTATTCATTTAAACTTTTAACACTCAAAAAAGTACAAAGGCGGACTTATGCCTTAGGCATTCTTTACCAGTCAACCAAGGGTGGTGAAGAGATTAGATGGCAGGTGCTCTGTTTGAGAGGAACAAAGAAAAAAAATATCCGTGTGCGTTCGGACGTGGTATCGGAATCGCGCGTTTTAGCGACTGCTCCATTGCTGGAGATAAAGGAAGCAGAAGGAGTGCGGGTGGGCTCGCTTCGTCAAAATCTAGTGCAGTCGTGTTCCGCCGATGCCAAATCGATGCGACCGGCATCCGAATGTGTGCGGAGTGTAGCGTTTAGCCGCTTTGTCGAGCATCTAAAAAGCGGCTAAATCGCCGATCACCGATGCTAAAAGTAGCTAGACTGCTGTGGCCCTAAAGGCACAGAGAGTGCACCTGTGTTTGCACACACACTTGTGCACTCTGTGGCCCTAAAGGCACAGAGAGTGCACCTGTGTTTGCACACACACTTGTGCACTATATTATCTCCTGCGTACCTGGCTAATCTCCGTTGAGAGCCACCGTGACCGAAATCAGTCGGGAGGATTATTTTTATCACCAGCCGTAAATATGGGAATTCGAGCGTTTGAAAGGTGGCTTGCAAGTTATCTGGTACCTCAGACCAAATAAAAAACCAAGACAGAGCGCTGTCAACAGTGACGTGAAGCCGGTTTCGTTAAAATATGTGCACTCTTGTGTGGTGCAGTTTGATCGTATTGTCATTGTAAAAGGTTGTAAATGTGTGCGTGAGAGCGTGTATGCACAGAGCGGAGTTGTAGTTTTGGCATGGTTCACTATATTGTTCGCAGCGCTCTGTCTTGGTTTTTTATTTGGTCTGAGTCTGGTACACACGGCTACATATCAAGCTATACATTTCCAGTATAAGCTGACCTCTCGCTGTACGGAAATCCTATACAATGTGAGATCAGCTTATACTGGAAATTTATGTAGCCGTGTGTACAAGCCTGTCACACAGGTATTTTATCATCTGAAACGGCCGTTAATGCACCACAAATTACCTATTTACTGGCACCAATCTTAAACTTGCTTAGATTGGTAAGATCACGATTCGGTTCACAACAGGATAAAATATAGAACTAAGCTTTCTGAATTAGCAAGCTCATAAGGAAAGCGATAAAAAAAACTAAGAAACGTAAGAAATAAGATGTTAATAAAATTCTTTTCTAATGATTATTTAATAACATCTGCCGTAGTTTTCCTTGCTATAAATTATAATAAAAACTTCTACGTGTTTTCCTTCAAGCCGTACTTACCCTACCAACGTTTATCCTGTATCGTATTATCAATCACTAGACCAGTTTTACTAGGTACCTCCGGACAACTTATCTAACTGATATTTTCTCAGAAAGTCTGTTCTATTTTTTCATTCAATATCCTGGTGGTTAGTGCAGTAAAACGGACTGTAAATAATGTAATTTTTTTTTTTTTTTTTTTCATACTAAGTATGAGACGACTCAGTTTCATAATAATAGTCACTAGATATAATTTCTTTTACACTACATCATATACAGGGTTATATTGGTAATTATGTCGGTAATCCATTAAGGGGATGTAGGACATTTTATTGGGGGTCATTTACAACCAAATTACCCCTTTATATCATTTAATTCAGGTAAGACCCATATTTCATAAAATAACATAAAAATTCACAATACTGCCACAGAATACGTCAGAATAAAATGTCAATACAATTAAAATAAATGAATGAGTAGGCACAAATTAAAAAGGTCACAGAATTAAATTTAAAAGAAAATGTCAATGCTATTATAAAAAAACGAAGATGAAAAAATACAAATTGTCAGGGTCACAGAATCAAAAATTTTACCAAACCACCACCACAAACTTATGACTCCTATGCAAATGTCAACCATATTCGAGTAATTTGACAATTTTTATTTTTACTAGCTGCGCCTCTCGGTTTCACCCGCGTAAGTCCCAATCCCGTGAGAATATCGGGATAAAAAGTATCCTATGTCCTATTCCAGCTCATGGTCTACCCATGTACCAAATTTCATCCAAATCTCTTCAGCAGTTGTAGCGTGAAAGCGTAACAAACAAAACAAACTCACTTTCGAATTTATAATATTAGTTATAAATGCATTTCATTAATGCATTTTCGTTTAATTTCAATGATTTCATTCGTTTTACAATATTAAAAAAATATTATAATATATTACCAATAAGTCATGTGTACGAAAAATAATGGCATTCGCTTCACGTCAATATCAATTATCTAAATATGACTGATTACTCTCCACTTTACTGATAAAACTCCGTATCAATTAATTACTTGCTTAAACAGTTGTTATACTAATTCATCAAATCATTGATTCGGAATATTCCATAATGATGACTATTGATATCGTTTATCTTGATGAATTCACCGTTATAAGGCTAAGTGTTTTGGTTTTCTAGTATTGTAACTTCAGTTGGTCAAGAAGAGTCTTTTTATCCTTATGTTAAACAGCATCGATTATGGCATCATAAAAAAAACCTAAAGATTTGATTTGACGTTTTAATACTTGACTGTACCATTTTTTCCTGAATCTGTGAATGCAGTTAGTAATCACTTAAAAAGTCGAACAGTCTCTTAGGAACTGTGACTACAACGGTTTTATAAAGGGGGCGCCCAATGGTCCACTAGCGCCATTCCTTTAAAAAAATATTATGTCGTGACCGTAAAAAATACGATCAAGAGGAATGTGGCCGCTTTTCTTTAGATCGAATTTTGTTGCTTCGTGTCTCATTATGAAACTTTATAAAAGGTATTAGAAAATGTTAGACACGCTTACCGAGGGTCCTTACTAGCCGTTATTCATGATTCCTTCTCAGTCACGAGATAATATTTTTTTAAAGGAGTGGCGCTAGTGGACCATTCGGCATCCTCTTAGGGCACCTGCTCTTATTGCCCTATTTAAACAATCACTGGAGGTGTGCACTAAACGTATGATTCCGAACCCCGCTGCACGCGGCAGTGCTGCCGCAGCAGTTCTGCCGCAGCAGTTCTGCCGCGTCACTACTGGTCCCCATACATTTTCGATAGGTTTGTATGAGATTACATTCCGAGCACGACAGCAATGTCGCGGCAATAAATGTATGATAAAGTTAGGGAAGAATTTTTGAAAATTCATCCTAATAAATAGCGCTAAATAGAGAAAGAAATGTTGTATAAAACATCTTAATCTTTAAGGTCCCGAACTAAAAAAAACGAAGCCTTTATAACATCAAAATAAATTATTTCACATAAACCTACAAGGGCACTTATGAAACGTCAGAAGCTAGGTGCACGGTTCCAATTGGTCGTTTCCTATGGAGAAGGTCCATCATCTTTTGAAGTTAGAAACATGGAAGTTGGCTCTTGAGAAGTTGCCGGTGGGTTATCCCACCGGGAACATGGCTCGTAATAAACTATAATATTATAATTGCCTGCCACCAGAAAATAATTAATCTATGATTTTCCTGTGGAGGTAGTTTTCTGCCTGATCGTACAAATCACCGTAACCGGGAGTGAAATATCTGGTATTATTATTCGGGTCCAGTTGACTCGGGCCGAGCTGTCACTGACCCGTTGCATATTGGTTTTCTTCTTTCACAAGAACTAGATACTGCCTTAAAAATGTAACCGGTTTTTGCTTTATCCCGTCAAGTCGAACCTCATTTTAGATTGGAGAAGAAGATGGAAAATGTCTGCAATTCGCATCCCGCATACTGGATGAAAATTGCGCGCGCAAAAGGTATGTGCAGTAAGTGCGCACATCTTTTGTAAAATTCAACAAAGACTATCCTAACAAAAAAATTGATTAACATTAATAGGTGTTGTTCTTAAACAGCATCTTAGCATACAGTTTTGAGAATTGTATTTCACCTTTTAAAACAACTGAACCAACCTACTCTACGAAATACGGGTTTTGAATTTGACTGTGTTTTTGACCTTGGTTATAAAATGTATAACTCTGGTATTGCTAGCGTTGGATACCTATTATATGGAAAGATATCGTCAATCATCGTAATGAATAATCAGTGTGTGTGCGCCGGCGCAGGTTGTAGTAAAACCTGATATGTGATATCTATCGCAGCTCGCAAGCATACATGTTGCAATTGATTATGTAAATTGCTGAAGATTTTTTTTATGGTTCATCTGTTGGGGTCAATTCAATTCAAAATATTTTATTTCAGATAAACCTACGTGAGCACTTATGAAATGTCAGAAGCTAGATGCACGGTTGCAATTAATCGTTTCCTTTGGAGGATGGAAATATAATATGGTTACTTATGATTGATGTACATTCTAAAATGATTTCATCATCCTAATCATTTGTGTGTAAACTGGTTTCTAAAGCCAATATCAGAAAAAAACGACGGTTTATCCTGGTTTTTGGTAAAAAATCTGTGCTATCAGTTTTGTAACGAATCGAGATGAGATGCAATACAAGTGTACAAATTATAATCGAATTCGAAACCTTTTTTTCAAGTTGGTTAAAAATAAATATTGTCGATAATACCCTCACAGATAAGTGTGAAATGCTAGTGAATACCAGCTAGCGAAAGTGTAGTTAATGCGTACATTTACTCGACCCGGTGTGACCAGTTATGCGGGTCCCATTAAGCGCAGGCCACACCGAGATCTAAGCTAACTTAGTTTAGCTTTTATTATTTGCAATAATTGTTATCCGTAGCGCATTATGCGGCCTGCAACAGGGGAATTGATGGACGAACGTGAACATGTGGGTCGAGGAAAAGCCGAGGCACACAGTACGTGAGTCGCATCAATGCCTGGTTACCGCCAAGGCTTGTATAACACTCTCAAATAATGCGCGGAAATTCAAACTGTATAAATTCCAGAATGAATGACGAATAACTATAATTTTTCACGCGCCGAAATTTAAATACAATGCGTTGCAATTCAATAATTTATTTACTGTTCTAACTAAATCTAAATTAATATAGAGCTAAACTAATTTAGCTTAGCTCGCTATGAAGTCTGCCCTTTACGAATGCACTATCGATTATCCTGTACAAAGGGTATATGCACCTGGCAGTTTAAGATATGAAAATATGCTTTTTATTACGAGCAGGTTGTTGTCGCCATTTCAAGCTGTTCTAGGTCATTGTATTCGTTCCTTAATGTGTGTTTCTAAAAATAGCAGGGTCGATTCTTCTTTCAGATTTGTATAAAGTCATATAGGTTTTGCTATTATTTTGCCTGTTGCGTTTTACCTTATTGGGAACGTGTGTTAACCTGTGATATAATTAGTTGCATTGCAGTCCAGTATTTTAATACGTCTCCCACAGTTCGTTCGGCCAAACTTGTTGTTTGCGGAAAGTTGTATCTTTCCTTAACTTGTATATACAAAATTGCAGACCGTGCCAGGCCTTGTAGGATTCCTCGACGATTTTCAAGATTATTTCTATCTATTTGATAAACAATGGAGCCGGGAAGAATTAGGCTTGTACCATAGTTAAATATTAATATTATGTCGACTGTGGACTAACATTAAGGCTAAGCGTATGCTGAGACGCAGGTTACGACGCATATTAACCTAATTTAAATTATTATCCATATGTCAGCTACCACACCCCAATATACCAAACAAAATCATTGAGAACTATACTCGAGCAGAAATAAAAACTAAACGTAAACAAAACTTAACATCTTAATAAAAGCCTCCAGGCATAAAGGGCGTGCCCGCTTACATAAAGCTGTAACTGGAAGTTATAAATGATAAACTAGAACCATCGAGGTAAAATAAATAAACAGTAAATTAATAATAACAATAAATAATATGATCAATTGTCGAGGTCACTAATTAACCACATATTGCAATACAACTCATTAAAAAAAACATTGTAATTAGTAGATTATGTCAACAATAAATTAAAATAAACAATTATATAAACTCATATAACCTGTCATATAAACTAATCTACCCATAAAAATAGAATTAGAAGAAAACATTTCATAATCAAATAATAAAAACAAAGAATTTATTCTACTCTATGCGCGGAAATTAATTGTAGTATCGATAGCACCAGAACCTAGAATTCATACTACCCCATCACTAAACCATAGAGTCCATAGACTATTTCGAGGGGCCATTATTGTTTTCATCTTTGCAAAGAAAAAAGCCTGAGTTGGATTCCTTGAACCGTGGTCTTCTTATGTTCTTTGTGCATGGTTGCAGGTCTACGACATGTTCTCCCCCGAGGTGATGGCCCTGTGCGGCCCCGCACCTCACACTTGGGTGCGAAGTCTACTACAGAGTGAAGACGTCAGAGTGTTGCTGGTGCAATCGCCAGCCACGGCCGCGCTGTACCAGGACCAGCTGTGTGAAGAAGAGGGTGGACTGAGACGTGAGTAGCATGTTGTACTAGCTGTTGCTCGAGCGAGCATCCGCTCCATGAACTCGAAATCTAGCCGGATCCGGAATATCCAAGCTCACGGATATTCCGGATCCGGCTAGATTTATATATACATCTAAATACGTTCAACCATTTGTCTTGTTTACCAGCATGCTGCGTTTGTGCATCAAACGCAAGATAATTATCAAATTTAAGAACGAAGCAATTTTTTTTGTTCATTTGTTTGAAGTAATATCACTTGCCCCATTTCTTCCTTTTTGCTTCATGTTAGCGCCTCTCCTCGTATTATTTGACATTGTGTGTATTTTTGATTAATTGATTATGTTTAAAGTATATTATTTTTATATATTTTTAATTTATATTTATATTTTTTATTTGATTATTCTTAATTATGTTATTGTAATGTCTTTGTCTAATTTTTGTTTCTTGATTTATTTTAATATTTTATTTGATTTTAATTTTGTAATACTTATGGACATTGTCTGAAATAAATGAATTGAATTGAATTACCTTCCCTCTTATTACTAAACGTAGTGTAACGATAGTCTTAAACTGCCGTTAAACCGGTCCATAGACTTATTCCGTCGACAAGCTTCGTTGTAACATGTCTGCACGTCCTCAGTACGCGAGCCGCTCCTGGGCCGCCGCGCCATGTACCGCGCGCCACACTACGGCGACCAACTGCTGAAGATGGCGCTGCGCCAGCTGGCCGAGATGCCGGCCGCGCACCAGGACTACCACAAGTACTACCTGGCCACGTGAGTACTGACACTACTGTTTATTCATTTTAGTACTGCATGTACCTTATCGAACCTCGAATAATTCCCATTTTGTATTTATCGTGACAAAGCAATGCGTGCCGAAGCTTCGTATGTTTTGCTCGGTAAAAAGTTTTCGCCGTAATGCGGTGGTCACATTAACGGCTTCGCCACGTTTATTATGTACCGCCACCCGGGCGATAAGTGCTACGCAGCCCGAACTATCGCGACGATAACCGATAATGGTTGGTCACATCTGCGTATCGTATCACCGTGCGAAGCTTCGTCACAAAAATATAATGAACACTAATATGATTTTGCCTCTTTTTGGGAGCCTTAAATACTAAATAGTTAAGTAATGTGCGCGGTTGGTCACATTTCTAACATATTTTTTTTTGTTGTTGGGGTGGAAATCCTCATGGACGTTCTCTGCCCATTATAACAAATATTTTTCTTGTTTTATGTGTGTGACGGAGAGGGTTCTTGTTATTATCGGCCATATTTTAACTACTGTGGGCGTATTGTGGGTAGTGTTGGTTATTGCGCAAAAGAAAAATCGTTTGCAGTTCAAATCGCACGCACATTAAGTTCGTATCGTCGAGAGAAGAAATGAACTGCAGAACAATGATCAGTAAGTAACACAAGCGTACCACCACGTTACAGATACCAGGGTCTGGAGACGGACATCCTGCCGCAAGTCGTGTCGTACCGGCGCTACCTGCTGCCCGACGCGGCGCGAGTGCTCGCCGTGCACCTGGCGTGCGCCGAGCCCGACAGCGCCAAGTTGGCGCAGCTGGCGCGCGCCGCGCACGCGCTGCTGGCGCACGTGCAGCAGCACCCCGACTACCTCATGGACGAGATCTTCATCAACTGACCCCACCGGCCTGCAGAGAACACCTCTGAGGTGATACCTTACCGGTTATTCTTAATAGCATAACACGACGGTTGATTTGTTACAATGCTGTGTCCTAGCTGAACGACGCGTGCGATCGTGTTTTATATTTATCAAATTGCTGTACAGTACAACTATTGTTTTAATGTCCCTCGGCTAACTTCAACTTATAAGTCGATTGAGAGTGTCCGGTCTGCACCAAGTGCAAAGGCAACTGATTAAAATCCGACGACTGACAAAACACGAAGTTCACCGAGGGACATTAAAAAATAGTTGTACTGTACATATATGTGTTTCTATAACCGTTAAAAATGAACCGCAACGCAACGCATTGCAAAAATTCTCCTACCTTACTTTCGTCACAGAATACATAGTTCTACGCGTGAGTGAGTATCGAAGTAACGTATGACCCGGCCGGCGCGCGGCAACCCAGTGAATTGGCCCGACATGTCGAGCCCGCCACGTTTCATACCTAAAATGTGGAGTGTGCCTGGCCTGGTTTCATACAATTTGTGTGAACCGTCGCACACTTACTATAAACGGGCTTTTTATTTTTGCAATGCGTTGCTGCCAGATTGGGCGGTTATATGAGCTGGCCTTTACAAGGCATGCATTTTTTGAAAATGCAAAGTTCGTATGATAATATCGATCGATAAGCTGTGTTCAGCTAGGACAAATAGTAAGGGTGAAATTCACTAAACCACGTTCAAGAGCTGTCAGTGTCATTTTTCCATAACAATTTTGACACTGACAGCTCTTGAACGGGGTTGAGATATGCTGATCGCGTTCAAGTGCTGTCAGTGTCATCATTGTTGGGGAATATTGACACTGACAAATCTTGAACGCAGTTTACATGTGCTGGTTGCGTTCAGTTTCATTGGCGATATCCAGCCCTAAACAAATTGATGATATTTCACGGTTTCTGACCATTTATGTAAATTGTAGAACATTTCGTTCTAGTCGTATAGTATAAGAGGTAGGAGATTCTACCTGGCGATTATAAAGTTAGAAATTAATCTATAGAATGTAATTATAATGTTTGGGACTTTTAATCAGTTTGCTATAGTCCGCGCGCGACTGCTAGTCACCGCTTGAGGTAAAGTGAGCGGTTAGACGAGTGAGGGTGCCATAGACAAAATTGTCAGACTTAGTTAGCTTGGTCTTTGCCTCCCTCCTGTCAGCTTCTCACCGCTCACATACCTCAGGCGATGACTAGCAGTCGCGCGGTGACTAGCATTCGCGCGCGGACTATAGTGCAGCCATGACACGTGAGGTCGAAATTTTAGACGCTGTGCGTCGAATCTCCTTATAAATAAGTTCTTTTATTATAAGCAAAGCGTCTACTTAGAACGGCAGTACGTTTGTACGGAACGGCTTGCAATGACCTTTTTGCGGATATTACGATCATCGTAACGTTTACCGGAAGTGTGGTCATCAAACGATCGAAAGTGTTTGGATATTTTTTTTATTTATATGACTTGGCTGATATAAAAGAACAGCGCTAGAAACTACTTAAATGAAATCTTTTGCTTCCTAGCTTATTTGTGATCTGAAGACACTGGCACAGAATACATAATAGTACAAGTACAGAAGCTGGGTGACGCCTCTGCATTCAAAGAGCACGTGAGCAACGTTTTCCTCAGCCTCCATGCATGCCCTGCATAACTGCATAGAGGACTATTCATTAAGCCTATTGTGACATTTACTTTGTTAGTGTGTTACGCAATTACCCCACAAAGCATCTGTCAATGTAGACAGGTCCTGTCATGCTATACTTACAGGCAATGATCGCTAGCCTGCGCTATCTATGTGCGAGTCTGTTCCAGCAAGCGTAGCATGACAACCATAGAAACGGGTTTTCTACTGGTTTTGTCGAAGGAAGAATAGACAAAATGACAGATTGTGATTGTCTATGATCTGTCATTTTGTCTATTCTTCCGTCGAGAAATCACTCATCCTCTATTGAAAAGAGAGGATCCTCCGAACAGACAGGTTTTGTATCTGGTGGGCAACTGCCCGACGATTGATGTCGGGACGTTGTATATATACTCGTCGCGCGATAACCCTGCTTGCGCGATACAGGATTTTGCGTGACGTCAGTGTGATGCGTAGTTCGCATGTGGCGTTGTAGATGCCGCCACAGGTCATTCATTTCTTCCAGTAGTGTTGTAATAAGCCAAAAGTGATAGGGATTTATTAAAGCAGTTATTTGTCCGCCTATTTCTCCCTTTACTAGCCATCCGTACAAATAACTAACGTTCGTTAGATATGTTATTATAAGCAAACAATACGTTATAATTATGCTTAATATACATATAACGTGAATTCAAGGACGATTCTATTGATTGTGACTAATGACATGTCTCGGTCGTGACTCTAATCCTACCGATCCGGTTTTATAAGTACACGTAAATATAATAAACTACATGTTACACCGACACTATGCTAATAATTATGTATATTATTCGCGGAATATTTAAATAGTTATACTATACCACAAATGAATACAGACGGTTCACTCCGTAACGTCATTTAAATAAAAAACGATTCTTGCTACGACACAATAAAGTGCAATTCAGGTCGCACAGCGCTAATTACCTACAGTTATTTTCACCTAGAAGTTGCCTCTCCTTCTATCGCGTAACTCTTATATCTTCTGACTACGTTACGCCCACTGAATTGGCCCGACAAAATGCCCGCCGCGTTCTTGTAGCTTCAAACCTAAAATACTGAGTGAACCATCTGTGTTCAACAGTGACCATACACAATTTTCTTGCAATATAAATAATAATTTTCTACACTATGCCTATGTATGTGGTTTGGTTATACATAACTTTACCGCTGACAATAATGCATTTAACCTCATCTTACATGACATCTCAAAAAGTAGAATAGTATTGTATTGCAACGTAATTAATGTGCCCTAAAAATTATACCGTATTCTTTATCTAAGTAAGTATGTAATAGAGTGCATACATATGCCGTAGTATACAGTTATATAAATATGTAAATACATGTAGTTAGGACCTACTTGAAATATAGTCCGCGCGCGACTGCTAGTCACCGCTCACGTAAGGTCTATTCAAATCCTCGTTTCCAATTGATGTTATTTCTACTTGAAACAAACATCAACTTTATGTGATTGTAAATATAAAGTTGATTTTAGACTGACTAGCAGTACTGTTGAAAATGTCATCAAAAATAAGATGTCGTAGCGATAACTGAACCTTATGTGCATTACAGTTGTTATTCCTAAAACCCGTGTATGTTTGGCAAATAAATTGCGAACGTAGATTACCTCAGGCGATGACTAGCAGTCGCGCGCGGATTATTGTAGACAGTACAACAAAATGGCGGCTACTAAGGTAGTTCTTTATAAATACAACTTGTTTTAAAGTAAAATGCTGTAGTAATAGGACACGTCTTATATACAGCCAGATATTATGAATTAAAAAGTTTTTCATAGTGGTGATATGATCATGAAACACTTTCAACAGATAAATTACCACCAACTTATTCAAAAATTAAGGGTGGCTGCAGTTGTAGCCATTACTGTAGCGGTTTCTTTATCGTTCGACAAACATATACGTGTTATTGATAGACTGATAACTTTCTTATCAAGTAATTCGCGTAAAGGAGAAGTCTCATCTCCCATAGAAAATTACCTCACGTCTGAGCAAAGAGAAGTATCTAAAAAAAACACAAAAAATGAATTTAACTAAATACATTGTTTCGGTTTTAATCCTTACTGGCTAACATACGAAAAAAAAAGCTCTGAATATTAATTCAGAGCTAGTATATAATTAATGAAAATGAGGAGATTTTAGTTTTAGAACGACTAAAAATGCAAAGTCGGGTAATTTTTAACATTCTCCTTTGCAGAAAGCCTAAGTCGATATGCGGTTTTATACTCTTGTAGTATTACAAAGAATCGTTGAACCTGAATGTGACACCGGTGACTGAAAAGTTGTGTGGAAACAGGTTGTCATGATATGGCCATGTGATGCGGAGGAATAATAATAGAAATAGAATAGTCCGTAAGTACAGTGGTTATATTTGAATTTCTTTGATGGTACCTTTCTTTGATCACGACATTTTCCTCATTCCTCCGCATCACACGGCCATCCATGTGATGCGGAGGAATGAGGAAAATGTCGCCAGGAAAATTTTGAGTATGAATTTGGGTGGCTATACGAGTAGGGGAAGACTGTGGATGGACTGTGTGAAAAATGATATGGCTAGAAATATGACTATCGAGATGACGAGCAATAGAGAAGTATGAAAGAAAAAGACTTGTTGTAAATTGACCGACCACAAATAAATTGGGGAGAATGATGACGTTGATCCGCAAGCGTGTACCTTTATCAGCATTTTACAGCATTGATTAAATATTTCCTATGATATTGCGTCCTTCAGGACAATCTGAGTTACATTCATAAGTGGTAATTAATAATTGTTTTATAATAAATAAAGATCTTGCCGGTTAAGTTATAAATAGAAACGAAATAACATGAATTTGACAGTTGTCTGCTTAGTTTGAAAATATGTAGTTATAGTTTGACCGGGACCGCTGTTCCGCGACTTAGAATTGCGCGGCGAGGCGGGGGGCAGCGTTGATGAATGAGCGGCGCACTGCCGCCCGTGAGCCGCGCACGTACTTCAGGCACGGGACAGCGGTGTCGGTCAAACTATATAAAGTACCTATATGTACGTGTACGTAATATATTAATTATAATATTATGTAGTTATAAGAGCTAGACGTTGTTGATCCGTTGTTGTTTTTGTCGTTATGTTGTTATAATATATCTATCGCGTACCTTTTTACTGTTAACTAACATTTATAATATCAAGTTATACTTAAAACGAAAACAATTCGTATTGTTTTAAACATCGATTTGTATATCTGGTTATTAATGTTTCGATTGCATTTGTTTCTTTAAGATAACACGAGTAATTTACGAGTAAAATAAATAAGTACGTAAAACCAGTGTTCAAAAATGTATATATTAAGTGTTTGTTGTATTAGTTGTTATTTGTACATATTATACCTTAACAGAGTTATATATTTTACTTAGATTATAATGTATAGTTAGCTCTTATGTATCTTTAATACTGCTAGTTGTTAGAGTAGAACCTTAGTGTTCCTGGACTATCTCGTTGGGTTGTAATTTAGTGAGTCGATCTCCTCTTAGATTAGTGAGAGATTATATTGATACGTACCATCGAAGAAGTTTATATCTAACCACCAAGGTCTTGCTTGCAGCGCTCGGCGGCTATAGTACCGGGCCGGTAACAGATGTGGCCATCGTGCTCACGGGATTTTGTTTTGAAACTGGTTAGATATGAACTTCTTTGATGGTACCTACTTATAAATTGGGCCACAAAATAAAGAAAACGTGGCTGCGGCAAAATGAAGCATTTATAAATCAAATATTATATTATTTTACTATCAAATGCCATTTTCAAGCATCTCTACCCTGCTCCTTAATTACGTAACACACTATCTGAAAGTTTTGAAGGATATTCCTCATCCATTACTTCATAGGTTTGAAAAATTTGTCTGTTCAACAACGTAAATAATGCAATGAACGTGGGTGAACTGTCAAAATGAATTGCGATCAATTGTCATTTTATGTGTGTTACGCAATTAACCCTTTGAAATGTGTGGTGAACTATTATACAGGCTGTTATGCTTAACGAGGGACATAATTTAAGGGAGTGTAGTACTCTATAAATATGCAACTTCTAATATGGGACCCAGTGACCATTCTGAAAAAAAAAACAGCTTTTCCATACATTTTAGTCGCGTTATTTCATACCTTTAAACCGTGCATTCTGAAAGTGGGCAACGTTGCAAATAGATAGCAATTATTTCGCTGTTTTGATTAATTTGGCAATATTACTGTATGGAAATATGAAATATCGTTAACTAGTGCACTAAAATATTGATTATGAAATGTAATAATTAATATCGTAACACCGAATATTTAGTTCTAAGTATTTGGAAACTTTCCAAATGCCCTTTTTAGACCTGAAACGGTTACAACATCAAATTCAGTGTTATAATTGCAGTTCATTATTAATATTTTAGGTCACTAGTTAGCGATATTTCATATTTCCATACAGTAATATTGCCAAATTAATCTAAATAGGTAAATATTTGACAGCTATTTGCGACGTTGCCAAATTTTAGAATGAACGCTTTTCAAGTATGTCCCTCGTTAGATCTAACACACTGTATGGTTATAACAAGGTCGCGTTACAGCATATTTTTCTATACGGTCTCCGCGAGATATGGCCCTATTATGTGAACCAACGAATCCAATGATATTGTCAATTTTATCATAACTTTGATATGAAATAAATATTTTGTCTTTTTGCATCATTTTCTTATTTCTATTTTTATTCTGCGTCTATTTTATAAACATGTAGTTATGTAAGTATATCGATCTAGCCTACACTAAGCTGCAAGCAAACTAGATTGCCATCTTTGTTTATTTTTATCCGACTTCAAAAAAGGTCGAGATTCTATGTTAGTCTGTATGGTGTATGTTCATTAATATTTTCGTTAATTTTAAACTTTTTCTTTTTTTTTTTTCTTTTGGTAGAGGAAGCTTGCGCGGTGGTCCCATATTATACATTTGCTTGGGTAGATGTGGATTATTTTATTATAACTTCCTGTCACTTTAATTTATATATCAGGTTGTGGTATTCGAATTTGTGTGGGGTAGGTACTACAACTAAAAAGTGAAAAAAAACTTTAAAAAAAAAAAAACGGACTTCCAAAAAAAACTACAATGTGTAAAATAACTTTAATTTCGGAAGTCGGTGGCATCATACGAAAATACAGAACCAAAGACATCGACTTATTATGACATGACATACTTATTTTTCACTTTGTAGTTGTTTTATTGGAGTTTTTTTTGTATTTTTTTTTTATTTATTACGAAAATCATAAGCCGTCATGAAAAAATAAATAAATGAAAGATCATAATCGTATAACAATGCATGGACTTACTTTGGCAGGGCTTCGACATAATACTAAGAAATCCTCCTATCAAAATTGTTAATGACTAACACTATCCGGAGCAGAAGGTCAAGGGATACCTATTTAATTTAAAACGGTAACTAACGTATCATGCCAAGACATTAATTACATATTTGCTATTGAATTATGTTGGCTGCTTTAATACTATAAAACTGCTTTATCGTTTATTCAAGAGCACTTCACGATTTTTGTTAAAACCTTTTTTTTACTTATAAAGAAACAAAATACTGCCATAAGTTAAAATGGTAGGTAATACGAGCTAGTATCCGTAAGTCCTCGTCAAAGCGCGTATTTTGCTTACGGCGCTTTGGTTACGTCAAAGCTATTTTGCTTACGGCGTTTTGGTTACGTCAAAATGCTAAATAACGTTTACTTCAATATTAAATTATTAAAGCAGATTCTTACCCTTCTTCTTAGATTCTTTCTTCTGCTGCCTACTCTAGGATGTATATCCGGTACGGCTCGCAAAACCTTCCATATCCTAAGGGCACGTCTTCCTTACCATTACCGCGCCACCTGGTCTACTCCTTGATATGCAATGCCTTCTGCTTCATGGGCTAGTGCAAACCTTGGGGTTCATTCGATTTATCGAATCTGGTTAAACCACGCTGGGATCGGTGCATTTCATTCATTCATTTATAAATCAGATTATTTAATAGGCTCTCCTAAAAGGTCTGTATTCCATAATAAAAATGACCACCAGTATAGACTACACAGCCTCTGTACTGTGTAGTCTTCGTAATTTGAAATAGCGCGCGGAACCGGCGTGCGAGCGACATGACGTGAATGCGAGCGAGATGGCACGGGTAGCAGGTAACAGACATGGCGTCGCGCTATTCATTATGCCAACCGATGGAAACTGCGCCACCGACAATTTAGTGTGGATGAGACCGCTGTAAGTATATTCAAACATGAAAGTAGGAAAAGCTGCAAACAAATGAGTCAACTCAACTCAACTCGAAAGTATTTATTTCAAATAAACCAATTACAGGCACTTTGGAATTGTCAAGGGGTCGGTCAGTCAGAAAGATGAAGCTAGTTGCCCATTCCAAAGCGTAGTAGGTTCCTATGGAGAAGAACGGGCAAGAAACTCCACGGACACTCTTTTAAATCAAAATATTCTTACAAAATATTGGTTACATCATTCATGTTGAAATTATACATGTGAGAACAATGTAGTGAGTGATCTTGTAGGCCCTACAAGATGATTTATTTGTCTGTATTGATTTATATGCAATGTAGGGCATAGAAATGAATACATCTCGTATATTCTCCTTATAAAGCAGTAGTAAAAAATTGAAAATAATGAAAATATGCCCGAATATTAGAATTCACATTTATGAAATATACTCAATTTTTTTCTTGGCAAAACGTTCATGAAAGACAAATATTGCGAGTGAACATAAATTGCTACTAAAATATTGGGATGTATGCACATAAAAACACGGTACTTAAGCAATATTTACGCAAGTAAGAGTCGAATAAGTTAGAATTCCGGAATACTATTATTATGTATGAAACAAACCCGTTGTTGAATTATAAATATTAGCCCTGAGTCAATATTTTGCCGGTGCCAGCATGTGACCGGAATGTCCACAGTGTGCTAACATGCGCAACTTTTTTATCAGCGATTTATTATCAGGCCAGTATTATATAACTGTCGGTGTGTGTGCGCTCTGTCTCGCTCGCACCCGCCCGGTGCGCCGGCCCGGCGAGTGTGCGAGCGAGACGCCGCATGTTGCATTAAATTTCGATCCTATTCTGTAATGTTTTGTCCAATCGCGTCCGATCTCTGCGTGTTCCGGTTCTTTGTCATCAATGGGTTGCCGGGCGAGTCCATTTGGAGTGCCACTCGAAAATGTTTTACGCTATATTTAAACGAGATTTTGAGCCATGAAACGATTAGTAATCCGTCCGATAGTTCTATCTATCGTTTCGATCGTGAATTTTGTTCCGGGGCGCAGTATTTAGCGCGATCGCTCTTAGGCCCTTTCGGTATTAATGAGACGTGCCCACTTCAGCTGACTGCGTCGTACGCAAGGCTACTCTAACTAAACTAGTAGTAGTCCGGCGTTTGAAGGAGACGGTCGGGTGCGGTCGCGTGCGAGCGATATGCGGATATGTTATTGAGGTTTAAAATGTTTTTGGAACGTTTCCCATAGACGCGAGGGTTGTAGGATTTCGTGTTGTGCGGGTCGCGAGTATAGAGACATAAGTGCGCAGTGAGCTCGGCCACAGTGAGCGACGAGGCGAGAGCGAGCGACGCTCAATAATGCTCAAGTTCCTGACTCACAAGCTGCGAACGCATTCGTTGAATGAGGAGAGCGTTTCCGAGAAGGTGGGTGTCGGCGCGAGCGAGCGCTGCGAAGGTCACTCCGGCACCAGAAAATGGCCGCCGTAGAACAAAGGAGCCGAACGTCGGGGCCCCCACGCCTAGCACTGGGCCCCGGGCCTCGGCCGCGGCCCCCGGTGCACGGAGGACTTAGCTGCTTGCTTGTTGTTGCAGGTGGAGGAGCGCGACTCCGGCACCGAGTCCGACGACGAGGCCGAGCGTGCCGAGCCCGGTGAGTGCTACGACAGTCCACACACTCCACTTTCTCCACTCTCCACATCACCCACACCGGCAGACACTGACACTCGCGAACACTCGCTGACACTCGCTGACACCCCCGACACTTACCGGCCGGCGAAGCTCTCACATCTTCACCCAAGAAAACACCCAGTTGAATGTCGAGAAACTGCCGGCTGACACGTTACTCCAGAATAATTGAAAATCGATTTTGCAATCCGTCACACGAATAAGAATCTGTATTTGATAACGCTCAGGTGATAATGTCATGGAATAAAAACAATATACAATGTAGGTGGATAGGTAGTTAGAGTTACCTTGTGTGTATGTTAATCGTGTAGGTAGTATTATTAGAATCTTATTAGCATACTGACCCACCCAGGTGCGGCTCGGATTGTTTATTTTCTATTGAATTTACCAGAAATGCTTGGATCATAATTATGATGATTGACAACCAGTTATCAGTTCACCTCTGTAGATTTCCGCTGTGCTTAAAGAACAGTCTATAGTCTATGACTGGTTGTTTGGTGTGATAAAGGCCCATTTCTTTGTTAATATCCGGGATGACCTTGACGGGCAACCTTGAACTTTTATCGACGTTATCCGAGGTAAATTGAAATATTACGATGATATCTATTAAGAGGTGGTTTGGTTGCTAATACTGAACCGCTTTTGGATCTACTAAGGGCCGAATAACCTCTCAAATTTGAGCTTTTATCTCATGTAGCAATACTATCTATTCAACACCATAGATACCTACTAATAATTTATGAACCGGTATAAAGAAATGACGGACTGGCCTACCTTACTTTTTTCTAATGACATCATGGTTTGTTACATTGGTTCCAAAAGTAATGGGTAGGTAGTAGTTTTTTTGTCATTTTCTGTCATGCCATAGGCCTATTATCATGGTATAGCCTAGATTGATGACTTGTAATCATTTTTAGAGATAAATGAACTCTCTGGTCACACAAATTACCCGGATGGGTCTTTCGACTTGGTACTCTCATTTAGAACGGAATTACTTGAACATAATATAACCATTATTTTAATGATATCTGGTTTGTTGTACGTCAGTTCGTGCAAACATACTGTGGGGTGTTTAAAAGGTGTGGTTCCTCACACCTTTTAAGTTGTAACAAAGCTGGAAACTCAAAGAATTTTTTCAGAAAATGTTACCCGGTGCTTAGACCCGGAAATGTGTTTACTCCTAATGCATTAGAAGTCCGGGAAAGTTCTGGCAAAAGAACTGAAATAAGTCGAACTGGTATGGTCTATGTCGAGTGTGATATGAAAAAAAAAAATCACAACATTGGCAAAGCTCTTGGCCTGCATCTCACTTGATGGTGAGTGACGATCAGGCCGAAGAGGGAAGCGAACTTCATTCGGAATCATCAACCACAGAGGAACTGGCTGTCTTACTTCTAACTGCCGAAACAAAACAATGCTGTTAACATTGTTGTTATGGCGACAGACTTATATAAGATGGTGATAGCTAGCCAGCGGGACTTAGAACAAGCCCTATCACCAACCAAACTCCTGCTCTTCTCTTTTGTGATGTTAGGGCCGCTGTCCAAAATTCCTTTGTCTTGAATGCTTGCTCTACCATTGGTAGTTTTATAGCAAATGATACCAGTCTATTCCTATTCCATTTAGGCCTTTTAAGGTTCCTTCTCATACCTATGGCCACTTTGCACGATCTTCTGTACTATCATTAGTTCATTCACTATTGATTATGGTTAAACTCATTCGCTTCTACACACAAGGATGGTCGAAAAATCGTAGAGATGTTTTTGGTAAGATTTATGGTCCTCTGTCTGTTGTATAATACACATCCATCTTGTTTGTTATCGGTGTTCCCTCCATGTTTCTACATTTCGAAAGCTTAGAAATTTTTAAATCTGAGCGCAATACACTAACGGTTTGCTGTATAATTTAATAAACTATAATTATAAACAATAAAGTAATCAATTTGAGCGAATTTCAACGAGAAACTTAAGTATTGATTGCCAGCATGGCATAATTATTTTACAGCACTTGAGTAGGTGAATTGCGATACTACTCTGGATGTTGAACCTTCCGTACGTTAGAAAGCAGGAAGTTTATAATTTTATACCTTTTTGACATACTGGGATGTAGACGAAGATATCTTTCGACTTCTTTCCTAGCGAGTGGTTTGGTATTGTTTTTTTATTTTGTTCTTGACCTGACTCTCGCCCGATGGAAAGCGATGGATGGGTCAAGATGGAACGAGCGTGCCCAGAACATGCCTGTTCACTCTAGATTTGAAGGCAGACGGGTTATAAGTGGAAGGGAACACAGATGCTGGCAGAGAGTTCCACACTTTGGCTGTGCGCATAATAAATGTGGAGGACATGCGCTGAGTACGACTGAACAGGATATCAACCAAGTGCAGATGGTACCCTGCATTACGACTGCTAGTGCGGTAATAAAAGGGCGATGGTTGGATCAGGTCGTGGAGCTCCTGCGCACTCTCCGAAGTACAGTCTGTAGAAGACAAACGGCCAAGCAACATTACGTCGATGAGCCAGGCTGTGAAGCCTAGCCACCAACGTTTTGACGATCCGATGGGACAAATATCCGACACGACCGGAGAGAGATCAGGCGCAGGAGCAACGGCTTAACATGCTTTCCCAGGCACGGGGATATCACACCGCCAAGTTAAGAAATTCCCAATGGAAAAACCCCAATAACACTGCCCGACCCGGAAATAGACCCAGCAGACCAAATAAGTACTTCTTGAAAGGATATCCCTCTAAATAATTCTCTGCAATGCTTCTTAATTAAAGGATCTTCAGATAATTAAAATCACCCCACGTTCAACTGCCAGGCGGTATTACATGTACTTGTCAAAATTGTGATTGATGAATTGACACGTTACGTAACATGAGTCTGGCTATACTTATGTGCAGATGTTAGGAACTCCATCATAATTGAATGTGCCAAAGTCTAACGCTATTAAATACACGAGTGATTATCATCCGGTTAGCGAACTGGTCGCAGGTTCGTTGATAACGTGTACTCTGTGATGTTTTGGGCAAACAAGAGTGGATAATTAGGGTGTGTTCAATAAATGATATTGTCCATAAATATTGTAGTTTAGCAAACGTAGGTCGT
This sequence comes from Agrochola circellaris, assembly GCA_914767755.1. Lineage (NCBI taxonomy): Eukaryota > Metazoa > Arthropoda > Insecta > Lepidoptera > Noctuidae > Agrochola > Agrochola circellaris. Next base: position 2,690,227 of record OU611839.1, on the reverse strand, counting down.
GTAATGTTAAACCTTTTTTTTGATATTTCATCATCGCTTACAGTATCGTCTAGCTAGCTCACTAGCAATTTGAATCTGACCGGTCAGTGCTATTCGATCCAGGTTTTACCTTCGAGTCTTTGTGGGTAAATCGTCGTTATGTGACCATTGTTAGTGGTCTCATTGACGATCATAATCGAACATCATAGCAAGCATAACGCTATGTTCATTTACAAATTTTTGTTGATAATTTTTTCATGTCCACTACCTAAAAATTGCATGCTTCCTGTCCTGTATTACAGGTTGGGTGTTTGTTTTACTTTAAATGCAATTCCTTAATGGTTGCCACGGTCATGCAACTCGGTAATTATACGCTGAATGTTTGAAATAAAATTAATTTCTGTCACTGGCTCTTATTATTGTTAGTGTTCAAGTAATGGTTCTAGTTTCCAAGCTATCTTTATGGCTGCATCCGTTTCCACGTTCAATGTAAACATGCAGTCTGACACATGATTACATTTAATTACATCTATGATATCTTAGCCGTGTTATTGTGAGTATTAGAATTGTTTACTTTCATCATTTGTGTTTATCTTTTCTTGTTGAGGCTTCATTCAGGTATTACTATAGTAACTCTGGGAGTTAGATCGTGATGGTGGTGTTGAGTTAATGCTCAATTCATATCTTGAACTCTAGCAGCAGTGCAGAACGTAAACCTGGTTGAGTTTTCTGAAAATAGGGAGTTTCGTTTTCTTTGTGTTTCGTATGGTTAGTGACTAACCTGGTATCAGATTTTTTATGCCGCTCTAAGACGTCTGACTTGGCTTCACATGCCGTCGAGAAATAACTCTCAGGCATGCTTGTTTCGTCACGCTATTTTGCTTCACTATTTTTGAAGCAAGTGATAATAATACAATACGCACATGAATCCTAAAAGTTAGAGGTGCGTGTCTTGGGTTTGAACTCGAGACCTATGACTTGGCAGTCCGACGGTCACACCACCAGGCTATCACTGCTGCGATCATTAGGGATTTATGAATAGGGAGAACTTACCATATACCTACAGACTGGTACGATGATTGTCATCCTCCAGGTTATTGGTTTTAGTCAGCGGCAGTACACCTTAGAAGAGAGTGGCATCTAATACTTTCCTTTCCATCAATTATTTGCCTAGTGTTTTCCCAACTATGTTGGGGTCGGCTTCCAGTCGAACCGGATGCAGCTGAATACCAGTATTTTACATGGAACGACTGCATATCTGACCTCCACAACCCAGTAACTGGGTAACACAATATCCCTTGGTAAGACTGGTTGTCAAACTTTGGGACTTCTGACGACCCGTAACGACTGTCAAAGATCTAAGAATGACAGCCGGGACCAACTGCTTAACGTCCTTTCCGAGACACGGAGGGGTCTCGGTATGTTATGATGGTCATCCATCCACGGACTCATCGCGGCAAGCGTGGCTTAACCTGATCGATCGACCCGTGCGGCTGTTATTACTTAACCACGAGCCCCAAAAGACGATTTCTACAAAAGGTATAAATCAATTTAGTGTTACCGATTGTCGTCGGACCACCTAGCCATTAACCATCGGCTATCTTATCGGGCAGATAAGCCTTGTTATTGGTAAGATAGCGCCGGCAACGTGTGAATCAAATCAGTGGTGGTGGGTACCGGTGTCGTCTTTGATATCATATTGTCTGTTTACATTATCTGTTCAATGTTCATGCTCGATGCTCAAGATTTTTGCTCGTGTTCACGGGGTTCGATGCTTCTAGACTTCCGATCCTACTTGATTAAATGTACTTCTGGTCTTTACGATTAGGATTCAGTCTAGAGATATTGTTTTGTATGCATGGAAAAACAAATGAATGCGGTTAACGGTAGTTGATGGCAGCTTTTTACTTTTGCACTCCAGGAAAGAGTGGAGATCACTGTCAGTTCAGGATGATACAGTTTGAAATCTGTGAAATGATTATTACCTACATTATCTTATCAGCCTGTAAACTTTGACTGCTGATTTTAAATGTTGTGTCCCTTTTTTTTATTTTGCTGCCTCATGAAAATATCAGATCCTTTTATAGCCTGTTGGCAAAACCAGTCATGCTTAGATCGAGTTTCCAATGCCATATCTACTTAAATAAGGGCACGTTTTCCCTACTATTACCGCGCCCCCCGGTCTAGTTCTTTGGTATGCAATGGCCTCTAGCCCCATGAAGCATGACACTGCAGGGGCTAGTGCAAATCTTGGGGTTCATTCGATTTATCGAGTCTGATTAAACCACGCTGGGGTCGGTGCATTTCATTCATTCATTCAAGTCTAACTTTGCCTATATCCAGCTTCTCCACCGTTGATGCTAACTGCTAAGTAGTAGGTGTGTAGGACGGCTGTAACAGGAGCTAGTTTCACAACCGAGTCCCCAATTATCTCGTCAGTATTGAAGGTGATATTTATTTACTGCGAGGCCGGCACGCAGTCTGCGACTCTTCATCGTCACAACCAACAAAAATACAGAAGATCCACTTCTGTTAAACTCGCTTATTAACAATAATAATTGATATGATTAAAAAATCGTGAATAACTGATTAATCTATGAGGCTCACATAATCTATCACGATGATAATCTATCATGAGATAGTTTTTGCACTAGAATTTTGAATTAGTTAGCCTGTATGCGATACCACTCCTAGGCATCCCCATTCCTTCCACTAAGAATATAATTTTTGTTGTTGTCTGCTGGTTTGGTATTTGAAAAAGCTGCCGTAAAAGAACTTAGACAACTTTTAAATTTGTCAAAAGGGCCCAATGAGGTCACATGGTCTACTCCGGCACTAAATTAATATTCTGTGACCTATGTTGATTGTTCTTTGTGCCGTTTCTTTACGCAGTGCAAAGTAGACATTCTGCATACCTCCTGCTGTATTACAATAAGAGAACGCACGCAACAGACAACTAATAACATAATTAGATGTGAGGCACACACACACACACCCACGTGCGATACTCCTATCTGAGCGGTTTATTAAATTTTTCCACGCGGCTGATAAGAGCTCAAAGTGCTGTGTCAACATTTGTTAGCTGAGCTATCAACTATGTCCTGGTCAAGTGCCTTAATACATGTTGCCGATGGGTCGGAATCGTTAGTTTGTTAAATGATTTAATAATAGCGACTCCATCATCGTCCAGGATATTTCTGATATTACCATGTTAAGCAAATGAATTGTGCTCGCAAAAACTGCTATTAAAACTTAGTGATTAGCGGTTGACCATTGTCTCTATTTTTTCCCTCAGTTTTTCATAACAGCCATTAGAAAAGAGGTGATGTTCTCTGCCTAAAAGCCTCAGTATGGTGTCCATTTTCTAACCTGAGAGACCTGCATGGTGATTGGGCTGTTATAATTTTTCATATATTTTATACTATTACACCTTTCTCTTGTCTTTTCCTAGTAGGGAAACACGCTCTATTTTTTTAATATACAATCATTCCTCTTTAACCCCCAAGTTTTATAATGTCCTTGACTTTTTTTTCTTTTTTTTTTTTCTTTATTTATTAACGAGTGTTTGATCACAAAGTGAACATGCCACCCTCATAGGAAACCTTTGTTACATTTGCATGTAACAAAGGTTTCCTATGAGGGTGGCATCTACGCTTAATCCCTAAATTAACTAATTTATATAATATTTTAGCGGCTTTGGATGCTGGAAAAGCCAAAATAATATTACATTCTCCCACTTGACAAATATTCATATTAAATTGGTCTCTAATCAAGTATCTTTCCGCTTCGTTCCGGACACACTCCACCATAATATGAAAAACGTCTTCAACCACATTGCATTCCGTGCAGTTTGGAGATGTTACTTTGCCCATTAATGCAGCAAAACAATTCAATGGAATGTGTCCGGAACGAAGTCTCATACTTGTCACGATTTCTTGTCTACTCATATCGGCATTATCAAACCAAGGATAGTTCTGAATGGTTGGCTGCATCGTCCGATACCAGATACCTTTTGTCAATGACTTCTCGTCGAAGTATTCTTTCCAAATTTCATAGCATTTTAATCCAACTACACTTAAAATATCTGTCCAGTAAGGTTTATACGTCACCGGAACACCCTCTAAGCACGCTTCTTTGGCTAAATGATCAACTTCTTCGTTTTCTTCAATGCCGATATGAGAAGGCACCCATTGCAAAACAATATTTTTATTTTTATCTCTTAATCTACTAATAGAATCTAGTATTTTGTATGCTACCGGATAACCACAAAAATTTCCCATACACCTCGTCAAATGTTGGAGTGCGCTTTTACAGTCAGAATAGACTACGTAATCTTGAAGATCCACCGATTCAAGGTATGAAATGGCTTCGAAGATGGCAATCAACTCGGAATATATGACAGAAATGTCATATATTCCGAGTCCTTGACTTCTGAACCTGTATACAATGCTCGGTCAAAAGCCGCCAAACATTAAGTTGACTGGTTTTCAAAATAGAGGACTTGCATTGTTCCTCAACCTTGCTTCTTGCGAGGGGCAGAACCAGGGCCACTTGACCCTAGCCAGGTTTCTCAATGAGGTCAATGGCCCTTGCAGTTGACCCTAACTTTATTACCGCAGAAAAAGACAATTTTTTGGACCAAAGTTATGTAGAACATGAATCATGTTCAGTTTTGTTTTTTTTATGCAAGGAGAGTTTAAAAGTTCTTAGTTCACTATTTCCTAGTTTTGTGTTTAGTCTCTAGGGTCTAAAATAAGCTTTAATGTGAGTTTCACAACATATTGATGGATTGATTTTGCCATCATGATTTATTTTGCCACAATCGCACTTAGATCAAGAGTGAGGAGGTTCAAGAAAAAAATTATACACTTCCATCTTTCAGCTACTATATAACGGCACTAGCTTATCTCATTGACTAGTGTAGGCCGTTTGTACTCAGTAGTTGTCTAAGCAATTCTGCCAAGGGCATTACCAATAGCTGCTAGTAATGCTGCCCCATCCCTTGGCCACGTGTAACTGAGTAAATCCAGCTGGCTGTTTACACAGTGGTCAAGATAAAGCTGTTGGCTCGCAGGATTAGCGCCATAAAACTACACAATTACTTGCATTCGCATATAAATACTATGTCTGCTTGTGTTTACGTTCCATGCCAAAGTGTACGCTTGCGTACATCTTTATAGACTTGTATTTTATTGCACTTGATTTAACAAGGATTGCTTGGAGTATTTTTATCGTTATTCTTAGATTTTCTTACTTTAGCGGAGTTGGTTCACCATTTTATTTATGTTTTCTTGGTTTTTGATGAGTTGTTGCATTCAGTTCTGCCGACGGCCTTCATTTTGTTCAGTCTTTTTTCTGACAATTTACGTTATATTGAGTTCGTCCTCATCGGTCTTTCTTACTTGTATTTTACTTTTTCTTCTGATACTGAATATCAGTAGAGAGTTAATTAATGATGTAACACAACTGACCTCAAACCATAAGGTCATAAAAGAATGTAATGTGTTCAGGACTTGATTGATAGTGATAGCTCGTTATCTCGCTCCCACATCAGCATTGTGATAGCTGTTATCATCACAAACGCCTTGCCTTTGACTTTTATCGACACTTGATCTTGAACGCTGGAAGGTCAAACGATTCAGACACATTTTGTAACACTCGCCAATTTGAGTCATGTCTTAAGAAATGTGCTCTTGGTTACTTCGCGTGGACTTTGTGTTCCTTGTGTTTTTTGCCATAGATAACTAAAATAAGATTACGATGGACTTAGTGGGTTAATGTTGGTTGTAGTAGTCCTGTTGGGCAATAACTCGTAGATTTTGACCCAGCAATCAAAAACGTAGGCAGGATCTGGAAGTGGCTTGTTTTTTCTTTATTCTTTGATTTATTCCTATGACATCAGATTTTCTATAAATAATAGATTTTAATAAAAGTAAAGTTTCAAGAAGCTTTAACGTTTAACAGGACATAATGTTTTCATCAAAAGTCAGTGTTTGTAAAACTACATAAGTCCCACAAGCTAGTTCTACACCTAGGTCTCATACGATTAGATCTAGGTCTTACTTTTTCTAACCGGTTCAGCCTAGGTAAAGCCAGTTACGGCACTTAAAAACCAGTTGTTTGTGCTCTTTTACACCTAAATCTAGTACACGGAGAGACTGGGAACATGCTGGTACCACAGACTAACAATTCAATACAGTGTTCTAAGACGGGATTAATGCCGGAACTACCTTTAAAATACACACCTTTACCTTATTATTGATGTCTTTCAAAGCTATAAAAGCGTCAGAAAACCAGATAATACCAGCCGTGCTTTTCTGCAAACATCTCACCGTGATAACTTGGGTGAAGTGAGCTTGATGTGAGCTGTCATTGCACCTAAAACTAGGGATTGACACTATGGACAGCTCATTTCATGCTCACTTCACCTCACTCTTCACGGTGAGATGTTTACAGAATGGAGCGATTGTACCTTTTCCCCGACGAGCTAGGCAGAAATGTACAGTACACCCACACTTCTTCAGTTATGTTTAAGTAAAATAAATATTAAAAAATAAAAATGTTTATTTCAATTTCAAATGGCATTTCGATACATTGTTATTGGAGATCATCTTTTAAGCAAGGAATTGCTTGTGTTAGGAGACTCCGCGCTTCCACTTATCATTATCTTATGCAATTGAATCGTAGACAATGTGTTTATGCAAAATTAAAAATAAATGGGTAACTTAAAATTATACAAAATGAAATGAATGACCAAATGATTTGCAAATGTATGAGCGTTATGCATAGAAAAGGGCCAGATCGCGCGTGTCATTTTGATATGTGTAGTTCTATCCTAAATTAATATCCTGTACAGTATTAGATATAAATACGAAAATGTGTTTGTTTATTTATTTATTTGTTTGCTTGCGTGTTATGCTTTCACACAAAAACGGTTGAACAAAATCTGGATGAGATTTGGGGTCCCATGTAAAAGGAGGCGAGCCTATTGCCATTCACCATGACGCGCTGGGTTGAAAATCAAAATTAAATTCATTTATTCAAACTAGGCAAAGTGCTGATTCTCAGAATCAGCACTTTTGCTTTTCGAACGCCAAAATTACATAAGACAGTCCCCCAAAACTGCCCTTCACGACTTCCTAGAGCTTTAGCTGGGAAGAAGTGACGCAACGAACTCCCCAGCAGCACAGCCGTTTGTTCAGTTAGAAAAACTTGATTCTATACAATAGTATGCAAAATGAAGCCACCTACAGCCGGACCAACCAAAACTTAGAAAAGTGAATTGAGTAAAAGTAATAAGCAATGAATATAATGTGCACTAAACGTTATGAGCTGATAGTCAGAAACTTCTAGCAAATTGTAATGTATTCGTTTATCGATATTAATATGGGTTCAACCAATCAACACCAGCTATTGCAGTCCACTGCTGGATTATTATTTAATTAAATATGTTTACTTATTTTTCTTTAGACCATTCGTTAAATAGGCCTATTATGCGGCGAGGACTGTGCGTTTTGTTTGTGCAGAATAAACAAATTTTCTTTATTTATTTTCTTTCTTTTCTTTTTTCTTGGATATAGAGTCGGATATACATTGGTCCAATTATCAATCATCATCCTCCCGCCTTATCCCAATTTATTTGGGGCCAATGCAACAAGTCTTCTTTTCTCTACATTCTATTTGCCTTCATCACAGTATCCCTTTTTAGCCATATCACCTTTCACACAATCCATACATTGGTTCTATGGCCTTCCTTTTATAATATTTAGTCCAGGTAGTCGAAACTAAAACGTTACGCATGGTAAACAAGTCTTATCGAGTGGATGTATTATGTTTTGATATTAATTCGCTATCGAGTTGCGATAACCCGTACACCGGGTGTATCGAGCGCCTCGCGATGTGCCCAGTAGCCGGCATGTCGCGGAGCCGACTGTACCACGACGTTGTAATATTGTAATATGTGCTGCTAGAACTCTTCTGTTCTTTGCGAGGATCTGATGTTGGATATGGGTGAGAGTTGTGTTCTATTTTCTAGGGTTATGTTGAATGATGACCTACAAAGAAATTTCGTGGAACAATACGGGCTAAGTTTGTTTCCTTTGTGATGGAGAGAATCGTGATTTAGAATGGATGTATCGGATTAATTCTGCTAGTTATTTTTAACGAGCTCAACAAGACGCCTCAGTATTGTACTAAATAACAGCCACAAACCACGGTCAAAGCCAGAGCCATGGTTGTTGTCTTCTTTGTACATCTCTCAACAATATATATAACCCCTCACTAACCTCGTAGATAATCCACCGGCTCATATCCGACAAAACAAAGTAAAAACAGTCCCACATAAGAAACGTATGATTTACTACCTTCTACAAATCACATTCGGCGAAATGCTCGTCGATCATGGCGAGCAAAAAACGCAGTCGACTGAACAATCGTGGGATCATACCCGCTTACACTCGTAACAACTTAAAACAATAAATAAATACTACATCTACGTCATGCTATTTGCGAATTAACAGATTATTTTGTATTGAGTATTATACTCATATGAAGTTTTCTGTTGTGTCATGCAACTTATAACAAAGGATAGTATGCATGCTTCTGCCTATTCAGCACTGATCTCGCATAGGCTCTACTACGTTGGCCCTACTTACTAATAGGGTTTCTTTCTGCTACCCAAGACACTGGTTTGTCTTGAGTATGCAAAAGACAAAGGACTTCCAAAAAAAACACTACAAAGAGAAAAATTAAGTACCTACTTTAATTTCGGGACACGGTGTCTTTGGTTTTGTATTTTCGTTTTTTGCCACCGACTTCCGAAATTAAAGTTATTTTTCACATCGCAGTTTTTTTTTGGAAGTCGTTTTTTTAAATTTTTATTAATAGTTTTTATTTTTCACTTTTTAGTTGTGGTACCTACCCCACGCAAATTTTAATACCACTACCTGATATGTAAATAATAGTGACAGGAACTTCTCATATCATCCATATAGTCGTAAGTGGGAAAAATACGTATTACTGAAGCTAACAAAGTCAAGATCATTTATTTAAAAATTTGAAATAAATGATTTTGACTTTGTTAGCTTAAAGTGCTTACAAGGGCTTACTTAATAAGCCCTTGTAAGCACTTTTGAAAGTAAAAATTTACAAAAAAAAATGAATTGATTCTAGTCGCCCCTGCCAAAAGGTAGTTTTTGTATGGAGAAGAATAAGGCAAGAAACTCCACCATTACTCTTTTAAAATGTTTACAATATTTTGTATAGGTAGTAGTTATATAATTATATGTGCAGACGATGCACCTAGAATAAAATTACTATAAGTACCACAATAGGTAAAAATAATGAAAAATGAAGCAACGACTGATACATTAATTATGTGATAGATACATGGTGCTCACATATTTACAAAAAACAAAAATTGTAAAAGTAGACGATCTTCCTAAAATTTTACAATTAATAAATCAGTGTGTGAGGAAGTAATCACAGAATGTAAAATCAATGTCATATAATAAAATAAAATAAAATAAATTATACAATTAAATTAGCAACAAGTTTGATTTTGTCTTTTTAACTCAAAAACTACCTATCCAAGCAAAGTTAATAAAATTTATATATCAGTCCAGCCGACATATTTTAAAACCATGTTTGTCAAAGGATCGTGTTACATTCGCATATTTGATTAGCCTATATTTATGTATACGCAAAATGTGTAAAAAAACACAAGTACTCGTTAATAATATTGAGCTGTCCTTGACAGTTATCAGGGTGTGCTGCGTTGTGTTTGTTCAGGTGAATGCGCGCGCGCAGCCGCGTACGCCGCGGTTGGCTAGCCTCTATGTTGTCTTAAACTATGTGACATCATGCTTGTAAATAGCCTCATTATTAGACGTGCATGGAGCGTATATTGTGTCGAGGTACCTCTATTTTATTTGGATGGTCACCCGGTATCTAATACATAGTAGTATACATTAGCTAGTTTGGCTTTTAAGTTCCGGAAACTACGTGAATATATTGTTCTTATATATAATCCGGCTGACGTATCTTCTGGGTATCATAAAAGATTTTCAACAGAATCTTCTCGAGGCTCACGAACTCCAGATTTTTAGATTCAGTTTAAAACATCTGCCATAGACTATTTATTTGTATTTACAATGGTATGGTATGTCAAATACGTTGAATGCATATTCCGTTGCCAAGTTTAAATGTTCTCCCCAAATAAAATTGTTTTCGTAATCTCATATTTAGATCTGTTCGCAAGAAAGATGAACTCTATAATATTTTCTTAACTAACGCGACCCAGACCTCATCCAATCCTAAATCTCATTGCACTGAATCGCTGCGTATGCGTCGTGTCGTGCGTCGTTAATATTATGAATAAAACATAATCTCCAAAAGTGGATAAATTAATTGGTGGGCATTTCTCCGAAGCCTGGCTCACGAGGAGATGGCTACCGGATGCGATGCCAACAGGGCTGGCACACGCACTTGGCAAATACTTATCATGGCAATTAATATTAATTTCGTGATTTGTCTCAAGTATGTTACTCTCAAATATAAACAAAAATATTTACTGCGACGACACAGAATTTTGTCACACTTGTCTGAAGTTGAGTTGGCTGTGGTGTCTTTTAGAGCAATGTAGTAAATCCGGGAGCCTTCAGCTTATGTATGCAGCTAGTTGTCAGAATTCTTGTTAAACGTATTAGTTACATATATTTTCCATCTACTTTGGTAAATCTTCCCCAACATTAAAGCTTGTTAATTTTATTAATTTGTTGCACTCGCTGATGGTAGCCCTGATGCTCGTGAATCGTGTTTCTCCCCATCAATTGACAATTGCGCGGTGAATGGGCCCCCAGCGCGCTCGCATCCCAACAAGGCGCGCGTCGCATGTACTGTAGGTACTGTATGTACTGTATGCTGCTGCAAAAAGCACCGACGTGCCCCTCGGTCGCCTGCGCGCCACTCCGGCCAAACGGGCCACCTAACTGTATCCTGTGGGCTGCGGGTACGTCGCACACAACTTACAGGAGCCCTCAAGTTGACCTCAAACATGACAACAGTTGAGTTTTTTGTCAAACCCCATTTTGCCTTATGTTTTCGAGTTGTCCCTCTCTCTCATTTGAGTAATTTCGTGGTCTACGTACCAACCTCATTCTTCCTCCATTAAACCAATTCTATTCCCATCTATTTATGTAAATTAGTCTCAGATATATGATTACCCAAATTGCTTGGTAAATTCATCAAACGCGCTATTACCGCGGGTAATTTGCCGAATGTCCGTTCATGGATTGCATTGCTTCGGCATTAGATACAGTGTTTAATGTTTAGTTTATAATTGACTACATTCCTTGAGATGGTCGCTGCTCGCTGGTGTGCGATAGTTTCGCAACGCGCCGCTAATCTGGATATATCGTGGAAGATTACATGCATTTGTAATCGGGCGGCTTGTATCATTAGCGTGCCGATGATTCCTGGGTTCGAGGTCGTGACAATAGCGCGATAACTAATTCTAACAAACAATGCGGTGACCCAACTGGCGAGCTGATGTTTTGCTCCATTGTAACTCGAAAATGTATTACAAAATATTTATACTGACTTGTTTAGTTGTTTAGGAAATCGTGCGGAGCACAGTGACCGGATGAACGGACCGAGTCGTCTGTCGTTCACGATATTATTAAAAACCAAGGAATTTGTTCGACGTTTTGGTCACGTGAATGCTATTTAGAGGTCCTTGCTCCGATGGTCTGATTCTTTGCCGTATTTAATACTCGTAATGTCAGTTATCCTTAATATATTTTACATTAGAATGTTTGCCATATATGTTCTAATTGAAATTTCTCCATGTATACAAACTAGATTAATTGAATCTTCATGAAACGCGTTTGACATTGGCTACTTTATAAAATGTTACCTGCAATATGTCGCAATATCTAAATTCAGGGTTGAGCTGTGTTTAGAATACAAGAAAGGCATTTAGTAGTGATTGTCATTAGGATGGCCGCTGCGTCCATACATGGCTAACTGATCGGCATTGAGGCAGGCATTAGGTGCCGGCCGCTGGACGGGCCTTATCTTAATGTTTAGTGTGTGCTCGGTGCCGGCTGCCGGGCTCCGGTGCCGGACGACCTCACATTATCTCTATCGGGATTACTTCGAGTGCCGTTTAGTTGTTGTCTACATGACTGTTAAGGGCGTGGCTCTTTATTAAGTGGTTAAGCTTTTTCATTCAGTTTTGAGGTTTGGCGACATCCAGCCTCCTGAACAAGCAGGATTCCGTAAATACTTTTAGCACCGTAGACCACATACATACGCTGCGGCAGGTTATACAGAAGACCGAAGAGTATAACCTACCTCTCTGCTAAGGGTTTGTGGACTACGAGAAAGCCTTCGATTCAATCGAGACATGGGCATTACTGCAGTCTCTTCAACGGTGCCAGATCTACAATCGGTACATCGAGGTGCTGAAGAGTCTGTACGAAAACGCCACTATGTCAGTCCGACTCTAGGACCAGACCTCGAAACCTATCCTTCTGCATCAAGGTGTGAGACAGGGCAACGTTATCTCTCCGAAACTGTTCACCTTCTCTTCAAGATTCTAAACTGGAAAGGGCTAGGCACCAACGTCAATGACCAGTACATCACTCACCTTCGGTTTGCCGACGATATAGTTGCCATGACGGAGACTATGGACAATGGACTCAGTGCAATGCTCGATGACCTCATTAGAGTCTCCGAAAGGGTAGGTCTTAAAATGAACAGGGCCAAGACAAAGGTCATGTCAAATGCCCATGTAACACCCACTCTCATGAAGCTCGCAGACACTCGCAGAGTATGTTTACCTAGGAGAAACTGTCTAGTTAGGTAGGACCTATCTAACTAGACAAACTGAACAACCGTCGAAACTCGACTGGCATTTTTCGGGAAGGTACGCAGTATCTTCTTGTCCCACATACCGCAGCTGACAACCAGTCTTACCAAGGGGCATCTCGTATTACCCAATATTACTGGGTTGTGGAGGTCAGATAGGTAGACGCTCCATGTAAAATACTGGTATTTAGCTGCATCCCGTTACACTAGAAGCTGACTCCATCATAGTTAAGAAAAGACTTGGCAGATTGACTTCTGGGAGCGAAATGTACATTAGTTGAGCGAGTCACATTCCTTAGTTTATTTATTAGAAGCAGTCAAGGATAAACATATCATGATCTGTAATCTGAAAGGAAGTTATTTAGGCAAATGTGCCCTGAGCCTATATCGAGACCTCATATCGGTTCAATTTATATGAATCGCGACCAGATTTGAAATATCTGATGCAAAGCTGCACCTAGGTGGAAACCCGTATAGTTTATAAGGTATCCGGTCACATTAAGCTAGGAGCTAGGCACGTTACGTGTCGCGGGCAATTGCCGTCGCATAAAATAGACATTTCAAGTCCCAAGAAGTAAATACGAGGAATAATAAGAGTCGCGTGCGCCGTGGGCAGCCCATTCGCGCAAGATTATGAGGCTGACGACCAATCGCCGCACGTCGACCCCCCCCCCCCCCCCCCCGGCCCCGCGTCGTACCCTGCCCCGCGCCCCGCGCCGTCGGTCAGCTGGGCCGTAATCGACGCATAATCAAAACTTATACGAGTGATAACCATATTGTGTGGTGAGTTTGTGACCGACCGCCCGACACGGTGAGAGAAAATTTCTACTTCTTATATTGCATTCTGAGATATCATCCACGCTATACACTTGGACTTGTGTTTGTTGTGTCGCTGGCTTGTTCTAATGATGGTAACAGCTACGATTCGTGAAGAGGAGCATGTGGGTGACCATGACACGTTGGACGAATACGCCAGTTATCTTTGATGTTCTTCAAGGTGGGGAAAGCATTATAGGAATTCTAATGCTTAATCGTATGTTTTGAGAAACTACAATATTATTGAGTGTGTTATCCGTGACGTTGGCAGTGCTCCGCCGCCTGCGCTGCAAGTTATAGCCTTCTTATCTGAAGTGTTCTTACAGCTGTAGCGCATACATCACGGAACAATACACTCGGCTCTTATGTGGCCGCTGTTAGGAGCTAATCAGCTGTTCATATTAGCAAACGCTGACCACTCACACGTCCACGGTGCACTTATAGGTCATCTGCGATAGCCGAGAGCGATCAGTCCACAGTGTACCCTAGTTATACGTGTTCCTACGAGTTCCAGAGCAGTTTTTACAGTTAGTTAACTTCCTATTTAGTTACGATGATGAGAAGTTTACGTAACTCTTTTTGTGGTTGGTTATATCATTATACAAGTGTGCTATTGTTGGCTGCTTTTTACAGATGTGGTCGCCGACTATTGGTGAAGGTTGCTCATAGTATAACAGGATTTTTTTTGTTGGTGATAGGTACCTATAACAGGTATTTTTTTGTCGGTGATAGCTATATAAATCAGGTTTTTTCACAAATCAGCTATATGTCAGATTTTTTGTTGATGTATAATGGTTTGTTTTTGTGTAGGCAACAGTCGTGACCACTGTATCGTTATGAAAGTATCAAGTAGAAGGGAATTTTCATGGTGCCCACCTACCCAGAAGAAGGAGGCTTTTTCTTGGAGACTCCTTCAGTAAGTAGTGTTCCAATTGATTGAAGTTTTGCAATCTACACCAACACTATGTTTTTGATGTAACACTTCTCTGCAAGTTGGTCCACAGAAGCTTATCATTTTACTTTGAGAGACTCCTCCTCTTTAATGAACCGCGGAAGTATCTCATAGTTAAGCGTGGCCCTTTCGCGTAACTTATGTTGTGCAGTTACGAGATACTGCCGAGACAGATAGTGCACGATATTGCGCAACTTTACATTGCCATCAACTTGATGAGCTCTGCTCATTTGATATGTGGCCGTAATAAGAGCCTCGCAACTTCCAACATTACGGCTGCGATGGCTAATTCAAGATAATATCTTTTGATATTTTCGTTACGCGGAGAAGGGAAGTCAGTAATGATACTAGTTTGTTACTTCAATTTCCTTGTGCCAATGTGAGTTTGCTCGAACAAAAAACACCATACACTCACCATGGCTGTAATACGTGATTTCCGTCAACATATCTTAGCGAGGTTGTTATTAGTATAAGTTATGTCACGGCACCGGTCGGCGCGGTCTCGGGGGCCTGTTTTTACTCGAATATCGTTTTTTACGAGACGTTGGTCGGGAGCGAGGCGAGCGCGCCGCGCCGCGGTTGTGCCGTTTCTAGTAATGAGCAACCCTACGCCTCCGCCCGACGACCACTCGATGGGGTTTTAAATGTTATTTTTTAAGTGGCAGAACCATAAAATTCGAAACCTGTTTAAATTTATCAGCGCGAATGTTGTTTGGTCCGTTCGCTAGTAACCGAGGAATACGGACAGTAATAACGTGCACAACTTTAATCGTGCAACTTTATCCGAGAGCTCACTCGAAGCTGTGTATAAAGTACCAACGAACAATTATTTATTTCCATATAAATTGATTAGAAACTTGTTTCTGCAGCGTTCGTGATGAAAACGTAATAAATTCACTGTTTAATTATAATTCTATTGAGTGGTGATTGAGTCACATGGGAGAAGCGCTGATGCTCGTGTCGCTCTGAGCTCGTCATTACATAACCTTATAATGGTTACATAACGTGAGACTATACACAGTTGTGGTAGGTCGCGACGCAGGACATTATCTATAAAACGATGAAATCGTACGTGTTCGCCTCCATGTTTTACTATCATTAGATACTCGAGCTGTGAGTGTGACATACCGCACATTGTCCGCACTGCTATTCTGAGCGCACCTGACAGCCGGCGTAATGTCAGGGAAAATGCGATTTCGTTTGACCACTGCTCTGCTTGTTAATTAAATGTAAATTGCCTTGCGTTGCAGTACTGTCAGTGGCAGTGAATGAACTGTCACGTTACTGCCACAACAATACACTGTCATTGTAAAGTAGTATGTATGACTGTAGGCGCGACTGTTATCTAGTAATCTAGTTTATCGCTTGCATATTATGAGGCATCGATCGTACAGGCCGTTGGACTAGCAGTGAGGCAACGTCCTCAAATAGCCGCTGCTCTTATGCATAGTTCATTTGAGAGCCCTACGTGGCGACGTCCAGTTGTGACCTTTTCCGTGTGCTATTATGACGGGAATACTTAAGTATTGTGAGGTGACGCGCTGTTCTAAGGGGCTTACCGTAGTCAGTACCTACCTTTTTTTTTTTTTTTTTTTTGGATGGGAAATTATCAAATAACTTCTCCCGCTCTGGGTGGAGCGGGAGGGCGTGTCAGACTTTTACTGACTAAAACCCACCCGTGTTCCTTCCGTTGCCCGTGTGCCGAGGTCGCGATATCCCTTTCAGACAAACCCGCAACCCCGGCAGTAGTCAGTACCTACCTGCGTACGTGATAGCAGAATTTGTCCTCTGCCATTACTAGGTCAGAGATAAAAGCCATTGTTATGTTTCCTGCGTTGCCTGATAGCACCCATGATTAATAACGCACCTCGATAGTCTTATCTAATGTCTCTCCAAAGACCAATCCATTCTTTGTCTAGTTGGCGTCCGTAATCCATTTTTTTCTTAATATTTTAACTCCGGATATGTTCACGAAGCGCATGGTCAGCTGTTTATCGCTTGTTTCAGGCACTGGTCACCTACATACCGGTATCTGGCGCGATGGACTTGATGTGCCGATTAACTCACTGATTGTAAAGTTTGTGACCAACACCTGATAACGATTCATTACAGTAATCAAATTGACGTGAAAACCAATGTCTCTATTTTAAATACGTTACAGAAAATCTTCAAGAATGTATTCCAGAGTATTTTGGACAGATATCCGTTTCACCGTAGTAATGAATATCTTGGAACACGGATTCCTATTCAAATGTAAAACATTTTTGTACGCATGCCAAATCTCCTTACAATTCTTCTTTCCTATACAATTGAGATAAATTGTTTTGGTCACCGTCACCCCGTTTTATCAATAGCTGAGTACAATTAACACATTTTATTGTTAGGAAACCATTTGTTTTTACTACTATCCCAGTTTCGTCGAAGGAATGTTTATTCTTCAATAGAAGTGAAGGAAATTTGTTAAACAATAAACCTGTCAGGGTTAACTCGGTAAAGAAAATGCCACGATTGCACTGTAGCCTAGAAACTTCTAGAAAGAATAGAGGATTGCACAACACGGAATTAAACCTAAACTAAACAAATTTCAGATCATTAATTTCTAAAATAGAATGCTAAAATCCTGCCAAAAGTCATTTCGAGCTGTCAAACAGATTTTTTAGGCACATACCTAGTGAGTTTCTCAACAGCCTCACATAATAGTTTCGCGTTTAGCATGGTGTTGGCGCCTAGTGAGTGTGGTGGGAGGGATCTGGGTGCAGAGCGGTGCACTAGCGGAGGCGGGAGGTGCACAGTAGTGTAGGTACTGCGCGGCCGTTCAACTCTGAACCGAAACGGGGTCGAGGAGGTTACCGCGACGCACGCCGCCATGCGCCCGCACAGAAACGCAACTGCGAATGGCCCGCGAGATCACTCAATATGCGGCAGCTGGTTTATTGGCCTGGACTCCTAGAAAGTCCTGCCTTCATTCATGAACCCTCCAGGGTTCTATTATGGAATTGACCACCAGCGTCTTTCTGCAGTATCCAGTTCGCTGTTTTGTTTTCCACTCCAGAAGATCCTCATGTTTTGTAAATATGGGGCCAGTTGTCGTCATTCCAAAGTTCTAAGACGATCTCCTAAAATTATGATATTTAAACGACACAGCCCGAACCAGTTTTGGATGTTTTTTTGCACATCCTTGTTTACATTACTGTAAAAGTTCGCGTGGAGTGTTAGTATGCGTGATGTGTGAACTGTGAAACACAGTTGACTCACTGTGTTCAGTTGTCAGTGGCGCCGCGCTCCGACCGATACGTTGCACCATGTCGCACTAATTATCGGACAAGAAAAACACGCACTCTTATAAATAAAATATATCTCGTTTAAAACCAACTCTAATAATTTTGGAGGACTGATAAACTAATAAACCGTAGTAAATGTTCATCGGAAATGCCAACTAAGGGAAAAGGCACTTGTTACCATTTGACAAAAGATTGTTAATCTGTTACTGCATGGTGAATATTCAATTATTAAAAGCGTTGTCTGCGAATTCGTTCCCATCACACTCTAAACTGTTTGACCTCCTTAAGGCAGAAGTTTCGAAAAACAGATATTCGTTAGGAGTACCCATTCAATTCTAAATAAATCTTTGCAACTATTTAGGAAAAACATGATTACTTTAAGGTTGTACTGAGCAGCATTAGCTTTTTCTAAAACGACGTGCTCATTGCTCAGTGCCGACCGCTCCGGGGTGTTCGTGATTAGGAGAACACGTTTGTGGCTCAGCTAAACGTTTCCCGAGCCAAAGGTGAATGTCCATTCAAATGGCCCACTGCACTGGTCTGACGGAGCTCGAGTGACGTCCACGAATATAAAACAACTCCCCACTATTATGCAGATGCAGGACCATTGGCAGTAATTTTATTGTTTAAATGCTTTATTGTCCTATTCTTAGGCTGTAATTATAGGAAATTGCCGGTAATCTTCGGTTAGGTCGACACTGTAACTAGATTATAATTAGGGCTAAGTGCAATCACGTAATCATTACTTAGGAATATCTACTGCAGGGCAGAAACTCATTCTGAAAAATAAAACAAAAAATTCAAGTTGAGAAATATTCCTTGACTGGGAGGTATATTCTGTAGCTGCATCGGCTCTTCTTTTAGAATAAATTCCTAAATACTTTTAATGTAAACGGTATCTTTGTAATGATACAAAGATACCGTCTGTTGACAAATCTATGAAGATTTGTCAACAAAATATTATGTTTATTGATCGCATTAGCATCTCGAGCGTTATCAAACTTCAAGCCGACTGCCTCACAACGGAGCGGTACATTAGCAGCTCCCCAGTCACTCTTCATTACGGGCTAATCGTGCAACACAAATGCATCTAAGTTCATTAATTCGCAATGAATTAGCGAAAGGAGTACGAAATCGCGAGGTCGTCGGCCGGCCGCCGGTCGCCGCGTGCAAGTGGGTCGCGGGTGAAGCCGCGGGACGACACATGCCATAGTTATTCATTATTTTCAGCCAGTATTGACCCACTGCAGGGCGAAGACTTCGATAACTTATTTATTCTGTGGCGGATAACTCTCTTTCCTTTGTTATAGAGCACGAAAATCCGTTATGTTGTCAACATTGTGTTGTAGACCACAATTCGTTGAGATGTTAAAGATGACACTGCTAGCCGACTGGCTTTCCTCACATCTCATTAGCAGATTTCTGTCCGCATTCTCTTTCATCATGGACTGTTTGAAAGCATTGATATGGTTCACAATAATCATCCATCCATTACCTACATTTACAGTGACATGTATTTCCAAGCAATGTGTCCCTTATCGTAACATCACTTAAACCATTGAGGAACAGCATGATGTAATAATATAATAACATTATATCAATAAGATCGCTCTCTGATAAATAAACCGTGATGTAACTCCAGATAAAGACGGCAATCTTCTCCAATCTCTCTACAATTATAGCAGCAGAACTTAATGGCCATTGATTGTGCCACATGAATCGCGAACATATCGTGAACTTAACTGTTTCCTTAAAAGATAGAAATGAAGAAGATTGCTACAGATTAGATTAGTTTGAAAATTTGTAAAAGCATCAGTTGTGTTTTATGTTATCTTTGAGAATATTTACAGTAATGAATGGTGCGGATTGCAAATTGTTGAAATAGTTCGGCTGGAGGTCGCGCGGTGCGTGTCATGAACCCGCTAAGGCCGGGCTGTGCATCCGCCCTACAGTCCCCGCATACGACTAATCGCACCAACTTTAATCACGACTTTGAGCATTTCCCTTTAAAATATTTCTCGTCTCAACGTTTACAAGCCCGTATCAGTTTTCTGCAGTACATACTCCTGAATCGGATGCCACTGAGGCCAATAGGTGTAAAGTAACAGACACACAATGAAAATGATGGCAACATGAGAACAGAAGTCGCGCTGTGACGCGAAATCACATCAGCCCGTCACATTGTACGCTTTGCTTTAAAATTTAATCGATTCCATCATTATTATTGCGTGTTGCAACAGATACTTGAACGTGGAAACATAGGGAGTATCTAGCGCTGGGAGCGGGCACCCCGGCTCACGAAGACGCTATTTCTAATGTGTTTCACGATGAAAACGTTTTATTACATGATAATATTAAAGATAGTCTTATCATCAAAGTGTAAATAGATATACTATCAATGGGATAAAATTAGAACACAGTTATTGTGTTTGTTTCATTATCTTTACTTACGAGATACACTTTATCAGTGACAGATAAAATACAAATCTTAAGAAATCAGATAGCGTTAAGTAGATTAGTTTCAAAAGACTAACATAGCGGAATTTTCCTGATAGGAAAATTTACGAATGTTAGGTTAGGTTACGAATGAAGTGCTGAGTGAAAAATGTGGGTGTTCATATCAATACAAGATGAGGAAGAAAGCTTATATATTGTAGGGTTGTTAACTCCGCTGCTGAGAATTCTTGGCATTGTCGTTTGACACTTTACAGCAATTGCACAGTTGCCATTTCTTTTACACAATGTCAGGGAAATGCGTGTGCGTTTCGAGCGCGTGAACAGTTGGGTGAGCGCGCGGCGTGCGCCGGCGACGCCGACGGTCGCGTGTGTGGGCACAGTTAGCTCCGCGCGGACCGACACTCATTGTATGCAGTATAACACATTTTTTCACTTCCAATTCTTTGCCATTATGCTTCATTATAATTAAAGGAGCAACCATTGTGAAAATTCCCACTCTCACAGAAAAAAAAATAACATTATATGTAAATTTTTGTTATTCTAGATTTAATTGCACAGTGAAATAGTAACGGTAGTTGGTTATTTATAGAAGTTAGTAATTAATTCAAGTTGGAAATGATTTGGCTGAATGGGACTCGGTTGATGGACTGTGACAAGGGCTTGGCACACTAGTGTATTCTGTGTTCGATCTATTCACGGAATAACAATATTAACACAGAAGAATCAGTGCCAAGTCTGTGGGTAATATTGTACCTATAGCAGATGGATATCAATGTGGATTGCTCATTAGGTTTTCCCGTTAAGTTCCCCAACCAAGTTAGGTAAATACTACTGAACGAACTAGAAATAATCGCTCTGCCAATAGGGATGTTGACAATTTTTTTTTTTGTCCGTCATGTATATTGTAAAAAAATATTGGACACGTATTTTTCTTTTTTTACGTTATAAAAAGATTACGGCAATATATTGAGTAGGCAATACGTTAAAATGTGGCCTGACGTCACTCCCCGGTAGATTTTATACTGCCCCCACTCCATAACTTTAATGCGTTTTATCTAAACCATTAAAAAAAATACAACAGACGACGTATATTTAGTAACCTAATCCGCTTAACCATTTTCCATTAACCATTTTGATTAAGCAAAAAACATGTGTCAATTTTTTTTTTTCGTCTGATTGTCAGACTAAATAGTTCTTTTTTTTTCAGTCAACATCCCTATTATTTAAACTTTTATTTTCCGTATATTAAAACTGTATGTGGTAGCACTGAATAGTAAGCACGTGTTTAAATAAAGCGCGATGTTCTGTTGTCGTTGATTGTAACGTTTGTGTTATATATTGTTCCAGGTGATTTCTGCACTGACGTCATCATGAAGTGGAACGACGTCACAGATATCAGTGAGTTGATTTCATTATCTTTATAAACAAGGAAACACACTTTTCTTTGAAAGGGAACACGTCCATACAGTGACAAGATTGCTACTATTAGTTAATGGCCTCGTGATGTAGTAATATCAGTCGCACGGGTCGATCCATCAGGTTAAGCTACGCTTGCCGGGGCTGGTACGTGGATGGGTGACCATCTTTACATACCGAGACTACTCTGTGCCTCGGAAAGCACGTTGAGCCGTTGGTCCCGGCTGTCATTCGTGGATCTTTGAAGGTCGTTATGAGTCTGACAGCCAGTCTTACCAAGGGGTATCGTATTAGGGTGCGTTTCCACTGAAGCGGAGACGAGCGAAGCTGAGCGGAGACGTGCAATCACAATGGTTGAAATCTTCATCGCGTCTCTCGTCTCGTCTGTGATTGGACGATTCCTGCACGTCTGCGCTCAGCTCCGTACGTCTCCGCTTCAGTGGAAACGCACCCTTATCCAGTAACTGGGTTGTGGTGGTCAGATAGGCAGTCGCTCCATGTAAAATGCTGGTATTCAGCTGCATCCGGTTAGACTGTACGCCGACCCCAGCATAGTTGGGAAAAGGCTAGGCATCTCCACCTCCTGATAAGTTCCGCTCAACTTATGTGGTAAATAATTTCAAACAAATTCTGTTTCATTTTTAAACTACAGAATGTTTACAATTAACAATATTTATAGATTGTCTAAATAACCGCTAATGACGCAGTCAATATGTACATATTACTAGTGAGTTAGTTTAACCTTAACTTGTAATGTTTATGTACCCAAACTTATAGTAGGGAAGTGTTTTGCCAATAATACGAACAAGGCAAATGATAACTAAATATGTTATCATAAAACTTACCAGTTTAATTAAACAATTGGTCTTTTAAACGGAAAATTTATTCTTTCCTGTTCACATACAATGCGCCATGCGGTACCAGTAAGTTAACAGTGTTGATGTGGCACAGAGTACGTGCCCGGCCCACTCGTATCGCCGCCGTGCGCCCACGCCGCATGCCGTACGCATGCGCCGGCACCACTACTCGCGTACTACACATAGTACGGCCGCGCCCGAGCGACACAACAATCCCATTTTATTTATATATCGCACCGTCACCCACTTATTTACAATCAATTCCTAACGTCATTATAATTTGGCCGAAGGTTTCGGTACACCTTGCCATAACAATCAACGTAATGACTGATCGAGCGATCATTGCGGAAGATTACTAGTGTCTTCTATACGGAGTATCAAAGACATTCTAATGGCAGAGGAACAATTAGTGACACACAAACCCACATTCAATTAAATCTCTTAAGGAGAACGCTGGTGACGCAACACCACCATATAATTTTGTCTACTTTGGTGTATTAGTAGTGTTCATGTCTGCTAACCGTTTGCATTAATAATAATGGCATGGCATAGGAGACGTTACTGAGCTGATTGGGAATGTAATTGTGAAGAGCGTTGTCGTGCACATTCGGGCACGGCTCCTCCGGGGCTGCAGTAATCTGATTTCAATCGAGCGAAGTGGACGCTAGATAATGCCCTAACAGGAGGAGCTACCTGTTGTCACATTCAATATTTCAGACGCGCTCAGCCCGGCTTAGTGAGGGAGCCGGGCTAACTCAACGTCCTAGGTCACCTACGAATGCGATCGGCGATGATGTAACGTGATGCGATGTAATAATATCAAACAGTTTCGCATATTCTACGCAATTTGTGTGTAGTTTTTCTCTGTGCGTTTGGGGAATATTTCTGTTCGTTTTTTTCTTTTATAGGACACGACTTTCGCATTTTCGTAGCGCGGTAGACTATAAGGCAAATGCATCTCCGTAAACGCGATCAGTCAGTGCAATTTAGGGAGAGTTTGATTCGAGCGGCGTCTGAATATAGTAGCGTTGGGTCTACTAACGCGATCCTGTAGTTTGGCAGGCCGCGCAGGAAGACGCCGAGCGCCCGGCCGCCATTCATACGGAAATAACCAGGGCTGCCACTTGCCAGATAGGAACACTCATGAAAGTGTTGATCGTTTTCTATGAAGATTTTATGGTGACAGATGTCAGCCAAGTTGATGAGTGGTGCTATAATTTACTGACAGTATTTTTTCTTCAAACATCGTGAGGAAACCAGCATGTCTTAGAACCAAAAATTCGAAGACATGTGACATCTACCAACCCGCACTGGGCCCGCGTTGTAGAGTACAGCCCACTCCCTCTCACAGAGAGGAGGCCTGTGTCCCAGCAGTGGACCATTATAGGCAGATTGTTTTTTTTTTTTATTTATGATTTTTTCTTCCTAGTGGCCTTCTTTGGTGATTTAAAATTGTCCATTCTTCAAGACTATTAATTCCCCACGGAAAAAAAACATATTTCCAAAACATGTCTTTCTAGCCATTATAAGTATTTGCCATAGTATAATTATGTGAATGTAATCAGATTTCTATCTATGTACTTAAATAGCAATTCTTGGTGTTAATAATTCTCTTGAACGTATAATGAATGTACTTTATGCATTGCTACCAAATATAGAATGACATCAGAATGTCTTCGGCTGCCACGTCTGGCTAGCCAAAGAAATCCGTTACACTATCTGTTTTGAAGCTTTGATTAGTACTTTTTGGGTATCCTATTCCTTCTTCGCATGGATGTGAAGGTCTTTGACCAGCAATCCTACATTTCTTGCTCTAACACTGAGAAATTCATACTTCAACATTCCCACGTTTTGGCTTCTAGAACTGTGCTCGCATGGTGGAAGTGTTCGGGTCTAATCGCGTGTGTAACGCACACTGAGCGGCTTGTGGTCGCGCCGCGTCTTGCGGTCTGCGACGCCCGATTTCGCACAAACTCCACTGCACACGACCGACCACCTAATGGCTTGAACATGTTATTTATGTGTATGTTAAAATTAATATTAATAAATGTTGCCTGCTTAGGACGAAAAGCAAACTTTCGTATAGACAAAAAACGATGAAGGAAGGTATTCGCACAGAATGTAAGACGTTGCTATTTTTAAACATTTCTAAAATTGAAAAGCCAAAGAAGTAAACATTTATATGTAAGACGTTGCTGTTTGTTATGCTAATGATAAAAATGGCTCTAATAAGTGATCGGCCTACACAAAAAAAAAAACTGGAAAAATACACATATTCCCATTCAATTTTTTCTAACGAACGAATCAATGAATCCAAAAATTTATTTTGCTAATTCTGTATACGCTGCGAGTAGGAGATTATTTAAATTAGAAAAGATCTGAAAACAAACAGCTTGCGCAAAACTACCGTATTGTAGATTTATTTGGTGTCTGTGTTGTTGCAAGCTGTTTTCAGAGGCAGTTCGCACGTCACGCGTTTCATTAAGCAGATACACATTCGGTATCCGCTCGCCACTAATTCAGGTGCAACTTTCATACGAGCCGGTGCGTGCCAACATTCTTTCAGTTTAGCGGCTTTATCGAGACTGGGTTATGTGTAACGTTGCCTAAGAGAGCATCTCGTACTAACTGAAATACGGTTTGTGTATAAATAACTGAATTGGGTGTTTTAAAAACTTCGCTGTAAGAAATATTTATCTGAGCATGACGGTCGGCCATGTTGCGCTCGCGCCGAATTGCAGATTACATCACTCCGCAAAAAAATCGCGTGCGCGTGCAACCGCCGGAGGAGCAGAGCGGGGGACGGGGAGGGGGGGGGGGGGGTAGTGCCGGGGGGGGGGCTCGCTGTAACGACCTTGGCCTTGCTCGGGCCGCGGCCAAGGTGAGTGTTCAACTTTATACCGTAATTATACATGCGCCCACCAGTCTACCGACGCACACACTTATTATGTTGCCACAAAGGAGATCGTAACCATAACCAAGAGGATGCCCATTTGTATATAACACGCTTCGAAATCAGCCTATCGCGGGTGCAACGAAAGCAGAAACGCACACTCCATTACTCGATTTCTCTCAAATAATCGGCGGATGTTATCGAAACGGCTTGCGGGAACCTCGGTGTATAGCTAAACTTGGAACTCGTTTGGTGTTGGCTAGCTCGGCTACGTTCACGCTCTCACGTCAAGTGGGTGAGCAAACAGCGCACTGCGACGACGTGCTCCGTGGACATTAGTTGGACACACACCAACAGGTTTATAATTAAGCTGGAGCGGCCAAAACTTGAACAAGTTGCCTTTTACAGATGTTACTTATTTGAACTTTTTCTTGCTCATACCATTAGTGCTCGGATGTTTGCCGATGTAATATTCATACATTCGATTCAAAATCAAACATTTTATCCATGAGAGAACATAACTTAATACGGATTTCACATCTGCTGTTTGCTATCTGATTCTGAAGAGCACGCACAAACATGATAAAAAAGACAATGTCTTAATGCGTTTTGGATTGTTTGTTTTGCATGAAATATTATTTATTTGATACTCTGTGGACCGAATCTATCAATCAGATATGGATCAGTTCAAACGATGGAAGCAGTTGATGTAGCTGACACCGACCGCAGCGTCATCTACTGGAACGAAAACAGTTGACTCAGAGAAAATAACTACTTAATAATACCAATCAAACATTTTCAAAAACGTTGGTCGGTTGTCGAGTCGTATTCCAAAAACGTTGTATAGGTGGCCAACGTAAAAGGAACGGACATTATGCATCAATAAAATAATGACATTCACTAATACCGCATAATAAAAAGGACAAATGAGATGTTATCGCGTCGCTCCGTGCGCTGTCGTTGGCGGGAGTCCAGCGCTGGGCTTAGAGCGAGCGCCCGCCATCACCACGCAAGTAGATGCAGAAGGCACACATGTTGTAAGTGAGAAGAAATACCAAAGAAAAGGTTCCATTCCCTATGTAGCCATCTAATAGCTGGATAAGGGATGCTGAGACAGATGAGATGTGTGAAAAACGTATACAATGTGAAATTTTATTCGTTTGCATCCTCTTAAGGGGTCATTGTACTCATCATTACGAACAACTTTCACTATGGGGCCAACCCTGAAAACGCGAAAAAAAAGTCAGCTATTCCATACATTTATGTTCGCAAACCTCGTTATAATGTAAGCAACAGCTGATTTTTTTTTCGCGATTTCAGGGTTGCCCCCATAGTGAACGTTGTTCATAATGATGAGTACAATGAACCCCTTTTTTTTTTTTTTTTTTGAGGATGGGAAATTATCAAATAACTTCTCCCGCTCTGGGTGGAGCGGGAGGGCGTGTCAGACTTTTACTGACTAAAACCCACCCGTGTTCCTTCCGTTGCCTGTGTGCCGAGGTCGCGATATCCCTTTCAGACAAACCCGCGACCCCGGCAGGCATTGGCCCTTCCGGACCCCGTCACTTGGTGCTGACATCTCTTTGAGGCGCGCGTGGAACACAACGCGCCGTCGACCCGGGCCTGGTCCCTATCGGACGGCGAGCTACCCATTGCTCACCGTCCGCAAGCCCGCGCCTACGGTGGCCGGAAGTCGGCTCTCGACTCCCGACGCCCGGGGCGTCTCCTGCGGCGACTTGGGGCGCGAGGGGGCGCATTTTGCCTCTCCCTCGCGCGCTCCGCCTCCTCCTTCGCGAGCATTACTGCTTCGCAGAAGGAGGTGACGGCCTCCCATGCACTCTCGCTCCGGACCATGGCCTGAACCAGGGCCGGACGCGAGAGATCGCCGCCGCCGATCGCCTCCGTGAGGACACGGCGGTGCTCCGCCCAAGCTGGGCAGACCTCCACCGTATGCTCCACCGTGTCCTCCGGGCGATCCACACAGTGGTGACACCCGGGCGTTTCCTCCCGCTTTATTCTGAACAGGAACCTCCCGAAACAACCATGTCCGGTGAGGACCTGTGTCAGGCGGAAGGTGAGGACGCCGTGGCGCCTCTCTAGCCACTCCTCAAAGAGGGGACTTATCGCCACAATTGTCAGTTGTGTTGTCAAATGTTTCAGGGTTGGCCCCATAGTGAACGTTGTTCATAATGATGAGTACAATGAACCCCTAAAGGATGCAAACGAATTAAATTTCACATTGTATAGTATGCTGCACCGACTCCAAATAAATTGGGATATGGGTAGGTGGACGAAAAATGTCTAAACTCAATGCCCAATCGGTTTTAACTGTCTACTGTTGAACGTGGGTCGTGAATAGAATGGACGATAGGCTATCACTATATTCACCACACGCCACAAATACATTAGTAATTTCTTGTAGCGGTAATGATAACATATTTCGTTTAGTAACGCGTCTATAATGACATAATGAGTAAGCTTCTCGTCAGTAGCGCCCACCCTCAGTGAAGTGGATCTACTGTTCTCATGTCTTGTGTCCCCCGAGAGCTCATAGATAGGCACAATACTGGCGCTGCACCCGAGTCCGAGGGTGTCACACATCGTCAGCACACGTCATCCGCGGCCATCCAATCGATATAGGTTCGTGTTTATACACCGCGGTGAATTATTCTCATTTAGATTCCTAAATCTTGACTGAATACGGTTACACTAGTCAGAAATTTAGTACCTACGTTTTGCAATGACCTTTGAACTAAAGGTGTTGAGCGTGGATAAAGTTGTAGTGTCAGGTTCCAAGCTAATGGCATACTATTTACCAGAACAACAATAACCTTTACTAATAATGTAGTTACATTGAACTATGAACATTTTGCTCGATGTGAGCTCAACATATTTCGAAATAAAGGTAAATCATGATTGCAATTTGGATTACCTACCACCACAAACTACACTTAGTGGCTGTTGAGTAACCTCATGCTAAAATAAGACTATACTTCTCAGCACATAATTGTTTTCAGCTCGTCAATGTAGATTTAAAATGGTTGCTGTAACATTATTAAATAGATTACATTCTCGTGTGGTGTTTAGCAAGGAGCACAAAGACGTGTTCGGCGGCGCATGCGGCTCACGTACGCATTGTGGTCCCACCACATTACCATACTGGTGGACGTTATAGCCACAATAATGCCACGTCGCGCTCATTAAGCCAAGTACAAAATGGCTCATATTGGCTCAATTTCAACATTCATAGAACTGACGGCAGGTGGAGTAGAAATGTTCTAAAATAGTGACAGATAACTGGCAAAAGAAATAACATGAAAGTTATTTTGATCTTGAAAGAAAAAGAATAGAAGCCAAAATAAGTAAATCCACACTCAGTGAGTAAAAAGTAGCTTAAAATCTGACATGGATAAAAGACTTTCTTTTATTAGAATTGAAAACACAAACACGTATTCCGATACTTTGGTAAAAAGTCTAAACTAATGATAACGACGGAATCCGCATTCCCAATGCCCACATCAGTATTGAAAATGCGAATCAATTGAGAATTATTTTAACGTTGTTTCACGTAGACAACAGTCAAAGACATGAAGTGAGCTATATTGATATATTATGCGATTTGAAATGCATTGATACTCTGGATTTAGATTTAGAATAGCAACCACCGTGTGGTCTTTCTCTTCAAATAGATCATAGATCACCCCCTTTATGCATAGTCACACATACACATCTGTATTCCGATACGACCAATTCGTCCAAGCTATCCTCAAGGTCAGTTGCTAGCGTGCGGTGATCGATCGCTCAATCGAAATTTTCCGATGCATTCAGTCACATTCCCCAACTGTATTTACAAACATAGGTCACATTAAAATTCCTATTATAAACATTTATATAACCACATATTTAATCTCTCTGACCTTAAAATTTACATTTCTAATACATCAGTAATCGTTGATGATTAATCGTCGCCATTTTGTTTGCTAATGGCCGACGTATATTGTTTTTATAGTTGTGCGCCTTGAACTTGACCGGCTGGCTATGCGAACAATCGTGCTGTTTTCTAACCTATGTAATATAAATAGACGTAACGACGTGTATATCTTGGGAGATTTGGAAACTCAAGTCTTCGTTAATTAAGATTGGCATGTCATTTTGAGTAAAAATGTTGGACATATCGCCGTCTCCTTTCCACTTCCGTGGCGTTACTATATCGTTTACGTTACAGTACAGCGGTAGCACACAGTTGGCGTGGGATCTCCAGCCAAGAATAGGCCAACTCTTGCGTTTCGTGGGAGTCGTGAGACGAATAACAGATTCGATCAGGTAGATGGGTAAGAGTCCATCTGGTTACTAACTACATTTCTCAGCGAGCCGGTCTGTCTGCCAACATTTTGGCATTACTAGCTCCTTCACTGTGTGTCTGGCATTTGAGTGTAACATCACACACAGAACGTACAAATAAACTTCCCGAGTAAATTCAAGGCACATCGGTTAGTTCCAAACTGGGCAACTAAACAATACAGCGCGATGTTTATTAGTATCGCTCGGTACTGAACCCCGAGTGCTCGTGTAGCCATACTAGCCATTATGAGCGCGGGGCGGCCCACGCGCATGCCGTCGTGTCACGCCGAGACGCGGATCGACACGCATTTGCATCCCAAATGGTGACCATTCAATGACTCTAGATTTGTAGCATTTTTGTAGAGTTCTGCTTCATATTTGGGTACATATAAAATTAGTATTCAAATGGTTTCTCCACATAACCTCAGCTAGGAGAACTAGTAGAATTTTCTTTATCAGCAACATTTTTAATGTTTTTGCACCGTTTCTTTGCGACTCTCTTCTGGAGGCAAACATAAATGAAATACTTTATTTATTATATTCACTCATCATTCAAAAGACAAACTTGTGAAATCTCTACTAAGTATTCTGTGCACCCGTTATATTTGCCGGGGAGCACACTACACTCACACGATCATAAAAATAGCATTGTTAAAATACCACTTTCATATGTAAAGAGCATAGAGTTGAAGGTTGAAGATATTTAACGAAAATACAAGCTACGGGCACGTGATCGCTGACAAGGCCGAAATAACTGTTTAACTTTGACATTGACCATTATACAGTTAGGTTCAAGCTCACTGCTTTATTTTCATTGTTACTCTCATAACAAGTTCATTAAAGTACTCCTCCGATTAATCTATTTGCTATTTGTTTTATTATTAATCCGTTTTCGAACAAATCTTCGGCATTCTCAATGCTCTTATATCTTAATTATCAATCCATTGAAAGCATTCAAGAGAAATTTATTTTCTCCTAAACCCATCCTCTGATTTACTGCGTCTTGAATTACATAATCCTCTTCATCCAATTTGTTATGAAGAGGAAAATTCAATACTGCGTAAATCTCTAATCAATTATTATACAATCTAATACTTACTATCTAGAACTAGATTTACGTTATCGCCATTCTATTTCGTAAACGGATCAAAATATTGCATACATTTTCTTTAAGAGTACAAAAAGTGGAGAGAAGTTATCCAATGGCATGGTTATAAACCAATCAGTTTGAGCACTGCGTCTAATAAGATACTGGTCAATGCGAGTGAGTAGAATGCTAGATTTGCGCGCAAACAGGCCGCGCAGGAGTCAGGTATAAACAAAGTCTCGGGCCACTCCAACGTATGGGCACACAACAACAGTTTGACGTTTCGTGACTCGCCCGCGTCAACGGCACATTGAATCTTGATCTGGCCGACCGCGATAACTTTGCCTGTCTCTCATTACTTCACCTCCAACTTTGAACCATACGACGTCGACTTTGGACCATATTCTTGTTTGATGGATAGAATTGATATTTGGAGATGTAAGATAAGTGGAGAGCGAGATCGGTGCGTCGGAGCAGGGCTGAGCCCTTTCAATTATTCACAGGCGGAACAGTATTGTGGCACACGTATGTTGTTGCCCTCTGTCGAAGCGGACCTTATCTCCACTTTGTATGCTCCTACGAGCTGGGACGTTGACATCGCTACGTGGCTTTCAGTTCGCCTCGCACCGGTCCCACTCGTAATTTGTGATTCACAATTTCTTTTTGCATTAGAATATTTGAATGTATTTACATCTAGTAGGTTAATTGTTTAGAATGCACAATCAACTGAAATCGTTTAAATTGCATCGTAAACAAACAAAATTGTTCTAAATCGTTTTGAATTAGAAGCTAGCTGAGGCAAAAAACAACCCTGAACGTGTTTATGTATATCCCCGGGCGGTCGCCAGCGAAATTAGAAACTTATTCCGCCGTCTATTTTAATTTGTTCTACCCCGCCGATGAAAATAATCCCTTTGTAACGATTTTTATCGTTATTTTTAAACTTGGTCGCTGGCTGCATGTTCCCATTTGCTACTTTCTGAGTTTTAATGATCCGTACCTTTGTGCGCGTTGTTTCATAAGGGGTAAAACTTTCAGGCAACTTGTCCTAATTTATCAGTCCCTTTTGTGCTGATTGCCGATCTTGGGACACACTAGCGGCTATGAAATGTATCTGGGAGAGATCGTACAGAAAGGAACAAAATAATAATGATGATAAATTAGATTGTGACCTATTCTTAGCAGTTCTTTCTGAACCAATCATGGCATCTATATTCTATACCATGATGCGTATAACAGAACACAGCTAGAGTGACGGGCTGATAACCTATTGTCATAATGAGCTCTTAAAGCCTGCGCGGATTACGAGGCAGCTGAAACACTCGACGTTTTTGCACAACTCCCAGAACATGGTGGAAACTAATTGGATATTATACACTCTGTTATTTGAATGTCTCAATTACTGTCACCGGTTCTAGGTGTGTTTGTTTACTGACTTTTAGATAGTGGCGCGACCGGTTCCTATTCTATTTGGCGTTTAATTTTGGAGCCATACCTAATCAAAATCATGTACGTGGACGTGCGTTGGTTTAGAATTCGAGAGATTTTTGCTAAATGTTGTTAAGTTAGTTTATCTAATTCACGATTGTTTTCGTTTTAACTTTGAAGTTTTTAGTGCTCTTTCGAAAATTAAGTTGTATTTCTTCTTTTAAAGATTCTAGATAATATTACAATTGTGGTTTTAATCTATCAATTCAGTCTTCCTCACTTCCTTCAAAATCTTAAGCTTCTGCTAAGTTGTGCTATATCAGTCGGTCCTCAGCTGACTTGCCAGCTGCTTTCAATAAACTGTGGTATGTCGAGTGCCCTATTTCGGAATTTCAATACGTTATCCTGAATAGAATGACCCTAAATTGTGTATTGAAGGTGAACCAGCGAGTCACATGAGCGCCATGCCACTTGATCCAAACCGACACGTTTTTTAACAAGTCAAACCTGTTGTTAATAAGGCTAACTGCCTACGTTACTATTGTTTCCTCTTACTCTTTGTTGGAACGGCATCAACAAAAAAATCGGCATAATATGATGGCTTATTGTTTTGCTCATGTTTTGATTTTATCTACACATTTTCTACGCATCTTATGCGTATAGAATATACGATAGACATAAAGCATGAAGTTTTAGAATAAGTATAAGTATTGTTTTTAGTTTTTTTCCTATTGTTAGGTAACGCGCGGGAACGTGTAAAGAATTATTGCAGGTTTTTGCTGTAATATCAAGCTGAAAGTTAGATATTATTATGTGATGATACTGACACAAGCCTAGTGGAGCATCAAATAAATAATGCATACTATTCAGAATTCAGTCCGTAATGTTCAAACTAGTTTCCGCACTGATTAGTTCCTGTAACTATAATACTGTAAGGTTAAGACGCGAGCCCTCTATCGGAATCCGGAAGGTCATGCCTCTTTCGAACCCTAATCAACTATAGTGATGAATGTAGCCTTAACAAACACATTTATCTTAGTTCGAGGTTAACTGAGAGGATCAAACACCCATCCTTATCGGGATCCTCATCCGCTTCCCATGTTTCTTCCGGCTTCACGAACTTTAGGGCAAGAATCCTCTGGCAAAACAATACAACACGACTTAGTCTGGAGGGTCGGACTACAATGCAAGCAAAAAGTAAGACCTTGGAACGACAATAGCCTAACGATAGGGTGTGGAGTTGTGGTCGGGCAATCAAGGACGTGGGCTTGAGTTCTGTCGTAGGTACTGTAATGGTTTGCGTGCATAGTTTAGTTAAATATTTAACAGAAGTTCTTGTAATACCTTCTACGAATAAATGCTAACGTAGGTAGTCGAATCTTTTTTACAGCTAATTTGATTATGCTTCTTGGGTCTGCAATATTTTTTTTCGATCTTGTGATCGTATCGGTTTCATACATTATACCCAACTAAATTATCTAATAAAAAATGTTATTTATGTTTGTTTTCACGAATATAATATCGAAAAGCTATCAAGAATCACGATAGTCGGTAGTTTATGTCGGTAGCATATAGAAATGTTTACAATTCTCTCGGATACATTTCTCAACGAGTATGCGTCTGCACTGCACTGTGAACTGTTCGATATCTGCATATCTGGGCAGTTCAATATTTCAACACACGAGTGTACCTCTACCCGGTACCTATATCTGCGATCTTCGGATGCGGGACGCGTATAGAAATAATCTCATGTGTTACTTAACTTTATCGCTTCTTGTTTGTGAATAGTCGGGACTTCGGGAGTCACCTGTATAGTCATCGGATCTTGTCTTTTCTTTTAGTTGAGTTAGTGGTATCGCAATACTAGGTACTGGAAGCCTGTAATCTAAAGCACTGCATTTTGGAAATGTGTAGCTATACCTATACGTAAGTATACTTGCAAATTATAAAAAACGAAATGGCCTTTTGAATCAAATGTAAATAGATTATATAAAGTTACAAGTGTTTGGTAAGTCGCCAGGATGCATCCGTGTTGTGTACTCGCACAGGCGCCGCGCGGCCTGCTCGCCGCAAGTTCAAGAACATCCCCTTCCCCCCTACGCTTCCTCCCGCCGTCGGTCCTGTCCGCCTCTTTCCTGTGTCTCGTCGTGCATCCACCAGCTTCCGCTCCCCCCTCGTTATGTTAAACTTAATCAATCGAGCCATCGACAATAACGAGCTGTTAATAAATTATACCTGTTTGATGTTATGTGCGTATTCGAGGACTATATTTTTTTTAATACTGTTAGAAATTCAATAGATCCGTCATTGAAGCTTCGTGCAGACCAGCGCGACGCGACGCCGCGACGCGACTCGAATAATACAATTTCTAAGAAAACTTGACGGTATAACAATAACCGGTGTCGCGTCGCGCGACAAGTTGCGCTGGTCTGCACAAAGCTTTAGTCAATCAATGGTGGACGTTAGTACTTCTCAGAGCATAGCACCAAACACCTAAAAAGACCAGAACTAACAACTTCCCTTTTGATAATAATTTAAGCTCATGGTTAGATAATGTCAAGTGTCAACGTAATCTTGTGCAAGACTTGAGTCACTGCCGGCAAACGCGTCGTAGGCGAAACCCTGCCGTAGACAGGCAGCGACCTGTCACAACGACGAGCCATACAGCCGATATCCTGTTGCCTAAGCTAACGGTACGTAACCTGCCCTCAGAACACAGGCGGCGTCGCTAATATTTAGGTATAATTCGTTTTATCAATTCTTATACATTTTTTTACAAGGCATTTTATTCAAATTAGTTTTGTTATTTTTATTAATTACTTAGTTATAAATTGTTATTTACGTAAGTACATAATATATGTATTAGTTCTTTGACTTGGCTTTCAAATTATTTAATTTTGCTTGACTGCTAAACTTACCCACAACAAGTTTTTGATAATTGTATCGTCAAGAAATACACAGTAAAAGTTCTCATGGACTTCTTTTAGTATGGGGCCCAATCGGAAATGGTGTAAAAACAAGGATTTCATAATATGAAAATATATTATATTTTCTTTGGGTTTTAAATCAGCCTGAGGGTATCACGGCATCCTGGAAACTTAACGGTTGTTAAGATGTTAGTCCTATTAAGTGACGCGTCTTATAAACCCAATTGATAGTAGGTAGCTATTGCTACTGTATTTTTCTAAGCTGCTCACCTGTACCCTAATAACGTAATACACGATCAATCTAAATAGTTTTGAAACAGATTGCTAATCCATAGCTTCATAAGTTCGATTTTTTTTCTTTTTACATAAATAACGCAATGAATGTTGTTGAACTGTCAAAATGAAACAGATTAGTCGTACCTAATCGTTTACGAAAATGTGTTGCGTAATTAGATAGCTGATTTCGCACTAAAAAATTAAACTCGCGATGATAACGTTACTAATTATTTATTTTCGTATTGTTTACAAATAGGTCGTATATTTTAAACTTAAGTATAATTATATCATTCATGAAACCTATTTCCTTATACAAAGTTGACAGAATACGAATATATTATAATAATATTATAAGCGATTGTATACTTAATAGGTCAGGTAATGGTTAATGGTGGTTCCATGGAGGAAAACTTCAATCATTGCAATTCATGGTTTTGTTGTTTAGTAGCTAGTAAGCTAGAATAAATATAATAAATAGAGGTACAGGACAGATACTTAAACATTTTAATGATGTGAGCGTTTAATTGAAATAGATAGAATAGAGGAAAAATAAAATAACAACTTAGTTGTTAATGTAGGTATAGTAAAACACGTGTTTTAAAATCAGCTTATCCTGAAAACCCAGCGCAGAGTCGGACAAGCTGGAATGATGTATTAAAACAAAAACAAATACCTCAAACTTTGTATTTATGGTTTTAAACTTGCTTCGTTTTTTTTTCAAAAGATATTAACTAAGCATACATTAAGCTTAATTAAGTTAATAACATCCTACTTACTGATTTTGTTGCAATTGAAACCCAAACCGAAGACGCGCTCAGGTATTTCAGAAATAACGGTATTCTTTTATGACGAGGATGCTGTCATCAATTACGTCGTAAATCTGCGGAGGCATCGCCTCCTCACGGGAAGTCACGTCAGCGTATTGAAGAACCGTTTAACGACAGCCTTCATTATATCCTATACTATTAAATGAGAAATATTATATGTATTTGTAATCACGTTCTCGAAAACGGCTCTAACGATTTCGACGAAAGTTGCAATATAGGGGTTTATGGGGGGTGAAAGATCGATCTAGCTAGGTCTCATATCTGGGAAAATTCCTTTTCTCTATTTTCACATTACTATAAAATTTAATGCTGCTCATTTGCCACAAATTAACTGTTTGAAATTTTCTTCTTTTAATCCTTTAATCCAAACGAACACCATCTATCCATCTATGGATCTTTTGTGTTTCCCACTAAAATGAGATGCTTTTTTCCCCACAGGTATGGGTGGTGAGGCGTGCGCGTGCGCACCAGCCCCGCGCCTGCTGCCCGCGCCGGAGCCCGACCACCTGTACGACCACCACTCGTCCGAGGAGGAACTAGAGGTACTACATCACATGCCACCACTCTGCATGATCACCAGTCACTTGTAGAAAGTCCCATACTTTTAATGAACATTCAGGGAAAATTATTGGTAAGCAAATTGGCTATCTACTTCTTTAACTTTCGACTATCTTTACGTAGTGAGTCAACCTGAAACAATTAGTTTCCCTGATTGTTCTGTAATTATTTGCTACTTATGCTTTGGAATATTAGAATAGAACCATCATCAATTGTATCGATTCTTTCTAATATCCCAAAACAATGAAACTCAATTATTATGTAAATAAATACATAGATAATCATTTAATTGGATGTCGGCCGAGCGATTAAATTTTTAGAAATTGACTATTGTATTACGTCATGAGCACCGTCTACCAAAATCCCTGTAGAGAATTTCCTAGAGTAAAATAATGTGACGAAAAACTAGTGAATGTAAGTACAATATCGAATTCACGTACCGTGTAAAAAACTATAAACTGATTAATCAAGTAGCCAAGCAACATTCAATACATTTTAATTTGTTCGAAACGATTTAATAATTGTCCCCCAGATCTAGGTCTCACGCATAGCCTATAAATGTAATCTAGCTCGGAATTAATCTCAATTTCGACCTTCTATTCCCGGCGGACGAGATGTACAAAACCTTGCAAACACTAGGCCGGCCTGAATACTATTACACTTTATATCAATTAGGAAAGGCGCTCCCTCACCGGGAGCATTCGCCTGTAATATAACGTTACAGAGTCGAGCATTCGTCAATAAGTGAGGCGAACCAAACATTACAGTGCACAACCTGTATTGATACAATTCGAGCAATTACATCATTGATGGAGGAGAACCCAGAATTACAGTTCGGAATGTCTGTAATATTTTGATACGACTTGTAACATCAATGCGTACATTACCTACATGCGAATGCTCGTCAGTCAGGGAGGCAGTATTGTAACGTAATGCTCAAAATTGAATATGTAACGTTAGGAGCAGCAGTAATAGTAGCACCTTAAGAGCAGTGTTTGTGAATGTCTGTTTCAAGATTTGGTTTACTTAGTGTGACGTTCATGGCCAGCCTAAAATAAATTATCGCTTTTTATAATTAAACGCGTAAGGCCGGAATACATAGAAGAAGAAAATTGTTTATAGAGAAACAGTTTTTACGCCAAGCCTATAAAATATTCAACTAGCCAAGATTCTCAATCACAACGTAACAGGAGTTGAAGAGAACTGTCGAGTAGTCTAGATAAAACGTTAAGAAGAGAGGAGTTTTCATCAACTTTATTCGTAGCGAATTTATATAGTAGAGTTATTAAAATCTAAATAAAACTATCTTAGATCTTTAATACCGTGGGATCAAAGTGACTTGCACAAAGAACGAGATCTTAGACTCAACATCATTATTCGCTGTTTGATGTTTAAAACACTTGAATGGTATAAATCTCACATAGTGAAGAAAATCTCTAAGCATTTTTAACGTACTTTGATAGTTGAATTTAGTTCTTTACTGCGTCGACTTGGTAGGTTATATGTAGTGAGCATGGATTTGGAATTGGAAGTGCTTCTAGTAAACGTGTACCTATAGAGTATGGGTGTTACGTAGTCAACTTATCACAATATCTTATTTTATATCAATATGGTTATTCAATAATAATGACTGTGAATATCGCGAGATAAGGCAGGGTGTTGCAGTCGACTTGGAAATGTCATATTTCCCAAGCGCGATATCTTCTTATAACAATAAATAATAAAATATTTATTCAGTATTAAAATTGGTAAAATATTAATAACGTAAAAGCTTAGAAATAATTCATCAAGGTATTATAATGTTAGATGCTTGTACTTGTACTATAAACCTGACAACCTGTGTAACCTGTCTTAGTTCTGACTAGATGTTCCACCGATCATGGTCTTTTGGGAACCCTACATTTTATCCAAACTATACACTGGGACATCGACGCGAAACCTGAAGCCATGTATTCAGTACATGAGTCTGAACCCCCCTGCGGTAAAATTTTTCGTGTGCTGGGACACATAGTAGAAGTGAAACTTCAACGGACAAGTGGAAAAACGAATCGCAACGGACAAGTGGAAAAACGAATAGCAAGGGACAAGTGGAAAAACGAATCGCAACGGACAAGTGGCAAAACGAATCGCAACGGACAAGTGGCAAAACGAATCGCAACGGACAAGTGGCAAAACGAATCGCAACGGACAAGTGGAAAAACTAATGGCAACGGACAAGTGGAAAAACGAATCACAACGGACAAGTGGCAAAACGAATCGCAACGGACAAGTGGAAAAACGAATGGCAACGGACAAGACAGTGGCAAAACGAATCGCAACGGACAAGTGGCAAAATGAATCGCAACGGACAAGTGGCAAAACGAATCGCAATAAAAAAAAATAAGAAGTTTTACGGGCAGGTTTTCAAATTGTACAAGTACATTAACAATCTGCCCGTAAAACTTCAAGTTATCATAAGATCACTTCTACTATGTGTCCCAGCACACATTTAGATTTTTTTTCGCAGGTTGACTGCATATTATGATTTGGTTAGGTTAGGTACATTTTAATAAATGCTTTTTTACTTAAATATATTTTATTTTATCAAATAAAAAAACTGAATTCAATCCGGAAAATTACTCCGAACATTAACAAATGCACATCCTTCGTCATCAACCTTCATTCGGCTCATCTGCGTTATAATCAATGAAAGATACAATCGGCTTATGGTAACTAAAATATGATATAAAAACTTGAGATTCCAATCTATTCTCTCCCTCCGCCGCTGCCGCCTTTCACCACGCGATATATCGTCTACCCCCTCCACGCGGCCGTAACGCTTTTTCGTGACAGAAAAATCCTAATACTGCAGAACAAGAGAAGAGTCTATAAAGAAGGATCACTTAAAAAAAAAAAAAACAGCTGTTCCGTACATTTTGACTCTTAGGTATTGCACTTTCCTATGAAACAGCAGTTTTTTTTTTAAATCAACGACGATATATTTCAACGCACGGGCGTTCAGAATCATGTAAGTACTGAATCTATGGTATTCGTTTTCGCGACGATGTCCCTGACACCCTGTATATTTTATATAAGTAACTGCAAATTTCATTTACAATAAGTACCTACTCTGGAAAATGTATGTAAGTTATAATGTTCAGAAAAACAGTGGGTAGTAAGCGAGGGGTGGCAAATGGCAAAGACAATTCGCTATCTAGAATAGTTGATGGTGTAATTGGTCGGCAGCGCTTAGCGCCGGACTTTTTACTGATAGCCCTCATACTCGGCCATTGTTGCTGCTCGCTGACTATTCTCTTTTAAGCGCGCATCCATTTTGTTGGCGCTATTCTTGTCTCACGCTGGCTCAGTGTGACGTGTTTCTTGATACTTCTGGAGATACACAACTGCTAATATAATATAACTTTCAGGTTTTGGTCCTTGAAGGCTAAAATGTGCCAAGATGAATATCTTTTACTGTTCCAATACGGGTCTTTATAATTGCGCACCAATTTAGGTTTCGGAGTTTAATTGATAACTTTTATGTTGGCAATTGGCCGTCAATAAAAAGCGGTTGCGCAATGGAGGCGGGTGACTCCGGCCGTATCTCACAGCGCCGATGTCCGGCACTTCGCATGCCGCATTAATTCGCAACGACACGCCGCAACTAAATTACAGCCGTAGACAACCTCTCCCCCGTCCCGCACCGCCCCCTTCACCCCCTGCATCCCCTCCGCAACCCGTAGTGGCCGTCACGGGGCCTATTAGGCAGACACTTGACGTATACCTCAATATTTTCGAGCATGGAGGCAGGTACGGTTCTATTAGACGGGTCGGCGGTATTGGCGAAAATAATGGCATATCCCTCATCGAAAGGGCAAAGGACTCATTCTTAGAATAGAAAAAGGCTGCACGATCCGGTTAGTAAAATTAGAACATATTTTGTGCTATTTTGATAATCAATCTTCATAAAGTTGCCGTCCGGATTGTGTCAGATGCAGTCAGTTTAAATGAGACATGTGAAGCAGCATCGCGTGTGGCGGGCTGAGGATCTTAGTTAATAATTCCGCGACAGATACATAGGAGCGATGCAGTTATATGACGTGAAGAGATTAAAAAGTTAGGAGAGCAGGTGAACGCCCTCCGGCGAGGCGAGCGAGCGAAAATTGGCGCGAGCAAAAAAACTGCCGACCTCATCTACCTAGCGTCATACGTTCTACTAATTTGAATGTTTTTACTGCACTTTTTCTATACGTACAAATTATGTAATTTGCTACCACCTGACTCGTGCATTGTGGATCTGCATTCCCAGTTTTTTGGCTGTTAAAGTTGTTTTTATGTTTCAAAAATGGATCATTACATATTACACGTGTAAGCCGTGTTCAATAGCGCGTTCAACTTGATGATATTCTAAACAGTAGCAGTAGAGAGTACATGTACAGAGTAGCCACTACTATGCGTGTTGTGCAGGCTATCGTCTTCCATTGTTGCTGAAGAGTCTCTGTCTATAGCTACACTGTGCCCGTTTATCTGCTTCGCGGAATAAAGGAACCATCAACTTGTCCCCCGCTAAGTTTTGTATCGTATTTCTATACGAGCTGCTCTGTTCATTGGACGTAGACCTCGACCGAAACGTCACTGCATTGTGTTCAGTCTCAGTTTAGACTGCTCAAGTGCTCAGACAACCGGCAGTATTTCAGCAAAACTGCAAGTGTAGTCAGTGTGCGTGGACAATTAAACAGCCTCTAGTTAGATCGCGTACCAGATTTACCGCTCCGGTGGTTCGTAAACAAATTAGGTCATCAAGTCAATACAAGTATTTTCAATTATAACGCGTATGTAGAGCGCGCGAAATTGTGGATCGATACGAGTGGCGGCTGCCATTTTTTCGTAGCGAGCTGCCGAGCTGCACACGCTTCCGTCTTCAGTTGACGCTCGCTTCTTTTTTTTCAGTAACAAGACAAAACAATCCGTGAGTTTTTATTCATT
The DNA here is from genome assembly GCA_914767755.1 of Agrochola circellaris. NCBI lineage: Eukaryota > Metazoa > Arthropoda > Insecta > Lepidoptera > Noctuidae > Agrochola > Agrochola circellaris. The sequence goes on along the minus strand of OU611839.1, from coordinate 2,648,297 downwards.
TTTTCCCGTCTGCCGCCTGCATAACATTTGTTTATCTTGCGCTTGGCTTGAAATTAGAAATTCTTTTGTCTCCGCACTTTTTTAATTGCAAAAAGGAAACGGAAATGGCTTTCTAAAGAAAGAAAAACGTCGTGTGATAATATTAAATGCGTAAAGCCATTCCTGCATTGTTTGCTCTCGCGAAGTATTCAGCGTGGCCGTGCAAAGGAGGGGCTTATTAGCGTCACACGGAGCGGCGGCAGACGGGACGCGGATTCTCTTGTTCAAATTATTGTGCAACGTGATGTTGTTGCCGTTCGAACACTTTAATGACTCGGAAAATCCTACTCCGCTTTCAAACAAATTCCAATATGCATAAGCAAGGCACTTACGTACACTTAGGTATGTTTGCGTTTATCTACTAACATTTTAAATAGAATTAAAGTAGTGCAATGAGACTCCATTGATGTCTTGTTCAGATTGATATGTCTTAGAGACGTACTAATGTCTTTTCTTTCTTTCTAACTCTAAGAATGTAGTACAGACTTATACGTTAACTCGATGCATGTAAGTTTCGGTGTCGGCTCAGAATATACTAAACATGCATATTGTAGTTTACTGGCGGTAAAATTTGCGTCAACGAGCGCCCTCTTTGTGGTGAGGCGAGGTGTGAAGACGAGGCAGTAGCCGATACGATGTATTTGTGGGATAACCTGCTCGATACCTCACGATACCAGGATCATCGACTTTGTAATATGTACCCATTCATAATATTAAATAAGCATTTGTAGGTTTTCCTACCGTCCGGTCTGTAATTTAGGAGAAAAAGACCAGTTTGAGAATTTTAAAATTTGTATTAAAATAAAAGTAGGAATGAGAGTTTGTAGGGCATCCCGGTCGGTGTTACACGTCTCGACCCTTGAGGGGGACCAGAACTGAAACATTGGTTCTAATTAAAAGAACACAAATTAAAGGTTCACAATTTTTATACAAGTTGTGTTTACTTTTGTACGTAGTTACCTAAGCTAACTTTTTGCGACTTGTAACTTCATTGAATGAATTCGTTGAATTTTGCATTTTGTGGGCTTGAAAGGGCTCTTTTGTAATTAACCCTCGTATAACCTTTGCATTTTGATATTTCTTTACATATTTTATTATTCTTATATGAATTGAGGGTGGTGTGACTTAGTAGATAATTTTGAGAAATAAGTTAGGTAAGTGGAGGAGCCTTGTCTCCGAAAAAACAACGAAAAAATGGAAGGTCCAAAAAAGAAACCAGTCAGTTCGGTAGGCATACACCGGAACTATCGACCGCTAGACGTGCCCATAACCGCGGTTCATTTCTCGTCCCGCTAGGCGCTAGCCAACAGTCATTGCACGGGCCGCACAAAGGCGAAGCGGTTTTTTCGCCGGGAGTCCGGGAGCATCCATAATAAACGAGCGGCCGGCTCCACGGCGGACGGTGGAACTTTTCCACCGGAGCTAACAGTACTCGGCGCGACTTCTCAACGCGTTTCTAATTACACGCTGAAATATTCAACGCCGTCGCGCACTTCTCAGATGAGAGTTTAGCTCTTACGCTCTTTCTTTCCATTCTTGGTCCTTTTGGATAAGCTATCACCAGACGTCTACTTGCTTCCTATGTGAATGTGTCATGCTAGTATGCACTGCGACTGCGAGCACATTGATATCGCGTAGGGTTTGGGCTCTGGTCCTTTTGTTCATGAATATGCTGACGTGTGCACATGCACTTATGTGCGATCTTCTGATAAAAAAAGAGTTTTTAGTTCGGTTGACATGAACCTTTAGGTTAATGTAACATACATGAATGCACAATCCTAATAGTCTTGGAGGCCGTGCTCGTGACTACGCGTCCGGGTTGATGTTTTGTGGAATGAAATATGTGTAGGCTAGTGTTAAGCTGACCTTATAGGGTTCACGTCAGACGTTAGTGTCAAAATTTGCTCGGCCGATATCTAGTCTCCATCGTGTGATGCATACGCATGACGTTGGAGAGCGGAGTGTGACGTGTGGATGCGGGCGTGCAGGTGATCAACGGGGCGCCGCGCGGGGGAGCCGGGGGCACGGCGGGCGCGGGCGCGGGCCCCGCCGCAGCGTGCGCGGGCGCGGCCGAGTCGCGACGCCGCGGGGCGTCGTCGCCGCCGCCCGCGGGCGCGGAGAAGCGCAAGTGGCCCGCGCAGCCCTACGACCCCGACACCGACGACCTAGCGCCGCGCCCGGCCTCTTCTGACGACGACGACACCAAGGTACGCCATACTAATACTACATCTGCATTAGAGGCATCTCCAGTGTGACGTGTGCGCTAATATATTGTGATAAGTTTGTCTGGATACGTTTTTCTATTTGAAATTAAGAAGATTGATTGTCCGATGTGTTCATGTTGAAAACTTTTACATGTATGTATGTGTCAGAAACGCAGGTTCAAGTTTTCTCGTTAAGCCTGCTGATCGAATTTTCTGAGTTTGTACCTACCTACCTGAAGCAATAATACAAAAAGTTTCAGAATGGTATCGATTCGGGCCACTTCTGTGCTAAATATGTAAAAGTACATTGTCGAGTTCTTCAAAATAGTAAAAACGATGATCTGGTCTATATCTCCATATCGTGCGCGTTGCAGGTGGAGACTCCGGTGAGATTCCGTACATCGCCTCCGTTGGAGGCACTAAAGCCGCGGCGCGCCGGCGTGTGCTCATGCGCAGGTGCGCCGGGCCCCGCCGGTCCCGCGGCGCCGCGCCCGGGCCCCCCCGGCCCCCGCGCCGGCAGCGCGCGCGCCGGGAGCAACGCGCCGCTATCCCCGAGGCGCCGGCGCATGCCACTGCCGCCGCCGCGCCGGCACAGGCCCGCGCTGGACTTCGATAAGATGCAGCAGGTAGGCCCGACCGCCGAACTCTTCCGAACTTTCCCAGACTTACAACTAGTTCATCCTGTCGGAACAATTTCGGGTGGTGAGACCTGCTGCCGCTGCTCGGTCGCCTATAATTCTAGGACGACTCGTCTTATCTCCATTCTTCTAGGGCTTGAATTTGTCTTGGTCAAACTTACCCCCATTTCAAGCGATAGCAACACCACATTTATGTTATTCAATACGTGCGCCAAAATCTACTACAAAAACAGAGTATCGTAGTAGAGTCTATATGTGTGTCATAATGGGGCTTACCTCGCTGTGGGTCACCGGCGGCGTCGTCGCGGGCATACTAATGTGCCGCCCGGGACGACACCCGAATTTTCAACTCTTTGCCCTCATATTACCGACTGTGTGCGCCTGAGAATGTTATCGTAGAAATAGTAGTAAATATACGTAACGTCCTTTGAAACATTCAAGGTCCAAAAATAAACGTTGCGACGCTTGGGGGTCGTCCTTAAATCACGTGAAGCTCGAAGGGGGGGGGGATCACGAAATCATCACAAGGGGGAGGGGAGGTGTAATGAGACATCATGTGTATTTATTTTTTCGTTTAACGCGCATTTCTAAATTGAAAAGCGGCTAAATAAAATACTTTTCTTTTGTTCCTTTTATTTAAAGATATTCTAATATTCTGTATGTTACACACCAAAAATACACGTGACTTTGGGTAGGGAGGAAGGGGTTAGTCTACCTCACCACGTATCACCAGACAGGAGGGGGGGGGGTAAAAGGTTGCCAAATACATCACGTCAATATTGGACTCCCCCTTGAAGTAATAAAAATAAAATGTAATTTATTTGACACCCTATGAAACGGAATGACTCATCATAAAGTTTGCATAATAATCACATCTAAACTAGAAACGGCTCATAAAAAACAATAGTAGTTCACGGCTGGACAAAGCCCTCTAACCGCATCAATATCAGGCTTCAATTAAACTATCACGCATATGACGCATCAAAAATAGAAATCTTCTATCGAGCACTTCCCAAATTCGCCAAAACGCTACCTTGACTAATTCCGAACTCAAATGTGAGATGAAGCCAACAGCAGATAGTTATCGTTTAGTCACAGCTCTGCGCTGATGGTTAGTTCTGCTCGAAAAACTGATAGTGAACGGTTAACAGTAGTTCCAGATTGTTTTTGTCATGGTTACCGTGATTAGTGATCGGCGTGGTCGAGCCGATGGGAGACTGCCGGGTCAGGCTCACGCCCATTTGAATAAACCTATGAATAATTTTTAAACTATAACTGGATTGCGGATTGTTAGACTTTGTTTTGATTTGTATTTATAGATACGATTTTGATGAGCATAAGATTTTTTTTTTACCGTTATTATCATTATTAGTGTTGAGAAAGAACGACGTGTTTTAAAATTGACGATTGAACTACACACATTCTCCAGCATTATCTGCGAGTTGAGTTTCATCAAAATACGTTATCAAAGTCAACGACATCAGCAGTTATCGGTCCTTTGATATGCAGCTAGGTAGCATTAAAGCTGCTTAAATGTTTTTATTTTCACAAAGAAACATTTAAAAGATAAAAAAATAGAGTCTAATACAAAATAAACGTCGCCATACAAGAGAATCTCTTGAGCATTTTTCTACAGTTATTTAATAAAGCCGAGAGTGGCTTAAAGAGGAAATAAAATAACGTCGTTCGGTAAGTGAGAGTAATGAGTTAACTTCAAGTCTTATTAACTTGTAAGCTTGATTACAGCTAATTCTATTAGTCGCATATTAAAATTAACTGTTCGTAGAATTTACAAACGAGATGTTCCCGCTAGGGGTGCTTGCGAAATTCCTCCATTTTGTTTTGTTCCTTGAAGCCAGAAGTAGTTATTTCGTTTATAGAAAGTGGGAATTATTTATGTACCTAATGCTTATTTTTATGGACGTAACACATAATAGTAACAAAAAACCGGCCATGAGCTTGTCGGACCACGCACAATGAAGGGTTCTAAGTTGAGATGAATTTATCCCAAGGACAAACTTAACATTGTAGTTGAAAAACATGTTCTCACATACTTACATTGGTCCTTTTAACCAAATTGGCCCAGTAGATTCCGAGCAAATTGGCTGTGACAGACGGAGAAACAGTCAGCCAGACACACGAGTGATCTTATAAGGGTTAACATACGGAACCCTAAAAACAGTACAGTTTAGATGATGTGTTGAAAACACACTAGGACGTCCATCCTTAAATATACCTGCAATTATCCCTAGGTCGCCCTTTACTGGAAAATAGGGCTTATTAACTTGAAGCTTATTAATAACCTAGGACCGGCGCTCATAATAATTATTGTGAACGGTGTATTAATATCCAACGTTAGCAGTTTACACGTATTTATTTATGCGTTTTATGTTACATAGTTGTACGATATCAATTATAGCGGTAATTAGCGGCTGCACTACATAATGTGCTCACGGATAGGAATATTATTAAATCCTAGAATGTACCGACTGCCAAGCGCAAACAAGTACCAACTCCCATAGTGTAAATGTCATCTGAACTTTATGTTTGACATCACATTTATTATTGTTATAATATTAATAAATAAATCAGTATCACAATATCAAACACTATGTAGTTGGTAGGTAATATAAGTATTAATGATTTAATTAATATGAACATAAGAATTTTCAAACATGACATCGGTTTATTTATTCAGTCCTAAGACTATCCAAATAAAAAGGTAATCAAGTAGGTAACCTGTTTAATGTTTTTATTATTTGTGTGTCTATTCGATCGTGTTTTATACGTTATTATTAAATGTAACTTAGCGAAGTTATCGGTATCCTATTTCATGGCCCCTGTTACAGGCGTTATAGACTAAACCACAAATGAATACATATTTACAAGTACGCGACGGCTAGCCCGTCTTGTCGGGCCAATTCAGTAAGTGTAACGTAGTCAGAAGATATAAGACTTACGCGATAGAAAGAGATGCAACTTCTAGGTGGACATAACTGTAGGTAATTAGCGCTGTGCTACCTGAATTGCACTTTATTGTGTGGTAGCAAGAGTCGCTTTTTATTTAAATAACTTTGCGGAGTGAACCATCTGTATTCATTTGTGACTAAACATTAGATACGGCGACTCGGCCGAAACTGGAATAGGTTATTAGTTTTATTTTTATTATAGGTACTTACTGAATATATTAAAGATTTCACACGTGATATCTTATTTCAGTTTGTTGTGAAACAAAATACAAATGTGATATAAATTACAGGCTTGGTTTTGTGCAAATTGATGACAGAACAGAACATAAATATTTTGTATTTGTTTCACCTACTAACTTATGTATAGGCCATACATAAGTTAGTAGGTGAAACAAGTCTTGCTGATAAAAAATTGTTTAATAGACAGAATGGACTATTGCAAAAGTCCGGATATATTGAATGAGAGACCCAGTGAATAGTTTCTTCATCTATAATGGATTAGATTCTTAACATCAAGCATTTCTCAATTATCACAACTTGTGGTTGTTGACCCGTACCCTTTTGACAATCACACTCACATGTTATTGTGCTACAACACAGCTTAGAGCTTAATCTCATACGGAAAACGATCATAAAATATTATTTTCCAGTCCCGGCTTGCGATGCACCTCCATCTTTGTTCGGTTTATTGTGGAAGATAGCGTGATTCGTCTGTGGCACATGGCGACGCATAATGAACGCACATGTGGACGTGTGCGTTCCCACGCTCGGCCGACTTGTGCACCAAACGTGGATATCTGATGCCGTGGGGTGACAACGTGTTTATTATCAATATTGATAAAGATAATAATTAGTAAGAGGATAGGAGAACCTGTTAGAAGTGTTTTTTTTTTGTTGACGGTGTAAGTACGGTATGACACAAGTTAGATGTAGCATAAATTTAAAAATTTGCATACATTCATCTAAATTCTACGAATGTATTTGGTTATTGCGTTTGCGTAAAGATCATTTTCACCTAAAGCAGTAATAAAGATGGGTGATTTTGAAGGCGCACTCAGTTCCGATGGTGACAGGTTTTACCAAATTAGTAGATGGTACATCTAAATTGTGTCGTACTCTACCTAAGTGTTTGCCGTGCTTCAACTAACAACAACTAACTTCTTTCTGATTCCTATATTTATATTGTAAGTCTGTATTGTCCCACTGCACTTCTACTCCACGATGCATATCCGGTACAGCTCGCGAATCCTTCGATATCCTGAGGGTAGGTCTTCCCTACCATTACCGCGCCACCCGGTCTAAACCTTGATATGCAATAGCCTCTGTAATCCCATGAAACATGCGGCTCCAGGAGCTAGTGCAAATCCTGGGGTTCATTCGATTTACCGAGTTTGGTTAAACCACGCTGGGATCGGTGCATTTTATTCATTCATTCCTGTATTATCTCTCTGCACGGCAAAAGCCTCCCAAATCTCCTTCCAGTTACCTCTATTTAAAGCTGCTAAGGACCAGTCTTTATAAAAGGAGTGCTCATCAAGCTCAGACAAGCTCATCCTGCAGCCTTATATTTCTTACGTTATCTCCCAACGTGCAATAAACAGCCGTTTTTCATTATCTAGCCTCTTGCTTGGTAATCTAGGTATGTCATGTTAGTACGCTAGATGGATGGTCAGATCAGATGCTGCTTTATGGACAATATCCAGGCCAAGGTGGTGTTAAATGCAACCAATTACTTAGCGATTTATTTTAGTTACCCAGTATAATTTAAATTCACGACCGATCGATCGCCCGTTGCCACGTCCAAGGCCACAGCTATTGATTTGCATCGCGGGATAAAATTTATTTCTCGTCGGGACATCCCTAGGTTTTGTCTGTTATTCACGTCGCCGTCACGTTTTGTCACAAATTTCGCAGAATAATATGTTTGATTCCGGAAACCTGCACGACATGACATCGTGGAAAATCGTTACCCACGTTCTTACGATTAGCCCTGCTCTGAATCGGTTCAATTGAGAATAGCTTCAATTGTATGGCATTTTTTACTACATTTAGCAATTGACGGTGATCTTCAATAGCAAATATAGATATACCTGTCATCTGTTAGTTATTTGCCTACCTACGATAATCAGCACATGTCCTACTCCGATGTGCTGTTGTTATCTGGCCATGTGCCTTACATAAGCTTGCTACATGCAGTTAGGCTCATGGTTGCACCTTTGGTGATACGTTATCAGGCCCTTATCGGGCAGCGGGTCATTGACCCCGTGCATGCGGGCACTTGCATCTGTAGTCCGTTGCTACAGCACACAGATATCGGGCAGATGTTTGTTATATCATGTGTTAGTGTTCACCGATGACCGATATTCTCACAATAGACGATAACAACATCATATTTTATACATTAATCGTCAAAATTGTAAACAAAATAACGTTAAAACTATAAATCCACTATCTGATCGTTTATCAAAGTATGCAATATAACGTAAAAGCATATTATTTTCGATTGATTGGATTTGTTTTTATGTTGTTATTGGATGTATTGGACTTAAAAAATATTTTATATTAAAATTTTACACTGTTTCGATACAGCAGTATTGAAACAGTGTACCTAAAATTTTAATATTTTGCAATATTCGTGGCGTAAAAGTTTAAGTTCAGAAATTAATAGAACAAAACAGTTACCTACTAGATTAGATAGGTAGGTAATTGTAGGCCCTTTAAGGCTCGTGCAGACCAGCGCTACGCGACTCCAACAATACAATTTCTAAGAAAACTTCACGGTATAACAATAACCGCTGTCGCGTCGCGCCGGTTTGCACGACGCTTAAAACGTCATAACATAATATTCAATACAACATAATAAAACAATGTTGAAATGATGACATCCAAATGTTAATGTAGCAGTTGAATTATGTCGTGGGCATAATATATTACAGCAGCGAATTCGATAGCTCTTGACCGTCAAGTGTTCCGCGTCAAACCACATCCGGGATATAATTACATATTGATTCAAGGAGTGCCAAATTATAATTGAACATTGATCTAATTACACTACACCGTAGGTATAAGAACATGAACAACAAAATTTGTCAAATAAAGACCCGAGCCTACTAAGCTGATTAATACACTAGGTACTTACCAAAATCTAGAGAACAAGCCAACAATATCAACTCATTTAAGAAAATCTTTGGAAGTACTGGCCCCAAAAAATTGTAAATGTTGATTGAACCCACAAAAAAAATACAGAAAAGTAAAAAGCAAGAGGAGCAAGAGCTTGGAAAACGCTCTTTTCGAGTAAATAATTAATTGTTCGAAAAAAAGGAGTTGAAACTAAAAACAAAAGCATTTTGGAATAAAGAGTCCAACATCGTTTTTTTTTTTCTCTTTTAAATAATTTTCGCTGCTTTCTTGCAACTCGCTTTCAACACGTCGCCAAACATAATTTGTCGATTATGGGCGCGTTTAAGGGTTCTTTTTTCTGACGAGTCGCACTTTGGATTTCATCCCCATTCAAGAAGAGTGCGTGTTTGGCGAGTTCCTTGTCGCCAGAGTCGACTCCAGAATCCTCAGGAAGTTTATCCGTACCATTTACCAGGGCAGAACGATGGTGTGGGCTGGAATTCGCCTGGGTGGAAGAACGGACATCGTTTTGATACGTTGCAATTAAATGCAGAAAATTACTGTGACGAGATTTTGCAACTATGTTCATCCCTCATCGACAGCAGTTTGGCCAAGATTTCATGTTCATGCAAGATAATGCGCGTGCACACAGCCAGGCTGGTGATGAATATACTATGCGAGAACAATATCACGCTATTAGAGCGGCCTACTTAGTCCGCTAATCTCAATCCTATAGAGCACGCTTGGGTTTTGTCGGGAGAATAGCGGTCAGTGACCATCCCCAAAATTTGAACTCTGAAGAAGAGCTTTTTGCACATCTTTCCAGAGTATGGAGCGATATTCCACAGGTGACAATGTCAATAGACAACCTGATACTCGGCATGCCACTCCGATGTAGAGTCGCTTATGCCTTGGGAGGTCCAACAAAAAGTTGCTAGGAATGTTTTTATATAAATGTATTTATGTTTGTTTTTTTTTTCTACAAAAACGTGCCCTTTTTCGTGTTTTAGGTACTATTTTAGAGATTTTCATAATCTTTCGTTTATTTTTTCACTCGCAACCCTTTTTATTTAATCAAACAATTAAAATCTGTATTAAATTACGCTTCTATTGACATACAATATGTTACATAAAAAGTATTAAAATTAAAATAATTACTATGAATACCCCTTATTCCATATACTTTGTTGAGTAGTCTACCTTTATTTGCAAGACTCGGGGCCTGTTTCACCACCTACGATTAAGTTCCTATTAACTGACTTGGCAGATAATTTCATACAAATTCTGTTCCATTTTTTTATTTATTAGGTAAGTAGTGGCTAGTCGGATATGGTGAAATAGGCCCTCGGCATCACGCAGTGAAATTGGGAAAAATCTATTAGAATTTCTTCCTTTTAAACACCCACCCAGGTAAAGTGGTCTTAATCACTCGTATACATTCGGTACCTACACATTATACGCACTCGAAATAAATTGGTCCTTTGTGGCTTAAGTCACCCAAAAGGACCTAAACATAGCTGCTTTACCACATTAAATTGCAAATCTTTCTGAATAAATATATGATGAAGATATATTGTCGCGAGCACGTTATGTAGTGCGTATGGTGTGTGGGGCCAGTCGCACTCAATGGGGCCAAGCACGGCTCATTGAGAGTCCCCGACTCCCCGTTGGTCGCATCAATGAACGACATTCCTTGCGCGCGCAGACCGGCTAAACACGGCCGCCCCCTATATGGCGAGACGTGGAATGAAAACTCGATGCATTACACTTTTTATCGGGCAGCGTACCAAGTAATAAGAAGTGTTGCGATTCAAATGTGTGTTCTTGTGTGGAGAGATCGTTTCATCGGACTTGCCGTATGAGGAAGGGTCGCGAATCGAAGCCTCGCATGCTTTCGCGTACAGGAAATTGGTTTGATACGAAATGTTGAAATTATGAATAAATATACTAATAATGAAAAAATACTATTTACGTTAAGTTCACTACTATTTACATTTGATTCATATCAGACGTCAGATTTTAATTGGAACGACTACTATTTGACACTAACTTCATCTACTGACGATGAACTTTTTTTATTCAAACCAGCCTACCAATCTATAAGTAGGTACACGCAACATCGTTAGTAAATTTTGGGATGTCATAAATCTGCTAATCCGGTTGCACGGTCTTAGAGCTCAATTTTCATAGATTAGCATTGGCATGTATTTAAACCAACCTCTAACAATTCCCATTTTGTGCTCCTAATAATATTATTACGCTGCGCCTCTCTTTTTTAACGTCATATAAATCCAAAATCAACTTTATTTAAATCAGTTTTGATGAACTGTTCAATTGACTTGTACGTTCGATGCGACAAGGCGGCGGATAGTGGGGTCGATATGAAAATTTAAGAAGGCGGCTGCGATTAAAAAAAAAAAAAAAAAAGGTTGTCGTTTTCATGGTTTTCGAGGGTGCTAAAGCCGCAAGTGAGGTTAACATGAAAATCCAAGGTGGCGGCTGCGAAAATGTAAAAAAATATATCAGGATGTCGTTTACTTGGTTTTCGAGGTCACTGATAACGAAAATAGGTTATAAGTAAAAAACCGTAATTCTGTTTTTACAAACTACCTAAGTCCGGGTATTCTGGGCAATCGTTTCACGGAATTTGTCTATTATGCCCGTTGTTCTTTCTGTGAATGTTAATAAAGACTTTCTTTCCTCGCAGCTGAAGGTGGGAGGCGGCGGAGTGCGCTCGTGGCGCGCGGTGGGAGGCGCGCACGGCGGCGAGCTGTCCGTGTTCTGTTGGTGATGCTGTGCGCGAGTGCGGCAGGCGAGCTGTGCGCCCTACACGCTCCTCACCAGGTCAGTAGTGGGCGGCGTGCGCTCGTGGCGAGCTGTCCGTGTTCTGTTGGTGATGCTGTGCGCGAGTGCGGCAGGCGAGCTGTGCGCCCTACACGCTCCTCACCAGGTCAGTAGTGGGCGGCGTGCGCTCGTGGCGAGCTGTCCGTGTTCTGTTGGTGATGCTGTGCGCGAGTGCGGCAGGCGAGCTGTGCGCCCTACACGCTCCTCACCAGGTCAGTAGTGGGCGGCGTGCGCTCGTGGCGAGCTGTCCGTGTTCTGTTGGTGATGCTGTGCGCGAGTGCGGCAGGCGAGCTGTGCGCCCTACACGCTCCTCACCAGGTCAGTAGTGGGCGGCGTGCGCTCGTGGCGAGCTGTCCGTGTTCTGTTGGTGATGCTGTGCGCGAGTGCGGCAGGCGAGCTGTGCGCCCTACACGCTCCTCACCAGGTCAGTAGTGGGCGGCGTGCGCTCGTGGCGAGCTGTCCGTGTTCTGTTGGTGATGCTGTGCGCGAGTGCGGCAGGCGAGCTGTGCGCCTGCGCTGTTTAAGGTGATGCTTCCTGTAGCGACATCTGTCCCGCTACATGGGAACTACGCAACTAACCGAGTAAAAGAGTGTGCGTGGAGTGGTCTTGCCCGTTCTTCTCCATAGGAACCTACTACGCGTTGGAATGGGCAATTAGCTTCATATTTCTGACTGACCGACCCCTTGACAATTCAAAAGTACCTGTAATTGGTTTATTTGAAATAAATGCTTGGTGTTTGAGTTGAGTTTGAATCAGAGCAAGACGAGAATCGAAATAAAAAATATATATATAAGTCGAAAACGATCACGAATCGTGGGACATTATTTGGGGTATTTTAAGGTAATCTATTTTTTTTTAATGATATTAATATCAGCCTGTATATAAGCATGTAGAGTATTGTTTAATCCCGTAATTAATGAGATTAAAATTTGTGAATAGTTTTTCAAGTACTTAACGCTAACTAGTAAGTAGGTACTAACTTTTTTTTTGCGGTCGATAAAAACATTACTCTGCATGCGTTAATATTCATCCCAACTATGGAACCGTTCACGGTGCGCTAGAACTAACTTGTTCAAAAATATAAATGTTTTTGTTTCTGACTTGCAGAGTGTCGGCGGGGCGCCGCACACAGCGGAGCGTGCGGCTGCGCACATGACGCCCGCGACCCGTGCGACCCACGCACCGACCTGCGCCACGACCCGCGCCACGACCCGCGACCCGCGCCCGCCACACGTACTTACGTCCCGCTCGCGCGTATCGTTTACCGCGACCCGCGAGCGCCCGCGCCCCCAACTATTCTATGTGTTAGTATAACTGTCTGTAATCAATTCCCGTTAGCGCAATAAGAACATTTAAATTCCCTATATATTGTATCGATACCGCATACTAGTGTCCGAGCGGGCGCGCGGCGCTCGTGCGGCGTGACGTCACGTGCAGTAGATAGTCCCGTCTAATGTTCACAGTGACATGTCCTGCGCGAACCGTTCGTATCAAACTCTCGCAGCGCCCAGCCGCGTGTCGCTCGCGCCTCTCGTCACAGGCACGCGGCTGGCGACGTGCGACATCCAGTTCCTTTGTAAATTGCACTCTAATAATGATCAAAGTACAAACTTACGATACTAGAGGATCGAGCGCACTGCGCCCTCGGCCCTCCCGGCGATGCAAGCCGACAGTTTTTCGAAGAATTTACTCGTTTTGAATACTGTGTTTTTATCCATCAGTTTGATACTCGACTAGATTGTCAGAACGCGGGATTTTTAATGAATATTTAGTTAATGATGTCAACGAAACTACAAGTTTATACGAGGCCATCGCTAGGGTAACGCTGTTCCCAAAATTACTTTAATTTGCCTTTTGTGATAAAATGGTATTGTAAATGATATTTCAATGGACTGAAATCGAGCGGCGCGGCGCCGTCCTCTCACTCGCGCGTGTGCTGAGTGCCGAGCACTGCCGAGCACTGCCGACCACTGCCGAGCACTCGCTGCTGAGCACAGAGACAGTAGAGCACAGCGGGCGGCGGTGCGTACGCTTGGGTATTAGAGGTGTGAAATTCGATAATCGCCTCGAGTTTTTGATCTCGAATTGCGACTGACACGCTGAGCGCGCGTGAGACTCGCGCGTGATGTCACGTCCGCGTCTCACGCGCGCTCACGACACAAAACGTGATTCCTTCATAGATTAACGTTTATATTTTACCAGTTTAAAATGTCAATTGATATGAAGACGAGTGCGCGCCTCGTGAGTCGCGACTGCCGACCAGGCGCCCGCCAAGCACTGCACACGGCCGCACGCCCAGCACGGTGCTGCACAGTGCTGCACAGTGCTGCACAGTGCTGCACAGAGCTTGGGCGTGCAGCGGCGAGTGTCGGGCGCATCTCGTCGTTCGTACAAGTTATGTCGGTTGTAGTCTAGTTGTATACTTATGTTAGTAGTTTTTTAGCGGGGCTAAAACATTCTGTTACTTGTATTGTGTTGTAAAACGAAAACGAAAAAAAATTAAACATAATAAAGTTAATGTGGTGCGAGTGGAGTCAGTGAATTTAACGATAAAGACATTTAACAAATTTTCAAATTAATATGATAAAAAGTACTAAGACTTTTTTTAAATCGCTTGGATAAAGATATTGTATGTACATAGTGTTAAGTGACGTAGTATAAGTGCAGACTTAGATGTAGTAGGTATAACAAATTGTATGGCGGCGCCGACCGGCCAGCCGGCGACGTCGCCCGGCCAGCTGGCGACGTCGCCCGATCTATTGTTAACGACTTTTCTTTTTTTAATTGTGTTATTTTTTATTTCTGCTATAGTTTCGTTACTGACATTTCATTGTTATGACCCGCGCCGTCTGCGAGTGCGAGCCCGCGCTCCGCTCCGGCGCATCGAATGTCGATCTCGGATGTTTGCGAATTTTCATGATTATGGAGCCTCACTAGATATCAATAATATTAATACATTCGATAACGCCACTCGACATACAAATTACATATTTTTACATGATTATTATAAAATTTAATTTGTAGGAATGAATATTTTTAAATTCATTTCAGTTTGTTGTCACACTACTGTTATAGCTTGCGCGAGAACTGATATAAAATGCCTAATTTTAGTAACTCGGGATCTGATCCTAAGAGCAGTTCTCACCGCTTCCCGGCTAGTGGCATAAGAGTAATATAATGTGAATAAAGGACATTTTTGTATGGGTTTTCTAGGGGATATATAGCTTATAACTAGTCTGGTAGAGGTGACAAGAGCTCTAACCTTTGCAGAACTATGAAACATGAAATTACAGATTTTTATTTACAATCCATTCGATTTTAATAATGCAAAAAGTAAAGAGAAAACTTGCGATTTCATGGTTTTGTAGTCATTATTATGTTAGACATATTCAACATATGTACAAAATCTAAAAATCAAATATTACCATTGTCGTTATATTGCTAGAATCAGTCTCCGAGTGATGCGTGAATTATAAAGTGTGTGGCACACGAGCGGAGCTTGCGGTCAACTTGTTTGCAACAATCAGTGGTGATATTTTACAAAATAATTTATATTATGTTTTTATATATTAACAAGCGTAATAAAGAGTGAGCAAAAGCACATCTTATATCAATGTTTCATTATTCCCTTGTATTTGTGACGTCTATCTATCTAAGCGCCTGCGGACACTGGCGGACGGGAGAGCATCGAGGAAGATTCCTATATCCGGCAGCGCTCACTGACACAAAAAAATTGCTCTGCGATACCGCGAGCGTCCGCCAGCTTACCGGAGCATCCGTCGGTATGCCGCGGCATCCGCCGAATAGCCACCGCTCGCCGGGATTTGAGAAAGAGTGTGGCAAACTGGCAGACTCCAGCGCATACCGCCTCCCGCCGCGGTATCCTCCAACGTGCTCTTCGATGCTCCACAGATATCTGCGCTGCGATGCTCTAAGGTCGATCAAAGAGCATTGCAGTATGTCCCTTATTTCGATTGGATAAGTATTAAATTCAATTGATAAATTTTAAATCTTCTGCCGTCCCTTCCACTAGTCTGCATATTTAGTCGCAGGCCATAAAGCGTGGGCTTTTGCTTGTCTGCATAAGTTGACAAGTAACTCGAGGGACATAGTGATTTTAAAAGAAAGTTAGGGTAGACCGGATGTTAAAAGGTTGGAAACCCCTGATCTATAGGGACATATGAACCAGCGAGTCCTGATTACTAGCTGGACTGAAACTGGCAAGTTGAAAGGTTACCCCGCCATCTGAGACGACAGACCGCCTCGACTGTGCGCTTGTCTGGAAAAGTCTATTCTCTAACAGGTCAGATAGCTAATTACGCAACACATTTTCGTTGACAATTCCGACTAATCTGTTTCAATTTGACAGGTCAACAACATTCATTGTGTTATTTACGTTGTTGAGCAGATTTTTTTTTCGAACGTACGAAGCCATGGATTAGCAATCTGTTTCAAAACGATTCAGATTCTGATTTATCGTGTATTACGTAATTAGGGTACAGGTAGTTGAGGTCCCAAAGCTGTGGTTGAGCTACACGACAACTGACTCATACAATCCAACTGTCAGGATAGGTCCACTCAAATCTGTATGATTCCTCAAAAGGCCATTTCTGACATTACCTTGCATAGTTATCACAAGTTAGTAACAATAAGAAACGAACACGTTACTTCAGGCACTTGCTACGACACAATAAAGTGTAAATCACACACAACGCTAATAACGTTGCACAGCAACCTTGGCACAGCACACTGCACTTTCGGCCGGTCAAAAAGAAGAGCTGTTAATACCTCTCCTGGTCGACGCCAACAGTCAGTCTCAACCCGGCGCTGTACCACATCCTCACTGGAGCTTATCGCAGCGCCACCCCGACTCCTTGGAGTTTATCGCAGCACCACCCCGACTCACTGGGGAATCGCAGACAGTTCCAACCTTAGAGTATACCTACAACACTGGAGAAGAACTTACGAACACTTCCCCTCTGTAAAAGTACAAGAACAAATGTTCTAGTACTTTCATAAAAACCACTTCGCTCAAATCGTTTCTAACGCACTTCGTAAATCGTTTTAAAGGCGCGCGGAGATTCGTGAAAATGCCTAGCTGTGCTGTTAAATTCTGTAAAAAACGTCTAAATACGTCAAACTTACATAAAGAACTGAATAACCTTCCCCATGTTAACATTTTTTAATAATATTTAGTCTTGTTTTTAATGAAATTCTTTAAAATCCTAACCTCATAATACATTTCGATTTTTCATTCGATTCAACGATGATTCAATATAAAACGTAGCAGGAATCTAGTTCTATTTTACTTACATTGCTTCTGTTCATAAAGATCATAATACTTTTCTTTTGCGTTACGAAAATATAGGTGAAATCAGCAAAATTTACACGCACTTGACATGCGATTATGTCCTATAGTAAAAATGTTAACGAGACAACCGTTGGGTTAAGGTCATGTTTGAAACCAAAATTGACATGTCGATAATTTCTTAGCCAGAATTAGTAATTAATTTTGTTCAATGTTTTATAACTGTTATATGTCCATTGAAGTGGTAATATTTTTATTGTTTTGAACTTGACCTAATTTATTATTGAGATTACTTACTTATTACAAATTTAGTTACTTTTATTTAATTGTAGTTTTTCTCTTCTTATTAAAATGTAACTTTTTTATGCAACAGCTGTTTTATTTCATGGATTCAAGCAAAATTTGGAATTAATATCGATAAAATTAAAATTAATGGTACGGACTTCTCTTTCCGGGCGAGCGGCTTTTGTTTTTTTTTGTAGTAGCTACCGCGTCCCCCGCTAAAAGTGACAGACTTTTTTATTCGGAATATTGTGCATAAGGCTTCTCCAGTGTAATATACTCTAAGGTCACTCTAAGGTCCAACCCACAGTAAACATGCGCCCGATTTAACTACAACTAACTGGAACCACAACAACATACATGACTCAACCCACTATCGACTTCCAGTCTCCGGAAGGGAGTGATGTAGATTTACATCGTCACAATCGAACTATGCATCGCACTGACGTTACGAAAAATCCTGCATCGCGCAAGCAGCGTTTACCGCGCCACTAGCATGTATTCAGCGGTAGTCCACCAGACACAACAGCAGTCTGGTCGGAGGATCCTCCCTTTTCTATGGAGAACGGCAAGAAAACTCGGCCATAAGCACAATAATAAAGTATGATTTGAGTCTCGAACCGTCGGCGTCGCAAGCAGGGTGATTGTTTTTGTGATATTCAAGTTTTGACTACCAAGTGTTTTGGTATACATAACTCATTTTCGCCCATATTGTGGGTTGGATCCTTTCTGCTTAACTACGTCCAATTACAACTTAAATGCTCTTAAGGGTCTTGACGAAAAATGTGTTTTGAGTGAGTGGTCACCAAATAGGTCTTTTGGTGACCACTCACACAAAATACTTTTTTCTTTTATCTGAACGTTTACTTTGAAAAAAGTTAATGTAAAGAGTATAGTAGCTTACAAGTACTCTTTAGAGTATAGTAACTATGTCAATGGCAATGACCAAATTAACTGTCAAATAGTTTCACGAATCCAAATAAAACTCTCCTTTTAAAATGGACTCTCTAATAGTTCTGCGGAAACCTCTGCGAAATACTCAATTGGAGCCGAAATTCATAATACCTAAGAAATCCAAGAAAGCGGTGTCCAAACTGCAACCGATCCCTCCCAATCCAGACTTGGGAGAGGAGTCAAATGAGCCTGCCATATCGTTTGTAAAGCTTTACAAGGATCTGTGCGAGGAGAACTCAATTCGTGCGACTAGCCGCGTGCATGGCTCG
This sequence comes from Agrochola circellaris, assembly GCA_914767755.1. Taxonomy (NCBI): domain Eukaryota; kingdom Metazoa; phylum Arthropoda; class Insecta; order Lepidoptera; family Noctuidae; genus Agrochola; species Agrochola circellaris. The sequence continues at coordinate 2,629,669 of OU611839.1, read as the reverse complement.
CCGACACGCGTGCGTATGTGCTTGCCGGCACGCGTGCACGTTAACTCGACACGCGTGGACTTAGACTCAGCGGCTCGCGTGGTCGTGAGCCCGGCGTGTCAGTTCGAGTGCCCGCTGGGCCAGCTGCACGTGAACACGCCGGCGTCGCGCACGGAGGTCTCGCACTCTGACACGTCACTGGTGACGCACTACTTCAGCAATGTCGAGAGCAACACAGTGTTCGACATGCCGCCGTCGCCCAGCTCGGCTCGAGTTCAAGTAATACTCGAGTTGGATTACGATACTGTTTCTAATTATTCGGGATTGTGCTAGCATAGACTTTATGATGCAATCCTTTGGTATGAATACAATAGCTATTAAAATACTGAAGCCGAACAAAATACAAGATATCACTTTTAATTTGAACCTGTACCCTAATTACGTAATACACGATCAATCAGAATCTGAATCGTTTTGAAACAGATTGCTAATCCATTGCTTCGTACGTTCGAAAAAAAAATCTGCTCAACAACGTAAATATCACAATGAATGTTGTTGACCTGTCAAATTGAAACAGATTAGTCGGAATTGTCAACGAAAATGTGTTGCGTAATTAGATAGCTGGTGTTTTAATTGCTTTCCACAAATTATCTATGCAACTGAAGGTACGGTCACAGTTTAATATGAACAGTGCAGAAATTACGTTGACTACGACTACGTACGCTCACACAGACACGCTCGTTGTCGTTATTGAAGTTGCGACCTTGCGGGTGTCGTGCCGAGACGAGTGGTCGCCACGATCTTTTTATAAATGAAGGTAATTTGTGAAGGGAATGTAGGTTACTATTTCAACAAATAGTCCTAGTTTCCATACTGTCCATATTTATACTGTGGTACGGTGTATCGCGAACGCGCTACAAAATATTTTTGTGGAAATCGGATTTCGCCAAACGTTTAAGATTTATTTTGTAAGAAATTTAAAATAAATGGAAGTAAAAACTATTTATTTTTAATACTTATTGATTTATTTATCGAAATCAATAATATTGTAAATGCAATAAATCATGATTAAGTAATAAATAAATGAAGTTCCGTAGTGTCTGTAACCTCATCGCGTTGTTAATCCATAAACATATTAAATGGATACAAAACCAAGCCAAAACTAAACCAAAATAAAAGCAAAATGCACACGGAATGAGTTCTATTGCAGTCAAAGGTTAAAAACATAGATTTGTACTATTGATGTCATAAATATTATCGAAAAATAATAGATTAGTATCTTCCTTGCTCACCTTAAAATTGTCTAAATGTTGAGATTATCTAGTCTACAATATTATCATAGGAACCTGATTATCACTAATGTCTAATCAACCATTTTGAATCAAATCATTAACATTGATTTAATAAGAATTACTTTTTAAATCCTTTCCTAAATTCATCACATATATTAGAAATATGAGTTGTTACATCACTAGAGATCGGATATTTGTATGCATATTTACCTAAAGTTAATTTTTAGCTAACAAATTATGGAAGGGGCTTCTTAATTTAAAAAAATCTTAGTATACATCCCGGAATTCAATAAAATCCGGGAATGCACAACTAATCGAATACATGGTATGGAAACGACTAATCAGGCCTCTTATGAAGGTTACTTTTGCGGTGTTGATATACCTATTGTAAACATTTTTTAACGAAACTCAAGGTACCCAGTTGTTTGTCGTTATCTGCTATGCCAATTTGGCAACCTGCTTTACAACATTAGCTAAAATTTCTATAGTCAAAAAGTATAAAATTTATCAATTCTGGAATCGCGAGATTTTTGCGATCGATACAAAAGTGCATTCCATATTAGCCAACACCTGATCGTAAGTAAATATACACTCGATTCTCTAATCAGAACTCTAAATTTGTCAATCCCGGAATCCCGGGATTTTTACGATACAAAAGTGCTTTCCATAATAGCCAACACCTCAACTTTAGGTAAATATGCATCCGAATATCCGATCTCTATACATCACCTTATACTTAAAGTTAAAATACACTCAAAACATAGATTAATACAGATGGTTCACTCCACAAAAATCATTTAAATAAAAAGCGACTTGCTACGACACATTAAAGTGCGATTTAGGTCACACAGCGCTAATTACCTACAGTTATAGTTGCCTCTCTTTCTATCGCGTCACTTTTATATCTTCTGACTACGTTACGCTCATTGAATTGGCGCGACAAGACAAACCCGTCGGTATTTGTAGCTTCATATCTAAACGGAGTGGGTCTTCTGTATTATTCTGTGCTCAAACATAAAACAAATCAGTCCATTTCAATTTACTTAGACTACAACTATTTCTCTTTGACATTAAAATATTTCAATAATGTTCTACTTTTTTTACTAGACTTGGGCGTTCTCTCCGACACGGAAGTTCTCCGTGTGGGGATATTTTCTTTGGGGCTGAGAGGAGCTGCCATGTTGAGTTTGTCGGCGATGTCTGTGCACTTCCCTTTGCGCTCGCGCACCATGAGCGTCAGCCAGTCGGTGGTGCAGTCCTTCTTCTTGACGGGCGACATGAGGCGCAGGTGAGGCGCCTCTCCATCCAACACGAAGTTCGGCAGGTTCTTGGTCGGCGTGGTGAACGATATGATCCTCAGCTTGCTCGGCGATACCTGCACTGGAGATCTATTGTGTGATGTAGTCGGAGATAGTGGTTTCATCCCTTTCGGCGATAACATTTTGCAGTTTTTACTTTCATAATTCTTAGTGGGCGTCATGAAGGAGGAGCCCGCTTTAGGTATGTAGCACCAGTCGCTGGAAGCTTCCATTTCACAATTCCTAGGCGGGCTTCGTTCGAGACAGTCTCCATGACGTTTTATTCCTGCTGGCAGCAGCTTTGCTTCATTTTCTTCAGGTAGAGTATCTAATTTCAGTCTTTTTATTGACATTTCAGCTTCCTCTGCGTCTCTTGAAGCATTCATCAGATCTGTGAGGCATCGCTTTGTTTTTCTGATAGAAGCGCTGCCTTGCGAACGCATTCGCTTGGCACTGTAGGACCCGGGCGTGGTGACCAGTTTGCGTTTGAGTGAATTAGGAGTTTTATCGAGCGCGCCCCACTGCGGCAGGCTGGCCACGTCGGTGCGCGGCACGAGCTCGGCGCGGCCCCGCAGCTGGCCGTCGTCGGACATCTCGCGGCCCCTCAGCTGGCCGTTGTCGGGCAGCTCGGGGCCGACGCGCCACAGCTTGTGTCGCGCGTCGTCGCTGCACGTGACGAGCTTGGTGTCGCCGCGCGCGCACCAGGCGGCGCACGTGACCTCGGCCCAGTGGCCGGCCAGGCGCACGACGGGCGTCGAGTACTTCACGTTCCACACGTACGCGTTCTTGTCGCTACTGCCGCTCACGAGGTACATGCTGTCGGGGCTGAGACACGTCTTGATGTAGAACGTGCTGTTCTCGTGCCCGATGTACCTCTGCTCTGGCATCGCATTATACGTCGAAATATTGAAACAGTAGATGACGTTGTCCATACAGCTCGCGTACAATCTCATCCTAGCGTCGTCTATGATCAAGTTGGTGTATCCGTTCTTGGTGGAGCTACCGCAGTAAGGTATGGAGTGCTTGGGGAGCGGCTCTCTCTTGTAGATGTTGTAGTTCTTGCGCAGGTCCCACACCTTGATGTTGCCGTCGCACTCCCCGCAAGAGATGAGCGTAGTGTCGTCCTGGAACACAAGGCCGGTGATGCTGGTAGCGCGCTGCGTGTCGACGCGCAGTCGCTTGCCGTGCGAGCCGGGCGTCTTGGGGTTGAAGCTGGAGTGGCAGTTCATGAGGCAGTTGTCTGGCTTCAGGACCACAGAGGGCTGATTATTGGCTCTTATGTCCCACACCAGTATGTGTCCGTCCCGAGCGCCCGTGGCGAAGATCGAGGGCTCCGTGGGCCGGAACACTGCAGTCTTTACAGACCTCGTGTGGCTTGAAAAGACTAGTACCCTTTTGGGAGCACCCTCTGCTACGTCCCATAGACATGCTGTGTGGTCACCTGAAAATTTATTACATGACAATTATTACAACTATTCTGTGGATCACAATAGATTTTATTGCATATTGCAATAAAATTAATAAAAAAACATATTTTCTAAATGCTAATTTCCATTACATATTTGAATGAAAATGCAAAGTATGTACTTTACATTAATAATATCATCTCTGGCAAATTTCCTTTAACATATAATTATTCAAGGACTATACTCAACCAACACAATTAGGCTTTAAAGCTCCAATAAAGTTTCTGAATATTTCAGTTATTCTTGAGGTATGGTCTCACTAAAAACATCATGTAAATAATGATAAAATCCTTTAAGAAAAATTGATCAGGCATTTAAAAGTTATGGTGGAACAAACAATATCACATAGATACATACATACATGAACGCTGAAAACTTTACACTCATTTTTGGGTAGTTGCGAAATAAGGTATTTCTGCTTGATAACAAACAGCTATTTACCACATTATTGAAACCAGTGGCTATAGAAGAAAATGTAAGATATTTTAAAATAGCACTGATGCATGTAACATTTTAGTTCTTTACATTTATTTGATTGGTACATGACTTTGTGTGGTGCCAGACGTAAAGAATAGTATCATCCCATTTCTTCCCGTGGGTGTCGTAAAAGGCTACTAAGGGACTCACTAGAGAATGGGCAACAAACATTTATGTTGTACGCAATGATAAATTATGTTTTGCTACACTATTGGTTATGGTGTGGCTAGGTTGACATAGAAAGTAACTTTCATAACTGTTTTTTCCACGAATTTGGCGATATTCAATTTTAGTGCACCCTGGGCATTCAGTGCTGCGCTGCCACCATCTTGCTGACTTACTTATATTTTTTACAATAGAATGAGCTATTCTCATATAGTTCCCACAGATATTAGAGATGCATAATCAGCCTATGTACACTGCCAGGACACATGCCTCAAGTGGGCTGTAATATACCACGCGTCCCAGTGCGGGTTGGTAGATGGCATAAGTTTTCGAATGTTTGGTTCTAGGACATACCGGTTTGCTCACAATGTTTCCCTTCATCATTTTGGGAGCAAAGTTGATGAAGTTATTTACACAAAGTAAAGAACCTGCTTGGATTTGAGCTTATGACCTACTACTACTCGTAAGTCAGACCGCTATCACTGGGCCACCACTGCTCCCACATTAGAGATGAACTGTTGTTAACATACCTACTAAATCACTTTCATCATTCAATATTACAGATAATGATTACCATTCAAATTCATTGTATTGTTTTAGTTTTAAAATTAGTTGGTAACAAGACTGCAAGAGTATTTTATGACTAAGAAAATCACATTGATGAGGATTGCATGATGTTATATTGAGCTGTTATGTTCATCCGTTATTTAATTCCTAAGGAATACAACAACATTTTTTTTTTTCTAAGATGGATGCCAAGTATTAGATCTGCACTAATATTATAAAGAGAAAAGATTTGTATTTTGGTTTGTAATGAATAAACTCAAAAACTACTGGACCAATTTTAAAGATTCTTTCCCCCCAGAAGAATGTTATATAATCACTGAGTAACTTTGGCTATAATATATAAAGATAGGTACAACTCAGGTGAAGCTGCTAGATGACGCCAGATTGATAATAAATTGGTAACAAATCTACATGGTTTCTTGCTCACCTGACACAGTTACAAAGTTCATATTCTGAGGCATCCATGCCAGGTCGAAGACAGCATTGTTGTGGCACTGGAAACCTTCCAATGTGCTAGCAGTCGTTATGTTGGATGTGTCCTGCAAATCCCAAGTTAACATGACATACTGAGCAATGAGCAGACCCAAACTCTGTCTCCCAAAACAATGACAAGGTGTGACGTGCACACCATCTTATCGTTTAGGCCTACTAACCTGAATAGCAACTCTGCCATCCTCGTTCGCAAGAGCAAGGATGTGCTCGTAACCGGGAGCCTCCGAGAATCGGCACGCAAATATCGGGGGATCCTGGTCGAAGCTAGCCGCAATGTTCGCATTCTGCAGCCCATAGAATGATTCCTCGCTGTCGACCACCAGCCGCTTCAAGATGTTATCGTAGTTCAGTCGACAATCTGCAATAACCCACCCGTTACTATCACTATGCACAATACACAATTTTTTATGATTCCAGTTAATGATTTTTCATTATGTGCTTACAAATGCCAAGCTGACGGTCGATCAAACACTGAATATCATTCATTTTCACGCATTGCCAATTTGCACAGTAAAATCACAATAACAACTTTGTGGTAGCACTAGATATTTCCATCAATTACGATGAAAACTAAAGAAAACAGATCAAATGTACTCGTCTAGACAAGAAGTACCACGATATGGCGCGAAAAAGTGGGGAACGAGGGGAAATCGAAACGTAACGTCAAATGATGCAAAACAAAGCGTTTTGTTACGCAGATTATTATAGGATAGGCACGTTATGTGAAATTTTAATTAAAATTCTTTGTTCTGTTTTAATGAAATCCTTAGCATTCTTTTTTATTTTGAAGAAATGGTGCAATAATTCATAATTTTTCTAAATTACTCTTAGTGCCTTTTCACACGTCCCGGTTGCCGGTTAGCCGGTGTCGGATAGCCGGCGGCTAACTGTATGATTGACGTTATCCTTCGTTGATACGTGTGAAAGATAACGAAAATGCCCTTATACTTAGCCGTCGGCTAGCCGGCAACTGGTACGTGTGAAAAGGCACATAAAATACCTTTTATGTTTATGCCACTGGTGCATAGACAATAATAAGTTTGTTCGCACTGCTACAGTAACTTTTTTTTTTCGTGGTGCCCAATCCAGTCTTGCTAACAGACCCCGGTATCCAAATTACGGTCTTCTGATTCGTTGAATTTTTGACATATCTAATTTTCTGAAATATGTCTGTGGTAAAATTCCAAGCGCGTTTGCTTTGCTTTACTATTTTGTTGTGGTGAATTTAGAAGAGAAATAAAATTTAAGTTTATGTATCAATTCTTGCATAACAGCCAGAGTTTGGACTAAACGGTCACCAATATGGTATTGTTACTTTTGACGTTTATTTCTAAAAACGTTTTACCAAGAAATGTCCGTTAAAACTTGTGTAATATAACTGGGCGCCGTACCGCTTGGTTTACCTTTCGATACGTCTATCTCAGAAGTGTAAGTTTTTAAGTAACGAGAGAATCGAAGAGATCGACTTCCAGTAACGAGAGCCTTAAAAAGTAAGTATACGATTATTTCAATATTGTAGTTTGATGAAGTTCGTTACGTGGACACAAATGATGAGGAAAATGTTGATATTTCAGGTGTGTGGAATGTGAGTCTTACGTGGAAAATGGAAGAGGTTGGCTGTAGCCGGCAGCACGGGAAGTTCGTGCTGGGCAGTCGCGCGGGCAGCTCGAGCGCGGAGCTGGCGGCGCGCGCGTGCGCCTGGTCGGGCCCGCTGCGCCTGCTGGCGTGCCTGCTGCGCTCGCACTGCGCTGCGCTATGGTGCCAGCTCAACAGGGCCTCGCCGCCGCCCGAGCTACCCCAGCTGATGTTCCCTTTATGAGCAACATGGATGAAATATCATATTGGATTTGTACCAAGCGGGCACCGTGCCTGATGAACTATGACAGTGTCAAAAAACAGAATGAGCAAGCACAGTGTTCTAAAAGTAAACCTAAAAGTGTTCCCAGTGTTGCCGAGGTGCCTTCACCTAAGAAGAAGAAAAAGAGGAAGCTGTCTCTACTAGAAGATGACTCAGGCTCTGCAGATAAGCAGCAAAATGTTTATTTTGACACATCTCAAAAGCAGAAACACACTGTGTTGACTAGTTGTAAGTCTGATACACTAGGATCTGACTTAGACTTCAATATTAAAATCACTTCTGTGCAAGGCAAATCAAAGAGATCAAAACATCAGAAAAACAACAGAACAACTTTGCACAAGAAAAATAAAGTGATTACATCAACACCCAAGGTTATGCACCTGAGGAGGAGCCTGAGACAAGCTCAGCAGAGTCTTAACCACAACAGCCAACTTAATAGTTCCTTTGAAATATTTAATAATAGTCTTATGAATGGTAATAAGCATAGTCAAATAGAAAAGAAATCACCCGACAAGCTGAAGAAGTCACCAGAGTTACTTGCTGGCGGGGATCAGACTGTGGACAATAATAAGAATACCTATCTTAACAAGTCTAAGAATGAAGTCCTCAATGGACAATTTGAAGACCTCAGTGATGTGTCTGGGTTTACAGCCAACTACATTAGGTCTACAAAACTGCAATCAACTAAAACTCCTAGAAAATTAAGATGTAAAAACAGTAGGAATCTGGTGAAAGAATCACGGCAAAGTGTGCAAAAAGACAACACAATGATTGTCTGTGTCAACAAGTCTATGAACACAGGTACACAAAAGCCATCTGCTCTGAACTGCAGCACGGAGTCAGAGAATGTGATCAACTTAATATCGAAGGGTATTGACAAGTCTGCCAAAGTAAGCAAGAGCACATCGTTACTCAAGTTCATGGATGTTAAAATAAATAAAAGTGCAAAGGAGGCTGTTGGCAACAGTAAACTAGATGGCAGCAGGACTAGAACAAAAGGCAACTTGAATGTGTCATTCCAAACACAAATTTCCACATCACGGTATCCGAAACGGTGCAGAAATCATACAACACCTGATGTTGTAGTAGAAAATACAGGAGATAACAAACAGGCAGATAAACGAAGGAAAATTAGTAAAAATTCAAGTGACTTCAACAATTCAGACCGGAAGGAGAATCCTGAAGCTGCAGCAGTGTCTAGAACTAGAAGTGGCAGGAACATCGGCTTAACGCTAAGGCATCCTGAGAACTCAGTTTTAGTTCTAAGTAATTCTACAGAGCATGTCAGTTCCATGGTGAGCATGAATGTGGCCAGCCCTGGCACGGAGCAGAGAGATAAACTGAAGAAGAAGAAACGGATCACAAGGCACTTACGTTCAAAGAAAGCCATGGAGAAACAAACAAGTTTACAAAGAGACTCTCTAAGAGACAAGAGCGGTTTTGCTGCTTGCTTTTCTGATAGTGATGACGATAGTGAGCCATTAAAGCAAAGAAAATTCTTCTGTGCATAAAACTTTAAAGACTTATTGCAAGCTTCCTTGCAGATTGACTTATAACATTATATTGTTAGACATATGGATGTGCACAAGTACACACTTCATGTACAGGGGTAGAGAGTAAAGAATGTTGTAAAAGGAAAAACAAGTAAACATGAAACAATTTATTCACTTACTGATTAAATTAGATTAGGACTTCTAAAAAATAACCATAGACACATTCTGTCATTACAAAACAAGATTTAACTTTAGTTCAAGCTTTGAGCCTGTTTGTGGATTTCGGACTTAGAACTCGTATTGTAATGAGATGTATTGTCATTCTATCGTATAATTAGATAAAAAGAAATCATTTTACAATTTAATTAGATATAAAAAATTTACACATTCCAATTGAAATGCTGATATTACAATGAATTATTCTTAAATGTTGGCTGACTGATTGCCCCCCAAAATTTGACAATTTGTTAGCAGATTTTGGTCAAGTTTAGCTGATAATGGTGTTCTAATTTAATCATTAAGGTCATATATTATCTTTTCTCTGCCCTTGTTGACTCTGACTTCCATTGCTTGACAAGACTAGAATTGTATAAATTTGCTCAGTGCCTGTATCGTTATTGCACTTTGTATATTATCGGCATGTATGTCCATGTTAGCATCTAGATAATTGTATTTAACTATGATACAGTAGTATATTGCATTCAGCATACTCGTTATACATAATATCATTATTATTGGAGACACTGACATAGCTGGGCTGTCATTTTAAATTAATCTTCATTATTGATGAAAATTTTTAGATTATTATTATTTATGATAATAAAAATATCGTTAGGGTGTATGCAGATGGTCTGCAATCGGACTGCGACCTGGCTCCAAATAGCATGTATTAAATTGTCGAGTAGTTGTTAGCATGCCGACAATATTCGACAGTTGCGTTTTATTTCGCAGCTAGCTCGTATCCCTAATGCAGACCGCCTGCATAGTCCCGCCAAAAAGAGCGCGCGAAATTCTGCCATTTTGTTAAAGATGCGCGTTTAAATTGGCTTTCTGATTAGAAAACATATTGGAACACAAATGAGATTTGTGTGCGAAATCTTTGTTTTATAAAGTGCCATTGTATATTGTAATGTATGTATGTTAAGTATATTTAAGTTAATCCATGACTGTGGCACACTGTGGAGATAGTTCATTCTATATTAAATTTGGGAACTTACATACCTACATATAATTGAAGTACATCAACTTTTTGTTACAATTATGTAAAATATAAATAACATGAATTTAATATTATGAAGAAGGTATTGATTATTCTTTAAATATTTTCTATAGTAGGTAAGTATTGTTTGAATATTATTTTCAAACAGTTATTATTATTTCATACATTTTAGATGCTCCTTATTATTTTTAAAAGCTGGTAAATCCATAAATTATATTTATAATGTCAATTTTGATGAATTAGTTATTATCGGAAACTTTATGCGTGTGTGACTTTTCCCATTATTGTAAGAACTGAACTATCTTTCTTTGGCATAATATTATATCTATCGAATTTTTGAATTTAGGGTAATAATGAACTTTTTATTTAGTTTTTATCAAATTTTTGTGTATTATATTTTGTAGCTTTTATGTATTTAAAATTGCATAGTAAAGTTAATCTTAACTGTATATTCTGTTTTAATGTCGAGTACCATACCAAAAGTATATTTAAGTACAAAGGAGTAGTAAACGAAACGTACGTGAAACGAGGCGTATAGATGGCGCCATCAGCACAAGCAATAAACAGTCCGTCAAATGGTCCATGGTTTAAAAAAAATATTAAGAATTATTATGGGAAAGTTGGATAAGTCGCGCACAGACCAAGGAAGCATGGCACAAGGGTTTAGGTCATCAGTGATAGCCTAGTAGTGTGACTGGCGAATCATCAACTTCCAAATCATATGTCTCGAGTTCGAACCCAAGTCACGCACCTCTGACTTTTCGGATTCGTGTGCGTATTGTATAATTATCACTTGCTTCAAAAACGGTGAAGAAAATCAGTATGAGGAAACCAGCATGCCTGAGAGATATTTCTCGACGGCATGTGAAGCCAAGTCAGAGGCCCATGGGCGGCATAAAAACTGATACCAGGAGGTTAGTCTCTAACTACACGAAAAAGAAAGAATTGGGTGGAACACGGCTGGCAATGAATACCAGCAACTGAATACCAGTATTTTGGAGTGACTGCCTATCTGGTCAGTCATTACCCACGATACTACGGGACTAACGGCTTAACGCGCTTTCCGAGGCACGGAAGGGTCTCGATGAGTAAGGGATGGCCACCGATCCTTGAACCAACCTCGCTAAGCGTAGCTTAACTTTCGATTGACCCTTTATTATGTCAAAATTGTTAAATATTAAAACAAAAAATACCTTTAGTTGACATGCTATGAGAAAATAACGTTGACAGAGAATGAAAATATTGTTTGTTAACTTGCTACTAATGCTAATAAGCTTGAAACTTGTCTGTTTTCTGTCTAATTACGCCGACACAAAAGTAACGAAACTTTAGTTACTCTACCGATTCGTGAGCTTCTCTAGAGATGTAAAATTAAAAAACTATTCATAAGCAAACATAATATGATAGAGTAAGTAGGTGTCTAGATGTGCCTGTATAAAAATAAAGCATCACGCCGCATGGTGCTCCAAAGGGGTAGGCGGAGGTGTAATGCACCACGATTTATCAACCATTTTTGGGTTCCGTGATCGAATAAAGAACCTTTATAATTTCGTTGTTTTTTTGTAGTGAAGAAAAAACATGGAACTGGGATGAAAAAATAAATTGGATCGGGCTTACAAAATAGAAGGGTTTCTATTGTTAATATACACTCGAGAGCAATGAATCCGGGTCACTTAAAGAATGTTAAAAATCTCGGAAACTAAAAATGATAGGTTAATGCAATAAATTGTATTTAATAGACAATGTAATACTCCTTAAATGAAAGTTAAAAAAATATGAGTCACCATACATTTTATTAACACAAAATTACATAAAGAAAAAAACTGCTGATCTCTCCTTAAAACAAAAATAGGAAACATGAAATTTTTGAACTTTATTACGATTTTCTTGAATTTTAATACTTCGTATTGCCTCCTCGTGCTTCCATTACTGCGTTTACGCGGTTTGGCATGCTGTACACCAAGTTCCTTATACGATTTTGGGGAATATTCTCCCATTCCTCTGTGAGAGCAATTTTGAGCTCACGAAGCGTGATTGGGGGAGGGTTTCGTTGTTTTACGCATCTGCCTAGCTCGTCCCAAGCATGCTCGATCGGGTTGATATCCGGGCTGCGCGCTGGCCACTCCATACGAGTAATGTTCATCTCTTGAAGGTAGTCATTCACAATCCTACCTGTATGAGGTCGGGCATTGTCATGCATAAATATAGCATCCTCACCTAAATTGACCATAAATGGACCAACGTGATCATTGAGGATTTCTTCTACATATCTTACGCTAGTTAAAGAGCCGTTTTCTATGATCACCAGCTCTGTGCGACTTTCAGAAGAAATTCCGGCCCACACAAGTACAGACCCACCACCGTAGGCTACTTTTTCTTCGATGCATGCTTGCTTGAATCTTTCCCCTGGTCTTCGATACACTCTGTGTCTTCCATAGTGCTTGTAGAGCATAAATTTTGATTCATCGGAGAACATAACTTTTGACCAATCTTCAATACTCCAATTTACGTGGCTCTGGGCATATCTTAGTCTTGAAATACGATGGCCACGCTCCAGTTTAGGGCCGTTTGCAGGTCTAAGGGGTTTTAAGTTAGATTCAGCAAGCCGACGTCTTACTGTCCATGCACTTGGGTTACTTCCTCCGAGGCGTCGAAACTGATTTGCGAGTTCAGTTCCTGTGAGAAAGCGATTTCGAAGCATGGTGTTCACCAAGTATCGGTCTTCTCGTGCTGTGGTACACCTGGTTCTGCCCGTTCCTGGTCTGCGTAGGTTAGAACCAGTTTCTTCGTAACGTCGGAGAACTCTTTGTACTGTTGACAGCGACACACCGACAGTCCTGGCTGTATCGCGCTGACTCCGGCCGGTTTCCAGCATTGTAAGTATTCTGGTGCATTCTTCAGGCGTAAGCGACATAATTTCAGCTTGAATAATGAATATAGAGCACTATCAACATGGTTTATGTACCCACATAAATGACAGATTACAAACAAAAGCAAAACCAAATGCTGTAATTTCGTAGTTCCATCTTCGAAAGTGGCCCTTTTTCAAATTTGATTTTTTTATGATATAACTTTACAATAACTAAGAAGTTTTAATACCTTCATTTAAGGAGTATTACATTGTCTATTAAATACAATTTATTGCATTAACCTAGCATTTTTAGTTTCCGAGATTTTTAGGATTCTTTAAGTGACCCGGATTCATTGCTCTCGAGTGTAGTTTGAAATAACCAACAATTTACCTGTATGGTTGTCGGTTGTCTCAACGGAGTCACCAAGAAATCTAAAAAAAATTAAGCATTTGTAGTTGAAGATTTTGTTTTAGGGTCTAGCAGATCCTAAAACGAAATCTAAAGTCAATACCGGAGTCTGGTCTTTAGACTGTTACTTTTCCTTAGAAAATGCTACGGACGGAACCCAGTTCGACGAGAACTTAGCCGCTTTTGATATATAAATAGTTATCTCATGTCTTTATCAGGAGTAGGTATTTCTTATTGTTATGCAATGGTGCGCCTGAGCATGTTATTTCATAACAATATGTAATATCAGATGATGCGTCATGATGATAATGCGGAAAATTTATTTTGATCAGATTTTGCATCCGCAAAATCAATTGCTGGCTCAGTGGTAATGGCCGCGACTTACGAGTTGGAGGTCGTAGGTTCGAATCCTGACAGACGCTTGACTTTGTGTAAATTATTTCATCAGCACTGCTCTCAAAACGCTGAAGGAAAACATCGTGAGGAAACCAGCATAACCCGCATCCCGCATTGGACCCGCGTGGTGGATTACAGCCCACTCCCTCTCACAGAGAGAGAGGAGTCCTGTGTCCTTGGGAATATTATAGGCTGATGAAGATTTTTCGGTGGGAGAAACTCTCACTCTGATAGTCCGATGGGAGTGGGAGACTTGGGAGTGCAATGTTTGCGCACACACTCTAGCACTACCTACCTACTTTATTAATCAATCTAAATAGGTAGGTATCTCATCTGCGTACTCGTAGTTGACTACTCTCCGATGAGATTGGCCGTCGTGACTGAAATTCGGTCTGAAGGATTCACCATATGTGGTATGAGGCTAGGTTTCCTGTTGTTCTTCACCCAACCTTCGTTAGCCAGTGATGACAAAATTAAAGTCTAATCGTCGCGTCGTGAGAAAGGCGTGACGCGACTCTGGAGGAACAGTTTCTATGAAAATTTCACGGAAATTGTTCTACTGGTGTCGCGTCGCGCCTGTCTGCGGAAGCCTTTAACTTTAATGATACTGATAATACCTACTTACTTATCATGTATTTTCGACGTCTTTCCTATCTCTATCTATAAAAAAATGACATATGAACGATAATTTCCTTACATTTACCTACTTGCTGAGGCACCTACTTACCTAGGTACATAGTAAGTATATAAACAGAGATATTTTTTTAAAGAGTCAGTCGTATCAAAGTGATTGAATAGTCACGAAGCTCCGTTGGCAATTGTATCTACCAAAAATATTTTTATTATATTCTAAATAAACAGCATTTAAATATAAAAAAATATCAACATGGATCTAGATTTTACTAACAAAGTGGTTCTTGTAACTGGTGCGAGTATTGGTATAGGCGAGTCCATAGCTATCCTGTTCGCTAAACTTGGCGCGAAACTGTCACTGGTGGGAAGGAATGAAGCCAACCTGCGAGCAGTCGCGGACAAGTGCGAGAAGCAGAAGGGCGTGAAGCCGCTGGCGATCGTCGCGGATCTGGGCACTGACGAGGGCGTCGAGAAGACGGCCAAGGAGACGCTGGATCATTTTAAAAGGTACCTAATTCAAATCGAGCTTATTTTTATTTTTTTTTCAACTCCCGGCCTCCAAACACCACAAGGTGTTCCTTGTGGTGTTTCGTAGTCGCAAGGAGTGTTTCTCCCTGAGTAGATAAAACAGGCCCAGAGCGAACTGACGGAGTTCTTTTTTGGTCAATTGTGAGTTGAAAAAATCATCTCATTTCGTGAACTTGTGCATCTTATGTATGTAGGTTATAGGTAGCGAAGGTACCTAGGTAGTTAGTTAGGGTTAAAACCTTCGTATGCTCATAGATAGGTACTTATATACGTAGGTAGGTACCTAACGAAGCAAGCAAAGTAGGTAAGTGAAAGAAATTAGGCTCATGATGCAGTCTGGTCTGGTAGGTTCTTCAAATGGAAAATATGTGCACCCAGTCGCCGCTGAAGGTTGTCTCAAATTGAAGAGTTTTTTAAGTGCACTTGCATAGCAAAACATTGACATACTTATAGTAAATAACATAGTGATAACATTATTTATTTCCTTGAGGATCGCGCAACGAGCTTGATTTGGTTTATCAGATAACAATCAATTGATTGGTGCCGAGCGTAACAAGACCTTCATGCACTTTGAGGAGTATTGAAGTGTTTGTTTGTACGTTGTTGAGTAGATTAAGCACATCTCGCGTAGGTACATCTCTGTTAAACTGTTGTTGTTATCTGTTAGTACTCGTATCTGTTGTCATCGGTATTTCGGTAGTACCAAATTTTTTAACAAAAAAAAATGTTAAGTACTTACTTACTTAATTTTAAGTACATATTCGAAAGGGTTTTTTAATCCTTTTCAAATTTCAAATGGAGAAATCAAGATAGCTACCCAATACCTACTCTATTTGTACGCCTATTACCTACCCGATTTAATCGCGTTTAAAACGACGATAAATATGCCAACAGAATTCAGGGGACCTGCCACCACCACTAAAAGAGATGAAGTTCTACAGGACGTATAGCTTCATCTCTTTCCCCCACTGACGTAAGATTAAACTAATACTGCTTTAGAGGTGGTCGTAAGTCCCCAGGGACCCTAAAATACGGCAATGTTAATTTACCTTCCCTTCTTTCCATTCAAGACTGGATGTCCTAGTCAACAACGCCGCCATTGGTTGCCGGACGACCCTCCTGAGCACTCAGGACATGAAGATATTCGATGACGTCTTCAGGATCGACGTGAGAGGAGTCTACAACCTCACTAGGCTGCTGGCTCCGGCCCTGGTCGAGACCAAGGGAAACATCGTCAACATCTCCAGCATAGCAGGGACTGTCGTCACTGTAGGCAGCCTGCCGTACGGCATGGCCAAGGTAAGAACTGTGGCTTAGTGTTACTTAACACGTTCAGTTCCGGGAGCCCTCCTGGAGGGTTCACCTAGTCGCATATGTGATGCCGGGAGCCCTCGCCGAGGGCTCATTTTAAATGTAGGTAGGTTTTTCTTAGCGAATACCGTAAGTATTATAAACCGAGAAAATAAAATCTGATATATATTTCAACAAGATTTATTAGTATAAGCGATGGTTTTAAAATCCAAGCATTTAAATTTTTTGTTGACGTCTATCAAATATTCACAAAAAATGTAACTACCTACGTATAGCGAAAACACCCCCTGAAACCACAATTTTACTTTATTTTACAGTGTTTTATAACACGGTTTTAAACCTAATGCCGTTTGCCCGCAACCCTCGCGGAGGGTTCATTTCCAATATGTATGGCGGCATGGCGTATGAGTTCTATGAAAAGTGGGTGGAGTCGAAAGTGTTAATATGCTAAACACCATATTTTTTGCGTATGATTTAATATAATTATCGTGCCATGAAACAAAATAAGTACAGACTCCATACATTTCCATTTGACAGGCTTTATCACTGTTGAAGAATTTGAGACATTGGCGTTGGCCCAAAATGCCCCTGTTCCTTTGGTTCACTTATGGTTTTGGCGGTCGTGTATGTACTAAATCCCTTAGATAGACCAAACATTAAATATTCTTCCTATGTTGCAGGCTGCACTGGACCACTTCACCCGCCTGGTGGCCCTCGAGCTGGCTCCCAAGGGTGTCAGAGTTAACACCGTCAGCCCTGGACTCACTGTAAGTACCTGTTATCGATATGGAACTCCTTTCTCCCTGCTAGACGTGCAGGTCTTATTTAGCTAAAGGCAACTAGGACTCTTTTTGAAAATACTCACTCCTATTTTGAGTCGAGTTTGAAACTTTTCTTCATTTTTCGCAGGAGTCAAACTTTTTTAAGCGCATAACGGGGATCTCCGAGCCTGCGTACCAGGAGTGGTTAGAAGCTGGCTCCAAGGCCATCCCCATGGGGGAGAAGTGCGTGGGGGATGACATCGCGAAGATGGTGGTGTTCATTGCTAGCGACAACAGCCGGCTGGTCACTGGAACCAACATCGAGGTAGATGGAGGGTTCAAGTTCACCATCTCGGGCAGTAGTCTCACTGCTGCAGTGAAAAAGTAATTGTTTCAAGGTGTTGGCAAAACTGCGGAGAAGAAAATTGTTCCTAAATTAATTCAGAATATTGATTTGTAACATAGTTATAAGAGTTATATTTCTATGATTTGTACCAGAGTACATACTAATAAATAATAAGATAAGTACATAAATATTTTTGTTTTAATAAACTTTGTTTGAGTTTTACATAATATCATGGTGAATGGCGAGAAAATCCCCTGGTTACGACTTAATTACAGGAGAAGTTTTACAAAATCTCCCACGTAAAGCTATAGTTAAGCTTACCACGCTCATTAATGCTGCATTTCGGTTAAAACACGTTCCTGACATGTGGAAAGTAGCTGAAGTCATCATGATAGTCAAGCCTGGGAAACCACCTCATGAAACAACATCTTACAGACCAATCTCACTGTTACCTGTGTTGTCAAAACTATTTGAGAAATTATTTTTAAAGAGATTGAAGCCTCTTATTGAAGCTGAAAATCTAATCCCTGATTACCAGTTCGGATTTAGAGAACAACACTCTACACTCGACCAAGTACACAGAATTACTAATATTATTGAAAGAACACTAGAGGAGAAGAAGGTGTGCTCCACGGTTTTCCTTGATGTAGCTCAGGCTTTTGATAAAGTATGGCATGAAGGCCTTATATATAAACTAAGATCGATGCTGCCTCAACAATTTTCAGATATCTTAGAATCATATTTATCAAACAGATTGTTTAGGATAAGACAAAGAAATGCATATACAGACCTTAGGCAGATAAAAGCTGGAGTACCCCAAGGAAGTGTACTTGGTCCGGTCCTGTACCTATTATACACCTGCGATATTCCTGAGCTAGAAAATAATTTCATCGCAACCTTTGCTGACGACACAGCTATCATGGCTGTTGGAAATAGTCACGAGGAAGCTGTAGAAAAGGTTCAAGATTCCATCAATCGTATCTATGAGTGGACTACAACATGGCGTATCAAACTGAATGAAAGCAAGTCTATCCACGTTGACTTCACGAATAAAAAGCCAAAATACTTCCCGGTATTCGTCAATAACCATCAAATACCATACGCGAATACTGCTAAGTATCTCGGCATAACCCTGGATGCAAAACTGCGCTGGAAAGAGCATGTCAAAAAGAAAAGAGCAGAATTAGATATTCGGTACAAAAAAATGTATTGGCTACTTGGTAGACAGTCGCCATTGTCAATACCTAACAAATTGTTGTTATATAAACAAGTTTTAAAACCTGTATGGACCTACGGTATTCAGCTGTGGGGCTGCACCAGCAAAAGCAATCGACAAATCATACAACGTTTTCAAAACAAAGTATTAAGGGATATAGTCAACGCGCCCTGGTACATTAGAAATAGTGACCTCCACCGGGACCTGAAGATGGATGTCATAAACATAGTTATACAAAAATTTGCAGAAGCTCATGAACACAGACTTCATCATCACGTGAATGTTGAGGCGATCCAACTCCTTGACAACACTGAATTAGTGCGAAGGCTAAAGAGGGTAAAACCTTTTGAGTTAGTTTAGTGCAGTGTAAGTGACTTTTAACTGTAGTGCAAGTGCTGACTCTTATAAAGAACACGTGAATCAAGTGTCTCCCCCTATAGTGAATAAGAAAGACGTTATTGGACGACTTCTTAATCTTATAGTTACTTAGCAGTTTATGTTATATTTAAATTACTTATTAGCTAATAGGCTAGATTGTAATGTGAATAAAGTATCACTAATTGTGTAACTTTATTTAAAAAAAAAAAAAAAAAAAAATGGTGAATGGCGACTATGAAAACTGGGATATCCTCCTCTAACTAGGATTATCCTCCTTGAGTTCACTATAGTAGTAGGTATTCCAAATAACTAAAACAACGTGACAGGCGCATCCTGTACCAAATGTAATAGTATAAATAGATATGAATGGGCTCAATCGGACTTTATGAAAAGATTAGTGGATGGACTGTATTAAAATAGTTGTAATACCATACTTTAGCTACATGAACTGAGAGCTGAGTCGTGTGGCGGGTGCGCAGCGGCCGTGAATTAAGAACCACCTCTATGTGAGTGAGACAGGTAGCCAGCTCCTCGAAGGGGCCATTCAAGTATTACGTAAGCAGACTTTTAGTAATGTTTAACCACCCCTCCCCCGTGTCAGCAAAAGTAAGCAAAGCTTTTACCCCTCCCCTCCTATGCTTACGTAACATTGGTATATATTTTTTTAATCTGTGCAGGTTTTTTTTATCGATTCATCGATTTTATGTAAAAAAATAAGGAATTTATAAATTCCTTATTTTTTGACATAAAATCGATGAATTAAATATAAAAAAATTAAATGGGCGTTCCTCTATAGTCTATATAGAGAGACTATAGAGGAACGCCCATTGAATTTTTTTATATTTCATGTTTGTCCCACTGCAGGGCAAAGGCCTCCCGAGGTTGAAGTTTAGAAACGTGCCGCCTCGCTAGAAAAAATGTGAGGTTATTTGGGGGTTCTAGAGGGTCTCCAGAATCCTCTACAACACTTTTTTTTTTGCTGCATACGACATATTTATTTAATAATAATTATTCCTTTTAAAAAAGTCTACTTATTTACGGATGCAAGAGCGAGTGAAGCGAGCTCGAGACTTGCGGCACAGGAACACGTACATTTAAAATGAGCCCTCCACGTACTACGCCGTATAATACCGCGTGTGGGTTTTTAAAATGACGTAGGTACTACTAGTATGCTGCAAGCTGACGGCACTATACCATAACCCCTAGGCCGTTTAGTAGGGCAGGCGGGCAGGAGGGCGTCTCCTCCTGCCCCTTCTGCTGATTTTGTAGCACAACCCTGCCTGCTTATTATATGGGTGCTAGCAGGTTTATTTTCAGGGGGTTGCATCTTCAGCTCCACGAAGTGAGCTAGATAAGTTTTGTACTTCACCTCGTAGGTATACGTTAGATTTTCGATTGTACATTCATACAAGGAGAAGGTAACTTTGTCAAATAATGAAGCAAAGACCTCATAACTTTGCTTAGTAGACCCTCCCGTATCGAAGTAGCTATCAAAGGTAAAATTAGCTTATGAATCTATTTATATGCCTTTTGCAAAAAAAAGACAGGTATAAAGGCAGAAAACCTAACTATTAACGAATACATAGGTAAAAAAGCTACCAAAGCGTGCTCGAAAATGTTAGCACTCCGTTTAGGGTTGATTAGATTTTCTGTTGACCATTCATACAGAAATACGGTAGAATATATTTTTTATATCTTGGTGTATACGCGGGACAAAAATGTAAAGTCAAAAACATTGCTAGCCGTTATACCTAGCTCTATTATTTACTGAGCTGAAATATTGAGAGCCGTAGGCTCAGGCTGACCGCCCCTTCCGAGGCCCGGGCCTTTTCGGCCTTAGGGAAAGTCCGCCACTGACATAACCGATAGTGATACAATTCCGTTTGCGGCACTCTATATACCTGTCTCTTTTTGCAAAAGGCATGTAAATAGATTCGTAAGCTAATTTTACCTGTGATAGCTACTTCCATATGGGAAGGTCTACTATGCAAAGCTATGAGGTCTTTGCTTCATTATTATATAAAGGTACAAGAGTCTTAATTTTAACCAATAACGGTCCGTGAGTTTTACGATTCAGCCATGACTTAACTTAGATACACTGTCCTGTATCGTAAACTGTGGAACTTGGCAGACGCTGCACCTTACCACCTGCACTGATCAATCACTTATCACCACTCAAAACCTATCACAACAAAACTTCAGTCGGCAGATAATACCTGCCTTATCATTTGTTTTGTTTTCGCCTGTAGCTTACTATATCTAGGTACCTAGTTAGGTACTCTAGGCATGACTTGCGATTCTTCACTTAGATACCTCCTATAAATACCGAGTTACATTATTTTTAAGAGGCAGTAGCGTTCAAGACATTGAATTCAACGCACCGTCAGCTCTGCATAATAATATTCTACTTTAATCAAAATTTAACAAAATACCTACCAACATGAAAGTGGATTTCACTAACAAAGTGGTGCTAGTAACTGGCGCAAGTGCTGGTATAGGCGAGTCCACAGCTATCCTGTTCGCGAAACTTGGCGCGAAGCTAGCGCTTGTGGGAAGGAATGAAGCCAACCTGCGAGCAGTCGCGGACAAGTGCAAGAAGCAGAAGGGCGTGAAGCCCTTGGCGATCGTCGCGGACCTGGGCACTGACGAGGGCGTCGAGACGACAGCCAAGCAGACGCTCGACCATTTTAAAAGGTATCTACTTTCACTTTAATGCTCTATGTTAGGGGGTTTGGTTTCCGCACTCAGTCTGTCAAGTGGACCATTGTGCGTGGGCCATAGCCGCCGTTTGGTGGTTATTCCAACCAGCCCACCGCCCTCCAGAAGATCCTCCTACTTTCACTTATTTCCTATTTGACTTGAAACGAATAATTTTGCTAAGTTGGAGGTCTGACATGCTCCTGACTGTCCAATTACGGTTTTTAGTATGTTATTCATGCATGATTGTACGTACGTACCTACCTACAATTTAAAAATAACATCGTTTTCAGTATGATAATTAAGTACCTACTTAGTGAAACAACTTATCTTTGTATGCAATTTAAAATACTTACTACTGTTTTACCTACCGATAATTAGCAAACTTGTGTTGGAGTGTCTGAGTCTTCTCCATACCAAGATACTTATCACTGAAGGTCGTCTCATGCACTTGTTCCAATCGACATGATTCACCACGATTCGGTAGTGCCTGGGGGATTTTTTTTATGTGTATTCTAAATATACATTCGATTTTGCCGCCCAAACATGTGAGTAGCACCCCTTAATATCATCGTCACATCGGTCAACTCTTGCCCCCTTATTAATAAAAGCGGAGTAAAAGTTACAACCAGTGTCCTAATAGAGAAATACACGATCAATCAGAATCTGAATCATTTTGAAACAGCTTGCTAAACCATTGCTTCGTAAGTTCGAAATAAAATCTGCTCGAAAACGTAAATAACGCAATGAATGTTGTTGAACTGTCAAAATGAAACAGATTAGTCGTAATCGATTACAAAAATATGTTACGTAATTAGATAGCAGGTATAACGATACCTTTCTTGCCGATCAAGTGTGGCATAATTTTATACCACGTTTATTTATAAGGAGGTTGGAATTTAACGTAAAGAGTCAGTTTTGAGGTAGCCAAGAAGTTCAGCAGGTACCAGGGCTTGCAACAGTTCTGTCGCAGGCCAAGATGTCAAGTGTCCCGTCGATTGTGAACCAACACCACATTTGCGTGCAAGCATTTATTTCTCTACTTGCTGCGCCCCGCGGTTTCACCCGCATAAGTCTCGATCCCGTAGGAATATCATGATAAATAACCCAGACCTGTCTACCCATCTGCCAAATTTCATCTAAATCCGTTAAGCCGTTTCAGCATGAAAGCGTAATAAACAAACAAACACACTTTCGGTTTTATAATATTATAGTTAGGATTAGGATGAATCTTCATCTGAGTACCTCCTTGCATCGGGCGACTGAGGGTTTGAAATATGTTCAAAGATTCTCAGGTCAGCCATAGAAAATTATCGATTCTGTAAAAATATCACCGCGAAACTTAGGTGAAGTGAGCTGTCAATAGTGTTAATCCCTAGCATCCTGCCGGTCGTTTTGTGACAGTGACAGCTCACTTCACGCTCACTTCACCTAAGTTTCACATTGATATTTTTACAGAATCGACCGATTGTCAAAAGGCTCGAGGCAATTTGACTGGGCGGATAGGCAAAGTTACGACTTTTTCACTGAAATTAAAATGAAAAAAAGAAAATAATGAAATTGTTTATGCGAAAGTGAGTTTGTTTTTTTATTATGCATTATGTTATTCATCATGTTATTTGGCACACGGGTAGAACTTGACCTGTAAAAGGACATAGGCTACTTTACTCGTGGATCGCAGACGAAGTCGCGGTCAACTATGCATGCCACCATTATTTTGAATAAAAAAAATTATAATAATAAAAGTAGCAAAATTATATACTAACTTAACTAAAACTATTTACAAACTAAAATATAGCATCGAAAACTTCATCCGCATCGCTGTCGACTGGTGATGTACCAGAGGGACTGGCCGCATTGCCAGCACGTTGTATGGCAATGCTTAGCCTCTGCCCAAGGTAAAAACCAGCCATTGGGTCACGGGAAGTGTCAAGTGTCAAATAGCCGTTTGGAGAGGCCGTGAGCACTCGGACCCCACAGCTCGAAAATATAATTATCAGTGAGGTTATTATACTAACACCGCTTGAGATGTTCTGCAGCCGCAGCAGCAGCACCAGCACAGCACGCTGAGCTAGGAAGATGGGATGGCGCAAGAGTGTCGACACAGGTTGCATCCCACACTAAAGGCCTACCCACCTTCCATGGAAATAAAGACTTGCCGTCGGGTCTCTTGCCATCGTCGCGTGCCAAGCCATTGGGTTCTAATACAGCTGGAACGCCGGCGGTGACAAGAGCTCGTCCTATGATGTCGTTAATGTTCGCGTGCCGCGCTAAGCGACCCGCACTTCGGCTGCAAGACAGGCCGTGATGTCCGAGACTATTAACAACTTCGCCACAGTGACAGTGATGAGGAGAACAACATGGAGCTCCTAGCCGTAGGAATAAATAGATAGATTCGACATTTTCTATCTACCTACTCCTGAGAAAAAATGGCGACACAAGTCAGGTTTTTAGGTCATTTGTGATGTTCAAAAGTGCCTTACAAGGGCCTATTTGAAATAAATGATTTGACTTTGACTTTGACTTTTTTGGGAAAGTGCTGATTCTCAGCCTAGTTTAAATGAATAACTTTTTTTTTTTTTTTAATTTGAATCAGCGAATTATTATTGCATGTGAAACGAATGATTTAAAATTAATTAATGTGCCTTTTCGTCTATTCTAGGCTTGATGTCCTCGTCAACAATGCGGCCATCGGCGCCCGCACAACACTCTTAAAGACAGACATGGCGACCTTCGACGAGGTGTTCAGGATCGACGTGAGAGGAGTATACAACCTCACCAGGCTGCTGGCTCCGGCCCTGGTCGAGACCAAGGGGAATATCGTTAACATCTCCAGTGTAGCAGGGACTATGGTTGCTGTAGGCAGCCTGCCATACGGCATGGCTAAGGTAAGTCTTTTTATGGAGATACCATCGAATAAATTCATATCCAACCACCGTAAGGACTATTCTTGGTTGCAGCGCTCAGCGGCTATAGAACCGGGCCGGTAACAGATGTGGTCATCGTGTTCACGGGATTTTGTTTTTAAAACTAGGGGCCTGAAATGGCCACTTTAGCAATTCTGCTAAAAGCGATTCATTTCCTCCAATATGGCAATATTTACACCAAATATGATTCAGATATGAATTGAATTGAGATTTCAGCAATGTGTCACCATTTCACGAAAATTAGAGGGATTGCTAATGAATTGCTGGGAATTCAGGTAATGAATCGCTTTTAGCAGAATTGCTAAAGTGGCCGTTTTACGCCCCCCAGGTTAGATATGAACTTCTTTGATGGTACCTACATAGAATTCTGTAAGAAATTGAAATCATTACCAGCCTTCCAAGGGGTACCTACAAGTTAGCTGGCCCCGTAGTAAAGTTGTTCAAATCCATGGATTCTCTTGAAAAGATCCCAATGTTTTTGATTTCATCGTCAGAATACACATCATTGGGATTCCTTCAAGGGATCCTCTCCTTCTTCTTTTCATATCGTCAGAGTTGTCACTTACGCAAAAGAAGCGGATATTAAATAACTCACTCATACTAGTAGCGGCATCTACATCGCCGCATGCGAACTACGCATCAAAGACCTGACGTTACACAAATAATGCATCGCGCAATTAGACATAATATATATAACTTTCCAACATTACCATTCATAGTCGACAGCGATGCGGATGAATTTTTCGATGCTATATTTTAGTTTGTAAATAGTTTTAGGTTAGTATATAATTTTGCTACTTTTATTAATTAATTAGTTATAAGTTCTTTGTACCCACATATAAATATGTATATTCTAATTACAAATAATAAAACACTTTCCGACATCATTCGTTGGGCAGTTGCCCGCCAGACACGACACCCGTCTGGTCGGAGGACCCTGCCTTTTCTATAGATAGAGGATAAGTAAACTTTATACCCTGTTCCACATGCCTTTAAATACTGATGCATTAATTTCCGTGTTACAGGCTGCACTGGATCACTTCACTCGCCTGATAGCGCTCGAGCTGGCTCCTAAGGGAGTCAGAGTTAATACCGTCAGCCCTGGAATCACTGTAAGTATTGTTGTTTATCTCATTCGACTCCACCCACTTTTCATAGAACTCATACCTACGCCATGCCGCCATACATATTGGAAGTGAACCCTCCGGGATACGGCGGTACCGGCATTAGGTTTGCGCTAAAGATACCATCGGGGACAGTCAACGGCATTAGGTTTCAAACCGTGTTTTAAAACACTGCAAAACGAAGTTTAGATAGTGTTTTCAGGGGGTCATGTCGCTATACGTAGTTTCCAACCTTTTAAAGTTTCAGTGAATATTTGTAACTGTGAACTAAAAAAAATAAACATGCTTGGATTTTAAAACCAACGGTTTATAATATATAATAATTTTATTGATTTTATTTTCACGGTTTATAATGCTGTATTCGCTAAGAAAAACCTACATTTAAAATGAGCCCTTTGCGAGGGCTCCCGGCACTAAATCATAATCAAAATATTTTATTTCACATTTAGCTTATGAAACGTCAGAAGCTAGGTGCGGTTCCAATTGGTCGTTTCTTAAGGAGAAGAGCCGGCAAGGAACTCCACGGTTACTCTTTTAAAAGTAAATGACTTTGACAATGTTTTCAAATTACAGTGGAATTAGGTACAGGAGGACAGTGTAGGCCTGTCGACAAGTACCAGGTACTTTAAGCCCATCATCACACGAACCCAAAAACTACAATGGATGTGTCAACAAAAACCAACCAAAATCCAAAGAAAAGCAAAAGAAACTGACTGGGGAAATGATAGTCAATAAGTACTCAATCATTTATTGCATTCCAAAATTTGTGTACATAAAGGTTGTAACTAAAAATTTAATCATGATCATTTTGGACCCTGTTGGGCACAGCAAAATATTAGAAGAGAGGAAGTTTTAAAACTTAACTTATCTATTCTTACTGGTCCCGTCACGTAAAAAGAACGCTGGTCGTTTACCTGCGCACTGAGCGATTTATCGATTCCAGTCTATTCCATAGTGCTAAGTAGCTAATAAAGTACATATTATAATTCTATAATAAAACACACTTATAATTATAAAACAATAGTCTAGTACTTTAGGATGCGACTGTAGATACTCGTGCGCAGACACATCCCCTGCACTGTCGCTCAGCGTTCTTTTTACGTGACGACAACTCGGCTTTTCAAAACCTAGTAAGGGACAATTTTACAAAAATCGTTTTATTGCATAATCTTGCTAGCCTTTACTAGGTTAGCAAGATTATGCAATAAAACGATTTTTGTAAAAATTGTCCTTTACTAGGTTTTTGTCCTTTTCTAGCCGAACTGTACCATATTATGTATTATTAAAACGCATATTTTTAATAATACATTTATGGTATCTAACATAGATATATTATAGTTTTAATAATACATCTATGGTGTCTAATGCTATTACTTATTAGGGTATGTTTCCTAATAAAATATGAATTTAAAAATATATATGATTTCTGTACTAATAATTTATGAGTTAATATACCAGTACTTATATGTATAACGTGGGTAATATACTGAATTATTATTCTTCCATCTCTTTTTATCTAAGTACTAGCTTCTACCCGCGACTTCACTTTTTCGATACTACTTCGGTCTTCTACGACGCGACTTCGATATTAAATAGAAGGCTATTTCCTCACGAAACAATTTTTTTAAATCCGACTGGTACTAATTCAAGAGATTAGGGCGTTCAAACAAACAAAGCTTTATTATATACGTAGTAGCGCACCTGGCAGACGTTGTCCTGCCGAACTGCGCCACCTACCAGGTCCAATTGTATTTTCAAACCATCCAGGGACCCACTCAAAAAACACACAAAATTCCACCCAAATCGCCCCAGCAGTTTAGGAGGAGTTAGGTGACAAACACACGTACAGAAGAATTATAGGTATATAGGTATAAAGATAGTCTGCGTCTGGATTGAGGAGCCATGTCTCATATTTGAACGAGGGTACTACCAATATTTAGTAGTAAATTAGCTGATTTTGTAGACCGGATCCTGGAATTTGTAGTAAAACCCTTAAAAAGTAGATATGTAGTAGATATCATGTAAGGCTCAAATGCATGACCATTTCCGAGAACTGTATCTAGTTTTACTAGGGAGAACTCCGGACATAGTTGACAAAATATAAGCTTATGTTGAACTATCTTGTCATTCCCTAGGTATCCGACTTTGTGAAGCGCATGACAGGGTACTCGGAGTCCGAGTACCAGGCGTGGCTAACGACCAGCAGTAACCAGATCCCCATGGGGGAGGCTTGCTTGGGAGAAGACATTGCTAAGATGATCGTCCACATTGCCAGCGACAACAGCCGGCTGGTTACAGGAACCATCGTCGAGGTGGATGGAGGCATCAGGTTCACGAGCACAAGCAACCTCATCACTGAGCAGATCAAGAAGTGATGAGTTTTTAAATAGGTAGGTAGTTGTAACGGAAAAAAAAACTTCGTGTCGATTGGATAAGCTGTGATGTGATTGGTCTTCATTAAATGCCTTTGTTTATGACAATAAGCTGGTTTTATTTACCTACTAGCTCAGACCAAATAAAAAACCAAGACATAGCGCTGTCAGCAGTGACGTGAAGCCGGTTTCGTAAACATGTGTGCACTTTGTGTGGTGCAGTTTGATTGTAGTGTCATTGAAAAATACAATAGACGACGTATATTTGGTAACCAAATCCGCTTAACTGTTCTTAAAGAGTCATAACGTAAGTAATAAACGTCAAGCGCCGAACGCAGTGTCGCAGCTGACCGTCGCGTCGTGTCCGGGTTCGCAACGATTCAATCGTCATCCTGAGGATGCCTCGTTGAGAGGTGAAACACATGTCGATTTCTTACAGGGTTCTTTATGACTCTTAAAGATCAGTTAAGCGGATTAGGTTACTAAATATACGTCGTCTATTGTATTTTATCATGGATTTCCGCAAACTCACGCCTAAATGTGTGCGTGTGAGCATGTATGCACAGAGCGGAGGTTTAGTTTTGGTATGCTGCACTGTATGTTCGCAGCGCTCTGTCTTGGTTTTTTATTTGCCTCAACTTCGACTGCGCGTGTATTTTTGAAGTGAAAACTTCTTTAGGCGCGTTGAGCCATTTGTTCTTTGTTTTGCTCGCGCCGACGTGCGTGCTGTTTAGGCCCCCGTCTATAGAAGCGCATCTAGGCAGCAATTGCAAATGAGCGGCGGGACGCCGTGAGCGTTGACGGGACAGCGGACTGGACTGCCGCCGTCTCGCCACGCACGTACTTACCTAAGGCGCATTACTAAACGTACTGCTATAGTTTGACCGAGACCGCACTCGGTCAAACTATAGCAGTAAGTTTGAAGGCCGCGAGTGCGTGTTCCTGAGAATTTTACTGAAAACTAAGTGTTTTTGTGTGTAATCGATGGTAAGTGGTCACCCACTTACCGTCGATTACAAACAAAAACACTTAATTAAAAAAAAAAAAAAAAAACTACATCGATGAAATAACTACTTATAAATAATATTCACATGTTAATTTATAAGTACCTACTTATTTCATCGATGTAGAAAATAATTTGGACGAAATAACATTATACTTAAATAATATTTTTTTCTACAAAGAAATGTTACGAAAAGAACCGTTGGTCATCGTCTTCATTATTATGATGAATTTTAACTGTTTTTATGTATTATCGACGGCAAATAGATGAATATTCATATAAAAGTAGATAATACATCGTTGTCCACATATTATTTGCACGAAATAACATTCGCGAAGCATTCGGAAGTATTGAGTAATACGAAATTGTTCGCCGAGGGAGTTCGACTATTAACCGCTAGATGGCGACGCAATTACCATTGCAAATTATATAAATATTCTTCGTTGGTGTTCGTGTATTCATACCCACGAATCTTTCACCATTCTTAACCTTATCAGCAAACCTTGGTCATTGCAGCAGCAGGAACCGCATGCGCATGCGCATGCGAGCTCTACCGATGGAAGTTGTACAGACTCGCAGCTTTTACTTTTACCCGTTAGATGGCGCTACTTAATACCAGTGACTATTTATATATGCGTCCAGAGCGTTTATCCTAAAAGTTGGCGACGGACGTCGCAAATAGCTGTCAAATACTTAACTGTTTTGTAAAATTAATTTGCATGCCCTAGACAGGAGAAATATGGACTGTACCTGTATTTTCTGCAAATAAATGATTCTTATTCTTATTAATTTGGCAATATTACTGTATGGACATATTAAATGCGGCTAACTATGGAACTAAAATATTGATTATGAAATGCAATAATTAATATCGTAACACTGAATATTTAATTTTAAGGTGCTGATAGACTTGAGCAATCACTTGTAATGAGCATTCTAGCGAATGAAAAATAAACGGGGAAAAAAAGGCGAATGCTAGATATTCTGTAACAAGTGAATACTCAAGCCTATCAGCACCTTTAGATGTAAAAAAAGTATTTGGAAACTTTTCAAATGCCTTTTTAGGGTTCCGTAGTAAACAAGGCACCCTTATAGTTTCGCCATGTCCGTCTGTCTGTCCGCGGCTTAGCTCAGAGACGATTAGTACTAGAAAGCTGTAATTTGGTATAAGTATGTATACATATTAATCATGCCGACAAAGTGGTAAAAGAAAATCAAGTTTTTTTTTTTTTAGGTTACGTCCCCTACACGTAAAGTGGTGATGTTTTTTTTTCTCATCTACCCCTTGTTGTGGGATATCATTAGAAAGGTCGTTTAAAAATAGTTAGAGTAGAGTTTGTCTAGACCATTTTTGGATTCAGGGATCCGTTGGTGAAATATTAAGCTTTTAACTGATTTTTTTTTGTTAGAGTCATGTCCCCCCCCCTGCCAGCTAAATGGTTGTACTTGGATTTGTGAAAAAATTCACAGCAGTAGTATATATAACGAAATTAAAAGGAAAATTATCAGAGCTAAGTAGACTGTACTGGTTAATGAGTAATAATTGATTTCAACTACAATGTTAAGTTTGTTCTTGGGATAAATTCATCCCAACTACGGAACCCTTCATTGTGCGTGGTCCGACACGCACTTGGCCGGTTTTTTACACCTAAAACAGTTACAACATTCCAGTTTGCTAGCCACATTTCATATTTCCATACATTAATATTGCCAAATTAATCAAAACAGTGAAATATTTGACATCTATTTGCGATGTTGCCAACTTTCAGAATAAACGCTCTTAATTAAAAAAACTTTTTTTTTTACATACCTATAGGTATCATTGTAACGCAATTTAAGAAGTTATATTGTATGGAGGTGTCGATAAATTACTGCCTTGCAATGTATTAAATACATAGACTAAACTAAAACAGCCAGCAATTAAATGGTGCAGGCGTGAAAAAATAGGTAAAAGACAGAGTTATACTTACGGTTTTATAATATTAATAAGATAACTAATTGGGCAATAAGCATGGGTATCAGTTACGATACCTACAGTTACAGATACTTAATTATAATTATTAAAAAAATACTGGCAGCATTGCCATAAAGCGTGGCAATGCTGCCAGCCTTTTGGGCACTTTTCCTGTTGACAGCGATGCGGACGAATTTTTTGATGCCCTATGATTGTCCCCCCCCCCCTTCTTATATTTGTATAGTTAGTTAATAGTTTATACATATATATTTTAGTGTTAGCTTGTATATTATAATTAAGATTATAACTAAGTAAATAAATAAAAGTAGTAACAAAAATAAAAATAAAAAAGATTTAAAAAAAGTTGCATTCAATTTGTTTCTAATGTGCTGTGCCCACTCACTGCTAAATTAAGATACCTACCTAATATTTAATTTTCAAGTAAATCTAGTGTAATTATGTATTATCTACATAATTTTGTTGATAAACAACTTAAAATTTTGTTGCTATGTTTGTTTTAGATAACCCACGCACCTTGACAATGTTGTGATATCAAACTGGTTGAACTATGACGCGGCAGAAATAATCACATCCCATCGTGTATACTTAGCTGAGATATATTACTAAGTGCCTACCTACGGAGGCTTTATGTATTTTGAGACGATCATTTAACTCTTCACCATATTTTTTACTGAAGAAAGATCAGTGTATAGATTAATTTTCGTTTGTATCTAAAATCATAACAAAAGGTCGATTGCTTACTTCACCGTAGTTGTAATGTGTCTACAAATATGTACTTTTAATTTAGGTTGAAACCAGAAGCGGTTCCGACCTTGCGTCCTGCGTTTAACGCCGGTCCACGAGTCGACGAACTTGATGTTGTCTCACTATAATTAGGTATATAACTAGAGTAGGTACAGTTATAATCCGGCATGCGATACAATGTTCGCAAGTGTTCAGTATCTAACAAGCGTTCACATTTAACGCACGCTAAAAATAAAAACATGAACGTAGACTTTAGCAACAAAGTGGTGCTAGTAACTGGCGCGAGTGCTGGTATCGGCGAGTCCACAGCTATCCTGTTCGCTAAACTTGGCGCGAAGCTAGCGCTTGTGGGAAGGAATGAAGCCAACTTGCGAGTAGTCGCGGACAAGTGCGAGAAGCAGAAGGGCGTCAAGCCGTTGGCGATAGTCGCGGATCTGGGCACTGATGAGGGCGTCGAGAAGACGGCCAAAGAGACGCTGGATCTTTTTAAAAGGTACCTATATCCTCCAACGCTTATAATGAGTAGACCTTCAACGCTTAAAACTACGTATTAAAAGGAATTAAATGTTTATGAAGTTCTAAAATTAAAGCTATCTATATTTATTTTACGAGTTGTAAAAATATTACTTAGTGATTTATCTTGTTAAGACAAGTATGTAGGTATTGTTATCACTAAAACAAACTTGCGACAGCAGCAAAACATACTCCCCGCTAGCTAAGATTATTTTATGTTTATGAATCGTATCACAAATTTACAACTGATACCGTTACTTACCTATTAACATCTCGGTAGACGTTTATTATTTAAGCCTGCACTTTAATTTAAATTGCCTACTTATCTTCTCATTTACCGTTGCTATAAAAGCGGGTCCACACCTGCGCACGCGCAGGAACAGTGCGGTTCGCGTGCATCTTTAATGTCCTCTCGCGGATACGAACAGTAGGTACGGTTCGCGTGCATCTTATGCCGCGTACAGACTGGTGAAACGTATCATGAAATGTAACATGCAATGAAAGAATTTGCCGTCCACATTGTCGCAATGTATCATGCAATGTAACAGAATTCCCATAGTGTGGACGGCTTGCGCGCACGAACCGTGCTCAATACGCGCACGAACAGAGCTTTTCAAGTTGTGCGCGCCGCGATCCGCCATTTGTCGGTTTTTTCGCCGAACACAAAGGGGCGCGCAGTGTGCACGGAGCGTCAGTGTGGACGGGTTGTGTGAGTCTGTACTGCGGAACGCGCGCGAACCATGAAAACCGTGTTCTCGACAGACTGAGCTATGTTCGCCGCGCGCATGCCGGAAACAGATGTGAGTACGTACATGCTCGGTTCGTGCGCGCCCTGCGTCCACACTTATGAAATGCTCCTTTCATGTTACATTGCATGCTACTTTTCGCAAATCTGTACGCGGCTTTAGGAAGCAACAGCAACACCCGCGCGCGCGTAGAATGTAACGCTTCCATAGCCATTCGAGGCGCCTAGCGTGCAAGGTTCGTGCGCGTGTGCTGGTGTGGACCCGCCTTAACACCAGCTATCTAATTATGTACGTCACATATTTTCGTAAACGATTACGACTAATCGGTTTCATTTTAACAGTTCAACAACATTCATTGCATTATTTACGGGGTTGATCAGATTTTTTTTCGAACTTATGAACCAATGGATTAGCAATTTGTTTCAAAACGATTCAGATTCTAATTGATCGTGTATTATGTAATTAGGGTACTGTTCTCTACGTTCTAGACTGGATGTGCTCGTCAACAACGCGGGCATAAGTGCGAGGACGTGCATCCAGCTGACAGACATGGCGACCTTCGACGAGGTGTTCAAGGTCGACGTAAGGGGTGTGTACAACCTTACCAGGTTGCTGGTACCGGCCCTGATCGAGACCAAGGGGAACATCGTCAATGTCTCCAGTATATCGGCCACTGTCGTTGTTGTCGGCAGCTTGCCTTATGGCATGGCCAAGGTAATTTTGATATCAGCCTGTTGCCAAAGGCCTCTCTTGGAGGGAAGGAACGAACATTGATAAGCAAGAATTCCGAATTCTGTTTCTTATTTTTTTCCTGCATCATTGAATAGGTCTTAACAGTATTAACTTAGAAATAATTATTTATGACATTAAGTAGCATTAACATCATTTTTACGTGGCCTGTTTTTAGCCGCAATCGCAAATTAAATATTTACATTATGACGTTCTAACAAGTTATAGGCATATTAATTATGCACATTAGAGGTAGGGTCGTACGTCGTACCTATGAAATTCTCTACTAATTCATATCTATTTATTCGTTATTCTCATGGGCGTACCCAGGGGGGGCCGGGGAGGGCAGCTGCCCCCCCCCCTGGATTTTGTATGCCTAAATACTGTTGTCGATAAAAGTTATGTTACAGCTTTACAATACAGTACCGTACCTGTATTATATGTATTCATTTTAGAAAAAATCGCGCTGCGCGGCCTTTCTTGTTGTACTTTGTCTTACATAACCGACTTTAAAAAGCAGGAGGTTCTATGTTCGGCTGTTTTTTTTATTTACAATGTTCATTGATATTCTCGTCAATTGCGGACCAATTTTGAAAATTATTTTTAATTAAAAAAAAAAAACATCTAAATCGGTCCTCACTTGACGAAAATATCGATACACATACTTATTTAAAAAAAAATATACAGGCGAACATAGTAACTCCTCCTTTTTTGAAGTCGGTTAAAAATACGCGAAGGCAGCAGCAATTCAAACTATGTAAAACATGTGGGGGGAATTCTGATTTGCCACCCCCTGGGCCAAAAGCTGGGTACACCCATGGTTCTTCTACTTCATGGAATTTGTTGCCCGTGTTGCAGGCTGCACTGGACCACTTCACCCGCCTTGTGGCTCTCGAGCTGGCTCCGAAGGGAGTCAGGGTCAATGCCGTTAGTCCTGGAGTCACTGTAAGTCTTATTTCCGAGTACCAATTAATCAGAATAAGTTTTGTGTTTTACCTTTTTATCCTGAGATTAGTCGTCAAAGGCATAACTTCGCCTCGGAGAAGCAGCTATCTTAAACAATTTTCCTATAATTCCAGGTGTCAACGATAGTAAAGCGTATGACAGGCTACTCGGAGGCTGAGTACCAGGCGTGGCTGTCATCCGCCGCCACCGCTATCCCCATGGGCCGCGTGTGCGAGGGGGATGACATCGCCAACATGATCGTCCACCTTGCCAGTGACAACAGTCGGCTGGTGACGGGCACGGTCGTCGAGGTGGATGGAGGGATGCGGTTCGCCAGCCCGGGCAATCTACTTGCCAAGCAGATGAAGTGATGCTCAAACTTGTATTTCGACTGATTTATTTTAAGGTATTATTATAAAAGTTTCAATACTTGCAACGCTCCATTTATTTACTGAAGGGAACTTGCAGTTGATATTATTGGTGTTTTTTTTTTTAGTCTAACTTCATTTTAATGTTGGCGGCACGTCGGTGAACACAACCAGCATCGCAGTGCTCAGGTCAAGGTGTTACCACTAACGTGAGTTCGACTGTTCCTACCTACCTTTTAATGTTAAACAAGTTTTACCATAGTTCCGGAATAAAAAGATTATGATTAAGTTGCCCCTCGCTGACTAATCGACAGATAGAGCTCTATACTATACTCAGACCAAATAAAAAACTAAGACAGAGCGCTGTCAACAGTGACGTGAGGCCGGTTTCGTAAACATGTGTGCACTTAGTGAGGTTTAGTTTGATTTTAACTTGATTGTAAATGTGTGCGTGTGAGCGTGTATGCACAGAGCGGAGGTGTAGTTTTGGCATGTGTCGCTTTATTGTTCGCAGCGCTATTGTCTTGATTTTTTATTTGGTCTGAGGCTCTTTAAATTAGTCTCAAAGAAATTTAAAATTTTGTATAGACTTGTTCCGGTATCTAGTTTGCGAAACCAAAATAATAAATTCACCACATTATGTAAGCGAATGTAATGATAATTATCTTATTTTTCTCAGTGATGCATAAATAAATTAAAATAACAAACTAGTATTATTATATCCAATAAACGTACACGTGTGGTCGGCTAGAATGCCAGACGTTGCATATTAATGATGGACATAAAATGATGTGTTCACATGTGGTGAGCATAACAAGAATTTTATAACGACAGATCCAAATCCAACACTCGCAGAGAAACATTTAAATTTATGAACAATTATTTTTAGACTTTTATTTTCAACAGACTTTTTTGCAAAAGTGGCACTTTATTAACATAAAATAATACAAAAATAACACTTCACTTAATCTGTTCTTTCAAAATCTCACTGTTCCCCGAGCCGGCGAACTGTAGGGCGCCATCTACAGGCACAATGGCGCCGGTGACGACCCTACTGACGTCATCACTGGCCAGGTGTGCGATCAAGTTGGCGCAGTCATCCCCTGTCGTGGCACTCCCCATGGGGATGGTGCCTTCAGCCGTCGTGAGCCACGCGCGGTACTCCTCATCTGAGTATCCGGTCAGGCGTTGGACGAAGGTACTTATCTAAAATGGTAATAACGGTGATTGCAGTGATAGATCCATCGGACACTGGGTAAGATTAAATATTGAACCATTTAATACTCACGGTAATACCAGGGCTGACGACATTGACACGAACACCTTTAGGAGCCAGCTCGTATGCGATCAGACGACTGAAGTGGTCGAGAGCAGCCTGACAACAAACACTTTGCATAGAATATAATATCTTTAACCTACCTACTCGTACCATACATTCAGTTTAATTAGTAAAGAGACAGACCACAGAACTGATGAATTGTGTGAAAGATGTAGGTAGCTGGTCAGGAAGTGGGCACTATGATGACAGTTGATAGATATGTATAATAGAAAAAAATACGAGCGAGCCTTATTGTAGTCGCAATAATGTGTAACATCTGACGGCTTGGCTGACAATACCAACCTCTCGGAAAATGCGCGCGCTTTCATTGGTGAAGTCAAATAGCGCGCGTTTCCCGGGCTTCCTGTTACACACTTCCGTCCCTTTTCACGAAATCACTCCCACACATTGCAGGACACCGAGAGGAAAGATGATCCTTACATATCAAAAAAAGACAAAATGCCATCGCATTTTGTCTTTTTTTAGAAGAAATCTAAATCCCCAGAAGAAATCTGATAAGGGCATAATAAGGTTGAAATAAATGTAAGGTTCCCAAAACCTACCTTGGACAGACTGTACGGCAGGTTCCCGGTAGTGACCATAGAGGCCATGATACTGGACACATTGACGATGTTCCCCTTGGACTCGATGAGCGCCGGCACCAGCAGGCGCGTCAGGTTGTACACCCCTCGGATGTTGACGTTGAACACCCGGTCGAAGGTTTCCATCGTCGCCAGCTGGATGGTGGTCCTTGCGCCCACTGCTGCATTGTTTACTAAGACATCTAGCCTGTAAGGAGGAGGGTTGAGGAGAATATGAGAGATCTGCAAATATGACGTTTAGATTGGATGAATGTTTAACATTCGGAGGTAACGTAAGAGGCTGTTAGGGACTATGCCTATGAATGGTGATAGTATTCAGAATTTAGCATATTAAGTTAGTAAAAACCTTTTATCTCTTTGCAATTATTATTTTTGACACGTACCTTCCAAAATGGTCGAGTGTCTCCTTGGCTGTCTTCTCGACGCCCTCGTCAGTGCCCAGATCCGCGACGATCGCCAGCGGCTTCACGCCCTTCTGCTTCTCGCACTTGTCCGCGACTGCTCGCAAGTTAACTTCATTCCTTCCCACCAGTGACAGTTTCGCGCCAAGTTTAGCGAACAAGATAGCTGTGGACTCGCCTATACCAGCACTCGCGCCAGTTACTAGCACCACTTTGTTAGTGAAGTCCATTCTGATGGTATCTCGCGACGTGAACTGATTCAAATTGTTTTTGGCACAACTATAAAAGTAGCTCCGATACCTAATATTATGTAAATAAAGATATGTAACGTAGGTATCAGATTCTGGTTTCTATGAAGTTGAAACGGAATAATAACCGGTCAACGACGCGTTCTGTTTAAAAATACATTAGAATATTTAGGAATAAGTATTATTTTTTGCAAAAGTGATGGTTTATAAAATAATTTGGAATTTGGAAGAAAATATTTTAATTAGGAAAATATCGACAGAATATTATTATGTAATTATTGTTACGAGAATCAGGAAAGATGCTCGCAATGCACATTGAAGGATTTATTAAACCTAACGTGGCTCTGCTAAGTAGGTCCCTACCTAGGCATGATTTTATATACACAGAATAGAAAATAAAAAATCAATCAGAATATAAAAACTCAGCTTCATATTGTGGATGTTTTAATTTTTTGCCTATAAATCTAGTATCATTGTAGACATCTAAGCTGAAATGACGCGCCCCACTACCGCAATTAGGTGCCGTAATGTACTTACGTACCGTAACCTACTAATATAAATTTATTTATTTTTATTATTTTATTTATCTTTTATATAGATTATTTTCTTTTAAATTTTGTGAATTTGAGAACGTTGTAGACATAACAGACTGTAGATCTGTGGACCATTTTATATTTTGCTAAGTACCTGGTACATGTTGATGGGCCTACACTTTCCTCTCATACCTGTATAGTTGATCGAAGCTTTTAACACTGTAATTTGTAAAAATTGCCCTTCCCTGCCCCCCCCTGGGTACGCCCATGACAATCTTCCAGAGACCCAGCGCAGCACATCGAGACAACGGATGTAGAATAGGTAGGTACCAGTTACACACGCGCGTGGTTAATCTTAAAACTAGTAGGTACATATATAATTTACCTAGACCACACAATGTTTTTGATTTAAATTGATACAATATTTTTTTAAAGCCAGTCTGGAAATTAGCATTGTCGTTTCACCTTTGCCTAATTTAAGTTATTTTTAATACGCTTTTATTAGGTCGACCTGTATGTAGGTATGTAACTATGTAATCAAATCTAAGAAAACGAATTTAACCATCTTCTAAAGATCGTAGCGTTATGAAAATTGGCATGAAAAGCATGGTGATTAATGCTCATATCTTCTCTGCATTTAGCTGTGTGGCAAATCTCTATGCACTTGAACTTGGCTACTAAACAGCACATGTAACAACATAAATAAGTATTTATCCTGTCATTTTGATTACAGTGCCATCTAGAAGTAGTTGTTGACACTACATAAAGTTGGATTAGTCTAATTAAACACGCTACTCATCAACAGATGTCGCTGTAACAGATTTAAACTTTTGTGGACTTCTTGCATTCTAAGTGATTCAAAAAAAGAATCATTGGATATAATTGTTATAACCCAACTTATAATAAACAAGTGTCTATGTAGAGCACGGTTATAAAGGCAATTTATATACTTGTATCAATATCTACCTACCTAGTTATTTATTGAGCCAGAGCGTCTGCCTTGTCCTTTTTGAAGGTATTCTAATTTCATTATAGTGCTTTCTCGTCACTTTTAATAGTGAAAGAAAATACTTGGCATCTACCTACATAAAACTCAAAGAATAAGTTAGAGTAGAAACTTTTAATTTTAACAAAGAGCACAAAGGGACATGTCAACAAGTCAGTCGGATTATTCCACATCAGTGGATTTGTGAATAAAAACGCGCTTTCCAAGCGTGGGAATAGGATTGTAGTTAAAACTTATAATGGAAATGTCAAGTGTTCTTGCCGAAAGGTGTCCGAGGCGAAATTTTCGGTCCAACAATTTTTAAGAATGTAATGTGTAACATTAGGAAGCAAATTGAATAGAAGAATGAGAAACTTGCAGGTTCACCAGAGGGAAACTCTGTTATTTAAAAATTACTATCAATGTTAAAGATAATTAATACAGCTGGCAACAAGAGCTGAGATTTGATATCAGACATAAATAATATCTTTGACGGCACCTCTAATGAAATTAACTAACTAAATGAACGTCGCTGAGGCGAGAGCACTAATATAATTTTTTTAAATTTGTTTGGTTATTTACAAAACGTTTTATTCATCAAAATTAAATAATAATTGAAAATGATATAAAATAAATCCGTTTAAAAAATGTAGTGCAGCTACTCGCTCCTAGATGGCGCTACTGGCTCTTCAAAGACCGCTTGTTTTTTTTATTATCGGTAATTTTATTGTTTCCAAAAAAAACTGAAAGTTATTTTTATTATGCGTCAAAAAGAAGCATAGCACAACATTCTGTTAGCTTGGAACGCATCAGAGCTGTCAGTGGTTCTTCGCAGACGTCAGACGGTCGTGTAACTCAATATTGCTACAGATTGGGGTGCTGTTTTCAATACTGTGTTTTGTGTTGTTGTTTTAACTGCACTCGTGTTACTGCACAAACATGTTCCAATAACGAATGTATCGGTTACTGTTGATACTAGTAAACTAGCTATAACGGTTGTTACGTTTTTAGGGAGGTTTTTTCAGGGTTATAAGGGGAATATACTTAAGTTTTGTTCGTTCGTTTCATTTTTCTATGCAACAATTGGTAGGTACCTATCTTAGTATTTGTTCTACAGGAATCCTTTTACGTTGATGTAGCGTAGTAGTTCCTCTTCTTAACTCTCTTTGCTTTGTAAATTCTTGACATCCTGAACTACCTAGAAACCATTAATATGGTACCTTTAATCAATCTGATTAGCCTTTTCCCCACTATGTTGGGGTCAGCTTCCAGTCTAACAGTAGGCAGCTGAATACCAGTATTTTATATGGAGTGACTGCTTATCTGACCTCCACAATCCAGTATCTGGGTAACACGATACCCCTTGGTAAAACTGGTTAACGACTGTCAAAGATCTAAAAATGACAGCCGGGACCAACGGCTTAACGTGACCCTGGCTGGAGGCCTTAATTTGTTGCGGCAGCCTCAGGATAGTCCGGTTAAGCAGCCGACAACCTCCTAGGTTGACCTGCAAGATGACAACTATAAAAAAACTGCTTAACGTGCTTTCCGAGCTACGGAGGAGTAAAGATGGTCATCCATTCACGGACCCCGTTAAGCGTAACTTAACCTGATGGATCGACCCGTGCGGCTGTTATTACTTAGCCACGGGCTCCTCCTAATGTGATAGCTATAATATGGTCTGCATAGCCTGATAAATTTAAGTTGAAATTCAATTTGTATAACAATCCTCATTTCTGTGACTGTACAATACAACTATTTTCTTAATGTCCCTCGGGAAACTTCGTGTTTCGTCCTTTCAGACTTGTATTAACCTAAGTCCAGCTATCTAATTACGTAACATATTTTTGTGAACGATTATGACTAATCTGTTTCATTTTGGCAGTTCAACAACATTCATTGCGTTATTTACGTTGTCGACCAGATTATTTTTTCGAACTTAAGAAGCTATGGACTAGCAATCTTTTCAAAACGATTGTGATTCTGAGTGATCGTGTATTACGTAATTAGGGTACCTACAGGTTTCCTCACGATATCTTCCTTCACCAATGTCAGTAATGCCGAAGATAAACTCAGAAAATGCATTTGAATTAAAAAAGGTCATTTTGGTAATTGCCCGTATTTGAACCCAAAACCACGTGCATGAGAGACCTTCTTTTTAATAAGAATAATTAAAATTAAAATAAGCACAAAAAGTTACCACAACATAAAATTAAAAGTAAATTAATCTCTTCATCGGGCATCGTTATATCTGTGAGTTCCCAATGCAATGCACGATTGAGGAACGCTTTGGAGGATGCTTTCCGGGACTACCGCTCCACTCCACCTGGACTTAGACCACGTTTACCTCGTTTGCCCATGCACAAGAAAAACAAGGCGCTGGTGTGTACTCTAGACTCGCTGCTGTCAAATTATTTTGACGGCAGCAAAGACCTCGCCGATACCCACTCGATCTTGTACTGTGCAGCTGTAGCGGCATGTCGTGTAGCTCATGTTAAATTTCCCAGCAGTGACAGAGCTCCACGACCAAAACCAGCTGTACCAGCTTGGCAGTGCAGGATTGAGCGTCGTATCGGTGAGGCTAGAGTACTCATCGGCAAGCTAATCTGCTTCAGGGAGGGCAATACCCGCCCTAGAGTGATGCGCTTTGTGAGGCGGGCGTTCTCGGGTACTGATACTAGTTCTCGAGATTATCTGGCCCGCGTCACAGAGCGTATCGACTTCCTGAAGCAGAAGATCTGTGCTTGGGCAAACCGTATTCGACGATACAGGCGGAGAGTTGAGACAGTTCAGTTGGTTGTCACAACCAACCTGCCGACTATGATAACTAAATGATGGAGCCGTCATTAAGGGTCGGCATCCCACTTTGATAAAAACGCGCGTAGAAAAGGTAATGTCTTTGAGAATCCGCCGGCTCGCGTGGTGTTGAGTTACTCTATGTTGTACCATTGTTTGTGGTGGCTATTCATGAATAATGGCGAATGTTTATTATGGTTGTGATAAAAGAACATAGAACCTACTTCTTTTTCTACTTTTCTTGTGGTTAGTACTAACCTGGTGACAGAGTTTTAATGCCGCCCATGGGCCTCTGACTTGGCTTCACATGCCGTCGAGAAATATATCTCAGGCATGCCGGCGTTTCCTCACGATGTTTTCCTTCACCGTTTTTGAAGCAAGTGATAATTATACAATACGCACATGAATTCGAAAAGTCAGAGGTGCGTGTGCCTTGGGTTCGAACTCGAGACCTATGATTTGGCAGCCTGACGGTCACACCACTAGACTATCACTGCTTTTCCAACTGACACAGCAATAAAAAAATGCTTGACGGCTGAAACATGAGTAAGAAATTTCCCGGACAAACTCACACATAAGGAGCTCTAACAAATCCCAAACGAATTCCAAAAATGTTCTAAAATACTTACTACCGCAAGGTGTGATCGTCGGATTGCCTGTCATAGGTCGGGCGGTATAAAATCTCTGACACCAGTTACACGGAGCAAAAAAAAAGGTGGAAAATTATAGATGGGTACATACCTACTGGTAACATTGCAAGCACAGACAGATGTATTCCTGGCTAGCTGTGAAGTTTATTGCGTGACTTCTTCAGTTCTTCCCAGCTAGAACACTGGAAGCGATGAATAGCGGGCGTTTTGGGAAACTATCTTAAGTATTTTTGGCGGTCAAAAACTTAGCCTAATTTGAATACATGTTTTTTGTTACACAGCCTTGAAGACTAATGTAATTTAATGACAAAGACATAGAGGAAAACTCCTAGGTTGAAGTGACCTCTGAGGTTTTTCAGATGTTAAGTACTCTAATGGCTGAAATTACTTCTTGCTTATTGATTGCTGTATATTAAAT
Organism: Agrochola circellaris; assembly: GCA_914767755.1. NCBI lineage: Eukaryota > Metazoa > Arthropoda > Insecta > Lepidoptera > Noctuidae > Agrochola > Agrochola circellaris. The sequence continues at coordinate 2,586,440 of OU611839.1, read as the reverse complement.
TGAATGTGGATCTTCTGCCATACTGAATGACTAACACTCAGATTCATCTTCATTAACACGTTCAGGCCGGGAGCTCTCCTGGAGGGTCCACTCAAGTCGCAGATGGGATGCCGGGAGCCCTCGCGGAGGACTCATTTTAGATGTAGGGTTTTCTTTGCGAATTCGGCATTATAAACTGTGAAAATAAAATCAGTTGTTAATTTTAACAAGATTTCAAACCTAATACCGGTGACACTCCTCGAGGGTTAGCTTTAGCGCAAACGTAATGCCGGTGACCCTCCTGCCATGCTATTCTGTAAACCAGGGGCGCAGCTAACCAATAACCCGATTCCTGTCGGCTTCCCTTAGGAAATTATGACAGTCAGTAGTTCTCAGCAGTGTTTAATAATCACACTGAATGTATTAAGTATTTAATACTTACACCATAAAATTAAAGTATTACAAAACCCTAACCTACATTAAAAAAATTGTCTTTAGATTCCAACGAAAACAAAACATTTAAAGTGCGCGCCAATTTTGCTCTAGTGTCTCCAGTATAACTCGTTGTCCGCCCGGGTTATGAAAACTTAAATTTCTATACAAAATAATCTCGTCAGGACGTCACTTCAGGTCACGTGACACGCTGTTTTTTGAGGCAATAGTAAGCCGTAAAAAGTCGAGTTATGATAGGTACAGCAGTGTAGGAATCCATTCGCTGAATTTCGTAAGCGTTCGGTTTGGTTCGGGACGGGGGGAGGGACAAGCTCCACGCTCCACGCACGCAATAATTTTAAATGTTTGTAGACGATTGACGTAAATAGCTAATAGAATTTATAACCTTTAATTTTGTTGATACTTGTAGTTAATTAGCATTTTGTTCGTTGTATTCATATAAGTTATTAGTGTAGTATTAGTGTAACAATTAGAATTGGATAATCGTGAGTTTGTTGTGAAATTGTGCGTTCGCCGTCGTTGTAATTAGGAATTTGTGGTAAGTCGATAGATTAGCAAGTTGAAATTACTTTTTTAGAGTAGATTTGAAAAGTTATTAGTAGGATGGCGGCATTAATAGTTTTAGATTGTTGTGTGACAGATTATTTGCTTCGTGAGGAAACATGCTTTTCAAGGTTAAGTTTTGAAAATAAGAAACACATAATTAGGCTAGGTCGTGCTCGACCAGATATGACTATAAACTATAAACGACGTGTTGAGTTTTTCAAACATTTTAATGTTTCCCTTTACGATAAATATCAATGGCTGACTGGTAGTTGTAAATTAAATAAGATGTTTTGTTTTCCATGTTTACTTTTCTCAGATTCTAGTAGTTTATGGAATAAAGGGGGTTTTACAGATATTAATAATCTGACGAATTCATCAAAAAAACATGTGCAGACTGAAAAGCATATTCGTAGCTGTTTAGATTTACATGACTTCGGGAATACCTAGTAGGATAGAACCATTTTTCACTAATTCGCTTGAAGCTCATAATAGGAAAGTAGCTCGAAATAGGAATTTAATTAAACGGTTTATTGACACCGTTATTTTGTTAGGTAAACAAGAAGTAGCTTTTCGCGGCCAAGATGAACGTCCGAATTCTGATAACCGCGGTAACTATATTGAAACCTTGTTATATCTGAGCAAGTATGACACCGTAATGGACTTTCATTTGGAACTATGTTCTTCAGTTCCGAACCCCGCGTTTTCTGGTCTTTCAAGTGATATTCAAAATGATTAATACATTTGCATCCGTTTTACGAGACCAAATTAGAATCGAGATAGATAAAGCTCCATTTCTGTCTGTAATGATTGACGAAACTCCCGATGTCAGTCATAGGGAGCAATTGACTGTAATTTTTCGATATTTATCTGAAACTGGAATCGAAGAACGATTCCTAGGTTTTTACGATGTTAGCGGAAGTCGAACTGCTGAAGTTTTATACAAACAGTTGTTAGAAATACTTGACCAGTATCGTTGTAGGAATAAGTTAGTTGGTCAGTCTTACGACGGCGCATTTTTTTTTTTATATTTTTTTTGTTTTTGCTCCGGCTTACCTTTCTCATAAACTCACCCTTCGCCACTGCTGTAAACATCTCACCGTGAAAACTTGGGTGAAGTGAGCTGTCAATAGTGTCAATCTCTGTGGAATGACAGCTCACTCCACGCTCACCTCACCTAAGTTTTCACGGTGAGATGGTTACAGAATAGCACTGCTGCAGTCAACTTGCAATATGTATGGCGGCATGGCGTTTGAGCTTTATGAAAAATGGGTGGATTCGACAGCCGTTAGATAGCAATCTACTTGAATCTATTACCAAACATAATAGAGATGCTGCCTGGGTAAAAAAAAATAAATTCTAATTAGTCCGTCAGTCAGATTATAAAAAAATATTAGACACGTATATTTATCATATTAATAAAAAAATACTTAGATAAAAACGCATTTTAAGTTGGGGAGTGGGGGTCGCTACGTCACTAGTATGTATAAAATCTACATACTCGTGACGTCATGGCACATTTTACCTCAATGTATCGCCGTAATCTTTAGATTTCGAAAAAAAGAAAAAATACGTGTCCAATATTTTTTTAAAATCTCAAACACTGACTAAAACAAAATTTTTAGTCATCATCCCTATCATAGACCTCTCCAAAGGCACGCCATTTTAATCTTCGATTACTCTCATTCAGCTGCTACCAGTCACTCTGCGAAGATCGTCAGTCCATCTAGCCTGGGTACCGTAACATAAATATAATCAGCCTTTAACGTTCCCATTGCTGGGGCACAGGCCTCCTCTCTGTATGTGGGACCACGCTGACCCAGTGCGGGCTGGTGGATTTTACATGCCTTCGGTTTTTTGGTTCTACGACATGCCAGTATCCTCACGAAGTTTCCCGGTACCGTATATTACTTTAATCAAGTACTGGTTAGTAAGCATCGCTATAGCTTCAACTACATTTTTAACACGAACCAGAAGCAATTTCCTGTAGTTACACAACACACTATATACGCTACCTGACTCACAAAGTAAACAAAGAAACATACTATTAGTTAACAACATAGCGGCAGCGGCAGTGAAAGGGTTGTCGGTGTGTGTGCACAAGGCGGGGTGGGCGTGGCCTGGCGGCGGCGCCTTTGATCGCGACTTAACCCCCCGCCTACGAGCGCTTCGGACGCTGCGGAGGAAACGCATCGGGTTACGACTTCCTCAACGGGTTTGTATTAAACCTCTGAATGCTGAACCGAATGGGAGCGTCAGACTTAATTATATAAGGAATTGAGGAATGCCTTTATTGTACGTAAATAAAAGGTGAATCAAATGGCGTCTGTTTTGCTGTGTGAAGGATGCGAGCATAAATATTTTATTGAAATTAAGTTTGCTTTGTTCTCGGTTATTTATTATCCATAGACTTTCCAGTGTATTTTGTGGGAAGAATTTATGATTCGCCATTTTGTCACCTCTCAGTTAATTTAATTTCCCAAAGGCCAAGAGCAGGAAAATATTTAAAAGTAGTAGTAAATAGGGAACTTTAGAATACGTTTTATCTAGAGTTCGCGCCACGGAACAAAGCCGGCGGAAAATTAAGGAACTACATTTTTTTAAATGCAATGTGATGCAATGACATAGACACTAGCGCCGCGTCAAATGGACTTCAGTGGTGGCGCGGACTCTACTTGAAGATTTAAATGTACAATTACAGTTACATAAGGTGAGTAGGTATCACCAGAAGTGATTGAATGACGTCCTTCCCTTAATTTTCTGAAATTTTCGAATCTACTACATCTGACGCTGTATACTGCTGCATATGCTTACATCTGAAGCTGCATTATGTCGACTTAACCAAACTAACTTTTTTATTAATCGTCCAGGTATTTTTTATGGACAATGTTCTTAAATTCGTGGAGCTAATCGGTACCGATCGCGTGTTTTGAGATTAGCGGAGAAGAAATTCTAGACTCCACTCCAAAACTTGAAGGAGTCAAATATAATCGTTTGATTTATGTAGTCATCACCGTGATTATTTTTATCATTAATATCAAGCGTGCAATCTCACAGTTTGTCTCTGAAAAACGACCAAACTAATGACACCAAAGGTAATTTTAATTTTTTCGCAACAACATAACAATTTTAATAACTTAAAAAGTCGTTGCCTGTTTAAAAATAAAAACACATTTACACGGGTGACATGTAATAAGCGCGCGCGCAGCTTCATGTGCGCATTATTTATTCGTTTTGCAATCATCTCGGCTCAGCACGGTGCCTGCAACGAACGCAAAGCCTTTTTACGAACCTCTATTCTACAATAATCCTTATTTCCTCCTACATAAGCTTTAAAATCCCTCCTAGGACATCTTAATGTCAACCTTAAACATCTTCTCGAAAGATTTTCAATTCTATTTTAATGTTAAAAGGTTGGTATTCGTTTGCAAGGGTTGTAGTGAGGAAGCAAGGGTGCGAAGCTCGTCTCCTCCAAATAAATTGTCGTGGATATATCCCGCGCGTATATCACGACGCATTTACAATTTTACACCTCGGAAGGGTGAGCGGACACTTGACACACGAATTACGCTGATTTGATATTTGATTCGGATAATATGGGATTGAGGGGGAGGGAGAAAGAAAAGTGAGCCGAAAAGGTGCTGCGGTGAAGTTTATAAGTTTGTTTGTTGCCATTTGTAAAGATGTTGCCAAGTTGAATGTTTATTTATACTTTATCGTAAACAGAAAATAGATACGTAGAAAAAAATAAATTATACACTGCAAAACGTACTATGTTTCATTAAAAGTTTTCCTGAAATCTGAGCAATAAAAACCAGGGCTGAAAAAACTTCAAACAGAAATAAAAACAGAATTCGGTACCTTACAGCACATTTCATTTACGTAAATGAAATATGTAAATCACGTTCACAAAAAAAAAATGCTGCAGAAACGTACACAAGAATCAAAAGTTTCATTCTGAACCCCTTGATTTTTTTAATCAACAATTTCTCATCAAACCTCTCTCGACACCAAAAGTGCGTTTTTAAAGTTTGAAACTCCTAAAAAAACCTTCTCCATTATACGTCTTCCTTTAGCTCATAAGCGGCGAATCAAAAGAGATTACCGGACCTATAAATATGGCGTCCAAAGATTATTATAATTTGTATTATAACATTAAAATAATATCGGCCGCGCGTCGGCAAGTAATAGATTTATCTGATCTCCGAGCCCGTACATCACGTAGCGAGGACATCTCTTGTGGTGACATCATTGTGGGTACGAAGGCGTGGGTTCAGTTAATGGGTTTATGATGTGGTATTATCATGACTAAGGTTTGAAGGAAGATTGGTTCTTAATTGTTAGGACTTTTAGGAGCGGCTGATGAAAAATAAGAAGCAAATTTTTTTGTCTCACTGACGTCACGCAAAATCGTGCATTGCGCAAGCAGAGTTTACCGCACGGACAGCATATACAATGTGTAATTTAATTCGTTTTCATCCCCTTAAGGGGTCATTGTACTCATTATTATGAACAACTTTCACTATGGGGCTAACGCTGAAATCGCGAAAAAAAATCAGCTGTTCCATACATTTATGTTCGCATAGCTCGTTATAATGTAGGGAACGCCTGTTTTTTTTTTTCGCGATTTCAGGCTTTGGCCCCATAGTGAAAGTTGTTCATAATGATGAGTACAATGACCCCTTAAGAGGATGCAAACGAATTAAATTTCACATTGTATACAACGTCTCGATATTAAGCGTCGGGCAGTTGTCCGCCAGACACAACACCAGTTTGGTCGGAGGATCCTTCCTTTTCTATGGAGGATGAGTGAACTTTACACCTTGTTCCAGATATTTCTATATCTTCTCTAGCTGTGAGGATTTTTACAGGATGAAAATGGACCAGGGGTGAATCCAGTACAGACACGTCTTGCAAATAATGATGAGGAGAGCAGTCCCAGCAGACCAAATGAATTGCAATGAAGCTATGCTGCATTCTCTTTCATCGTAACTATGATGAAAGAGAATGCAGCATCAGCGAATTTATTATATAATGCCAATTCTTTTGACAGCTGTGTTATGTAAAGCAATGTTTAGTGCGCTTCACTGAAGATCAGACTGGGTGGTGCAGCTTGGGAGAGGCCTATGTCTACTAGTGGACTGTAATCGGCTCAGTAGACTGACTGGAAATCATACATGTTGATGACAGCTGCTGGGCGTCTTCACAAGAAGTCAGGACTTCGGGAGTCTTGTAAATGTTTCTCGGTTTTTGTAAAAAATGACTACAGACGTCGTATAAGTTGGCGAAAATTTAATTTTGTCATTTTTTATCCAGTTATGCAGGCCTTGGCCTGCATCTCACCTGATGGTGAGTGATGATCAGGCCGAATGTGGAAGCGAGCTTCACCCGGAATCCTCAACCACAGAGGAACTGGCTATCTTACCTCTGACTGCCGAAACACAACAATGCGGGTAACATTGTTGTTATGGTGATAGACTTAGATAAAATGGTGATGGAGGGCCATAGATAGCCAGGTGGACTTAGAACAAACCTACCACCAACCAAACCGAGCAGAAAATTTTGCACCCCTGGGAAACGAACCCAGGACCTCTGGGTCTGAGACAGGCGGTGTAACCACTAGACGACAGAGGCGGTTACATTTGGTTACCGTATTGTATTTTTTTGCCACCGTATATTCTGTATTATCAACTTTTTACTTTTATTGCATTCGTAATCAACAGACATCTATACATTATGGACTTTCTAGATGTGTTAAAGTTATGAAAGAGTTAGTTAGTTTTATTTCAGATAGTAATCAGTTCATTAAGTTGTTGAGATGGTATCGTCTGACAAATAGTCGAGATCTTGTTGTTGTTTGATATTAATTGAAAGTAGATCGGTGTTTTGTTAAGATTTCTATTAGTGAGTTCGATCTAGTTTAACTACTATTAAATGTAATCAATCAGGGTCCGGTCTTGTTGCCTTACAATTTATATTGATTATTGGTATGGGTAATATAAATTGCTAATGGATGTATTATTATTAATCTTTTTCTCGTAGTTATATTAGACACCTACTAGATACATTGACAACGTGTTCTGATTACTCCCTGATGCGTAGAATGAAGAGTTTACTACGCTTCAATAACAAGTAGGGTAGCCTGTTTCTTTAGAACTCCATCAAAACAACTCAACAAATAAACATCAACGACTAATTCGTAAATGTTAACTAATTATATTTTTTTCTGACGTAGTAATTAAAACATTGGGTTTGACAGGCGAAAAATTCGGGGTCAATATTCTTTCTTTGTTCAATTTATTTTTAATCGTTCCATCCTCACGTCATATCAATTCGCCATTAAACAAAAAACAAGAGCGTATTTGACTCCCATTTTTGTACAAAAAACGTGTTTTTCAAGTCACTGATTACGTCGAAACGTCAGAATTGGCGCGCTTTTGTTGATCGCGCGCGCCATGTTAAGATGCGTTCAGAATAGCGGACAATGGGCGCGTTCGGTTCACGCTGCGTGCGCTGTAAACGCAGCTCGCTGCCTGCAGTGGGTGGTTTATTGTTTTATGAGCAGCATTACACGCTTCTTCCCGCTTTGTCCTGAGTTTTACGAGGGACAATGACGGGACAAATCGTAGGAATTCAACTCTGTTGTCAGATCGCTTGATAGAGTGCCGTAATCTTTCTTCCTGTCACATATTTGTGTGTCTTTGTTTGTAGCACACGTGATTGCCATATCACTAATAAACCATTGTCTTGTTTAACATGTTACAAAGAAAGGGAACTTTGGATTGGATTGAGTATCGAGGACAATTCAAAACCTGTGCGTGAACATCTATAAAATCTGATTCCTTTTTTTATTTTCTCTACAGTTTGTATACTCCAGAACTTTTATGATAAAAAAACTAATCAAAGTTGAAGATCTACCTATCTTCCACTTTAAAACAACATAGTGATCTACATGAACATCTTAAAATAAATTATAATATAGTTTCCGCGCCATTCATCTAATATTTTTATAGTTGCCAGCATAATTACGAAAAGTTGCAAATTAAAAAAATTGAATTTTATAATAATGAACGGATTATGTAAATCTAGCCATTCAATATACATGGTGAGTGATAAATCACATGGGTTTAATTCAAGTTTTGGCTATTAAATGACTTTAATAGATAATCAACAGTTTTTTGTGTCTGATTGAGACGTTACAAATGACATACGGCCTAAATATAATTAATGAAATGGGTATCCGTTTTCAAAATATTAACAAGTTTTTAAGTGCGTGGGAGTGACAAATTGCTGTTGCCTCTAGTATCGTAATTCGTAATGTTGTTTCAATACATATCAACTAGTTGTGCAATGTTTATCGCCTTTAGCTATTGGGTGACAGTTTAGATCGGGTTGTATTTGAAGTGTCCCTCTGGTGTTTGATTGAGCTAAAGTAAATGATAAAATCGTCTAAATGTTTGAAGAAGTTGTTGAACTTGTTATAAAGCACTAAGTAAGTGGTACAATATTATCAATTTATTCCGTCACTCCGTACAGTTTGCAATTGAAAGTTAAAACTTGATCCTATAAGTGGCATAAGTATCAATGAAAACATTATTTTGATAATTGCAAGCCTATAATAGTATAGTACAATACTGATTTTCTTTAAAATAGTCATACTCATATTTTGATCTCTAATCATAATTGCCGCAACATTGAAATTAATTTTCAAAAACCAAACAATCATTTGATGAACCATAAACAAAAATAAATCCTATGTCAACATCTAATGATATTCCATTTTCAAAACAACAACGGTTGTTGCGCAGAGTGACATAAATTACGGCCAGTATTATGTCCAGTGCTGTTCCTTGAATCTATCGACATTGTCGTGCATTTTGTCTCATGGTGCATTGTTTTTAGTCGCCCGCTGGTGTGTCCATTGTGACACAGCATTTGTTTAAGTAGTACTGTGCAGTCATCCATCACTCCTCGTGGGTGCTACTGCGCGGTTACAGTATCCTGGCCTTGGGTTGTGCCGTTATTCGATATTTTGTATAGGGGCTGTTTGAAATAAATGTAAGAATTTTCTAACCTATTTTGGGCTCGGTTTCAGGTCTCAGACTTGGCGATAAGTGGGAACATATGTAGTAGCTACGTAGATTTTTTTATAAAATGTGTATAATATTTGACAATAGACAAGATGTCAAATGATAATCTAGATATGTAGTCACTTCATTTCATTATGTCAGCTCTACCTATTTTCGTCTTATAAAAGTGGAACACTAGACTCTGGCAAAAAACTTTTTCAGCGATTAACATATTTTGCTTTTTATAAAATTCGCAAGTCCACACCCTGTACATCTCTCTCGTCATTATTTCCATTCAATTGTGCGACGTGGTCGCATTGTCCACACAGTGGCCCTCAATGGTGTCCTAATGCTTGTTTATCATTGTTTAACGCTAGAACAATGCGCCAACCGTATGGCCAGAGAGGCTGAATGGGTGTTGGCTTTGCATGTTCCACGAATGAAAGTTTGACGGATTGATTTTGGCTCGTTCGCGCGCGATTGTATGGAATTGATTGTCAATCTGGGTGAAAAAATTTTACAGTTTGAATGTTGATTGATTAGATTTTTTTTCAACAAAGTTGTTATTTATTTAGGCATTTAGACATACTTAGTGCTTAGACTAAATTTTTAGTATTCTGAAAAAAAAAAAAAAAAAAAATCTTACACCATTGAACATAATATTGCACTATTTGTTTGTTCTTAAATAATAAAGCTTAATGTAATCATAAAATAAGTCCCCGATGAAATAACTTTATTTACGCGTAAAACAAAGTTTTGTCCCCTCCCTGATTTATGCTGACCGTAAATGTCCGGTTTTACGGTTACCTTTTATGATTTTATTCTGAATTTTACGGTTTTGTGAGCGTTAAGTCGAATGGTGTAGACGTGAGAAGATTTTGGAAAAATATCGATTTTTAAATTCATGGAATACATCGGTTTGTATTTTTGATTATTAGGTGATGGAAGCTTAAGGATTTTCCAAATTCATAATTTCTACTACCTTCCTGAGGCTGTTGACTCCGTAATCAGCTGTAGTTAGCTTGTTATGAGCTAATAATGTTATATTTTTTCCAAACCTTTAACAACAAAATAAATAAGTATTCAAAATGTTTCTAAACAATTTCACCATCAAATCTCCCGTAGATTTTGTCCATTTTGAACAAAAAGTAGGAATCAAAGCAACAAATCAACGAAACAATGAGAAGTTACTTCACAACCAAAACAAATTAGGAAGACATTGTGAGGAGCTAGTATTGTGCGACTGTGACCATTCAGGGGCTGCTTAGAGCTGTGGGGGCTCCGGGCTGATATACAGCAGTCGTAAAATATGTACACAAATATAACGCGTCTAATGTTTTTGTTTATATTCCGTTTTTTTTATGCGAGGGAAGGTAAAGGTTTAGGAGGGAAGAAATTATCAAACTATATACAACACACACACCCACACAACAAACACACACAGCACACACACACTATATATAATATAGTCGGACTAGAAAATAAAGCATGTGAAAGCGAAAAATCGTTTCCGAAAAGCGAATCTAATATTAAGAAGAAACATATATGTAGATGAAATAACTTTACTATAGGAAAGGTTTTCATTCGATACATTATGGACATATCAAAGATCATTGTGTTAAGGATTTTTACATGATGCGCAAATTGATCTTTAAAGAAAGAAAGAAAGAAAGATAATTTATTTGTCAAACATGCGTATACATAAACTGACAAGGCAGACATGCAGGGTATTGAGTTAATATTTTGTTGTGAGCGTCCATGTTTTGCCAATAGCGGCGTACAAATGGTATAAGTTGTAAGTTATTAGTTAACAATTTCATTTAATTGGATAAACATTCATAATCTTTTCATTAATAATTTATGTCAAGATTTAAAGTATATTATGGTCAAAAATAAATTAAATTATGTCCAGTATATATACATAATTATCAAATAGTATCATTATAATCATTTCATGTCACGTCATTTTAAATTCATTAGAAAATACGTAAGAAATAAACAATAAAAATTGATGTCACGATTTTAAAGTCCAAAATAAATTAAATTAACTATGTCCACTATAATTTACTGTGTTCACATTATAAAATTGTATTTTTAACCATCTACATTAGAGGTCGGAATAGAAAAGTCCTTTTCATCCAAAAAATGTAAAATAGTGTAATATGCTTTATTAATTAAAAAAATTCTCAGCTTATTTTTGAAAAGTGACAAGGGCAGTTCTCTCCAACTTTTAGGCAATTTATTAAATATCATCGGAGCCATACAGAAAATACTTTTGCGCATGAGTGATGTTCTCGCAGCATGAGAGCATATCCTACTGTTGTCACGCCTGTTGTTGTTTACCAAATGTAATTGAAGAGATTTGCAATAAATACATCAAATTCAAATTCAAAAGTCATTTATTCAAACTAGGATGAGAATCAGCACTTTTCGAACGTCAAAAATTACATAAGACAGTACCCCAAAAACGCCCACCCTTCACCACTTCCTAGTGCTTAAGCTTAATATAAAACTTTGATCGTATCGGGGACCCAATCCCAATGACAAATTCATTTTTATAATTCAACAATATTCATTGCGATACTGTCGAGCATACGAATTTTTCAAACATATGAAGCGATGGATTATGAATTTCCTTCAAAATCCTTCAGATTCTGATAAAGTGTGTTAAATACAATTATTTTGATGCAGGACCCAGAACCCTGAACCAAGTGAAAGCACACTTAAATTTGTTCATGTTAACACTAAAACATAAACAAGATATAAAAGCAACTATAAAAACAAAAATTAATTCCGGTCGTAAATCTGAAACAAAAAACTCATAGTTTCAAAACAATGAGAACCTCACATAAAACAAAAGAAGTTTTAACAAATTTTTCGACCAAAAAGTGGCAGTGAGTGGTCTAGTTTGGAGCCCAGAACTGCAGTAAAAGTTATATAGACCCTCTTTGTACGAACCGTGGCCCAAAACAATGCCACCAATGTCCCTCACAAATGGTAACGTAAACAATTGTAAATAAAATATAATTTATTTATGTTCGTCACAAGATATTTATGACGCAATAAAAGTTTAAAGAGTTGAATGAAATTTCAATGTTTGTAAATATTTTGAAATTATACCGTTCGTGTCTAAATGCTATTTCGAAACTGTTACTCGACTTATTTCGTGGTGGTGAATAACTTTCTGTAAAAATAAATCATTCTTTGGAATAAGTAAAATTTAAAATTCTTCTCCTTTCTTTTTCGTGTGGTTAGTTACTAACCTGCTATCTAATTAACACATTTCCGTACACGATTACAACTAATCTGTTTAATTTTGACAGTTCAACAACATTCATTGCGTTATTTACGTTGTTAAACAGATTTTTTTTTCGAACTTGTGATGCAATAGATTAGCAATCTGTTTAAAAAAGATTCAGATTCTGATTGATTGTGTATTACGCAATTAGTGTACTGGTGGCAGAGTTTTTATGCCGCTCATGGACCTCTGACTTGGCTTCACATGCCGTCGAGAAATATCTCTCAGGCATGCGGCGTTTCCGCACGATGTTTTTATATTTTTGTAAAATTATTCTTGACGATATGAATTATACTTATAGGTACTTTTATATAGAAAATCAGATTGGGATTATGAAGATAAAATGGTTCAACAATGAACACCATTGATCCTCATGTTCCTCCCTAATCTGGATTATTAGCAATAGCACGAAATCAATTCTTTTGACTTACCGAGAATACTATGAGATTAGCATACTTAATATACTACTTCTATATATATAAAAGAAAGTCGTGTTAGTTACACCACTTATAACTCAAGAACGGCTGAACCGATTTGGCTGAAAATTGGTGGGGAGGTAGCTTAGAACCAGGAGACGGACATAGGATACTTTTTAGTAGGGTAGGTAGGGTAGGTAGGGTAGGTAGGGTAGGTAGGGTAGGTAGGGTAGGTAGGGTAGGTAGGGTAGGTAGGGTAGGTAGGGTAGGTAGGGTAGGTAGGGTAGGTAGGGTAGGTAGGGTAGGTAGGGTAGGTAGGGTAGGTAGGGTAGGTAGGGTAGGTAGGGTAGGTAGGGTCGGTAGGGTCGGTAGGGTAGGTAGGGTAGGTAGGGTAGGTAGGGTAGGTAGGGTAGGCAGGTAGGTGCGCCGTAGATACGTACTTAGTGCTACTCGAGCGAAGCCGGGGCGGGCAGCTAGTTACTTATATAAAAAAGTGGCCAAGTGCGAGTCAGACTTGCACACGAAGGGTTCGGTACCACCATACAATATTTTACACTACATTTTTTTTAAATACTTTTTAACAATGTTTCTTGTAATGGGGACCCATTTAATTTTTAACTTTATTTTATTTTTTCACAGTGTGAAAATTTCAAGTTTCTATACAAGGTGTAATTGCAATAACTGGAAACTTCTGGTACTCATAATTATGAACAACTTTTACTATGGGAACAAAGCTGAAATCGCTAAAAACAGCTGGCTTTTTGTCGAGTAACTACTAACGACTTTTAATGATTTTATACTGAAGATCACGTCTAAACGAGTAGTGTTAATGATTTGGAAAAAAGTATTTGTTAAATAAGAGCATTTTCTTAATAACTTAATATTTTAAATTATGTTTATATTACATAGTGAAATACAATAACGAACTATACAAATAAATACAAAAAACAAACGGACACTTATGCGTCGAAGTGAAATTAATTTGTAAAGTTATGTCTAACGCGGATAAAAAACTGAAAATCACGCAAAATCTATCAAGCGTATTTTTCAGAAACCTTCACCATTGTAAAGATAATTTAATAATTGATATTTTAGTATAGGTGTTTTATTAAAATATATTTTGTCTAATGTTAAAAAATTATTAATGCGTCTCATTTAGGACAGCGCTCCTTGATGGGCGAGTCCTATTACTGGCTGGACGTACGACGTGTTGCATAAGCTCAGTACAGAACACGCAAGCTAACCACTGAAGGTCACTGGCATATATCTGCGTCTTAAGTGGTTTTCAGTTATTGCAATTACACTTTGTATATTACGGTTTAAAAGATACAGCCCTGTGACAGACGGACTGACACGGAGCCTTAGTAATAGACGGTGTTTTTAAGGGGGGGTACCCAAATGTCGCCGATGGAACCCTAAAAAACACCCGTCTTATAAAGTTTTCTCTTATTTAATCTTGTTTAATAGAGTAGTGTAGCATTATCCATACATAAATAAAGTTGTAATATCGGCGGTACACTTTACGGGGCAACGCTTATAAATCAATAACCGATGCAAGAGTTATATCCGTTACCGCCTAATGATGTCCGGATAAATAATTACAGACGTCTCAATTTGTGCCTTAGGGCTGCCTCACGTGGGCACGCCACAATTGTGGCGATAAGTCCCCTCTTTGAGGAGTGGCTAGAGAGGCGCCACGGCGTCCTCACCTTCCGCCTGACACAGGTCCTCACCGGACATGGTTGTTTCGGGAGGTTCCTGTTCAGGATAAAGCGGGAGGAAACGCCCGGGTGTCACCACTGTGTGGATCGCCCGGAGGACACGGTGGAGCATACGGTGGAGGTCTGCCCAGCTTGGGCGGAGCACCGCCGTGTCCTCACGGAGGCGATCGGCGGCGGCGATCTCTCGCGTCCGGCCCTGGTTCAGGCCATGGTCCGGAGCGAGAGTGCATGGGAGGCCGTCACCTCGTTCTGCGAAGCAGTAATGCTCGCGAAGGAGGAGGCGGAGCGCGCGAGGGAGAGGCAAAATGCGCCCCCTCGCGCCCCTAGTCGCCGCAGGAGACGCCCCGGGCGTCGGGAGTCGCGAGCCGACTTCCGGCCACCGTAGGCGCGGGCTTGCGGACGGTGAGCAATGGGTAGCTCGCCGTCCGATAGGGACCAGGCCCGGGTCGACGGCGCGTTGTGTTCCACGCGCGCCTCAAAGAGATGTCAGCACCAACTGACGGGGTCCGGAAGGGCCAATGCCTGCCGGGGTCGCGGGTTTGTCTGAAAGGGATATCGCGACCTCGGCACACAGGCAACGGAAGGAACACGGGTGGGTTTTAGTCAGTAAAAGTCTGACACGCCCTCCCGCTCCACCCAGAGCGGGAGAAGTTATTTGATAATTTCCCATCCTCAAAAAAAAAAAAAAAAAAAGGGCTGCCTCACGTAAAAATGCTGGCATCAAATCTGTTTTTATTAGTGATCCACTCTTGAACGTAAGAACGCTGCTTGTTCGGTTCGGTATGTTTTGGCTCAGACGGGCGACAAAATCCAAATTATCCTAACAAATATCGTGTGTTTGTGTTTTAAATCCGAAAGTGTATGTGTTTTAAATCCGAAAGTGATTTTGTTTGTTTGTTACGCTTTCATGATAAAAACGCATAACGAATTTAGATGAGATTTAGCACATGGATAGAGCTTGACCTGGATTAGGTCATTAGTTAAATAAAACCATAACTTTTTAAGGTCATTTTTTACCATAAAAATATGAATTAAATGTAGTGCTGTTTATTTTAAAACGTTAAATATTATAGATAGATTTTATAGAATTTCTACCATTTTATTTTTGTGCAATTTTAATTAGTTTTACCAATGTCGAAGAATGCCAATTTTAGCTTTACCAATTCTATAATATTTCAACTTTGTTAATATTTATACATTATTATTTTATAAAAAAAATACTTTTTACCGATGTTACCAAATATTCTATATTAGCGCTTATTACTAAGTAAGTTAGCATAATTGTCCGATTCATTGTTTTATGCATGTGGTGTTTACCTATAAGTAACTGATGCTATTATCTTACTTTTTAAATGTATTATGTGTTTGTATCAGTGTAATCAATTGTTGGTGAACCTAATAAAATAAAATAAAATAAAAAATAGATCATTTATATTATTGCTTTTGCTATTTCTAAGACATCTGCTTTTTCAGATATCATGAATTGTATCAGATTTAATTTACTCATTTACCTTTACAACTTTCGGCCTCCTGTCAGCCCTGCAGTAAGTATGTGATCATGCTGCGCGCGCGCCTAATCACGATCTATTGCCGAGACGGATCGGAACTTTTCGGCTCGCTTCGGCAACATAAATCACGGCCATACGCGAATGTAATGATGAGCTTAAATAAAAAAAAAGGGTAACACAATATTTATGAGTAGGTGCAGATATTATTTGGGACACAATTATCATTTATATTCGTTGTCATGTTTATGGTATTATATTTTATTAATTGCTTATATTTTTGTTTTTTTATTTCTTAATGTTGATGGCGGCTTTTTAATGGTCGTTACTTCTTAAATGTTTTTTGTTTTAGGCAGTTTTTCTTTACGTTTTCTGTCAAAACAGAAAAGTAGGTCGTGGTGCCTAACTTCGGTTTAAATCTATACATATTATAAATTAAAGTCGCTTTTCGTGTTTGTCTATATGTCCACGTTGTTCTTCTAAACCACGCAACAGATTTTGATGAGGTTTTCCCCATCGTTTAGAGAATTTATTACGGAATGGTTTATGTGTATAATACGTTAATATTAAAATTACATAAACCTAAGAAATCTAGATGTTTTGTCTAGTCGTAAAAACCGTGCGAAGCAGGAGCGGGTCGCTAGTAATTCATAAAATTAAATTAAAATTTCAACACTAAAATGAATTAATCGCAACAATGTCTCCCTTGTCAAACCCGACGGAGCTATAAAATGGCCTGACTTACCGCTCATATATTTGAACGCGCAGTGCACATAGCCCGAGGTACGGCTACCGTGAATATTTTCGTAAATTGAGTTACCCATGTCTCTGCTGGCACCTGTTGATGTATCCTACGGCACCGTGAGGGCTTCGCGCGATAATTGATGAGCAGGGGTCTGTTGGACCCCCGCCGACTTCAGAGGGTCATGTTTGTAAAGCGGCGTGAGGAATAGAAGAGAGGCGGATTTTGGATATATTTTTGACGTGAGTTTCGAACAAGCTAAGTACCTACGAAGTCTTCGTGACTTTGTAGAATCTAGTGATTATTCAGTTATAATCTTATACTATTAAATGAGCAATATTTGTATATATCACTAGCAATGCAAGCAATGTTTGTTTGTTCATGTCTGTGATCACGATTTCGAAAACGGCTCTAACGATTTCAATGAAAGTTGCAATATAGGGTTTTACGGGGGCGAAAAATTGACCTAGCTAGGTCTCATATCTGGGAAAATTCGTTTTCTTTATTTTCACAGCCCCGGGAATGTGACACAACGTTGGTATACGTGGACGATATGTTTATCTTTTTTTACACGAGCAGAGTTCGGTCGACCAGCCATGCTATTCTGTAAACATCTCACCGTGAAAACTTGGGTGAAGTGAGCTGTCAATAGTGTCAATCCCTGTGGAATGACAGCTCACTCCACGCTCACATCACCTACTTAAGTTTTCACGGTGAGATGGTTACAGAATAGCACTGCAGGTACTAACATATCTGCCCGTCTTTCTGACTGGTGGTTGTCATTTTTTTTCATAAAATTATCTAAAAACTGCTGTCTCGTTTAGCTACAAACACCAAGGAAATCCATGAATGAAATCGTGTGATATTTTTTAAAACATTTGTCCTGACGAACTCTGCTCAAACCCTACCTTAATCTGCAGGCATCTTTAATTTGAGTTATCATGAAAGTGCTTTTAAGCACTGAGAAGATTTCGATTTAAAACAATCACAAAACATAGTCGTATAGTTAAGTCATTGACAAGTGTCATAGTGATGAAAGTAAGATAAATGCGTTTATTGGTATTACAACAGAAAAATACACCTCATAACTATAAAAATAGATAACAATGATTATAATGCCAAATGGGCCTCAGCTCAGCATAATGACAGAAGACAACACAAGGTGTACCTACCAAAAAAAATTGTGAAAATGCAGTTGAAAATTCTAGTGTAAGCTAGAATAATAAAGACATAGGGAAGTGTGTGTCCGTAATTAAGAGAGTAAATTACCTGTAGTAGGATAATATAAAAAACTTCAGCTCAGCAAGCTTCCCGCTTGTTACTTGCACCACACAAAACTTCTCACATACCGCGGGGCGCGTCTTCGCTTGCCAAAATAAAACATTAATATTATAACATTCTAATACAATGCACACCTGCCATATAAACAAAAAACATTTATAATTATAGAAGGACGATGGGTGTCTATGTTGTGGCCGAGTCGTTATCATTCTTAATTAACATCAGCATAATATTTATTATTTTATTTACAAGAAGGATGAGTTGTTGTTTTTATGTTTTTCTGGAAATGATAAGTTATGAAAACTTCCCCGTAACGCGTATATTTTCATTAAAATATATAGATTTGTTTCCGGGAACTTTTTGGCGGTCATGAAAAAACGGGGTTTAAAGAAGTAATGAGTTTTTTTTTCCGCAACTTTTAAGCTCTTTGCCTTCATCTCACCTGATGGTAAGTGACGATCAGGCCGACGGTGGAAGCGAGCTTCACCCGGAATCCTCGACCACAGAGGAACTGGCTATCTTACCTCTAACTGCCGAAACACAACAATAGTGCTGTTATCATTGTTGTTATGGCGACAGACTTAGATAAGATGGTGGTAGCTAGCCAGGCGGACTTAGAACAAGCCCTACCACCAACCAAACGAAGCAGCAAATTTTGCTCCTGCTGGGAATGGAACCCGGGACGTCTGGGTCTGAGACAGGTGGTTTTACCACTAGACCACAGAGGAGGTTAAAGATAATATCGGCAAATTGAGATTATTCAAAGTTACGACTAAAAAAGTGATAGGATACTCTGTGGATTTGAAAAGTCGCGCTCCAATAATCCATAATATTGAAAGCTCAGACCTCGTCTACTCCATTATCATCCCGATTCCAACTCAACATGTCAAATAGAGACTGAATTTCAATCCCTTGAAAAACATAAACAAATATCCAATTCCTCAAGTCTCAAAAGACCACAAAACCACAACTGTCATAACGATCTGTTAACTACTGACGTCAGCTCACAGCTGATCGTAGAATTATGACAGTTCATAGCCCCAAGTTTTATTGTTACGGGGGTAAACAAGTGGCCGTAGCCGCGGGTAACAGAATACGGCCACACTTTACGATTATTGCTTAATCAACTCGTTTTGCCAATATTTTATGGAAATAGATGTTAATGGCCGCATAGACCTTAAAGCAGCGGTTTCGGGTTAAAGGAATAATGACGTCACGCTGTTCTGGGAAAAAAATATATATCAGCTGCTTACTTAATTCTGGCCTGACAAGACACGTGTCGAGTTTTGTCGTTCTTTGAATCATGTTGCTAAATGCAATATCATTCAAAGGACCACAAAACTTTTTATTATGGATATATAATTCCAAAACTCAATACTCAATACTCAATTCTTTATTGCATTCCACAATGTAGGCTTAGGTGGTAAACATTTATTTGGTAGGTAACAATCATGGACCCTGTCGGGCACAGCAAAAGATATAATAAATAAATGTGGAGAGGACTTATCATTATTACAATACAACTTATTCTAAAAACATCGACATAACATTAACATTACAATTAAAATTGCAAAAGACTTTATTTTTCAAGTTTAAGTGATTTATCACTTAAATATTCATCGACACTATAGTAACATTTTTTTAGTAATAACTGTTTTAATTTATTTACGAATAAATGGAGTTTTTTTTCTTTTCTTATTGTTTCTGGTAGCACATTATATGTTTTTACTGACATTACCAGAGGACTTGTAGAATGTATTTTTAAGCGGGATGATGGTAGGTTGAGTCGTGTTTTGTGTCTGAGTGTGTATCTTGTTTGTATGTCTTCTCGTTTAGTGTAAAAGTCTTGGTGTTTGTGAGCAAATTTGCATATTTCAAGTATGTACATACAAGGCAGAGGCAAGATATTTTGTTCTATAAAATGGGGTTTGCAGCTATCTGTCTGTTGTATATTTACCAGGATACGGATAAGTTTCTTTTGAACGGTAAATAGTGTTGGGGCATCAGTACTGTATCCCCACATAATGATGCCGTAGCTAAGCCATGCATAAGCATAAGCGTAGTACATAACCAGAGCAGTCTGTAAATTTGTGGTTTTTTTAACTTCCCGGAAAGCATATAAAAATTTTGATAGTTTTGATTTTATGTTTTGTATGTGTAACTTCCAATTTATATTTTTGTCTATGGTTATGCCTAATAGTTTGAATTCATTAACTGTTTCTATTATATGGTTATTGAAGGAAAAGAGTACATTTAAAGGAGTTTTTTGGTGGGGATGGAAAGTTATGAGTTTAGTCTTTTGGAAGTTTATTTCAAGGTTGTGTTCATTCATCCAGGTTATTATTTTCCCGAGAATTTCATTAAGGGTACTGTTTAAGTTCGTATTGTCATGACATTGGGTGAGAATGGAGATGTCGTCCGCAAATAAAACGCAAGGTCCGGTTTCTGCAATAAATTTTGGGAGATCATTGATGTAAATGAGAAACAGAAGACATCCAATAACACTACCCTGTGGTATTGATGCGCTTATCGCCTTTAGGTCAGATCGAAACTTTTGAAGTTCGTTTATAGTGCTATTGAAGTATTCTATCTCTACTAGCTGTGCTCTATTTTCCAGATAAGATTTGAACCATTCGTATGCTTTACCGCGGATCCCTAATCTATATAATTTATTTAATAAAATATCATATTGCACTTTATCATAAGCTTTGGTCATGTCAAGCATTAACCCTACTGCGTATTTTTTATTATTTATTATGCTTAGGGCTGCCTGTATAAATTTATAAACTGCTAACGCTGTTGATCGATTTTTTCGAAAGCCGTTTTGGCATTCGTCAAATATTTGATATTTTTCGCAGAAAGTGTACACGCGATTGCACATTGCTTTCTCGAAGATCTTTGAAGCTGTAGGCAGTAAAGCTATTGGACGGTAATTACTTGGCTCTGTTTTGTCATTTTTCTTGTGTAGAGGCTTCACTAACGCTATTTTCAGCTGGTCTGGGAATACGCCATCTTCAAAAGACTGGTTTAGCAATTTATAGAAGGGTAGTGTAAGCTCATCAGCGCATTTTCTGAGTAGACAGGGTGGAAGTTCGTCTATGCCGTGGCTTTTTTTATTTTTTAGTGTTTTTAGCATACTATTGATTTCGTATGGGTCTACTGGAGTGAGGAACATTGTATTTTCGGTTTATTGTATTTACTCCATAAAGTGTAGGGTGGTATATATATATATAATAGGTGGTATACCTAATATTCTGTAGAGAAACTTAACCATAACTTAATTAAGGTTTTTGTAAAAGCAAATTGCAAATATATCAATTTGGTCGTTTTATTTTTGTACCAAATTCATTATTATACCTACTTGTTTCTTAACACTTTCGACTCCTCCCCTTTTTAATAGAGCTCGTACGCCATGCCGCCAGACATATTGCAAGTTGACTCCAGGAGGGTCACCGGCATTACATTTGCGCTAAAGGAGAAGTCTCATCTCTCATAGAAAATTACCCCACGTCTGACAGCAAAGAGAAGTATAAACAAAAAAAGATTTAATAAATACACACTTCCAGCTTTAATCCTTACTGGCTTACACACGAAAAAAATGCTAGTAGTAAATAATTTAGTAAAATCTGCAGATTTTAGTTTTAGAACGACTAGAAATACAATAAAACATTTCTGGTTTCAATCCTTACTGGCTAACATACGAAAAATTGCTCTGAAAATAAATTCAAGGGTATTGTATAAATTAATCAAATCGGCAGATTATAAAATATGTATATAGCTTACTGACATTTTTAGAAGTAATACAAGCTTTTTTTACTTTTAGAATTGTAAAACTAAAATCTGCAAATCTTACTTAATTAGTACCCCTGAATTAATATTCAGAGCAATTTCTTCGTATGTTGGCCAGTAAGGATTAAAACTGAAACGATGTAGTTTTTTTTATTCGTATTTTGTGATTTTTCGAGATACTTCTCTTTGCTGTTAGACGTGGGTGTGAATCTTCCGCAAGGCATCCCATATGCGACTTAAGAGGCTTACAACAGCTAAAGCGCGGTCACTGTCGGACTGCATAGAAATGAAAGAGAAGCGCGATGACACGACGCAGGTAATTTATTGCAAAATATGAAGCAGTTAGCGATTTACAGAAAATCTATTGATTGGACTGGAAAATTAAAACACTATTATGCTAATATGTAGAATAATCTGACAAAAAATCAGAATGATTGCATGTAAATTAATATGATTTTTAATCGTTAAAAGAAATTTTTAGAGGTATCTTCATGATTTTTTTCTATCGTATCAAATTAGTTGTATTATGTTTTCAACACACTATCATACTAGCATATATCCTGAAGAATATCATATATTTTTCTGATTTTGTTTACTGCAGTGGATCATATTCTTTTAGGCATTATAAAACTTGCGTTTAGGCACGTTTAGGTCCTGTAGTCCCCTTAAGTGAACCCTCCAGGAGCGCTCCCGGCACTGAATGTGTTAAGTTGAAAATGACCGAAATACGCTAAATGACGATACTACGAGTATTATTATTTTCTTTTAACCAATTTTTTCTTACTTTAATTTTCCTATTTCTATAATTTCCACACGATTACCATCAGCTTCAATTGATCAACAAAAATATACATGCTAACAACAAAAAAAAACAACCAATTATCGTCATCTGAGCTAACGACTACAATGTCTAATGACTTACAATGCTATTGTACCAGAGGGGTCGGCAGTGAAATTACCGGTACAAAAGACTCACGGCCCTCTCGACGGGGCGCCTGTTATCGTTCCACACAAGAAAAACTCATTAAAAACACTATTTTGAACTTTAAAGCCAAGAACATAAGGGTTGGGGCGTGTGTATGAGCGATGTATGTAATTTGTATGAAGTCTTTATTACGAAAATATACATTCGTTAACAATTGTAACGCGTTTGTTAGTGCTCGATGTTATCGGGGTCACTTTTGTACCCCGTGCGCAGTGAGGGGGTTAGAAATGTATCGAGTGTGTGCATGGAAATTGTATAGTTTGCGTTCATTTGTCTTCGGTTTTGGAAACAATGTGAGAAGGATATCTTAGTTGTATTTACATATTTTTGAATAAGCTGGTGTATTTTATGCGAATTCAAAAAAGTAGGGTGTGGCGGCGTCTACACCGCCACATGCGAACTACCCATCAAAGACCTGACGTCACACAACATCCTGACGTCATTCAAATCCTGCATCGCACAATTAGAGTTTACCGCGCGGTGGACATATATACAAGCTCACGACTTCAACCTCTGGGCAATTGCCCGCCAGACATGACACCCGTCTGGTCGGAGGATCCTCCCTTTTCTATGGTGGATGAGTGAACTTTACACCCTGTTCCTCATGCTCCTAAAAGGGTTCTCAATTCGAACCATAATTATGTTTTTTTTTTTACCGATTGTTGTACGTATGTAAGTACTTACATGCATTTGGTCCTACGTACCTATGAAATATTTCACGTATTTCTTTCCACTCACAATAATAGTTTGCTTTTCAATTTACACTTTCGTTTACGATGCCAAGAGAATCTAATATATGTAAGTAGCTTAGCGGAAAAGTTTGCGTGAAAAGAGATCCCATTGAAAGAAAACGGACAACGCTACAAGATTATTTTGGCGCGTGGCTGAAATCGGAACTAAAGCCGCCGCGCCGCCATCTTAAAAAAATCAAAATATTTTATTTCTCTTATATTATACCTACATGGGCATTGGTGAAACCTCAGAAGCTAGGTGCATTTGGTCGTTTCCTATGGAGAACAGTCGGCCAAAAATACCACGGTTACTCTTTAAAAAAAATGGCTTTTACAATGTTTTCAAATGACAGTGTAGGCCTGTCAACAAGTACCGGGTAATTGACAAAATAGAAAATGGTCTACAAATCTACAGTCTATTAAGCGTACTTTTTCACACCAAGCTGACTACTCTCTTATTGAATCCAACGGGAATGTCCTAAAGGGAATCAGATTGGTAACAGAAATCATGCAAGCGTAACATACGCCCTCTGCCATCGACATAAGACACACTACTCTTATAGTTTTAACTAATAAATGTCAAAAATTAAAACCTCGTACTAAAACTACGGCGACAGTATTAAATTGATGGCAGCCATAACATTTTTAATGGCAATGCACAACTTTCAAAACGTAAAGTTCCCACTGTTTTGAAAAAGTTTATTTACACTAGAAAGCTTTGTTTGGTCAATTCTTTTTATTGTGTTTTTGAAAGTAATAAAAGATTTTAGTGTCGTTTATCAGAGGACTATCTTGTAATAAATTACGTTGCAATTTTAAGTTTTATTTCAATTCTCAGATATAGGTGTGTGTTTGTGTGTGCACGGCTCGTAAATCAAAAGTGCATTAGTTAATTATTTTATACGGCTTTGGGACGGTGCTGGGACGTTTTATTGATGTCGTTAGCACTATGCTGTGAGCTTCCGTCAGAGCAAACATTGAGGTTCAGTGTGGTTCTCGAGCACTATCAAAAAGCTTGGCAGTACCTACTGACAATGCAAGAGCCACGAAACACGAAATTAGATTTAAAATTCGCAGAAGCAGAATAATTTTACGCAGTCCTCGTAGTCATATGGTAAACAGAGTGGGTATTTTAGAGATTATTATCTTTTTAGGCCCTAACCAAATAGCTGTAAATGTTCCCTCCCTCCGCCCCGTAAAAGTAAAATCCGTTTCTATAGACATCAATCTACCTTATTTTCATAATTTTCAAGGTCAAAAATGTCCTCAAAACTTGTAATTCAATAATACTGCAATAACATAACCCCTAATTGTTTTAGGAGCTGTCCAACTATCTGGAATGGACACATAACATTATTTAACGGCCAATAAAACCTTATATGGCTATATGTTTATCGTAGAGTAATTTTAATTGCGGCCCACCGTGTGCTTTATACGTGTTTTATTACTTTCTCCTCTTTTTGTCTCTGGACTTGTGTTTTATTGGACACTACGGTGTGTCTCAGCTCATTACTAAGCGGAATTGATAACTTTCGTAGGGGAGGAATATGCAATATGTAAAAAAACCCTTTCCGATCCGAAAAGGCCACATAGTCTACTGCAGTAATATTACCAAAAAGTAATTTCAACCGGGGTCGTAAGTTATAGACATGTTACATGTTTTGTTAGTCAAGTTATAGACTTGTAGAGACCCGCTAAACGACGGCTGCTCGCGCCCCATGTAATCACAAAATCAAAAAAACCCGGTAAAATTACCCATTGAAAAAAAAATTGGCGATTTTTTTTTCTATTTTCCTGAAACTTACCACATAAATAGACTCTCAGTACGATATTTAACAACACCTTCACGGATCGCACAGGTTGTATTTATTAAATAACTCAAACTCTTTATTGCATTCATGTGTACATTTATGTATGTAAGTAAGTTCCAACATGAAACCCGGTTAGGGCACGGCAACATAATATACGTAGGTATATAATAAATTGGATAAAACAAGCGCCCAGTGCAAGTTTGTTAAACAAATATAATTATTTTCGATAATATGACTAGTGTTAAGTTTATGTAGTTATTTAAATTAATATCATGAGGTCAATAAAATATTTTATTTATGTATATTAATTATAATATTTTATTGATTTGTATTTATTATTTTATTTTATTAATTTGTATTAATTATTATATTTTATTAATTTGTACTAACTATTATATTTCATTAATTTGTATTAGCCGTTGTATTTAATTAATTTATATTTTTTAATATTTTTTTTCTAAGTATTCTGCGACCGAGTGAAAGCATTTTTGTGTAAGATATTCTTTTAATTTTCTGTTAAAGTTATTGAATTTGGGTTCTTCACCCGTGGTGGACTTCCAGTAGTGAACTTCGAAAGACTGGGTGGCTTTAATGGATCGCAAGCCAGATCGACATTCGAGCTCGGACGAGAAATCTTTGTTTTCTTAAAACGGTGTGGCTATAAGCAGCAGTAAGTATCATTGAACTAACGTGCATGTTGAAAATGCAACGATAAATTTTGATCAGAAACTACATATTTAGGTTGAAGATCATGCAAACAATGTTGTCACCATTCAGACCCATGTTGTTAATAGGGATGATGCCTGGGTAAAAAAAGTTGAAATTCTAATTAGTCCGTCAGTCGTAGTAGTATTTTATTCTTTATCAAATTAATAAAAAAATACTTAGATAAAACCCATTTTAAGTTGGGGAGTGGGGGTCGCTACGTCACTAGTATGTATAAAATTTACATACTTGTGACGTCCTGTACCCTAATTACGTAATACACGATCAATCAGAATCTGAATCGTTTTGAAACAGATTGCGAATCCATTGCCTCAAACGTTCGAAAAAAAAATCTGCTCAACAACGTAAATAACACAATGAATGTTGTTGACCTGTCAAATTGAAACAGATTAGTCGGAATTGTCAACGAAAATGTGTTGCGTAATTAGATAGCTGGCACTTTTCACCTCAATGTATCGCCGAAATCTTTATTAGATTACGTAAAAAAAGAAAAAATACGTGCCCAATATTTCTTTATAATCTCAAAGACGGACTAAAAAAAGATACATACCTACCTACTTAGTAACTATTACAGAAACAGGTGCATTTTTTTTTTCAAATTGATCAATTGGTTCATCTTGAACATTTCTCCTGCTTAATTATAATGATCTCATGTGCCCAACGTGACGAATACCAAATAATTAACCAATCCGCGACGAGATCACGCGACAGCGCAGCTGGCCGGCGCGTGCGCTGCCACTTCCTCTGATCTTTGACTCGGACAATTGCACGCATCTGCCTTCGCTCCCTCTATGATATAAGATCTTTAAATTGGACCGATATCTCCCCTCGGCCGGCGCGCACGCAAGATGACCGGGAGGAGGGAAGACCAATTTATCCTGGCCTGGATTCGTCAGGCTCTCCCAACATATATTTGCACATCACACAACCTATATTACCTCCTACATAGAGCTGAAAATTGCATGATTCGTTAGTAGTAAGTTTGTAAGGAAATATGTTACTCAATCCTTTATTGTCACAAGGATATGAATTGAAGTGGTTCGCGATCAACTAGGTGTTTCCGCCTCAGCTGTTTGTAAAGTGTTTTAAGACAACATTCTGTTTGGACACCTACTTGAAGTGAGCAAACTTTTTGTTGTTACCTCTTCAAGAAATCTGTCATCAAATGACATCACAAAAATGGACACTTAAATTTTTTTAAAGTCAAAACATTTCAACCGTTATAGCGTTATGACCCATAAGCAAGTCAAATTTGGAAAAGGCAAGAGATCTCGGAAAGTGAAACCCGTTGACGAAGAGTACGAGAGTGGCAGCAAGAGCCATCGGGCCGTGCTGCTGAGCTCCGACGATGTCGACCGCATGGCTGAGGAGAGCTCACGAGCCAGGATCATCAACCACCTAGTCAGCAAGTCTGAAGAACATGCCACGAGGGAGTTCACGTCCTACTACCGCGGATCCAGTAGATACATGGAGCCTCCTTACTCGATCACATCTCACACTAACAAGATTTATATTCCGCAAGCACCACAAGTGATCCCTACCTACCAATCGCTCATCCAGACTCCCCAATGGAGCCCGTACATCAGGCAGACGCCAGGACGAAATTCACAAACAGATTTAACGATGAACCGAAAGTTTAACTGCAGATGTGTCAAGTGTTTGTCGGCGGATTGCCCCGCCAGATCCAACAGTACGTTCAGACCGCGCAGAGTCAAAGACAACATTATGACCTTCTGCGACCGATACACGATGACTCGCGACGTGAACGATGCCAGCTGCGGCAGCACACCTACCTCATCGACCCACAACTACCGCAACGTGAGTGTACCCTATGAAATGTCTATGGGCAGTGGCAGAGATCAAGGTAAACTCAAGAGCTACGAGATAAATAACAAGTTGGGTACATATACTCCAGTACCAATCCTGAAAAAAGGCTACACTACAGACCAAGTCAATAATGACTGCTGCATAAACAAATTTCAGAATGGACACAAAGAAATTGAGCCGCCGAAATCCATGTCTATAGAATGTTTTTTTAGAAAAAGAAAAGATGACGGAACCGATTATAAAAGTAGTAGGAAAAATATATACAATGAAGGTATTAGCGATGTGGCTTTAAAAATTCCATCACCTCCGTGTAGGAGTCCTCGGTCTCCCGCCACTCCCGTGCGCGCGCGCAGCAGGGTCACCTCGTCGAGCGAGTGCTCGGACAGTGACGACAACATCCCGCACTCTCACTGGAGCGAGTCCAGGTATCACAAGAACTGTGTGGACAGACCGAGACAGTTTGTTCTCGATGAAGATATTGATGGCAGGGCATTCAAGCAACGGGTTCTGGTCTCCAACCCGACGTCCCGAGGAGCCATTAGTCCTTGTAAGACTTGCTCCGGTAAACGAAGCAAACAGCAGCAGCGCATTATCAAACTACCAAAGAAACTGCTGACGTCAGAGAAACTAGCAGACGCCTGCGCACGGAAGCCCAAACCGCCTTGTACAAGAAAATGAAATGGAAAAAAAAATGGAAAGACTTCGATACGAGTTGCTGATCAATTATTAATATTATTCAAAGTGATATAAATCGTTAATCATGGTTTATTTTTAAACTATTACATTAGAAATCGGCTTTAATTAATTTTATTTAGATTGGGACGAGTAAACTTATTCAGGTATATTTACCCTTTCATCTTGTTCCTCCTAATATAAATATTATGTTTTATTATCTTCATTAGGCTAGATATATCCAAGGTACGTTGTGTTGTTATGCTATAGGCGCGGGACATACACAAGTGGCGATGGTGTGGCGAGGGTATTGCGCCACCCGTTTCATATTTCATGCAAAATGCATAGGAACGACGTGGGGCGGAATATACACACAACGCCCGCGCCACACCGTCGCCACACCCACACCACACCCGCACCACGCTCGCGCCACTCACCATTTGTTTATCTCCCGCGCCTTAGGCTTCATGTACCATCGAAGAAGTTCATATCTAACCACCGCGTAAGGACTATTCTTGCTTGCAGTGCTCGGCGGCTGTAGCACCGGGCTGGTTACAGATGTGGTCATCGTGTTCACGGGATTTTGTATTGAACTTCTTCGATAGTACATGCCGCCGGAGTCACATCGGAGCAAACCCCGGCGCCGGACCACAAGATAAAGAAAAATTTGAACATCTCAGAATGAAAATGTAAAATCTACGAGGCGCTTGTGCGGCGGCATTGCGGCGCATGGGCGATATTCATTCGTATACATAAACATGCGGTTCGGCGCCGGTGCGGCTTCGGCGTAGTGTAACCTTAAGGTACCAAAATTCAAAAGTCATTTATTCAAACTAGGCTGAGAATCAGCACTTTTCGAACGTCAAAATTACATAAGACAGTCCCCCAAAACGCCCACCCTTCACCACTTCCTAGTGCGTTAGCTGGGAAGAAGAAGTGGCGCAACAAACTCCCCATCTGCGGTCTACAGGCGACTGGTTTCTATGAATTTCTATGAAATACTTTCCGTAGCTAGCGACACGTCGTTTGCAGTTACGGGCGAGTGACTATGTGTAGCCCAACCGCAGAACAGCAGTGCCGCCAAGACTCGAGTGATAACAGGTTTTTCTATCTTCTACCTACCAACTGGAATAAGGGCTGCTGCCGCCTGCAGTCGGGTTCGGAATTGTACCTTTACCCTCTAATTAGCAGGTCTAAATTAGACCGGGGTCGCGGGAAAGTCCGAAAAGGATACCGTGGCCCCTGGCCAAATACAGGCAACTGAAGGAACACGGGTGGGTTTTAGTCAGTAAGAGTCTGACACTCCCTCACGTTCCGCCCAGAGCGGGAGAAGTTATTTGATAATTTGCCACCCTCAGAAAATATAAAAAAAGGTCTAAAGTAGACAAAAAGTGAAATGCCATGCAGATTGGGAGTGTCAAGAGGTTTTTTGCCAGATGACTTACATTAAGTGCCCTGCAATTCCTGCAATGACTATGATAGGCCCCAGTACAACGTCAGTAAATCCTGCAGACTTTATCTTGGCGAGGGATTAAACTGACGCTCGTACGCTGCATATGCATCAGTACAGCTGTTTGTTAAGCCGGGGCAGGGGTCAGCAGCTGAGAAAGCACTTGATTCAATAATCTGGTGCAATTGGTGCGCGGACGCTCATGCCACTGCGGGGTGCACAACATTTTTATTGATATTAACGAGAGATTTATTTTATGTGAGAATGAACAGGAAGGATATTATGTCCCAAATCCAAATCCCAAGCAGTAGATTTATAAGATTCTGGAAGTAATTGCTTATTGATTATAGTTATTTTGATGATAGTTGACCCGTTACAAGTAAAACGTTTATTAGAATAAAAAGTTTCAAAGTCAAAACATTTATTCCAATTAAACAATTTACAGGCACTTTTGTGAAGGTTCACCTATAGATTGACTAGGTACGTACTTACATGTTTGTTTTAAGCCAAAAAGATTCCTGTGGAAATTACTCACTAAAATTTACCTTGAGCGAATTAGTTTTTCAGTAATCTTACTTTGAACGCCATGTTGTAGATCATACGCTCATGGTTGTGGGCCCCTGCCTGGCCGGGGTCGGCACGCGTCGCCCGCGCATCGCAATCTGCACACAAGCACATACTATGTGTAACTACTCGGTTTGTTTGGACCGACTCCCTCGCGCCGACGCCTGTTTTCATTGCTTTTTATTTAGCGAGCTTGTTTAGTAGTTGAAACGCTGCGGTCATATTGCAAATTGAAACATTATTCTATTCAAAATCTGTCAGTTACAGCGCTGTGTTTGTCGGGAGTCAGATACCGAACGCCTGCATTCATCCCTATTTATTTAGGGGTTGCCGCAACATGTCTGTTTTTCCTAATATATAAAAACGAAACATACAAAGGGTTAGGCTGATGTGTACTATAGTACACCCACATTTCGCCAGTAATGTTTAAGTCCCATGTAATAGGGGGCGAGCCTATTGCTATCAATCGGGCACAAATCCAATTCCAGATGGAAAACCCGATAACACTGCCCGACTTAAGAATCTTCTTCTAATCATGTCTATTAACACTTTCAGTGCCAGCAGCCCTCCTGGACGGTTAACCTAGTCGCATATGGGATCATTTTAAATGTAGGCTTTTCTTAGCGAATACAGCATTGTAAACCGTGAAATTAAAATCTGACGTATATTTTAACAAGATTTAGTAGTATAGGCGTTTTGTTTTTACTTTTTGTTCGTGGTTACAAATATTCACAAAAATATTAAAAGGTTGGAAAGTTTTTAACGTAAAAAAAATAAAAAATAAAAGGGGATGCAACTCTTCCAATTTTTTTTTTTTTAACTAGTGACCCAAAGTTGCTGTGGAGCAGGACTAGCATTAAGCCAAGCATTTTTATCCACGATATAATCATCCGACTTATATTTAATATGCTTGTCTACCTAGTGTGCGTTTAATGTTTGCAATTTCTTCTCATTCAGTTGAAGAATCGAGTGGTATTTTATTATAACATTTGTATAAGAATATCCAAGTTTATAAGAAACGGACTGATTTCAGGAAGAGCTGCTGGAACCTCAGGAAAATGGTTACCTTCCAGCTATTTCCAACGAATTCAGTGATTGCAGTATGGTGTCAACAAGTAATCATAGGATCCTACCGTATGACTATTTTTTAAGGGGACTACAGGACCTAAACGTGCCTAAACGCAAGTTTTATAATGCATAACAGAATATGATCCACTGCAGTAAACAAAATCAGAAAAATATATGATATTCTTCAGGATATATGCTAGTATGATAGTGTGTTGAAAACAGAATACAACTAATTTGATACGATAGAAAAAAAATCATCAAGATACCTCTAAAAATTTCTTTTATGATTATAAATCATATTAATTTACATGCAATCATTCTGATTTTTTGTCAGATTATTCTACAAGCTACATATTAGCATAATAGTGTTTTAATTTTCCAGTCCAATCAATAGATTTTCTGTAAATCGCTAACTGCTTCATATTTTGCAATAAATTACCTGCGTCGTGTCATCGCGCTTCTCTTTCATTTCTATGCAGTCCGACAGTGACCGCGCTTTAGCTGTTGTAAGCCTCTTAATATTCCAAATCTTTATAAGGCACCCCTGTAACCCTAACAAAATGCAGGGGTGCAAACTACTATAAGCTTTTTATTCTCTAATCAGTAACAACGTATTCTAATCGCATGAATGTGTATTTTACGAGGTAAAGGTTTTGTTTCGACCATTTTAACGAGCTATAAACTATTCAAAGAAAGTTAATACTGGTTCAACTGTCGTAAAAACGTAGATACGTTTATAATGTTAAAACTATAAGTAACGCGTGTATAGGGAGCTACCCTTATTATCAGTTTACCACATCGGTATCTTTAACTGCTAGAGCTTCTTTCACGATGGACTTATTCCAACAAACAAAAATTTAGAAGTATTCCTATTTTTTTTATTTGGTCCTATACTCCATAGGTTTAGGTAGTTAAATAAAGGTAAACAAAAAAAATCACGTGACAGCTGTCAAGTAATCGACTAAACGTAATACCTTTCACTTCAGTTGTCATGGTACGGCACAGGTGTACTCTTCAATTTAGCAACGTTATAGTTCGGTGACGTTAATAATAATAATAATACTTTATTTGCCAAAATGTAGGTGTACAAAGTCGTATGATGTTATTATATATGTGGCCCATTTACATTCTACCATTACATGTGGTGTGCAAATGTTTAATTTAAATTAAAAATACATTAAATTATTAAAAATGTCACAATATTCCTGCACTAAAAACGTTACAAAATGTCTGATTAAATAAATTAATTGCAAATATTCAATTTCACAATACATTACCCAATTAAAAAAAAAAAAGTCACATTACATCATTCACCAATGTGATTTTCCATGAATATTGTTATAATGTCAAAATAAAAATAATAATAGTAAGCAAATGTCAAATTAAAAAATAAATAAATCTTTTTATACCAAAATTGACATTACTTTTTTTCTTCGACATGTGACAGTTCGTTTAGAGTTTAGGCTCTTTACAATAGACAGATTACAAAATTTTATGTTATTATTATGAATCTAACTTAAAATTTGTGCTCAAGCAGTTACATCTACGGAGATTAGTTTATGAATCAATGATAAAGTTTAACATACAATAATAAAAGATGAAATTATTGTAAAAATTCTAAAATAAATTTAGTTTGTTTATCGTATTTTTAAACAAGAAAGTGTCATCTATAAAAACCCTTTTTATGATCTGTTTACCGTTATCTAAGACAATCCGAGCAAGAGAAAGACAGAGAACAGACGCATTCGATGACATAGCCAATACCATGGACAGAAAACCCGGACAAATAGATATGCCTGTTCTTTCCCAACTCGATATCAAGACCCGACTGTCTACAGTTTGCCTACAGAGTATTTTGACCTATTTCGGCCACATTTAATGCGAAGGGGAGATAGTAGCCTTGAAAAGCTGGTCATTGTTGGCAATACTGAAGGAAAGAAAGCACGAGGCCGGGTCCCAACACGATGGTCCGACCAAGTACAAGAAGCTACGTCCGCAAGCAAATTTCAGCAGGTGATGATGGGATTTTTGGACCGGAGTCGATGGAGACAGATAGTCTATAAAGGGGTCCAGGATCACAGATTATTACAGATGGTTCACTCCGCCAAATTATTTAAATAAAAAGCGGCTCTTGCTTCGACACAATAAAGTGCAATTCAGGTCGCACAGCGCTAATTACTTACAGTTATAGTCACCTACAAGTTGCCTCTCTTCCTATCGCGTAACTCTTCGATCTTCTGACTACATTACACTCACTGAATTGGCCCGACAAGTCGAGCCGGCCGCTTACTTGTATGTAGCTTCATACCTAAAATACGGAGTGAACCATTGAAGAAGGAATAATAAGTAAGGATAGTATGTTAGCTAAATCTCCCAGTTCTCTAGCTCCATTGCACGAGTGTATAATAGACACTAGATATGCCTGAAGAAGTTGGTGTTTCTGTAATAATTGGTGATTGAATAGGGAATGTGCACGTAATTCAAAACTTATTCATTATTTAAACATACATTCCTAGTTTTTGCCAGCGGCTTCGCCCGCGTGGAGGTCGCAAAATATTTCACGGGAACGTACTATCGGGATTACATACCTAATAGCCGAGGAAAAGGTCATTGACTCCTACCGCTGCGCCCGCGTAGCCGTCAACCATAATTATTTTGTTACGCGTAATTTTGAATCTATGATAGTTTTTTAATTATTCATTTACATGATAATATGATGTCAAGGCATATTTTAATCTAAATTAAATGCCCAATCTAAATAACATATTTGATTGGTTAAGGATTAATATAATACCGGTCAAAATAGCTTCGGAAATAACAATGAAATTTTTATCAAATTCTGAAAAATAAAAATGGTTACTGTGGGTCATCCTTAGAAGAACTGAACTTCTAAGAATTTTTTAATATAAACCATTCTGTAAAACAAATTTTTTATGTATCTTTTACGGTTTACCCGGCGCACGCCAATAAAGCTCCAAGTCAGCATGACTTTCGAAAGATTTTCATCAATAATCATCATATTTTTGTGTCATCTTTTCTCTTTATTTTAGATTTGTTTGGGTAACCAAAAACTATGTTGCTTTCCTTGATTTTCTATACAATGCCTGTGTCTTTTATTGATACAGTGTAAAAAAAATACATGCATATTCCCTAGTGCCATAAAAGTTTTGATTTAATTAAAAAGATCCATTTAGAGAATCCGTCCTCATCTACAAGATTTATAAAATCCATAAAACCATAGGTAACCATAAACTTTTTGAATTGGATTTTGAATTGTGTGTGGTGAATTCCTTTCTGCACCCTCATTGCGTAATACACGATCAATCAGAATAAGAATCGTTTTGAAACATATTGCTAATACATTGCTTCATAAATTCGAAAAAAAATCTGCTCAACAACGTACATAACGCAATTAATGTTGTTGAATTGTCAAAATGAATCCGATTAGTCGAAATCGTTTACAAAAATGTGTTGCGTAATTAGATAGCTGGATTCCCTAAGTGTCTTTTTTGTTGACTATGAGTTGACCTGTCCCAATAATTTCTAATGGTCTACCTTATCTGATTTCCGTTGATGGTCATAACATGACTATTCCTTGTACAATGTTATTGCTGCAATATTTTAATGACAAAACATCAAGTTCAACTGTCCTGACTCAACAAGTTAACCTAATCATGTAACACAATTATACAAATTTTAATGACAGTGTGGCCGTGACAATTGCTTGACTGCCCACTCTGCCAGCCCATTAGTGCGCAGGCGCATAGGCGTGAACATCGTCGTTATCTGATGAGCTTCGAGCCCTCAATGAGGAATGGAATGCGGGATTAGGGTGGTAATTTAATCATTTTAGGAGTTATGCACTTAGTTTGTTGAAGAATTCAATTGATAGTGTTGCGTCTGCGCATATTTTGGTAATCAAATGAACTTCTTGCAATTTTTTAAGTTTGTTGTACAGAAAGTACTTAGGTTAGGTACCTATCAAAATGCCAAAATTATTTACCAGCTATTATTTAGAGACAAAGAGTGTGAGGTCGTAGCTAAGTAGTAACAGCCGCACGGGTCGATCCATCAGGTTAAGCTACGCTTGCCGGGGGTTGTCCGTAGATGGGTGACCATCTTTACACACCGAGACTCCTCCGTGCCTCGAAAAGCACGTTAAGCCGTTGGTCCCGGCTGTCATTTGTGGATCTTTGACAGTCGGTACCGGTCGTCAGAAGCCCGAAAGTCTGACAACCAGTCGATATCAAGGGGTTTCGTATTACCCAGTTACTGGGTTGTGGAGGCAGTCGCTCCATGTAAAATACTGGAATTTAGCTGCTTCCGGTTAGACTGAAAGCCGACCTCAAAATAGTTGGGAAACAGCTAGGTAGATTAATTGAGTGATTTGTAATGAAAAAAATTTTCACTAGAACGAAAATTGAGACGATAAATTCCTGAATTAAAGATTGTTTTTTGGCATAATTATGTCTTTTCTTTTTAAATGATTTTTTACGAATTTAATAATTATAATCATAATAATCAACTATACTGTTTGACGAATAAATTAGGCACCACACTTGAACGCTGCGGGCCGCAGTTAAATAATTAAAACTATAATTGCGTTAGCACACGCCCTGCAAGCTGACCACTGATCATTTGAATTAATTGCTTATTTTCATAAATTACGTTGCATACGTTGATTTATCAGTGTTTATGAATATTGTCACTAGAGTATCTTGACAAAAGTATATGGTACATTTTCATAGATTTATAGTCTCAGTTCTATCTGAAAACATAAATATTGTTTTCATATACAGGATGGATTCGAAAGATCGGTAGGCATCAAAAAAAGTTTTTATGAAAACTGCCTATTTTCTCGCTGTCTGTATTTTTTTTAAAATCTCTGGATGCAGTTCAAAATGTCTTAAAAAGTTAAGGACAGTGTCTTAAGACCGTTTTCCTGTAACTAAAACGGTTAAGGTAGTTGCCTTTACTGCCCCATCTCAAAAATCCACCCTGTTGGTATATGCAAACAATATTTATGTTTTCAGGGGACTGAGACTATGTGTATATTTATTTATATTTTTATATTTATTTATTCATATTATACTTTCGGAAAACGGTTTCTTTAGACCAATTTTTTAGTTTTTTGCCACCGACTTATTACTTATTATTATTAGGTATAGAATTCACTTTAGTGTTTTGTTTGGAAGGCGGTAGTTTTTTTTTGTAATAATGTTTTTTATTTTTCACTTTTTAGTTATGGTATTTACTCCACACCAATTCGTATACCACTACTTGCTATATAAACAACAGTGATAGGAAGTATTATATCATCATCAAGATACACAAAGTGGATTAAATACGTATTATCGAAGTTAACTCAAAAACTACCTAAGCAAAATTAATAAAATATACCTAACTCCGTCATTTTTTGAAGTCGCTTAAAAAAGAAATCAAACACTATCATTTATTACTATTTACATGCAACCGCGATGATACTGACCCATAAAACGCGTAGGTTGTTTAGAACCTAAAACTACTAAGTACTAAGTTAATAGCCAAACATGAATAATTCTAATATCTAGGTCACTAGCACATAGTCAGTCAAATACCAAAGTTACGAGAACAATGTCCAGTAAGTACATCTAATATACTTTTCGAAAAACAAACGGCGACCTGCAGTTCATCAAATTCCTCAAAAGTAACCCAGTAGTTTCCGAGATGACTCCGACCAGACAAGCACAAACGTACAAGCTATCCGTCAGTCAAAAACGATGACCAAGCGAATACCGAACGTTGAAACCCGGACAAACATTTGACTGACGTTTATTTCCTACGCTATGCACGACCCGGGACTCGAACTGGCGACCGTTAGCTGATATTATTATTTGTAACCCAATTATAGTTTTTATTGACATTAGCATAAAGATTATTGTAATATTATGTTGGAATATTGTAGGGTTTGTATGTCTGTGAGTCATACAATTCATACGTCGTTTGCTGAGTTTGAATCACTTAGGCTGAAATCGAGTCCTTTATTCACGGTTTCATCTGCATGGATTGAGGGTATAAACTAAACAGTTGTCCTATTTTTAACCGACTTTCAAATAGGAGGAGTTCGTAGTATAAAAAAAAAATATGTATGTCCATCGACATTTTCGTCAGTTGTGAACCGATTTTGAAAATTATTTTTTTATTTGATAGAGAAAGCTTGCTTGGTCCCTTAAATATTATATGAACTTTGCTTGGGTAGTTTTTGAGTTAGCTTCAATAATACATATTTTTCCCACTTAGTCTATGTGGATGATGGTTTAATAACTTCCTGTCACTGTTATTTACTACACGTAGCGTATTTGAATTTGTCTGGGCTAGGCACCACAATTTTTTTTTTACAAAAAAAAAAATTACTACTTCCAAAAAATATACTACAAAGCTAAAAAAAACTTAAATTTCGGAAGCCGGTGGCAAAAAACGAAAATTCTAAACCAAAGACACCGACTTCCGAAACTAAAGTTATTTTTCACTTTACTTCTGTTTGTTTTTTTTTGTAAGTTGGTTGTTTTTTTTTCAATAATTACAGACAAGCTGAAACCCTGTCTCTTCAATCTGTAAGTGACACATTACATTATCGTCTAGTCGTAGGGTTCTGCCACATTCCTGTTTATTACTGCAACTTACGTTTTCATGAATTTTTTGCAGATCTGACTCTCTATCACAACTCACAATACAAGTTGAGGTATGTATGCTTGTATTGTTAAGAGATTTAATATTATTTCAATCAAATATCATGGCACAACACGGGGCTAACGAGCGAAGTGCGGTCAAACAACTAGTGTATAATAATTTTGTTATTATTTGTCGGTACATATCAAAAGATGTCAAAATGCTGACGGATCGGAGCGCGTTTGAACTCGCCGCCGCAGGGGTGCGCAACACTCGCCAAGATTTACATAAAAATAAACTTTATTAACGTTATGACATGTTAATTATGTTGATACCTTTACGCTACGGTATTGTGTAGTGGACATAAAAAGGTAGCCCTCTATTCAGAGAGAAAGCGAGACGAAATGTTAAGTCATTTGCATAATAGCCACAGTCATAATTAAGGCAAATTCATTTTGAAAATTATAATTAACTGCCATTTTTTGTGTCTATGACACTCACTGATGGAATGCAATATGGCTTGTTTATGGCTGGGTATTCTGAAAGTTACAACGTCACAAATAGCTGTCAAATACTTATCGTATTTGACAGCTATTTGTGACGTTGTTTTGCTTAATTTGTCAAATAGGAAATGTGTAATGTCGCTATATAGTGCACTTAAATATTGATTATGAAATACAATGATAACTCGTAACACTGATCGACGGATTTGACTTTTGATTTAACTGAATATTTAGACTTTGATATAAAAACTGCATTTGGAAACTTTCAAATGCCCTTTTTACACTTAAAACTGTAACAATACATTATTGAGTGTTAATATTGCTACTCATAATTAATATTTTAGTGCACTGTAGAACGATATTTCATAAAACAGTATATTAAAAAAAAAAGCAGCTATATGTATATTTGACAGCTATTTGTTATGCATGCTCAGTGACAAACATTTGACTCTTTTCTTGAACAAAATAACCCTTTAACCAAAGTGAAAGTTCCCAAACCCTGCCTCAAGTGCAGCACCCCTACGAAATCGCCTAATCCAATCAATCACTCGCGTCATCGGCTCCCAGAGTCGTTAGCAGCAAAAACTGGCTCCGATACCAAACTAATAACATTGCTTTAATAAATAAACACTAAGAGATCCATGACGAATTGCCATCAACTCAATTGGAGCAAAAAGGACGCCTTGTTAAGATAAGAGGCTTTATTAATGATTTTTCTGTATTTGTTTTAGTTAAAATTCTTTGGCGAAAGCAAGTGCTTTAAGCCGCTGCAGTCAGCGGTTTTGAAGGCAATTTTTCGATGATGGTCACTAATTGTATGTCAAATTAGAACAGAGAACCCGCAGACCAAATAAAAAACCAAGACATAGCGCTGTCAGCAGTAAAGTGAAGCCGGTTTCGTAAACATGTGTGCACTTTGTGTGGTGCAGTTTGATTGTAGTTTCATTGTAAACGGTTGTAAATGTGTGTGTGTGAGCGTGTATGCACAGAGCGGCGGTGTAGTTTTGGCTTCACTGTATTATTCGCAGCGCTCCGTCTTGGTTTTTTGTTTGGTCTGACAGTGAACCCACAATTTTTGAAGTGAATATAGCTAAAGAAACGGTTTTAGTATTATTTGATCGAGTACTGAGAGACGTTAGACATCCTCCAACATCTATGCAGTAACTAAAAACTCATGAATTTATCGTGATGGCTATGTTATAATATTAGTTTATGGTATGAGCCTGATGTTTGTCCAAAAGCAGTGCAAATTAATCTTAATTTGGTAGAGAAGGAACGAGTACTGATCACCAAGCTATACATGGAAGGTGGAAGAAAAAGTTTTTTGATACCCTTTCATGCTAAAACGGATGAAGGTATTTAGATGAAATTTGGCTCAACGGTAGACCATGACCTGGGTTAGGTTAAAGGATACTTTTTATTCCGATAGAACGTTCCCGTGCGATAATTTCCGACCTCCACGCGGGCGAAGGCGCGGGCAGAAGATAGTAATTTATAAAATCTGGGAGCCTTCCACAACCTCGTATTGCTCAGTACTAGCTGCGCCCCGCGGTTTAACCCGCGTAAATATCGATTCCGTGGGAATATCGGGATAAAAAGTACACTATGTCCTAATCCAGGTCACGTTCTACCCATGTACTAAATTTCATCCATATCCGTTCAGCCGTTTTAGCGTGAAAGCGTAACAAACAAACAACCAACTCATTCGCATTTATAATATTAGTTAGGATTATTTCAATCTTCGGAATGGGCTATAAAGGACGTATAACTCCATTACTTTCCCACATTGAAGTTAGATTTAAATAATACAAGAGGCTCCTTGAGTATTGAGACAATAGCAAAGTCGCTGATCAAAACTTTGGCAAATTAATGAGCCGTATTTTTTAGAGCCTTTTTGTTGTTTGATATCGAACGAGTGCCGAGCCCAAACGGACTGACTTTTTAAACATTTTCAATTAAAACTGTCCTAAAAAGTGTAAATAAATCATATTTTAATTAAAATATTTTCTGCAACACTTGTGGAGCTTTCAGTCTCAAAGATGGTTTGACCGACTTCAGGAAAACGCAAAAGTATAAACTGATAAAAGCAGAAAAATTCAAAACGTCAATGACATCTAACTTGTTCATCCTTGTACGACAAGATATGCACACGTCCTCACCACAGGTTCTGCAAACAGATGCCAGTGTTGCTATTACAGTGTTTTATAAGACCGTTTCAAACCTAAAGCCGTTGACCGTCCGCGATGGTTAACT
This sequence comes from Agrochola circellaris, assembly GCA_914767755.1. NCBI lineage: Eukaryota > Metazoa > Arthropoda > Insecta > Lepidoptera > Noctuidae > Agrochola > Agrochola circellaris. Next base: position 2,545,406 of record OU611839.1, on the reverse strand, counting down.
TTAGCGCAAACGTAATGCCGGCAACCCTCCCGGAGGGTTCACTTCCAATGTGTATGGCGGCATGGCGTATGAGTTCTATGAAACCTGGGTGGACATGAAACCACTTTCAACATTTCTTATCTCTGCATAAATCCACCGTAAGCTGGCGCCTTAACAGTAAGCAGGCCAATTCTATCCTAAGCGGACATGTTTGGCAACCCGTCCGATATTGACAGATCATAATTAAGATAGGTACTAGAATGTGTGTTAATTAGTAATGAGCTGTATTGTTTATTGCACTTATATCGTGGTCGGACTATTAGAGTCTCTTTTATGCGCATGATTAAACTATTGTGCGGACATTGAACGAGGAGCCTCGTGGTTACTGATGGTTGGTAGGTAATGATTCTGATGTGGTAATCTACGAAGTAAATATTTCTCTTGTATTTAGCCAATGCTGGGAAAATATTGCAAAAAAAAATTGCCAGCGGGTTTGCCAGCTGAGCAAAGAACTGTCGAAGTATCAAGATTTCATAGACGACTCCGCCTTGGAGTGTATATGTGGTGCTGTTCCACAAACAATGGGACAGTCATATCTTGCTAGTCCTGTCAGATGCACGTTACAGGAACTGATGGACGGTAGTGATGGCGCCAAATACGTAGCCGAATTCTGGGCCAAGTCCATTTAGATTGCCATCGACACGCTGAGATAGGATATGTAACTTTTCCTTACACCCTACAATTGAGAGATTTTTAAAGTTATTAGAAGGACACAAGGCCGAGGGCCCACTTCATGTTAAGTAGTCACTTGGTATCGCATATGGATATCTTGAAAACCAGAGGCATCATGCATGCGTTACCAGGCCAGAGACGAAGAAATGTTACATAAGAATGCCTGTGAATATTGTGCGTGACAGTGGCGGATCAAGGATTATCGTTTGGAAGAGGCTTGACCCCGCTGAGGGTAGGTTTTTAGCAAAGTTTACACAAAAAAACCGGCCAAGTGCGTGTCGGACCACGCACAATGAAGGGTTCCGTAGTTGGGAAGAATTTATCCCAAGAACAAACTTAACTTAGTAATTGAGAAACGTGTTCTTCCATACACATTACACGTTTGATACGTCAAGGTCAATTCTCCAACTGCAAACGTAAGTTTGAAATCGCAAAAAATAAAAAGTTTGATAAAACTACAAATTTCCGACTTTTTCCTTTACTTATGGTGAGATCTTGCTTCCTGCCAAATTTCATGATTCTAGGTCAACGGAAAGTAGTTTGTAGGTTTATAAGTAGATTTATTTGCGAGTATCAAAATATGTCACATAAATGGCCGATTATTTTTATTGAAGCTTAATTTTTTTAGAGCTCCAAGGGAACATAGATCTACGTATTTGATATTAATTTCAACTTGATACCTCCACGCGTTCCTGAGAAAATGGGTCTTGACAGACTCACGGACGGACAACGAAGTGATCCTATAAGGGTTCCGTTTTTTCCTTTTGAGGTACGGAACCCTAAAAAGCACTAAAAGCGACACTTGCAATAGGTATCACGTAGGCGCGATCATGGCGACGCGCGGGTGGTAGGCTGGCGGTGGAGGCAGCGTGAGAGGCGCACGCGCGGATTCAAAATTCGTCACGTAAACAATACATCTTATAGAAATTTAAATCTTGAAAACATAATACTTATTAAGTGAAGGATAATTGATGACAATTGTACCTTATATCAAGTTTACTTTAAGATTTGCCACCTTTATTGTTGATCGAAGTTTGCCACGGAAGAACTCACATGCTTTTGACCCCGGGGCTTGGCGGGTTCAGGGGGTGCCTGGACCCGCCACTATACCGCGGCATCCATACCTTTGAAACCAAACCAAAGTGCAATAACATTGCTGGGCGGCACAATATGAAGCTTACTAAGAACATACTACATTCGTATACAAAAGAGTGAGAACCTCACACAATAACAATATATCGCCAGTTGATCAGTTGATCAGAGACACAAAACCAACAAAGCTAATTCCATTAGCTGCAGACGAGATGATCTAGCTAATAGCTGTACTTACACAAATACGATGATATCTGTTGCCATAGAGTTAGGAATAGCGACGACTTTCCCTAGAGTACTGCCATCTTCTTTAAGAATCCATCCCAGCACGCGTTGCATGACCACCGAAGAAACGGGTTTTGTCGACGGAAGAATAGACAAAATGACCGATAAACAATCACAAGCTGTACAGTACCTGCTACCACGCCGTTCTATTTTTTTTATCAAAAACTCAGCAAAAAATGTAATTCAAGAATTTAATCTTTCGCTTGAGGAACTCGGAACAATTGTAATTTTAATTTATTCAAAGTTTCACCGAGTAGTGAGTTGTTGGTCGCGGGTTTGAACCCAGGTAGGCGCTTTACTTTTTGTAAATTATTTCATCCTCCCTGCATTCAAAACGTTGAAGGAAAACCACGTGAGGAAACCGACATGTCATAGAACCAAAAATTCGAAGACATGTGACATCTACTAACTCCTCCACTGGGCCCGCGTGGTGGATTACAGCCCACTCCCTCTCGAAGGAAGGAGGCCTGTGTCCCAGCAGTGGGAACATTTAGGCTGATTATGAAATGTTACACCTTGTTCTGCGTTTTGTCTTAAGCATAACCAGCCTATAATGTTCCCACTGCTGGGACACAGGCCTCCTCGCATTTTGTCTTGATACGGCTAAAAATGTCTGAAATATTCAACCCTACGATTGTTTCTTAAATCTAAATAACCGTAAACCTTAGAGAATAACAAATGATGACATCTCTGGCGACAACAATGTTAAGGTGTCTATCTCCTACTTAAATATTATAATAGTATTGTAGGATTAAATCAGCATTTACAGTAAAAATGCAGTATATTATATAAGTAGTAACTATCGTAAGTATTGTACTTTTTAATCCATTTGTTTTCAAGAAAAATAGATATACAACAAAAATAACTTAGGTTTTTAACATAACCTCTCTAATCTCTTCTTAACTCTGCCACAGGTAAGCATTTCATCGATAACTAAATACAATATCTGACGATTATCTTTTGCCAATCACCCTTCCAGAAAATTAAACCTTATATGCTGAAGTATAGGGCTGAATTTCGTGTAAAAATTTCACCAAATACGTCGCACGGTCCACGAAATGTTTCTAATAATTAGTTATCATTGATCATCTGAGCTCGACCACATTAATAAAGATATTAAATGCCTTCTTTATTTAATGAACAACAGAATTTGAATCTTATATTTCTTGCGGTAAAGTCTGAAATGGTTCAGTCGTGCTGTGAGGAGGCGGTAAGTTCAAAGGCAGCGGCATCTGGCGGCCGGCACGAGTAAAACCAATCATGTGACAGCGACGGAGACAAAAAAGTAATGTTTGGCTATTTTTTTTTTCTGTTTATTCGGAAAGTGACCGCAGATAAAAATAGAAAAGCGAGGGTGTGGCGGAGTGCAAGACAGGAATGAGGTTCACGTTTATTTGCAAAACATTTACATTTGTATTGAATTTTCTTAAAGGTACCATTCCGTACCCGACCGCAGGCGGCAACGGCAAGCGACGTGTCGCCGCGACACGACTGGTTTCAATGAATTTCTATAAAATACCTTCCGTAGCTAGCGACACGCCGTTTGCAGTTACGGGCGAGCGACAGACCAGTAGTGTCGCCAACGCTCGAGCGATAACACATTTTTCTATCATCTATCTACCGACTGTAATCCTGGCTGCTGACCTGACGCGGCGACATGTCGCCTGTAGTTGCCGCCTGCGGTCGGGTATGTAATGGTACCTTAAGATTCAAGGTTCTGAGTAAAATATTTCCTACAATTTCCCGGAAAATTGATGGGTCCAATTTACTAGTAATTTAATGCTCATGAAATGAGGAAGTTCAAGTCAAGAGACAAGAACCTTGTGTTCAGAATTTAAAGGGGCTTTTAACTTCGTTTTGGCAGTTGTTACAGACGCATGAGCCTGTCCAAGTTGGCAGTGCAGCGGTGTGCGAGGAGTATATGCACCATGCAAAATGATTCAGAACCACCGAAAACATTTCAGCATTCCATTACGATGGTAGCTCAATTTTCCAATATTTAACAAGGGCAATCACCAACCCGTCTTGAGCAAGCGCGGTGATCAATGCTCGTGCCTTCTCTGTATGGGAAGAGGCCTAGTGGGACAGTAACAGGCTGGTCTTATAACAAAGGCAAAACTTTCGTACCCATTCTAATGCTTTTGCTTATCCAATCCTATACTATTAAATGGGCATTATTTATACCTATGCACACACACACACATACATACAAGCGGAGCGGCGGTTTTTTTTTTTTTTTTTTTTATTTTTTTTTTTTGACGTGACAACGTCTCTCACTCATGAAAAAGTGTAACGCCCGCTCACGTCTGTTACGATGAGTCACCGCCGATAAAAAGACGTTGTCACGTAAAATCTTCGCCCGTAAAACCGACTTTACAGGCAACCATTTTTTTTTTTTTTTTTTTTTTTCCTATATATTTGTAATTACTTTTTCGAAAACAGCTCTCTCGGAAAAGTCTAGCTTTTTCGGAAAATTCGTTTTCTCTATTTTCACCCGAGCAGAGCTCGGTCGCCCAGGTACTTTGAATAATTTCTTCTGTCTGTGTGTAGTTAATATCAGCTATAGCAATACTTAACACATCTCTTGTCAAGTCATGTTGGTCGGTAGAGTCACTGCGGTGTCTGCGTGAATGCGCATGAGTCTCATTTGACGTGTCACACGAATACTACAGTATGGGCAGAGGATTAGAGTGCAGGGTTTTTTGTCAACCTAGGGGTTTATTTATAAACGTTGCTTAAAGTTCAGTGACGTACAAACGTCAAAAATTTATGGTTAAACAATAATAATAGATAAACTAATGCAGTAAGAAAATCTTTGGTCGTAAGAGTAAAAGATTCTGTAAGGAATCCATCTGCAAGGAAATGACATAATTCTTGTGGTTTCCAGCATTTAAGTCAGTGTGAAAACGTGGACACTTAATTATTAACCACATCCTAGTCTTTAAGGATTTCGCAAAATCAACATTTTACGTTGTAGCATTTTTGTGTAAGCCCAAGTAACTGAAGAAATATGAAATTATAGCAGTAGAGTACATCCTATACTATTATACTAAACGAGCAATATTTTTTTATATATATTTGCAATCACGTTCTCGAAAACGGCTCTAACGATTTCGATGAAAGTTGCAATATAGGGGTTTATGAGGGCGAAAAATTAGCTAGGTTTCATATCTGAGAAAATTCGTTTTCTCCGTATTTTCACCCGAGCAGAGCTCGGTCACCCAAAATTTAGAAAAAGATGGCTACCTAAGAATAATGACACCTACTATCATGGCAGTATGGAATCAGTAAGTACCTACTATCCCGGTAGCATGGAATTAGTATGTACTATACATGGAATTAGTATGGACTATGAGCATTCTCTATTTTAACAAGCAGAGCTCTGTCGACCAGGTACTGAACATGAAGAACTGTTAGGCTGTTACCTACCAAACTATCAATGCACCAAAATCGTTTAAATATCGATGAACAAATCACAGCACACTCCATGCGCGGGAGTGGACATGAAAACTGTATTAGTGTTCAGAGTGGCCGCCAGAGACCCAGGCTAATCTCCACCACACTTCACTGGTTCCACATCAAAATTCGATTAAACTGACCCTCTCGACCGTCTTAATTTTAATCTGAACGTGAGTCACAAAGTCGGAATACTCAAAGGCTTTAATCCTTCAAATTAAAAACGACATGGTATTGGTCATTCTTGTTTACTGATATCAGAATAGAAGATTCTCAGAAGATCAAATTACTTGATTCTGCAGCGTGATTTATTTTAATCGGATGTTTTAAAAACAATAGATATTAAGTGTAAATTAGATCGGTATTATGGTTACAGTTTGAATGATGAAAAATATTTCTTCAAAAAATATAATTGTTATACATCCGGCCAGGATACAACTAAGCATGTCTTAAACATTAACCAAAGGCATCAGAAAACCTATAACCCGTTCACTTCCTTCTGACCACAAGATTCCCCAAACATTAGCCCTGACTTGACCCTCCACTGCTGCCCGCCGGCGCAAATAACCCCGTATAGAGTTACCCCAGTTAACACCTCCGCTGCAATATTTAATCCAAGCGTTGTATCGCGAAACTAAAGACGGGCGTAACCCGACGCCTGCGCAGTACAAAGCCTCCTTTAAATCAGCTCAGGCCATAAAGACCGCGTGTATTAGCTTTCGGCTCCTCTCTCGCCTTTTAGTGTTCAATTGTGGAATAATAAAACGGAATTATGTGAGTTGCGCGTGTTTTGTTGTAATTGCAGGTAGTTTGTGTGAAACAAGTGTTCGTGTGTTAACCCTAAGACAGTAAATAGTGTTGTCGGTAGTTTTCTTTGGGAGAGCTTGATTACATTTCCAGACAGCTAAGCCCCGACATTAGAATATACGACGACGATGTGATAGTCTTCGCACCACAAACAAGTACGGCTATGTTGAGTGGATTCGAGATATCTAGTTTACTGGAAAAGACTGCCGCTAATAATCCAAATGTTAATTCAATCAAGATACAAGTCATATTTGAGCTCATATTGAAATGAAGCAAGATCCGAGCGCTTGCTTGTAAACGTAATGTACCATAATAAGTCTTTATAGGTGTTCCTGTCTGTATTGGTAAGTTTTTATGACACATGTCATGCGGGGCCTCAAACAGCTGATACACCGATATTTCCCAGGCCAACATGGAAAAATGAAACAAAATACTAAATAGAAGTAACAAAACAGATTTTTTCGCGAGAAGCCTTATTTCTTTAACATCAAAGGTCTGCGGATTGACTGCATTGTGTGGATCCGTATCTTGTTTCTGCGATGGTGTGTCAAAAGTGCCGAATATTGCCAGTATGTAGGCGTTCCTATGAGAAACGGGGACAGGTGGGAACGGGTGAAGTTAATTCGCCAAAGTTACATTGTGTGGGTCTTTTTAACCCCGCGCGCGGTGTAGGGTTACAGATTTATTGGCTATTAGTGCAAATGTTGAAGCTAATAGTTTTTGATAGTTTTTGCACGGCGATCTTTGTAAGAGAATCTTGATATTTTTGTAAAGAATTTATAACATGGAAGTATCTAAGTGCGGTTATCAAATTGCAATGCCGGTTTTTTAACATTAAATATTTTTCTTCTCTTTTTTCCTTGTGCGAATTCTGTTTTCCTTAGAAATATCAAGTGAATTCAGCATTACGGTCAGAACTTATGGAAAATGGTGATGTGACGAAAAAAGAAGTACTTTCTCATTGACCGTTAAACGACTTCCTGGTTCAAAGTACTTGGAGCTACTTGTATGGTTCTTAAGAGCGCACCGAATTTTTGCCACTAACGAATGTGATAGAGCGGGATAAAAATGGGCGGTTCGCGCGATAATTTGGCTATTTCTTTCGTATTATTTAAACAAATGTATTTTGAAAATGTATACGTTACCGAAAACATGTAGTTTTGTTATTATTAAAAAACTGATGACCTTCCGTGAAGTATTTAGGTTTATGTTGTTTTTTAGAGATTACTTTGGATTTTTTTTCTATATATTTCTAAAGTGTACGATTTATAGAGTGAATCCTTAAATATCTTACATATTAATTGCATAACTAAAGGTTTAGTAATTAAGGATGCAGCGAGGGATCAAACGAACACAATTAATTCGCAATTTTCTAGGTGCGCTCTCAACACTACAATATGTTAAACTTAACTTGAACTAAAGTCACAATACAACTTTTCTTAGTTCTCTACTTATAATATCTAATCCGGCTCCACATCTCCATATTTTTTACCGCACTGAATCTTTAATGTATCGCAAAAACCCCACGATCGATCAACATGGATGCTTTTCAACAACATAATCTAGTTTACCGTCCATTAATCAAAAACGTATCGATTCCCATACACCATCGAGAACTTTTTTAATAATATGACAGGTAAATGCTCGGCATTTAGTGAGTGCTTTTTCTTTTTTTTATTAAATTGACAACCCTATTTTTGCTGACAATAATAACGAAAGTAACTTTTAAGTTTCAAATAATAAGGTTGAATTTCAAACGGTTGGAAATTCAAGGATGGCAGAACAAGTTGTCGGTATATTTTATTATCCCTTGTGCCGGCTGACTCAATTAGAGGCGGCATGTATCGATGCATCTCTCGAATCGGTATTCGATTTATTAATTAATCGATATACAAACATGGGCCCGTCATCGTTCCGATATAATATTTTAGATAGATCGCTCTATGGTGTTCCGATACGGTACTTTAAGTACTAATAACACTTTATAACTTTTATTGTTATGTTTCTCAATGGGGACAACTTTCTTTTTGCTGTATTACGATTATAGTTTTTTAATAGAAAAGAAATATGAGAGGTTATGTGAGAAAATTGAGCTGGCTTTGTGAGACTTAGGTTTTTTTTTTAAGTTTCGGATCCCTGGCTTTTCGTTTTCAGGAGACTGTCAGGATTTGGTGTTTAAGTTTGACGATATATCTTCAAATGTAGGATCAGAGGTTAAGGTAAGGTCTTCTAAGGTTCCCTGGAAGAGATCGCGGAAAGCGATAAGGTCGCCCATTGTATATTTTGTAGTGCTTATTTATTATTTCTTGTTATGTATTTTTGTGCTGTACAATAAAGTATATATAAATAAATAAATAATCAGAATTTGTTAATAAAAAAAATCGAAATTGTTTCAGGATTAGACTTTCGGACATTATTTAGATTGCTATAAAAACCTAAATTCCTTTCATTGTGTGTACATATTTATTTTTAAACAAAACTTATACGTTACACCAACAAAGATGCTTTCAATCCTTTACAATATACTTTTTTGGCAAAAAAGGTAAGATTACTTATCCGGATACCGCTAAAGCCGAACTTTTTTAACCCCAAAGTACCACTTTAAAAAATCCGATTACCCAAAACATTTATTTTAACCCTACAAAGCTAATGCAGCGAAAAAAGACGATAATATTCATTTCAAAAAGAGATGACACAAAAAAATATATCCTTTTCAAAAATATTACATTGTTGTAACAATACTTTTTAATCCTAATATTCATAGTGCTTAGAAATATGAGGTCGAAGTATTTTTTTAAATTTTTATAAAGGAGTTTTTAATAAGTTTTAGCTGAGTAAAAGGGGTTTAATTTAATAGAGCGTGTTGAGTGGCGTATGTTTCTCATCTGAATCAGATTCTCTTATAGGTACGTATACATGCGTATGCGTCGACTTAGACAATCGCTTGTTGCAATAATTGTAGGGTGACGTCGCTTATGAGGTTATTTGGAAAAAAATAAAATATTCTCGCCCTTCCTTAATAAAGATTGAAATCAAAATTGAACAGGGATTTGGCGCTACCCAAGGCCGACATAGTTCGCATTTCAACTACATATTTGAATTATTTTCTTGAAAACGCATTCGTTCACATCACATCTGAAGGCCAATTTCCGTAGTTAATGTTCAAAATTTTGTCGCATTCTCATCTCAGCGACATTCAATGTCAAAAATGTAGGGAAAATAGAGGTATTTTTGACTGATTGAAACAGATTACAATGCAAAGGTTAGGAAGCCCCCCTGTACTTTTTTAATATACGAATTAAATTATTAATTCGTTTGCATCCTCTTAAGGGGTCATTGTACTCATCATTATGAACTACTTTCACTATGGGGCCAACCCTGAAATCGCGAAAAGAAAACAGCTGTTCCCTACATTATAACGAGCTATGCGAACATAAATATATGGAACAGCTGATTTTTTTATCGCGTAAATTTCACATTGTATACATTGTTTTTTATACCAGAGTGAGTATTTTGCAAGTCCAACATACCTTTAATTAAGTAAGGTCTCTAACCTGGCGATCTGAAAAAAATCATAGCGTGCAAAAATGATCTTGCATAACGTGTGGCTCCACTACGAAACTGAACCGGGATTTGTCCGCACCATTGCATCCTTGCACATATTAAACATATCTTATATCAATAATAAATCCACTTAACTCCATACTCCTTACCCCTTTCACATAAAGTTCAAAATGGCGTGTGTAACGTTCAATTTCTTCAAGGATCGACATTGGATGCGCGGGCGCAGATGTGTTACGTCTTTGTTGTATAATTTGCGTTTTCCGGTTTAATGGTCGCGTCGAGAGGGATTATGAGCAGTGGAAGGGTTAAATGCTACAATGTGGCTCGAGTTGTGAGAGGGCTAAGTGTTGCGGTCTAAGAGACCGAACCGTTAAGTGGTGTTTGTGGTCTCTGTGTTGTAATTTGCTTATAATTTTGAAGTGATGGACTCGGGTTTATAAATGGATCAATCCCAATTATTTTTTACTGTTGTGGGTATCTACACAGGAAGTTCCTGTAAGTGTGGGACTTACTATGTACCATCAAAGAAGTTCATATCTAACCAGTTCCAAAACAAAATCCCGTGAACAAGATGACCACATCTGTTACCAGCCCGGTGCTATAAGCCCCCGAGCGCTGCAAGCAAGAATAGTCCTTACGGTAGTTAGATATGAATTTCTTCGATGGTACCTGAAATCAATTTCCCCATCATAAATATGATGACAAAGAAGATATTTTAGGCATAATATCAGTCATTGGCCCACACCAACCCGCACTGGGCCGACGTGGTGGATTACCGTCCACTGCCTATAGAGATGAGGTCTGTGTCCCAGCAGTGGGAACATTATAGGCTGATTATGTTATCAGTCGTAGGTATACACCCCTTATTGAGATATTTTGCAATTGAAATAAAATATTAGAAACTTGTTTAAAATTTTTGACAGACTCAGTGAGATTTTCATCCACAACACGGCAGTCGACTTATCGAAGATACGCTGTTCATTCTTTTCTAAGTTTTCTTTTTATTTAAAGATCATAACAAGAAGATACAAGATTTGTTAACCCCTAATTCCTTATTTGTATACTGTTGTCAATCAGAACATGGCAACTAATGATGACGTCAACATTTTATCATTTTTTATCGGTGACATCGGCGGTCCAACAAAGTCCCTTTATTTAAAGTTATTTAAGGTATAAGTCACATAATTTCTTTACATACAAAAGACCGACATATTAGGACTTAAAAAAGCATCCGTATTGTAGGAACAATACTCTGAAACTTATATTCAATACATAATGTCTTATATACCAGCAAAAATATTAAACAAAAAACAATCTTGCACTTTAATTTATAGAGTTTAAATTAGCTTGTGGTTTATCAAGTAGGGTAAAGGGTACAATTATTGTCGTCACCGCATTAACCCTGTCAACGCTCATCCCTGATTTATTGTAAGCAATTATTCTTGGAGGATATTTAAAAGAGCCGTGTCTCTAACATGTGTTATGTTGTTATACAAACATGGTTTAGATGCAGGCGAGGTGTTATTCTGTATATTGAACGATTATAAAATGGTTTTCATTTGTTTTGAGTTTAAGAACAACATATTTACGTCTGAAAAAAACCAGAAAGTTCAATACTTTTAAATGTGTCCATTTAAAAGTATTTAACTTTCTGGTTTTTTGTAATTATGAATATTTTCCTGCGTCTATATATTTTTCTTTTAGACATATTCAGGATCAATCAAACTGTAGGGTCGTAGGCAAATAAATGAAGAGGCATAAACGTACTTCTAAATATTGTAATAATAAGTAACAGTACTTGTGTGTATTTGTAACCAAAAACTGCATTTGATCATTTATTCTTTGAGCATATTTCTTATAGCCCGACCAATTTAATCCATCTCATAATGAAATTAATACTTTCCATACGTGCTTTATTTTCCTTAAATATTACCACAAAAATTCCACCAGTAAGACATCATAACACTGAACAAAAGCTCACAAACAGAATACCCCCGTACGTGGGAGTGCGGCGCGGCGCGGGCGCAGCAAAAGCCTTCGATTGAGACATCCGACACGCTATCAAACGCGCCGCCTTTCTATAGCCCTTTACGTATCGACAACTGGAGTTCGCACCCTACGTTTTACGTCACACCTTTAGCTTAACCCTTACAATGACGACGTAAGGTTGTTTTTAGCATGTTTTATATTTTTGTTAGATTTTTGTGTGGCAAAGTTAACGTTGCCAGTCTTTATCCATTTAACCCTTATATCATTCATTGTTGTCTGAAATTTGTCAGTTGCGTGATGTAGAGGACATCTTTTGATGCTTTTTTTCATTCATTGTTGTATTAATGTTGATATCTGATCTCGGAGTGCTAATGTGGTGACGTAACAGAGTGCATTACGTGATACACTATACTTTTAACATTTTTTCTTCATAGAGATGCGATATGATTGTCGTATGAATAAAAAACTTGTTTATCTGACATCTGGATAGCTTTGAGATAACCCTTTTAGTTAAGATATGTTGTAAAAGGTAAATTACCTATTTATTATAGTATAATGCAGGCGACAGAAACATAACCGGATAAGTAGAGTTGATAGTGGCAGTAACGGGTTCGCAGTAAAGTAATATTTGGTTCATTTATTATAACTTATTTATAAATGATACTTAGTATCTACTAAGTATCATTTATACTTACTTACTTACTTACTTATCATTTATTTTTACTTTTTACTTACTTACTTACTTACTTTTTACGTAGTATTTATAAATGATACTTAGTATCTACTAAGTATCATTTATAAATAAACTAAACTTTTCTCATATCTATGAGAAAAGTTAAGTAAACGTTTTATTGATAAAAACGGGTTCGTTCTACTACTACTTTTATTCGTGCTTAGTTTGGTTAATTACGAGCCGTTGTTGGTTGAGACACTTTCAGTGTCTGTCACTGTCTGTCACACAATTGAATTAAACTGTGACTTCGGACTCACAGACGATTTCTCATGGAAAACAGAATAAGAACCACAAATAGTACTCAATACTTTATTTTCAATCCTCCAATCCTTTTTCCACGATGTGTACTTAGGTGGTAAGTAAAAATTTAAAGGGATCAATATGGACCCTGTCGGGCACAGCAAAATAGTAGGAGTTAGAGGAAGCTTTGAAAAAAACTTAGCTCATCAGTCTTCTGAACTAAATCTAATATTAATATTACTTTTATGTGTTACGTACCTCGGTACCATGGGGTCCCGGTCCTTTGGAAGGCGTACGAGGGGCCGAAGCCAACTCGCCCCTTAGACAATTTTAAATGGAATGAGGCACCAACCGACTATTATCCCTGTATGCACTATGCAAGTGCACACAACACCCGGTTGGTGCAGGATTATTGCAGAACATGGAAATTATTTATTATTACTATTGTTATATTAGGTTTTTTTTTACATAAATAGTTTACTGTATTAATACTTATTAGATTATGTTAGCACTTTATGTTTTATCGTTTAAATATTAGTTTAAACTGTATTTTTTTACCAGAACAGTCTATTCTGTAAAAAATCACAGGGAAATTTAGCTGAAGTGAGCTGTCATTTCCCCTGATACTAGGGATTGATATACTATTAACAGCCCACTTCACCTCATTTTTCCGGTGAGATTTTTGAGATCAGCCGGTCGATTCTGTAAAAATATCACCGTGAAACTTAGGTGAAGTGAGCTGTCAATAGTGCTAATCCCTATCATCCTGCGGGTCGATTTGTGACAGTGACAGCTTACTTCACCTAAGTTTCACGTTGATATTTTTATAGAATCGACCGACAGTCGGTCGATCTTTGAGAATTACGTAAATAGTTTACAATTAAGTTTGGAAAACTGGACGCTTTCATTGTTGGAAAATGGTAACCCAAATGTTTGGACACTGACAACACCGAAGACGTTAGAATGTCTTCTATTTCTATAAAACGTAGACACCAGCCAAAAATAGAACACAGCAATTCTACTTGTACACTATTGTATGTATGTATGTGTTGTATGGTTGGGGTATTTGTGTATGTGTTCATTTATTTATAAACTGATTTCACTCAAGGAGTTTCTCTCGCGTCCTTGGTGCACAGGGTACGGGTTAGCCCCAACATCGTACTGGCGATGATTGCGGGAAGGGTGGCATTGTTCCAGCAGACATGTTGCTGTACCAGTGTCGGAGAGAAGATATTAATTTTATTGTATAAATGTCGTTATTTATTTTGAATTTAATTTGATTTGATGTAATTAGATTTTAATTGATTTAATTTGTTTTAGTTTAATTTTATTTGATCTTATTTGGTTTTATCTGTAATATATCTATTAATTTATGTTTGAGAGTGGGTGTTATATACCTGAAATAAATAAATATAACAATTAAAAAAAAACGAGCGAGCCTTACAGTAGTTGCATATGATGACACACCTGACACCTCCTCACCTTGGTAATAAGCAATATTAAAGTTGTGGGGCCTGGACAAGGTCGTTTTTGACAGCAAACTCTAGCACCGCGCGCGCTCATTGGTCAAATCAAATAGCGCGCGCTTCCCCCGCTTCCTGTAATACGCTTCCGTCCCTTTACAAGAAATCACTCACACAGATTTCTCACTCCACAGATAGCAGGGAAGCGAGAAGAAAGATTTGCAGGAAAAGAGAGGACAGATGTTACACAAAAAAAAACCCATATTAGTATATTACGCCATAGTGTATGAAAATTGAAAGTAATTTATTTTCCCCTCTTTTACCACAAAAGAGCATAAAACTCCTCAATTACGGCCACTGCACCATGTTTTGTCCTCTGATCAATAAAGCGCTATAATTAAAGAGCACCCCCTCTTTAATTATAGCCCCTTTTTTTAGGTAGAGCGGTGTATCGCTTGTTAGTAAATGTTATCGCAATGTGGTCAACGTCCCACGCTTAGGCATGTCATAATGTCGATGACTGTACTTCCGTGTTTACGTACTTAGATATTATAAAATTAAAGAGGTTATGTTGGTTTGCATTAGGGAAGAAAGGTTTAAAAAAAAATCTTGAGGCGATTTGCAGTTAATGAATTTTTATTATTTGCAGGCGAATAGACAACTCCAGAAATCGAATCGCCTACAAAAAAATAAACTTTGTGAGACTCGCTTCAGCAAAAAAATTATATTATTTAAAAGTGTTAAATAAGCCTTTTCTTAGGTAAAGTCAGGTAAATTTATTGATTAGCAAATTGTCTACCAACTTAAATTGTCCGTATATTCAAATAACAACTGTCATTCGTTGCAAGTAGCCTCTGTGGTCTAGTGATTAGACCACCTGTCTCAGACCCAGAAGACCCGGGTTCGATTCCCAGTGGGGGTAAAATTTTCTGCTCGGTTTTGTTGGTAGGGCTTATTCTAAGTCCGCCTGGCTAGTTACCACCATCTTATCTAAGTCTGTCGCCATAACAACAATGTTAACAGCATTGGTGTTTCGGCAGTTAGAGGTAAGATAGCCAGTTCCTCTGTGGTTGAGGATGCCGGGTGAAGCTGGCTTCCACCTTCGGCCTGATTATCACTTACCATCAGCTGAGATGCAGGCCAAGAGCTTCCTGCAAATGTCTATTATCTGCTCCCAATTATCGATGTTTTTTTACGTAACTCCTTGACGTAATCTTTTAATTATTTGATATTAAATATTTATATGTTTAATGTCAAATAATTAAAAGATTAAAGCTAAAAATAAATAGTTGAAATTAGAATTGTACTTATCTACAATTCTAATTTCAACTGTTTATTTTTAGCTTTTGTGGACATGATAATATTAATTCAGATTTGTTACAGTTGTTAAGGCAAACATGTCATTTTGTTTAAATAAGTTTTTATTTTTATTATTCTATTTATCTTTTATACAGATTCTGTTATATTTTGTGATTGTGAGAACGTTGTAGGCTTAGACTGTAGATTTGTAGACCTCCTCCATAGGGAATGACCAATTGGAACCGTGAACCTATCTTCTGACGTTTCATAAGTGCCCTTGTAGGTTTATGTGAAATAAAATATTTTTATTTTGATTTTGGAGCGCCTGCATATGAATCAAATTCAAATTCAAAATATTTTTATTTCTTAATCGAACAGTAAATGCCACGTACTCCTAAAATAAGCGCATAAAAATTTGGCTGAGTAACAAATTATTTAGGCTACTATAAGTAATAGTACTGTAATTATATACATAAAAGTAACATAATACGAATTATTCTCCAGTGGGTACAAACCAACCCATTACAATAAAAATGTAATCATTCAAATTCTTGCCAAGCTGTTGATTGCCGAGTAATGTATGTGTACTTCAAATACATGTATAGAACGGATATGTATGTATGTATAGCAGTAACTTAAGTAAGAGCTCACAAGAGGAAATTATTCGCTTTGTTAAGCCAAGCATCGTTATGTGTGAAGCTCAATCAGAGGGTAGGGATGTGCCGGTGCAATTTCGATAAGAATGTGTGTGAGCTCGCGAAGAGAAGAAAATCAATAAGAGCTTTTAGTAAGATCAGAGTATCCGAGGCAACAGCCTCCTTCTTTTAGGTCGGTTAATAAATTGTTGGCTATCACTCTTAGAGAGTAGACAAGAAATCCAGTTTACAATTCAATATTTCAGAGTTCATTGGTATAATTGAGGAATATAGTTTTTTTGTGTAAATGCCAGTTAAAACGTGATACGATCTTAGAGAAAGAAAAATATGAAGATTTCGATTTTTAAACTATCGACTCAAGCCCGTCCCTAGCCAGTAACCCGCGTTAATCAAGTGCGCGCGCGCATAGCAGCGGTAATTAGATTGGGCGGCGCGTGCGTCGGTCGCGACCCGCAACCATAACCACAGTACAAGATATCGTGGAGCAAAAGGCTCACTCCTGGAAGTTCATCGTCATCATTGACAGCCTTGTTCCTCCCACTGCAAAGTAAAGCCTCCTTTGTACCATGCTTCACGGAGTAACTTAAAGAATTATTCGCAGGAATAGATATTTATTATTACTTATTTATATTTTAGACATCAAGATCCATTTTGTTAGTAAAATAGTGCTTAGCACTTTCGACTCCACCCACTTTTCATAGAACTCATACGCCATGCAGCGAACATTGGAAGCCATTGGAACTGAACCCTCCGGGATGGTTGCCGGCATTACGTTTGGGCTACCTAAAGTTAACCATCGCAAACGGTCAACGGTTATAAAACGCTGAAAAACGAAGTAATTTTGTGTTTTCAGGAGGGTCTTATCGCTATAAGTAGTTTCCGACCTTTTAAATTATTTGTGAATATACGTAAAAGTGAACAAAAAAAAATGCTTGGTATTTAAAACCAAATTTATTCAAAACCTTGTTCAAATATACATGAGTTTTTATTTACACGGTTTATAATGCTGTAACATCTCAAATGAGCCCTCCGCGAGAGCTCGCGATATCCCATATGCGATTAGGCGAACCCTCCAGGAGAGCTCCCGGCACTGAACGTGTTATATCTATGTTCGTTCACACATAAACAGATACAATGTTTGAAGAACGGACAGCCATAACTGTCCGCTATCACACTCAGGATGCCCCTGTGCAGCAGTGACGCCGCTTTCTTGCGTAAGATTGCCGTGAAACCATCTATGCGTGCCTCAACATGGCGGACGCGCTGCAAAACGGAGGAAGCCTCAACAGCATGTTGAATGCATCATTGTGTTGGACCCGCAGAGCATTGACAGCCCAGCCAGTATATGCTGTGTACGGGCTGCTGAAATAAAACGTCAGACAAATGCATTTAAATAACAAAAACGCATAGCATTTATAAAACATCTTTGAAAACCTTGAAAGGTGATTGAAAGAGGTCTGAAAAGAATCACACGGTCGGAACCGACTGAAACGGAGAACCAAGACAGACCCAAACAAAAGCACATAAGGAGTCACAATGCAGAAGTATTTGCAAAAGAGAAATGATATGACTTGCTGCTTTTGTTCAGACTGGAACTGCTGTTCAAGATTTTGTTAGTATATTCTCCAGTTAATCAGTAACCGGCGACTTCTCGGCGCATTATAAGTAGTAATTGTTTCGTTAAGTGTGATTCTCCTGCATGTCTGTATGTAGTTAGTGTGTCATTGTTGAAGTCAAAGTCAAATAGTTTATTTTAAATAGGCACATAAAGGCACTTTTGTATGTCAAAATTATCAAAAAAGTTGAATTGATTCTAGTCAACCCTTCCAAAATGTAGTTTTTGGAGAAGAATGGGCAGGAAACTCTACCGCTCTTTTTGAACGTGTTAACTGTTGACCGTTAACATATTTGAAAACTATCATCAAATAAATGACACCATATTTAGCTGTACTTAGTTATTGAAATCGCTTATCCACCTTGAACAAGCGTGGTGATCAATGCTCGTGATTTCTCTGTATCAGGACAGGCCTTTGCTCTGCTGTGGGATAGTTTATAATTAAAAGCGTGCATTCTGAAAGTGGGCAACGTCGCAAATATATGTCAAATATTTCGCTGTTTTGATTAATTTGGCAATATTACTGTATAGAAATATAAAATATGGCTAACTAGTGAACTGACAAATTGATTATTAACTGCAATAATTAATATCGTAACACCGAATATTTAGACGCCTAAAACAGTTACAACATCAAATTCAGTGTTATAATTGTGCAATTCTTTGTTAATATTCTAGTTCACTAGTTAGCCATATTTCTTGTTTCCATACAGTAGTAATATTGCCAAATTAATAAAAACTGGTAAATATTTGACAGCAATTTGCGACGTTGCCAACTTTTACAATGAACGCTCTTAATTATCATTATTGAAAGGACTTGCAAATCAAACAATTTATTTGCTTGAATATGGGTGTGGTTGATGCACATGGTGATACATAATAAAAATATGTTATTTATACCATAATAATATTCTACTTTAACAGGTGTGCAAATAATAAAAATAATTCTTACGTTAATCATGCATTTATCTATTATAATTTATTTTATTTTTATTTTTACCCGCTACGGGGAAGCTTTTGGCCTGCATCTCACCCAATGGTAAGTGATGATCAAGGCGACGGAGGAAGCGAGCTTCACCCGGAATCCTCAACCACAGGGGAACTGGCTATCTTACCTCTAACTGCCGAAACACAACAATGCTGTTAACATTGTTGTTATGGCGACAGACTTATATAAGCTGGTGGTAGCTAGCCAGGTGGACTTAGATCAAGCCCTACCACCAACCGAATAGATATTGAAATTAGAGTCTACTGGAGTGCTCCCGCCTGCCTTCTCCTCTCTTGCAACTTATGTTTAGATTCTTTTAATTATTTAAGATATTTTCATTGGCAAAATTATTGTAAAATAGGTTCCGCCAGCGGCTTCGCTTCAATATCTTTATAAATTATAGCCTATGTTGATTAGTGATAATATAGCATTCTACTAGTGAAATATTTTTTTAATTGGTCCGGTAAGTTAGTGGAGAATAAGTTTGTAGTAAAGCAGTACAACAATCAGATAAGTAAGAGTTTTTAGTAGATCGCAGTTTTAATTTGGGTGCGCCTGAGATAACCTCCATTGTAGGTTGAAAATGTTTTCAGTACCTACTTCTTTTGATCGCAGTCCTGTACTTATAAAAATTGTTCATGCATGTACTTAATAAGTAGGTATAATGCATAGTACCTGGTCGACCGAACTCTGCTCGGGTGAATAAAGAAAACTTATAGTCCATGTATCACATTTCCAAGGCTGTGAAAATAAAGAAAACGAATTTTCCCAGATATGAGACCTAGCTAGATCGATTTCATCGCCCCCGTAAACACCCCTATATTGCAACTTTCATCGAAATCGTTAGAGCCGTTTTCGAGATCGTTTTAATGCATATACATAATTTTCCTAATAAGGGGAGGTTTGGCGATGGAATTGTTGCAACTCGAATCGGACATGACGGCAAGTGAAGGAAGGTAGGCCTTGTCCAATTTTTGCAACAGGATTTTTGTAAATTTTTTGGATGTTTTTAGATTTATTTTCCCAAACTGCTGGTTCAATCCAGATTAATTTCTGGATAGCAGCGCGTTTTATGTACAAATAAGCGTGTTACATGGTCCTCGCGAGCTAGTTGTGCTCATTGGCGTCTATGAGCAAATTGTTGACCGCAACTGATCACTTCTGACCACAATGTACTTACAATAGACACTGAGGTAACAATTATTAATTATTGCATTTAATTAATATTCTATAGTTCACTAGTTAGCCATATTTATTATTTCCATACAGTAATATTGCAAATTCATCAAAATAGCAAAATATTTGACAGCTATTTGCGACGTTGCCCACTTTCAGTAAACGCTCTTAAGCTAATTTGTAGTTCTGAGAACAGTGTTTTGCCAATTTATAAGCGTTACTATTGATTCGACATATTGCGTTTTAAACACTCACTTAAGAAAGAACTTAACTTAAATAGATAATATTATCGAATTATCTGCTATCGGGGACTTCCAAGCACTTATCTATTCTGTGCCTCCACCAAATATGTGTTACAAATGTGTGTCGCCCCTAACACGTTAGCCGGTCCCGGTCGGTGCGCGGGCGCACATCGTCGTGAACACAAATTGTTGTCACATACCTTCATATTTATTGTGCAGTGTGTCTCAAAGTTTGAGAAATACACCTTCTTTTATATTGTAAGTATTATGATGCTCGTCTTAGTTAATATTCAAAAGGATAAAAAAAAAATCTGTAGCTTTTACCTACCTTGTAAATAATATCGCTAATTGGCCTAAAGTAATTTTTTTAAACTGTTAATTTTTTTCCTTTGGTGTTTTATCGCTGATTTGCGAACTGCGTTACTTTATGGATAATAAAGACCTAATAAAAAACCAAAACATATCGCTGTCAACAGTGACGTGAGGCCGGTTTTATAAACATGTGTGCAATTTGAGTCCAGTGTAGTTCTGCCATGCGTCACTGTATTGTTCGTAGCGCTGTATCATGGTTTTTTATTTGGCCTGCGGATAATAACTAAACATGTTTTTCGTAAAATGGTTAACGTTACGAAACACATGAATAACTACAGCAGCATTAAATTACTCTGCAAATTTCAATAAGGAAAACAACCAACGCTTCTTTTAATTTGGAGTTTTGATAATTTATTTATCTTTACGCAAAGATCAGTGATCTATGCGATTAAAATACGGTTAATAACAAAAATCTAAACAATGTAATCGTTGACAAGTAAAACATTAATCTATTTCTAATGTTAAACAAGCGATGAATATGATTAAAATAATGTTAAGTAAAGATTTAATTTAAATTTCCGTTTCAGATTAATAATTATTTCGACGCGTGTAGGAGGATGATTCTTTTTACCAGATGTAAATAATTACCCAAATTAACTTAATCATAAACTAAACTTAGTTCATTTGTAACACTCGATGGTCATAGATATTGAAACGACCCACTCATCGATAAAATTAATTAACATTATTCGCCAAAGCAGAGGTGAGAGAGCAGTGGTGCCCCAATGGTAACTAAAAATGGCCGCGATTTACGAGTTGTAGGTCGTAGGTTCGACGTTCAGGCGCTTTACTTTGTGTAAATTATTTCATCACCACTGCTCTCAAATCTGTTATAGAAAACATCGTGAGACATGTGACGTTCACCAACCCGAACTAGGATAAATGGGATTACGCCCAATTCCCTCTCACCGAGAGGAGGCCTGTGTATGAGTGGTGTGGGAACATAAAGCCTGATTATGCTTAAGCTATTCCCCAAAATGAATTAACAAAAAAATAAAATGTTGTAAGACAAAATGTTTTTATATACGCAAATGTGTTTTAGAAGTAACGGCCTTCGTTTTAAAAGTATTTTCATGCAAACATATACATAGTTACACGTGCCACAGTTCAGCGTGTGTTAGCCCCAACATGTGTACATAAGATTTAGGATATATACCTACATGTGTAATGACAATAGTGTAAGTTTATTTTACTGAAAACACGCGTAAATATATCGGGGGAAAAAAACCGAAAAGTCGATTCAACATTTCACAAGAGATATCCATCGTTCGTCGTGGTGCCGGACGTAAAGAATAGTACCATCCCATTTCTTCCCGTGGTTGTCGTAAATGGCGACTAAGGGACTCACTAGAGAATGGGCAGCAGCGTTCTCTATGCATTTTAACACCATACTGCGATCGCCAACCCGCCTGCCAAGCGTGGCGATTATGGCAAACCCCCCCCATTTGGGGGAGGCCTATGTCCAGCAGTGGACGTCTTTCGGCTGAAAGCTGAAATGATGATCCATCGTTGACCTAGTGCTCGCTACTGCTACTGCTGAGCATGAGGTCCTAGGTTCTGTGGCAGAATCTAAATCGCCACATGCGAACAACGCATCAAAGACGTAACGTCACACAAAATCCTGACGTCACACAAATCCTGCATCGCGCAATTAGAGTTTACCGCGCGATTGACATATATACAAGATCCCGACTTCAACCGTTGGACTGTTGCCCGCCAGACACGACAACGCTCTGGTCAGACGATCCTCCCTTTTCTATAGAGGATGAGTGAACTTTACACCCTGTTTCTAGGTCGGGCAAAGTGTTATTGGGTTTTTCCATCAATATTGTGCCCGGTTGTTAGCAATAGGCTCGCCCCCTATTACAAGGGACATACACATAATTGATTAAATGTGGGTGTTCTAGGTAAAGATACACCACTGCCTAAACTTTCGGGGGTTACTGGGGTAACTTAGGCATTTTCATTGCATATATGTGTTTAGAAAAGTAGTATCGGATCATAAGCACCAGTAAAGACCCACCTATGAGTAAATCCGACATAATAATATGTGACTTATCTTTCTAGTAAATAGAGATTAGAGTTTCTGTCTGGAGAGAACTACCACAGCCACACTACTTATTTCCGCCGCTAATATTTAGGAGCGTTTATACAGAAATTTGGCAACGTCGCAAATAGCTGTCAAATGTGTCGCTGTTTTGATTAATCTGGCAATTTTACTGTATGGAAATGAGAAATATGGCTAAATAGTTAACTAGAATATTAATAATGGATTGCAATTATAACACTGAATTTGATGTTGTATCCGTTTTAGGTGTAAAAAAGGCATTTGGAAAGTTTCAAAATACTTTATTTACATCTAAAACTAAATATTCGGTGTTATGATATTAATTATTGCATTGCATAATCAATATTTTAGTTCACTAGTTCGCCATATTTCTTATTTCCATAAAGTAATATTGCCAAATTATTCAAAACAGCAGCCGTCATACCACACTATCAGGTCCAGTTGAAAACCAGCGTCAGGCAATTATTGTTGTCTGGCATTTTTGCTGAACTGGGCCTTATTGGCGCAGCCGTGAGGCACATTCCCCTTCTAATTTCTTCCTACATCGCACTTTACACTTTTTATTTGATTAAATTTTTTATCTACAGAGTAATTATATTGTGTGCTTTTAAGTCTCTGCTAAATAAATGTATTTTCTTTCTTTCTATTTGCGACGTCGCCCACTTTCTGTATAAACGCTCTTAATAATAAAAATTCTAACTATAATAAAATGGTCCTTATTCCCAAAGTTTGAGCACCGCTTCGTGGACTAGCTCGAAGGATGTCCTACAAGGAGTGCTAGCCAACAATTGCGGCCTAAGTGACCACATCCTCATCAGCTTGAGAACTGCTTGACTGCTAGCGGCATATAGCGCGATGTTTCACAATATTATTGTTTACTGTCCAGATCTTTATGAGTCAGTAAGTACTTTGTCAGTTCAAGGAGTGTGACCTCATTTTGTTTTGTCATGAGGAACTGTTTATGTATGAAATTGAGGATAGGTAAATGAATGAGAGCAGAGCAGTGATGGCCCAAGGTAACGGCCCAAACCTACGAGTTGTAAGTCATGAGTTCGAAGCCAGGCAAGCTCTCTACTTTGCGTCTTTTATTATTCGTAGTTATAATTTCATCACCACTACTGCTCTCAAACCGGTGAAGGAAAACATCGTGAAGAAACCGGCATGAAAGCTTACTACACGATCCAAGATTTTCTTAATAATTAGTACCTACTACAATCTGTCACCATACACCTAATTGTTATTTTGTAAAAAATTCTTTATATTTGATATCTAAGAATTGCTTTATACTGCTTGTTGACATAATTATTGTATGCCTATTAGGCAGGACATAATGGAACTGTAATTTACCTAACATCTGTCTGTATAACCTATGCCCACAATAAAAAGATTTGATTTGATTTTATGTCTTGGAACAAAAAAAATCTAAGACATGTGACAACCAACCCGAATTGGGCCCGCGTTGTAGATGCCCACTCTCTCTCGAAGAGAGGAGGCCTGTGTCCCAGTAGTGGGAATATTTTGGGCTGATTTTGTATGTATCAGGTACATGAATGAAGAGGTTGGAAAGAGGTTGATGATTATCATCAACTGCTGATGCTGAAAAATTTAGTACTGCTGCTTCTGACGAACAGGCAATGACGAGTTGGCGATTTTCCGGGTTTTCCTTGTTTACCTACGTTCAGAAAAGTTTTTTGAATTACCAATGAAACTTCATATTTACTTAGTGTGCAATACAAACGCCTTTCAAGGTCAATCCAAATTATGTATATAAACAATATTCTGTCAATTTTATTTGCCTGGATCGTCTTTGCATAAGGCAGCGGTGTGTGACACAGCAGGCGCGATGCTTCAATATCAAATCGGCTGCCACGTGTGTTCGGTCGATATCAGATGGTTCACTTTTCGTCCATTCTCGCCTTTGTTTCGGCATCTTTCACTCGAAGTGAAACGTCTGAAAGGCTTTATAGCAAAGCGCACAACACGAACGTTTGTTTATTTACCCCAGTCCGTAGCTAATTGCGTACATACTCACAATCTACAAAAAAAGGCAGCGGCAGCAGCAGGCGACGTGTCGCCGCGACACAATTGGTTCCTATGAATTTCTATTAAACCGACATGTCGCTGTATGGAAGGTATTTTATAGAAATCAGTTGTGTTGCGGCAAAACGCCGCCTGCTGCTGCCGCCTTCGGTCGACTACGGAATGGTACCTTTATTGTTTGTTAGTAAAATGACTGCTACCGTCTGGCCCCATTTCATTTGTCACCCCGCAGCGGTTGTCGCCCGCTACCGCTTATGACCCCGCTCCGCCTGTCACTCCAACACACCACATAAGCAGATGATACGCAACAATTAATTCAGCACTTCCACGTGTAAGTCTGTTTATACTAAAACGTTAATTGTATCTACGTTTGTTTTACTTCAGCTGTTTTCAGACAATATCGCGGAACCGACAACGACTTTACTTGAGACTTAAATATGTGTAAACAGTATTAAATATGTTTATATAATTTTTTTGATAAACTAACTGACTCGGGAGACGACGCGTTGTCCTGTCCAAATTTCAATAATTCAAACAAAATTCCCATTTTCTTTTCGTGTGGTTAGTGACTAACCTGGTGTCAGAGTTTTAAAGTCGCCCATGGGCCTCTCAATTGGCTTCACATGCCGTTGAGAAATATCTCTCAGGCATGCCGGTTTCCTCACAATATTTTCCTTCACCGTTTTTGAAGCAAGTGATTTATACAATACACATATGAATCCGAAAAGTCAGAGGTGCGCCTTGGGTTCGAACAAAAATTCCCATAGAATTTTCAGTTTTCCCGAATTTTCCAATTACTCGGTAACTTTTCAAAATTTTGTTTTCTTAAGGGCTCGTGGCTAAGTTATAACAGCTGCACGGGTCGATCGATCAGGTTAAGCTACGCTTGCCGCGGTCAGTCCGTGGATAGGTGACCATCTTAACATGCCGCGACCCTTCCATGCCTTGGAAAGCACATTATTATTATTATTATTCATATTATACAAGTTACATGACTCATATTATACACATTAAACCGTTGGTCCCGGCTGCCATTCGTGGATCTTTGACTGTCGTTACGGGTCGTCAGAAGCCCGAAAGTCTGACAACCAGTCCTACCAAGGGGTATCGTATTACCCAGTTACTGGGTTGTGGAGGTCAGATAGGCAGTCGCTCCTTGTAAAATACTAGTATTCAGCTGCATCCTGTTAGACTGGAAGCCGACCCCAATATAGTTGGGAAAAGGCTAAGCAGATTGATTGAAGAACCTGATTCCGAATCAGGTTCTTCAATCAATCTGCTTAGCCTTATTCTATTAAGAACATTTCAAAATAAAAATAGTGCAACCGGTCCAGCCGTTTTCAAGTTATGCGCTTATCAACAAGCAACATTAAATTTTTATTATATAGATAGATAATGTAGGTCGGTACTTATGTACTGACCCAGAAAATTTGAATGCAAGAGACGCATTGAAAACAGTAATTACTATAGGTAAGTGATGAACCTTCTACCCAAGCTGAAAAAGATGCTAATTTTATTGCTTTTTGCAAAGCAGAAATACAAAACCTTCTGGAATAAACCCTTTTTCAGGTCTTTCATTTTTTTTTAACTACAACAGAGAATATCTTGGCTTTCATCTCACCTGATGGTAAGTGATGATCAGGTCGAAGGTGGAAGCGAGCTTCACCGGGAATACTCAACCACAGAGGAACTGGCTATCTTACCTCTAAGTGCCGAAACACAACAATGCTGTTAACATTGTCGTTATGGCGACAGACTAAGATAAGATGGTGGTAGCTAGCCAGACGGACTTAGACCTACCACCAACCAAACCGAGCAAAAAAAATTTTCTCCCGCTAGGAATCGAACCCGGGACCTCTGGATCTGAGACAGGTGGTCTTACCACTAGACTATAGAGCCGGTTAAAATATTCCTTCTCTCTTGTCGATACGAGTTAAGTATACGATTATAACTGTACCCAGTGCTTGCGCAGTAAAGAGATGTTCCAGCCGGCACACAGCCAGCAACTAGCCAGGTCGGTAACTAGGCCCGGACAAATCGAAGTTCCGTCACGCTCGTAATACAGCCCACAATTTAAAAAAATCTATTACGCGTTACTAAAAAACCGGCCACGCACAATGAAGGGTTCCAAAGTTAGAAAAATCTTAACATTGCAGTTGAAAACATGTTCTCCCATACATCCACGTTACGACCAATTGTCCAACTACAAATGTAAGTTTGTAATCGCATTTTTTTTTTAAATGTTTTTGAACCACAAAATGATTTTCAGTCTGTGTTCTTTAATTGTGCTGTGAGACCTTGCTTTTTGCCAAATTTCATGGTTCTAGGTCAACGGAAAGTACCCTGTAGGTTTTGATTTATTTGCGAGTATCAAATTATGTCGCATAAATGGCCGCATAATTTCTTTTATTACGTCGATTTAGAAGCTTGATTTTTTTAGAGCGCCAATGCACCATAGACTAGTATTTTATATTAATTTCAACTTGATGCCTCCATGAGTTCCTGAGAAAAATGGTCTTGACAGACGGACAGAGTTTCAAACAGACAGACGAACAACGAAGTGATCCTATAAGTGTTCCGTTTTTTACTTTTGAGGTACGGAACCCTAAAAATTTAATAATGCCACGGGGATTGCCATTGCCATAAGGGCAGTAGGGACGTTGAGCATTTTCCTCCCCGACGCTGTCAACACTGATGCCTATTAAAAGATCATTAATTACCAATTAGAACTACCAGCCATTAATATTAACATCGTAGAGACATGAAGCAGAAGTTAGACAACCACTTGTAACGATAGGTAGGTCTGCTGGGTCTAAAGAGGTATAAGGAACAGGATATAAAGTTCCGTCATCTTGTATAGAAAACGGAGAATCCTCCGACCAGAACAATTGATGTCGGGAAGATATATATATGCTGATCGCGCGGTAAACTCTGCTGGCGCGAAGCAGGATTTCGCATGACGTAATTTGTATGAGGCAATATAGATGCCGCCACAGATCTGTTAAAAGAACTACCGCAAAAGCCTTTAAGATCCTATCTGAAACAATAAGTATTAAAAATAAGCTTTCTATAAAGTCTGCAAAGAAACTCAGCTCCAGACCTTCCCCAGTCCTAATATGAAACTTTGCACTTAAAAATAACGGTTTCAACCAGTTTAGAATTGTCTTATGAAGAAGAACTGACAAGAAACTCCTTGACTCCAGTTCCTAAAATATAAGCACAGACCGTTTTCTTACCCATCATATCATTATCGACGGAATTTTTAACTTTTTCGTCGATAAATAGGCAGGTTTTTACTAGCAGTAATGTGACAATACAGTAGATAAGTCAGTCCAGCGCAGACTTGCAACTGGGCTCGTGTAGACACAAGTGTCAACCCATTGTACTGCTGACTTCGCGTCCTCAAGTCAGTCCAGTTGACTAACCTACCCAGGGGCCGAGTAGCTTCTCTCGCCTGACTTACTGACTTACTGCCATCTCATCTCGTCTACATGAACCCACTAACTGGGTCCGTAATTCCAAGTCATTGGGTCCAGTCACTGACATCGTATAAACCAGGCACACATAGCCACAAGATATTGAGGGGTATCTTTTAAGAAGACGTCATGGATCTTCTGGGATCTTCTGTCCTTAGCGCTAAGTA
The DNA here is from genome assembly GCA_914767755.1 of Agrochola circellaris. Classification (NCBI taxonomy): domain Eukaryota; kingdom Metazoa; phylum Arthropoda; class Insecta; order Lepidoptera; family Noctuidae; genus Agrochola; species Agrochola circellaris. The sequence goes on along the minus strand of OU611839.1, from coordinate 2,516,967 downwards.
GGTTTGCGTACGTGACTGCGATCACATCGCCTCACCGCACGATCAAAACAAACGATTTTCTTCATAAAAATACCGATTAATTTGACATTAAACTGCTATTAACTCGGCGCTAACTAACTCCATTCCAAATACTCAATTATTGATTGTTTTGATCATCAGAGTGTTTCCCTTGTGAGGGAAAGAAGGAAGGAAATGAACATTCATTTTCCTGGCAATTTTCCAAATGATCAGTAAAACAGTAAAGGTTAACAGAAAAGTCACTCTTATGTTTTTCTCTTTTGATGTTGACGGCTTCTCATTTTGTTGTTCTGCTTATGCATAATACGAGGCATGTGCTAAGCATGATTCCAGACGATCAGAAGATGTAGTAGGTACCTCACTATGCAGGCTATACCTATTTAATAATTGTAACAATTATAATTAGGTGTTTCTAATATATATATATAGTGTTTAATAGGTATATGTATATCTTTATATTTAAATAAATATTTATTCCACAATTCTCGCTATTGCACCTACCACTGCAGTGTTTGTCTCTGCATCACAAAAATGAAGTATTAAATAAATAAAACAAGTTCACTGATATTAGAACTAATTTCTGTGGTTAACTACAAGTACGGTAAGCTATGTTGCTTACCGTACTTGTAGTTAACCACAGAAATTAGTCCAAAGATTTTCTGCTTACTTAATTTCTCCTTCACAATATACAGCTGCATTACCAGCGGTCTTATTGTCCCCATTGTTTTCTATCTTGTGCTATCTTGCATATTTAAATAATATCGTTTTTTAATCTGTAGTACAGTAATGACACTTTATCGCCAAATTATTAAAATGTAGGTCTCTAGTAATAGCCGCCAACCGCAAGAAGGCAATTAGTTGCATGTCACGTACACAAAATATTAATTAAAGTATTGTACAACATTTTAATTAGTTATGGCATCGTTGTTGTTTCGATTAGGTCTCGTTTGCGATAATGTTGGCAAATATAGTGGTCAAAGTGAAATCATTTATTTCAAATAGGCACTTTAGAACGTCAAAATTTACAAAAAAAAAAAAGAATTCATTCTAGTCGCCCCTTCCAAAAGGTAGTTTTCGTATGGAGAAGAATGGGCAAGAAATTCCACCGTTACTCTTTTAAAATGTTTTACAATATTTTGTATACATAAATTTATATAATTATATGTGAAGACGATGCACCTAGAATAAGATTACTATACCACAATAGGTAAAAAGAATTAATAATGAAGCAATTACAGATAAAGTAATTATGTGAAAGATACATGGTGCTCACATATTTACAAATATTGTAGAAGTATACGGTATTCCGAAAAAAAATCACAAGTAATACTAATTAGTCAGTGTGTGACTTAAAATAATCATAGAATGATGAGGAAGTCGTGAAGGGCGGGCATTTTGGGGGACTGTCTTATGTAATTTTGACGTTCGAAAAGTGCTGATTCTCAGCCTAGTTTGAATAAATGACTTTTGAATTTTGAAACTCATTTCAATTCGTGTGCGTCTGGATTGAGGAGCCATTTCTCATATTTGAACTACCAATATTTAATACTCAATACTCAATTTTTATTGCATTCCATATGTATTACATAGATGGTATAATAAGTAAGAGAGCAATATGAACCCTGTCGGGCACAGCAAAATAAGGAGAGAGGAAGAAGGCTAAGCAGTAATTCAATATTATTAGATGTTTTTGTTGTTTTTTTATTTAGTAGTAAATTAGCCGATTTTGTAGACCGGATCCTCGAATTTGTAGTAAAACCCTTAAAAAGTTATACGACGCCACCTTAGAACTCGAAAACTAGCCATGGCTGCTCAATCCAGACGCAGACCTCAATTCAGCCAATTGGGAAATATTTTTGTACTCCAATGTACAAAATTTCCCGTGATAACCCATTAAAAACTTATCAATGGTTATATCATAAAAACATTGTCAGTAACTAGATAAGTTAATCTTTGTCAATGGAAATGTGTTCATTAATTAAAGTTTCATTAACATTTCCTAACTAACACAGGCTTTCCAACGCGTATCGTATTACCCAGTAACTGGGTTGTAGAGGTCAGATAGGCAGTCGCACCACGTAAAATACTGGTTTTCAGCTGCATCCGATTAGACTGAAAACCGACCCCAACATAGTTCAGAAAAGGCAGTTGTAACTTTTATAAGAAATTTATCTAAACTTGTTTGTTTGTTTGTAATGAATAAACACAAAAACTACTGGACAGATTTAGAAAAACAATTCGCCAGTAGAATACTGTGTTATCACTGAGTAAAATAGGCTATAGTTTATAAAGATATCACGCGGACGAAGCCGCTGGCGTAACCTACTATATGATAAAGCCTAACGTAAATTCCAAAAAAGTATGTATACAGGTAAAGTCAATCGACAGACGTCCCCTGAGAGCGATCAGTCTACCTTCAAGCTGACGTATCTTCAGGGTGGGCAGGACAATCGTTTTGTTACGGGTGTCTCGAATGAGCAACGGTCAATGATTAATGTTGTATTGATAGCACTTTTGGGATATTTCAAATAAAATATAAGGAATATTTCGATTTAAAAAACTGTCTTTAGTTTCCGGAAGAATTGACTGCATGAACAACATATTCCAAATTATAAGCGTCTGTTTCAAAATCAAATCATTTATGTATCATAATATAATCATTCAAGTAGGCACGCACATAAAAGGCACTTTTGTACGTTTTTAATATTAAACTTTATAGAAGGTATTAGAATGTTCTAGACACACTTACTGAGGGTCCTTACGTTATTCATAATTCGTTCTCAGTCACGAGATAATATATTTTTAATGGAGTGGCGCTAGGGGCCATTGGGCGCCCCCTTAATACTCTGAGGTTTTCCGCCTATTTGCTACTCAGTCAAGATAAACTATACGTACGACCTTCATTTAGCTAAATAAATAATTATCAATTCACAAAACACACGTGGTTTTTAGCAATTGACGCAAATTAAAGATATTGTAGATAATAATGTCACAAATGCTATAAATAGGTCCGGTTAGTGATAGCTTTACTCATGAACTATCTTTTCCTGTAATAAAATCTTATTATTTCTAGTTTTTCTTTTTGTTTTTTAGGGTTCCGTACCTCAAAAGGAAAAAACGGAACTCTTATAAGAGGGTCACTTAGTTGTCCGTCCGCCAGTCTGTCAATACCCATTTTCTGTGGAGGCGTCAAGTTAAAATTAATATCAAATACGTAGATCTATGTTCCCTCGGAGCTCTGAAAAAATCAAGCCTCTAAGTCAACGCAATAAAAATATACTGCCATATAAGACATATTTTGATAATCGCAAATAAATCAAAATAGACACTTTATTGGTTACTTCCCGTTGACTGAGAATCATGAAATTTGGCAGGAAGCAAGGTCTCACAGCACAAATACAGGTCGGAAAATTGATAATTTCTAGTTTACTCACATTAAAAAAAACTCAACTACTAAGTTAAGTTTGTTCTTGGGATCAATTCATCTCCACTGCGAAACTTTTCATTATGCGTGGTCCGACACGCACAATGAAAATAATGTTTTTTTTTAAGTCATCACTACTTTTAACATTAATCATAAAATCTTCCTCGTTCAAGACAGGCGTATCGAAACATATGCTATAGTGCTGCCCTCCACGGAGATATGTCGGCTTGAAGGTATTAACCGATCGGCCTCTGGAGACAACTGTCGATGGCCCATTCTGTAACCGTGATTATACTCTTTGGGGAATACTGAGATAGGTAAGTTCTTATTCATCAAATTGCTTTTTCCCGCGGCTTAGCTCGCGTGTAAGTTGAAAATTATCCCATGGAAATGTACTACCGGGATAAAAAAGTATCCTATGTGTTAATCCAGGTTATAAACTATCTGTCTGCCTCGTCCAAATCTTATTAATAGCATAACATAATGATTGAATACTATCGTGAATTCATGCAAGCCTAGTACTTTTGGTTAGGTTACTGCTCAGAAATTGTGCACAACGTCTAATGATTGAAATACTATCTTGAATTCATGTAAGCCTAGTACTTTTTATGCCAAGTTTCAAGTTTATTAATTTCGAGGAATAAGATTTTCCATACAAACAAAATCCCCCCTTTTCACCCCCTAAAAGCTGGCATTTTCAACCCCTTCTTAGTGCTCCCCTACATTATAAAAGGAAGCTGTGTGCAAAATTTCACGTTCCTAGCCCTAGTAGTTTCGGCTCTGCGTTTAAATGTCAGTCAGTCTGTCAATTTCTCCTTTTATATAGGTATATAGATAGATAATGGTGCCGATTCTCTTGTCACAAATGCCTCTAAACTAGACTAAAAATCACTAAAATTTAGTTTAATCCTGTCAAACGACGATTTCCCATTCTGAAATAGACTAAAGTGACACAACTTAACTATATTTTAGTTTGACAGCACTATGATAGTACTGAGTTTTTAGTTTAGTGAAAATGGCAATTTTGCTATTCTGAATTTGACGTTTTTCACCTAAAATTTTGATTGTAAAAGACCAAACCAGACTAAACCTAACAATTTTTAATCGCGATTAAAAAGGTGTGGGGTAAAATAAGTTGTCATGAACTAAAATTCACACCAACATCTCGACTTCATGTGCAAAAACAGTACTGTATTTATTTTTTCTTTTGCTTATATCTCGAAAATGGTGTGTCCTTTCGCAAAAATAATGAAAATTTCGACCCCCTTTATAAAACCCTTAAACCCCTAAAACTCAACATGTTGGAAATATTTTTTTTCATATTTTCCATACAAAAAGTGAAATATTCCATATAAAATACGTCGAGGCTGCACGCCATGCGCGCCTCCGGCTCTAAAAAAAATCGGGTACCACGTGGATTCACGATTGTCAAATTCGTTTTAGTCGTGTCAAAATTATTTTTTAATTTAGAGAATTTTATTTGCAGACTAGCGTTAAGATTCTCATAGCCAAAAGTAAGAAATTTTAGTGATAGTTTAGTTAGTTTAGTTCGGTGTACAAGAGAATCGGCACCAATGTCTAGTATATTTTATTGAAATTTTAACTTAGTAAGTAGTAAATTCTCTGCTTTCACTAGTTCTCGTGTGATACTCTAGCTAAATATACAGCTAGTTATCTCGTTCATTCAATTGAATGATGCAATAAATTTATATCTTTGCATTACCTTCGCGTGGGATCTCAAAACTTTGTATAAGGAAGTAGAAGTAATCTTTTGATTATGACCAGCGAATCAAAGGTCTATGCTATAATAGGCAAGCGAACCTCAAGTTCGCGTAGCGTAACTGTCTATACGCTCTTGGATCTCCTAAGTCCGTACTTAGAAGTTCGAAGCTGAACGAGCACGAAGTGCACTCAAATTGTATGTAATAACCAACTTTTTCAGGTCACAGCTTGAAAACCCTGAGCCAGCAGCCAGAAGCCTGGTACATGTTGATGGGCCTACACTGTCCTCTCATACCTGTATAGTTGATTAAAGCTTTTAACACTGTAATTTGGAAAAATTGTAAAAACCATTTACTTTTAAAAGAGTAACCGTGGAGTTTCTTGCCGGCTCTTCTCCATAGGAAACGACCAATTGAAACCGTACACCTAGCTTCTGACGTTTCATAAGTGCCCTTGTAGGTTTTTGAATTTTGAAAACTGAAAAGTGTAACACTATATTTCGAAGTAATTGTTCTAACAAACAGGCTCCACCACCAGTTTGAGTTGACCCGTCTAACGTCTCTGCCTTAAATGCAAAATAATGTTATTTATACCATAAGTGTGTGATGGAATTACACAGTTTCATTCCTGCATGTCTCATCATGCGTTACCACTAATATGGTGATATAATCATGGCATAGACAACACAATTCTTCTCCATACATTTCCCTACAACTATATAACCTAGGAGTCTTCAAGTCATGAGTAAATAGGTTATTATCGTATTCCACAATTATGCATATCCATTAGCCATGCCTTAATCTTGGGGGTCCTGTACCCTAATTACGTAATACAAGATCAATCGGAATTCGAATCATTTTGAAACAGATTGCTACATAAGTTCGAAAAAAAAATCTGCTTTGCAACGTAAATAACGGAATGAATGTTGTTGAACTGTCAAAATGAAACAGATTAGTCGTAATCGTTTGCGAAAATGTGTTGCGTAATTAGATAGCTGGCCTCCCGTACACAGATATTTTATGCCTTTTGTCTAGCACCAGTCTCTCACAAATGTTAAGCTTGTTTATTACACCACAACGATCATATGTTATGAGAAAACAAATAAATTATTTACTATTATTTCCAAACCAGCCTGCACCATCATGGCCCGCATCATCGCTATAATAAAATCAGGGAAGATAGTAGTCACAGGCAAGCCTGTTCATTCTCTATTAAAAAGTTGTTTTTTATAAAGTCGTCGCGTTCATGTGTCAAGTAACACTGACACTTAAGTAGCAACTTCTTGGAGCCGTGACACTGTGACACGAGTGTACAAAGGTGTCAGACACTCGTCTGCCGTACACTACCGCTACAACAGAGCAACAACTACAATAGAAATCTGCAATGTGCTAACGTTGTCCGGACATCTATCATTCGGTAAGCTGTGGTGCAAGTTGAGGGAAACAGCGGGATTGTTTGCAATTTCGCGTTTTTTCACTTATTACTCTTAAGCACAATATAAATATGGACATTATGGAAACTAGACCTATTTGTTGAAATAATAACCTACTCTCCATTTTAAAAAGATCGCGGCGACCACTCCTCTTGACACGGCGCCCGCAACTGACAGCACCGTGACAATCGCTTGGGGTCTCGTCAATGAGCGCGTCTGCGTGAGTGTGCCATTGCGAACGCTTATCTACTACATAGTTTCTGTACTGTCCATATTTATACTGTGTCTTAAGCCTGGATTACACGGCGCGATGTAATTGCTTGTGGATTACTATAAGTTGAAGCAATAATAAAAGTTTCATGATACAAGTCATTTTTTGCTTCAATTTTATTATATGTTACAGGTAAAGGCACTTTTATCGTGTAAATAAGGCTTTAGAATAAAAGATCATTTAGCTGTAGGACTGAAATAAAAGACCAAAAACAATAAACACTGAAAAGCCAGTTGGAAGTCCCCTTTGGTGACTAACCATGGCTTATTGTCTTTATGCACTGCCTACATTATAGTAACTTCAATGAAGTAAAAAGCAAATATTGGTTGGTAAAGAAGTGACTTTTCGTACCCACCAACCAACCAACCACCAACGATCCTGCCATCAATCTTTACTTTAGTGCCAAAAATTTGAAGCCTAAACCGGAAAATATTATGAATATTTATTAATAATCGTCCAGAAAAACTATACCGCTGGCGCTTATCCCCCGCGCCACACACACAGCTAACAGTTCCGTACCTGTATTTGAATACAATCGGAGTTGGACAACACAAACACACGCCACGCCACAGTCACAGCCGTCCCCTCTGTCGCTGTCAGCAGGAAGCTAGCATTAATCATCCATCACTACACACATACAACACACTGGTTACTTCTTAGACATTTGCGTCGCTTCATTACTTTCAATAAGAAAGTTGATAATTATGAAAGTTTGTAACCCAGTTTGTTAAAGTTTGTAACCCAGGTTGCTAAAGACGTTCCTGATAACCTGCAATAGTAGGTAAATCGTCCATAAATGATACAAAAAATATTACCATTAAAAAAAAAGTTTTATTTTATTTTTATAATAGATTTTTTTTGTTATTGGGATATTTTTTATTAAAAAAAAGTTGAAAAATATAGTAAGTAATATATATTTTTGGACGCTATTCTATACAGGGTGTCAGGGACATCGATGCGAAGCCGGTTACCATGGATTCAGTACATGATTCTGAACCCTGCGTTGAAATTTTTCGTTGGTTATTAAAAAAAAAACAGCTGCTCCATACATTTTGACCGCGTAGGTATTGTACTTTTCTATGAAACAGCAGATTTCTTTTTTATAATTATGATTTTAATTTGGTGCCCCACCGTTTCATGTGCTCTCTTGCTCTGTATTTGTAGATAATCTCTCACCATTTACAGGCTTATTATTTTGGAATGTTTATTTTTCTGTCATCCAGTATGTAAAGAAGATCATAACATATCATCACGAGTGTATTAACCGAAGGGTTGGACAGAGGTTATATCTTATTTATATCTCATTGTATGCTGCATCGCTCGACGTCATAACGTCAACGCCGGCTGTCGCTGAAATCCTGCGCTGGGGCTCTGTCTCGTACAAGGTCGCAGCATTATGCTGAGCGATGGTCGTTTTGCGTGGATGTGACGCATATTTTCCCTCAACTTGTTTTTTTATTGTTTTGTGTTCTTTCTTTGCGTCATGTTTACCGCAAATAAACGTATTTTTCTTTATTTCCTTCTAGGTGTCTTTAATTCACCAACAATTCGCCAGTCATGAATCTCATGATATCAATCTCAACGCTGAAATCGCGAAAACAAAATCAGCTGTTCCCTACATTTATGTTCGTATATCTCGTCAAAATGTAGAGAACAGCTGATATTTTTTTCGCGATTTCAGCGTCTGTCCCATAGTGAAAGTTATTCATAATGATGAGTACAATGAGATTAAGAGGTTTAGGGTAAACAAAAACTAAGGTTATATAGGAAGCGAGTCCATTACTATTGGCCGGGCCGCTACAAATCTATAGTCCTGGCTGCTACTGAAAAATACCCACCTGAAGGAAAAACTCAATGTCAGGAGTTAAGAAATATAATCAACATTTTTACCTTTTGTAATTAGAATTACTCACTAATTAGTATATAACACAGATCAAAGTTCAAAGTATTAGTTGATAAATTCAGATACGGTTTTTAATATTGTTTCATGATGTATATCTATAATATGACCAGATAAGATCTTAGTAACTGGTTATCAGGAATAGGAAAACTTAGTTTTTTTTTTATAATCAGCTTTATCTATTAGAATATCATGTTTTTTTAATTTATTTGAACAATAAGTATTTACCTATATCAGTTGTTCCCAAAGTTGACTGGATCGTGACCCACCTAATAAATACTTCCAAATTCGGGACTCACCTCTTGGCTGTCATGGTGAAAGAAGGGGCATACTTAACTATATGAATGAAGGATGTAACATAGTAACATTTTCAAATACCCTCAAATATTGCATGCTATGTTTTATCATAGGTAAACATGTTTGTGCCATCCTAATTATATTTTAACACGATTGTATACTATGTTTTATGCATATAAATGATTTATTTATGTATTTGTTTCCTTTTTTCGTCATTATAGTTTTAGCATCAACTTCAATTTTAGTTGCTTTTAATCACAATGAGTTTGATACGTTCAATTTATTTCGGTATATAGTTTACATATTAATCATAGCTAAAATAAGATTTTCAAGACCCACCCAATATTCTCTCGCGATCCACCAGTGGGTCGCGACCCATAGTTTGAGAACCACTGACCTATTTGTAATTTAAGACAGCTGAAAAGCAAATGGATGGATTATTTAAGTAACATTATTGTACCAAATTTTTGTTTTAATGTTAATATACATTAAAACAAAAATTTGGTACAATAATGTTCTAAGCCAATTTCTATGCTACGACCATTTAAGTATGCTAGCCTATTTCCGGGTAAATACTCGTTCATTGTTACAGTTTTCAGGCTGCCTGAGACTACTGAACGATTTTCAGCAAAACAGCTGATCATTAACGTAAACGACAGTCATTAGAAATACTCAATATTTTGCTCAAAGAGTACATGAGAGCAGTTTAGCTAAAACACCATGTGTGTTAGGCGTTTCGAAAAATAGACATTATTTTGTATTGCTTACTAAATTAGTCGTTAACATAATATTCAGATGTTTTTGAGGCATTGTTCGGGAACTTGCTGCGTAAGTAAATATAAAGAACCGGCTAAGTGCGTGTCGGACCACGCACAATGAAGGGTTCCGTAGTTGGGATGAATTTATCTCAATAACAAACTTAACATTGTAGTTGAAAAACATGTTCTCCCATAAGGAATGTATGGGAGATCTGTTTTTCAAACTGCAAATTTAAGTTGGTCGATTACTCGTAAACCTGTAAAGCCTACTTAGCTGTGATAGTTTTCCTTTTAATTTCGTTATATATACTACTACCGTGAATTTTTTCAGATTTCCAAAACCAACCATTTAGCTAGCAGGGGGGGGGGACACACACTTGACTCTAACAAAAAAAAATCAGTTAAAAGCTTAATATTTTGCAATCGGATCCCTGAATCCAAAAATGGTTTTCACAAACTCACAATATATTTGAACGACCTTTCTAACGATACCCCACAACATGGGGTAGATGAGGAAAAAATAAACATTCCCACTTTACGTGTAGGGGAGGTACCCTAAAAAATATATTTTATTTTACTACTTTGTCGGCATGATTAATATGTATACCCATGCCAAATTACAGCTTTCTAGTACTAAACGTCTCTGAGCTAAGCTGCGGACAGACAGACGGACATGGCGAAACTATAAGGGTTCCTTGTTTACTACGGAACCCTAAAAAACCAGCCAAATGCGTGTCCGACCACGCACGATGAAGGTTTCCGTAGTTGGTATGCATTTATCCCAAGAACAAACTTAACATTGTAGTTAAAAACTTACGTCAAAAATATAACGATAACAAGAAAATGATACCCAAATATTAGATAAACGTAATAATAATGAAATTATTTGTAAAGATACATCACCCCTCAATAAACAGATACTATATAATGTGATACAATATCAAATTAGTAATGTTTTCATGACATACCTACTCGGACTCCGTTCCGGATCCAGTGATAACTGATAAGATATGGATTATATATTATCATTTTATCGCAAAATCAGCGATTTCTTTGTGTATCTTTATAATAATTTGTATAAATATTGCGTCAAATGTGAAACGTTTTAATAATCAGCAAGGTTGTCCAAACGATTACAAGCATAATAAGCAGGTACCTACACATTGTGACTTTTAATCAAATGTAAAGTCCTACTGACTTACCTATACTCAATTTGAAATAAGATTAGATATTTAAACAAACCTTTTTTACAGGCCGTTCAACCGATTCTGGTTTCTATGCCGTAAGCATAAGGATGGCATTAAAAGCAAAAAAGTGGTTACAATACCAACTGTTTACTGCAGCTGCCATTTGTCATGCCACCAACGCATTAGAAGTCAAAATCGGTTGAGCGGACTGTAAAAAAGGTTTAATTAAATGTCTAGTCTTATTTCAAATGGAGTTATAAGTATATTAAATGAATATATGTATATTATAGCACTGATAGCCTAGTGGTGTGACCGTCAGACTGCCAAGTCATAGGTCTCGAGTTCGAACCCAAGGCACGCACCTCTGACTTCGCTGATTCATGTGCGTATTGTTCAATTATCACTTGCTTAAAAAACGGTGAACGAAAACATCGTCAGGAGATATTTCTCGACGGCATGTGAAGCCAAGTCAGAGGCCCATGGGCGACATAAAAACTGACACCAGGTTAGTCACTAACCACACGAAAATGAAAGAATTTAAGTAGGTAAATTAAGGGAAAATTTCGTGGGAAAAAACTGTGGCAAACGAAACGTGTGGTAACCAATCAATAAATACTTGTGAGTCATCATAAACATCTGCCTAGCCTTTTCCCAACTATGTTGAGGTCGGCTTCCAGCCTAACCGGATGCAGCTGAATACCAGTATTTTATATGGAGCGACTGCCTATCTGACCTCTACAACCAAATTTACTAGGCAACACGATACCCCTAGGTAAGACTGGTTGTCAGACTTAGCCTAGGGGTATCGTGTTACCCAATGACTGATCTTTGACAGTTGCTACGGGTCGTAAGAAGTTCTGAGGAACCGTAGCAGCTGTCAAAGATTTACAAATACCAGCCGGGACCAACGGCTTAACGTGCTTTCCGAAGCACGGAGGGGTCTTGGTATGGAAAGATGGGCACCCACTCTCGGACCGACCGCAGCACCTGATAGATCGCTCTGTGCGGCTGTTATTACTTAACCACGACCCCTGTATATGAAAAGAAATGAATCGTTTACTTTACGACCTGTGTCTTACCAAATGGAGTGCCTCTGCTTACGATGCCATTTCACTTTTCCGCATAATTTGTGATTTAATTTTCACCGGTATCCTCTTTACAGTTTATTCGTAAAATATTGGGTTCCCACCTATGAAATTGGCGTTTTTTTCTCACAAATAGAGAACCTCGTCACTTCTTTGATTTAAAATATTCATCAATTGCTTGGTATTATATCGAATAATGACCATCATAGACAACTACCAATAGTAAAAAAACCTTATTACTTGTAGGTTTCTAAACATAAAAAATAACTTAAAAATTACTCCTCATTTTGTTAGCAGAAATGACCACAATTTGTTTTAACTTAGCCAAAACTCATTTTTGTCGCCTTATCTAAGTGGCATATTACGTTATCTTAGTTTTTAAACATTAGTGCATATAAGTTTTAAAACATTAGTGTTCGTGGTTATAAATTAAATTAAGAAAATGTTAGTATGAAAAACGCAACTTCTTTAAAATTCTCTATACAAAACGCTGATTTCATAGGTGGGGACCTAATAAAAGCCGTAGTCTTACCAAGGGGTATCGTATTACCCATTCACTGGGTTGTGAACATCAGATAAGCAGTCGCTCTATGTAAAATACTAGTAATCAGCTGCATCCAGTTAGACTGGAAGCCGACCCCAACATAGATGGGAAAATGCTAGGCAGATTGTTTGATTCGTAAAATAAAATAAATATCTAAGAAAATATACCTAATAAGGGAAACGTACCAATAGATGGACTGTGTGAAAGACGATATGGCTAGAAAGGGGGTGACTACCGAGATGATGAAGAAGAAAGACAAGAGAAGAGAAGAGAAGAGAAGAGAGAGAAGAAAAAGACATGTTGCACCGACCACAAATGAATTGGAATATAGGCAAGAAAATTATTATAACTTAACTTCCTATATTCAAGACACAATATTGATGTCATCACATCAATATTTTTTTTAAACGTGCATGCCATATCTGTTCAGTAGTTTAGGAGCCAGAGACACACAGCCTGACATTATGAACATGTATTTTATTACATTTGTAGTTTGTGTAGCTCATTCTGACAGCTAGTTACAGCTGTGTCGAAGCTCAGAAAGGCGCTGATTGGCCGTGACGTCAATACCTCATTTTGACCGTTTCCTTTGTAAAGTAATTTGTTTGCTTGAAATGTAAATGGCTTTATAATCGAATGTTTATTTTCACCACTGTTCGATGAAGACGCTTGTTAGTATTCGGAGAAAAGCAATATAACTGTCAAACTAAACGAAAGTTTTGTTCGGATATTCACAGGTTATCAAAAGCTTACTTTGCTGTTTCAATGTTTGAGCCTAAACAACGATTTTCTTTTCTTTTTATTTGCTTGAGTTTCTTTTTGTTCAGTAAATTGAGTAACAATTTAGGGGCTTATTTATAAACGTTGCTTAAAGCTAAGAGAAGTTTAAACGTCAAAATGTGTAGTGAAACAAACGTTCTATATTCATTACTTAACTGTAAGCACGTTTATAAATAAAGGGGTTACTAATTAGTGTCAAATTCCACAAGCTGTTAAAAAATTAGGGTAATCGACATTGAAAGTCATCTGTAGGCTTAATGGACTATAGATTTGCTGACCATCTTCTATTTTGTTAAGTACCTGGTATTTGTTGAAAGGCCTACACTACCTATTAACACTGTTATTTGAAAATATTGTAAAAGCCAATTATTTTTAAGAGTAACCGTGGAGTTTCTTGCCGGCTCTTCTCCATAGGAAACGACCAATTGGAACCGTGCATCTATCTTCTGACGTCTCATAAGTGCCCATGTAGGCTTACGAGTTTTTTTTTTTTTTTTAATTATATTTCTTCTTTAAAGACAATCACGGAACACCGCTGCAATTTAAATAATGAAAATAATAAATCGTCAAAAGTTTATGATAGTTCATTAATTCGATGATCTATCAAAATTATTGACTTTTACAGTAGGTAGGTCTACTGTCAAAGTGTCAATCTCAAGTAGGTATTTTATGCTATTAAGTCCGTAAGCACCACTTTGTAATCGGAACGGATGCCTCATAATTTTTCTAACTTAATAATTATAATTCCTTCCGCGCAGCTTCACACTTAGCTTCTAATACAGCGAAATTACAAAAAATCGGCCATAAATGTCAAAGAGCCGTTATAAAAACATTTCAATTTAAATACTTATAAATCCTAAACACTAATAATCACGTAGGACCTAGGTACTTACTTAGTTATCTTTCAGAACTTCCACGCGTTTAGGCCTAACTGACATTTTTAAATTAATCAAGAACTCTAACTGCCATTTTAGTCAAGAAACACATTTTTGTCGCAATTTCACTTCTTTCCTTAGGATGTCATAAGTAAATAATTCGGAGTCAGTTTTTTTTCTAAAATCTGGTTATCTGAAGGAACACAGCTTGAAGTTTAAAAACTACACATGTGATTAAAAACTGTTATAATGCTTATGCTTATGCTCATTTCAAAACTAGCTGAAAACTGTTATTGAGGTATGAGGAACAGAGTGTAAAGTTCACTCACCCTCTATACAAAAGGGTGTATCCTCCGACCAGACGGGTGTCTTGTCTAGTAGGCTACTTTCCAACGATTGATGTCGGAAAGTTATACATATAATATATACATTGATCGCGCGGTAGACCCTGCTTGCGCGAAGCAGGATTTGTCTGACGTCAGTAGCTTGTTTGACGTCAGGTCTTTGATGCGTAGTTCACACGTGGCGATGTAGATACCGCCACACAGTTTATTCGCTTAATTGCAAATTCAAAACTAAGTACAAAACCAACAAAAAAACTCCGGAAATCACTTCATCATCCCCCTCCCCATATCCCGATTCACTTGTGGGCGGCGCAACACGCCTTTTCCTTCCATACTTCTCTATCAGTCGTCATCTCGGCAGTCACCCCCTTTCTAGCCATATCATCTTTCACGCAGTCCATCCATCGTTTCTTTGGTCTTCCCCCACTTTTATAACCATCCACATTCATACTCAAAACTTCACTGACGACATTCCTCCGCAGCATATGTCGGTACAAACTGTGAAGGAAAACATCGTGAGGAAACCGGCATGCCGTCGAAATATTTTGACGGCATGTGAAGCCAAGAGAGAAGCCTATGGGCGGCATGAAATCTATGACACCAGGTTAGTCACTAACCAAATATAAAAAAAAGGGAATCATATGTCCCATCAAAGAAGGTAACTAACCACCGTAAGGACTACCTATACATGCTTGCAGCGCTCAGCGGCTAAAGAACCGGGCCGGTAACAGATGTGGTCATCGTGTTCACGGGATTTTGTTTCCAAGCTGGTTAGATATGAACTTCTTTGATGGTCCATACCATGACAACCAACTTCCACACAACTTATAAACTCCGGAAATACTTAAGAAATAAGGTGAAGTATTCAAAAGTACCTATGATATCAAAAGTAAGCGACGTACAACACACCTGACGGATTGTGTCTGATAAATATAATATTTGTTGTCATTACAAGGCAAAATATTTAAACAATAGATATGACTTGGAGTCACGTCATATCAAAAAGCGAATTATTTGATAAATCATCACTATTTCTATGTTTTCATAATCGATAAGATAAAGTATACGTGTATCTATGTATGGCGGAGAATTGTTTCCAAAATTTCAAGCGCCTTGAGGTAGGTACTTACAGTACGACACAACTAAGTTATAGCATTGAAAATGTTCATTCATTATTTCAATTTTAAGAATGTATTTGGTTATATGACTTTACAAGTTATTGCGTTTGCGTAAAGATCATTTTCACCTAAAGCAGTAATAAAGATTGGTGATTTTGAAGGCGCACTCAGTTAGGATGGTGATCGGTTTTACGAATTTTGCCGATGCTACATCTAAGGTGTGTTGTACCTTTATCTTCAGGCAGTACTTCTTATAGTAAATTAAATAACAAACGATAAAAATATAATAACCTAACCTAATTAAAACTATTAACAAACTAAAATATGGAGTCGAAAAATTCATCCGCATCGCTGTCGACTGGTAATGTACCCAAGAGACTGGCCGCATTGCCACGTTGTATGGCAATGCTGTTGACGCTGGCGAACGCTAATTTTACCTGTGATAGCTACCTACTTCCATATGAGGGTCTACTATGCAAAGCTATGAGGTCTTTGCTTCATTATTGGTAAAGATACAGTCTTAATATTAACAAATAACGGTTCGTAGATTATAGGAATTGGCCATTAGTTGATTATAGAACCACCCAACACACTGCATTACAATTAGACGCATAACAACAGAGAGCGGTTTGATTATTTACTATAAATGGGTAATATTATGAATTATGACCGTCATTAAAGGTGAGATTGGTTCTTGAACCGTTCGACTTTGCTTTGCTCAGTGAAGTAAGCGTTTCATACGAATCTATAGGTACCTACTATAATGGCGGTCCAGATGTCTGTCACGGGAAGTGTCACTCAAGTTTATCCAGTATATATATTTTTATCCTCTTTAATAAAGCAGTTTAATTTTTGAAACGGTAGTGATGTACCTACTAACCTAACCTAACGCCGTGTGGGTAGATGAGATAGTGGAGGAGGCGGATCAAAGCTGGCAAAACACAGCGAGCAACAAAGATTACTGGCATTCCTTGGAGGACGTTTTTACCCGGCTTCGTTTATACTCATACTCATCCCTAGTTCGAACTCGCCCGCTTTTTTATATGCCTATCAGCTACAAGGGTGCAGTTTGTTGGAAAAGTGCTAAGATGTAGGAAATAAATACTCTTGTTCTAAGTAATAAATACTGATCACGTATTAGTTTTACTGTCTTGATCTTTTTCTATATATTTTTTTAATAAAATGACCTACTTTGATTCCGTGCAAATAAGT